>JAGSMP010000175.1:1388540-2777080 GCA_029286625.1 Parnassius orleans | reverse complement strand
ATTTAATGGTTCTAATTAATGAAATTAGAACCAATATGCAGATGCGTTGTTATCCCTGAGGACTAAGACAGAATGCCTCGTTTCCAGTAAAAGGGTCTCCGGTTCTCTACACTCACCATACGAAACACAACGCGTGGCAATTTTTATATTATTCTTTTTTAAAACCTTACCTCCACACTAGGATTTTCTCTTGTATTGCGGGGCAGTTTACATAATAGATTTCATAAGGACAAACATCCAGACCCAGAACAGTTATTTGTAGGCGCTGCAACTCATTGCTAAGCCACTGTGCCACGGAGCTGTCAAATTTATGACAATTCGTAGCTACAGGATTAATATTTCCGTTTCGGTTTGAAGTATATCGAAACGGTCTGCTATACACAGAGTCCGGAACAGATATCTGTCAAGTAAGGCGATTACGATTTAGCCATGATTTATCTAATGGACATTTTGACGCTTATCTGCCTATTGTTGCGAAGAAAATTACACAGCGTCGCATGGAGCTACCTGTCGAAGATCGTGATCCTTTTTCAGAGCTTGACCATTTAACTGTTACATCTTTAGTAAACAGTGAAATATCATCTCCAACCAGAGGAATAGATCAATCTGTGTCGTCGACATTAAAATATGAAAAAAATAAAAATAAATGAAGGTTGAGATTTACTAATTACACAAGAAAAAGTCAATAAAAAAGTGCACAAGAAAGATATAGGCAGAACAAGCCAGATTCAAATCTTAAAGCTGTGTCCACTTATCAGAAAAAAAATCCCGATGTACACAGGCAAGCTGTTGCAAATTACCAAACTGCGAATCCACAAGTGCATAGAGCAATTCAGTCACGGTATGAGGAAAACATTACACTGCGTTAATGGAAAAACAAGGTTCATTCCTCTATGGAGTATGGCCCTGATATTGCTTATAGAACTGACAGCAGTGAAGCCTTGGGTTCTATGACTTACAAGTGTCAGTGGTGCAAGACGCTGAAATGGAAGGATGAGAAACCTGGTATGTGTTGCAGCGTTGGAAAAGTGCAACTTGATCGGTTGAAACAACTGCCTGAACCACTCTTTTGCTTGATTAATGATTTACACCCAGATCATGACCATTTTATGGGTAATATTCTTAAATATAATGCCTATTTCCAGATGACTTCCTTTGGTGGTAAACCGGTTACAGCAGATGGATTTTTGGATAGTCACTGACTTTTAAAGTACAAGGCCAGGTCTACCATTTAATTGGAAGTATATTACCAGAAACCTAACATGACGCTCAGTAACTTCAAATATATTTTGTAGGCGCAGATGATCGAGAAACAAAGATTCGATGTTCTAAATTTCCTAACTTAAAGCCAAATTTAATCAAACAATTGCAGAATATGCTGCATCAAGTGAACCCGTAAATAAAAGATCTTAAAAGTGACATTGACAAAGCTCTTCCTTCATAGTCATACAAAGTTGTCATCATCATCATCTTTACAGCCCTTCACAAGTCCACTGCTGAACATAGGCCTCCCCCAAGGAATGCCACAAAGCACGGTCCTAAGCCACCTGCATCCATCGACTTCCTGCATGTCTTACCAGGTCGTCACTCCATCTAGTGGGGGGTCGCCATACACTTCGCCTACCGGTACGAGGCTGCCACTCGAGAACCTTTTTTCCCCATCGGTTGTCGGTTCTTCGAGCTATATGGCCGGCCCATTGCCACTTCAGCTTACTAATCAGTTGGGCTATGTCGGTTACTCTGGTTCTATTGCGGATATCCTCATTTATAAGTTTATCACGCAGAGAAACTCCGAGCATAGACCTCTCCATAGCTCGCTGAGCGACCTTGAGCGTCCTCATACGGCCAGCAGTAAGGACCACATCTCAGATCCATAAGTCATCTCTGGCAACACGTACTGGTTGAACAATCTAGTTTTCAGGTCTTGAGGTATGCCTGACGAAAAGATGTGTCGTAATTTCCCGAACGCTGCCCAGCCGAGTTGAATCCGTCGATTGACCTCTCGGTCGAAGTTGGACTTACCTAATCGGACTATTTGTCCCAGGTAAACATACTCGTCAAAAACTTCGAGCTTAGTGCTCCCAGCAACTACTGGCATAGGTGTGACATGGACATTAAACATGATCTTTGTTTTGTCCATGTTCATCTTAAGACCTATCCGCTGGGAGACACTATTGAGGTCATTGAGCATAGTGCTTAGGTCCTCCAGCGATTCTGCCATAAGGACTATATCGTCGGCTAATCGAAGGTGAGTAATATACTCGCCATTGATGTTAATACCGTATCCTTTCCAGTCTAGTAGGTAGTCTTCCAATGCAGCCTTGAAGAGTTTCAGGGATATAACGTCACCCTGTCACTGTTACACATTTCTGCAGTTGGATAGGTTTCGCACTCTGGTTTTGTACTCGGATAGCCAACGTAGCCCTACTGTACAAACACTTTAGCACTTCGATATACCGACAGTCAACTTGGCACCGCTGAAGGGACTGTAGCACCACCCAAATTTCGACGGAATCAAAGGCTTTCTCATAGTTCACATAAGCAAGGCAAAGTGGCAGATTGTACTCTTCTGTCTTCTGTACAATTTGCCGAAGGGTGTGTATGGTACTAAAGTCTCTTCGGAAACCGGCTTGTTCGGGAGGCTGGAAATCGTCGAGGCTGCGTGCGAGACGATTCGTAATGATTCTCGAAAACAGCACGTAGACGCGGCTCAGAAGGGAAATCGGTTTGTAGTTTTTCAAGAGATCGTTGTCGCCTATCTTGAAGAACAAGATCACCGCACTTCTGCTCCACGCCTCCGGAGTAGTGCCACCATGGAGAACGGAATTAAAGAGCTTCTAATGGACTTCAAGTACCGGTTTTCCACCCGCTTTCAGAAGCTCCGCTGTAATTCCATCCTCACCTGAGGCCTTTGCGTTTTTAAGATGCTGGAGAGCCATTCTAATCTCGCTCAGACTGACGTCCGGGATATCACCGGAATAGTGTCGGATAAGACTCGCTCTTGGATCGTTACTCATACTTTCGTGTGGCTCCAACGATGACGTGTACAGCTGCCCATAGAACCTCTCAATCTCACTCAAAATCTCAGGTGTCCCTGAAACGGTGCTGCCACACTCGGTCTTCAGCTTTGACAGTTGGCTCTTTCTGGCAGACAGATCTCTAGCAAAGACTTTGGAGCCTTGGTTCCGCTCGATCGCTTCTTCAATACAAGCTGTATTGTAGTTGCGTAAGTTCCGCCGCATGCATGTGGAAATCTGTCTATTCAGTTGCCTGTATGCTATCAAATCTGTTAAAGACTGCAGCTTCATTTCCCGTCTAACAGCCATGAGATTAAGAGTGTGATCGGAGAGTTTTTATGTTCTTCTGCGGCGTGTCTTGCAGAACTTAGCTCCGACCGCATGGACAGTTTCCACGAGCTTATCATTTATATCGTCCACGTCATTGCAGTCTTCTAGGCACTGAAAACCGTTTTGTAACTCGAGCTGAAAGGTTTCGTGACTTTGGATTAGAGCACGAGGGGGACGGAGCGTTGAGTTCATTAGAGAAGACCTCTACAACTTAACGTTTAGGTTCAGTGTGCCTCTAACCATTCGGTGATCGCTACCAGTTTTCACCCTCGCGATCACTGAGACATCACTGAACAGTTGACGTCTGGTCGTCATAATGAAGTCACTCTCATTTTTTGTCGAACCGTCGGGGCTCGACCAGGTCCACTTCCTGTGGGGCCGCTTCTGGAAGAAAGAGTTCATCATAAAGATTCCCTTTTTCTCCATGAAGTCGGCCAGCTGATGGCCCCTTGGGTTTCGTTGCCCTATTCCAAATTTCTCTACCTTCAGCTCACCGTTCTCTCTTATGCCTAGTTTTGCATTGAAGTCTCCCATTAACACCGTATAGAGGGTTTTGGAGGAATGCATGACTTTAGAGGTATTCTCATACATTTCCTCCACCTCCTCATCGGGATGTGCCGAGGTTGGTGCGTAAAACTGTATGACCTTCAACGAATACCGTTTGGTGATTCTGAGTATAAGGTACGCAACCCTCGTCGACACACTCCCAATCTTTACAACGTTGTTAACGAGAGACTTGTGGACGATAAATCCGACACCTCCTTGGGACAGATGGTCGCCCTCCCGGTGATAGATCAAGTTGCCGGATTCGAGGATTACCGTGTCTTCACAAACGTATCGTTTATGGCTTCACAAACGTATTACTGCGGATCAAAACGACAATATAATTTGTGATGAAATACCGGATCCCAAACGTGACCCAGAGCTTCACGAAATCGTTAAATGTAATATGATACATGGTCCATGTGGAACTTTAAATCGAAAGTCACCATGTATGAAAGATAACATATGCAGTAAACGATACCCCAGGGCTCTCATAAGGGAAACTCAAACTGGTGAAGGCAGTTATCCGCATTACAAGAGACGTTTACTAGATGACGGTGGGTTCTCTGTTGATATCAAAGGCACAACCATAGATAATCGCTGGGTAGTCCCTTATAATCCAGTATTATTAAAAACATTTAACGCTCACTTAAATGTAGAATATTGTCATTTGGTGAAATCAATAAAATACGTCTGTAAATACGTAAATAAAGGTTCAGACCAGGCATCGTTTACTTTATAGAATGAGAAGGATGAAGTTAAAACCTACACAAGTGGAAGATATACTCGTATAAGTTCATCAGAGGCAGTATGGCGAATCCTTGAATTTCTGATTCATGAGCGTTTCCCTCCCGTAGTCCATCTCGCTGTTCATTTAGAAAATGGGCAAAGGGTTTATTTTAATGAGCAAAATCTGAGTGAAAGAGTGAATAGTCCTCCAACAACCACACTCCTATCCTTCTCGATTTGTGTAAAGTGGATAACTTTGCAAAACATTGCTCTAACTAGAAGTACCTGCATACTACGTTTGGGATAAAAGAAAGTTCCAAAGGAGAAAGAGAGGAGCAAACGTTGAAGGCTGGCCAGGGGTCAAAAAAGAGCACGTTCTGGGCAGGGTTTATACTGTATATCTGAACAATCAAGAATGCTATCACCTTCGCATGCTTCTTCATGAGATCCGGGGCCCAATTTCGTTTGAAGCGTTAAAAACTGTAGATGTTCATGTATATTACACGTTCCAATCAGCGTGCAATGCTCTCGGCTTGCTTGAAGATGATCAGCATTTGTTTGCAGCAATGGAAGAGGCAGCACTTTGCCAATCACCGCAAATGATTTGGGATCTTTTTACGATTAATTTAGTGTTCTGCCAACTATCAGACCCTTTAAGCCTTTGGGAAAAATTCAAAGAATACCTCTAATCTGAAGATTTAAAAAGGCAATTGGAAAGACAGGGAGATGTGGATGTAGAGCACATAACAGATGTGGTATTTAACAAATACCTTTCGGTAATAGAAGATGCCGTATTAGCGTTGGGTGGTCGGCCACTAAAAGCGTATGGGTTACCTCAGCCAAACAAAGAACAATTTCTAATGATGCTAAGTTACGACTTAGCATCATTGTATACACAGTTAAAAATAATGAGGGATCACTGAATGACGAACAAAAAGCAGTTTACAATCAAATTAACACAAAAATTGAATCAAATGGGAGGTGAAATATTCTTTTTAGATGCTCCCGGTGGAACAGGCAAAACATTCCTCATAAATTTGCTATTAGCAAAAGTTAGAAGTACTCGCGGAACTACTTTGGCTGTGGCTTCTTCTGGGATCGCAGCTACACTGCTTGAAGATGGACGAACTGCTCATGCTACCTTCAAGTTACCACTCAATTGAATAAAAGCTTATACTCCCATTTGTAATATATCGAAACAAAGTAATTTTTCTGAAGTATTAAAACATACGAAAATGATAGTGTGGGATGATAACCATGGCTCATAAGGGTGGCGTAGAGGCTTTAAACAGAACTTTACAAGATATAAGAGGAAATAAGAAGTTAATGGGTGGTGTAACGGTTTTGCTGGCTGGAGATTTTAGACAGACTATATACCAGTAGTACCAAAAGGAACTAGAGCAGATGAAGTTAAGGCGTGTCTTAAGAGATCCACTTTATGGCCTCTAATTAAAATCCTCAAGCTCTCGAAAAATATGCGGGTACACTTAGAAGAAAAAGAATCTATTGGTGGATTTGCGAATCTCCTACTTGAAATCGGCAACTGTGATTACCCGATAAATGATGGAATGATAACCATGCCTGATAATTTGTGCACAGTTGTATTTACGTTACAGGAGTTAATATCCAAAATTTACCCAGATATTGCTCATATCCAGGATAAGCCAATGGAATGATTGTGTAAACGTGCCATACTAACCCCGAAAAACGACCAAGCAGTGGCAATTAACGATATACTTTTAACGTCTTTTGAGGGGGAAGAAATGGTGTACACGTCAATAGACTTTGTGGTCAACACAGATGACGCAATTAACTACCCTGTCGAATTTCTTAGTTCACTGAAACCATCGGGTCTTCCACATCATAAGCTTATTCTGCGCGTGGGCACTCTTGTTATGTTGTTGCAAAATTTAAAACCTCTTCAACTGTGCATCGGAACCAGACTAAAAGTAAAAGCGTTACATCGCAATGTAGTGGAAGCCACAATTATAACTGGATGTGCGCAAGGGGAAACTGTATTTGTACCAAGAATTCCCTTGATCCCGAATAATCTTCCCTTTGAATTCAAACGAATACAGTTTCCCCTCAAAGTCTGCTTTGCAATGACCATACACAAATCACAAGGGCAGACGTCAAAATTTGCGGGTATAGACTTGAGAGAAAATTGTTTTTCACATGAGCAATTCTATGTGGCTTGCTCACGCGTAAGCTCGCCCAGTAGTCTGATAATTGTGGCACACAGTAATAGATTAGCAAAAAATGTGGTGTATAAAGAAGTTTTGTAGTTTACTAGCATTTGCCCGCGACATCCAGTTATAATTGTGGCTTGTACCAGCAGACTCTTTTTCACACATGGGCGCGATATAACCGAACTCCACGCGGACGAAGTCGCGGGCAAAAGCTAGTATAATATATTCGTGCCGTATTGTGGTAGCGTAAGAGATCCATCACATTTCACCCCATGAGTATCGTAAGAGGCGACTACGGGAAACACCAGGAATATCTCAGCGCTTCTGATATAAAATATTCGGATCGGCGACGTGGAACTGCGTAAAGGTTCAAGAAGTCTATTGCTGCGATCGACTCTCCGTAGAGTTCTGCGCCCAGCAGTGGACTTTTACGGGCTCCAGTAAACAACTGATTTCTCAAGAGCATGGCACCAAAAAAGTTTATTTGACACTACCATTTTAGGCCAACTTAATAGCTTACATCGTAATCAAACTCAATTTATAAGACTATAATAAATGTTATCGCTTTAATAAAGACATGATTTTTGTTGTAACGCGAACATATTATGCAGTGAACCTTCTTACTATCTACTCTAACATGAGCTCTTAATTTCTTTTGTACAAGGTATACATAGAACTTTTATAGAAGATAATGCGGATCAGAATAAAATGGGCGTTAGATCATTTATATTTCTTAGCTTGCGGCTAAATCCCATGATTTAAGTTGTTACACAAATACATTTTGGATGAAATTACGAGCTAAGTTTAATAATGTTAGATTTACTCTTATAAATGAACACAGCATCAAATTACGAGTTAAATCTCTTTCAAGATTTATTTTTAGAAGCATATCGCAATAGCGAAATTGCACTTTGTGTTTTTATTAAAATAGTATTGAAGGAAAACATTTGGTAAAAGGTAAAAACCGCTTATTAAATCTAAAAAAATTAAATCCATATAACATCTTCTGTAGTCGGAGCTAAAGTCTCGTATTCAGAAAATATTATGAGATTTTTTTTTTTTGTTTTTAAAGTCGGTTTATACTTTTTACTATTATGTGTGGAATTTTTTCTTCAAATTGATATGGGACCACCGCTGAAGTATGACCCATTTAATAAAAAAAGCTTATTTTTTTTAATTGGTTGAAAACTGAATGTTATAGCAGGATTTGTAATGCAGGCTTGCCTAATATCACCACGCTGAGCCGGCAGGTTTTTGAGCTAATGCTAATATAAGCTAATGCTGCCCCGGTCACCAGTTTGTGAAATTTGTGTTCGCCATTTCTGGATGACTTTTCTATTCTTTGTCGGTTGCCAGAGCCTCATTCATCGATCAAGTGAGACATTGTAAATAATGTAATATTATATACCTATACAATATGTATAGGTATATAATATTACACACATTCACATATGTGAATATAATAAACATGTATGTTTTATATATTCAATAATGTATATTTATACTTTTTTTTTGCCAAACCGCCTCCAATTTAATTATCTGCTTAGCCTAATGATTGAACGGTAGAGAAAACCTTGAGGCATTAAGTCCGTCATATTATGTGGTTACTATTTTGTGAATAAAAGATGAATTAAATAAATGATAACATATTCCCCTTTGTATTTTTTCTTCATTCTTGACATGTACCTTGACATGGGCCTTGGAATGATAGGATTTGGCGTAATCACTGAACTTGGCAAGCAGATCGCTGTATCAGATACGCTCCTTTGATGCTGCTTCTTATTGCCAGCTTGAGGATATTGCATCGGGTATGTACGAGATGAATCTATTAGTGCTCTTATTGTTTCTGATTTAGATAGATAGATAGATAATTCTTTATTGTTCACCAAATCAATACATAAACGAAAGAAAAAGAAATAGTGACACAATGGGCGGTCTTATGATGTATGACAACCTTTGGATGGACAGGATTACATAAAGCAGAAAATTGTGTGGTTTGGTGATGCAGAAACAATATTTATAAAGATTTCCATATAATATCTAGAAATAAATAACAAATAAAGACATAAAATACGAATGAATACATATATAGATGGCACGAATTCAAAGGTTAAGATTGTGTACAAGCTTCTGAAAAACAGATAAATATTGGGCGCGTCTCACTGACAGAGGCAGGGCATTCCATAAACGGACTGCTTGGATAGTAAACGACCTTTCCAAAAATTTGGTATTATGGGCAGGCATTTTTAATGTAAAATTTTCTGATGATCTCAAAACTTTTGAATGGGAATAGTATTTTAATACACTATAAATCGTTTTAATATTAATAAGACCTGAAAATCCTTTAAATTCTCGATCAATATAATAGATGTAAGAACCGTTAACTGACGGCCCGGTAGTTCAGTGGAAAAGCATTATGCTGTGGTTCGCGGGTTCAATTCACGCACAATACAATAGGGCTAAGAAGTAAATGTTCCGAGACTAAATGTTTCTTCATGTGCCATTGAGTTATATGTACTACGTACTAGAGAAGCTATTCCAAACAAAAAATGTGCACTACTCTGTTTTCGCGCATGCGCGGGAGATAGTTGAGTCGCGCATGCGCAGTTGATATAAGCGCGTTGCGCCTGCGCGGTCAGTTTTTGTCATATTAGATTAGGTAGGTATTTAAATGAAGAAATTTATTTTTTATAATATTATTACCTGTTTATTCATTTGACTACTGAATTATTATTTACGTTCAGGTTTAAATAAACTTTAATTTGAAATCTCGTATTATTAGCGCAGCTCCACACTCTATGAATATTGAAGCCACACTATGCGTAAGCATCATATTAGTCTGTGGCCACACTAAATGACACTAAAGGTGTACGGATTGCAGTACAGTTCATTTGAACATAGTGAATGTTCGGAATGCCAAATCTAGTGCGTAGTACATATATATCGATGTCATGTGCATTCAGTAAAATGAAAAAACCTCCACGACACAGGTAATATTTCTAGAATTCACTCCATTTTACTTTCATAATTTTTTGAAGTAATCTTCAATTTATAATTTATGCCACATGTTAAAAAATTCGCAATTTGTGAAAAATGTTATGTAATTTAAGAAATTTTGATAAAAAATTGTGGTAAACATTGCGTATAAAAACAGGAATTAGTTTCTGTAAGTAAATATATTCACAAAACGGCTTTTCCGAAACGGTTACTTAGAATTACACGGGCTCTTAAGTCTACTTTTGTATGCACGGTAGCGCCGGTACGCTCGATCGTTTTAAAAACATTCATTACCTCTGTCCTATGTTTCTTTAAAAGCTTAATAAATTATTAATTGGACGACGATTTTGAAACTCTTTGGCTCGGCAAAAAGCCGCCTAAAATGGGGAATTAATGTGATTCGTGAAGCGACTTAACAAATAAATATTCAAAATGTTATTTCCAGAGCTTTCTTGTAAAAAGAGGAAGAATTCTATTTTTAAGTCTTGATAAATGCTATTTTGGAAATGATGAGAGGCATTGTACGTTTATTTATTTAATCTTTATACGCCTTATATTATTAAGGGATTTATAGGGCTTTATATGCCTTTTTTAGGTACGAGTCAACCCTGGATAATATAAGAAACAGGTGCAAAAGTTCACTAAATAATATGAGTAATAAAGATATTAGTAAACAATAAATTAATATGTTAACTGACCTTTATTTAGTACAAAATAACGTTCATTGGTCTAATTTATATGAAAGATTATTAAATTACTGTTGATGTAGTTTTTAATCCATTTTTTTGGATAAGTGTATCTCACATAAAAATGAAAGCTATTTAACATCAGATTTTGATCTAAATTTCTTTTTGGATCTCTTTTTATTTAAATAAAAACGTAGTACTGATAATCTAGCACTGGTGATTTTACTCCCCAATCTGTAGATTTAAGTGTAATATGATGGATATTCTACAGTCAGTCATCCGCAAACCCTTGTTTTTAAGTTAAAAACGATGCAAACGAGGTTGGTATTTGCGCAAGGTGGCTTTAATATGTCCAATCACACTTCTTATCTACAAATCAACTTTGGTCACTTGAATGCTGAATCGTGGCTGAAGATATTTGTACAATTTTATACGCGGTAGAGCGATGCTGCAGAGTATTATGTATGGTTGCAATATGAATGGATCTACTAGAAGTCAAGGTATCCAGGTGGCTAAGGCCGGGTTTTGTGGCATTCCTTGTGGTAGGCCTATGTTCAGGAGTGGACTTGTATTAAACAGTTGAAGAGCTGTAATGATGATGATGTTGACAGTTGACATAAATTCGAAAAATAAACACTAATTTTACATTCGACAGTGTACAGTTACTAGTTATTTACTAAGAATGTACTTTCACGGTACGCCTCTATTTCACGCAGCCATAAAGGCAAGGTCACATTGGGTCTCTATGACTGATGTTGACGCGCCTCGCCTTTGACTCCGAGTCGCTCAAACGTCTGTCTAGCTAGAGGCTCGTTAGTATTCATAGTGCAGTCTTTGAGCTGCGAGAAATTTGATTAGATATAGAAAACGCTTTTAAACTTGACACTCTCCGAAGTTTTGCCTTCGTTCGCAACATATAACCTTATTGGAAACTTGCACAGTTTCAGGAATGAGTTTTTGATTTTAATTCGTAGCTATTAATACTGGAAATTAAGTGTTATACATGCCGTGTATAGGCGGTGTTAGAGAATTCACTACCCCAGATCATCTTGTGAGTGTCGTAAGAGGCAATAGAGGAAAACTAAACAGGAGCTGGGCAGCATCAAACAACTCAAAATAACTAAAACTGAGACTTTTGATAGGTAGTAATGTTGATGATAATATTGGTGATTAGTTTCAATTAGTTTTATACAAGTCGTAAATAACATATTAAATATTACACAATCATCATCATCATCATCATTACAGCCCTTCACAAGTCCACTGCTGAACATAGACCTCCCCCAAAGAATGACGCAAAGCACGGTCCTGAGCCACCTACATCCATCAACTTCCTGCATGTCTTACCAGGTCGTCACTGCATCTAGTGGGGGGTCGCTCTACACTTCGCTTACCGGCACGAGGCTGCCACTCGAGAACCTTTTGTCCCCATCGGTTGTCGGTTCTTCGAGCTATATGGCCGGCCCATTGCCACTTCAGCTTACTAATCCGTTGGGCTATGTCGGTCACTCTGGTTCTACTGCGGATATCCTCATTTCTAAGTTTATGACGCAGAAAAACCCTGAGCATAGCCCTCTCCATAGCTCGCTGAGCGACCTTGAGGTTCCTCATTACACAATACTCTATGGAAATATAAATAAAGTAACAACATAATATTTTTAATAATAAGACTAAAAGTAAACTACTATATAATTTTTTTACAAAGAATCTTAAAATATTATTGTATGTACCTACATAAACAGGGTATATAAAGATTTATTTATAATGTTTTGAGATAACTTATTCCATCGTTACGTGCATATAAACACTTAGAAATACAATTGCATTAATAAATTTATTGTAGAAAAGACAACTTGGGCTATAAATTCTGAACACGTCACCCATTGGACTGACTGTGCCGCCGGCCATAATGATTCATTAAGTGCCTCCCCGGGATTACCTTTTGTAATTGACCGATGATGCGAGAGCCGTATCACTGCTTCCCTCATTCGTTACCTTTATTTTATAATATAACCAAGAAACATTTAAAATTAATAAAATAAAATTTCGTCATAAATATTTGCCACCTCATTACACAAAGTCGAAGTTATCCATTGCCTTGTACGTCCTCCAAAGTAATTTTCAACCCTAGGTTTGAGATATTTCCTCCTTTGTGTAACTATATATATATTTATAATAGAAAGTCAACATATTTATATATCATTATCATTATCATCATTACAGCCTATTACAAGTCGACTGCTGAACATAGGTATCCCTTAAGTGATGCAACAAAGCACGGCCACCTGCATCCATCGACTTCCTGCATCTCTTCAGTCGTCATTCTATCTAGTGGGGGGCAGCCCTACACTTTGCGTGGCGGTACGAGACTGCCTCTCGAAAACCTTTCTCCCCAGATGAACATAACCAGAACAATTTCTCGATGTTAATAATATTGCATAACTTTCGCTTTAATTTCATGAAACACAAATATCTACTATCATATATTAGTTTTAAACGAAATACTTCGCTTACGCTTATGACTCAAGTCAAAATATTTAAAAAAGACGACGATACTTACGATGACCATGACTGCCCATGACTTTAAACAATATTAGAAACTGGCTAAATAATATTTCACAACCGAATTCATCTACAAGAGTGTTTGTAAGCTTTTTGTTGTGGTGATTAGTGGAAAACATCCTTAAACGAACTGTTTATATACATCAATTGGGTTTTTATGTACTGATCCAAGTAGTAATGAACTTGATTGTATTTAACGCAGGAAAAAAAACGATTGTAATACTAGTACTAGTAAGGGTCGAGGCGTTCATTTATGTCCTTAATTGTAATGGTAATCGATCTCCTATATATAATTAAAATATGTTTTGTTATAAAAAAGAAGTTTGAGATGGAATTGTAATTCCTGCATGACTTGGTTTAATTCCTTTGTAATTAAAATATAAGTTACTATCGATGCGTATGAAAATATTGAGATTATTTGGCCATAAAAAGTTAATTGCTTAAATTTTAATATTATGTTTGAGTTGCATATTATTTAAGTGAGTAAATATATAGTATATTATATTAAGTTCAACCAGAAAAAAAAAGTTTCCAGCAACAATAACATGTTTTGATTCTGTTACATGAAATGCTTAAAATCTGTTTAAGTAACTCATAATTTGCAAAAGCAAAATTAAACTTTTCATAATAAGTAAATACCGAATGCAAACTAAAAAGAATAATATAAGGTAATGTAATCTCCACATATAATAGCTTCTAAAATCGGAGTTTTAATTTTTTTTACACTTTGTCTTGGCACTGGCTTTTCCTTTTTATCAAGAAATTAATTTTTTGACTCTTATGAGTAGTCTGAGAAACATTACAAGCTCATGGTACTCGTAACAACTAGAATGTCGTCTAAATAGTTACATTAACAATTAAATCCCCTATTTTTCCCTCTTAAAGATGTTTTTTTTTAATTTTAATTGAAAAAAAAAATCATTCAAACCGATATAACCGTCAAATATAGAACCTCCTCTTTTTTAAAGTGGTTAAAAGGATCAGCTCATTAAACGCAACCATAGGGTTCTTATGCTTTTGTTTTAGGATACATATATTGAATTATTTTCAATTTATTAAGTCAATATCAGGTCAGCGGATGAAGTGCTCTCCTTGAAACATAGTACGCGAGCAATCTGCACGAAGGCACTGACGAAGTTAATTTTAGTATTATATTATTTATATTTTGTTTATTAATTTAGTAATTTAGTTAAATTAATATAAAGTTATCTTGTTTACATTGCCTTACATACAGGGGCTGCCACAGGAAAATAAACTAAGATATGAATTAAATTTTATCAAAGAATAAATTGAGATGTAATAATAATTTAAATCTGACATTTAATTGTTTATATTGTAGGTATATATTTATATTAATGACTTACCTTACTTGTTAGGGAATAACCATGACATAGTTTTATTTGCTGATGATGCTTCGTTGATTTTTCGACTTACAAGGCAATTATTAACACATGATGAAGTGAATAATGCTATATCAAAAGTAGTAGTTTTTTTTAAACGGTAATAAAACAAAATGTATTAAATTCATCACACCTAATGTTAAACACGTAAAGTGTGCTTTTAATTCAGGAGGAGCTGAATTCACTGTTTTTCTCGGAATTACAGTTAACGCGAAGCTTCGATAGGACCCTCATATATCTAAACTAGCTAGCAAACTTAGATCTGCAGCATATGCTGTAAAAAAGATTAGAGGCCTTACATGTGTTGAAACAGCTAGATTTTAGTTATTTCCATAGCATAATGTCACATGGAATCTTGCTATGTGGTATTGCCACTGACATTGAAGCTATCTTTGTTATTGCAGAGGAGAGTCACCAGAGCAATTTATAACTTAGGTCCGAAAGAATCCCTTAGAGAAAAATTTATAGAAGCAAATATATTCACTTTGGCCTCTCAGTATATTTACGAAAATTTTATGTATGTACACAAAAACAAAAATTGTTGTATTAAAAATAGTGATATACATTCTGTAAATACTAGGAATAAGCACAAGTTATTTAGATTGATTGAACTGATTTTTAGAGTCAGTTACTCGACTCCAAAAAGTCAGAATTCCTTCAATGGGGCAATGTATACGCTTTTACAACAAAGTCCCAAAAATTATGCAGGCCTTATCTATTAAAAAATTAAAATGTTTTATTAAGCAACAATTGTTTAATATGGGTTATTATAATACTAAAGAGTTCATGATTGATAATAAGCCTTGGGAATGATGTGGTCGCTACCATGCTGTTTCTAAATGTTTTCATACTGATTATATAAAATAATATAATATTGTAAATTAATTTTGTTCAATACATTGAACACATAAATTATTAAGTCAATTCACTTGTATTAATTAACACTCAAAAAGATTAATATTGTAAAAAACTGGTTTATATAACATTAATAATAAAATATAAGATAAGAATAGTATATTTAGTAATATTTATTTATAACTTAAATAAGGAATAAAATATTTATATATAGCAATAAAATATTAATAGAATTCATGGCAACACTGAGTTCTTGTTCTTCTCTATTTTGAACTTGGCTATAGCAAGTACGTTATAAAGTACACTTAATTAATAAATCCAGTTTTTACTGGTTCAAATATTCTTAGCGTGTAAAACAAGTTAAGAATAATTGAACCAGTACGTAGTACCAGTAGTATTTAACAAATTTTATTAAATAAAAGTCCCGCTGGGTTTCTTGCTGTTTTCTCCAGGAATTTTAGTGGTAAAAGTAAAAATAACTTTCAATAAGAATTACATGTAATCTATATTGAATAAAAATGATTCTATTCTATTCAATTTTATTAGTATTACATCCTTAAACATTACATTACGGCACAATTATAAGTTCATAGAAACTACCGGTTTTCGATATCGCCAACAATAACAAATAACATGAGGGTTAGGTAAAAACCTATACTTACTATTTGTTAACCACGTGCCATACCATCATTAATAAATTTGGTACAACACAGTAATTTAATTTATTACTTTTAATGGTGTCTTTAAACAGGCTCGGTTTTCTATTGTTTGATAAATTAAAATATTAATAATTAAAAATATATTAATAAGATGTTTGTTTGATGATTATTTGACTATAAAAAACGATGACTTCATTACAATATCATCACCAGCAGCATCATCATCATCATCAACATCATTACAGCCCTTCCCAAGTACACTGCTGAACATAGGCATCGCCCAAGGAATGATACAAGAATATAGCGTAATGCCACTTTGAGAATTTAAATTGACAAGGCCACCAAATGCCCAATATAAGCGATAATATACCCCTTGCTCGGGGGCGAAGGAAACATTCTTTTTTTTTTGAGAAATAACTAGCATGTCTGAAGAAATAAAAAAATATTGATTGGAAATGTAAAATCTACCAACACGCACTGATATAACGCGACAGACTCCCTCCTCCTACTTAAAAACCTCCGTCTTAAAAACCTCTTAGTGCGTTATGACACCTGAATATTAAGTTGGAACACTTAAAGCCCATGATTATCCTACTTCTAATTACTCTTCAACAAAAACAAAAAGAAGTTCTACCACTTAAATATCATAAATATAATTCCCAAATATTCTGTAATACATTTAATAAAAATTCTGTCGCTTTTTTTTTTTTTCTAAAAATAACTTTTAAATTTACACCTTCATAATAAAAAAAAACTCCATTACTGTTTTACTACGGCTACATTAGAACTTCAAATAGGTTTAATCAAAACACAGGAAGGCTTTTTGTTTTATAATCTTCTTGTGTAACTTTTGACATGCTAATGACTTCAAAATATAGAAAGCTATTTTAAGGGCTTTTTAGATCTTTCATTCCTGCTAATACGATCTTTACTAAGTCTATTTTCCAGTTGATATTTTACAATTTTTGCAATACAAAGCGTCTAAATAATCTGCAGTCATTTAAAAATTGCCATTTTATTTATAAGTCTAATTATTTTAATGAGCGTTGTATTTGGAACTCTGTATTCTTCTTAAAATACAAGCTGGTGCTAACAGCTTTCCCCCCTCCCCACTTTTACCTAAATTACTTATTAGATTGCATACATGAAAAAAATTACTTACTTAATTCCGAAAAATTACTTACTTTATTACTCTCTACCTAGTTCAGTGGTAGAAATACCATGAACCATGTGCAGTGGCATCCTTTCCCTTTCGTTTCGTCTCGTTTCGTAAAATTTGACGATCTAGAATTATTTAAAGTAACCTGATGATATAGAGCAAGTCTAGGTAGATTTGAAAATTAAATAGTTAAAATGAAAAATATATTGCGTAATAGCTCGACGGACAAAGAGAAGTATGCCGTAAAAAGAACATAATGTAACATGACACTAATGATTTAAAAATACAATAATAATACAATCAAGAAATACAATAAAAAAGATACTTACAGTGGGATAAATCCAGAAAGTACTAAACTGCAAACTAAAAACCAATGTTGGTTTGTATGAGTAAAATATGGGAAAAAGATAAGCGTATAGCAGCGTAAAGTAGCAGCTTAATGTTGTTGTGTTTCGTATGGTGTAGATGACTACTGGAAATATCGCACTCTATCTTAGTCCTCAGTGGTGACAATGCATTTGAATTTTAATTCTTAATTTATGATATTGTTTTCTTCCTCCGATACGACTTAGGGACCTTCAAGAAAAGAGCCTACTCCTTTTTAAAAGGCCGGCAACGCATCTGAAATTCCTCTGGTTCCCCTGGTGCTGCAGTTGTTCATGGGCGGCGGTACTCACTTACCATCAGGTGAGCCGCATGCTCGTTTGCCCCCTCTCCTATAAAAAAAAATGATGGATACAGATTTCTATGAGCTACAGCATCCACTTACCATTAGATGAACTCTGTACTCCATTGTTACCCTTATTCATTTAAAAAAATTGACGCCAAAACTGTCGTATGATATATTATAATACTATCTATCGGAAAACATGAATCTTTCGGAAGTTTTTCATAGTCATCTCTTACCAAACCAACGGGGTACAATGTAGTAATAAATGGATTATCTTTATGACGCCACTACATGCCATCAAATCGCCACCATATCATGAGCTCGTCAAACTCTGGTTTAAATCCTGAATGGAAAAAATTAATATTTATATTTTGCAATTGCAATGTATATTTTTATAGAATGGGGGTGAGAAACGAGCACACAGTCCACGTTAACCAGAAGATAGGCGTGAGTGTTTATACAGGGTTATTTTTCAAAGAGTAGCCAAATTTTAAACTTAAGTACAAATATGTAAATAATGATATACCGTTATTGCATTTTTTTTAATACGAGTAAATATGGCTTTTACTTTAATTTGAAATTATGCCAAATTGAATGTGATTTATGGGCAACAACGTTTTTGCCTACCTATCGATCCTTACGAATGTGTGCGTGCGCAATAAAATCAGTTAAAATAATGCATTACTGATGTGTTTCAGTTTGAAGGATATAGAGAGCCACCGATAGGTTGACTTTAGGTGTACTTGGACTACAGCAGCCACTTACCATCGTACCTGGACTGTAAACTCGTTTGTCACTTTGTTTTATAAAACAAAATGCTTGATTGTCATTTTTACTTACATAAATTATATAACACAAAGTTTAAGATAAAGCGTCATACAATCATAAACTATTGTTAGATTCAGTTATAAAGTACGTATGAAGCCATAAAGTTTGACTTTGAATAATCATGCACGAGTATTGAGCTTGACTAATTGAGATGTACCGACAACTCAGAAACGTCATTAAACGCACTAAATTCCTTAGTTAACACGAGCTCTCTGCGCCAGCCGATGCGATTATGGATTTGTTGCGCTTGCGACACGCTTCGTTTAACACGTGTTTATGTATATAATATGTTATGATAGATTGTTTGTTATAAGTTGGTAATGGTTATTAAATATAAAAATTGCGTATTTTATGTACTTTTTGAACCGAAACTTCTTTATCGACGTAGTGGAGCAATCTAGTACGGTATTAAAAATACATCACGTTTTCTTGTTACATTTCACCACCGAGGGCGCATTAGTATACTATTATTTAACCTACTTATGTAAAATATAAAATAAAAGAAGAATGATATGTCGTAAAGAAGTTTCACCATTTACGTGTGTACACAATTACATGCACAATTTTTTACGTTACTGTAACAACACAAACCTACAACCATATTAAAATAGTACCGTTATTTAGTACAATATTACGATTTTTCACATTTTGTTAATTAGAATTATCTGGATATTAAATATATCTATGTCGATATTATCCTTAGGGGAGACTTTGGTGATGCGTAACAGAGGTACTTAGTAAGGATCAGACTCTCTGTTCATAGTCTTTTATACATAGTATGTATTTATACCTTATTAAACCTAAATTGTTAGAGTAAAATAAAAAATCATATTTATTGATTCACACATTTATTCACATCGTACACGGTAGGTGGCGCTTTTGTCAAGATCCAAAAATCACCCGTGCGAAGCCGGGACGGATCGCTAATATTTATCATACACGATCAGTGGTAAAAGTTAAAAATGACTTTCAGTAAGTATTACATGTAATCAATATTGAATAAAAATGATTCTATTCTATTCTATTCTATTTAAATCGATAATATTAATTGCTATCGTTGGTGTTCGTTATATATAGAGGGTTTAAGCACTTGAAAGTTAAACCAAGAAGATAACAAGGTCCTTCAACATTTGTCGAAATGGTTCATAAAATGTAATTTTAATCAAATTATTTTATTCTTCGCTTATTATATGCCATTACCAAAGGAAAGGTAAGGTATGAAATCATACAATTTTTTTTATTTGACAAGCGAGCAAACAGTCCACCTGATGGTAAGTGGTTGCCGTGGCCCATAGACATCTACATCTATCCTCGTTTGCGATTCAAAATGCAGATGCGTTGTCAGCCGTGAGGACTAAGATGGAATGCCTCTTTTCCAGTAAAAAGGGTCTCCGATTCTCTACACTCACCATACGAAACACAGCAGCATTAAGCCGCTATTTTACGCTGGTATTCTGTGAGAGCGTGGTCCTTCCCCGGTCGAGGCGATCCATTCGTGCTACAACTATACAATTAATATAGCTGCAGCACTTTCATTTCATGTGTTTCTACAGAAGCAAAAAATATTATGACTTCATCGATTTGGCCAAGGGGACGACAGTTTAACTAGAACTGTAGTGTTTGTAAAATAGGAATTAGGAAACAGTATATATTTGATCTTACATGATGTTAAAGACAATTTTGTAAACTTTTACTGTATGTTTCAAACAGTAGTCGTACGCAAGACAGTAAAAATAATTATAGTTACTTACTATTTACACAATGTAAGACATTTTATTGTCAATTATCATCATCATTACAGCCCTTCACAAATCCACTGCTGAACATAGGCCTCCTCCAAGGAATGCCACAAAGCACGGTCCTGAGCCACCTGCATCCATCGACTTGTAGCATTTTGTCAAGACATTTGTAACGTGTCTTAATAATAATTACATAGTACTATTTTCTTACTTATAGTATTTTATAAGCTGACTTTCAAATATTTTTAGATAAAAGCCTCTATATTTTCATAAGTCATAATTTTTTTTCTTTATATCTTCGTATAATATATCTCATTTCGCATTTTGCTTCGCAAAAGAGGATAGATGAAGATGTCTATGGGCCACTACACTTACCATCAGTTGGACTGTGTGCTCGCTTGTCACCCTTATCCTATAAAAAAATGTCACTCCTAGATCACAGTGCCAGACGTCTCTCTGATACGCCTCGAAGAGAACTTTTCTGCATCTCTCAGCTACCCTTTGTGACATCTACTCGTGATTAATTTCGCCTGACTTATTTGACTTGGGAATTTTTGAATATAATTTAGAAATTGATTGTATTGTGTAGTCAGATATTTAGTTGTAAAATCCATCTTTTAGTTTGTTCTTCTAAGGCATGGCTCTGAATAGACAAGCGCTTGATTACTATCCGAACTGAGGTCAGTGGAGATGTAGGCGAAGGCCGAGAAATAGCACTAACTTAGTTTAACAAAATCCTATTCACTCTTCTCACCTACAATAAATGCGTATCTCTTCATCTGTTGTAAAAAGGTAGAAATTTCTTTCAAAAATTCTGTGTTTGATTATATTTTCAAAGAATTATCTTTTATTCTCCAACTATACTATAACTAAATAACTATAGGTTTTAGCATGAATAGGTCGGCTCAACCAGGGAAGGACCACGCTCTCATTGAATACCAGCGTAAAATAGCAGATAAATGCTCCTGTGTTTCTCATGGTGAGTGTAGAGAACCTCAGGGCCACTGTTACCATTACAGCCTATTAAAGTCCACTGCTAAACACAGGCCCCCCATTGATTACTTCATAGGGGGGATATTTGCTATGGTTGCCACGCACGCACGGTTGGTCATCGCAGTTTTTTAGCCGTTATTAGAAAGACGCTGCCACCAATCTCCTGATTTGTTTCCTTCTGTTGCGGCTTACGACACCCACGGGATGATAGGGGGTAGTGGATATTCTTATACCGCCACTGCAACTGGCATGGGGTGACAACGCATCTGCATTTTGATACTTAAATTATATATGACAGACTAGCTGTTCCCCGCGACTTCGCCCGCGTGTAATTTACGGTTTTTATTTAAACCTTAATTCTTTTACAAAAATAAAAGTAATCTAAGTTACTCCTTATAACATCAGCTATCTGCTAGTGAAAGTTCCGTCAAAATCGGTCCAGCCGTTCCGGAGATTAGCCGGAACAAACAGACAGACAAAAAATTTCAAAATTGTGTTTTTGTCATAAGTTCCGTATATCATATGAATTTAGTTAAAAGCTGTTATTTTGACATTATAAACAGACACTTCAATTTTATTTATTTATATATAGATATCTATGGGCCACAACATTCACTTCGCCTCTCAGACTTTCGTCTCGTCTCTCAATCTCACTATAAATGGCAACAGAGGGAAACAAGCCAACTTCCAAACTTCAGGCCGCAACTAAGAACTACTTGACAGAAAAAAAAACATTAACTGACTTCGGCCTCATCCGGGATTCAAACCCGGTACCTTATAATTAGGAACCGCGTTTACGACCACTAGACCAACGAGGCCGTCAAACCCCCTATGAGGCAATTTATAGGAGAACCTATGTTCAGCAGTGGACTTTTGACAGATCGTAACGGTAAATGACTTTTATAATCCAACAACCTTTTCACCATTTAACGTTTTAATCACAAAATTAGATTCTAAAGCAAACAGTCGTAAAATTACAGAATTAATCTGTTAATAAAATTTTATGCTGTAAAATTACAGCGCCATAAACGAATGTAATTTTTATTGAGATAATCACACACGTGTACCCAGCCAGATTCTAGTACATTATTTATAACATAAATCCATCGTTATATAATTTACACGTGAAATAAAATTTTATGATATACATTTTACTCAGTTTTCAAATTAACTAAGTCCTGAGTTGGAATCCTAATGTGAGTAAAATGTTTGTACAAACTCAAAGTCAAAATCTCCCGAAATAGGGCTTGTTAAGGGTCATTCGATTTAGGTTTATTTATAATTCTCATTAAAATCAAAATCCACCACTTCGACAAATAGCCCTTATAGAGAGAAAAACTAGCTAGGAACTCTAGGGTAATTTTTTTCTCTAAAGAAATATTTCCATTATGCGCCTAATATAATTATTGAAATTAATGCTATAATACAATATCGTGGAGGTATTCCAATTTGGATGAAGTGACGACCTGTCGAAGAAGTAGGTACTCAATGGATATCGGTGGCTCAGGACGTATCTTGTGGCAATCCATGGGACGTTCAGCAGTAGACTTTTAATGGGCTGTAATGATGATGACGATGAAGATGATTAAAATTGACTTTATTGTGTCAGTCGATTACTAACGCAGAAAAATTTTAGTTCCATACGTCCTTTACCTCCACGCAGTCATATCTCTATAAATAAAATCAATTGTTGTCCCTTAGTCTGGTTAAGACATCGAAAACCGTTGAAGCGGGCTATCGCCGGACTGACCCGAGTAATACATAATTTCTAACTAAAACTTAAAAAAACGCCGTCATAAGGTTTAAAATTGCGTAGCGCCCGCGACTATTAAGACCGCTTTGAAATCGCTTAGAATCTTAATATATTTAAAAAAAATATTGTTTTAAGTAATCAAAATAATGAGCAAGTAAATTACGAATATTGATATTATCAATGTATTTGAGTGATTCCTAAGCATATAACTATAGTAATATTTTAGAGGTGTTTTCGCAAATAATTATGATCGAGTCAAAATTATACAATCGTGTTTGCGAACAAGTAAATTCAAGATAAAGACATTAATTTACCTATATCAAAATTCCAGTTTCGTTAGTCGTGTCATAGTCCTATACTATTCGATCAAAGGAGGTGCATTTTTTCGCGGTGTCGCCTTAAAACTCGAAACTGGCTCGACCGATTCTGATGAATTCTTTTGTATTTGTTCGAATTGGTCCCTGGATGGTTTAGATTCACAATTGGATCCGTTAGGTGGAGCTGTTGTCGAGATCCAGAAATCACCCGTGCGAATCCGGGGCGGATCTATACTAGTACTACTAGGATTTTATAATTGTCGCTTTCACAATAAGATTTCCTGTGACGTATCTATGTGATTTTAACCGCATTTTATTGCATCCGATCCCACAGTGTCAACATAACATTTTACTTAACGCAGGTGTTTAAAATTCATCATTGAGATATTTAAAAAAACACTCAATTTGATTATATTTACGTGATATTTTGGACAAATGTAGGGATTTATCAATTTGGGTATTGTATTTTGAAATGTCGACAATTATTGCTTCACAATCCTAACGATTACAACTCATTTGCGATAAATTAACACTTGTGTACCAGTCTTCAACCTTATTGTAATGAACATTAAGTTTCTTATACTGGAATCAAAAATGGTTTCAAAAATCTACCAGTATTATACTCAATTGTAGACAAGTTATATAAAATTATACGAGCCGTTGGGTTTAAAAAAACGAACCTGTAAGCCTTTGTACGGACGCCCTGTCGAGCAATATCAATATAATTTTAATGCCCTTATTAGCTTTAACTTTCAGAACACGTAAATGCTTTATTACTCTCATAAAACAGGCAATTTTTTGCAACGCAGTCTGCAAACATTACGTTAACACATTCAAGATAATCTTGTTGTGAATGGCTTTCATAAAACGTATCATAATATTGTGTAGGTACTTAAATATATTATATACGAATATAAATACGGTGAGTAGGAAATAAATTCATGATTTTAGGATGTTGTACTATTTTTCTTTTTTTTTACTTATTAGAAGCCAGTGCTTGACCATTTATTTTATTGCCTTTATTAGCTATATATTTATATAAGCTATATGTTACGCTGTAACTCGCCATAATTTTATAACACGCAAGCAACCCGGGTTTGATTACCGCCGGCAGCACTAATGAAGTTGTTAATTGCAATTTTTATTGCTAATTTACCTTGAATTTTAATTGCTAATAGCCTGCATGTCTGAAGAATAAAAATGTTTCAACAAGTGAAGTCCGCCAACGCGTACTGGGTAGTGAATTGGATAAATTGTTCCATGATCATATCAGAAATCAGAGGAGACATATGTCCATCCGGGGGATGTTCATAGCTGTAGCTTTATTACTTAACTTCTATGACCAATGGCTTTTTTTATGGAATATGGGTGATAAACGAGCACACAGTCCACTTGATGTTAAGTGGATGCTGTTGACCATATTATACATCTTCACCTATCCTCGATTAAGACTCAAAATTCAAATGCGTTGTCACCCTTAGGAATAAGATGGAATGTCTCTGTAAAAAGGGGTAACCAGTTATCTACAGTCTACAATCACCATACGAAACAATGCAGCATTAAACTGCTATTTCACGCTGGTATTCTGTTATAGCGTGGTCCATCCCCGGTCGAACCGACTCATTCGTGCTACAACCATAACTGCAGCATGGCTACACCATGCTTAAAAACAACCATTGCACATGGACAAACATACAAACGCCCCAGAACAAAATTGTAGCCTATACCAAAACTTGTTTCGTGCGGGATTCGTATCAGAGGGCCGCAGTGTAGCAAGCAATGTTGAAAAAATGTTACCAAAGATCTAACGGTTGAGTTAAACAAGATTATGAAAATAAAAGTATCCACAATTTGCCGGGATACAACTAAATACTAACATATAAGCAATCCAATTGACGTAGTCGAATCAATCATCTAGTTGCGAAACTCAAACAGGATGAAACTATCCAAAGGATCAGTTGCTTAATCCCTTTATTTCTCGGACAATTAAACTTGTGATTTAACACAAATCGAAGAAACGCTTCCTTCCAATAGCCATAAAACTGAAATAATGTTTTATTGGATAAGATTATACCTTGCGAAATGCGGCTCCGTAGCAGATTTTCATGATGAAGTTTTATAATAGATAATTTAATGTAATCTGCCTCTCTTAAAATATTGCTATCTATAAAATTTATAGTGTTATACTGTATTGGGGTTTCTCTGCATGATAAACTTAGAAATGAGGTTACCCGCAGTAAAACCAGAGTAACCGACATAGCCCAACGGATTAGTAAGCTGAAGTGGCAATGGGCCGGCCATATAGCTCGTAGAACCGACAACCGATGGGGAAGCAAGTTCTCAAGTAGCAGTGTCGTACCGGTAGGCAAAGCGTGGGGCGGCTCCCCACTATATGGAGTGACGACCTGGTAAGACCTGCAAGAAGAAGTTGATGAATGCAGGTGGCTCAGGGCCGTGTTTTGTGGTTCTTTGGGAGAGGCCTATGTTCAGCAGTGGACTTGTGAAGGGCTATAATGATGATAATGATGACTGTAATTTTAAAAGGAATGATTTGATTTTTTTTTCTTTTTTAACCGACTTCAAAAAGGAGGAGGTACTTAATACGTCTATATGTTTTTATGTGTTACCTCTTACCTGTTTTCTTGGTGAACCGATATCGATGATTCTTTTTTTATTTCAAAGCTGGTGCTTCTCCTGAGGTCACATATAAATTTGATCAAGGTTTAACCAGTAGTTTTTTAAATTATCCTTAATAACTTATGTTGAAGTCGGTTGTAGAAAATTTGTAATTTTACCACTTGTTTTTTATCAGTTCATAAAACTCCATGGCTAGACATAAGCCTGTCCTATTGTAGAGAGGATTTGTCTAAATTGTCAGGCTTGGCAAGCAGATTGAACATTGTAGTAACAAACGTTTCGCACCTTTGACGATGCTGGAATTTTACATCTGGCGAAAGCGAATGGTTAAACCACCATTTATCGGAAACCATAAAATATTTGTGGCATATCCCATAGTCACTTCCTATTACACCCACGGGACGAAATAGAATGAAGGATTCTCTTACGCCGCCAACTATTATAAGGGTTACTATTAAAACAAAATAATAATAATAATAATAACGGCGTAGGGAACTGACGACCCCATCGGCCGCTGACGTAACAGTTAAGTGACAAAACTGCTACATCAGCGCAGTTAGTCAGCGCCTTGCCAAGAGGTGTGAGTGCCATACCTCAGCAGAATTGAGGGTGCAAAGGCCCGTTTGTGCTTATGGTCACACACGAAACGGTGCCGAGCCTGGGCGTCTCCGTCTCATTTAATGGATGATGGAGAAAAAAAGAGTGCGCAAAGGGCCGCTGCCTGGAGGTTGCCAGGGCGCGTCTGGAGCTGGCGCTGGACGCGACAGCATGCGGGCCGCCAGCCGAGCGCGGGGGGCTACAAAACCACCTAGCAGCCCCCCGCGTCCATCATCCCCACCAGAAGGCTTGGTGTCAGCTGGGTCTTCTCAGACTCAGCAAGCAGCACCCGCCGCTGGTGGAGCACGTCGCATGCTTTGGACAGAAATAATAAAAGCAAACGCATTGCGGGCGTATTATAGGGCAAAAGGGGAAGAAACTGGAGGTTGGCGTATCGGTCTCGGATGCATCGCTTTTTTGCAGAGCTGGAGCCATCTATAACCATCACCGAGCAAAACCTGGCAGACCGAGTTCGGTACATCCTGTGCTCCAACATATTTGATGATGCCGAACTCGAACGACTACGACGTGAGGCTGTTCCCTCATAGGATGAAAATGCTACGGCTGGGAATGCGACGCCACTAATTGCAGAGCAACCTGCACACGTGGATGCGGCCGTGGATATTCCATGGTTGATTCAGATGATGATGAAATAGTTTCCCACGAACTGGAGCAAATGAGAAGCATATTGGAAGGCGATTTCGGAAACGCGCTGTACGCCTCTTGACAATCGACCGCGACTTTCCCGCATACCCTAAGTAAGCGGAATCGGGCTGTCGCTGTCACTTAACCCAATGCTGGTGACCTATTTGGAAGCCAGCCGGGACCTTTGCGAGACGGACTCAATTCTTTTTGGCGCCGCACTGGCAGTTTGCCGTATTATTGGCGCCAAACTTCCCACGGCTGGACGCGCTACTAGATAAAGTAGCGCCATCCCAGCCTGGAGAAAAAGAATAGAGGAAAGTATCGCAAAGGCAAGGGCCCTCATCGGCAGACTAACAAGCTTCAGATCGGGTAATAATAGGCGGAGAGGTGCGCACCGTTAGAATGACGTTTGCTGGGACAAATATTAGTTTGTCCCAGCTGGATATCACGCAGAAATTAACGGAGCGCATAGGTGACCTGAAGCAAAGTATCGCTGCTTGTATATACCGAGAGGTCAAGGCGGTTCAACTAGAATCGTCTCTTCCAGAGTGATCAGAAGAGGCTCTATGAATCTTTGGAGCGACCAATGGTGCGTGGAATGGGCCCATCACCGAATCAAGCCGACACTGTTGCATTCTGACGTGGCAGGTGGTCAGAGTCCGTAAACCACAGCGAGGGCCCTTGGACGGAAGTTGTGGCGAGTCAGTGTGCGAGTGTTACGCCCATGGACCCCGTGATCATAACGCTGGATGACGTAGCTGAGGCGATCCGTAGGGCCCCGAACTGGAAAAATCGGGGACTGAACGGGCTGCATCACTACTGGCTGAAGGGGTTCGTGGTGTGTCACGCTGTGCTCGCTCGACAGTTTCTAGAGGCTCTCAACCAGAAGTCGCTCTCGAGCCTCTTCACTATTGGGATCACTCACTTGATTCCAAAAGATCAGGATACCACAGACCCGAGCAAATACCGCCCCATCACTTGTCTACCCACCATACATAAGACACTGACATCCATTTTGAGCGCGAGAATCACTATTCACCTGGAGCTAAATCAGGTGATGTCACGCGCTCAAAATGGATGTCGGGGCGGTGGTCGTGGAACCAAGGAACCACTCTTCATTGACGCGGTCATTGGCAAAGTAGTTCAGTGCAACCTTCGGAACTTCTCCGCCGCCTAGATAGACTACAGAAAGGCATTTCACTCGGTGCACCATACATGGCTAAAGAGGGTCTGAGTCCAATCTGGTTCTGCCTCTCTCTGAACCCTCTAAGTACCTTACTGGAGGCTCCAGGAGAGGATTTCAGCTTCGTAAAGGAGGGACAAAAGTGACCCACTTTTTCTATATGGATAATCGCAAGTTATTCGCCTCCAGTCGCTCCCATCTTATGGAATTGCTGAACATTACTTGTGAGTTCAGCCATTCAATCAGAATGGAGCTGGGGACGGATAAGTGTGCGGTCCTCCATATCGAAAGGGGTAGGGTTGCTAACTCTGAGGGCATAGACTCACCTATGCCCATCGACATAAGGACCCTTTCCGAGGCTGAAACATACCGATACCTGGGTATGTCACAGAACATAGGTATCGATGAGGCGGACATGAAACAGTCAGTTTGCGATGTATTTTATGCACGCTTGACAAAAGTGCTTAACAGTCTTTTGTCAGGCGTTAATAAGACACACGCATACTCGTATAACGGTTGGGTCATGCCTGTTCTCATGTGTACCTTTAGCATACTCAGGTGTACTTAGACCGAACTGCACGCTCTGGATAGAATAGTCCTCACTGTTATGACGTCCCACAGGATGCATCATCCGAGATCATCAGTAATGAGGCTGTACTTGCCGCGGAAACATAGTGGGCGCGGCTTTCTAAGCGCTCTCACCATGCATAATCGCGAAGTGTGCAGCCTTCGTAATTATTTCCTGGCGAAATTGGATGATCCATTCTACAGGGACATTATTTCGTGTGATAGCGGGCTAACCCCTCTATCCTTAGCCAACGAGCAATGGCAAGACCCAGCGGTATAGTGCATTTCCGACCGGGAGACCGTATGGAAGGAGAAGGAGCTCCACGGGAGGTTCTACAAGGCTTCTTTTCATCATTTGCTTTTCATGAGCCTTTCGTAGACACAGTTACCTCCCTCCACTGGCTTCATTTTGTTGACCTCTTCGGGGAAACCGAGGTTTTGTCTGTGCAATACAGGATCAGGTTATTAAGACCAACAACTATCAGAGATACATCCTAAAAGATGGTACCGTCGACATCTGTCGAGCTTGTCGCCATCCCGGTGAGTACAAGAGGCACAATCAAGTAGCCAAGATTCTACACCAGGAGCTTGTTCTGAAATACGGGCTCGTGGTTCGGAAACTGCCTTATTATAAATACTTGCCGGAAGCCGTGCTCGAAAATGACCGCGCCAGACTCCAGTGGGACCGGGCCATCATCACAGATAGGACTATTCTTGCAAATAAGCCTGATATTGTGCTGATGGACCGGGCACAGTCAAAGATATTTTCGGTCGACATTACCATTCCATATGACGAAACCTCGTGAAAGCCGAAGTAGATAAGAAAACAAAATATCTGGGCCTGGCTCACGAGGTGACCGACATGTGGGGTGGTCTGCTGGCTGAAATTATTCCTGTAGTCGTCTCTGCGAACGGGTTAATCCCGGTCAGCCTCTCGGGTCATCTGAGGCGATTGGGACTCAAATGCAGAAGGCGGTGCTCCTCGATATCGCCGGTTTCTTTCCCTTTTCCCCTAACCCTCGGCCGTTTGGTCTCCCTGCCGAGGGCTTCCATCTGGTTGGGATTTTATTTATTTATGTAATATTTGTTTATTTATGTTAGTAAATTAAATATATATTTATGTTTATTTATTATTTCCTTTAATATATTTATTCAGCCCAACCAGATGAGAATACTCTATAAATACCCCAAAATAATAATTATAATAATGTCTTCCAGACCGAGCGATGTTCACGGCAGCCAATCTTAACGGAGACTAGCCATCTGCGCAAGACAGGATTATAATTCTCACAAGTAGGTACAGGTATAATGCCCGCAAGCACAGGTGTGCAGCACACTCTCTATTCCCTATCTCTATCCTCTTTATTACTGGGACGGTAATCCGACACGACCTGAGAGAGATCAGCGCAGGACAAATGGCTTTACGTGCTTTCTAAGGTACGAGCGTGAAACACCACCTACTGACTCCGGGCTGCTACTAAGAATTTCTCGACAGAAAAACACAATATGTATTGGCGCGACCCGGGATTCAAAACCGCGACCTCATGATCAGCAATCGCCTTTGCGACCACTATGGTCTAGAGGCAGTAAAACAAAATAGTCTTGTTACAAACAACATTTTCGAAAATTAAAAAGGGGGCGAGTAACAAACGTGCTTATTGAAACTATGTGATTAAATAAACATGCGTCGTTCCCAAGGGATGATTAAACTGATACTCACACGCGAGTTTTGTTGAAACCCATTTTATTTTGACTGACAACATCAATTAGCAGTCGACGTGGCGGTGTTTCATTACAAAGGGATCCGGTAAGTTTTTAAGCATACCAATAATAGAGTATTAATATTAATAACTATTTTTCATTTTCTTGCGTTCGATACATGTTTTGATTAGTAAATTGTTTAAAAGTGTTTTGGGTAGTACTATGTTACCACACTTTTAAGTCTACAGTTAGCTGCCGCATTGCAATAAAGGTCCAGCTGGTGTGTATAATAATTAAATAAAGATTTGCCCAATGCCCATACTCACCAAGTACTGGTTGACCTGGTGATACCATCGTACAATTAGTACTGCTGTCCAATACCAATATTTGTAATTTGGATTCTTCGTTTCCGGATAGTTATTTGCCAGCAATCAATCGCCAGACCATCATCCATAACTCAACGTTCTAAACCAGAAGAGATTTAGCATATTTCACCTACCCTTTGCTATTTCACACTGTGATTGATGACTAGTGCAACGTAACCTGTTTAGCAAGTACCTTTAGTAGTAGCTAGCTTAGTATTTAGTAAGAACGGAACAAAAAGACAACGAAGAAAGTTTGACTGCCTTGTTAGTCTAGTGGGCGTAAACGCGCCTACCGATTGTATGGTCCCGGGTTCGAATCCCGGATGAAGCCAAAACTTAGTTATTGGGTTTTTCTGTTAATTTCAATTTCCGAATTAAATTCTAATGAATTCCATGTCAGTACCAGTTCAAAAAAAAAGAAAACTCGAGCGCTTGCAAAATCAGTGTATCCGCTTCATATTGGGGCTCAAAAATTGACCTAATATCTCAGTTTCACAAGCAACTCAAGTGACTCCCAATTCGACTTCGTAGGAACACTCGATTGTTATGTCTCCTCTATAACTTCCTGCACAATCCCTCATACCTCAGAAGCCAATTTTCCTTTTCCCATTCTCCGGACAAACCATGCAGATCCCTCGTTAAAACTCTTCTTAGCTTTCCTATCCATAATTCCGGTTTTTACTCCTTTTCTGTCCACGCGGTTAGGTTGTGGAACTCACTACCGCCTAATATAAGAAATTCCGAAACATTATTGGTATTTAAAAAACGTGGTAGAGATAATGTCTTTGCATGCTGTTAATTAATATATATTATTTTATATATATTAGTATTATTTTATATATTATATTATAATAATAATGTCCTCCAGACCAAATTTCGGTCACGGCGGCCTGTCTCAACGGAGACCAGCCATCGGCGCAGGACAGGATTATAGTGCCCAAGTGTATGCGCAAGCACAGGTGCACTCTCTATTCCCTCACTCTCATAGTCCGATGGGACGGTAAACCGTTTTTAAACCGGTAAACGGCTTCACGTGTTTTCCGAGGCACGGGGGTGAGACACCGCCAACTTCTGACTCCGGGCAGCTACTGAGAATTTCTTGATGGAAAAATTCAATAACTGATTTTTGGCCCAACCTGGGATTCGAACCCGAGGCCTCATGATCAGCAGTCGCACTACTACAACCACTAGACCAACGAGCCAGTATATTACATGTATTATATTATATGTAGCTATTGTATGTATTATTTTTATTTATGGTATTATTTTATTTTTATTTATATTCTTAGTAATATTTATAGTATTAATATGATTTACGTAACATTTTGTATATTATTTATAGTAGTAGTAGTATAGTACGCACTAAGTTTGCCTTTTTAATATATTTTCCTTTGTGGGTCTACTGGAAGATATTTCAGCAAATTATGGAATAAGTAGAAACTTTGAAAAAACTCACTATAAGACTATTTCTGTATCTTGTTGTGTGTACATAAATAAATCAAAAAAAATAATATTGTTGTTTGCAATTATAGGTGCTGATTTACCGCGTGCATGGCGGAGCAGAATTTTTTTTAAATATTTTATTTTAAACTAGCGATCTGCCTTGGCTTTGCACGGGTGGTTTTTGGATCTTGACAACAATGCCACCTACCGAGTTCAATTGTGAATCTAAGCCATCCAGGGATCCACACAAACAAACATAAAAAAATTACGTCAAAACCGGTCGAGCCATTTTCAGTTTTTGCGAGACTAACGGACAGCAATTGGTTTTTATATATAGAGTGAAAACACATTACACACTAAACAACATAACAAAGGGTGGACTTAATGTCTTTAGACATTCTCTGCCAGTCAACCCGGTATTAATTGGGGTACCGGATTAGTAATTACCGTTGTAATGTAACATAACGCCATGTTCCAGCGGCGTATTATAATCCTCTACCGTATCTATTTGGGTGTCATAAGACTCGAGTAAAGGGTCTAGAGATGTTATGACTTACATTATCTAGCTTTATATAGCAAATAAGGGTGAAAAAAAATCAAATACTCTATCCGATGAGCAGTGGATGCTGTGGTCCACATACATCTACATTTATCTTCAAATAAGAATCAATACACAGGGGCGTTGTCACCCCTGAGTACTAAGATACCTTGTTTCCAGTAAAATGGGTCTTCGGTTCACTACATTCACAATACGAAACACAGAAGCATCAAGCTGCTATTTTACGCTAGTACGAGTATTCTACAAGAGCGTAGTGCTTTTTTGGTCGAACTGAGCCATTCGTGCTACAACTATAATATATGTAACTGCAACGTGGCTCTACCCACCACATATAAACACCCACCACCATATAGATATGGATCATACCACGTATCATTTACATCTACATCTTTTCTCGAGTTTTGAATCCAGGACCCTTAGTAGTACTGCCATTTAGTAGCGATGTAAGAGAATCCATGAACGTATTTCGTCTCATGTGTGACGTAAGAAGCAACTATGGGAAATGCTAGAAAAATGTAACGTTTTTCGAAATATGACTGTTTGCCATCTGGTTTGGTCTGTAAAATACTCAGACCATGGCATCTGATACCGTGATAGTCAATCCACCACATTTTTGACGTGGTGGGCCATGTTGCAGTTATATTATGGATGTAGCACGAATGGGTCGGCTCGACCGGGGAAGGACACCGTTCTCGCAGAATAAAAATTTAATAATTTAAAATAGCATTTTAATGCTGCTGTATTTCGTATAGTGAGTGTAGAGAACCGGAGACCCATTTTCACTGGAGGCTTTCCATTTAAGCCCTCAGAGGTGATAACGTGCCTGAATTTCTATTCTTAATTGAGGTTAAATGTAGATGTCTATGGGCCACAGCATTAACTTACCATCAAGTGGACTGTGTGCTCGTTTGTCACCCTAATTCTATAAACAGAATTCTTTGTCAAAACTTTTACAAACTGATGAAGAAGAGGAATTAGTGTATAAGCCAGGAAATTTGATCGCTTAGCCCATACATATTTAACACTTACAAAACTGATAGAAAGAATACCACATATACCAAGATAAAATTAACTACAATGAAACCTGAAAAAATAAACCCCAATAACAAATGACTGCAATTAAAAAGTAAATGTAATTTATTTAAGTATTTATTGTTGTTAACATAGATTCAGCTGTTTGCAGTAAATCAGCAAGCCTTTATTACTAAAGATCCGTTATCTGTCAGCTAGGTAAAATTATCTAACCACATAATGCTCATGTTTACACGTATAACTTTGGACAGGAAACTGAGTGTGTTAAACTAATTTTAAGAACGTAACTTTGTTGTTTTTCAGACTGAAACATTTTTGAAATCCTCTAACAAACACGTAAATTGAATGCTAAGATACAAGTACGAAAATAAACTTTACCTAAAGTAAGCACTCATATTATAAGGACAAAAAATTATTAAAATTAAAATCTGAAAGAATTCCTCTTAAATGATCTTATTTCAATCCTTGAAAATAACATTTTGAAAAATAAAGCGTTATCCCTACCCACTAGATTTTGTCCTGTATAGTGGATGCGTGAGAGATTTGAACACGTGGCCATCAACGCCGAGGCCGAGTCCTTAGTCACTATGCTACTGAACTTTTACATTGAATAAGGATATGCACATTTGCAGCTAAATGTACCCAACGTAGTTATTTATTTAAAAAGGTGTAGTTAACGGCGTAATCGATATCGTCCATGTTGTATTACTAATGTGAGTGTAAAGACAACTTTAGTGCGGAGGACTGGTGTGATGATGACGCCGATTGATATGTACATATGTATTTTAGCTCAATCGGATGCCAGTGAGTGCTTCAAAAATTGTTACAAATTATGAACCGCAAAGACATACGAATAAAGCAAGTTAAATAAAACCTTATTATAAAAATACTTAAGCTTATTATGTAGCTTTTAATGTCAAAGCTGTCACAATTAAAATATAACACTACGGTAAATAAAGCAAACCAATTCACAACCATCCAGACCCATCCAGACAAATTAATTCACCTCTCAGACTTTTGAAATACACTCATGAAACAACGAAGGTATTTCACGACATAATGAGTGAGTGGCCTAAACAGCCTCATTAAGGAACCCAACTATGAACTGAAAGCGTTTATGCATGCCTTTCAATTTGCGCTTAAAGTTATGCAAGCGGGGAAAGTAATTAAAATTAATAATTTTATTTTACAACGATGTACACAACAATGGCTTATATCAAAGTAGAGCCTTGCGTGTTATATGCCGTCACGCAATAAATATTAAAATGTTTTATTTATCGCTGAAGAATTTACGTAAAATGTGGAGGTAACGGCAGCCTTCCAAATATTGTAACAGTAAATAATAGTAAACGATTACGTGAAGTTGTTTTGTGCTTTATATTTATTAAAATTCGATTACTTGTATATAATCGTACTTGTATCTTAAAACGTCTATTACTTGACGGTTGTGTGATAAGAATAACTATCGACTATGTCAGGGTTTTTGGGTTCGAACATCAGATGATCCTTGTGACCCGCAAAAGCTCTGCACCCCGCTAAAGGTTACTGTTGGAGTGTTGGACATGGGCTTTTCCTGTTATAGGGAGGATTTGTCTTAACCGTCACGCTTGTCAAGCGGAGTCTCGCACCTTTGAAGCTGCTGCCTGTCGCCATTCAGGGTGTTTTACATTTGGCGTAAACGGGATAGTTACATCGCCATCTATCGGAAGACATAAGACTGTCATTTTCTATTATCACCTCTTATAATGTCCTCCACACCGAATTTCTGTAACAGCTGCCAGTCTTAAAGGAGATTAGCTTTGCGTGACAGGATTATATCTCGCGAGTGTGTGCGCAAGCACAGGTGCACTCTCTATTCTCTTTTACGATATATTGTATTTATTTCAGGACCAACAGTTTTACGTGCTTTCCGAGGTACGGGGGTGAAACACCAACAATTTCCTGACTCCGGGCTCCTACTGTAAATTTCTTGGCAGAAAAAACCAATAATTGTATTCGGTCCGGCCTCTTACGAAGCTAGCGGGATTAAACGGAGTGGTATATTACGAAGTTTTAATTTATTTTGTATGATATTGGTTTATATAAATTTGTTTAAATGTACAGCATTGTTTCTTTTTATAAATCTAATCTACAATAATATTTAATCAAGCTAAAACTTTTTTTTTAATTTAAAACTATTTTTTTTTACTTTTATTTCACACGGATGAGCGTTTCAAACGCCCGTGTGCCGCTCGCCAAACCACAAGTGGGCCAAACTCTACAACAGATTAAAACTTGTGATGAATCGTTATTTTCGTTTTGCCGCACTCTAACTTCTGGATAAGAGGAATTTACTTTATGTGTGAAAATGTAAATACGTTGGAAACTTCGCCGCTTGCCAAGGGAATCGCGTTCGTCGAGTGTTGACAGGGACTTGTCGGCTTTTCATAGTGGATTATTTGAAGGATTTGCTTAATACTATGCGTTTGCTTATGTAAAGGATTAACGAGAGGCAACGTTTGCTTTTGTACTTACTATGTATTCAATTTTATCCATTATTGTTTTCAGAAGGCAATGGGGACTTTGATTGTGGCCGCAATGTAAGATATTGTCTTATGTTGTAGAATTTTGAACTTAAAGAAAGAAAATCTTTTTAATATAAAATTAAAACTGGCAGGCAAATTTTACAAACCAAATAATGACAAAAACAATACAAAATTTCATTTTACGCCACCTGACTGCGCTTTATGATACTCCTTTTGCTAATATTGTTAATTAGTTTAACCTGAAATCGTCAAATATATTATTATCATATTCGTATTATTAATAATTGATAAGAAAAGTGAATGCAGATGCAACTTTTGCGTAACTGGACGGTAAACGAACAAAAGGCATATTTTACTGTCATTTTGCAGGCAACTTAAAACAAAGAAGGCCCCAAATGCGTTGTCACCTGTGTGAACTTAGATCGAATATTTCACAGCCTGTAATTGTACGGGTTCTCTATTACCCTTCTGATCGGAACACAGCAATGCAAGCAATGTTATTTGGCGGCAGAAATAGGTAAGGGACAGATACCTACTGGGTAGGTCCTACCCAGACGGACTCCTAATAAACTTTATAATTTTATGTCTGTAATTAATTTTACAATTTTAGCCGACTAAAAGTGAAAAATCTGTCAGTTATATAAAAAAAAATATTATTGAACTTAAAAAACAGCAGCACAATTAAGATACTTTATTTCGGAAAATAAATAAAAATACACTCAAACATTTTATCGCTGCATGTAGTAAAGATATTCAAGTTTACACCTTGATACATCCATGAAACCTGTTAAAAGTTGTCGATGAAATCGAATTAGTAAAGACAACACTTTAATAATTCGATTTCATCGACAATCGATTTAAATATGGTTCATAAACTATAAATTACTACGCTACATTTCCAACATAAAATAACATACGTAAGCATATACAGTGTAATCGAATATCGAACTCTAATAGCCTGCAGTACAAATTGTCATTATAAGTAACCGAGTAGGCCGCGCCATCAATTTAAGAAACGATCCCATTAGTAATAGAAACCTGCTTAAATGTGCACCAACGCTTGAAATTGAACGTATCGTCGTTAAAAATCGACGTACAAACGGCTTACTATTTTGCTTACAATACTGCATTCTTAAGAGTTAAGAACATCGGACATTTAATAGTACAAAGGCACAATAACGTGTAATTGCAAATGATTCAGTGTCTCATATAGCGTGTTCACTTCACTACCATTTACGTCGGCCCACGCTTGAATACACACAGAAATATTCGTATATTGCTCACTGTAATCTCGATTCATATTTTTGTTGGTTTATAACATCCGCGCTACGGTTTTATCGGTTTACCATTTGTATTTTAATGTGGGCGGGTTTATTACTTTTTAAATTACTTACTACAAAAGCAACTAATAATTTCAGCTTCGACAGAATTGTTTAGCGAAGACAAGTATATTATAACTTAATTAACTTACTATTTATTTTATTTATTTATATAACAGTAAACAAAGCTATTTTGCTTATGTAAGAAGATCGTAGAAACCCTATATCATTCTGTGGATGTCCTAAGAAGCGACACCGGGAAATGCAACTGGAGAATGGCAACAGCATCTTCCTGATAACTATATTCAGCAGTGGACTTTTGATAGGCCATAATGGTGATGACGATGATGATTTGTACTTGATTGTACACAGCATATGATACGTATTCAACATTCGCATTCCGCAAACGAGCCAACAGTCCACCTGATGTTAGATGGCTGATGCAGCCCATGGATCCTTTAATTCGGATCGGGTGCCGTCGAGGTTGGGACCAACCTAAATATACCTTCAGGCGGGAAAGGACCCATCACCTAGTAGTGACTGAGTGATAAAAATCAGTGTACTCTTACCCTTACTTTTTAATCGTGGTGACTGGGTTCTATATTTTCTTCAATATTATCTGTGTAAATGTTTATGGCTCTATGACATAGCCTGTGTGTTGCCAGATGACCTAGAGAGATTTTGAATACTAGTTAAAATAGAGCAATCATTAATTTGTGTAAAAACATAAACTATAAATTTTTTAATCTGTTTATGTTGTGATGGTTGACGAGTCTCTGACCATGCATTATTTTTTTATAAAGTTATGGTGCCAAACGAGCACACTATCCATTTGATGATAAGCGAATGCTGTGGCCCACATAAACTTACATATATTAACTCAAATGTGTTGTCACCACTGAGGGATAAAAAAGATTATCCCGTTAGCAGTAAAAAGAGCCTTCGGTTCTTTATACTCGACATACGAAACACAGCATCAATATGCAACTATTTTAAGTTGATAGGCCGTGAGAGCGTGGTGCTTCCTCAATCGAGCCAATCTTTTATACTACAGCTAAACCGATATCCTCCCGATGGTAATGCTGATGCCCATTGGTTTGGTTGGTCTTTTAAATTTAAATTCTGTGTTTTTTGACAAGATTTCTGCCATGATTTCGTTACCAAAGCGAAGCATTGAGCTGCTATTTTAAGCTGGTATTATGTGAGAGCGTGGCCTTTCCCCGGTCGAGCCGACCTATTCGTGTTACAACCATAATAACTGCAGCATGACTTTACCACGTAAAACTGAAGCTTTTTATATATATATATATTAATATTAAAATCAAAAGCTTTTAATTAAAAGCTTTATGATATTTCTCTCTTCAAAATATTATTAATGATTTCTTATATTTACGCGAACCTAAAGCGCTCGAAACGTCGGGAATTAATAAAAATAAGTTAAAAATAAGTTGATTAAACGCGATATAATCCGTAAAATTAGTTTTATTCAAAATATTATTAAGTTATTTATGTAAAATAAAACACGCATATATATCATTTACAAGAATAACTCCATTAACATTTAGGCGGAATTGACATTGAATCCCGAAATTATAAAGAACGTAGGCCGATCATAGAAATACGAAATATTGTAACCACCGGCTACTTTCTCATGAACCGTACGACCGCTTAAGGTCTGGCCCACACACATTGGGCTAAATACCTTATTTATAGTTCACTTATCCTGACCTTTAATGCATGGCTATAACAAAATGAGCTCAACTGGTTGTGCGATAACATTGTTTGACCAATTGGTTTAATATCGTATTGCCTTAAAATTTCAATTGAATGGTGTTTTTATTTTAAAAGTACAGCAGAAATAATTAAGGGTTTTCTTTTAAAATTATAAGCGTTTCAAAATACAATTTACGTCACTTCATCAAACAAATTTTAAATCTATTAAAAACTTTCTAAATGTCAATTGTTTATTTGAAAAAATAAAGGAATTCCTTTGGTATAAACTCAATAAAAAATTTAATATAAAGTTAAGTTGTAGTATTCTATGTCAAGACCACATAGTTTATTCTAAATACGACCAGTCCCGTATAGTGTTCGACATTTTGTTTGCTTGGACTATTCGTGTAACGGAAGCGCGGTTCAGCACAGTGACCGCGGAAGTTGTGTGGTATAGCGATCACCGCCAACGGCAATTACGTATTCTCGGCTGTACTTGATTATTTGTATTTTGCCTGATTAATATGTGATTTTATCTATGTTTCAGAAGTGGATTTTTATAGGCTGTTACGGATGGATCTCTCTCGATATAAACAATGTGATATATAACTAATCTACTGTAAGTAACATTAAGGAATTAATTAAAAAGACAACCTTCCAGCAAATAATTACGATGTTTTTTTTTGTTTTGAATTGCTCATGTTTTAGTCATGCCAATGCAAATACTAAAAAACAACTTGGGATTTTCATAAATGTTATTTACGAATGGAATCCGAACCTAGGACGCCTGTCGTCTTTCTTCTTTTCAGGTTCATATTTCTTAGTCAAAAATAGTTAAATACAGTAAAATTTAAACGAATATAACACTTTATATATAAAGTATCTCAGCACTGAAAATATACTTTATATTAAATTATAATAATCAGTGGTGTCTGTTTCACACAATTTTTTTTTCGTCGAGAAGATGGTTTATAGCTATGCTATGATCTGACTAATGGCAATGTAGTCGTGTCATTAACTAATTCTAGCTTTATGGTCCGACATGACTCGTATTTACATTGTATGTTGGTTTAGCGCCAAAAAAGAAAATAACAAAATCTGAACCAGCAGATGGCGCTGAAGTAAAGTTATACATAAGTTTTATACTTACACTGTAAAAAATTATTGGAGTGAACGTAATATTATCAAACCTGTGAAAAGACATACGGACAAACAACGAGGTGATCCCGAATTTTGGCAGGGAATGGTAATGCGGCAAGAAAACTAGTGCTATTATATTTTAGAAATGAATTTATGTATTCTGGAATTTGTAAATATTATTATTGTGTGTTTTGGTAAATCAGTGAGTAATTATTAATCCGAGTCGTGTTAGCTCTAGAGATAAGCACTCGATGAAAATTTCACAGTACGCAAGAAACCCGGGTTTTAACCCCAACGATAGCAATGAACTTGCAAATTGCAATACTGAGTGATGATTTAGTACTAGCTCGGCAATGAAGGACAACATCGTGAGGAAATCTGCAAATAACCTATAACCTGCAAATGCTTCGAAGACTTTATATATAATAGCTCTGCAACCCTATCGGAAATAGGTTGTAACTTTACTTTAGTTTTTTTTGTTGTACCATTAGACAATAGGTAATTGGAAATTATGTGTGGCCTTGCTAGGTGTATGTGTTATCCTATAAATAGAGGAAATAATATTTTTCCGTCAGTATGCAGGAGGAATATAACAAAAATAGATTAAAAGGAACCGCTTCTTTGCCATTGATGTGATGAAATAAGAAAAGTTGAGTAACTTACATAAAAAGCCTTGTAAAGAAATTCGCTTGCTTTTGTCTTTGTTAAACTTTCTTAGAAATTTGGAAGTGCAAAAAAGTATTTAGATTTATTTTAGCTGGCGTCTTTGGTTGTTATGTTTAACCTTTTTTTAGTTTTATATTTAAGCGTTTTATCTCCTTTTCTTAAACTTTTTTCATGTTTCAAAAGAATATACACTTATTCATCACATTCCAAAGAACTCTCACATAATAACAGCGTAATATAGAACTTTAATGCTGCGTTTCGAATGGTGAGTGTGGAGAACCGGAGACCCTTTTTATTGAAAAAGAGGCATTACATGTTAGTCCTCAACACAACAATCAACAACGCAGCTGCATTTTCATTTTTAATTCTTAATCGAGGATATACTCGTATATGTACATTTTGTAGATGTCTATGGGACATCAGGCGGACTGTATGCTCGTTTGTCATCCCTATTTTATAAAATAAAATTCAATAAATCCCAATGTTTCACAAACTAACAAGGTCAGCTGGTTGGTTTACTGATTATGTCAGAATAAAAAATGACTATAAATGTTTTGCCAAAAATATAATCAAATTTTCTATTTTAGCAAACAGTAATGCTTAACTTTATTTATTAAGGAATATTTTTGAAATTTTCATCATAATCAGTGGCTATGATGAAGATTAAAAAACTATTCCTTAACAAATTTAAATAAATTAGTTGTTAAATAACATTAATTGGCTACTTTAGCATTTCCTGTAAAGAGACTCTCGGCATAAGACTTTTCAATGTGTTGATTTTTACCGACTTCAAAAAGGAGGAGGTACGCAATCCGAGTGTATTTTTTATGGGTGGTCCCATAAAAATTTGGAAAAAAAAATCCACACCTAAAGGTAGCGATTAAATAACTTCTTTTTTAGCAATTTGGAGTCGGTTTTTACTTTTTGTTAATAGTTACAATTATTATCTATTAATTATTTGTGACACCTATTAGTGGTCTCCTGACCTTCATCTCCTTAATTACACAAAATTTAACTAACAAAAACAATCAAATCATCATAAAGTTGAAAATACAGCTCAAAGAATTTTTGTAATGAAATGGACGAGGTCCGATCAAGTTAGATGATAGTGGAAGCGCCAGAGGGGATCCGCCGTATTGTCTTACTCCCACTCACCGTGATGCAGCATGAACCGATGCGTTTAATTGTTGTATGATAGCACACTAATGCACCTGTCAAGGAAACAAAAGCGACTAGATAAGACTAAAATTGAGGCACGATCCGTTTTGTTGCCGGCCACATGTCCAATGTAAATGTTTATACTTTCTCGTCCGCTTCGTACGATTCACATCTCTCGTGAGGCATGCCAGTCATTTGTCATCTGATGAATAAGGTATTTGAAACATTGTTCTAAACGCGGCGTTATGTCATTTTTAATAGTTATTTATATATTTACTTAGTATTCGTCTTAAACCAGGCCTAGTTGTAAAAAACGTTGACTTTTCAGTTCGATTTTAGGTACAGGTAGGTACATTAATATTTAAAAAAAATATATTAATGTACCTGCTATTGTTACAAAATAAAGGCACCTATAAGAATTTAATTTATTATTATTTTAAGAAAAGAAAATACTTATACTTATTTAATTATGTAATTGAGTGTAAGAGATTTAGTTTCAAATAATATGAGAAAAAAATCCTACCCAACTAATCTTGCATAAATTAAGCATAATTAAACTAATACTGGTATAAATACAAACCAGATTTTACTATATGAGTTAAAATATTACATTAACCTCTCATTTTATCATATTGTGAAAATTTATTATATAAGAAGTATATTAATAAACTAACTGTGCTCGCGACTTTGTTCGCATAGTTTTTACGTCAATTGTTTTAAAGTCGAGTAAGTTGGTAATTTACTCGGTTTGGAAACTTTATTACTTTGAGCCTAATTTTATTTTTATAAGCTACAACAATGTTCTAACTTAAATAGTAAATAGTTCATAATATCTACTGAAGCGTATAGATTACTCCAACATGGGGGGTTCCATTCAATAATATATTTAAAAAAAACTTATCATATAGCCTAGGAAGCTCGCCGCCGTCACTAATGAAACCGTTAATTTCAATTTTAACCACATTTACGGCAGTGAAGGAACACATCGTGAGGAAACCTGCAGGGTTACTGCAAATTTGTAATAAGTGTGGCGCAAACATTTTTTTATCAAACTAAGTCTAACTACATGTGGAGTTAAATTTGAAAATGTTAGTCATTTACAAGCAAGTCATCGAGCCTGTCATAACTTATGCCGCTGAGATATGGAATCATCATCATCATCAATACAGCCCTTCACAAGTCCATTGCTGAACGTAGGTCTGCCTCAAGGGATACCACAAAGCACGGACCTGAGCCACCTGCATCCATCGACTTCCCGCATATCTTACCAGGTCGTCACTCCATCTAGTGGAGAGGCGCCCTACACTTCGCCTAACAGTACGAGGCTGCCACTCGAGAACCTTTCTTCCCCATCGGTTTTCGGTTCTTTGAGCTATATGGCTGGCCCATTTTCACTTCAGCCTACTAATCCGTTTGGCTATGTCGGTTACTCTGGTTCTACTGCGGATATCCCCATTTCTAAATTTATCACGTAGAAAAACCCGAAGCATAGCCCCCTCCATAGGTCGTTGAGCGACCTTGAGTTTCCTCATATGGCCAGCAGTGAAAGACCACGTCTCAGATCCATAAGTCATCACTGGCAACACGTACTGGTTGTACAATCTTGTTTTTAGGTTTTGAGGTATAACTGACGAGAAGATGTGTAGTAATCTCCCGAACGCTGCGCAGAAGAGTTGGATCCGTCGATTGACCTTTCGATCGAAGTTGGACTTACCTAGTTGGACTATTTGTCCCAGGTAAATACACTCGTCGGGATATGGGATACAGAGGTGATTTGAAATAAAAATAATAAGAGGATTCCGAACACTATCTACAACTGCAGCCATTGCATCAGCTGACCTTACACCATTACACCTTAAAATATAAGAAATAGCCGACAAAGAACAAACAAAAACATAGAATAAATAAATATATACCTGACGACATAGCTCTAGACAAGAGAATACACCGTGAAAAGTTATTACACTCCGCGGAACGTGTCACAATACATAAACATAAAATAATAAACTTAGAAACTTAGATCAATATTATATGATAAATACTGATAAGATATATACAGACGATGGCACACATTATAAAAAGCAGTAGCCGCTGCATACGTGATAAATTTTCCTGATTGAAAGGAAACCATAAAACGCCTAAAATTAAAAGGCATTTGTACGGTTTTCCAAGCCGAATGCTTAGCAATCGCAAGGGCATGTATTGAATGCATAAACATAAGACTGACAGACGTTTGCCTTTTCTCTGACTCCATATCCGATTTCCAAGAAATTGCAAACCGCAGCAGCACCCACCCGATTATATGCAATATACACCGAAACGTGAAAACACTAAGAAAAATAAGAAGAATAGAATGATATTGGATTAAAGCTTATAACTAGAAAATGAACGGGAGGACACAGAGGCAAAAAAAGCAGCGACACTTTACAAAACTCCGGACAATACTAACTTTTCTATCATATGACAAACAGTGACGGAAACAGGACACTAAACAAGTAAATTATTTGGAAGACCCTAGACCAATAAAAGGCGCTCGTTTAAATCAATGGTTGCCTAAACTGGAACATATTAAAGCTTTAAGAGAGAAAGCAAATATCACTTCTGAACTAACTCACAGGACATGGTTACCATAAGAGCTATTTATATCGTGCCTAATTCACTGAGAACGTGTCCTTGTACTATACTATTGCTTAAACGATAGAACATATTAAAAATTTGTTCTCAGTTTGCAAGCAACGATGCGACCACGAGCGAAAACCTACGTGCAATATCCTAGATATCACGAAAAAAGAATTCGCTTTAACATATTTCCGAAAACTTATAAATACATAGTAAATAACTTAAAGAAATTAAATTCAACGTAAGTAAAAATAAACACAGCAATAGTATTGTACGAAAAGAAAATTAGACTTAAGATTAACATAATTCGTTGCTAAAGAGCCGAAGCCGCCCGTGTCCATCGCGGCGACTTCAATATAATAATAAAACAAATAAAAATATTTGGAAACCATGTTATGTCCGCTGACATGCACTGAAGAGCGCAGCGGGCTTATTACTCACACCTCATAGAAATGGATGGAGGCATGTGCCCAGCAGTGAAGCATATATAGTCTGTAATTTTATATTTTAGTTATGCATATATGCACTAAGAAAATACGGAAAAAGAAATGACGAAAAAAGTAAAGTCGAATTTAATAATTACTTTAATTTATAAAAAAGAAACAGTAACTCAGATTGCAAACTGATAAGGACGAACGGTAAGGAGAAAACGATAATTTATTTGCCGTTCTGTTTCGTCCAAATGGTGTTGTTAAAAGCGACTATGGGAAATGTCATAAAATTCTTATGGATTCCTTTATATGGTGGTACAGTCATATCGTTTACTCCAGACGAAAAATACCCAGACTAGAGTAAAATGTGAGACGTCTGGTACTACGATCGTAAATACCTCTGCCAAGCATGACGATTGAGGCAAATCTTCCCTGCAGCAACAGAGGCCCATGGTCAGCAGTGGACATTTACAGTGAAAACATGACGCGAGTGGAAATCTCGCCAGAGTAGTTTTGACAGTTCCTTATTACAGAAAATTTTTCATACAGTGCATATCTGATATTATATTTCACTAATAATATTAATGTCATTTAGTAGAATAGATTTTTAAACTTATTATCGAAGGCAACGCGTACGCTTTCTAGCATCACGTAACTAATTGGTTCTAGTCCTTTACAATACTATCTCCTTAGGTTTCAAAACCAGTTATGATCTATTATCAGATCCCATAGCCGAGGTGGCATTAAAATGTCGGCTTGGGCCTGCTTTGTTTATTAAATTATGTCCACCGCCGCTATAAATATGAAACGAGTCGCGTTCATTTAGTGAAATGCCGATCGAGTCACGATACTGAATGAATTATGTCACGTCCTTAAAATATTATTTTAAGTTAGTACAAGAGGGTAAGCTTTTCATGTTTGTTTAGTAACAGTTTCAAAAACTGTAATCATAGCTAAAAAATAGCTTTTTTAATATATAATAATACAAATGATTTCTGTTCGGAAGAAAGCTTCTCGAGTCGTAGCTTTGTACCGGTAAGTGAAGCGTAGGGTGAACCCCTTTCAGTTGGGGCTCACGACCGTGCTTTTTGGCATTCCTTAAGGGAGATCTATGTTCAGGAGTGGGCTTGAGAAAGCCTGTAATGATGAAATGTTTTTTTTTTTATTGTATAGGGTGACAAACGAGCACACAGTCCACCTGATGGTAAGTGGTTGCTGTGACCCATAGACATCTACATCTATCTTCAATAAAGAATCAAAATGCAGTTGCGTTGTCACCCGTGAGGACTAAGATGGAATGCCTCTTTTCCAGTAAAAAGAGTCTCCGGTTCTCTACACTCACCATACGAAACACAGCAGTGTTAAGCTGCTATTTTACGCTGGTATTCTGTGAGAGTCTTCAAACAAATAAACATACCTACTCGTAAATAAAATCGTAACAGTAATTTTACTACATGTTTAAGTTAGTAACAATTCAATAACAGACACTGGTCAGTCATTATACATAAATATCCAAACATTAGAATTTAAAACTTGAATTTCACCATCTCTGTACAAGGAATGTAGCTAAGAAAAAATATATTTATTTAACAAATCATCTCAAATAATGTAAAACAAAACTAAGTAATATAATTAAATTTTCTATTTGGCAAAATTAAAGTGATTAGGTATAATTGAATCAAAAACAAACGAAAATGGAACACGAAAAAATAAAATAAAACGGTTAAAGCGGGAAGAGTGGAGATGTAATGATGTAGATAACTTCAACCAATTACTGGGAACGCAGAAGTGCTGCATCGGCAGGATAAAAATGGACTCCTGGCTCGCAAATATGCAAGGACGGTATTACGAAAATACAGTATGATTTAAAAACAACCTGAATTTAAGTTCATCACTGCTTTTTATTTTGGTTTTTTTATATTATTTTAAGCCAGCGCTTAACTGCAATTCCACCTGATGGTAAGTGGTGATGTAGCTTAAGATGGTGAAGTGCACTGACTTAGCAAAAGCCTATTCTCTCTAGCCTTGTAGACATCCACATGGTAATTGGATGGAAAGACAGATGCTGGCAACTTATCCACTCCTTTACTTTACGCGTGATGAACGATGTAGCAAACCGTTTATTTCGAATGCGTGGTAAGTCAACAACGTAAGGGTGGAGACTGGCCGAACGTCTAGTTGTCCGATGGTGGAAGGAAGAGGGAGGAATTAAATTATGCAATACCTGCGCACACTCTCTGAAATGCATCCTGTAGAAAACCGAAAGGCTGCCTATTTTGCGCCTATGTTTGAGGCTAGTAAGATTGGTTTTAACCAAATTCGGGTCACCAATAAGCCTCTTAGCACGCCTTTCCATTGAAGCCAAAGCTGCTAGGTGGCATGTTAATGTTGTTTTCATATTAATGTGCGTAACATACAAATAACGGCGTTTGACTTTACCTGTCGTTAGTAATATAGTTAGTGTGTGTGTGTGTGTGTGTGTGTGTTTGTGTGCGTGTGCGTGTGCGTGTGCGTGTGCGTGTGCGTGTGCGTGTGCGTTAGCGTGTGCGTGTGCGTGTGCGTGTGCGTATGCGTGTGCGTGTGCGTGTGCGTGTGCGTGAGTGTGCGCGTGCGCGCGTGCGTGTGTGTATGTGTCATTCTGTTCTCCCCATCAAAAGTCCACTACCGAATATAGGCCTCCCGTAAAATTGCTTCATAGGGTGAATATTTGCTACAATTGCCAGGTTTAGAAACTCTACTTTTTTATTATTGATGAGTTGTGATCAGAAAGATGATGTCACCTCTTACGACACCCACGGAATGATATGGGGTAGTAGATTCTCTTACGTCACCTAAACACAATATGAATTAAGGAAATATATACATAATATATTATATTTTAATTACTTGGAAAATCCGGCTATTATAATGGGAATAGTTCTATGAACTTTTATATTACGTCTGCATCGCATAAATTACAGGTCGCTTGTTCAGCGATTATAGTCTCAACTCGTTCAGTAGCCAGATTAGCTCAGAATCAAAGATAAATTTAATATTTTAATAAAACTCTTTACTCTTACACAATACCAACGTAAAGTAATACCTTAATACTGCTGTGTTTCGTATGTTGAGTGTAAATCGGATAACCTTTTTAATATATCTAGGCATTTCACCTTAGTCCTCAGGGGTGACAACGCATCTACATTTTGATTCTTATTTGAAGTTTATTTATATGCAGATGCCTATGGGCCACAGCATCCACTTACCGTCAAGTACCAGAGTGCTCGTATGTCACTCTTATTCTATAAAAAATAAACACTTGTAAAGGTCAGGACTCATTTTCTGCTTAAGTTTTCGTTTGTTTGTGCAACATTTTCATCGCCGTATTATCATTATGTCCAGCGGAAACAATTGGAAATTGTTACAAAAATTAAAAAGTAAAAGCAATGCGAGTAATATTCCAATTATATTCCAGTCTTAAGTTTGTGTGTTGATATATTATAATAATATTATATTATAATATATCACACATATAACACACAAACTAACCAAATTTTCAACACCCTATAGATATTGAAGATGCGATTGCTACAGCGCTTCTGCCGGTGCGAAGCTACACGACGATTTTATCTCGCAAGAAGCAGAACCATTATTTCCACTGCCCTTCCTTAAGATCGCTTTTAACAATTACTCTTGAATCCTACATTTCGATTTTATAGCGCATGCAGCAATAATGTTATTAGCAAACACTCTTTAACCTTAATGGAACAAAGAAAAAAATCTCTATAGAGTTAATTGAGTAAATTATAACTGTCCCATTGATACTTTTCTTTAATAAGGAATAAGTCACTCAGATGTAGATGTAATGAGAACTAAAATAAAAATATCGTTGCTAATAATTGCGCCGCTAGATCATGTCATGGTAATTATCACGTCAGGGTGAAGCGTTTCATTAACTTAGTCCACCATTTATGAATCCTAACTAACATATCCAACATAACATAACCAAATCTTACACCTAACGTTTTATCACTTTATCCTAATATACATATTTTAATCTGGTAGCATAATTGCTGCCGCGTGGCTTAGTACCCAGAGCAACTTACTACTTAGTGGCGGGTTCTAAGTAACAAGTGTATAAATTATTTTAATTTCCTTTTTTTATTTCTTTCCCTTTCTTACAATCATAATTTTAGTATTAAGCATTATATCGAATATTAGTCAGTTAGCGCCTATGTACACTTCTGATAAAACTTCCAATTATATATTATAAGAGTCCAGAATAATAATAAAAACATCAATACTTTCAAAGTCATTGTTGTATAAAGTAGTTATTACATCAATTCAAGAAGCTTTCAAAAAATCTATTTAACTTTAATTCATTATAATTATCGTTTGTGTGTATTTACGTTCTAGATTTTAATATTACAGAAAAACAATAAAAATATAATAGAGTTTTTTCGCTAATAAGCCAACATTTAATTACGAGTAGAGAACATTTTGTATCTCTAAAATATTTCTTTGTAAAAGTCTTCGTACACAATCTCCTGAAGCGAGAGATAAATCAACGAGAACTAGATGGCTCAGACCTTATTCTCATAATTGTTAAAAAATCATTATCACAAACCAATCCGATTGAAAAAGCCAAGACTGTAAGAAGATTAAGTAAAATACCTTGTTGTCTGAAATAAGTTTTTCAAATTGAAATATCAAATTCAATGCCTATTTCTCATATTAGATTACCCTCACTGTTATTGGGCAAAAAAGTTAGTTCTTATATTATTTCGTATTGAATTTTAAGAATAATGATTTCAGATCAGCAGTTATATAACTCTGGTTACAAACTAAATCCACGTGGCAACAGACATTACAGTGAGCCGTAGATAGGTTTAAATATATTCCAATACGTTTGTGGATCCCAATTTACTCTATTTAAAAAAATTATAGTAATAATAATCACTTCAGTGATACTCAACAGTAATAACCTCTTAACACTAATAATTGACATCTGACAGTGTATAACATTTAATTTTAAAGATTCAAGTACAATCTTATTAGGATCGACAGACAAAAAGGTTAAGAATTGTCGTCTAGAGTCTAGACGATAGTCGCTTCATCATTACAGAGCTTTGAGTTTTGAACTTTTGTTTTATAATATTATATTATTTATAGACTAAATAATACATATAACTCATAAAATTATGTTAAAGAAACACAAACGCTGAAGAATTTGCACAAGGTAAAATAAATTTATAGAGAAACACGCGTTATACTGATTACGCCGACTAAGCAATCCAAACACGCCGACTAAGCAAGCTCAACTTCAAAGTGAAAGAATTTAGATGTCGGTATACCTAAGGTTTGATCTGGGAGGTTTTGTTACAAAAGTCACGAATTCCTTTCAACCGCCGCGTTTGTACTGGCCAAAGTAGGATTCTTTGTGCTCTTGACATTTTGTTGCGTTTTGTTTCAAAAGGTCGTGATCGAATTTGAATGACGCCCTTTGCCTATTTCTGTGTGATGTCATTACTGCCCACTCTCGTTTTTACTGGACGTGCCATTGGTCTTGACCTTTTTGAGATATTTTTGAAGTGAAAAATACTTTACAATCGTTGTGATTTGAAACTCGATGAAACGAAAAAGCGCCACTAAAAAGAGACAAACATACATCTATAGGATTTAGCCTGCGAAAGAATGAGATAAAATACAGTATGCAGTGTTTCCTATTATCTTGGTCTCCTTTTCTGAAGGTTTCAATTCTACCGCGTATGAACTGCACACATTATTTTTTGGTTTTTTTTTCATCTGCTCGCTTTAAATTCTTCTATAAAAACTCCGTAAAAGTGTAACATAATTACATCGTTATTAAACTTCCCCATATCGAATTAAATTATAACACATAATATGACGATACTATATTAGTAAACATAACAAAACTAGTGGAATAAATGTAACATAGTCATTGTAAGTTTTATGAAATAAATCTATACGCACATATTTGTAGTGACGCTTTACTGTGAAGATAAATTAAAATTTTATTTAAAAAAAAATGTTTGTACTTTTAGTGAAATGCAGAATATGCCAAGTGAACTGCCAATCGCTGTAATTTAAATAAGAAACTACGCAATTAAAAAACAAATCTACATACAGACAATTAATTGAAACGCGTGTAAGCATACAATCGAATAATTAAGATCGGCGTAGGCCGACGTGATTCGCTGTAACACGAAGCTTGGAACGTACCAATCGATTCCATGAATTGTTAATATCACCACAGACTAAGTTACTGTTCCTCCGGTAATTCTTAATTCATGGTAGTTTTTAAATTACACTCAAAATAAACTTATAAATAGTAATGAATTTTGACTTTGACGACTCCGTGGCTCTGTGGCTTAGCAATGAGTTGCAGCGCTAAGAGCGTCGGTTTCGAATTCCGCACGGAACAAGTATTTGTATGGCCTACAAACAATTGTTCCGTGTCTGGATGTTTACCGTTGTGAAATTTATGAATATAAACTTCCCTCACGATACAGGAGAAAATCTTAATGTGGAGGTAACGTTTTTAAAATAAATAAATATTTTTTTGTCATACGCTGTTTTTATTTATAAAATTAAAAAAAAGTAAGATTAAACCGCGATTGTATGCCCTTTTCTTGAAAGAGCACTTCTCTGATATGTATAAATGATTGTTCAAATTTTCGTTGAAGCACAAGCTTCTATTTCCGTATCGGAATCTGTGTGTACCTACATTACATTTACAAAAATATACGTCAATAGATGGCGGATACCTCATCTCGAATAAGCTAGACCCTTAGAGTATACATAAGCATAGCTTGCTTATGCACACTCTAAAGCTAAACCTATAAGACAGACGCACATTGAGAAAAAACAAGGGTTCTTGGTACTACGATCGCCAATTCGCCTGTCAAATAGTGGACTGAATGATTTTTTTATAAATTATTAAATTGCAATGTTACTATTGTGTCTACTATCTTTCCGTGTGGTTTTCCGGTTTTGTCGGTTGAGTTTAAAGTACTAAACGCCATTGCGTTAAGATCATAATGTTAATTATATAGAACATTGACTAATTTTATTTTATACATATTGTAGATCCTCCAGTGTTACAGTGAACCCTCCTTTTTGTTTGTTTGAGTAGATTTTGATGAAATCCTTTGTGCCTGTGTCTAACCATTGTATAGCGGTGAATAGGCGTTATTCTGTTATTTGAACATATGATGAGTAAAGCCGATGATGGAGTTACCTTTTTCGCATTTCCTTGTTTTAGTATTTTTCGGTGATTTTAATTTCTGTCACTTAAATTAGCTTTTTATACCAGAAAACCGACCATGCGGGATAAAAAGTGTAATATTTTGACTTGATATTGACGCTAGTAACTACATAACTGATTGTTAGTTCCGATGAGTCTTTAATCAAGCTGTCAGATCTACAAAAAAGTGATGCATTAGGCTCGCTTAGGAAGTATTAAGCAGATTGACGCAAAGATTTCTGCCCCAGCATTCGATAGAAGAGATTTTTGGTTTTTTACCAGTGCGATTGAGAAGAAAGCCAGGCTTATGCAACAAATGAGGAAGCAGACCTATTTGCGACCCACTTCAAAATTAAAGTAATTCACGTCTGGATACAAACAACAAAGTGCCACCAAACAGGTCCGCATCACAACTAATGTTGTAAGGTTCTCAAATCTTTACGTTGACTGGATTTGAACAAAACCTATGTACCTGATAGGACTCCAGAACAAAGAGATAAAAATATTACTTATTGACTTAAGATCTGTTTCTAACATGGATTTAATGTAAAATACTTTCATCTGATTTCATGTATTACCTTCGTTACAGTGTAAACGTTTTAGATCATTCAACTGTCCTTAATTTTCTAAAATTAATACAATATAAGACTCCATTCAAGCCCCTTTCATAGCGGCTCTGTCGTTCAAATATTCAATCCGTGTACGCCTGAATAATGTAGGCTGTAGATAACCCAGGGTTGGTCTGCATTAATTAAATAATTATGACATATTGTGCGACCATTTCAATGGAAGGGCGTAGCTGATAAGAAAATATATGCTGGTTGGGATCGCTCGTAACTAATTCATGATAGCTCTATTATAACCACTTTTGTTTGTACTTCAAAACTGTGTCATTATATCATAAATAATAAAAGTGAGTTATGAACACGAAAACTTGTAAATGGTTGTTATATAGATATTAAAATATAAAGTTTTCCATTTCTTATATTAGATTTTTTATAAGGCAACAATTATCCTGTTCTCCTTACTTTTATTGTTCTTAGAGTAACAAAATAACACTGAATTTTTTTTATTTAGAGTCTAAGCCAATAACTAAACCATAAGATCGAAAGTAGCCACCAACCTTATATCACGGCTCCGTGGCGCAGTGGTTTAGCACTAAGTTGCTGCGCTAAAGGCCGCAGGTTCGAATTCCGCACCGAACAAAATATTTGTATGGCGTACAAATAATTGTTCCGGGTCTGGATGTTTGTCCTTTTGTAATTTATGTATGTAAGCTGCCTATTTCATAAATAAAATAAAAACCTTATACCACCACCATCACCTACCTTATAACTGCCGGCTGTTAGCAGTGTCAGAGAATTAAGCGATCTTTTAATTATTTTGCTTCCTTTAATTTAATCTTGTAACTATTTCTTTCAACACTCACGGGGCGCCAAATAACGGCGAATTTTTTTATGACATGACAACATATCATACATAACATTAACAGCTGATGATGATGATGATATTTAATAATTAATATATTATATCATAATATGTTTACAAATTGTCCGACTAGGTATGTCCAACTTCGACCGAGAGGTCATTTGACGGTTCCATCTCTGCTTGGCAGAGTTTAGGTGATTACGACACTCTTCTCGTCACGTATACCTTAAACTTGAAAACAAGTATACAACAAATGAGTGTTGCCAGTGATATATGTATCTGAGACAGATGTATCTGAGACATGATCATTCACTGCTGACTGAATGAGGAAGCTCAACATTTTATGACATGAGAGCACAACATATTAAATATCATCATCATCATCAGCTGTTAATGTTATGTATGTTGATCTGTCATGTCATAAGAAAATTAGCGGTCAGCTATCGCAATCAGAAGTCTAAGTGGTACGACACAAATATCATTTTAATATTTACGCGTACCTGAGCTAATTAAATTAAACATCTTTAATAACAAATTTCTGATTGACACCTGCTTCAATTAATGAAAAAATATATTTTTAAATATAACTACAACTACTTTATATAACATTAACTATAACATAAAATCATGTTTAAAATTCATGTTAAATTGATATTATAATATTTTATTCAATCAAAATTCCTTGTAATCAGCTAGTAATGGATATTCTATGAAAATATGTTTCATATTGCTATTTTATCAACTAAATGTAGCTACCCTATTTATTTATTTTTTTCATTATATTATTTTTAGTTGAGCAATATTTTCTAACGTGAAACCTTTTTCACTGTCAAATAAAGCATGTCTCTAGTGTTACGCATCACAAAACAGTATGGACGCGAAAGGCATGTCGTTATTTGAATTAAATAAGAATTTCTCAACTTCAAAGTCTGAGCGGCAAGGGTCCGTAAAGCGCATTTCATTGTAATGAGACAATACATGGGTATCTTTTTTAACCACTGGCCAGGACAATACCTTCATTTGCATTTTAATTACTTACTCTCGATATCAAAATCAATTTTGCGATTTAAAGGGTTCAGTTATGTACGTTTGGTCCCCGATAATATCTTTATTACTTATCGAATAATTTAAATTTATTTGACCAGTAATTTTGATATTAAGTATTTATATTTATAAATGTTTTTATGTGGTGGAGCCATGCTACAGCTATATTAGTAGTATAGTTGTAGCACGAATAGGTCGGCTCGACCGGGGAAGGACCACGCTCTCACAGAATACCAGCGTAAAAAAGCAGCTTAACACTGCTGTGTTTCGTATGGTGAGTGTAGAGAACCGGAGACCCTTTTTACTGGAAAATAGGCAATCCATCTTAGACCTCACGGGTGACAACACATCTGCATTTTGATTCTTTATTGAGGATAGATGTAGATGTCTCTGGGTCACAGCAACTACTTACCATCAGGTGGACTGTGTGCTCGTTTGTCAACCTATCTTATAAAAAAATGTTATAGGTGTATATTATGATTTATGAAAAATTTGGTTTGTAAAATTTAAGAATAAAATTACATCGAACATATTGTCAGTAATAAAATGAATACGTAAATTGTTAGAATTTGAAGTAACAAATATTTCTATATCAGTATTTTTCCCTCGTGTTCTTGCTTGTTTACTTTTTTCCCTGTACAGTTAAATAAATATATTTCTTTTAGTAAATAATTAATAGTTATTTATAATGTACTTTTTTCATGTAAGATATCTGTATTTTGTTTTTTATGAATCTTTGTTTATTTTACTAATCACAATATTAATTAATTACGGTTTTAATTATGTGTCTTAGACTGCAAAATTAATTGATTGTAATTCACAAAATTATTACCGTTTAATGACGGTGTAAGAATATCCACTACCCCATATCATCCCGTGGGTGTCGTAAGAGGCGACAGAGGGAAACAAATCAGGAGATGCGAAGCAGCGTCTTCCTAACAACAAAATTTTAATAAAAAAACTGCTGTTGCCAACCCGCTTGCTAAGCGTGGCAACTATAGCAAACATCCCCCCTATGAGGCAATCTATGGGGGAGGCCTATGTTCAGCAGTGGACTTTAAAAGGCTGTGACGGTATGACGGACGGTAATTCACAAAGTTTGCGAAACTTTAAAAAGAAAAAAAGAGGAAATAAACATTATAATTTATACATCAATTGATGTTCTTTTTGGCGAACAATTTGAACATCATTTCCCGCTATTCCTTGACATGTAATGGGTTTTAAATACTTTAAGTATTACTCCACGTCGTCATAGCGTAGATATTTTGAAGTATATTAAGGAATTAAGAGAGCATGAACTCATATATTTTTATCTGGCCTTCCTAGAAATCTATGCATTATTCTATGCATATAAAACATTGGAATTTTTGACGTAGACCTCCTTCATAAGGAAGAGTTTTGACATAGTTACTGCGCTCGGCAGATAGGTTGATAGCTGCAATGCTAATCTCAATTTCACTTTACTCATTTTTCAATATTTAGCACTACTTGTTTTTGCATTTGGATACGGTATAATGCTGCTCATGATGCCGAAAATTACAGGAAAAGGTATAACTGGAGATAGGAAAGGAATATGGTCAAAGAATATAATAATATAACTTTAATATGATCCCTTTTATTTACGCGAACACTACACATTGAATAAAACTACTTTTACGGATTATATCGCGTTTAATAACTTATTTTTATTAATTCCCGACGTTTCGGGTGCTTCACAGCACCTATGGTCACGGGGGACTGAGGTAATTGACGTCCCGATGTTAGAGTTAATCCGGAGTACCTTCAGCTTTTTTAATTATTAATTTTGGTTCGATCTACGCAGAATGAACTTACTATGTCTTGAAGTCTTGCAGTGGTATGCTTGGGTTCAGTTTTAATTTTATTAATTACAGGATCCCAAGCGGGTGGTACTAGCAGGGACGCTGGGTACTACCACCTATATATATGATCTCTCTATATAATATGATCCGTAAGAAATGAGGATTTAGTGGCAGTGGCTATGATCGTATACCTGTATGTCATGTGTCAGCTAACTGGACAAGGTGTTAGGATATGAATCCACTGAAGGTTTTTTATTTCTTTCATTTTAATACATCCTGCGCTGATAACTTCTTAATATCTGATAATACCATATTTCAACAGTTCTTAAGCATGGACAAAGAGCTCTATAAAGGGCTCTTCAACGCTCGTAATCCAATGTTTTCACAAGTGAGTCCCGTAGGAACAATTTTTCTCATTTGAACGTTTTGAAGTGTATATTATTTGACCTAGGCTAACTTTACCTACTACACCTGCTATGTTTTGATAGAATATTTAGATAGAACCTAACTGAATCTTATCCATTCTATCCGTGATATAGTCACGCTTTACTAATCGTATTATGGCGGTAGCTTGACCAGTGAATGAACACGCTCTTACAAAAGTACGGTACAAAAGTATGTAGTACGGTATGTGGATGATGAATGAATGATAGAAAATGGAATGCCTTTTTAGGCATTCCATTTTAGTCCTCAGGGGTAATAACGCATTAAGTTTATATGGGCCACAATATCCAATAACCGTCAGGTTGACTGACCTAGTTTTTCATCTTTACTTCTATAAAAATACTAATACACAAATTTCTATATTGCTTACAGGACAAACAATAGCCCCGTTTACTCAATTGTTTAGTATAGGTCACAATGAAGCTGGGCAGCATTGTAACTATGCGTTTCACCGTACTAACCGAGCAACGCAAACATGGCAATATAGCATCGACGCAGTTATTAATTGGTTAAATAAAATAAAATAATGTTCATGTATGTAGAATGGAGTAGACGTGTTATGGAGTGGAGACTGCGTTTAGGCAAACGTAGTGTGGGACGCCCCCTGACTAGATGGAGCGGCGATTTTTGCAAGGTAACTGATAAAAACTTGTTGCGTGTAGCCGAAGACCGGGCTAAATGGTGTGCATTGGGAGAGGAGTCCAGCAGTGGACTGCCGGAGACTGATAATGATGATGTACCAAAAACCTCAAAGATTTAAATCGGTTCAAAGTATTTTTAAATATAAACTGTCTTTGAATCTAAATTTTTATCATCTACAGGATCGTATTATAATTTTGTTCACGGTGCATTTCATTAACTTAACCTTCAACGCGCACGTGTCTCAAAAGTTGTGACGAGGAAGGAATCACATTAACATAAGTGACAGCGATTGGTGCTATCAAAACAATACTCGAATATTCAACAAAACCGAATAAGCGTTTTAGCTATTTTTATTGTTCATGCAATAAGAATCATTTTGTAGTAGAAAAGCAGCAATAGTCATTTTGTTATACATAACGAAGGAAGCGATCCGTCAAGATGCGGTGACAATACATGCGCCGCACAACATTTAAATAAGTTATTTAGTGTATATTTTTTCTTAATTATTATAAATAAAGGACTGCAATCATGTCGCGGTATCGCAGCTTATAGCATTTTTGATTTATCACTTAGCTTGGATTATCGAACATATTTTATTAACTAGATAATTTAGATTAAAAGTTATTTTAAGTTTACACATTGTCATTGATCCGAAGCACGTAACAATTTCTAAATATTAATTTGTCCTTTAGTCACGCTTGAACGCCTGAACGGATTCTAATGAACTTTAGCGTTGAAGCCGATTATGTCGTGGAATAGGGCATACGATTTATATAACAATTATTACTAAAACTTAATATACGCCCAGCGAAGCGTGTACATTACAGTAGTATCAATATGTAAATAACATTTGAAGTATTTAAATACAGGATTGAACACTACTTCTTATTTTAGCATAACAATTTTAAGTTAAAGCCACGCTGCAGCTATATTATGACTGTAGCACGAATGGTTCGGCTCGATTTGGGAAGGACCACGCTCTCACAGAATACCAGAGTGAAATAGCGGCTTATCTATGCTGTGTTTTGCATGATGGGTGTAAAGAACCGGAGACCCTTTTTACTGGAAACGAGACATTCCATATTGCTCAGGTTCATAGCATCCACTACCCATCAAATGGACTTCATGCTTATTATTATACTGGGTGTTACAAAACTACCCGTAAAGCCGAAAGGATGTTAAATGGGGCCTTATAACGAGTCCATTCAAAATATTTAAGAACCGTAGTAACGCTGTATAACATACCCCAAAAAAATAAAAAAATATTATTATTTTCACTGATGTGCAAACCCTATTTCAGTAAAATTAAAGACTAAACTACGCAGAATGTACCTATATTTCTACCTAATTCACGGAACGACAAAACTAACTACACACTAAACACTTACTTTTTCATAATAAATTTACAGAAACGGCTCAAAGTGTGCTCCGCCTTGCTCAATACACAACCTCGCTCGTCGGGATATGACTTGTGTGGCATTTCGCACCATCGTCGGTGTTATTGATGCGAAAACCGATCTAACACGCTGTTCTCGGCAGTGTTGTGATCTCGGCAACTGTTGAGCAATCGGAGAAATACACTCTGTCCTTCACATAACCCCACAAAAAGAAGTCCAAGGGCACACCAAGGTCTGGAGAACGAGCAGGCCCCCCGCGGCCGATCCATCCTCGCGGAAAGCGAACGTTAAGATGTTCTCGTACGTTGCGAGCAAAATGTGCCGGAGCTCCATCATGCTGAAACACCATGTTTCTTTGGTTCTCAAAGTAATCCCAGTCAGCCACAGGAAAGTCGTCAATCGCCTCTTCGAATTCCGTTTGTAAAAACGTTAGATAGTTGCTACCGTTCAGACATGATGTCATAATGACGAAACCGATGACATGCCCGTCATAAAGGCCAGCCCAACATTCAGCCGCCACTGGTGTTGGAATCTGCCCTGCCGTGAAGCATGTGGATTCACGTGAGCCCAAACGTGATCGTTATGCATATTTGAAAGTCCTGACCTCGTGAATGTTGCCTCGTCCGTCCAAAGAACATAGTTTACGTAATTAGGGTTTTCCTCTAACTGCCTGAGGTACCACTCGCAAAAGTTCCTCCTGGGTGCAAAATCGGAGGGTATCAGCTCCTGTGTACGGGGATAGTAATAAGGGTGACGTTTGTCGTCACGAAGAATTCGCCAAACTGCAACATGGTTTATACCGAATCTTGTTACAGCTCGCCTCGTACTTGTGGTCGGCTCTTCTTCAAAATGCTCTAACACTAATTCAGCCTGCCTGGCGTCGACTGTGCTTGGACGTTCATTTCCAGTACACCGATGAAAAGAGCCGGTGGAATGTAGTCGTCTTGACATGTTCAGAAAACACTGGTACGAAGGCAGCCGTCGCTGTTCAGTGGGGGGTCTACCATCGATAAATCGTTGCCGATACAGTTCGCAAGCACGATTTATATTGCGATTTATATTATCTTCATGGCCTACGCATAACATCATATCGTAATATTCCGAGTTAGAAAGCATCGTTTTGCAAAAAATGTTGAAAAAAAAACTCGAAACAGTTGTAGGATATCGATTAGAAGATTTGAAATTGACAACATATTTTTTCCCAACTTGACATTTTTTGAAGCCAGTACTTGAATATAATGACATCCTTGTATTGAGGTAGCAAAAACTTATGAATAAAAAATAGAAAAACTATTAAAGTAGACAATTATTAGGTAAAATAGGTACGTAGGCCTTTCTGTTAAATAATCTGGTTCCCTAACATGACAGCTAACTAGGGTTGACAAAATTTTTGGCTTTGATAATTATTATATTTTTTACGGGGTATTTTGTAACACGTTGTATAAGTAAAAGCTTTATTCTAATTTTAGTTAAAAACTTTATGTTGCGGCATTGAGGAGCTTTAAAACACTTTTTAACGTAGTAGAGCCATGCTGCAGCTATGTTGGTTGCAGCATGAATAGATGGGCTCGACCGGGGAATTTCGTATGGGGGATTCGTATGGTAAGTATAAGAAGAGGAGACCCATTATACTGGTAACGAGTCATTGTATCTTAGTCTTCAGGTATCAGTTATCAAGGATAGTTATAGATGTCTATAAGCCACAGAATCAACGTACCATCAGTTGGAATGTGTGTTCGTTTGTCACCCGTATTTTCTTGAAAAAAAAACATGGAATAAGTTGCCATGATCTGGAAATAATTGTTCTGGATAAGATGCTTGCTCATATGCAATTTATGCATGAAAAATGCCCTCATAATACAAGAGGAAAAAATAGATTTTGAATATAACCAATTGTGAAAGTAGTCCTTATAATATTAATAAATTTTTCATAAAGGTTTTATGGCCAGGTATTTTACCAGACTTGAAGCTGCAACAATAAATAAAACGTGACGGCATTGTGCAAAAGATAAGCTCTTTGCATAAATACATATTGATTTATACGACACAGATAGGCAGATACACCGAAGCTTTCCGATAACAAATACGAAAAAAATATATATGTATGTGGAATTGTTGCATAATATCCGTAAAGCTAAATAACAAAGAAAAAATACGACCCTCTTTGTTCTTTGTCGCCCCACTCAAATGCAAATTAAGGCTGGCCGCCTGTCTGATTTAAAGGCAGTAACAATTTACAAAAACAATAACATTTCTTAATAAAAAATTACTACATTGGAGTATGGCAGCTATGAAATGAAGAATTAGTTTTAATAAAAATATATATGTGATAAAAGAATAGTGTGGTTTGTAAGAGGTTGTGACCAGATTAAGAAAGGAATGGTTCGGTGGTTTGGTCATGTAGAAAGAATAAACGAGAAAATAGTTACAATGTAAATTGATGTTGCAGAAGTGAATGGCAGAGTAGACAAGATACACTCTAGACGGAAGTTGGTGGCGGAAGATAGGCCAAATTAAGAGTACGTATATGAACGTAAAGGAAGCTAGAAATGTATGTCAGGAATGCGCCAAACGGAACTCCGTAATCTCTGCCTACCCCTTTGGGTGACAGGCGTGAATAATTATGTGTGTATATGTATGAATATTTATAAATTTTAACAGATATCAGGAAAAAGTACTCACGATCGATCACGGCCAATAAAATTGCAGTTAAGTACTGATTTCCGGTAAGGTAAAACATCATGAGGAAGTGAAAGTCTAAGAAATTAAAAGAAAACAGGATACGTGTAGTCCTCTAATATGCACTGCGGTTAACACATTCGGTACTCTTCTCTGATACAAAACCTCAGGAATTAGGAGAATTCTCAGGAGGCCTGTACTTAGAAGTAGCACTGTTAAAGTAAAGTTCCAGTCTTTATACACGTCCCACTCCCGGGCAAAGACCTCCTCTCTTTTATAATGGGGTTGCAGGGCAACGCAGTTTTATACTGCGTTGCCCTAATGCATGTAGGCAGATTTCACATGTCTTTGAAACTTTTAATAAAAATTATTTCTCAGACAAGCAAGTTTCCTCACGGTTTTTTCCTTCACCGATGAGCATGTGGTAAACCAGCACTTAAAATTGTAATAATCTTTTTTTATTGGTGCCGACGGGGAACGAACCCGGGTTGCTCACGTACCGTTGAAATACAGTCAAACGCTTAGCCCCTAAGCTACCACGGCTCCACTTACGGTGCTTAAATGTAGTACTGTGTAGGTGGGAAATGAATGTATTTCATGGCCTAATGGTGTTAATGTTCCCTGACCAAATTCGGTTTCGGCGGAAAGTTTAGCCATCTGTGCAAGACAGGATTTTAGTGTATGAGTGTGTGCGCAAGCACAGGCGCACTCTCTATTCACTCATTCTCATAGTCCGACGGCAACCTAACATGACCGTAAAAAGATCAGCCGCAAGACCTGTGAGGCACGGCTTCAGGCTGCTTTTGAAAATTTCTTGACAGAAAAGCCCAATAACTGATTTTGGTCCGACCCGGCATTCGAATTCGGGACCACATGAACTAACGTGGCTGTCGGAAAATGGTGTTAGGCTTCTGATAATGCGGTCGCCTATTCACTTCCCAAAGGTTGTAACTCTGGAAAGCCCATGTCAAACATTGGACTGTTTGAGAGATGGTGAATATGATGAAGCTACTTAATAAACATTCCTAAATTATCCGTGGCAGTTTCAAACAACTACCACAAAACTAGTAAACAAAACCAACGAAACCAGGCACAATATGCTAGCTATTACAATTTATTGCTTTGATATTGAACAACAAATTGTCAGGTGGACAAGTCTCATAATATCACCGGTTGACAACGGTCCAGGTATTGTTTCACCTTATCGCGGTTACTTAGCACCAGGTTCAGTAAATTGAGAGGGCATCGTGATTTACTGTCTGATATGTATGCTCCATAAATAATTGAAATACCGATAACGGAGAATAAAGTTACAAAGTCTTGCTTGCTTTCTTGGCTATATAATTATTTAAACTCTTTAAATGCCAGTATCTTCAACCTAAGCAAATAGTCAAAAATATTTTATCATTGTAAATTTTCAACAAAACTCACTAGACATAGTTTAAATTAATGTGAATTATTATTTAAGTGTTTCACAATGTAAATAAATTAATGGTAAGTATCAGTAGGACCTTATTAAAAAAATATATAGTTAATAAATATTATAAGTTATCACAATTAAAAAAATAACACTGAAGGTAAATATCGTGCATTATGTAAAAATAAAATACACTACATGATTAATAGTAACGAGCTCAAGTTATTAGCTAAAGAGACTGCTAACTCGCTACGCATTTTCAAAGCGCAACAAATGATTTTCTGAACTGACATCATTAATTTTGCACTACTACCCAACGTGCTGGTTACATCGAACCTAATAGAAAATTATATCTAAAGTTCTTTTATATAAGGTTCTGTTTGTTTTCTAGAATTCAACAAGAGTTCTAAACAAATGGCTCCGCGTAGTACCACTTTTCATGCGTTTATTGCATCTTGGCACGGTATGAGAGGACTATTGATTCTCTTTTATCGTTGTATAAGTAGTCTTAAGGGAAGTTTATACTAGTGCTATAACTATAGTATTATTTTTAACAAAACTTATTTTAATCGGACATTCAGCAAATAAACATCTGTATAAAAATCTATATAGCATCTAATGCGCATTAAAAAACTTTGACATAATGTGTTTAACGCAATAATTTAATATTTATAAGTGAATAATGAACTATGTATTAGCTAAGTATTAATTGTTATGAATTATTTTTACTTGCGCAGAGTATTTTAGATACTATGTACATATCTACAGAGATTAAGCTTTAAAATAATAAAATGGATTTCTATGGTTTCTGGAATACCAAGACTTATTTGACAAAATTTTATTATATTGTGCAACATTCCAGACCAAAACAATCTAGTTCTAGCTTATTAAGTCTCTATATTTTATATATTTTTTTAAAGTGAAATGAAATAATTTAAAATTAACAAGTGGTAAAATTAAAAAATTGTACAACCCATTTCAATATAAATTATTAAAGATAACTCAAAAACTATTGGCCAATCCTTAATTAAATTTATATGGGACCACATGACAAGTACCACCTTTCAAATAAAAAAAGAAGCATCGAAAGCGGTTCACCTACGAAAAAGTTATAAGGTAACACACATAAAAAAATACAGTCGAATTGAGTACCTCCTCCTTTTTGAAGTCGGTAGAAGATTAAACAATGTTTTAAGAAATACACAGATTAATAAAAAACTTATAACATCACTATATACAAGGCTCAATAATGGTTTGCTGTTTGATTTATTATGTTTAAGTAGACACATACATGGAGTAAGAGCGATAAAAGATGAATCGCATCGAGATTGATATTGTTTTCTCAAGAGCAGGCTTATCGCGACGCGGTGTTGGCAAATGGTTTGCGATGCATTGAAAACAAATTGACAGCGGTATTAATTCAAACTTTAAAAATATTTTTTTTATGTATATGGCGCACAGGGGTATGAAATAAATATATTAGGAATAGAAATAGCCTATGAAAATATTGGTGACAGAATATCAGTTAGGTCATTTTCGAATTCGACGAAAAATTAAAAAAAAATCGCACGTCATTAATTAAAAATGAATTATAAAAATAATAATAGAAGGTTGTTTAGCAAAGAAGAGTCTGTTGCGTTACCTAAATGTATGTTGGCATTATTATTTTTACTGTTTTATTCTTGTATTCAATCTGTAAGAGCGTATTCATCCACGGAGAACGAAGAACGGATTCTTCCAGTCTTCATTATTATTACACTTACAGTCTTTTACAAGCAAGCATGGACAATACTACTCTACGCGATTTTTGGTGAATTTGGTTTGCTTAGATTTTTGGTTTTTTAGATATTAGTTATATTGTAATATCTAAGTATTGGTTGATATTTATGATACTCTGAAACCAGTATATATTACGACGAAGAGTCGAAGCAGCTATTATATTAAATATTTTTCTCAAATATGTATTCAGTAAATCAGATCATAGATATTTTAAAATAATATTATTTCTTCGAGTTCGATGTTAGGTCGAAGCAGCTATTATATTTAATATTTTACTCAAATATGTATTCAGTAAATCAGATAATAGATATTTTAAAATAATATTATTTCTTCGAGTTCGATGTTAGATGTTCTGTAAAGTGACACTGTACTGTCGCGGTGTTTGATATATAGTTAGTCTGTCGCTCGATATATTTTAAATATTGTACCGATATACAGATAGTATAACATATGCGTCCCTCAAGGAATGCCACAAAACATGGAATTGAGGGTACTTGCATTTATCAACTTTCTTGCTGTGACTTACATTTCGAGGCTGCAACTCAAGAACTTTTCATCCCTATCGGTTGTTTCGAGCTATATTATCGACGCATTGCCACTTCGGCTAATTAATCTCTTGAGTTATACGAAGGTCACTCAATAAGTTTTGAGGTGCTCGAAATTTTAAAATGGAACGCACCCGTGTTATATGTTTCTAAAAAGCAAATTTATTTAAAAATGGAACTCCATAAGCCAATTGCTCAATATTGAAAAAAAAAACAAAGTTCTATTAATTTTCCTGCAACGCTTCCCGCACTTTTCATTTAAAACGATGGATCTTAACCGTGAACATTTGCGCGCTATGATATATTATGATTTTAAATTTGGTTTAACCGAACAATTAAGTTTACAACGGTTACAATCAGCATTAGGGGACTCAGCTCCATCACGCGCAACAATTTTTAGGTGGTTTGCTGAATTCAAAAGGGGTAAAATTAATCTTAAAGATGATCAAAGAACCGGGGCCCCGCAAACAGCAGTAACGGCAGAAAATGTATGGAGTAATGAAATTTTGGTGCGAGAAGACCCACGAATCATATATGCGGACATCGAAAAGATTGTAGGCATTAGTTCGGGGAGCATTCATACCATCCTACATCAACATCTTGGAGTGAAGAACCTTTGTTGTCGATGGATCCCTCGTTTGCTCTCCGAAAGCGAAAAACAGACTCGTGTGGATTGGTGCCATGAAATGCGTCTATACTTTGAAAACGGGGCATCTAGGCGTGTTTCAGAAATCGTTACTGGTGATGAGACATGGATCTATCAATATGATCCGGAAAATAAAAGGCAATCATCGGTATGGGTCTACTCAGAAGGACAATTACCGACAAAACTGCAAAGACCTCGCAACGTCGGCAAAAAAATGGTGGCTAGTTTTTTTTCGCGGAGTGGACATTTGTCGACGTCAATGCTGAAAAATTGTAGGTCAGTCAACTCTGAATGGTATACTACAGTTGCATTACCCAAAGCTTTTCACGCTGTGCGGGAGAGAAGACCAAAGACCGGGCTTCGGGGAATCATGCTGCATCACGGAAACGCCTCTTCACATACCTCTCTTAGAACAAAAGCATTTATTGAGGAATCTGGTGATGAAACTCTAACTCACCCACCCTACAGCCCTGACTTAGTTCCTTGTGATTTCTTTTTGTTCCCAAGAGTCAAAGAAAAAATAAAAGGCAAGTTTTTTTCAAGCGCCGAAGAAGCCGTGGCTGCCTACGAGGAAGCGATTTCCGACCTGTCAGATCAAGGCTGGCAAAAGTGTTTTCAGAGTTGGTTTAGGCGAATGGAACTTTGTATAGAGCATGATGGAGAATATTTTTAAAAGATGTAAAATAAATATTAATAGTATCTAGAATACTTTTTGTATATATCAAAACTTATTGAGTGACCTACGTATCGGTTACTCTGGTTCTTCTGAGAATATACTTATTACAAAGTTTATCCAAGTAATAGCCCTGTCAATAGTTCGATGAGCGACCTTAAGCTTCTTCATAAAGCATAATGCATTCCAGCCTTATATAATCTAAATAGAAAACCAGAAAACAATATGGACACGACCAATAACCCATACCGATGAATCACGAATTCATTGTTATTATTTACACACAGAAGATTTTATTGTGTGCAAGCTCTTCTCAGTACACTAGTCAATATCTATACCACCAAGCCATACAGTTCATAAGTTATGCATAGATTCTAAATATAAATATGTAAGAAATTCCTTATGTAAGAACTAAAAATACAAAATATTTAAAATACAAAATATGTTTTACAAATAATGGAGTCTTGCTGCAGGAATATTATAGTTGTAGCACGAATGAGTCGGTTCGACCGGAGATTGACCACGCTCTCACAGAATACCAGCGTAAAATAGTAGTGTATAGGACTGAAGACTCCTTTTATTGGAAAAGGAGCATTCCATCTTAGTCGTCAAGGGTGACAACACATCTGCATTTTGATTCTTGATTAAGGATAGGCGTGGTTGTCTATGAGTCACAGCATCCACTTACCATCAGGTGGACTGTGTGCCCGTTTGTCGCCCTTATACTGCAAAAAATACACTTTCTGAAGTTCGTCAACTATCTTAAAATTAACGTGGAGAACTTTCCGCGCCCCTCCGATCATGAAAAAATCTACCGTTAGATTTTTTTAAGCCTTTGCAAAATCAGAATAAAATTCCATGAACTTCAAGCTATTGTTGTCAATTACTCTACTCAATTATTCTAGTAAAATAGGCTATTTTTAATAATAATAACAGTTTTTGAAATAAACACTGAGAACCCAATACCAACACTTATGACAAACATTTATAGCAGATATATTATGTTGCGAAATTGACGAAAACTGTAATTTTTTCGCTCATATTATGTGACAAATAACTGTCAAAACAAAATACGGTACTGCACTGCATTCAATTGATATTCCATCCATGTTCCACGCTCTCGTTCGTAATTTTGTTTGGTTAAATCTTTGGCTTATTTTATTTTACTTCTAAATTTAAATATTTTGTACGATTATAGTACAAACATCACACTAGGATATTTTTGTGCACCGTGGAGGCGTTTACATGTATAAATTGCACATTAATATATCTAGAACAATAATTTGCCTAGGCAATAATCAAGTGTTTGTATAACACATGATTCTTTAATACGCTTATGAATCTAAACTTTCTGTTCCAAAACAGTCTTCATAAAGCTAGCGGCTTATTTTTGGATGGTTACTGTTTATGTTACCGTGTAGTGGCGGTGTAAGAATATCCACCACCTATATCACCTCGGGCTGTCGTAAGAGGCGCCAGAGGGAAACAAATCAGGAGATGGGCAGCGGCGTCTTCCTAATAACGTCTAAAATAGAAAACTGCTGTTATAAACCTACTTGCCAAGCGTGGCAACTATGGCAAATATTCCTCCTATGAGGCAATCTATAGGGAAGGCCTATGTGCAGCAGTGGACATTAATAGGCTGGGACAGTAACGGTAACGGTATTATTGTTTATAATAATGTCAATTATTATAAAGAGTTAAAAATGTGCGCAAGCACAGGTGTACTCTCTATTCCCCTACTCTCATAGTCCAATGGGATGACAATCTGAGAGATTAAGCGCAGGACCTTTGGATTTACGTGCTTACCGAAGTACGGGAGTGTAAAACTCTCAACTACTGGCAGTTACTGAGAATTTATTGCCAGAATAACCCAATTACTGATTTTGTACTGGACTGGGATTCAACCAGAAAACCCGGGACCACATAATCAGCACCCGCGTTTAAAGACCAACGAAGCAGTCACAAGATAGTAAAAATATTTATAACAACATTCCTGTAATATTTCCAGAACCACGTAAAAAGCATTCTAATGAAGAAAATGTTGTAATAAATTAGATGATTATTAAACACATAAGAATGCTTGTAAAATTAGCTTACTTAGTTTTTCTTGACTTGATTAAGTATATACATTTTATGAGGTTAAATGGTAACTGTTGGAAGAAAAAATTCCACTTGTGAGTTTTTGCCGTTTCTTTTTATAGAATAAAAAAGTTGACAAACGAGAAAGTGTATGATGTGGCCCATAGACATCTACAATTATCCTCGATTAAGAATCAAAATGCAGATGCGTTGTCACCCCTGAGGACTAAGATGGAATACCTCGTTTCCAGTAAAAAGGGTCTCCGGTTCTCTATTACACTCTATACGGATCACAGCAGCATTAAGCTGCTATTTTAGCTAGTATTCACTTGGTTTTTCCACATCCCGCAGGAAAGACCTGTTGAAGAGATAGCGTAAATTTTTGACTTTTAGAAAGTGCATTGTAACGGTCAATTTGAATAATATATTTTAATTTCAATTTGAGATGTAGAAATTGAGCTTGCGGTGACAAAAAGCTAAAATTTCGCGTAACGGTAAGTGCATACTGAATTCAATGTGTAGCTGTATCCATGTTCAAACAAGGTAGAAGGTGACTAATAAAGAACAATGCCCATACTATTGTTTTGCGACAGAAATAGTTAAGAGTGTCTTAGCATAGCCTAAGAAGAATATACAGTTAGTCATCGCGTTTGATGTTGTCGAAAAGCCAAGATAAACAATAAATTGCTAAGGTTGTCAGAACGGGAAGTAATAAAAAAATAGAAAAACTGATTTTATTTTATTTCATGTTTAAACAAATTAATGTGTATGTGGAAACTGATGAAATTAATTCCTTATCTTTAAATTAGGACGACTCACAGTTTTTACCGCACATGTAGTATGAACCATTTTAATTTATTTGCGTGACAGGACAACCCTAGTGGACAGTACAGTACCCGGGACAGTACACGGGCGGAGCACTCCCGAGTGGCCCTTAGCCGCTCGGGAGTGCTCTGCCCGCGTCTCGTCCCGCACCGCACCGCACGTTTGCCCCGTCTAGACACCTTCAATGACTGACTGTTAGTAGTAGTTAGCTGTGGTCTCAGCGTAGGAGAGACCTAGACAGACAAATTTCGAGGTAAAACGAAACCTTGTCACACATTGAACTACTACTAAATTATCACACATGGAATATGCTACTTTCAGGGTCTAAAAAGTCCACGTTTTATGTATTAACTTTCAGCAGTTATAAACCAACCAAATATTATGAACATGAGAAATTTTTTTTAGTATCGTTTCGACAAAAGAAAATACATAAATTAAATTTATAAGATAAACACACGATCACAAAAAGACTGCATAATATCCACTGCATTACAATATACATAACTAATAACCAAAAATTATATAAACTAAAGAGATATATATATATATCCATCGCACTTTCGGCATTGTAATGTTAAATAAAATTAATGTGGGTTAGCCGCACTTGCAGCGGCACATTTGAGCCGCTACACAATGAAACTCTTAAATGCTTGCAATCTATGCTAAACCGCCCTTGTCATGTTGCCCATATGCCAAAGCGATGTAACAATGGAATTAGTCTTCATTCAAAGTAGCGTAGTAAATTCACAACATATCTGGATAACGTGTGACAAGTGCACTCATCTGACGGGGGTGACACTTTGAGCCCTCCGATACTAACATTATGTGACAACACGAAGCTAGGGGCGTGCGATCGCACAATGGTCGATCAATGGTGATTCTACCCTTACTCATGTTCACAAACCTTTCTACTGAATACCAAATTTAACCAAAGTGTGCCGATAATATTTGCAGTTAGCCAATCAAAAAATTTTTTTACAGCATAAGATTGACAAGCAAACACACAGTGCACCTGATGGTAAGTGGATACTGTGGACTATACACATTTACGTATATCATCGGTTAAAAATGAAAATGCAGATGCGTTGTCACTCTTGAAGACTAACATGGAATGACTCATTTCCAAAAAAAGGCACAGCAGTATCACGCTGGTATTCTGTGAGAGCATGGTCTTCCCCGGTTGAGCTACCCATTCGTGCTACAAACATAATATAGACGTAGCATGGCAAAAAACATAATGTAATGTATAGGGTACTATATTTGAGTGTTTTTTTTTTGTAAAATATTTATAATTTTGCAGGTTACGGATTTAAGTCTCACTATGAACAACTATTTGTATATAAATCATTATTCCGGGTCTAGACGTTTGTTTGTCTGCTGTTTGTGTAAGTAAAACGCCGGTAATATATAGGAAAAATCCCTAATGTAGGTGTAATGTTTTGTAAACAGGCATGAAAATTTACCTTGATAACGGCTGCAAACTAGATCCCAATGTACATGATGTAATGTAGTGGTTGATATTTTGAAGAGGTCTATATAGTGTATCTCCTTACAAATTCATTTAACCGTCAACCCGCTTGCCAAGCGTGGCAACTATGGCAAATATCTTCCCTATGAGGCAATCTATGGGTAGGGCCTACGTTCAGCAGTGAGCTTTAATAGGCTGTAACAGTAACGGCAGTGAGTCAGCCAGCCAAGTTCGGAAAAGAAAATAGCGACGCACCTGCAGTGTGCATATTTTACAACTATTTCTCACTACTTTCGACCGTTTATAACTTAAAAAAATATTAGACCTACACACCTGTAATTTTCATGTCTAATATGGCTAATAAACCTATTAAAGTTTTAGAATTATCAAGGTCTGATAAATGCTATTTTTATCACTCGCTGACTGACTCACTCACTCATCGAAAACCTTAACCACTTCTAGATGACTTAAAAACTTAAACTTTAGCATACAGGTAGATCAATATACAGTAAAAAAAAAGCAAATATAAAAGAAAAAATCTGAAAACTACAAAATTATAGGTATTTGATGCCGGCAAAGTTATTGGTGCGGCTAGTTTCAAAAACACTATATAAAACTAACTGCGACAGTAACATAGTCAACATTTAATTCCTATTGTTTAAATAAAAAAGAAAACAGGAAAGATTTGACATAAGAAAAACGTTATTTAAAAATAAATAGTTATATCCCACAAAAACATAAAATATGTGAAAAGGGCGCTAAGTTCCGTACAAACAACGTTCGGGGTTAGGTACTAGCTTCGCGGATGAAGAGTTGATATCTATACACAGAGTCTATATCTATACACTATAGACAGGTGCCAAGCTCCATAGCAGTTCCTTTAGTATTAGCTATAGGAATAGAAAACAACGTTCTTTATTCGATTTAAAAGAAATTTTGTTACGTTCTTTGATACTGAATTCATAACTTGAAATGTTTTAATAGTCGATAATTTACGGTTAACGTAATAATACTTTATACTAATACAAGCTACAATTCAATTGGATATAAAACTTGTGAAGTTATGAATCAAATATTCATATAACAATCGCAATACAAACTATACATAATGGAATAATTTTAAAACCTTTCAAAATACGAAATGAATTACGAAACGAATAAGAACCCCGCAATTATCCAACTTCAGTGCAGTGGCTTAAAATTCAATTCAATTCTCTCTTAGTTATCAGAGGACCTCTGTGATCATCTGGTAAATCAGTTGCTTAATTTGTGATTTACAATTCTACTGATTCCAATAAGGTCCGAATAAATTTTGTTTGCGTGCTACTAAAATTAGGCCTGGTATTTGGATCTTCAGCTATCACGGTTTTTAATTCTAAATTTTATTCACAATTATTGTAATACAATTAATTGGTCTTAATTCATTTGCAAGTTTGTTAAAAGCTTACTCCGAAGTGTCGCGCAAGGGTTGTAACCGACGAATGGGAAATGACGTGCTTCGCATACGAAACGTTCCCATTAACTCGCATCTCTTTTGAGATGCAAATGAGATTTTTTCTTCATAAAATCTCTTCATTGAATATTTCGTGCCGCGCTTGTGGCTGAATTTATATCCTTTCTTTCTTTGAATTCCAAAACGAATATAAAAAATTTAGCAACTGTATGTATCAATGGAAAAGTGAATAGGTAAATATAATCTCAATGCCTATTGATGTATAAATTTTTGAATGTAACATACATTATTTTCGTTTTAAAAATCTGCTCTATTTTTATTCTAAGTACATAAATTACATGTTCTATTCAGTAGAATAAATGTATCTTAGTTTAAAAATAAGTGCCATAATAAGAAAACTATATTACAAGATTTTTTTTAAATGAAGACATATACATACGATGGTATAGAAGAAAAACGTGCTGAGTGCTAATTTTGAGTTTTTTTGCCAGACGTATCAATTGAGCTTGTTGTACCATTTGCATTCACAAGGACACTATTTTTATCTTTTTAACTCAACCCGAAGGATGATAATATTTAAATAAGTGACATGAAAATAAAGAAAAATACACCATAGCAGAACATAGGCCTCTCACAAAGGGTGGATATTTGCCATAGTTGCCGCGCTTGGCAGGCGGGATGCCACCGACTGTTTTATATTATTTATTGTTTTAGGATGACTGCTGCCCACTACCTGATTTGTTTCCTTCTGTCGCCTCTGACACCTATATGTATATATATATATATTGGGTTACTTTTCAAAGAGTAGCCAAATTTAAAAAAAAAAAGATTCTTCGAATTTTGTTTGTATAAAGTTGAAGAAAAATCTCTTTGATTTTACTGTTTTTATCTGGCTGGTTTTAATATCAGTACATTAAGGACATTAGAAAAATAAAAATAATAAGTAAAAAACACTTTCCCGCCATTTTTCAATTGTTTTTCTGTTCGCCAAAATGAGTGAATCTAACGAAAAAATTCGATACATTCTGAAGTTTTATTACAAAAAAGGGAAAAACTCAAGCCGCGAAAAAAAATTGTGACGTTTATGGACCTAATGCAGTGTCAATAAGAGTAGCACAAAGTTGGTTCAAGCGTTTCCAGTCCGGGAATTTTGATGTCAAAGATGCAGCTCGCTCTGGTCGCAAGATCGGCATATTAGTAGTTACGACATAGCCGAGGAATTGATTGTGTGTGTGTGTGTGTGTTTGATTTGTGAATTTTTGGGAAGTGGATTGACCAAAAAACAATTTTGACCCATTTGAAAAAGTCTGGCTATACAAAAAAGGTCGATATTTGGGTACCACACGTGCTCACTGAAAGAAACCTAATGAGTCGTGTACTCATTTGCGATTCTCTATTTAAACCTAATGAAACCGAACCATTTTTGAAAAGATCGGTCACTGGTGATGAAAAGCGGATCTCTTACGACCAGAACGTGTGAAAAAGTCATGGTCGAAAGGTAATCAATCTCCACAGACTGTAGCGAAGCCCGGATTAACACGTAATAAGGTGAAGCTGTGTTTATGGTGGGATTGGAAGGATATCGTTTATGATGAGCTTTTACCGCCGGACAAAACCATCGATTTGGACCTCTACTGCAAACAACTAATGAGATTCAAGCAAGAAATTGAGAAAAACTTGCGATTTAAATTTTCCAAATACATCTGTATATAGAAAATATTCATATTCAATATTGTCACCATCTTTCCGCTTAAAATACACGATATAGCCCTCACACATAATATCCAATAGCTTCCTCCATCAAACTAATAAAATGCATGTTTGAAAACATTAAACCACGTAGTTGTTCGTAATTACTGTAATTTAACCTGAAGAGAAACTAAAGTAATCACATATTCCCATGGATCAGGTAGCTGAAGTTGCATTGGGCCGGCCATAGAGTTCGAAGAACTGATAACCAGTGAAGACGAAATGATCTCAAGTGTAAGCCTCATACCGATAAGCAAAGTGTAGGGCGGCCGCCTAATAGATGGAGTGACGACCTAGTATGATCATCATCTCAGGACCGGTTATTTGTGGCATTCCTTGGAAGAGGATTATGTTCAACGCTGAATGATGATTATAATTATGATTACGGTGATGATGACGATGATGATTAACGAAATGGCTTCAAAAAATTCACGGCTTCAAATAGATGGCCTTCGTACTGTTTAATTTTTTCTGGTATTTTCACTGTTGCCTCTTACGACAACGAATAATGGACAAATTAGGATAATTGATTCTCTTACTCCTCCACCGCATTATGACATAGTATTTAATATCAACCAAAATCAGTTTATGATAATGAACGAGTTTCTACGTTCAATATTTAATTAAGAGTAATTGCCATTTAATCTTATAGCTTCAATCATATTACATATTTATTACGATACATACAGATATTACAAACGTGAAGCACAACATAATGTAAAGATTTTTAACTTTTTATCCTGACCTGGTTTTCTGGTTATTCTATTTTATTTTATTCTATTCTATTCTATTCTATTCTGAGAGAGCGCAGTTCTCCCACGGTCGAGTTGACCCAGTTTATAATATGCCTATGCTATATTGTGGCTGCAGCATAGGTCTATCACTTCTAGTCTTTCTCTAGTCTTTATTTATGTGTGTTTGGTTTATGTTCAGCGGTGTACTTGTAAAGGGCTGTAATGATGATGATGATGATTATGATGATAATGTGTCTGTGTGTGTGTGTGTGTGTTTTTGTAAAAATTTGTATTAATATCTATAAATGTTTGCGGTTTTGTTTGTATCATTTTATTAAAAATAAAATAAAAATGAATAAAAATATTACATTCATGCGTAATAATTAGTTCCTGAATTATAATCTCAGCCGAAACCATTATCTGTACAAACCTGGTGTTGATTAATCTGCAGTACTATTGTGTAACTCTAGTGAGAATAGTGTTGGCTTCGTTTTGACGTTTATACATACATACATAAACACTCACGCCTGTCACCCAGAGGGGTAGGCAGAGACTACGGACTTCCATTTGGCACAATCCTGACACACTTCTCTCGCCTCCTTTACATCCATACACGCTCGTTTTGACGTTTGACGTTTAGTATTGTCGTATTCTGTAAATGTATCAGTATCAATTATAATCTTACGTTCTTTTAATATTTATATCTCATTTAAGATTACAAAATATTATCATAATTGAAAAAAAAAAACATATCTCTGTTGTGGAGTGACACCCACTGGCAAATGATTCCCACCAGCGTTACCTAATTGCACCGCTGAAACTGCGTGCAATTTTATCGCGTAATGGTAAACCGGTTTTGTGTCAAAACGAGTGAATGTCTCCGTATTAGTAACCGAATGAAGGAGGAGGTTCTATATTCAACGCGTATTATGTATTTTTTATGTATTTTTACCGATTTTTCGTTCACTTACCATCAGGTGGACCGTGTCCTGGTCTGTCACCCTTACTCTTTTTTCTTTTTTATAGAAATAGGGTGACAAACGAGCATTCCACCTGATGGTAAGTGGTTGCTGTGGCCCATAGACATCTACATCTATCCGCGTTTGTGAATCAAAATACAGATGCGTTGTCAGCCGTGAGGACTAAGATGGAATGCCTCTTTTCCAGTAAAAAGGGTCTCCGGTTCTCTACACTCACCATACGAAACACAGCAGCATTAAGCTGCTATTTTACGCTGGTATTCTGTGAGAGCGTGGTCCTTCCCCGGTCGAGCCGACCCATTCGTGCCGCAACTATATTATAAATATAGCTGCAGCATGGCTCTACCACGTATTCTATAAAAAATGGAAGTATTTTCATTCAAAAATATAACATGCAGTATAATAGAATCTATAAATTATAATGCGACCATATTAAATATTTTATAACTTATTCATTAATGTTTAGAATTTAAGTCAGTGTTTGGATTCTTAGTAATGATGAAACTTCGGCAAAATTCATTAAACACGTTAACAGTATTGAATATAATCTACGTGTGAGCGTTCACGTGTTAAACGAAAATTAGCAAACAACCAACTTGATGAATAACCAACGCTGTGTAAATTAAGAGGCATCAAATTCCCACTCACGTTGATGTCCTTTTAATTACATTTATTTGAAAGCTATAGGGTTGAACATCAAAAGTGTAAAAAAAATATAATCACAGCATAATGTATATTAAATATTCACGCTATTTACAATTACTATTTATTTTACTTATTATAAGCTAGTGCTTACCTGAAATCCCACCTGAAGGTAAGTTGTGATGAAGCCCTCGATGCTAAAACACACTGTCTTAAAGTATTTAATCTTGTCTTAAAGACGCCTAGATTGTAATTGGACGAAAAAAGAGATGCTAGCAGATTATTCAACTCCTTTACTTACGCATTACAAAAGAAAAACAGTTTGGTTCAAATGCATGGAATATCGACAACAAAGGGAGTAAAAACCTGCCGAGCGCCTAGCTGCCTGCCTGCACACACTCTTCAAACGCACTATAATGAATACCGAGGCTGAGAAATTGGTTTCAAGAAAATCAAGGTATCCAATTAGCTTCTTAGTGCGTCTCTCCATTAAGACAAACGCTGTTAGGTAACATTTTACAGCACTAGCACATATGTGACAGCAATACTCCATACACGGCCGGACTTGATTTATGGTAAGAAGCTGGCCCGGCGTAAAGTACCGCCTCACCGTTGCGAGGACACCTTGTTCCCTTGCAGCTACTCCTGCCTGGGACTCAATGAACCGCCCAAATGGAGGTTCGGAGAAAAGTCAAACCCTAATAACCCAATTTAGTTATAAATCTTAGCCATAATTGGCTTAGACCTATTATCATTCGTTTCCATAATCACAAATAGAGTATATCGTTAAGACAATTATTCATTTCGTAACATAAAACATAAAACATAAAAGTAATAAAATATAGTTTAAGAATTTACTATAAACATACGTATTTTCATTTAACGTTAAATTTACGACATTTTATAACAATATTTCGTTATAAGAATTAATTAAAAAGTGTAAAAAAAGTTACAGAATTAATTAGTGTGTGATAAAATGGAAGAAAATATAAAATAAGATATTAATGACGTTATGCTTAGTGTCTCAGAATATTAAATAAAAATAACTTCTAAAGTTATGTAGTTACAGGTAACAAAAAAAAATCATTTGAATTATGCATGTGTAAAGTCCGTCGAATATACGATCGCAAAACTACTCTATAATTACGCAACATCTCGTGGCGATAGTATCAGGGCCTATCGGGCGATCGGTTCATCGTTCTTACGATCAGAGGTCCGATTCCAACAAGCGCGACCAATTTTATTCATGAAACATTTAGCGTAAGATAAAATCAAACTGCCCGCTCCAGTATTGCCTAAGCCGATTCTAAAACAATAAAATATACAGCCGTTCAAATGACTATCATTGATAATGTGAATCAGATAAGGATAGAAATTGAAAACGATGGGATATCGTAGGAAAACATGGTCGGCACTTAAATTATGCATGCAGTGACACGTTTATCTTTACACTAATAAATAGATGTTACCAATTTGAACAAAATGAGAGAACATAAGTCAAATATGACCCATATCAAACGTCTACATTATGCGTTTCAAGAAAATGAAGAAGTATGGAAAGTCACATAAATTTAATTTACCTATATATGACTAAAAAAAGATGAGAGAAATTAAATATCAAAAAGTTGTGTATGGATTCATGTTTGTTTATTTATAAAACTGGACTCTTACAGATGAGAAAACGATGATAGTGATGATCATATAAAAATGTATATACAGTTCGAGTTATAGGAAATAAAATAACTTATTATGTTAGTATTATTAAAAAATCAAAATTTTCCCAACTTCAACCTACTGTAAAGCACCGCCTCATTTCCCCATATTTTTATTTTAAACCCCTTAATTTTTCGGAGAAGAAATCATGATAAGACATAACGATCATTCGAAGATCAGAATCTTGATCGCCATGGCAAAAATCTGAAGAGGCGGTTCACTTGTAATTAAAATGTCTTGATAAAATCAGGTTAATGAAGAAAAAGACTGGAAATATCGATCAAGACGCGTACTTTAAAAATTGATTTCATTGCTTTGCAATTTAAATTACTCTCTGGTTCTGAATTAAAAATATCCTCAACGAAAGAAATCGTGCATTTTACAAATTACTTTATTCTTTTTGTATTATTATTATTCATGGATGTTATTAGTAATTAATAATAAAATTATTTAATTTTTGTAACGAAGTTCCTTATCGGATGGTACGAATTTGGTGGATGGGGGGCTAGGCGAGAAAAGTGTAAGATTTTTCGTCACGACTCCTTCTGACGTAGTGTAGACGGCCTTGGCGGCTATAAGGAAGCGAGATGGAATAATTTCCCTCGCACTTTTTCTTATCTTGCCATGAATATTATATTATTTTAAATGACGCTGATTTTAATAGACGCTAGTAATTCATTTATTTGTATTTGTTAATCTGTAATATAATACGTTTATCAATATTAATATACTACGAAAGGAACTTCGTTCCAACCGAGTGTTCCACGACACTCACGCGTGTTTTTTCTTATGTATTCTCTTATTTTCTGCCTACCTGTTAATTTTTGTAGGAAGCACTTTCTTACGTATTTCTACACTTTAGTGAAAGCTTGACTATCATCCCACGAGTCTTGGGTAAAAATACCAGTCGAAACCAACATTTATTTTATACATATATTAATCGCTGGTCTGATAGTTTAAGACTGTCTCTGTATATACGATGCTAGTAGTTTACCTTTTGTCACTGAAGAAGAACATCATGACGAGCGAAAACCTTTGTGTTTGTACGCACTTTTGTGATACTATAATATGTCGGCACAATTTATAGCTACCGGTTACTTGGAAATTGTGAATTCGAAATTCGTATAGGATAATATTATCTTCATAGGTCATCAATGGAAGAAATTTAATGGCAGTAAAAAGGTAAATCTAAGCCTTACTGACTACTCAACTTCAATCACGCAAATACTTTATATAATTACTATCTCAATATAATTGTGATTGCTTCAACGTAATATTACATCGTGTATTGATTTTCCAATCATACATTCAATTTGGCTACGTGCCCCCGACAGTTGGTGTGTCAATAATAATTCCGGGTAACTGTATACCGTTGAATGAAATGATTAACCTACGCACCGGGTACGGCTGACCGGGGTTTTGTTACTCTTCGCGATATAGACTTCTACAGGCTGATATTTATCCATTTTTTATTTAACCTTGAAATGGTAAGATTTTCTTCAATTTGATTTTGAAAGAAAATTTACTTAGATGTATTTATTAGATACCTATAATTGCTTTTTATTTGGTTTTGATTTTCTTTAATTTAACATTAATTAAATAAAAAGATTCAAAGGAAATTTTTGAAAAAATAACCTAACAAAAATTTGGTTATAAAATGTAATGTTTCGTTTTTATTGCTTTTGTCTACACAACTCAAACTCACGTGGCTTTAGCAAATTCCATTTCAAATAACTTTGGAAAGCCAACACGATGAAACAATTTAATGGGTTTTGACGGAAAGGCAAACATCAACCAGCGCAGTCGGAATTAAATAGCAGCCTGTATAATCTAATACAAATGTCAACATTGAACATGGATGTATCGCGAGGGCATTTCGAGACGAATATGACATAAATTTAATGTCAACCCCTGTTGCCTGTGTGAAATGAAATAAAGACCATATGTATGCCCGCTCAAGTTACGTAGATCGTCGGGACTAATTCGTTTGATACTGGTCCAAGTTAAAAGATTAAATCGCGTTTGGAATGTCATTGTAATTATTTACATGTTACCTTGAAATTTTCATGTAACATTAACCATATTACTATTCTTAATTATCATAATCATTTAATAAGTTTATTCGAAAATATGATAAGTCAGTTCTAACCTTAAATATTTTTTTATTTTTTTTAGTTTCTTTGCTGTAAGCGCAAACGTTTGGAAATAGTCTCAAGAATTCACGTTTCGATTTTGTTACAAAACAACCAACACTTTAAATTAAAGAAAATATATGAATGATAATTAATAATATAGATAATAATATAATAATTGTACACGCTTTCGCCCCTTCCATACACTTAATAATGGATCCGACAGACTTTGGGAAGTTTACCCTACCATCTGTCATTTCTAGGCAGTACTGAATCGATGTGACAGTTCGTTGTGGTAATAATTAAAGGGCATTGTTCACTTCATGTCTTTTGCGTACTCCATTCTGTAAGTTGTAAGTCAACACTTGTACACTTACATGGTTACTAATATATAGGCTTTAATTTCTCAAATCTTGACAATCATTGACGTTACCGTTACAGCCGATTAAAGTCCACTGCTCAATTAATTGGCAAGGCCTATGTCTCCCCGATAGATTGTATCATAGGGGGATATTTGCAAGACGCTGCTGCCCATCTCCTGATTTGTTTCCCTCTATCGCCTCTTACAACACCCACGGGATGATATGGGGTAGTGGATATCCTTACAACTCCGCTACTCGGTAAATACATGAACAACCGCAACACCAGAGGAATTGCAGGTGCGTTGCCGGCCTTTTAGAAAGGAGTAAGCTCTTTTCTTGAAGGTCCCTAAGTCATATCGGTCCGGAATAATCGCCGGTGGTAAAAAGTTCCACAGATAAGTTGTACGAGGAAGAAAACTCCTAGTAAAACGCACAGTGGTGGACCGCTAAGCATCCAGATTGTGAGGATGGTATCGCGAATTTTGATTGAATGTGCGTTAAAGAAATTTGGCGAATGGAATTAATCCGAACAATTCCTCAGAGCACTCCCGTGGAGAGCATATCCCCAATATTGTCTCACTCTGCTGAGCACGCCAAGCTGTTTAGAGGCCAATTTGGCCTTCCCTTCCAAGTGACCACGAAACTGCACACTATTCGATATGTCGATGCCGAGGATTCCGATGCTAGCTGAGGCCGCAAGGGGAGTACCTTGAAACTGAGGAGATACAAAAAAGGGGTTCTTTTTAGCGGTAAACGCCAAATACCAAGGAATAATATGAATGAGGAAGTTTATTTTGCTATATATACTTTATACATATTAATAATAATATAATATATACATAAATACAAAAATATATAACTGCGAAAACATACCAATATTCTTAAATCTGATGATTTTTCAATAGATGCTTACGAACCGACTTTTTGAAGGAGTTATTGGACACTTTTCTGATGTCATCGAGCTTTTTTGATGTAGCGTAAACAGTGACGGTGTTAATATAGAACCCAGTGAAATTACTAGGACTACAAATATCGTTGTTGTTGGGAGATCGAAGAACCCTATCATGACAAGAAGCGAGATACTGAAATAATATAGGAAGACGAATAAAAGTCACGAATCGGAATTAAGACAATCTGACATTATCGTAATATTTACAAAATTATACTTATCATTATCATCATAATTACATCCCATCACAAATCCACTGCTGATCATTGGTACCCAACTAACGCCACAAAACAAGGTCTTGAGTTACCTGCATCCATCGACTTAGTGCATCTCTTACCAGGTCTAAAACTAGCGGCATTAAACAGAATACTATTAGCTCCTCGTAATAAGCTTTAAAATTTGTGTTAAATTAATTCACGCTCAGCTGTCAGGTATGGATTCGTAACTACTTTCAACAATTTAAGGTACAACGTTGCAGTAGCCTTTTTGTGTTATTAGTTAAGGACTGTAATTTCACCAGGTATTGGAACGGATATTGAATTGGAATTGGATAAAGGATTGACTTTTAATACATTAATCTAGGTATTAAAAATTCTCGACGTAGGTCTGCAAAAGCCAGCGTTAAATGAACAGATAAATAAGTATGAAACTCCCGATATAAGCGAAAATCATAGCATGCTCATTACACCTATTAATGACACTAACTGGCTGAGATCGCTGTAAATCCGCGCATCCATGATCCCATTATTTGTGCATTTAATGTATACGTCGCACATTTTCCACGTTTGGTATTCGATACTAATAAACATATTGAAATATAAATTCAGAAGTCACACTTGTGTACACATAACTATCCCAGTAAGTATGGGATCAGGTTTTGGATATATTCAATTTTGTCAAAAGAAAAAAAATGAAACCTTTATTATAGCATTACTTTCTTCTTTTTTTTATACGATTAGGGTGACAAACGAGCACACAGTTCACCTGATGGTGAGTGATTGCTGTGGCCCACAGACATCTACATCTTTCCTCGATGACGAATCAAAATGCAGATGCGTTGTCACCCGTAAGGACTAAGATGGAATGCCTCGTTTCCAGTAAAAAGGGTCTCGGCTTCTCTACACTCACCATACGAAACACATCAGCGTTAAGCTGCTATTTTACGCCGGTATTCTGTGAGAACGTGGTCCTTGGAGTTGTAAAAATTACAGCTTCTAAGTTAACTCGTGCAAAAGGTACGGCGTTTATGTCATATTTCGATACTAGCACACTTACTCATCCAAATCTGACTTAGAATCATGAAATTTGTACAAGTAAAGGAAAAATACCGAAAATCTTTAGTTTGTAGTTAGATTATACATTTGTAGTAGGAGCATTAAACCGATATGTAGAAGGATGTATGGGAGAACATTTTTTCCCACTGAAAAATTAAGTTTCTTTTTGAATTCTACTTACCGTTTCGTTAGAACAATGTTCGATGCTTACCTTACCTTCTGCGACGGGTGAATTATCTGAATATATAATTAAATTTATACGAAGCCCTTAGGGTGTGAATGCTAATCGCTCTATCTTCTCCGGTTATTTTTATAGACGGATAACCAATGATCACACAGTTCACTTGACAGTAAGTGAATTAATTCGCCCATAGACACCTACATTTGTTAAGCAGTTCCGGTAACGAATAAAAATGCGTAGTCACTTCAACGACTAAGATGGAAATCTTCATATCAGCAAAAAGGATTTTAGTTTCTAGTCACTAACCATGCGAAATGTAAGCCTCATACTGTCATTTTATGCTGGCATCCTATGTGTGTTGTGTGTGGTTCTTCCCCAGTCAATAGACCTATTCGTACAACAGCCATAATACGTTATAGCTGTTGTGTGGAAGTTGTTACATTCTACCACGTACCACGTTGCTAAACGCCAGTTCACCAACTGTTATGTTCCGGTTTGAAGGATAAGAGAGTTAGCACAATTACAAGCAGAAAGGTATTTACTCGTAAGTCAAGAGAAGTGACAACATAACTGTAACTTTTTTTCTTTAAATCAATTAGCTATTTTTATTTTTTTATTTATCAATTCAAAGGTGAATATTAAAAAACTATAATAAATAAAACTAAAACTAATTACTTAATTTTCATACAGTCCTACTCCACGTGGTATTGTGCCAAGAACGCTGGCTGCGTTTTCTCGCTGAATGGCTATACTTAGCCTTTGAGCGACAAAAGAACCAGCCCTATTATCACCAGCAGCAACGACCAGTCGCAGGTAGAGTTCCTTTAGGAACTTCACCGCACGTGGACCCCACGGCCCGATAGTCTCTACAGCAAATGCCACAGATATGTAGTCATCTCTCAGAGACTCATACTTGCGCCACTGACTCAGTTCAGCGCCTCTGATGCCGCCCCGGCTCTAACTGTTTTCACTATTAGTGAAACAATTTTGAATAGTGCATGACAATGCTTTAGCAAGCCCCATCCTCGCACCTCTAGGAATTATTTTAACCACTGGTACATCCATACTAATATTATAAATGCGAAAGTGTGTTTGTTTGTTTGTCCTTCTTTCACGTCGTAACAGAGCATTGGCATGGCATGATTTTTTGTATGGGGATAGTTCGGTGGCTGTAGAGTGACATAGGCTACTTTTTTCCGCGGAAAAACATCTCATTCCTGTGGGAAAATCGAATATGTTGCACAAGTTTGTCCTTCTTTCACATCGCAACAGAGCGTCGGCATGGCATGATTATTTGTATGGGGATAGTTCGGTGGCTGTAGAGTAACATAGGCTACTTTTTTCCGCAGAAAAACATCTCATCCCGTGGGAAAATCGAATATGTTGCACAAGTTTGTCCTTCTTTCACGTCGCAACAGAGCGTCGGCATGGCATGATTTTTGTATGGGGATAGTTCGGTGGCTGTAGAGTGACATAGGCTACTTTTTCCGCGGAAAACATCTCATTCCTGGGAAAATCGAATATGTTGCAAGTTTGTCCTTCTTTCACATCGCAACAGAGCGTCGGCATGATTATTTGTATGGGGATAGTTCGGTGGCTGTAGAGTAACATAGGCTACTTTTTCCGCGGAAAACATCTCATTCCTGTGGAAAATCGAATATGTTGCACAAGTTTGTCCTTCTTTCACGTCGCAACAGAGCGTCGGCATGGCATGATTATTTGTATGGGGATAGTTAGGTGGCTGTAGAGTAACATAGGCTACTTTTTCCGCGGAAAACATCTCATCCCGTGGGAAAATCGAATATGTTGCACAAGTTTGTCCTTCTTTCACGTCGCAACAGAGCGTCAGCATGGCATGATTTTTGTATGGGGATAGTTCGGTGGCTGTAGAGTGACAGGCTACTTTTTCCGCGGAAAACATCTCATTCCGTGGAAAATCGAATATGTTACAAGTTTGTCCTTCTTTCACGTCGCAACAGAGCGTCGGCATGGCATGATTATTTGTATGGGGATAGTTAGGTGGCTGTAGAGTAACATAGGCTACTTTTTCCGCGGAAAACATCTCATCCCGTGGAAAATCGAATATGTTGCAAGTTTGTCCTTCTTTCACGTCGCAACAGAGCGTCAGCATGGCATGATTTTTGTATGGGGATAGTTCGGTGGCTGTAGGTGACATAGGCTACTTTTTCCGCGGAAAACATCTCATTCCGTGGAAAATCGAATATGTTGCATAAGTTCGTCCTTCTAACACGTGGCAACAGAGCGTCGGCATGGCATGATTATTTGTATGGGGATAGTTCGGTGGCTGTAGAGTGATATAGGCTACTTTTTCCGCGGAAAACATCTCATTCCTGTGGAAAATCGAATATGTTGCAAAATTAAATTCAGCTAGGTGGCGCCACCGTGATTCTACAAGACGGACGACGGTACGATGGACGAACACAGAAGGTCAGAATATCTGGATTATTATGTCTTTTTACCAAAATTAAGATAAAAATGTATGGATCTGTATTTTCCACGCAGAACCGAAGAGAGCGATAAAAAACATAAAATTCACCAGCTGATTTTCTTCAAACGTTTTGGTGCATCGTAATTCACAGAATAGGCGATAACTTCGCAGACGATATTAAGGAATCCGTTGATGCTCTGCCTACCCCGCAAGGTTTACAGGCGTGATTATAAGTATGGATCAGAAATACTATCACCACCTGTCACGCTTTCACCCTTAACTATTACTTAACAATGGTAGAAACAGTTCTTAGTAAGCCTTAGTAATATTTATTGAACGGAAATGAATACAGTTCTTATAATATGTGGTTATAAATAAATCGGTATTACAATAAGAAAAATTGTGCAAAATTATAAGAAAAAAATTTTTTTGAGAGTTCTTATTAACTAACGTATACATAGTTTAAATTCATTCCGCTAGATGTCGTTACTAGGTTTTTAAAACGCGGTAACGAAATGTTTCCTGACATGTACTTAACTCCCGCCGTTGAGCCGCGCGTCAACTTATAGTGCATACGGTACCTATACGCTTAAATTGTTTATATTTCGTAGCTTATTCGACTACCTGCTTTCGATTTCGGTTGTTTGTTATTTGCTTTGTGATTTGGTTAAGGTTGAATGGATTTATATTGGCTTTCATTTTCGGATTTGTGTATTTTCTTGGATCGGTTTTGTTGATTTGGTTGGTATTCCTTTATACATATTTAGACTCTGGCTTTGATTTTGGATTTTGTTTATTTAGAATCGTGAATTGGTTTTCGTTGTTTTAGGTTGTTTAACAATATTTCAAAGGAATATTAATAGTATAGATAGTGTATACGGTACCTATACACTTACTTCTTTTTTCGTTGGTTATATTTATATTGACTACTGCTTTCGATTTTGGTTTTCTGAGATTTGTTTGTGATTTGGTTTAAGTTGATTCGATTTTTTTGGCTATCGTTTTCGGATTTGTGTTGTGTCTTGAATTGGTTTTGTTGTTTTGATTTTAAAAAATATTTAAAAGGAATATTTATTCCTTTTAGATATTTTGGATTTGCTTTTAAAAAAAATATTTAAAAGAAAATTTAATTCCTTTTAGGTATTTTAACGTTTTTTTATAAATAGGTTTTTTCTTACTTCATAATGCCTCGCAAACGTAAGTCCAGCCTTTCAAGAGTATCTTCTCAAAGACAAGCGAAAAGATTAGCTCGATCGCTAGAATCTTTAGAAGATGCTGAACTGAGAAGGCAAGAACAAGCAGAGCGTCAGGCTGCTTTTAGAGCATCTGAGACACCTTCTCAACGTCAGCAAAGGCGCCTTGAACAGACAGAGCGTCAGGCTGCTTTAAGAGCTTCCGAAACACCTTCTCAAAGTCAGGAAAAGCGTCTTGAACAGGCAGAGCGTCAAGCTACTTTAAGAGCTACTGAAACACCTGCTCAAAGTCAGCAAAGGCGTCTTGAACAGTCAGAGCGTCAAGCTACTTTAAGAGCTACTGAAACACCTGATCAAAGTCAGCAAAGGCGACTTGAACAGGCAGAGCGTCAATCTACTTTAAGAGCTACTGAAACACCTGCTCAAACTCAGCAAAGGCTATTCGAAAAAGCGGAAACACCTGATGAAACTCAACACAGACTCATTGAGCAAGCTGAACGTCAATCTACTATCTGAAACACCAGAACAGACACAGGCGCGAAGAGATGCAAATGCACAGCTCCAAACTGAACGTCGACAAAATTTTCAAAGAAACAATTGGTCGGTTTTTAATGACGCAGCATTCAATTATGATCCATTGATTGATTATAAAAATCACAGGTTAGTTGTTATCGGACTGATGGACAAGGCGTGTCGATTTTGCAGCGCTTTAAAATGGAAAGATGAGACCACAGGCATGTGCTGTTCCAATGGCAAAGTGTCTCTTCCGTTACTTGGGGAACGAGAAGAACCTTTGAAAACTCTCTTTTTATATGATGCTAATGAGTCACGGCACTTTTTAAACAGGATCCGGAAATATAACTCATGCTTTCAAATGACGTCCTTCGGAGTTGACCGGGAAATAATAATACCGGGATTTTCGCCTACATTTAAGGTGCAAGGGCAAATTTATCATAGAATGGGTTCACTTTTTCCAGCTGAAAACGAACAGCATAAATTTTTACAAGTATATTTTATGGGTACTATGTACGAAGAAATTGAGGTAGACCGTCGCTGCCAATTTATCCAGGGAGTTGAGAGAGATACAGTGTTCAAAATTCAAAGATTCTTGCATGAACATAACATTTTAGTCAAAACATTTAAAACTGCTTTAGAAAACCTACCTGAAGAGAATTATAAAGTCGTCATTCACGCAGATCGGACCCCTCGAGGAGAGCATGAAAGGCAATGCACCTTTGATAAACGAAATAGCAGCCGTAATTAGTGGTGATCAATTTTCTTCACGAGGCATTATCTTGCGAGCACGTGATGATACGTTGCAACGGGTAGCCGATACACACAAGTTTTATGACGCTCTGCAATACCCATTGATTTATTGCAAAGGACAAGAGGGTTATCATTTTCAAATTCCACTCATTAACCCAGTCACAAAGGAGCCTACTCCGAACAAAAAAGTATCATGTATGGATTTTTATGCGTATCATATGATGTTGCGAGAAAATGATTTTAACCTCTTAGCCCGGTGTAGACAATTATTTCATCAATTTTTGGTAGACATGTATGTGAAGGTAGAAAGTGAACGTCTCCGTTATATATCTTTAAATCAAAAAAAGCTGCGCGTTGAGAATTATATACATTTACAAGATGCAGTTTCTAGCGACGCCAATGTAAACCCCAGAGATTTAGGTAAAATGGTAATTCTGCCCTCATCATTCGTTAACAGTCCCCGCTACCTACATGAGTACACACAAGACGCATTTGCCTATGTACGAACTTACGGAAGACCTGATCTTTTTGTTACTTTTACTTGCAATCCCACATGGAAAGAAATAACCGAGGAGCTAATGCCGGGCCAAAAAAGTACTGACAGACACGATTTAGTTGCTAGAGTATTTAGATTAAAAGTACAAAAATTAATGTTTGTAATTAACAAAGGGAAATTTTCGGAGAGGTGCAGTGCTTCATGTATTCAATTGAATGGCAAAAGAGGATTACCGCATGCCCACATTCTAATATGGCTTAAAGAGAAGTTGCGGCCCAGCCAAATAGACGACATAATAAGCGCCGAGATTCCGGATCCTGAGCAAGATAAAGAATTGTATGATACCATCGTCCGAAATATGATTCACGGTCCATGTGGAGCACGAAATTCAATATCGCCATGTATGAAAGAAGGAAAATGTACAAAGAAATTCCCTAAACAGCTATTAAAAGAAACAGTGCACAATGACAATGGCTACCCTTTATACAGACGCAGAGCTCCCAAAGATGGTGGCAGGAAAGTTACAATCAAATCTCGTTCTGGAGCGTTCGAAACCTTGGATAACAGCTGGATTGGCCCGTATTCGCCCATTCTATGTAAAATGTTTAATGCCCACATTAATGTAGAAGCATGTAGCTCTGTCCACGCAATCAAGTATATCTGTAAGTACATAAATAAAGGAAGCGACCAAGCAATATTTAATCTCAGGAGTGAAGGTGAGGCAAATCCCGTTAATGAAGTACAGACGTTTCAAGCAGGGCGTTATGTCAGGAGTAACGAGGCAGCGTGGCGTCTCTTTGGCTTCCCTTTACACGAAAGGCACCCAACAGTTAGTCACCTTGCTGTGCACTTAGAAAATGGAGAGCGTGTATATTTCACCGAAAGAAATTTCCAAGAAAGAATTGCATCACCGCCAAAAATTACACTAACAGCCTTCTTTCAACTTTGTCAAACCGACCCCTTTGCAAAAACGTTGTTATATTCTGAAGTCCCCCGCTATTATACTTGGAACACATCTAGGAAGGAGTGGAAATGCCGTATTCAAGGCGCGCCTATTGCAAATTGGCCCGGTGTAAAGTCATCAGATGCCCTTGGTCGTGTGTATACCGTCCATGTAACTAATTTTGAATGTTTCTGTTTACGACTGCTGCTGCACCATGTTCGGGGTCCTACAGGATATAAAGACCTTAAAACTGTCAACGGTCAGGAATGCGCAACTTATAGAGAAGCATGTGAAGCTCTGCATCTTTTAGAAAACGATAATCACTGGGATGAAACCATGGAGGAAGCTGTGCAGTGCCAGTCACCAGCCAAAAATCTTTATGCAACTCTCATATCATCTTGCGGGCTATCTAATGCACATTAATTGTAGGACAAATATAAAAGTACATGGCGGAAGATATTTTGCGAAGGTTACAGCAGACACACATGAACATGACATACAATGAACAGATTTATAATGAAGCACTTGGAAAAATTGAAGATAAAGTAATGGCAATGGTAGGCAAAAATTAAGCGACTTTGGAATGATAAGCCCTCAGCGGACAACCAAAATGAACTAAGTGATGAAATTATACGTGAAACAAACTACGATATACCAGCTTTGCAGCAGCAAGTAGCCAATTGTACCCTTGCATCCCGAACAAAAACGAGTTTTTGACAAAGTATTAGGACAAATTGAATCTGGAAATGGTGCACTTTTCTTTTAGATGCCCTGGAGGAACTGGGAAGACATTTTTGTTAAATTTATTATTAGCGCAAGTACGGAAAGATAAAAACATTGCTGTGGCCGCAGCTTCCTCCGGTATAGCCGCCACGCTGCTAAGCGGGGGCCGCACTGCACATTCTGTTTTAAAACTCCCTCTAAATCTAGCCCAGGAAGAATCGCCGATCTGCAACTTTAGCAAAAATAGTGCACGAGGTATAATGCTACGACAATGCAAACTTTTAGTGTGGGACGAAAGTACAATGTCGCATAAAAAAGCTGTAGAAGCACTAAATCGAACGCTCCAGGATTTGCGCAGCAATACCGATGTAATGGGAGGAATGGTGGTTTTACTGTCTGGTGACTTTCGCCAAACTTTACCTGTCATTCAAAAGGGTACACCTGCAGATGAAATTAAAGCATGCCTCAAGTCGTCTATTTTATGGGACAAGGTGACAAAATTCAGTTTAACTACGAATATACGTATATACGTTGTATACGTGGTAGAGCCATGCTGCAGCTATATTAGTAGTTTAGTTGTTGCACGAATGGGTCGGCTCGACCGTGGAAGGACCACGCTCTCACAGAATACCAGCGTAAAATAGCAGCTTAACACTGCTGTGTTTCGTATGGTGAGTGTAGAGAACCGGAGACCCTTTTTACTGGAAAAAATGCATTCCATCTTAGTGCTCACGGGTGACAACGCATCTGCATTTTGATTCGCAAACGAGGTTAGATGTAGATTTCTATGGGCCACAGCAACCACTTACCATCAGGTGGACTGTGTGCTCGTTTGTCACCCTATCCTATAAAAAAAAAAAAAAAATAAAAAAAAAAGAATATGAGAGTGCATTTGTATAATGATATCAATGCTGGAAACTATGCTGACACACTATTAAAAATTGGCGATGGGCGGTTGGAAACGGATGCTGAGGGCTGCGTTAAATTGACGAGAGATTTTTGTAATTTAGTACAGAGTCATTCCGAATTAATTGCGAGCGTTTATTCAGATTTAACGAACAACATGCATGAAGACAAATGGTTATGTGAAAGGGCGATTCTTGCACCAAAAAATGAGAGCGTTAACAAAATAAATTCAGATATATTAAGCGAAGTAGCAGGAGAAATAACAGAGTATTTGTCAGTAGACACAGTTATGGACACAGAACAGAGCACTTCATATCCCGTAGAGTTTCTAAATTCTCTAGAGTTGTCAGGTGTGCCCTCACATAAGCTTCAATTAAAATTAGGCGTCCCAGTCATGCTAATGCGAAATTTAGATGCTCCTCGGTTATGTAACGGGACAAGGCTGCGTGTGACACATATTGGACGGAACATAATCGTTGCTACAATTTTGACAGGCGTAGGAAAAGGTGAAAATGTTATTATACCACGGATCCCTATAATTCCCACAGATCTTCCTTTTCAATTCAAAAGGTTGCAGTTTCCTATTAAGCTCAGTTTTGCAATGACAATTAATAAAGCGCAAGGGCAAACGTTACAGGTAGCGGGGGTCAATTTAGAAAAACCGTGCTTCTCTCATGGTCAGCTGTATGTAGCATGTTCGCGTGTGTCAAATGCCCAGAATCTCCACATTCTTTCCCCGAATGGAAAAACATATAACATTGTGTACAGTAGCGTCTTAAAATAGTGTTCAGTTAGTTTTTTTTCCAAAATTCCCACAATCAATTAATCAGAATTCCCACAGATCTTCCCTTACAATTCAAAATTTCCTATTTAGCTCAGTTTCTTTTCAATTCAAAATGCTGCACCTTTGACGGACCTATTAAGCCCAGTTTCCTTTCAACTCAAAAGGCTGCATCTCTGACGGATCTTTTATTTGGCTCAGTTTCCTTTCAATTCAGAAAACTGCATCTCTGACGAATCAATTTAGCTCAGTTTCTTTTCAAAAGTCTGCTTCCCTGATGGATAATTATGCTCAGTTTCCTTTAATTAAAAAAATATCCCATTTCCATTTGGAATAAACAGGCTGTTTTCATGCTTTCCTATACGCTGCGTTTCAAAACATTTAAATAGGCTGACGAATCAATTTTGCTCAGTTTCCTTTTAATGGCTGCATCTCTGACAAATCTATAAAACTCAGTTTTCTTTCAATTCAAAAAGCAATGGATAGTTAATTTCCCAGTGACCATGCGGGCGAAGCCGCGGGTAACAGCTAGTTACAATGATAATTGTAAATTTGCTCCGAAAAAAGGGAAAAATTTGTGTCATTATAGAAATTACTAATAGAGTTATGAATTTTTACGGTAGGCTGTGAAGCCGAAATACTTTTACTATGGCATCGTTTAATATGTAATAAGTTATAATTATTTTTATTGTAATAAACTACTGCCGTTTATAGAATAGAATATAATAGATTATACTAGACTAGAATAGACATAATACAATACAATAGAATAGAGTAGAATATATAAGATAGTAAGTAAATAATAAGTTTTTCTTATTGAAGATCATTTCTTACTTTTACCACAGGTTTGAAAAAGTCTCCTGGGAAGAACCAGCAGCAAAAGTTTGTACTTATTACTTACAAAACTTATTTAAGAAACAGCTTGAAAACGATTATCTCATTCCCCGGGGCTATTATCAACCATGTGTTCCTTATATTATAAAACTTTTTACGCAGTCTATTTTTAGACTTTGTTGACAAAGCGGTATATGGAACAATCATGAATTACTACTGACTGTGGAGTCGAGTAACTGCTATAGATGTTTTAACTCACGAAGGCGGGTTGGTCTTAATAGTGTGTTTAGATGCCCTTGCACATTGTTCCCGTGTGCGTAAGCTCGGGAACGCATACCACCGCCAGAGCTTGTTTCGTGCAAAAAATTATCATCCCCATGGAATGCAAACGGTGAAAAGTTGTTTGCAATAGGGTAAGCAAATTAATGTTTATACAAATTTTCTTATAAGCAGTAGTGCGTTGAGTTGAATTGTAGTAAAATATATATATATATATGGTTCTAATTATGTATCGTTTATTTAAGGATCGTCAAAATATTGCAAGTGTGTATCACTTTCTCAAGACTGAATATGAATTCAAGTTAAGTAAGTCATCAATATAAAAACTGAATGAATATAATAATAAAATAAAAATTTGCAAGATAATAGTGACGATAAAACTGATACTAAGGACGAATCTTGTTACAATTAAGGATTATTTTAATCAACGTGACAATAATAATTTAATCTATACATATCAATAAAATTAAAGTGACTGTATGTACATCGAAATAACTGTCTTGTATAAAGCTGTGATGGTTATTTGCATGCCAAAAAACATGAGTAAACGTTTTTGAAATTTTTGTCTTTCTGTCTATTTGTCCGGGCTTATCTTTGAAATGGCTGAACCGATTGTATTGAAACTTTACGTACAGATAGAGAGCAGTGACCTAGGCTATATTTTATTTAACAAAACACAGAGATTTTTTTGAAAAAAGAAAAAGAAGAGTTGATAAAATTGGTCAATTGATTATCATAAATCTAAATAAAGCGGGTGCTTGTTGGTAATATGACTAAGATGTATGGAAATAAATACCAAACACAAAAAACAATTTAATTCCACCACTTGACGACAATGAAGAAATATTTCTATGATATTGTAAAGCCTCATGTTGCGCTATATATTTTCGGAAAGAAATAATAAAAATGTCACAAAACACACGCCGTACCACACAAGCCGTAGAACTAGTACGATGTTTTTATTATGTTAATTCTCGGTAAGGCAATGCCAAGCGATTTGCGGCGGCTATGGGTTTTTTTTCAAAAATATTGCTCATATTCGGTATTTCAAAAATAAAGCCATTAGTTGTTGATACTAGTGATGATTTGTGATGATAATCATAAAATCGACATTTGCAATTGCAATTAACAATACAAGTGGTGTTAATGGAAAGACCAAAGCGCAGGTAACACGATTTAAACGGATTTATACTATGTTTGTTATACATTTTATGTAGCATTGCATCTCGCGTTGAAATTGCTTATCTTTTTTCAACCACAAGACTGTCGTGTCTAGCAGAGATTACGATATTATTCACGATCTCATGATATTGTAATATAATATAATGTTACGCACACAGTTTATTCCTATGCGCTTTTAATTAGCACTGTCTACTGTTACTGCTCTTTTTAGTAGTTTCACGATCCACCATGAAATTGTAATGTAACAATAAAATAAACAAAAACAATTGGTTGAACCATCATGCATAAGTCCTATGAGAGAAACTTCAGGTGCATTCATTGAATTGTGTTCACAATTATTTCACAAACAGTAAGTGCGTTCGGGAATTAATTTGCAAAACAAATGAGGATTTCGTAGAATTTAAATTAAAAGAAAAATTGGCGGATTAATGCAAAGTAACGTTTGCAGCTGCCAAGAATAATGACACATAAGCTTTCTTTGCATTGCAAAAAGACCTTTCACATTAATATTTGGCACAAAACACTTTTAGAATATTTATTTTATGTGATAGAGCCTTGCTGCAGCGTAGATATTATAGCTGCAGCAAGGGGAAGTCGGCTCGACTGGGGAAGGAATACGTTCGCAAATAATACTAGTATAAAACAGCAACATAATATTGCTGTTTTTCGTATGGAGACAAGAGAACCGAAGAACTTCTTTAGTATTAACGAGGCATTTCATCTTAGTCCTCAGGTGTAAATATGCATCTGCATTTTATTTCTTAATCTAAGATAGATATAAGTGTCTATGAACCATAGCACTAACTTATTATCAGGTGGACTGTATGCTCGTTTCTTGCCCTTACTTCTAAGAATAATTAGTACTCGGCTGCATTTTGTAGGTGCCATACAATTTGACAAAGTCAATTGCCATAAGCATTAACTTTCACAAACAATCATATGATATTGCACGAATAAGAAGGTCATCAATTAGTACAGAGCGGCGTCTGAGGCGCCTCGTATCCGAAACTACGATCATTAGTTCGATCGATAAGCAAGCACATAAATACACAGATCATCGCAAATTTTTGTAATAACATAACTTAAACCCGCTTTTTAAATTCATCTTGCAAAAAGATCGGAAATCAATAAGAAAAGAATTTGAAAGTCAATAATTTTAAATTTTCCTGATAATCTAAAAAGAAATCGAGAGTATAAATAACTTATTTAGAACAAAACCAGGTTTTTATTGAACTCAATTTTGACGAGAACGGGAAAAGTTGCAGAGCTATAATAATTTCGAAGTTTTCACGAAACGAGGGCTTACTTCAATAAGCCTCTTTACCTATCCATGCCCAGGGATCTGTAGCCAAATAAAGTTATATTAAATGAGAGTTACCCGCTTTGAGCGAGGGCAACCCGATTTTTATCACGTTTCAAATAACATTCGATTTTATTATGTCTATTTGAATACATATGTATTTGTTTACCTACCAACAAGTTACAATACGATTTTCTACGTTAGATAAACATTGCGGATTCAAATAACCTTTTTTCATTATGTTACTCAAAAGTAAGGTATTTTTCGAAATATATCGTTTGCAAGCTATGAAATACTATCGTCATTCATCGATTTATTTACAATGCATCATATATCCCCTTTTATACGAGTACCTTCACTATGGATTGCCACAAAACGCTATCGCTGCTATTGACCTGCTCCCAGGAACCAGGTTTACTTTGTGCTTTATTAAATCATCATTCCATAAAGTATTTTTTCTCATGAGCTGGTAACTGTCGATTCTTCGATATATATGGTCAACTTATTTCTATTTCAGAGTACTGTATAGGCTGCGCCATAAGTCGTGATTTGGTTTCCTGATAAATAAGTGCCAAGACTAAGTTGCGTTATTAGAAGATTTTTGTTAAAAATGACTTTTCTCAACCACCGTGTCTTCGAGATATTTTTTTCAAACTTCAAACGTAGTATGTCATAAGTGCCACGAAAAAATATTTTAAGCCTTGTGCGAGGACTGTCCTTTAATCTTTATCGTATTCTGTTGGTATATAGAATTGCAAAGAGAAAGTTTCGAGTTTCTTTCTGACAAAAGGTCATATTGCCTCGTAACGAGCATGTCTCAAGAAAATATTATCGCGGTAGAAATCTAATCAAAGATGACTAGATAATTGCATTTAGACAAATTCAAGGGATTTTAGTTTTTATTTTATTTTATTGGAGGTTGCTCATACAGGTAGCAGTGAAAGACCACGGATGCTGGTCATAATCACTAGTAACTGGTCATAGTCATAATTAATTTTAAAGGTGTACTAATACTGGTAATAGGACTCCTTTTCTGCCTGGTTAAGGACCATTTTCTTATCTATTTTTGCCAACATAAACAGTACTTGCACTACTGTGTTCCAATCTGAATGGGTAAAGTTTATAATTAGACCTCACGGAATACCAACGTTAAATATCAGCTTAACGCTGCTGTGTTTCGTATGGTGAGTGCAGGCAACCGGAGACCCTCTTTACTGGAAACGAGGCATTCCATCTTAGTCCTAACTGGTGACAACACATCTGCATTTTGATTCGTAATCGAGGATATATTTAGATATCTATGGGCTACAGCAACCACTTACAATCATGTGGACTGTGTGCTCGTTTATCACCCTTATGATATAAATAAATTTAGAGGTTGTGAGGCATTCTATCTAGGTGAAAATGCATCTGCAGCCTTATTTGTTTGAAGTTGGCTGCAGGTGTCCTAATACACGCTATTCATAAAATTCATATCATCTAAACGCACGGCAGTGTCAGCCAAGTTTGGAAAAGAAAAGGGCGGCGCACCAGCAGTGTGTACTCATATATTTACATAAATATTTTCGAGCAGCGTTCGAATCCACCATAAAACAAAAACGATTTGACCTTCACGTATGTGATGCAGTTGTAAACTGTTTTTAAGTGGCGATATGCCTACGCATACCCGCCTTGTGATGGTAAGGCTAGTTATGTCGGTGATATAGCTCGCATTGAATCGCTCACACTAAAGCTCCATGGTGTTTCACCTTGGCCAAAGCAATGCTCTAGCACACAGCCACGTCTGCACCAGCATCGACCGCCCCTCTTCAGGATAGAGTAGCTCCTCTCTTCTTCTTTCCATCCTCAGGTAAGGCACATCAGAACATAAGGTACGACTTCCTCCGCGGCCTCCAACTATAAATAGGTAACGGACCTCCAGAGTCCAATACGTGGAGGCCATGGGGGCAGGAAAGATAGATAGATAGAAAATTTATTTGCTTAAAACATGGTACATAAGATGGTCAATGATGTGGAACTGACATGTATTGCCATAATTGGCATGCAAAAATTAATGAAATACAACTAATTAAACTAAGCCAATCTTACATTTTAAAATTATTTCGTCATTACTTAAAAATTATTACAAACATTATTTTTGAATTCAGATATTATGTACAATGAAATGCTTATACAGACCCACTCACTCTTGAATTCTTATACAATATATTGTTCATAAATTATTAATTGAATTATTACATTTTTGTTACATAATTGATATTAAACATTATAAACTATTATTATTTTAATAATTACACTACAGTATAAAATAATTCATAATTTTAATTACAATAAAATTATAATTTTCAAATGGCTATTATGCAAATATTATTATTTAATTTAATACATTATTTTACATTTTAATAAATAAATAATCAATATGAATTACTTATTGTTTTAAGAAGAAAAGAAATGTCTATATACATTAATTTCATTATACTAAATTTTATATTAATATAATAAATTTGACGAATTTATAATTAATTATATACATAGGTATTATTATTATGTTATCTAAAAATGTTCTGCTACACTATATAAACATATATCAATAAGCCATGATTTTAGCGCCTTTATAAAGAGAGGAGAAGATAACTCCCTGATATCAGAGGGAATTTTGTTATAAATTTTAATAGTCATCAGGTAGCAATTTTTTCAAAAGTGAGCTTTTACATGATGGAGCCAAAGGTGGTTAGTGTCTCAGGGCGTAGACGTGGATTGATTATTCTATTATTGTATATTCTCTTTGATTCGTTGATACATTTTCTTAGTAATTTAGTGTATTTTTTAATCTCAGCTTATTTTCCAACATTTTGTTTCTATAATAAAATGACCTGAGTTTACGTTTTTCTGTACTGGATATTGCTATGCCTTTTGTTATCCATTTTGGTCGTGGGTAATTTACTTTTACTTTAATCCTTTTTCTGGGAAAAAGTTTAAAATATAAGCATACATCTTCGTGAAAATTATTGAATGCTGTATTCAAGTCGGTTTTATGTCTATAGACCGCACTCCAGCTAAGATTAGAAATGCATTCCTTGAATTTATTTATATTTTCTTTACTTATTTCTCTAACTTTTTTATACCAGTGGTTCAGCTTTCGTTTCATTTTGGAAAACTACTAAATTTTAAGGTTTGAGCAGTATCATGGTCAGATAAATAGACATAGTGGACCGTGCCTTTAGCGTCTTCGATACTAGCAAAATGGTCAATACACGACTTAAGCCTTGTAGGAACGTCAATATAAAGGCTTAGATTATAAGTTGCTTAGTTACGTTATTATTTTTCAGTGTATCGATATTCAGATCACCGGCAAGAATTATTTTTCTTTTTCCATTCCTAGTTAGCCTAAATAAGAGAATATCTAATGCATTTATAAATACAGGTAAGTTAGAATTATCAGGTGTTCTATAAACGCAAATTATAATACTGTTAAACAAGGGTATGTCAACTGCACACGCCTCAAAATCTCTTTCTTTTGTCAATGAAGAACATATAGTAATTGGTTTAAAAACAAATGATTTCCGTAACAATATACATACTCCACCGCGCTTTTGGTTTTTTCTACAGTACGATGTGGCTAATTGAAATTGTTTTAGTCGTATATTAGTTTCGCTCCCTCTCTTTACAAAGATTTCCGAGAAACAGAGTACATCCAATTCCATATTGTTTTTAGCAAAATCATTAATACATATTTCCAATGTGTCCAATTTACTTAACAAACCTTGTATATTTTGATGAAATACTGTAAAATTCGACGTAGTTTCCTGGTATTTATGAAAGAAAAAAGTTATTGTTATTGCATGTGTTCGTCATTTCATTGCGTTGAGTTTTATTTTTTAACACAGAAAAATAATCTAATATAGTAGTTCGCCGTAAATAAAATGTATTCATAGGAGGTCTGTAACATTTAGTTTTTATAGAATAACGAGCATAGATAACAATTTTTTTAGGGCCTAGAAAAGTTTGTGCATATTCGTCACTATCAATATCTAAATTAATTTTATAACAAAGCTGCTTAAGATATATAAATTTATTATAACAATTATCTGATGAAAAATCTAAAAATTTGCATTTTGGAAATAACTTTGTACATAATGTTAGCCTATTGTTTAACAATTTTACATTGAAATGTTTATTAGAGCGCACTGGCACTACATAGACATTTATATGTTTCACTTTGTTAAGTGCTAAATAGAGTTCAGACTCCAGTTTTATTATGTTATAATCATGCCCTCCTACACCAAGCACAATCACGTCTTCTTTTGTGAGACTGTTAAGAAACGAGTCGTCAAGGCATTACAGAATCTGTGAGCTAGGTGCTTGACTCATTATAAATGCACTTACATTGGACTATAAAACAAGCACTCGAAAGCACCAGCCTTCCTGACCCCAGAGGTGAATCTAATATATTGCTCCGATGCTGAAGAGCGCTAGCACATTTCGGCTACGGAGAGTAGGGAGAGCAATATTGTAATACCGACTCTCCTCTCCCCCGGTGGCCGCACCATCAGCGTTACGAGCTCGTCAGACTCCCTCGTGACTCCACCTTGGCTGCGGCGATAGAGCGAGAGGACACCTCTCGCCGTAATCCACCAACACACATCCGAAAAGGGCTTTCCAAGTCAACTCGGATTGACTACTTCAGGTCAATCCTTCACCTGTGTGTAGATTCCTCTTTGTTCACCGTGGGTGACCAAGGCACGACTACTAAGCCAGAAGCCAGAAGCAAATACATTAAGAATATCTATTCATTTAGATTAATAAAAGGACAAAACTTTTCAAAATTAACCGTATCCCGTCCAAATATAAATGTGAAAAGGTCAAGTTCGGTACAAACGAAGTTCGGAGTTATCGAGTTGAGATCTGAATGGACCCCAAGCCACAGCAGTTCCAAGAACGTTGAACAATCTAAATAGATCCTATGATTTAATTAATTTAATTCCTATGATTATTGTTTGCTCCGAACTTGAACAGTTCAGATGTTTCAAATTTCCAAATCTCTTCATTTTTGAAATCGGTTTTAAAAGGAGTGATAGATTTGTCATTAATGATACTACCTTATACTTTACGATTCAGTAGCTTGAAAACTAATTCTGTCGTAAGGAGTTTCATGGACGTCACCCGTCTTACACCTTTCTTCATTATCGTACTCCACTTGCAAATTCAGATTTAAGACTAAGGCAGCCTAATTGTACATTATTTTCAGCATTTTAATATAATGATCCACTAAAGTGACTATAACAGATATAACACAGCCAAAACTTACTCATGGCCTCAATATCAATGAGATAATCATTTATTTGCAAGACTTTTGGTAACATTAGATCTTAAGATAAATATAATAATAATAATAATAATAATAATTCATTTATTTCTATCTATTAATTATCCACATTTGTTAAAAATTATAATCTAAACACATATAACATTAAAGAAAATTAAAATTAATAAATATAAACATTAAATAAAATTAAAATTAAAATTAAAATTAAAATTAAAATACTACTCTAGGTCGTGGCGTGTCTAATTTGCAGTATGCAGATTTATCCAACACCCCAACATTGGTGAATCCCATCTGTTCGCTAGTACACTGAGAATGATGTTGGAGCTCGTCCGCATGCGATTCAGCATGGAGGCACATCTTTTGCGCATTATGGCTTCAAATATAACACGTTTATAAGCATCGGAGGCGATATCTACATTTAAAGATATATAATTATATATTTGATAGTAAATCACTCTAGAATATTAAACTAATAATTTAAAGAAAATATTAATTATTAGGGTTCCGTACCTCGAGAGAAAAACGGAACCCTTATAGGATTGATGTCCGTCCCTCCGAAATATTTTAATCCGGACAAAAGTAGTAATTTATTAAAACAATTATTACTTCAATGAAGAAACCACATTAATTATTAGAGAGATAAATATTCCACTATGTAGTATAATATTTATACGCGTCCATTACTACATCATGCGTATCACATTTACACCGTATTAATTTGCATCAAACATATTCCGCCGACCATGCGTATATCTCCCTCGAAACAACACGGTTGATTTCCCACGACGGAATCCTACTGTTGTAGACTACAATGAAATATGTATGCGTGACATACAAGGCATGAAATAACGTTAGGCCGTGCTATGACGTTGATTTTGCACCAACCCTTCGCAGTTGCGGTCGTTTGTGTCCATTACAGAACACGTTACGCAAAATGAGCGAAATAATTTTGTTTACAAATAATGATACTATGTAAACACGATTTTGAAGTTTATTCTATGGTATTCTATTTCTATTATTGATTGCCCTGTTGGTCTATTGGTACCAGTTCCGCTGCTAATCATGTGGTCACGGATTCAAATCCCGGGTCGGGCCAAAATCAGCTATTGAGTTTTTGTGTCAAGAAATGCAGTAGCAGCCCAGAGTCAGGAATTTGGCAACGTATAGCTGTTCGCCCTGGACCTGATCCTCCTCCGGTGGTGTTAGATTGCAATGACTATGAGATTGAAGAACTAGATAATGCACCTCTACTTTCGCATACACTCCTGTACTAAAATCCTCTCATGCGCACATTGGTCATGTGTCTTGGTTGAATTTTACTGCCGTGATCGAAACTCTCTCTGGAGGACATTACAATTATTATTTGTAGTATGATTAATAAATTTGCATAGTACTTTAATAAGAAGGATTGTAATGATACAATTATATTTTTAATTTTGCTAGACGAGTTATTCTTAAACCATGATTCGATCTACGCTCGTAATATAATGTAAACGTTCATCTCGCGTTCACCCGGCTTTACATTGTCGATAGAGCTCTGATATAATTTTTTGATATCGTCAGAAAAGCGCTTTGACACCGCCGAAGCGATTCCGATAAGTTCAAATCTAAATCCAATATCGCTGTTATAAGCTGAGGAGGAATTTTCTACAGTTCCATCATTCTGATTGAAATCATTTGTGTTGCGTTATTGTATATTAGAATTTTGTAGTCGTGTTTTAATTATATTCTTTTATAATGATACTTACATTAAAAGTTATTTGTTTATAAGATACAATTTATTACTCAGAACTATCTACATAGTGATTGTGTCCGTCGTATATATATAATTTTATTCGAATCTCACTTTAGTTCTGTTTTAGTTTAGTCGATAGTCGATACAACAAAGATTTAACGATAACAGTTTTAGTTGGGATTATTCAAATAACTGGATTGCTTTGAATATAAATCATTTTTATTTATATTTAACGTAATGTTCTATAACAATATAAAACTATTATAATTAAAATGATAAACAATGAGATTTAAGTCGTTATCGCGAAAAAGCCTGCGTTGATCTCAAAATTCATAAACGGCTGTTAAACATTAAAGCATGCAAAATGTTTGCCTTGTTTGCACGGATGCGTCAAAAACAAGCCAAACTTGCTTGACAAACAGCGAATTCAGTTTTAGGTTTGTTTTCGTCGCGAACGGATCGACTTTGAACAATACCAACAAAGCATTTCTAGCATTGACGCTGGCTCTGTGTGTAAAAAAGATAAGAAAAGTACACGTTTGACACATGAATGCTCAAAACTATGAGAGTGATTTAGGCATAAAAATTTATTAAAAGAAATATTGCCAATGGACTCGGACGACTCTGATAACTTTTTTTAAAGTTTTCAGACATGTACCATATACCATATACCAACGGCAGTCTAGACAAATTGGCGCGTTTGTTTGACAAGGACGACAGCACACAATTAATGCTTCAAAAACAAGCAGTTAATCAACAATTATCTCATTTGTTCATCAAACACGACATATATAGCTGCGGACTATCAAATTATTTGTCAAACACATAAAATTTGTAATTTTATCAAACATTTAACTTTAGTACGTTTTAAGCTCAAATCTGTGAATACACCCCTCTGTCCACGTACGTTCCTCCGTTGACAGTCCACTATTAAATATGCGTGGACCACTCCTATGGAAGAAAAAAAAACCGTAATCATCGCTTGTCTAGCGGAATGGCAATTGTATTACTAGACGTCTCACACTTTTCATGCTGCTTTCAGGTGCCGGTTTGGGGATTTCGCAACTGATAAACATGTATTATGTTATACCGTCATCTGTCGCAAGCCATAATATCTTCTAGGCCATTCCCATCTCCATCTCCTTTTACGACAATAGTATGGGGTAATGGTTCCTCTTATGCCTCCATCCCACAACGGTAACACTGGCAGACAGGCAAATATTTTGATAATTAATCATTTTATGTATCAAGTAAGCGGAAGGAAGGTTTACGCTTTTGCTGAAATATTTAATGTGTATAAATATTTGATATTATAAACATTTAATATATTGAGGAAAAAATCTAATAAGTAAAAATTGAATAGCTATAATTCGGAAATCACGGCTCCATAGCGCAGTGGCTAAGTGTTCTCTTGTTCTCTCGTTGACTACGGGCACGGAAAAAGTACTAGTATGGTATACAAATAATGGTACAGGTCTGAATATTGGCTGATAAACTGGACAGCCCTCTCTGAAGGTGCTGGATTGCACACATAAGCAATAGGGAGACCCGTTTAGGTGTTATCAGAGACCGTAAGTAGGTTAAGCTAGTTAGTAAACTAACACAGGATAAGTGCTTTTGTCACTAAAACATTATGAAGTAATTTTGCACTTTGGTTCTTGTTTGCCTCTCCTTGCTTTTTGTTTTTGTTTTGTTATGTTGTTGTGAATTTTTGTTTTTGTTTCAATAAGTTTTGTATATTTGCAAATGGGATATGCCTTTTTTTTAAATGTGTATCCTGTTGGCCCTGCGGCTTTTACAGCTTCATCGGATGAAGCTCGTAAGCGGGGATTTACGAGCTATCGAGTGCAACGATAATAAAAACCTTATTATATATTATATTATGTGTCCTTGTGTATATAATGTAAGTAAACCACCTCCATGTGACAGGGGAAAATTCTACTGTGGGTGCATTTAGTTGCAGGACTGAGGGCATTTGTTCTGATTTCCCCACCATAAAAAAAGTATATGCATGACCTAAAATAATTACTTATTGTAAGTTATGTTAAGTTCGAAAATCATAACACGACCTGGTGGTTTTAATTTTACCCTGGCATTTGCAACATTTGCTGGAACGAGTCAGTAAGAATCAGTATCTTAAACTATTTTTTCCTATGTAAACTCATCGTTTGGCGTTTAATCTGATAAAGAAAGATGAAAGAAGGTAAGTGTATACCAATGTGCACAAATGCCGTTAAACTCCTGTAGTAATCATAATAAGTAATTATATCCTCCAGATCGAACGACCGCAGACTACTCATCTACGGAGGACAAGGTTATAGTGCAAGAGTGTGAACACAAACACAGGTGCACTCTCTATTCCTTCAATCTTATAGTCTCTAACCAAACGGAGAGAGATCAAACGCAGGAACAATGGATGTGTGTTCCGAAGCACGGGGCAATACACAGTCGACTTTTTGACTCCGGGCTGCTACTGAACTGACGTTTTCCTTATAGAAAACATCAATTACTGATTTTTGGGCCGACCTGGGATTCGAACCCGGCACACCACGATTATCAGCTGCTCTTACGACCACCTAAACAACAAGGCAATCTATTATAATCATAACAAGTAGTTTTCTTCTAAATATAGAAAGAAAAGACAAATTGCTTTGTCTTTGCATCGGTTGTTATAAAAAAAAAACATTAATTTGTAATATTATTTAAATTATTTATAAATAAATTTTAACTAGTGTTGAGTCTTTACGAACTCATTTATTTTAAACCTTTTAATACATAAAAGAAGACTAGAACAAAGTACATTAAGGAACAACAAATTTCGTGGAACATTAGCAAATGTTTCTCCATATCTAAAGCGCTATAAACAAAGCAAGCAAACCCGTAGGAGCGCGATAATGAAATGCAAATACGCCTGCATATTCCGGGGAAACATTTTAGATTGCAACCACTGTACTTGTAATAACAGGTGACTTGTTGATAGTTAGTGTTTTTGAGTTACTAGAGAATGTTGTTATAAATGAAACATTTATGAGAATGAAAAATGAGGGGAAATGTAAGAAGGAAGAAGAATAGCGGGAAGTATTTTTCAAATGTACTGAATAATAAAGACGTTATTCTGACTCGTACAATGCAAGTTATGGAATGTTTTAAAGTTAGAGACAGTTTGCGTTTCTACTTCTGAATCTAATTTTAAAGTTACTTTAATATACAATGTGCGTCTACATGTATCCAATTTTTATCTGATTATGAATTTTGCTTTGGTAAACTCATTGGAAAATTTGTATACATTTTATTAAGTACTATGTACTTAAGGACGATTTAAGTTCTTTGATAACATTCTGATAAGGGAATTCCCAGTGCTTGTGTGGTCTATTCCGAGTCGTTCTAGTATAGTAAGCCAAAGATAGATACTTTCCTGTCTGAATAAATTACTGATCATTCCGTAAGCGAATTTCTTACAGTGCAGGATGTCGTAATGAAGGGATATTCCTCAATATATTCTGATTGTTACTTAGAGGTCATTTAGTAATGTAATAGAGTTATCAAAATATTTTAAGACTTAAAAATCATATCTTAAAACTACTTACTGCAGCTCAAATGAGTCGGGTCAACTGTGGTAGGACAACGCTCTCACAGAATCATCAATCAGAACATCTATCTTCGATTAAGAACCAAAATGTAGATGCGGTGTCACTCCCGAGGACTTAAATGAAGTGCCTCGGCATCGAGGCCAGAGAGAGAACGAGAGACTAAGAGAGTCTCTGGTTCTCTACACTCACCTTAAGAAACACATCGACATTATGCGGTTACTTTACGATGAAATTCTTTGAGAGCGTGGTCTTTCCTCCGTCAAAACGATCCATTCGTTCTAAAAATATAATATGCTGCAGAATAAAAAAACAGTGATTCACTTGCATAAATACCAAGAATTAGAAGTTTTATTTCTATAAAGTTTTATACAGTTGAAATTAATACCATAATTTGGCTGCCTCGTTGGTCTCTGCTGATGATGTTGTCCCGGTTTCGGAACCCGGAATGGGTCAAAACCAGTTATCGGGTTTTTATGTCAAGAAATTCTCAGTTGCAAATAGGAGTCAGGAAGTTGACAGTGTTTCATCTCAGTGCCTTGGAAAGCATGTTATGCCGTTGATCCTACGCCTGATCTCTCTTCTCTCACGTTATATTACCGTACTATCAGATTGGACTTAAATATTATCGTGCGATCGGACTATATGATGAAGGGACTAGAGACAGGTGCCCGTGTTTGGGCTCATACTCATGACCTATAATACTGCCTTGTTTAAATGGCTAGTCTGTGTTGAGACTAGCTGCTGCCATGAATTTCTTTATTATTCTACTACCAGCACAATTTAAAAGTAGGACATTATTTTTTATAGAATGGTAGTGTTACATAATTTAACTTGTAACATTACAAATAATGAATGCCAAGCAAAAATTTTCAGGTATACCTCAAAACTTGAAAACGAGACTGTACAACAAGTGCATGTTGCCAGTGATGACCTATGGAACTGAGACCTGGTCCTTTACTGCTGGCCAGATGAGTAAGCTCAAGGTCGCTCAGCGAGCTATGGAGAGGGCTATGCTTGGAGTTTCTCTGCGTGATAAACGTAGAAATGAGGATATCCACTGTAGAACCAGAGTGACCGACATAGCCAACGGATTAGTAAGCTGAAGTGGCAATGGGCCGGCCATATAGCACGAAGAACTGACAACCGATGGGGAAAAAAGGTTCTCGTGTGGCGGCCTCGTACCGGTGGACGAAGTGTAGGGCGTCCCCCCACTAGATGGAGTGATGACCTGGTAAGACATGCAGGAAGTCGATGGATGTAGGTGGCTCAGGATCGTGCTTTGTGGCATTCCTTGGGGGAGGCCTATGTTCAGCAGTGGACTTGTGAAAGGCTGTTATGATGATGATGATGATGAAGCAAAATTTCCTAAAAACACTTTTAAACTATTAGAAAGTGTTACTATAATATGAATTATGTAGAAGTGGATGTTATATGAATTCACAGGCTATATTAAAGGAGATTACTTGTCTTCTTTGATTTTAATTGCGGGGTTAGCGAATTAATATTTAAAAATTCTGAACGCGTAGCCTCGTGACCAGAATACCTGACTGCTTATTTGAGGTTGGAATTTCAGCAGGAGACAAAGTTCATTCAAAACTAAAATAAAGATTTTATATATTTTAATTAAGCTTTATTTGCACAGAAAGGCGAACCTTATTAATTAATTTATTGTATATTATATTGCATTCTGCAAAAGAAAGAATATAAAAGACACGTAGGGTGTAAATGTAAAAGTTTTAGAAATCATTTTGTTAACAATACTATACTTGATATTACAGAAATTGAATTCAGATATTTTAATAAAGTAGTATGTTTTTTTTTTGACGGTTTACTAAAAATTATTAAAAAAAATTAACAATTGTTTTTCATGTAATTTTACAATTAAAAATGTTTTTTCTAAAATGTAAATTCTTACCCTAGTGACGTTATTATATCGCTTTAGTAACGCCACCGCATGCTGAAATGATAAAACACTCATGTATATGTTGTCAAAATTAAAAAAAATGTCATTGCATAAAACAATAGGTTATGTATGTTTTGTGGTGGTATGTATGACACATGGTGATCCGAATAAGTCCGAATATAGAAAATACAAAAGTATAGCATGATTGCGATTGGCTCACAACCTCAACGGATAAAATGACGTCACAACCAATCACAAGTCTTTTTTTTTCATTCAAAAATTTTACTATTTTTATTGATAATTACTAAAAATTAAATTGACAATAAAAAAAATATTTAAATATACTTTAAACGAACTATTCTTTCATTTATATATCAATTTGTGGCCAAAAAAATTATGCAACTTCTCTATTCATAACACAATACATACACAACGTTATATTATTTACCATTATGTATACCCACATTTATAAACCCAGAAATATTAATTATACTAAACATAATATTAGGAAACATGTTTATATACTTAAATAAATATATTTGGCCTTATTTCAAAACGTGATTCATTGATCGTTTCCACGAAAGAAGCCCCTTAGCCGCGGCACCAAACTCTTCACGAAATTAGCTATTTGCTGTCAAATTATATACTTTACATTTTAGTTCAAATATTTCTTCACACACACAGTACTTATTTATTAAAACAGACTCTAGTACATGCCTGAGACTAATTAAAACTACATATAATAATATAACGGATTAAGTTTCCATGATAGAGCCAATTGAACAAGAAAAGATATACTACATTTGCAATGTTAAGTGTATTGTAGGATTTTCTGAGTCCCCGTGTCTCTGACACTGTATATGAACTTACTACCGATCTGTCGTACAAACGATTCATTGGACATGCGTTGATTGCGCTATTTCAATTACATACCCTTGAGACCCTTTCATCACTTGCCTTTCCTAGTCATAGATCATTCAAGTATACTAAATACTTATCTTCATCTGATCAATAGATATTTATTTTCTTTCTTTCTTATAACCCGTTATCTAGATTCTAATGAGATGGGCATGAAAAATGCCAGTTTTATAACATCTTAACGTCAAGAGAGGATAACTTTAATGCACCTATCCTACAAACTTTAGGTGTAAAATCAATTTAATAGCATCAGTTTATTACGTTCGTATATTATTTCATGTTTTATCTTTACACTGTTTCGATTTTATGTTTTATTATTTTATACGGCAAAACTAATCAAGCTGCATTGTAGATTTACGAAATTATTATTTCAAATTATTTATGTTTTAAATATTATATTTTAACTGTTTTTTTTTTAATTTATTAACATCTAATGAAATATATATAATATAAAAAAAATAAAGGAAACATAAAACTAAAATTTAAATTATCATATAGTTCTACTCCCCGTGGTATCGAATTAATATTAGGTCATTTTAGTACTTGCGACTACATGAACAAGCGGTCTTCAAATCTACTCCCCTATAGATGGCCTCATGGTGCAGACATCCCGCACTTACCTAATTTATTTATATGGTAGGGTCCCTAATGTCAGTCAGTCTAGGTATTAGGGACTGCTAGGTAAAGGAATTAGTCAGGGTCTGTAGGGTACTCCTACCATATTCATCTGCAGCCAGGTAGTTGAGCAATTGAAGGGAAACCGGGTTTTTATTTAAACGAACAACTACCTGACTGTACAGGATATTAAAAAGGAACTCAGCTCAGCATGCAATCGTGGTACTGCCTGATAATGCCGACGTTGATCTTTCTTGGGTACCACTTTCGGATGGGTATCCATACCTAAGGGTAAGAACTTAAAATATCTGGCTTAAACGTCTGTTAATGAAAAAAAAAACTGTACGTGTTAACTCCGACGCATGAGTCGAGTTTACTCACGAAAAACGTTTACCTCAAAATATATACAATAGGCAAAGGAAGTAAATGAACTCATATAATTATTTATTTTGATTTGTTAAAATATAATACATAAATTATATCACATAAAAATATATGAATATTACATTATTAATTTCGCGCTATGAGATTCGCGAGTATTTTGCGCAGAGGAAAATCATAACGGCTTCACTTTTGTTAACCTTTGATATTACTACCAAGACACAGTTACCATTTATTTTTCATACCGTGCGCTATATATGAAACGATTCTTAAGGAGTAAACTTCAATAAACTCCAATAAACTCCAAAAAAATGAAAATGCATAAACTACATACAAGTCTAAGAACATAAATATGTTAAGTGGCAGGAACCAACACGTTCCACCTAACACATTCTTGTTGTTTTGTTTTTGCTTCAAAGATGCTAGAGATATTATCGTCTCCCATATTTTAACTTGTTGCATTGTATTTCAGAATAATAACCTACTGACGCCTCGCATTGATCAGTACTGATAATGTAAGATATTTTGACATATGAGAAAATATAAAAGACGTGAAGAGGTCAAGTAAATCAAGATAACCAACAGTGTATTTAAAGTCCATTTTTAATTAAAGAATAATTAACATAAGATTGCATCTATTTTACAAACTATGGTTTATGTTTTTGTTTTGATATAATAAAATCATTCTTACATTTAGTAGATAGAATTTAGGTTTTAAATAATATACGAAAATATGTTCCAGCGACCACAGAAATGATGGTGTGATGTCCTTCAGGCTGAATTTAGGTCACGGTCGCCAGTCTCCACGTAGACAAGGCATCTGCACATGACAAGATTATAGTTCACGGGTGTGTACGCAAGCGCAGGAAGCACTCTCTATTCTATAACGCTCAAAGTCCCATGGGACGGTAAACCAACAAGACCGGAAAGAGTAAAGGCGCAGGACCAACGGTTTTCTCCTCCGAACGGTTCCCGTCTTGTGGTAGCTGAAGGCGGCTTAGTAGCTGGTATCAGGGGAGCTTAATAACTGTATCTTGGTCACCTACGGTAAACTAAGAGGAATCCACATTGCTGGTCCGGGGTGGCCACTTCGAGTTGGCTTCGCGAGCCCTCTTTGGATATGTATTGGTCGACTACAGCGAGAGGGGTGCCATCTTCCCTGTCGCTGAAGCTGAGGTGGAGTCGCGGAAAGTTTAATGCCGCCAAACTTAGCCGGAAACCCGTGAACTCATCACAGGAAGGAAGTTCGGGGTTCACATCTGAACCGCAAACTTCCTGGCTCCTGGCAGCTTCTGAGAATCACATATAAACTCAATGACTGGTTTTCACCCGATACTGGATTTGATCCTGGAACCACATGAGGCAATTAGACCACAGAAATATTTTGAGGATGATGGTAAAGAAATTTAAAGTTCAAACAAAAGTTCAGTTTAAACGTGGTAGAGTCATGGTGCAGCTATATTAATTGTATAGTTTTAGTACGAATGGGTCGGCTCGACCGGGGAATGATCACGCTTTCACAGAATACCAGCATAAAATAGCAGCTTAATGCTGCTGTGTTTCGTATGATGAGTGTAGAGAACCGGAGACCCTTTTTACTGGAAAAGAGGCATTCCATCTTAGTCCTCACGGCTGATAACGCATCTGCATTTTGATTCGCAAACGAGAACTGTGTGCTCTCTTGTCACCCTTATCCAATAAAAAAAACGAACGTTACTTACGTTAGAACGTTAGTTAGGGTATACACATTACTTTATCGATGAAAAACAAAAAATCATAATTGTTTCAAATAATTGGTTTGGGGTTATATAATAATACCCAACCGTCCCGTGGGTGTCGTAAGAGGTGACATGGAAATGCCAAAAAATCTGATGTCTCTTGATAAATGGCGGTATCTTGTTATCTTGTTCATACCAGACGTAAAATACCCAGGCCAGCGGCGGGGAGCAGTCAAAGGTGCGAAACGTCTGGTATTGCTATAACTAATCCGCCTGCCAAGCGCGGCATTTAAGGCAAACATTCACCAGTAGACTTAGCTGCTAAAGGTAAAGAAGAGTTATCATATAGATATGTCTGACCTTCCAAGGTCTACCTTGGAAGGTCAGACATATCTATTTTAATTTGATTGATTTTACTAATGTAATATTAAAAGTTAAAGTTGTAGCTTATATATGTCCCACTGCGGGGCACAGGCCTCCTCTGATTTCTGAGAAGAGGGCGATTAGAGCTATTTACAACCTAAAACCAAGAGAGTCTCTTAGAGATAAATTTAAAGAAATAAATATATTAACTTTGGCCTCTCAGTATATTTAGGAAAATTTAATGTATGTTCACAAAAACAAAGGTAGTTTTAGTAAAAAAAGTGATATACACTCTGTAAACACTAGGAACAAACACAAGCTAGTGTAACCAGTTTCTTTTGGTGCCGGCGGGGATCGAACCCGGGTTGCTTGCGCACAGTGAAATTTACAGCGAGCGCTTAGCCCTTGAGCTATCACGGCTCTTCAATGTAATGTTATAATGTAATATTTAGATTAAAAATGAAAATTTAAGTCACAGGCCCTCCGGGACAATCTCGAGCATAAGCTTTAATTAAGTTTTGACACAATGTCAAAATTTTGCGTAAGAGAATCCTACAGAGAAAATGAGAGTGAAAGGTTTGTGAAATGCTAAGAATATTTTGTCGTCTCCAATATATGGTATTACCTATACCGATTTCATAGAGCAGTGGAGCTATTAGAATCACCAACCTGCCTGCCGAGCGTGGCGGTTAATGCAAGTATCTCTACATATCTAATATATAAAAACTAATTTTTGTTTGTTAGTATTTTATACGCTGAAATACCGTTCATCTGATTGCGCTAAAGCTTTGTTATTGCTCGCACTTGCGTTAAGCTTATAGGCATAGTACAATTAAGTTACAGTAGGTGGAGCGCGTATTGTACCGAAAAATTTATTTGAATATCATTCAACTTTAATTAATGTATTATTATTCCTAATTAAACAATATAACTCTTCCAAATTTAAAACGATATTTTGACAATTATTTTTCTGCAGCAGCAACGCGCCGGGTACCAGCTAGTTATATATAAAAATCACGTCACTATGTATCAAGACATAGACAGAGGAAGATGGATGTTTATTAATCGATTTTGCTATTTTTTTATCAAAGACTATACACTTAACAGTGATTTCAACCAGATTCAATTAGAATTTAAAATCAGTTAGTGTTTTTACATATTTAATAATTTTAATGTCAAATTATTTTAATAACTCTATAAAACACCAATAAGGTCACATTTATAAATAAAAATTCGGTTAAGACATGGTATTCGGAACACTATGGTAAACGACAACATAAATTATTAAGTTTTATCATACTCTCATATACAAAACAGCTTGACATTGGCTTTTAAGCCAAGGGCGTCATATAACTATAAGGGGTCGGTCCTGAGCGCAATATTAATTTGCAACTTGTTGATGATCGTACGACGTGTGTTTATCGCGCTTCATGCTCGTCCCCCCACACATTAATCACGTGACCTCACCTTTCCCCTGTTGGCAAAGAGCTATGCATAGAAGACTGGATACTTTGATTCTTTACGATGTTCCAATAATTTACATTGTTGAAGTATCTGTGAACATCGTACAATTGTTATTGGTGTAAATTTTGAAAGATGGCCTGGCCTGGCCTCGCACTGGTAATGTTGATATACGTCACCAGTCTGTATGATTTTGGTGTGGAAATAGTATAGTATATTTTTGTTTAGTGTTAGTTCTATTATAAAATTCACCACTACTTTAAAGATACTGGCTCGTGCAATAAAATAAATTGTAATACCTATTTAATTTTTCTATTCAACTATTATTATGTAAAACGGAGTTACAAATTTTGATAAAACTTTAGACAAAAACAAAAAAAATGTTACCGATTTTTCTCTGTAGTTGTCTCTTGTGAGTGTAGAGAATCGGAGACTATTTTTACTGGAAACGAGGCATTCCATCTTAGTCCTCACGGGTGACAACGCATCTGCATTTTGATTTGAGGATAGATGCAGATGTTTATGGGCCACAGCAACCACTTACCATCAGGTGGACTGTGTGCTCGTTTGTCACCCTTATCCTATTAAAAAAAAACTTTCCGAACCGGTGGTAAATCTTGACTTTCACAAGAGCTTTAAATTGGCCTTAACCTTATATATTGTTCCTTTGACTTTGAGTCGGTCTCCTTCTTTATTTAAAAGTGTACAGTGTACACCACATGCAAGTAAGTTGTCACTTGTTTTTTTTTTGTTTACCGCAAGATATATAAAAAAAATACAAGTAACAATTTACCTATGCGGTGAATACTGTAACCTACATACACCAAAATCTAGTCTCGGTTAGTAAGCAATCAAAATGCAGTTACGTAGTCACCCCTGAGGACTAAGATAAAATACCACCTTACTCGTAAAAAGAGTCTTCGGTCTGGTTACTCACCATACAAAACACTGAAGCATTATGCTACTATATCGCGTTGGTATTCTTCCCCGTCGAACCGACCCATTTTTTATAACAGCTTTAACACACTGCAGCATAGCTTTACCGCGTGTAAAAATATTAATATAACGCTACTTTATATATCCTTCTAAGATTAAAAGAATTCACTTAAAATCATAATGCAAATTTTAATACGAAAAGGTTGCTCAAACAGTGATTTATTAAAAGTTTCGTCTTGAAAGTTTTCGTTTCTGTCACAGATTATTCTGTGGACTTGACAGCCTCACTGCGCCCTAAGGTGAGATATGATGGCTTATTAGGGGAACTAAGAACTTTGGGGTTGTGTTTACTGTATACGTGAGTACACATGGGGATAAGTTTGCTTGGTCCAGCTCCTGTATTTTGTTCTAACTTGCTACGATTTCGTGTGATTTTTTATTTATCTTTGTTGTCCCTACTTGAGTAAGACAGAAAAGGATAGTTGATGATATTGGCTGTATGTCAATATTATATCTTCTTTAGGGGAGATTACGTTAGAGAAAATTTGAAAACTCAAGGGAAATAAAAAGTTACGTTAGGGTGAATCGTCAATCAGGATTAAAATTGTAAAGCTGTAAGTGTATTAACCATTTCAATTTTTCTAATGCTAATTGCTGTTCTCCCCCAGGGGAACAATTTTATTCTTGCTTATACTTGAGTAAAACATAATAGAATTTAAAATAAAAGGTAAGAAATATTTTTAAAATATTATGTAACGTACGTAAATTTCATTCTCATCTGAATATTACTCAATGAGCTTCCAATCCATTTCTTGATATTCCTTAAAAAAAAAAAACAAATGATAATATGTCACACATTACCCATTTTTTGACAATCACTAGGACCATATGACCATACTAGTCCAATAATGACCATTATATTGGGTTGGGATATTATAACTTTCTCCTATAGGTTAGAGAGCTTGACGATCGACGAATAGTAGTATATATATTTATTTATTTCTTGCAGTTCTATGAGTGGGAATAAATCTTTCAAGTTTTGTCAGTTATCACAATATTGAAACCTATTGCATTGAACAAAAATAAAAAGAAGGCAAGACGAAGAATCAGGATAAAATATCGGGTGTATTGGTTGAACATATTGTTGAATTTACCACCATAAGTACGTACAAAGAAGAAAGGCATGAAGAGAGCAACAAATTAACTATTATATCAGGTTTTTACCTAAAAATTGACGTTTAATACGGGAAAATTAAATTTTTTTTTTTTACAATTTAAGGATTTATTAAATCAAAATATTTGCCTTAACTATAAACAGATTTTTGCCATATTATTGACAGTTTGTTTATGTCCTTGCTATAGAAGTCTGCTGCACGTGAATAGATCAATTCTTTAAAGAAATTATTTACTGCTTCTCCAGAATTTAAGTTTTTGTCTATCAAAAAGGTTATCTAAACTTCAAAAATAGAAAGGCTGTTGGAACAAGATCGGCTCAAAGTATGTGGGTCGGTTGAAGCGTCTCTAACTTTAGCTCCGCTAATTTTGCCAAGGTCTGTTGTACAGTACTATATAGTTGGGCTTTGTTATGATGAAGCAATTTCGAAAAGCAGCTCACCAAGCTCACCAATCTAGGTAGTTTGAATGCATGTAATGATGGAGAACCGCCATGAAGCCGCCAATTTTATGCCGATTCAGCAATATGATGCAAGCTTGGACGGGACCCCACGTTGTGAGCCACTCAGTTTTGAAGCTTCTTTATTTATTTATTTTATATAAGAGAGGGTAAACCAGCATGCAGCTCACCTGATGGTAAGTGACTACCGCCGCCCACGAACAACTGCAATACCAGGTGAATTGCAGATGCGTTGCCGGCCTTTAAAAAAAAAGTAGGCTCTTTTATTGGGGATTTGCCGCAAATAATCTCACATTGTTTTGAGTTTTGACACTTACTTCAAATGCAGATGCTAGCTCAGCCGTAGTTTGAGGCGGATCCGCTTCCACTTTCGCCTTCAATTCATTATTACGAACCATCTTCTCCGGGCAGCCACAATAGTCCAGTCACTAGCATAAAAAGGGGGTCAACCTCGGAATGAGAGATAATAAGCTGAATTTTCTTATATACCTTCATTTTGACATTCTAAAAGTTGTCTCAAAAGTCTCATAAAATCTCGTGTCTGCATCGTAAGTTATTCAAGGTCAAAGGTAAAAAAAAACAGTTTTTCGCGATTATTTCGGTTTCTATTGCTCATATGATGTTAACATCTATTATAAAAATTGTAGAACATAAAATTTGCGACAAATTTTATTTGAAACATTTTTTCATCCGCTTAACCGTTTTTGCGACAGAGGGCGGTGAGCGCGCAGGGCTCAGCCATACGTACAGTACGTATGGCTGCTAGGTACTCGTACAGTGCGTACGATGCAAGGTCAACCGTGAATATCTATGAATATTGAAATTTTGAATAATTTGTATTATTTATCAGTTAATACAATTTATTTAATAACATTTTACATATTTTTAATATATTCATTTAATAATACTTTCCTACTTTGTGTCATTAAAAACTCATTAAATGAAATACTTATTGTATATCTTAATTTATTGAAAGTAGATTTTAAATGGAAAAATAATGAAGTATTTTATCTTTAAAATGTGTAAGTTTTTTGATATTAGATAATATATTATACTTATTATATTATTATATTATATCTTAAAGTTATTTTAAATGATTCAAAGTAAATTTTAAGTAGAAGTAAAACGAGATAATATATTTTAATTTTATCTTTATTCAGAAGATGTACATTTCTTACGATTTAAATTGAATTGCAGTGAAAATTTATAAATCTTTAATAATTTAAAGTACAAAAGTATTAATTTTCTTCTTCTTCATCGTCATCTTCTGGAAGTTCAGGAATTTTTATTTCATCGTCATCGTCTTTGTTGCTCTGAATTGTTGCTGTTTTGAGATAACTTTAAGATCACCAAAATGAAGTTATATACTAAAATTCAGCTTATTATCTCTCATTCCTAGTTGATTTCTAATTTAACCGGACTACAAGGTTAACCCAAGCAGCATGTCAGCTGTATACGAGCTGTATTGAAGTTTGTTTTACACTAGAGGCTATATTTTCTGGCTGTATAAGCGCTACAGTTCTTATAAGTATAAAATTGGCACAAATTATACAGCTTTATGCATTGGTAGCGCTGTACAGTAGTTGTACAAGCTTAAAAGAGGCTGTATAATAGCTGTATTACAGCTGTTATATTAGGCGTGCTAGGAAACTATTACACTAAAGATATTGTATTACAAGTAACTTTTAAAGATAAGCGTTCTAAATTGAGTTTTGAACGGAATTACAACTGGAATTAAAACAAAATATAATTTCTTGAATGATGGCTACATTTTATGTCAGAGTAAAAAAATATATTTAACATATTAATATTATACTGGAATTGGAGTTGAGTTTTGAAGGTGATAATGGGTGAATTGATAGTGCAATATTAGATTTACGGTAAACTTGTATATGTTTTCTATCAAAAAATTGCCGCGCTATCAAAATAACTAGCCAAGTACGAGTCAGACTCGCGAATGAAGGGTCTCGTACCACCGTAATACACGTTTCTAGTAGGGGAGCCCCTTTTAATTTTTAATTAATTTAAATTTTTATTATTTTTTGTTATAGCGGCAACAGAAATACACATTCTGTTAAAATTTCAACTGTCTACCTATTACGGATCATGAGATACAGCCCGCTGATAGACAGACGGACGGACGGACGGACAGCGGAGGCTTAGTAATAGGGTCCCGTTAGTTACCCTTTGGGTACGGAACCCTAATAACCAAATAATATAAGGACAGAATACTAAATACGGTAACTCAATATCTGTTTTATAGGTTACAATAAAAAAAAAACATATAATAAATTAATGGATATGAAAGCCCATTGGGGCACTGTGGCCATTAGTCAAACTGAAGATAATGGTATAGGATAAAAGTAATATGTCTAATATTCATAAAATTATATTTTTAAATTTTGTTTTAATGGGTCCTAAAATGGCGACAATTTTCTCAACAGTAAAAATGGTATTTCAATGGTCTTATAGTCTTAGTAGCTGTACTATGTATATTATGGATTCTATCATGCAGCCATTGGTTTTAAATCGGTTATATGATGGAATATTTTTATTATAGCAGTTTTTTCAACATTAAATTTTTTTATTCTCTTTAGAGAAACGTATAAAAGATGAAAAATCTTGTCTTGGAAACAGTGTTGGATATATATTTAGATTTAACATGATTTTTGTAAATGCACCAAATCTTTTTCTTTCTTTCCACATATTGATAACAAATTAATTTTGTTGACTAGCATAATATACACAGGCACGCATGCAAAATATTACTTATACAGATTTAAATTGTACTATGGCTGTTATTTATTTTTTGAGTTTTATTTATCATCCTCATAGACAGAAGTCATAAAACTACTGGATTTACAAGAGTGTACAATTACGCTATAAAATAAGTTTTAGAAGGAGTTTGCGTATATCATTGTTCAGAAATAATATTTGTGTGATAATATAATAACACTTAAAGCTGTATAAGCAAGTGACAGCATGCAATCAAAAAACAGCTTGTATACAGCTTTAATGATATAATCAGATTCAAGTGTTACAAAATACTTAAAGTTGTATACTAGAGTTTTCATATTCTGATTATGAAGCCTAAGCTTACCTAGATCCCATAATACAGACTTTATACAACTTGAGCCGCATAATAACTCTTAAACCACTCAAAATGATAGAACCTCTTCTTATACGCTTCTAAAAGAACTCTAAGTTCTATGTGGGCTGGTATATTGATGTTCATAACGCTTGTTAATATTGTAATTTCAAAATTTCCCGAACGAAAGCAATGGATCCAATTACGCACAGTTCGTTCGTTAGTAGTGCTAAGCCTGTATTATATGTACGTCATTGATTACACGTGCCGTTAGAGAGCATTGCATTGTTTCCACTTCGGAACTTATATCATAAACACGAATTTTCTCAGTTAGTTGTAAATGTATAAATAAATATAAATAAATGTATAAATATTACAGAAATATTAATAACTCATTTTGAAAAATGAATAATATACCTTGAAAATTAAATTTATTTGAATTTAGAATTCCAAGTTAATGCATAGCCATTAAAGTTTAAATGGCCAAGTTCAACAAAATGGCAATATCATTCAATAGTATATCAAGTATATGCATACCACTAAAATATGTCTTAAAAGTGTTCTGGAATTATAATTATACCGGTATACATTATTATTAAATGTTTTAAGAGTAAAGCAAAAGGTAGAATATTTTTCCTTCTCCGCCCATAAAAGTCCATTGCTGGGCTGCTGGTCCGGTTGTTGGGATGGTTTCCCATAGAAAATATAAATAAGATCAAATTAAATAGCGAATGAAACAAATATGAACATCATGTTTAAAAAGAAAATTAAATACATACTGATGTAATAAAAATTACAAAGTATAAATAATAAATCGATCATATTTATTCACCCGAAGCGATACAGAACGTCGAGTTAAAGATATGGGCCATTAGATCCAAAAGCCAAACACATTAGTACGAGATCATAATTAATAACTCACCGTCGAGGTATAATATAATTTCTCCTTAGCCAATACTGTATTAATTTATCTTTCATTTAGCAATGTTGCTTTTCAATCTCTCTTGATATTTCCAATATTGCTTGTGATTTCTGTATTTAAAAATATAACTCACCTTATGTATATAGTGTTAGTGTATACCTGAATAAAGCATTAAATTTATTGATGTATGCATGTCGAATGTGCATTTAAATTTTTAAAGTTATCTCTTCAAATGACAAATGCGTTGAAATTCTATGCAATAATCATCAATAAAATTTGTTGCAAGTCTACTGCTAGTCGAATAATTCCTTTTTATAAAACTGTAGTAACAAACGAACTTACAGTCCACCTAATGGTAAATGGCTACTGCAGCATACAGAGACACCTACAGAGTACAAACAAAAAGGCTAGAGATGCGTTATGACTTCTGAACACTAAGATGGTAGGCCTCATATTCTGCAATTATACTAGCTTTCTAAACCCCACAGACCAGAATACATCAATGCAGGCACTATATGGCGGCAGAAATAGGTAAAGGGGTGGGTTTTCACTGATTGCGGACCAAATACGCCAACGTTACACTAATACTTGGAACTACAACTACACACTTAGTCCAGAAGAATTGAAAATGCTCACAGCTAAGCAACTCCTTTAATTCATTGAAGATTTATGGCTTATCAGTGAAATATAGCCATAGCAGCGATCACAATTCCAATCATCATACTCATCCCGCTTGGAAGGCAGGTCAGGAACTGGAGTTCCTGCTACCCATCATCTCTGTTAGGGATTTTATTACATGACTGAATATTGCCGTTTGGTAGCAACGTAAGAGAATCCATAACCTTATTTCGTCCCGTGTAAGAGGTGACTATGGGAGATTCCGACTATGGGATCTTTTTAAATATTTCAATCATTAAATAATTAATTTTCTTATTCGACTTTATCCATTGCAAATAACTACCTACAAAGTTATTTCTTAAATTTTTTACATTTCTACGTGTGTATCAGTCATCATCACTGTAACTACCTAACCCTTGTACTATCCCTGAAGTATAAATAAAGTATTTAATAAAAAAATAATTATCCACATTAGTTTACAATTGACGAAGCATGGAATCGAATTGCAAACTTCCTTCTTTATGTAGTCGGTTAAAAAATTCATGAATAAAAAGAAAAAAATATTTTACATCACTTGTTAGTCAGCGGCTGTAAACGGGCCTTTCTCGTTGTTACTAGAATTTATCATAATCATCATACTAAGCAGACGGATTTGTGGCCGCAGAATTATATGTTTGGCAAATATAACGCTCTTCTCTGTCACTTGTCTGAGGTATTTTACGTCTAGCGTTACCTTGTAATGGCGGTGTAAGAATTTCCACTACCCCATATCACCCGTTGGTGTTGTAAGAGGCATCCGACTTAGTTTTATGCTAACCATCCACGGCCTTCTTTTTCGCACGATCCTGACACGCCTTTCTGGTCTCCTTTACCTACCTACGCATACATGCTCGTCGGTTAAGGGTACTCTTAATCTGGCCCATTTTCAATATATCGCCAATTTGGAATTGCAAAATTTCTTCTTTATGAAATCGGCTAAAAAAATCATGAATAAAAAGAAAAAAATATTTTACGTCACTTGCAAGTCAGTGCTGTAAACGGGCCTCTCTCGTTGTTGCTAGAATTTATCATAATCATCATGCAAAGCAGACGGATTCGTGACCGCAGAATTATGTTTGGCAAATTTAACGCTGTTCTCTGTCACATGTCTGAGGTATTTTACGTCTGGAGTTACCTTGTAGTGGCGGTGTAAGAATTTCCACTACCCCATATCATCCCGTGGATGTTGTAAGAGGCATCCGACTTAGTTTTACGCTGCAGTGGAATAACTACTGAGCTAATGTTCTGCCGGTGTCTTTATATAAAAATCACGAGTCGTTACCAAACTATATAACTATAAAATATAAGTTGTGTCTTCTTTTTTATTACTCATAGTCGCCTCTTTCGACACATTGGTGATTGATTCTCATCACACAACAGCACTATTTATAAAAATAACTATCGTTTATTACATTACTTGAACTAACATAATTTGCATAACTATAAACGATCGCAGTTTTGATTGGTGCTCATTCACTAAAATACAATTTGAATTATAAACACCTTTTTGAATAGAGAAATATTTCCACGTCCATTCAAATTACACTGGGAAATGCGAAAATTAAAGGCAAAATATCAACTTCAATTATATATAATTGCAGGTCGTTAGAGGGCTGTTTCTTTAGACCTTTAACTTGTTTATGAAAAAACTCTATGAATAGCTTGTTAGCGTTTTGCAGCGGTCTCTAGAGAGTTAAAGGCGTCAACCTCAGCCTAGTGATGACGCTTAGTTTTAAAGCAGAGCGGAAAACATGAAATAAGTGACTTATTACATATTTAAGAGGCGGCGTAAGAATCCATTCTACATATCGTAACAACTAAGAGTAATAAAACTGCGGTTGCCAACCCACCTACCAAGCGTGGCAATTATAGCAAAATCCCCCTATGAGGCAATCTATGAGGAAGGCTTATGTTCAGTGGTGGACTTTTATATACTGCGTTGCCTAGCGGTAAAAGTAACTAGTTACTAGGCCGTGTGTTTGGGATTTTTATAAAATTATGGGTTACAAAAGAGGAAACAGTCCACCTTATGGTTAATGAATGCTGTGGGTTATAGACACTGTTATTTTAAGCCTCGTTGCTAGTAAAAGAACCTACGTAATTATTTCTTATCTTATCTCCGCGAAAACTACACATTTAAATAAAACTAGTCTTATTTAAAACTACACATTTAAATAAAACTAGTTTTATTTAAATGTGTAGTTTTAAATGTTGAATTAATTTTTGTGAACACGTACAGGATCGCCCACGTCACTACATTAGATTTGATAGACCACAAATCCCCGCTAAAGAATACCGATTACTTCCAAGGATGATTCGCGAGGCTATTGAAATCAAAAAACAACTTAATTTCAATAGAGAAGATGGCTGGGTGCTACCATTTGCTTGGAATTCTATAATTAATAAAATTAAATACCAACCCAAGCATACAACTGCAAGACTTCAAGATACTGTAAGTTCATACTGCGTAGATCGGAACAAAAATTCATAATTTTAATCTGGAGGTAGCCGTGGTTAACTAGGACATTGGAACGGCAAACACCTCAGTCCCTTGACTACGGGTGCTGTAAGGTGCTTGAAACGTCGGGAATATAAAATAAGTTAATATACGCGTTAAACTTTGTTAAACTAGTTTTATTTAAAAGAATCTACGGTTCTTTATTATGCCGCTATTTCACGCTGATACTCTATGCGCGCGAAGTTCTTAATCGGTCAAGCCAACACATTCGTTGTTCGTTGTTCGCTACCTATTATTTATATGCCAGAGCCAACATTTGTGTTTTTGGATCTGTGTTGTCACTGTTACCGCGTAACTTACTATCCCAGCCTTGTTTTAATGGAATAAGATTATCCGATGGGGATACAGATAGGACAGTACTTGAGGACAATTGCATCTGTATTCGAGTTTAACTGCGCAGCTGATAGCTTCCCATTATTCAGCCTGCCCCAATTTGTTCTGGTCAAAAATTGTCATATGAATTGGCTATGTCGTCATACATTGAAGGACATGAAATCTACCTGGCATCATCCATAGTTACTACATAGACAGTGGTAGTACTTCTCTGCCTAGGAGATCGTCTGGGTAGGTACCACTTTCTTACCTATTTCTGCCGCCAATAGCAGTACTTTCACTGCTGTGATCCGGCTTGAAATGTATAGCGAGCAAATACAGTCATAAATAAATACAGTCTGTTAGGCACTCCATATTAGTCCTCAAATATAACATCGCACCTGATCACTTCTTTGTTTGAAGTTGCCTGCAGGTGTCTATGGACAGTAGTAGCCATTTACCATTAGGTAGATTTTAAGTTCGTTTGTATTATGTCGGTTATCTAAAAAAAAATTGCCTCATATAACGTCCACAGGACGAAATGCGGCGATGGGTTATCTTACGCCGGGACAGCTTGGCATTAACTTTCATTTATTATTTCATTACAACCCATCTACTTCGTTGGTCTAATGGTCGTAAACGTGACTGCTAATCATTAGGTCTGGGGTTTAATTTCTGGGGTTTGGGCCAAAATATCTAATTGGGTTTTTATGCCAAAATAATCTCAGTAGTACCCTAAAGTGAAGAAGTTGAATGTTTTTGACCCCCGTTAATTGAAAAGCACGTGAAGCCGTTGGTCCTACTTCTGATTTCCGTCCCATCGGACTATGAGATTGGGGTATATAGAGAGTGTCCTTTTTAGCGCACACCCTTGTGCACCATAATCATGTCCTGCGCAAATGCCAAGTCTCCGTTGAAATTGTCTGCCGTGAAAATTCAGATTGGGGGACATCATTACAACATATCAAAAATCCTACATTGATTACTTCATAGAAGGGATATTTGATATAGTTTGGTTCACTTGGAAGGCAGCTGCGACCGCACTTTTTTATTATATTGAGTCGTCATGAACATGTGCTTTGCCCATCTCATGTCTCAGTTTTCTTCTCATCGGTTTTATTGCCTGATAATTATTTATCGTTCAACCATTTTTGAATTGCATTTTATTATTTATGTTTATAACTTTATTACTTTTTCCTTAATTTTAAATCGCCCTGCAAAGTAATGAAACCATAACCTTACGTGATCATAATTTTCGTAGAAGTCAAAGGGGAGCTTATATAGCTGTGGGGAGCGCACGTTGCAATTGGAGTCGAACAATAGAACATATTTTCCGTAGTTTACTTTTCGCCGAGGGATTTAAAGAACTGCCAATTTTGCAACCGCTTATGTTGAAAATCTAAAATTAGTACGACTTCGATTTGTAATATTTACAATATGATAATACCAAAGACGTGGAAACTAACAATAAGAATGGTCCAGAATTTAAAAGTCATTCAGCGAGTATAGAAATGGAAGGAGAATAATGAGTTCATTGAATGATGACTGTACGTGGAAGTGTAACGTTGCAGCAGTATTGCGGCTGTAGTAAGAATGTGTTGGTACGACCGGGGAAGGACTGCACTAGCCAAAAATTCAAAATAATAATAGTGTTCGCTGTTGTGTTGCGTATGATGAGCGAAGAGAACAGAAAACCCCTTTTTTCTGATAACGAGCCATACCATCTTAGTCCTTAAGATTGAAAATGCATATGCATATTGATTTTTAATATAGAATAGATATAGGAAGGAGTCCAATGATTATAGCATTCACTGTAAAGGAAACCAGCATGTGTAGAATGTAAAACGATTCCAAATAATGATCTAATTAAATCTCACTTACTTAACTTAGTGTAGACTCTGTTAGTTAGTACCGTATTATCATATAATCTATTTATTTTATTAACTAATTTTCACAGAAAATTAAAAATTTCCGAGTGGATATATCGAATATATATGCTAATAATTCAATTTGTATATATTATTTAAACTTAATAAAGTTTAAATTTACTCAACGTCTTTACTCAAAACCAATAAAGTTACGTACAGCTTCTTGTTTCGTCAGCAAGCGTCAACCGAGCCAAAATAAACTTGCACCGCAGGTGTCGCCAATGCGAAGTCAAATTAGACACTCCACGAAGAACGAAGCTTCTTTTTATTAGGGTACACTTAAGTGAAATCAATTTTATATTATAATCACGGCACTTAAAATCGAATTACGGAATTCTTGTATAAGCAACGTATTATACATTAAATAAAGTGTTGTAAAAGGTTTTTATGCGAAAATGCACATAATTCCAAAGAGTATACGTAAATTTTATTGTTGTGTAATTTCTTTTATTATATAAGACGATGTTAGTATTACATTTTTGTAATTTTTTTGTAATTGTATTGTTTCAATATTAGGTATAATGCCACAAATTATACATTATATTATTAGCAGACCGGCAGAGGTTATGCTGTCATTTCCTGTATGTGGCATGGTGAGGTTCACTCCTAATCCACTCCGAACTTTTTAAAGTGGGAATATAAAATTCGACCTAAGCATATATCGGGTCAAGATTTTGAGATTTTTTTTTAACAATTAACCAACATACATTGTGAATATGATTTGTTTTGTTCCATTAATACAGAATTTGTTAATAACTCGACTACTGCACCATCTATTGGATCTGTGTATTGGATAACTAAGAACCATTGTCTCGATAAAGAAAATATGTGTGAATGTGACCAATCGGCCAATGTGTTCAGAAGTTACATGATCGTTAACAGATGCACTATCGTATTATAATAATATAAGACTAGCTACCCCGGTAGACATTTTTCTGCCTTTTTTGGTAGGTGGCGCAATAAGTTTTATGTATGTTTATACTAAGGGTGAGAAACGAGGACACAGTCGACCTGATAACAAGTGGATGCTGTGGCCTATAGAAATCTATATCTAACCTCGATTTATAATCAAAATTCAGATGGGTTTTCACGTCTGAGGACTACACCACTACCACAAGCGTGGCCATTCCCCGTTTGTGCCGACCCATACGTGCTACAAGTAATGTAGCTGCAGCATGGCTCTACCACGTACAAAAATCACTTTGAATTCACTTCGAACTTTTTAAAGGTGTAATAATTATTACTTAAGAAAAATTTTCAGAAGAAAGGAAGAATTTTAAATTTAAATTTTAAACACTAATACTTTAACTATTATGAAATACAATACAACCTACAATTTTAAAAAGGTAAACTTTTTAGAAATTTTGCTACAGAGAAACTTGTTTAGTCGAAAAATTTTACAATATAAGAAAATAATCGTTTTGGGTTATACAACACTAGAAGTAATAATAATGGACTGAACCCTTTTTACTATTAATGCAGTATACTTTTAGGACTATTTTCGTTTTTGTCTCCCTTGTACACACCACCTGCCGAGAGCCCATTAGTGCCGGAACTGAATTCACGACTAACGTCTCCAATAAATATAATTTTATTTTGATTGCACCACCTAACGTTTGTTTTACGATAATTGAGACCACGAAATGCAGTAACACTCTTTATGTTATTAATTATTATTACAGCTGGCCAGTGTTTTTTTATATTCTCATCAGGATCTAATTTTTCATTTAGTTCATGGCAGGTGATGATTGAAATATTTAATATGATATACATATTATTATAACCATTGCTTTTAAATGCTTTATGATGCTATCGAAGCACCTTTGCTTGAATACGAGGGCGACAATGAAAGTTTTTCGAACTGGCCACTTGTAAACGATATAATAAAAAAATAAGTTCAAATTTTGAAAATGGAACTCTTTGCCAATATTAATGTGTATGTATTTTATTAATTTGTCATTTGTTTACGATTTGGCGGCAAATTTAAAATTGCCTGTGTCACGTCAGCATGAATTTAACGCGAGAAAATTTTCGTACAATGATTATTTATGACTTTCGAGGTCATTTAAGTCAACAATAAAGTTATGATAGACTACGATTGGCCTTTCACGATGAAGCCCTATCTCGTGCCACCGTTCACAACTGGTTTAATGAGTTTAAATGTGGTCGCACTAATCTCACCGATGATCTGCGTGAGGGACGGCCTTCTACGGCGATGACTGAAGATAACATCAGTGTTGTTCGGCGTATGATAGAGACTGACAAAAGAGTGACTTATCAGCAGATTCGGACAAGCTTAGGCATCATGAGTCAAGTGCACAAAATCCTCCATGAACATTTAGCGGTCAGGAAACTTTGTTCCTGGTGGATACCTCATAATTTGACAGAGGCCCAAAAACTCTGTCGTGTTGATTGGTGTTGTGAAATGGTTCAAAGATTTAACGGAGGTGACTCAAATGCTGTATTCGACATACTTACGGCTGACGAAAGCTGGATTTACTGTTATGATCCTGAAACTAAGAGACAGTCAGCTGTCTGGGTGTTTCCTTCCGAGGAGTTGCTAACTAAAGTGAAGAGAGGTCGAAGCCTGGGAAAAAAGATGGTGGCCTCGTTCTTCGGAAGGACAGTTCACTACGCAACAATTGTTTTAGAGGATCGAAAAACAGTTACTGCAGAGTAGTACACTAACAATTGTTTGCCACCTGTCTTGGAAAAAGTTCGGGAGAAACGACCTCGCAGTAGGATCGTCCTTCACCACGACAACGCCTCGTCGCACACCGCCAAGCAAACGATCGACTACTTGACGACGTCAGACGTGGATTTACTGGGTCACCCGCCCTATAGCCCCGACCTCGCACCTTGTGATTGTTATTTATTTCCGAAAATAAAAGAAAAACTTCGAGGAAAACGTTTTATGGACGCCGAGGAAGCAGTGGCTGCGTTTCAAAATGCCGTCGAAGAGACCCCTAAGAACGAGTGGGCAAAGTGCTTTTCTCAGTGGTTCCATCGGATGCAGCGATGTATTGATGTAAATGGACACTATTTTGAGAAGAAACTGATATAATAAAACTAATAACTTGCTAGTTTGTTCAGTTTTTGATTTTCTAATAACTTTCAGTATCACCCTCGTAAATAGTTTATCCAACTCGGCAGGGCTATGAGAAATAGCGAAATATCTTCTTGTTAGATATTTCTCAGAATTAAGACTAAAGTGCACAACCTGTGCGTATTACCAATGACGAATTACGGAACTGAAAGGTGCTCATTTACTGTTGGGTCCTTATGAGGAAACTGAAAGTCACTCAGTGTGCGATGGAACGGGCTGTGCTCAGGATTTCCCTGCGGGATAAAATTCGTAACAAGGATATCTGCAAAAGAACAAGAATAACTGGACATAGCCCAGTAGGTCAGTAAACTGAAGTGGCAATTGACCAGCCATATAGATCGAAGAACCAACAACGGATGGAGAAAAAGATTCTCAAGTGGCAGCCTCGTAATGGAAAGCGTAGTGTTGAACGACCCCCACTAGACGGAGTGACAACCTAATGAAACACACAGGTGGTCGATAGTTCAGGTAGCTCAGGCTCGTAGTTAGTGGCAATCTATGAGTTCAGCAGTGGATTTGTAAGAGGCTGTAGTAATAGTGATAGTGAAGACACTTATACCATTGTTTACTCATTCAGTTGTAATAGATGAAAGATTGCAAAAAATATTTTAGTTGAGCGTAGCTTCTTTTCCGGAAAACGCGCAAAATTCGTTTACTTACTAAGTATTCAATATTTTACCTTTATGTGCACAACGTAGGCCTTCCAAAAATTAGTCATTAGACGTGAATTTTTAAATAATTTTCCATACTTATAACCACTTTGTTCGGGAGATCCTACATATTGGTGGCCATCACCATCACCAGTTCCTAATATTTGAGTTCGGTATTTTTGATGTAAATTTCACCATCAGTGAAACGTCTCAAAGTCTTGTCCATTTAGCAGAATGCGCCACGATCATGTTTTTATAACCATAGTTATATATTTAATTACTCCTTTCGACATTGAATACACACTGAAAAAATACAATACAAGACAATGAAAAAATACTTTTTTAATTCATCATCTGTTATAAAAACCTCGTCGCTCCATTTGTCAACAAGCGTAAAATGTAGAATGTCGAAATCTTGAAAACGCATTGTACAAAATTGTAGCATATTTGCTTACAAAGTTGGATAAAATACAAAGTCTAAAATGATTAAAACTCGGCGGAGGTGATTGTGAAGAAAATTGAGATAACTTGGCTATATTAAAAACCATTATAAAAAATAAGTGACTCAAAACGACTGTAAAATACATTTCTCAGCGGTTAGCTTATCGTTCTACTATGTAATGGGTACTAAAAATTATTCCGAGTCAGGCATGTAAGTTAAAAGAAAAGTTAACTGCTGTCGCTAACACTAACGCTTATGATTTGTAAAATAAAATACGCTAGTTAGCCTAAAAATTCTAAATTGTATAACTGGACATCGTAATCATCACATTAAGTACAATTTAATCAGTTCAATTCAATTAAATCAGCTGTTTAGTGCTCAGTGATGAGAATGACCAATATGTCCAAAAAGTTAAAAAAAATATTGATAACATGATGAAGTCGCAGTGGGAGGTACTATTTTCTTAATTTTATATCTAATAGATAACTCGCAATGGCATACTTTAATCCTCTATTGTGTAACATTAAGTTAATAAAAAATAGATAAACTCATATCAAAGTTCATCAATAACTATCGTTTTACTGATGTTTACGACGTCCATAACGTGTCGTTGTAGTTTTGAGATCAGCAACGCGTTCCACAAATTGCGTTTTATTGGGACATGAAACGTTTACGAGGCGTTCTATGTGACGAAAGGGTGTAAGTATACAATGTTTACGCTTTACTATTCTGCTTGTCAAAACTTTATATGTCATGAACATCGAGACGTTTACATGCTTCAATATTTATATGACGAAAATGTTTCATTTATAAAAGAAACAAAGTCATCAAAGTCGTAGACAAAAAATAGACAGTTATATATTAAATTGTGTATTTTTATGAATATCTTAAGAGGTGTAAAAGTGATCAGTAAGAATCAGAAACCGAATTCGCCGAACCGACAACCGACTAGGAAGAAAGGCGTATTCGGGTGAAAAAGGTGAATTAGCAAGGAAAATATATGGTGGCTCCCCATTAGATAGAGTGACAACCTAGTAAGTTATAAAGGAATTCGGTGGATGCAGATGGGTCAAAATCATATTTTGTTGTATTCTCTGGGGTACGCCTATGTGCAGCAGTGAAATAATGATGACATAAAAGTAGAAGATATCACGCTCTCATAGAGACAGGCATAAAATAGTAACGTATTGCTGTTGTTTTTTGTATGATGAGTGACGAGAATAGAAAACCCTTTTTGACGCTTTTATCAGATTTATATGTATGTATATAAGCATGTAAATATTTTAAATTTGAAATATGTATATAATATCTGCTATGAATGTATAAATGTAATGGAGGTCGTATTGTTATGTTTAAAAAATGGACTGAATAATGTAAAATTTTGCAGATGTGTTAAGAACCGTTGGCAATACAATAATTTCATGACTATGATCTAAAATTCTCACTACGGTCATTAAAGCTAATGATCAATGCGCGTTTTTAATTACAAACATGTGCCACTTTTTAATTAACATACTTTTATTATTATTGATATTAGCTTGACCTGTATGTATGAATGTAATGGAATTTTATAATTCAGTTTTAACCCACTTCTAGTAGTCTCAATAACTTTTATTTTTGATAAGCTGTAACGAACTGCGACGACTTAAAACCGAAGAATTTAAAATTATTTATTAAAAAACAATTATTGTTACTGAAATCATCACAGCTCTTGATGCGCTTATAGTTTCTATAAACTCTAATATTATTATTGATAACGAGGCATTCCATTTTAGTTCTAGTTCGTCATAACGCATTTGCATAGTTGTTCTTAATTGTATATAGTTTTTTCGCACCGACATACCGCATAATACTTTTACAAATTATAATATTCTGTTACTTACTACCTTTTTACGAATGCTCAAATTTTTGTCCACCCGGAACCATTGCGGACCCATCTTCGCGACGGAAATTATAGTGCCATGCTCCATACTACCTCATTACGTAGGAAATGCGCACTAATGCATCTCATTCTCTATTTGTCAAATTATAGGCCGCTCTTGCTAGTAATCTTACAGCATAATGGCGTGAAGTGAGAGTGCATCGTGATTCGCTTTTGACTTTTAGTGACTTAAGCGTAACTGACATTCGCATGGTGTGAAAGTTCTTTGTGTTATCACAATTTAATATCACGTCGATCATTATTAATGTTACATTAAATCAAGGAAAGTAAGACGTCAGCTTACGGATGTCAATTTCGGCTGATAATATTAAGTTATGATTTTCACCATCATTGTCATGATTACAGCCGTTTACAAAATCTTTATAATGTTCTAAATTATGTTTATTATATTTATAGCTTACGAACAAAATTATTCTACGGATAAAAGGTTTTATTTAATGTGTAGTAATTGCGTAAATTTTTTGTATCTCTCAGAGTAGGATATTTTTATAGCTGCCACGCTTGGCAGGTAGATTGGCAACCTCAGTTTCTTATAATTTTAAGTTATTATGATGAAAATACTGCTTGTAGATAGTGGATTCTTTTACGCTGCCATTACATTACGACAATGTATAACCGTGAGTAAAATATTAATATATCAAGCAAAATAATAAAAGGGTTTATTGCTGACATGAACTCAGTCGTCTTCAGTGTACCTAGCAGATTGCATCAAACCTGCAATTTCGTATCAATCATTCTGCCTGTCTATAACGACTAAACTACATGTACATAATAAGTGTCCACTTTAAAATGGAGCAATTATAAAACAAAGTACAGTGAGCTACAAAATTATATCAAATAAATCATTTAATTGAACGCAGTTTTTAAATAAAAAATAATAATTTTACTAAATACTAAAATAAATAATATTTAAATGTTACTTATGCACTATATATTGAAATTTAAAGTAATTGGAAAAATCAATCTTACCTCTAGAATTAATAACAAATTTTAATAAATCTAACCAATTATTGGAACCTTTACTTTTGTTGGGATCACTAGTCTTGTCAACCGTGTAGTAGCGGCAACCATGTGGTGGTGTAAGAATACCCACTATCCCGTGGGTGTCGTAAGAAACGATAGGCGAAAATTGTAAAATGAGATTGGCAGCAGTATTTTCATAACAACGTAATTAAACTGCTGTTGCTGTTGCCAAGCGTGGCAACTATGTCAATATCCCCCTTGTGAACCAATCTACGGAGAAGACATAATGTTTAACATTGGGCTTTAATAGACAGTAACGGATGGATGAATTGACTGATTTTATCTAGTTCACTAACTTGAAATAGTTTTAATATGGCTGCAGCACTATTGGGTTGGCTCAACCAGTAAACGATCACATTCGTCCAGTAAAACAGCTTAAAAAGCGAAATATTGCTGATGTGTTTTGCATGGACAATGACAAAAACCGATCCATTTTTACGGGAGACAACGTGTCTGCATTTCGATTCTTAATCGAGGTTAGATGTATATGTTTGTAGGTCAGTATACATTTAACATCAGGTGGACAGTGTGATCGTTTGTCATCCTTGCTTGCAAAAAAGTTAAGAGAGAAAATATGTATGTACCTATAATCTTTGTTGTAATAATACATGTAGTAGACTGTACGTCTGCCATTAGCATACAAACAGTACTACCGAGTCAGATACACAAGATAAATTGAGCGATAAGGCGGCGGTGAAAGAAGCACAGAACACCGTAATTATATGTTGGCAGCGGCTATGTGTGAAAGGCAGCGCGAATTAGTTCTTGCGCTAAAAACGCAATTCATTCTAAGGGTTGCAATAACACGGAATGAAATGACTTTTATTGTGATAGTTATTAGTCAAGACTCGAATGTTATTAATGGTCATGCAGTGGATAATTATTCTTTTATATAATTATTAGAGCATAAGTATTCGTAGATAATAATGTTGTTAGGTGGTGCGTCCTTTTTGACTTGCAGACTAGTGTTAATACCATCCTCTTACCTATTCTACCAGTATGCAGCAGTGCGGTGTATTCGGGTTGGAGGGTAAGAGCGTATGCCTTTTTATGGGCATCAAAAAGAAGAAGAAGGGTTCCGTTTTCATACAAGGAACGTTCCTGTGTGTGCCATTAATTATTCAAACTTTACCTACTTTTTTTTCTTTCGTATGACATTACTACTCTTATTCGAATGTCGTCAGTGTTTAGGTTACGCAACCAGTTTTCTGAAGCCGGTGCAAATTCTTGAAGCTTTTCTAGTCCATTGAAGAAACACCAAAGTAGAAAATTGTTCACTATATAGGAGGAGTTTGTCTTGGAGTTTTTATGCCTTCATCACTAACATCAATTGTTCGAAAGCTTGCCAAAAATATAGACTGGACTTTTATCAGCGCGAATATTTTATGAACAGACTTGGAAGAATTTAAAATATTATTAATTACTATACTGATATATTTCAGCTAGCTGTAAATAAATTTAAAACATAACATTATCCCCTGACGTAATGACAGTAACACACTTTGACACACACACACGTACACGCACATTCACATGTACACACGCTTACGCGCGTCAATATGCCGTTATTTTTTTTGTACATTAGTAAGCATTTTATCTGTGGGTGGACTATTAGCTCGTTTGTCACTTTTATATTAAAAAATTTATCACGAAATAATATGTTTTAAAATTCCTTTAGGACAAAACATCTCTTTTACACAAAACAATGAATTATGAAATAAATGAATAACGGCAATAATTGCACAATTGAAATGATCTTTAATTTTTTTGTCAATTAGCTTAAAAGGGATGTTAAAAATATTTTTAAAAGCGTCAGTACGTCTCTAAGTTTACATAGACAGTTTTAATAAAATATAACTTAAACTAAAAATTAAAAAAACCCGAAACAAAAAGAGCTGATGATCTTCAAACGGCTGAATAGATTTTCTTACAAAACAAGAACACTATCGATTAAGACACCTTTCAAATGAAAGAAACTTAATCAAAATTGGTTCATCCGTTCAGGAGCTATCATGCCACAGACAGATACTCAGATACACATATACGCAGATACACACTACAAGCATATTGCAACCTTCTGTTTTCGTCGGGGTTAAAAAGATTATGATTAAAGTTATGTCAGTTATAAGGTAGGTAATCACTTGCAGTATTTATACTTAGTATGCATGCGGAATGCTATAACAGGTTTAGTAATAAAAAAAATTGTTCACAATTTTTTTTTATCATAGTAAAAACAACGTAGTGTATTCATACACCACGTTATTTTTACTATGATTTTTACTATGATATTTAATGATATGACGTAATGAAACAATAAATCTCCCTGTTTCATAATATAGATGTCGTAAATGCCAAGTGAGAAAATTCCGCAAGAAAATGTTTTGCCTTTTTAGGCATGACGGTATTCTCATTTCGATTATATACAGAAGGGTGAAAGAGAAAACAATGATTACGTTTATCGAGTACGGCACTCACCTGTGATACATAAGTCAATTCACTAAAACGAGCTTAGTTCATCATCATTATATAACATCATTACAGCCCTTCACAAGTCCACTGCTGAACATAAAAATAAATAATAATCATCTTTATTCAGGCAAATTACACCCATATCCAGTAAAATCAAAGAATTTAAAATCAATTCCAAAATTTTAGCAATAAATAAATCAATGTCAATACAAAATAACAATTTTAAAATTATAAATCCAGTCAATATAAATAGGCGGTAATGTCAGTACATAAAGTAATATAATAAAATAAAATAAAATAAAATTAATAAATAAATAACAGAATTACACACTTTTATCAGTCAGAGACGAGATCAATAATTAAAACTTTCTGAGGCAATTGTACTGCGATAAATGAATTCAAAATCAATCTCCACAATTTTAGCAATACATAAATCAATGTCCACAAAATAACAATTTTAAAATAATAAATCCAGTCAATTTCAATAAGCAGTAATGTCAGTATATAAAATAATATAATAAAATAAAATAAAATTAATACATAAATAACAGAATTAAAACACACTTTTATCAGACAGGAGACGATATCAATCAAAAACTTTCTCAGAGGCAACTGTACTGTCGCAGCAATGCGAGATAATATAGCAGTCTAACCTTCCGCGATCATTACCAGGACAGTGTTGAGCTGGCCCGCACTCTGCGCACCAGGAGGCGGTTCGCTTGCGCATGGTAGCATGGAAGCAATCGGTGCGCATCCGCGAACATACCAGAGGCGCTACAAAATCGAGGCAGCCCCATCACCGCCCTAAACGCATTATTGTATTGGACGCGGAGGACGCTGTAACTCTTCCTACTGTAATTAGCCCATAAGCTGCACGAGTAGAGCGATGTACAGAACGCTCGAAAGAGCGTAACCTTAACCTCCTTGAACACTGCGCAAACCTACGAGCGATCATGTTAGCTCTGACAGACAGCGCCTCCGTTCCCGATACATATCAGCGTGATCTTTCAGGTCGACGGTGAGTAAATGCCCTAGATAATGAAACTGTTTAACCCTTTCCAGGGTACACAATTTAATTTTATTTGAGGTATATTAGCAGGACATTTCGCACCAGCGGCCTCAAAGATCATATATTGACTCTTCCTGACATTATATAATAATCCGTGGCCGCATGTATATTCCTTGCATATCCGTATCAGCCTCCTCGGACCGCAGACCGACGCACTCAGCAGGACCATGTCGTCCGCATAACTCAGATTATTGACACAAACACCGTCAATGTGGCAGCCGACATGCTGACTGCTAAGTGCTACTATCAGCCCGTTGATATATTATAGATTAAATAGGGTTGGTGATGTTAAGCCACGCTGTCTGACTCACACTCAAGCTGATACGGATCCGAAATTACCCCGCATACCTGACACTATTGGACTGGTTTGCGTACTAGTACTGGAGCATGCTGATAAGTTCTTGTGGCAAGCCTATGCTTTGCAGCTTGTTCCACAGCAGGTAATATGCCACCAGGTCAAAGGCCTTAGATAGGTCGATGAAGCACGCCTACACGGGCGTCCTGGGATCAGTGTAGTATTTGACGGTTTGTTTTAGACACAATATGGCGCTTTCAGTGGATAACCGAGGACGAAATCCGAACTGGTTATCATGAAGCATTATATGTTTATTCAACTGTGTGTTGAGCAAACACCTTTGCAATTACGGTGGCAGGAGAAAAAGGCCGATAGTTACTCTTGTCAGTCAAGTTACCCGTTTTGTTCTTCACTATAGGTACCACCACGGTTTTATGAAATCCGCGGGCAGGTAGAAATGGCTCACACACAGAGAGTAGTACATAGCCAAGACCCTAGCTATGTGAGGTCCGGCATGCTGCAAGTGCTCATCACTAAGTCCATTATGTCCCGGGGACTTGCCTCCTGACATATCTCCTATAACTTTAGTTACGTTTTTTGCCAGAAAACTAGTCCCCACTGTTTTTATGTCCAGGTCAGTGTTGAACACTTCCACTACCGGATTCAACAGAGACTTTACAGAAAAATGGCTCTTGAAAAGATTTGCAATCTCCTTGGGATTGTTCATGCCATCAGCAGATTTCAGAAGTCGCGAAAATCTCCTTTGCTATGTTTCACAGCCAGAGCGTCTATCTTTATTTGGTCTTGATGATTTTGGCACCATTTTAATGGGGACTTGAACACTCTTCAGCTATCACACATTTCTTTGTAAAGAAAACCTGACCTGGGTCTACCACACAATACCCGGTCATTGAATTTAGATCTGGCCTCTCTGTGAGCCTCACTGACTTGTTTGTTCCACCCAGCTATGCGAAGGCCACCCCAGTCCCTCCTCGCGCCTCCCCGACTCGCCAAAGTCACCGCGCCTTAGAGAGCGGTCACAATGTCAGAGTAAAGCTTATCCAGAACACGCCTGTGGCCACGGTCACTACAAAATCGGTCAGCACAGTTTGCACACTCCGAAGGAAAGTCTACCAATTTTAGCCTATTATGACATTCTTTAGTATACACGGTGGCTTGTTCCGCACTTTACACCCCATACTATGTCTTTGTTGACACTGATTATGCTCGCAGAGATCTTAGGATTTATTAAATTTAAATTATACTTAATTATAAGTGGGAAATGGTCTGACCAAAGAGTGTCATACTTGACATCTACACTGATGACAGCCTGCCTCGTCGCGAGAGTTGTGATACAATGATCCAGCCAACTATTGGTCCCGTGTGCGTCACTAATAAAAGTAAAGTACCAGAGTCCAGCCCTAGCATATATACATCTATACATAACCAAAACTGGTCATTACAAATATTAACACCCGGACCTGGGTGAGTTGTTTACAGTGAACTCACTGTAAAACAACTCACCCGGGTCCGCATTGAAGTCGCCTAAGATAAACACAGATTCAATTCCATATTCGTCAATAATAGCGCTTACCGCACGCAAACAGTCTGTAAATTCCTGTAAATTGTCGACAGAGTTTGTCGGCAAGTAAACACTCATCACAATTACGGGTCTATCATTTGTTATAATTTTAACTGCATAAATACGTGAATTTTCACAAGTTAACACTGTCACCTGCTGGAACGCGCTATATCGCCATAACAACGCGACGCCACCATAGGGGCGCCCGCGCAGGATAACCAAAACCGCTATCGATCGTTCCAATAAAGGGTATATCATGATTCAGAATCCAAGTTTCCTGAAGACATATCACGTCGCACGTACGGCATAAGTCTCTGACGTCTTTGATGGAGCGTTTCACATTCTTACAGTTGAATGTAGCAAATCGATAGGGGCCACTATCCATTATTTGGTTTGACTATGCCGTCGGCGCCAATAGGGCGCGCACCGTTCTTATTCCTGTGTTTGAAACTCACAAAACTTCGAAATATGACACCTTCAGGCCATAGATTTTCATCCATGTATTTTGGCAGATTGACCTGTGATATTGAAAATTTATAAGCTTTGTGTCCTCTATCATATTTCATATTTATTATTTCAAATGACACGGTTTCCTGTATTTTATTATAAATATGTTTTATTATGTCGCTTTCCGTCGCAGAGTTATGGAAATTCGTAATAAACATAAGAAGTTTCTTATCTGCTGCCCAGAATGAGCACTGTAAATCTCTGGCTGGTGTAGCTTTGCTGACATAACGATACTTTCTTGGTTTTTTGTGATATGTTACTCACTGCCATCCTTCCTTTTTATTATTTTCATTTGTCAGCGTTTCACGCACGATGATCGGCTGCTATGATTCACCATGTCCTGTTACACACACAAAACCTGCCTTATCAGTAGCGGTCAGCTGGTCCACAACCTCAGTAGCAGAGCTCGGTGAGTCTGACATCACTGCAACATAGACTTCTTTCAAGGAATGTCACAAAGTACGGTCCTGAGCCACCTGCATCCATCGACTTCATGTATGTCTTACCAGGTCGTTACTCCATCGAGCAACTCGAGAACCTTTTTTCCTCGTCGGTTGTCGGTTCCTCGAGCTATATGGCTGGCCCATTGCCACTTCAGCTTACTAATCCGTTGGGCTATATCAGTTACTCTGATTGTACTGCGGATATCCTCATTTCTAAGTTAAGAAACGAGTTTAGTTGATTGTTAATAATTATATTTCTCCTACTACAGTATACATTGTACATGCTAAGGTGACTTTGGAGCGTACTCCGGTGTAAATTTGTAGTTATTATATTTTAATAATATATTATAATATATGTCACTCTTTGCCCTAACACTCTTTCAGAAATGAGAGGAGGCCTGTTTTCAGCCTTTATACACCCCACTCTTGGAAGTGGGACGCATAAAATCTGTAACTTAACCCTCTACTACCACTTAATATGTATAAGAATCTGTGTATAAGGTACCGGCAAGCGCTGTGTACAGGGACCTGCCACTAAAAATAGTGTAAATATGAACCATGCAGGAGCATGAATAATGCAGGTTACTCAGAACCGTGCTTTAAAGTAATCTACGGAGGAAGCCTATGTTCAGCAATGAAATTAAGCAGGTTTGTATTAAAATAATATATTGTGACGATTTTTCACCCAGCTTGTGTTAATAATTTTTATTATATTATTGCATACACGTACTAAAGACGCAGTTGTGGTGTTAACCATTGTTTTTCATGAGATTTTTAATAAAGTTAGTAATGAAAAACGATCATACAGTTCACCTGGGCGTAGAGGTACACAGTCAACCTGATGGTACATATAGATACTATGGTCAATTGACACCTACATTTGTCATCGATTAAGAATAAAATATTCAGATGCATTGTTAACCCTGAAATCTAAAACAGAATGCCTCGTGACAAAAAGTATCAGGGAATTTTGCTGCTATTTCACGCTGGTGTTCTACGCGAGGGTGGGTCTTCCCGGCCGAGCCAACCTATTTGCACTGCAGCCATAATACGTTGCAACGTCGCTCTACCTCGTTTGAATCATAAATTATGTTATTAAACTTATTCTGCGAATCTAAGTTATCACCCTCTATGAAAAATATAAATTGAAGTCATTTTAAAATTGCACTATAATAAGCGAGTAAGAATAATTGAATACGAAGAATAAGGACGTTAAAATGAAATCTAAATATTTTAACTTTCGTTGCTACAAGTTTATTTTTTCGTTTCCACTAACAGTTACGAGACAGTTAACGCTCGTTTTTATTATTTATTGTGACTTTATTAATATTTAAGTAAAGGGTTTAACTTTAGTCGCTTTTCTTAAATTTTTCCTTCATAAAAGTGAAGATTAGTCAATTTTCCTTTTAAACCTTGAAATTTAAATACACGTCTCTATTACAAACCATAATGCCACTCTTACATTGATAAAAATACAAAGGCACATTGAGACCTAAATTGCATCTATTTCTAAGTACAAAATATGGGCTACATCTGGGATGCGACAGATTCCTATTCGCGGTCCTTCTCAGTGCCGATGTTTCAACAAATGCCGAGTCACGCGATAAATATTGATTTACAATAATAAGAAGATACCTATTACAATTGTATTTAAGAATTTCATACTTTTGTTCTATAACTCATCAGCACTATAACATGTCAGAGATGTATATTAAGGGGCTCTTTCATGGAACGGAGGATTGGTCGAAATCTTTGGCAGGATGATTGGTGATCTAGGACTAGAACTAAGAGTAGGGCTTTAATACCTGGTATAAATATGAGATATTTATACATCTATATCGGAGACTACAAGATATTCTAAGCCGTTCCTAGGTCTCCGTTTACGACACCCACGTTATATGATGGTTTCTTTTATGTCGCCAACACACGATAGATATAAATCACTTTATTTATTTACTGTCACTTCCATTTTAATGTATAATAGATAAGTCACAAGATATAAAAGCTAAAGGAGTAGTACTTGTAATGTGCTAAGTAGAAGTACAAATAAAATGTTCAATAAAGTCCGCGTAAATTTTTAATGGTCACCGTATTAAGCGTTTATTTAAAGTGCAAACTTTACCTCCTCTTTAAACGCCTCCTTTATCTCTCCACCTTCAAGTGATGCGAAAATGTAAAATGTTTCGCGCTTTTAGAGTTCTTAAAAATAAAATAAATTGAATTCACGCTGTCAATTAGAAGAGAGTTGGGAAGTAATAGCCCATTCGGGCCTGTCACGAGTGCAGCGAAGTATCGGAGATGCAGATTTTGCGATTCTGTACCGTTAAGGGATTATCTTGAGTGACTCGGGCCACTGCACTCAATTAACTAAGCGATACATTAAACGGCGATGCGGTACATGAATCACGTTTGCTCGTTTTCAGGTTTTGAGCCAACGATGTACGAAGTCCAAAATTTCTCCACTGTTTTTATTCAAAATTGAACACGTACTCAAATTATATTTACATAGTCTAAACTTAGACTCAATTATGTAGTGCCACTAGAGACACTCGCTAGTTCTAATCTACTTGTTCTCCGACCTAATGGCGTATATGATGCGTAAGTTTATGCAATGTTTACGCATCATTTATGCAAATGTAGTTAAGTCTTTTCTGCTACTTAACTGCCTTGAGTACCTTTTCTGGCCCTGTACCTTCGCTCCGGCGGAGAACTCCGGCCCTACACTCTCGCATTCATGTTTGCCAGTATGTCCAGAGGTGGAATGCGAGTCATGACTGTCGCCGCCTCAATGAATATTGTGCGGTATCCATCGCGGTTTAGCCATCCTCCGCTGGTCACTGTAGATTTTAAGTCTGCAGCGTCGAATGGCCAGCCCTTTTGCCTATACAAGCGCAACGTACAGGGCTACAAACCATATTACTCCCGCATAGAGGTAGCGCACTTCCTTTCTCGGACCTACTACATTGGGCAGCACTGTATGCATACACTCTCAATCATAAGACACTTGAACAAGGTGACAAGGCGCGGCGCTTGAAGTGCTCTTAGTTTATATACGCCAGATAAGGTGGCAGATTTTACTCTTTGGTCTTCTGTACAGTTTGCGGAAGGGTACGTATGTTCTGTATGATACTCAAGGCGATTTAGAAACTGGCTTATTCAGGAGGCTGGAGTAGTAAAGTTTGCGTGCGAGACGATTCCTCGATATTGGCTACACCTGGTTGTAGTTGGCTAAACCTAAGTCTGTCCGCACTTCGGCTTTTAACCGTGTATATCATATGTACAACTGTTAGCTTATATATAATGATTTAGACTGTTAAATAATGTTTAAAAAATTGTAAACCCAATTTTGTGCACAAATACATCCATGTTATTTCATCTATTCGTTTATAAACTTAAACGAACAGATGAAATAAAATGGATTTAAAAGGAAGTTATTACGGAGATAATCAACACCGCTAATGGATATAGTAATAAACTCTACCACGGATTGCCATTAACAATTCAGCATGTAATTTCCAATAAGGTAATTTCATTTTACAATGCAAGGGTACACGTACGCATACTGTCCCTGGAATCGCCAGTTGTTGCTGTTTATGTGAGTGATATTTAAAATTATGCGAACGTACGTGTGTCGGCATTCGCTGATTGAACGTTCGATTCTCACAGGATTGCTCTAAATTGGTTGTTCCAAGATATTGCTACAAAATTATTCTTATACTGAATAACTCAAATTGTTAATAAAGTATATATCCTAGTGAGCTATTTCGGACATTATCTTAATACTAAATATATTGTAACTTTACTTATACTATTTGTAATTATACTTATAGTTTTAAAGAGTATATAAACACTCTTACCGCATCAAAGCCACCCAAATGTATGCAGGATCTAGTGTGAACTGCCTGCAGATTTCTAAAGATTATGATAATGGTAATTTTGTTATGTTAAAGTGTATTGTCTATGGAGTAATCTCTGTTTTTTATAAAATACCAGCAATGCTATTAACACTACTAATATTCTCGTTAAACACTCCAGGTAAGGTTAAATGCTTATGTTGGCTACTTTCCTATTTACTTACATACACATAAACACACGCTTATAAATACTGCTTACATACTGGTTGTTGGGATGTGTGTAATAAACGCCTAAACGGTTAGTGTTGTTGACCTACTTTTTCTAAACTGAGCATAACTCCATAGGCAGAAATGGAATCCGGTATATTACGGCTAATAATCCTTATTTCGCAGATGATTGCTTCGATATAATGCTTAATTGTACATATATTATACTTGGTAGAGCCATGCTGCAGCTATATTAGTAGTATAGTAGTAGCACGAATGACCATAGAACACCACGCTCTCACAGAATACCAGCGTAAAATAGTAGCTTAACACTGCTGTGTTTCGTATAGTGAGTGTAGAGAACTGGAGAGCCTTTTTTCTGGAAACGAGGCATTCCATCTGTAATATAGGAAGGGTCTTGAATGAATTAGGAGACATGTTGATGCTTCTATAACTTTAATTATACTACTTCAACTTATTCTACCTTAACACTAATATATACTATTGTGGTGGCTACACTACACCTCCCACCGACAATTTTTTTTTATATATTAAAAATTAATCTTAAATAAAGTCTTACATTCTAGTTATGTACATATATACTATAATATTTGTCTTGGTTTGGGTAGGGTGGCTTGCCAATCCCCCTATGCACATAATAATTCCTTAGTCACATTAGAAAAGAAAAGTTTTTAAGTATATAATAATATAACTTTTGGTTTCATTGTCTATCGATGAAAAAAAAACTTATAATAATAGCGAATTCACACTTTGGTTTAAAATTTAGTTTAAAATTGTACAAATTTAACATTAAAAAAAACATAACATAAGAAAGAAATTTAAGGAAGAGTTATTGTAAATATGAATCTATTCACTTATATATTTATTTATTAATTAGATACCGGGAATCGGAGTTTTAATTCCCTTCACTTATATTTAACTTCATGATATTTATCACGCGGGTACTTTATACATATGGGCCCCCCATTTACTTGGGTATTATATTACTTTTTCATAACATTCATTTCATTTTATTGGTACATAAACTTTTTTTATCGTACTATATCAAGGTAAAGTGTACCTTGGGTTGTGCGCACAACCTTGGGGTCTACGTTTAAGTCATTTTAAAAGGACTCCAACAATTGTCACGGAGGAAACTAAGTTCACACTATGATCCAATGAAGGATGTGACCTCAATGTACCAATATTAAGGTTAACAAATTTAAGACTTCTCTGGTCCCCAACAGTACTAATATGAGTAAAATTGTTCACATCTCACTTGTACTGAAGGTATTGTTCCCTATTACCCGTTACTCCGGATTTTATCATACAATCATGGAAACATACCCTGCTCGAGGACGATATGCTTTACCAGTGATGGACGTTTCCGTATCTCTCCATTACTTATTTTTGCAGGTCAATTTTTGTTTTATTTTTATTTATTTCTTTACATTTATAGTATTTATTAATCATTATTTAATTGTACCATAATATACTTTCACGTACATGGCTCGCGTACATACATGATAAAGAATATGGACACTATTCCTATACAATTCATAATAAATTATCATACATACATACATACATATAATCACGCCTCTTTCCCGTAGGTAGGCAGAGACCACTTCTTTCCACTTACATGATCCTTACATACTTGTTTCCTTCGTCCACTTTCATTATTCCTTCATACATGCTCTTGGTTGGTACTCTTGACCTGGCCTTTTTCAAGACGTCCCTGATTTGGTCGAGAAACGTCCTCCTAGGTCTACCCTTCCAATACTTTCATTCACACTCGCCTTATACACTTTTTCGTCAATCGTTCTTCATTCATTCTCTCGACATGACCAAACCATCTCAGCATACCTTTCTCAATTTTGTCACTACATCTTCTTTTCAAATCACAACGTTTCCTTATCTCACTATTTCTTATCCTGTCACTCAATTTAACTCTATCATACTTCTTAACGCTCTCATCTCAACTGCATTTATTCTGCTTTGAAGTTTCTTCTGCCATACCCAACTTTCACTTCCGTACATGAGTGTCGGAACCAACACCCCCTCATGCACAGCCAAACGAGCCTTGTTAGACAACTTCCGACTGCTCATAAAGGAGTGCAAAGCTCCATTCACCATGTTTCCTGCATTCACTCTTCTTTCGATATCACTCTCACACTTTCCATCTCTTGTAAACTTTGAACCCAGATACACAAACTCCTTCACCTGTTCAATTTGTTCATCTCCAATCACGATATTGCAGTCTGTCACTGCCTCATCTCTTTCAAACACCATCACTTTCGTCTTCTTTACATTCATTTTCATTCCTTTTCTAACAAAAGCTCCACTCATAGCAGTTACCATCTCCTGCAACTCCTCGGCCGAAGACGCAAGTAGTACTTGGTCATCAGCATAGAGAAAACATTTGACGAGTAACTCATTCATTCTCAACCCACTTTCATTCTCTTTTAAATCTGTCAAGCAATTGTCCATGAACAGATTAAATAGCCACGGTGACGCTACACATCCCTGTCTAACACCTTTTTCGATATTAAACCATTCAGTGTATGTCCCGTTTATCCTTACACAAGCGCTAGAATCCCTATAAAGAGATTGCAGTGCTCGTATGAGGATACTGCTCACACGGTTCACGGACAGTGCTGACCACAATTCATTCCTCATTACTCTATCATAGGCCTTTTCTAGATCCACGAATGCGCAATAGACCGTCTTGTTTTAGCCAAACACTTTTCAGCTATGCATTATCATTCCCTCATTAAAACTCATTACGTCTTTAGTCGCATCCGACCAACCTTAAAAAATTTATCGGTTATTAGTTTTTCCAAACTCTCAGCTGATCAGGCTGATTGTATGTGGATATGCTAACCACCGACAATTTTCTTTACCTATGTCCATTGATTTATATGTCACTCAAACATACAACATTATCATTACTTTTAATTTCTAATTATGTATTCTCTTATTTATACATAAATTTACTTACATCTTAGTAGTAGACTGTGTGCTCCCATCTACTATAAAAAAAAATTGTGTTTACTGATGGCTTGTTTCACGGTGATTAGCCACTTGGCACAGGCGGTGCCGAGAATTCGAATTCCGCACGGAACAAATATCGTGTGGTGTAAAAAATAATTCTTTTTTTTTTTTAAAACGTTAATTATTTCGGGTCTTTATGTTTATCAATGTTATGCATGTAAAACGCCTCTATGATACAGGAAAATATTCTAATGTGGTTTCCCACGTTATTATATTACAAAAAAAAACAGCAAATTACACTTTAACACGATGAAAAATCCATCCAAAAGTCCAGCAGGGGTCTTTAGAAAACGATGGTACGGTATTAAAAAATAAACACATTAGTTAATGTGTAATACGTTACATTATATAATCCAACCTCGATTCATCACCTGCGTGTTGTGAACAGACTGTGTGAAATAAAACAGGAGATGGGTAGCTACCATCTTAATGATAACAACTGAAAATTAATAAAAAAACTGTGGTTTACCAACCCAAGCGTGGCAACTATGGAAAATATCTCCCTTATTAGAAAACCTACGGTGGAGGCCTATGTTCAGCAGTGGACTTTTGGTAGGCCCTAATAATGATCATGTTGATTTATGTTAATAAAGCAGAATGTAGTTATTGTAGTCCCAAAATCAGTATGATATTCGTACTATGGTGATAAAATATTAAATAAACAGTAAATTTTCTCAAATAATATTGAGTATTATGCGTTAAACAAATAGTGTTAGTACAATTCCGTACGTAACAATAATAGTACATAACAGTAATATAATTACAATATAAATAATATATTGATATAATAAAATTATAAATTGCATTAATGTAAATTTTCATTTAATTGTATAATATTTGTAACTATACCTAACGGTTGAATAGTTTTTTTAAGATCTATTCTTGCTCATTACTTATATTGACAAAAAAATGGCCTAAAATAATGGTTTTTGGTCTTGATATAATTCGTATATGTGCGATATAAGTATGTAAATCGCTTCCTAATGCAAGAGAAACTACTTTTGTTATGTTTTATAAATACATACTTGCCTGTAATTCCCGAGGTGGTAGGCAGAAGCCAGCTTCTTGGACCACGTTTCGTCAATAAACGTTGGTATAGATAGAATTTGTGATAGAAGTGATAGAAAACTAGCTCATTTCTTACACAATTATAAACCTAATATGCTATAAGTACGCTTTTACGACATGCTAAATAAGTAGCGCTGTTGGCACATTCCTTTACGAACGTATTTTTCTAAGTCCCAGACGAACTTGGCACTTACAAAAATATGAAACAAACGGGTAGCGATTCTTTTAAAGGCACCTGCACTTATTGACTTCTTACTTGCCGTACCAGTTTATTAGTACTCGAAAACTATTCTTCCACGTCGGTTGTCGGTTATTTGATATTTACGGCCGAGTTACGGCTGATCCGTAAGTCTATGTGGGCAATTTTAGTTCTCATGCAGTTATCTGCGTTTAAAAATCTATTACGAAGAAAAACTTACAGCATAGCATAATAATATGTAATTACATATAACCTTAGAAGTATTATATACTTTGTTAGCACGTTCATGCTTTCATATATTTTATGTTGAATAAAACAGCGATTTTTTAAGTTATAGAATTTGCTTGTTATTTTATTTATTTATACTCTTTTATTGCACACAAAATACTACACAACACAAGAAACTTAAATTTATAAATGTATGTACAATTAGGTGGCCTTATCGCTAAACAGCGAATTTTTCCAGGCAAACCTTGGTGAAGGAGATTAGAGATGGGCCGAATATGGATTTTACCGAATACGAATATTCGGCCGAATGTTCGGTAAAACTTTTACCGAACCGAATATTCGGCCGAACATTATTCGGCAGGACCACTTCGGTACCTAACCAATTCATGTCGAAACTTGTTTACGTAAAGCGCGCGGGATTAGCACCGGACCCTGCCCCTCGCTCCCCCGCCACACCTGACATGTTATTGCATCATCTAGTACTGAGCTAATTGCCGGCACGTGCTTTCGCCATTTGGAAATAATTTAAAATTTAAAAATTTGTACAACCGACTTCAAAATAAATTATTAAGGATAACTCAGAAACTATTGGTCAAACCTTGATATAATTTATATGGGACCACATGAAAAGCACCAGCTTTCAAATAAAAAAAAATCATCGAAATCGGTTCACCTAGAAAATGTTATGAGGTAACACACATAAAAAAGAACATACAGTCAAATTGAATACCTCCTCCTTTTTGAAGTCGGTAGATAAATTATTTTTTATAGAAAGTATTTTTTCGCAAATCGTACATTTCGTCAGTTTCATTACTGCCACTCATTTTTATCATATAAGTTATCAATTTTCACTAAGAATAACACAGCGAAACACTTTTTTTCTCACAAAAACAGTCGTCGCGTTTAAATTATTTCCAAATGGCGAATCGACGACCCCAGATCACTTCCAATTACGAATTCAATTGCTGAAACGATAGCAATAGATAACCAGGCAACTTCTACAGTCGAAGATAAAGGCTTTAATCGGCTCATGCAGTTGGCAAAGCCCAAATACCAAATACTGAGCCGAAAATATGTAGGTGAAACAGTGATTCCACAACTGTATGAAAAATTTAAAAGCACTATTCAAGGTGAGCTATCTAAGGCCAAATGTCTATCGGCTACATCTGACATGTGGACAAACATGTTCGTACATTTCAATACAGTGGACACTTTGAGTACCACTTTAACGAATGTTCGGTGATTTAGCCAAATATTCGGCCGAATACGAATATTCGGTAAAGCTGCCGAATATGCCGAACACCGAATATAAAACGAATATTCGGCCCATCTCTAAAGGAGATCATTTTTATTTTTATATAGAAGTGTGCATAAATAGTAGATAAACAAGTATATATTAATAGTACAAGGTATATATAGTATATGAGACAATGCAATAATCAAATACATAATATTATATATACATATACACATAAACACACAAATACATATATACATACACACATACTTATATGTAAGAATACATACATATTTATAAATATTTTTGTAATACATTATAACTATATATCATATACACAAACCTTATCAAGAAAAGTAGATATGACAATAAAATATATTAAGTAGAACACATATTTAAATAATAATCTTTAACCATTTTTTGAAAGGCTCAATGCTTTGGGCTTTCTTAATTGTAAAAGGAAGCGAGTTCCATAATTTTATTGTATTGACCCAAAATGAGGAATGAAAAAATTTTGGGTTGTGGGCAGGCATTCGCAATATAAGTTTATCAGCTAATCTGGAATGATCTTTATCTGCGCCCATGAACCATGAATAATATTTGCAATATAATTAAAAAACAAAAGAAAATTTTGAAACACTTTCCAAATTTATAAAACAATTTTTTTATTAATTTCCCGGCGCACTTTGGTTAATGTGTGCACCAGTTGACATTTAATTAAATCAATGTTTTAATGGTGTCGGAATTTAAAATACACGTTCTGAATTTTCTGTTCCAATCGGACCAGTATGTCAGACTTCACTTTAAATTAAGTGTACATTTTAAAGCGTTTTAAACTTGAATTTTAATATGATGCGAGATTGTATCGAATTATTATTATCACCTTATGTAAACCTGATATGAACCGATTTTAATGGCCTTCTCTTTAATGACTGTCAGGTCAATTACTGCCCAAGTTTTCTTGATGCTGTTTATATTTTTAACGTATAGTAGGCTGACACTAAATCTATATCATGGCTGCAAAACGAATTGGGCAACTCATATATGTATATAGGGCAGAATAATAGGGCTGTGTCTCGAATGGTTAGCGACAAGAATCTGAGACCACTTTTTCCAGTATAATAAGGCATTTTTGAGTTTGTCGAGTAGTCGTACTGTTAGTGTCCACGTTTCGGCACCATATGTGAGTACAGGCCTTGTGTCTATTGTGGTTCTTGTGTCTATTAGCTTCACTTATTATCACGTAAACTGTGTGCTCATTTGTAACGTTATGCAAAAAATTGTATATTTTATTAAAATAATTATGAATCGTTTACATTAAAATATTATAGAAATAATTTTTAAAGAAACTAGGATTTCAATAATCATAATTTAAACTTTATTAAGTTGAGACGCTTATTTATAACAAGAGATTTTAATTAATTTGCTAATAAGCTAAGCACACGCAAAATTAACCACAAAGAATGAACAAGAAAAACTATTCTTAGCTATGAATTATTTTTATTAATTTGCCCTAATTTTAAAAGCGAAATTCTCCAATTATAGTATTTCATTAAAAAAAAACATAGTAACAACCTACACACGATGCTGGGCACGTGCCCCCTTTTTTTAGTAGGTTTGATTTTGGAGAAGGAGTAAAAGGTTTTTGAAGTAGACAAGCTTCAGCTAAGATATTTTGGGTACTCGCTTCAAAATGTTTATTCTCTCAGTTAAAAGGTTTCCTTACGATGTTTTATTGGTTCCTCCTAAAACGCATTTAAAACGTTACAATAAGCAATCACACCTTTACTAAATATTTCCTGAACCAGTGATAGATGAATACATGTGAAAATTCAAAAACTTTATTAAACAAAGTTTGTCTAAAAAGGGTCATTATAATATTAAGGAATTCATAAAATATCGGTAATAACCCCTGGGAATGAGGTGATCGCTACCAAGCTATTTCTAATTTGTTTTTTGTTGTTAATTGTGTAACTTATGATTGTAAACTGTTTTTTTTAAAGTCCCGCTGGGTTTCTTGCTGGTTCTTTCCAAGACAGAGGTTTTTTTCTGAACCAGTAGTAAATTAAACAAAAAGAGTGACTTTCAATAAGTATTATTTATAATCTATCTCGGAAATTCGGAAAGACGCGCCGACATCTATATTAAATAAAAAAGTTTCTGTGTCTGTTTCAGTGAAGTTGTTCTCGAAATGATAATTCTGCCTGCAAATGGAGAACTTTAAAGACTAAGAGACGAAGCTGAGACGACCGACTGATCGCTGCAATCCCAAAAAAATACATAGTTAAATTGAACTGGCAGCTGATGAAGAGTAGAATTACTGGTGCGAGGTCATGGGTTATTCTCGACCATTGATGATCGTAGCATCAATCCGCCAGCGCAACATGGAATATTTCTCCTAATTATCTCTTTTTTTTATAATAAGATAAGGGTGACAAACGAGCACACAGTCCACCTGATGGTGAGTGGTTGCCATGGCCCATAGACACTTACATCTATCCTCGATTACGAATCAAAATGCAGATGCGTTGTCACCCGTGAGGACTATGATGGAATGCCTCGTTTCCAGTAAAAAGGGTCTCCCGTTCTCTACACTCAACATACGAAACACAGCAGCGTTTAGCTACTATTTTACGCTAGTATTCTGTGAGAGCGTGGTCCGAGCCGGCACATTCGTGCTACAACTATACCATTAATATAACTGCAGCGTGGGCTCTACCACGTAAACATCTCTCCATTTTTCCTAAAAATGCTTGACTGTTGGTATATTTTAAGAAAAGATTTCTTTCATCAGTAGCTTTAATAAATAATAGTTAAAAAAAAAACTTCAAAAAAAAAACACGCTTTTGTAGATAACCGAACTAAAACGTAGAAAATAATTTTCAATATATAAAAAATCTACAAGATCGTGTTTTTTTAGTTTTTTTTAAACTATTATTTATTTTAATTTTTTAGTGCGGCTAAATACAAAAGCGTGTTTTTTTTGGAAAGTTCTTTTACGCGGCTTACAGTAGATTGAACTGGCAGAAATCGTAGTTGTTTTATAAATTATTCGCAATTTTTGAGGATCCTGTCAAGGATAATGGAACAAACTATTTAAAATATTGCATTGTTATTGGTCCTTGATAAGTGTGCGAAGTTTCAAATCAATCCGACGTTTTGAAGGGGATGAAAATCACATTGAAAAATTTCTTTACATTGATACATACTAAGCTAATAAAAGCGTGTTAAAAAGGCTGACGACACCGAAAAATATGTTTTTTCAATTCTGTATATTTAGCTGCATGTTCAAACTATAAAGAGTTATGACAAAAATTCTTAAACAACGTTCGATTTTATTGCAGTTTAAATCCTACAATATCATATTTTTTCAAGGCTTAGAAATCCTAAGAAGGAATTACTTTAAATGGGATAACCACTCTTACCGAAAGCCGAACCGCTTCAAATAACAAAGTCATCCAAATGGCTTACGAATGTCATTAAGTTTATACTGCACAAATCCGCCGGCGGACACTGACTTGAGCGGACAACCGTCGCATGCTTACGCAATGATAAACGAAATCAATAAATCCGTCATCCGGTACTTGTAATGTAATCCGATTAGTGACTAAATGGAAAAATAAATAACGGAACTATGACCGACGAGCCGTTGGGCTACGTGTTACAGATATATACTGTCAGAATGGCGGTGTAAGAATATCTACTACCCCATATCGTCCCAAGGTTGTCGTAAAAGGCCACAGAGGGAAAATGAAACAGGAGATGGGCAGCAGCACCTTCATGTTAACACTCAAAATAATAAAAAACTGCGGTTGCCAACCCGCTTGCCAAGCGTAACAACTATTTGCCATAGTACTATGGTATTATGTTCTGCAATGGACTTTATAGGATGCAATGAAGGCATACTATAGTAAGGTTTAACTTCAGCAGTGGACTTTGCTAATGATGATGATGATGTAGTTGTTTGGTAATAGATAAATCTTTAATATTTTTAAAGTTATTCGCGATTATTCCATATATTGATCCGTATCGCATAAAGGAATTGTCAAATAGATATACATATAGATAGGCTCAATTAACTGATAACGATTCATTTGCTTATTAATTGAGAGTAGATGTAGGTTTCAATTAACTATAGCATCTACTTACCATCAGCCGGTCTGTATACTTGTTGGTTACCTTTACTTCTAACTAAAAAAAAATACTTTAATCGATTCCAATTATCAAGACATCAAAGCACGTCAGTCAATAACTGAGAGAAAATACGCAATACAAGAGAAGAAGGATTTCCTGTTTACGTCTAATACTTATTAATAGGATTTTTATAAACAAATGGTAACGTTTTATTGATCATCATAAATAGTCAAACACACAACTATTATGAAATGTTAAAGAAACTATTCACATAATTAAATAAATTCAAATCATCAGCCTCTCCCATAGTAGGGAAGATTGTTTGCAATCGCCACACTTTGAAATCAGATTTATCATAATATTATCATTCTTTTAATCTGAATACACGAAAAAGTTTTTGCATGTTAGAAATAAGGAGTATTTTCTGAAAGTACCCCTGCTGCATAGTGTATAACTTATATGTACATAAAAATCTATGAAAATATATAATTATGTTATCCTGATCCACTTTGGCGTGGCGTCAAGTTCATAATACTATTGGGAGTTATGATATATCCATAAAATTTTGCAGATTATAAGTAATTTTATTACGTTATTATGGTACCTCGTAAGGTGATATCATATCACTACAACTGGAGACAAAATTAAGATGGAGCTTGTTCCGACGAATCGGTAGTGCCATATATTAATCGAGGTGCTAAATTAATCAACGATTGTACTAACTTGGAGGTACTTATACCACTTCTACAACACTCCCTGTGCTCAATGTGAAGTGATTGCTATAATATGAGAGATAGATTAAGGTGCAGTATAAGAAACTGAAGAATAATCAAAACGCAATCATACCCGTAATCCAACAATTTGTTTTAGGATAAATGTAAGTAACTTTCACATGTAATATTCACTCCTGCGATTTGTAAGCTTGGTACTCATAGCAAATAGCATCACATAGCAATGTTTGTAGAATATATTATTATGATTGTACCATACTTCTAACACACTTTAAACACAAACAAGGCCATAACAAAATTATTAAATACGCGTCTCAAATTATTGGCATTCGAAATACGCCTTCCTACCGAACTGGTTAACTGTATTTCGTTGACATGAAGTATCGAGTTTCGATTGGTATGTGGTAATAGATACTCTCTTTAACGCGTTGGAGGCGTCGTGCTGTTGCTTACATGTCACGAAACTATCAGATTTGTGGTCAGATTGAAGTGATATAAAATTGTCAATTCAAATTGGACTCGATTTAATTTTTGGGTCAGTGAACAATAATAAATACGATACTTTTATATATACTTGGACTAATGTGGATATATTTCGTATATCGACATGTTTGTTCTCGAAATATTTCTTCCTAAAAAAATACAGGTATTGGTAGGTACAATGTTTTTTTTCACCGCAGAGCAGGTGGTTAGTTAGCGCTTAAGATCATCATCATCATCATCATTACAGCCCTTCACAAGTCCACTGCTGAACATAGGCCTCCCCCAAGGAATGCCACAAAGCACGGTCCTGAGCCACCCGCATCCATCGACTTCCTGCATGTCTTACCAGGTCGTCACTCCATCTAGTGGGGGGACGCCCTACACTTCGTCCGCCGGTACGAGGCCGCCACTCGAGAACCTTTTTTCCCCATCGGTTGTTGGTTCTTCGAGCTATATGGCCGGCCCATTGCCACTTCAGCTTACTAATCTGTTGGGCTATGTCGGTCACTCTGGTTCTACTGCGGATATCCTCATTTCTAAGTTTATCACGCAGTGAGACTCCGAGCATAGCCCTCTCCATAGCTCGCTGAGCGACCTTGAGCTTCCTCATCCGGCCAGCAGTGAAGGACCACGTCTCAGTTCCGTAGGTCATCACTGGCAACACGCACTGGTTGTACAGCCTCGTTTTCAAGTTTTGAGGTATACCTGACGAGAAGATGTGCCGTAATTTCCCGAACGCTGCCCACCCGAGTTGAATCCGTCGATTGACCTCTCGGTCGAAGTTGGAATTACCTAGTCGGACTATTTGTCCCAGGTAAACATATTCGTCAACAACTTCGAGCTTAGTGCTCCCAACAACTACCGGCATAGGTGTGACATGGACATTAAACATGATCTTTGTTTTGTCCATGTTCATCTTAAGACCTATCCGTTGGGAGGCACTATTGAGGTCATTGAGCATAGTGCTTAGGTCCTCCGCGCTTAAGATAGCAATTAATAATTTAATTTTTAAGATGAGCGCGTATCCTTTATCATTAACGTTTATTGACCCGTGGATGTTCTAAGTGTTGCATGACGTCCAATAGATGGCCGTATAACCATCTTCTATATACCAGATGTGAAATACCCAGTTCGATGAAGGGAGATTGGTAAAGGTGCATGACATGTGCTTCTATATTCACCAATATCTACTATGAGGGGGCCTCATGTTCGTTCTTTTATTTATAATCATTTTATGACTATATTAAAATTTATTTTAGGATAAATCTTTATTATATATACATCAGACATCATTACATTAGGTAAAATTAAATGTTTATAATATGTTAAATAAATAAATGTACAAATATTTAATCTTATAGCTAAACCGCGATTCCTTAGGCAAACCTTTAATGAATAAGACTAAAAAGGTGATTATTCATTTAAAATATAATCAAACATATTCAGAGAATTGAACACAAAAATTTGAATAAAACCCAGTTTGAAATATTTTACTTTTAATTTCTTAAAAGATTTAATATGTTGAAACTTATAGTCTAAGATTATGATTTGTACAAAGTAAAAGAGGGCTTTACGCAGGCATTCGTAAGATAAAGTTTCCAGACTAAAATGATCTAGATATTTGCCCTAGAATTTAAATATATGGGTTAAATATTTAATTTTCTACGGATTAAAAAACGTCTTAAAAACGGATTAAAAAACGTTTTTTTTCTATTTTGTTTTTAATATTGCTTTAAGCTGTATACGGTAAGTCATCAAATCTAACTTCAAGAAAATCTTTTATTTGAATATTTGTCCCTTTAAGAAACAAATAACAGTAAATATTGCTTATTATTATCAATGTTTGCTTAAGTAATAAAATTAAGAACGGATCTTAATTATAATTGTATTGATCTTCTGATTGATTTCGAATGTCCTATTCAATGTAATTATTTTTAACTGAAAATAAGTTTTCTGAGATTGAGAATAAATTACATTTCAAGCAATATTATAATTAACCTTTAAATTATAATATTATAATCGAGAACCTTTCTTCTGCTGCCCAGCCGAGTTGAATCCGTCGATTGATCTCTAGGTCAAAGTTGGACTTACCTAGTTGGACTATTTGTCCCAGGTAAACATATTCGTCAACAATTTCGAGCTTAGTGCTCCCTACAACTACCGGCATAGGTGTGACATGGACGTTAAACATGATTTTTGTTTTGTCCATGTTCATCTTGAGACCTATCCGTTGGGAGTCACTATTGAGGTCATTGAGCATAGTGCTAAGGTCCTCCAGCGATTCTGCCATGAGGACTATATCGTCAGCAAATCGAAGGTGAGTGATGTACTCGCTATTGAAGTTAATACCGTATCTTTTCCAGTCCATAAGCTTAAAAACGTCTTCCAATGCAGCGGTGAAGAGTTTCGGGGATATTACGTCACCCTGTCTTACACCTCTCTGCAGTTGGATAGGTTTCGTACTCTGTTTCTGTACTCGGATAGCCATCGTAGCCCTATTTTGTCTTTTTAAGGTGCCTTGTCGTTTTTAAGGTGCTGGAGAGCCATTCTAATCTCACTAAGACTGACGTCCGGGATATCATCGAAATAGTGTCGGATAAGACTTTCTCTTGGATCGTTACTCACACTTGCATGTGGCTCGAACGGTGTACAACTGACCATAGAACCTCTCAATCTCACTCAAAATCTCATGTGTCCCGGAAACAATGCTGCCACATTCGGTCTTCAGCTTCGACAGTTGGCTCCTTCTGGCAGAGAGATCTCTGGCAAAGACTTTGGAGCCCTGGTTCCGCTCGATCGCTTCTTCAATACGAGCAGTATTAACGTTGCGTAAGTCCCGCCGCATGCATTTGGAGATCTGTATATTCAGTTGCCTGTATGCTATCAAATCCACTGAAGACTGCAGCTTCATTTCCCGTATAACAGCCATGAGATTAAGAGTGTGATCGGAGAGTTTTTGTGTTCTTCTGCGGCGGGTCTTGCAAAACTTAGCTCCGACCGCATGGACAGTTTCCACGAGCTTGTCATTCATATCGTCCACTGCATTGCAATCTTCTAGACACTGAAAACGGTTTTGTAACTCGAGCTGAATGGTTTCGGGAATTTTGATTAGCGCACGACGGGGACGGAGCGTTGACTTCATTAGACGACACCTCTCCAACTTAACGTTTAGGTTCAGTGTGCTTCTAACCATTCGGTGATCGCTACCAGTTTTCACCCTCGCGATCACTGAGACATCACTGAACAGTTGCCGTCTAGTCGTCATAATGAAGTCAATCTCATTTTTTGTCGTACCGTCGGGGCTCGACCAGGTCCACTTCCTGTGGGGTCGCTTCTGGAAGAAAGAGTTCATCATAAAGAGTCCTTCTATCTCCATGAAGTCGGCCAGCTACTGGCCCCTTGGATTCCATTGCTCTATTCCGAATTTCCCTACTTTCAGCTCATCGTTCTCTCTTGTGCCGAGTTTTGCGTTGAAGTCTCTCATTAACACCTTATAGTGGGTTTTAGAGGAATGCATGGCTCTAGAGATATCCTCATATATTTCCTCCACCTCCTCATCGGGATGTGCTGAGGTTGGTGCGTAAATCTGTATGACCTTCAGCGAATACCGTTTGGCGATTCTGAGTATAAGGTACGTAGCCCTCGTCGACACATTACCAATCTTTACAACGTTGTTAACGAGAGACTTGTGGACGATAAATATGACACCTCCTTGGGACAGATGGTCGCCCTCCCGGTGATAGAACAAGTTGCCGGATTCGAGGATTACCGTGTCCTCCCCCTCTCTTCGGACCTCGGATAATCCTATAATATTCCAGCGCAACTTGTCTACCTCTTCTTCCAGCTCCAGGATCTTCTCGTCAATCCTCAGGGTGCGTGCATTATAAGTTGCCAGGTCGAGTCATCGTAGGTGGCAACCGAACCTCCACCGGAGATTCTTAGCACCCCCCGGCCCCGCCGTTACCATGGTCGCCACCGTAGCCAGGAATAGCGGGGCCGCCGGGGACTGGGGGCCGTTTATTAGTGTCGTTGCTCGTGGGGGGTATATTGCCATAGTTGCCACGCTTGGCGAGCGGGTTGGCAACCGCAGTTTTTTATTGCTTTTTGCTGTTATCAGAAAGATGCTGCTGCCCATCTTCTGTCTCAGTTTCCCTCTGTCGCCATTTACGACACCCACGGGAAGATATGGGGTAGTGGGTATTCTTACCCGCCACTCCACTGGGAGTCATTATTTTATTAGCAATTCGAAATTAAAACATATCATAGGTTATTAAAACGATACACCATGACGAAACTGAGCAACAATATGGTACTATTTTAAGCTAGTATTCACTTAGAGAGTGGTCTTTTCCACTAAAACAAAAAGACCACTAAATACCGTTTGATAGCATGTACAAAGATAATATGTTGTAAATGAATGATACCTTTAACCTTTAAATTTCTTTTAGCACTCACATACCGAATTTTAGAATAACCGATATAACTTTAGAATAAACAAAAAAGCACTACTGCGTTGTTTGTGAATTTATGTAACGGTTGTGATAATATCTTGTGAATAATGTGTTCCTGTCTAATTACTAACATTATTAAACAACTAAATAGAAAGAAAATTTCCCACTGCTGTTAATTTTATTTTGTTAACATACACCTAATATCATGTTTTAAATTCCAGTCTACACTAGCTCCTTGCGTAGCTCATATATTATTTGTTACTATGTAATATCAATTTCTGTTTACATTTTTATTGCATACACATTGTTATATAATAGTATAAAATTGCCATTAGCCATTGCCAGAGCCACGCTGCAGCTATATTAGTTGTAGCACAAATGGGTCGGCTTGATCGGGGTAGGACCACGCTCTCGCAGAATACAAGCGTAAAATAGCAGCTTAAGGCTGCTGTGTTTTGTATGGTGAATGTCGAGAACCGGAGACCCTTTTTATGGGAAACGAGGCACATTCCATCCACTTACCATCAGGTGGACTGTGTGCTCGTCTGTGTGGACCCTTATTCTTTAAAAAAAAAGATTTATTTTACAACAACATAATTAATTTCGCCAACATCATATTATAACTGTAAGTGTATATGAAATTTCAAATGGTAATAAAAATATAGATTAAGAAATAAAGAAATAGTAGCTCGTCAAATTCAAATGAGAGAGGCTTTTGTCCATCAGTGAACTGTGTATAATAAGTACAATCATCATTTCGCAAAAATTCTCATTTTATTCTTTATTTTTAATTTCAAGAGAACTGTTACTTCCTATTTAATCCATAACTGATTTTCTTCGTGCAAGCTATTAAAGCGTACACAAATTAAATATTTTGACACGTTGCTGGATAAGTAGATAACTAGAGCACCTTGTTCAGTCACTTGAAATAAATATGACACACAATAAGTCTTCGGTACCAAGTACCAGGCCACGAGCAGTGACGTTTAAACGCGTCACTATGCCTTATATGTCAGATGTTATTATATTCAAACTTCAAACAAAGTGATTGGCTTATTTTCACATATATATTCACTGAATAAGCCATTACACAAGTATTAATCTTCATTATGCAACCTTCTAAGCTTTTACTATGATATATGAAACAAAGAGTAAGTATTAGATTATAATTAAAGGGTTAAAATATTGTACTTGTACGCATGACGTGGAGTATTGTTATACCATTATGTGTTATACGAGGATTACTTTAGTCAACGCACAAAACCCATGACACAAAAAAGAGAGGAAATTAATTCTCTTCGGTGATATATTTTTTGAAAAAAGCTTTTGAAAATTAAAAGAAATATTATTCAAAACAGCTAGCTAGCTATTAACTGTACCAAGGGTTATATTATTACACTTAGCTGTGTTTATTTGCGTCGAGGAGTCTGACAGTTGTTTGCAATATGTGGGAATCGCACATTTTCTCACACGTCCTGTTGCTGAGGCACTCAGGATTAGCCGCAAAACCAGATAGAAGGTTGCGTCACCAAATATAAATGAGTTAAATAACAATGCTCAAACTGTAGGTTGGGGTCTGTAAGACCTTAATTTTACGATAAGGTATTGCATCATCGAGTTTGTTTTATATTTCTGAGATATTTTAGTGCAAAATGCTTCAAAATACTAAAAACTATGTACAGGTCTTGTAAAACATTAACAGCCTTTAGAATAGGATCCTGCCTGAGAAAACAAGTAAGTTAAAGTTGTAAATATTTACTTTGCAAACATCCGCTTAATAAAAAATTTATTAAGCGGATGTTTGCAAAGTAAATATTTACAACTTTAGTATAATGGATTTCCGCAAAGTAACGCCTGATTCTATTAATTAAAACAAGTAAGAGTTAAGTAAAATGTTATAATTACTATACCGCGGGGAATAGGTGTGTAATATGATAATTTAAATTTTCAGTTTTTTTTTTATAGGTTAAGCGTGACAAGCGAGCACACAGTCCACCTGATGGTAAGTGGTTGCTGTGGCCCATAGACATCTACATCTATCCTCGTTTGCGAATCAAAATGCAGATGCGTTGTCAGCCTTTAGAACTAAGATAGAATGCCTCTTTTCCACTAAAAAGGGTCTCCGGTTCTCTACACTCACCATAAAAAACACAGCAGCATGAAGCTGCTATTTCACGCTGGTATTCTGTGAGAGCGTGGTCCTTCCCCGGTCGAGCCGACCCATTCGTGCTACAACTATACAATTAATATAGCTGCAGCATGGCTCTACCATTTTTGTTTTTTAATGAGATAAATACTTTATATTATTTTATTATTTATTATTTTATTAGTATTAAAACGTGTGGGCAGTGTAGGGATATCCACTACCTCATATCGTACCGTGGTTGTATGAGAGGCGACAAAATCAGGTTATGCAGCAGCTTTTTTCTAATATATATAGAAATAAAAAAATTGCGTTTGCCAACTCGCCTGACAAAACGTGGCAAATATGGAAAATATTCCCCCATGGGGAAATTTATTCAGCGGTGGACTTTTGATAGGCTTTAATAGTAATTATTATGTTGTTTATATCCCTTGATAGTAAGAGTTAAAAATACTTCATTTAATGGTGAAGTTAATGATTACCCTTATATACCTATTTTAGATTAGACCAATCCGCTAATCAGAGAGACACAGAGAACTAATTGCTATCTAAAGCCCAAACTATCAAAGATAATGAAAGCGTTTTAAAACCGGAAGCGAAGCTTAAAAATAGTCCGAAGTTTAAGGATTTGATTTTGACTGAAATTAATGCTTTATTGTAATTAATTTACTCTTCTCTCTTGATCAACTAAAATAGCTCGAGATTTTTGTTGCAAGCTGAAATATTTATGCCTCTCTGAAAGTTATTTATGTTACGGGTACACAAAGAAGAGTGAGTAAACTTAGGTTTACCCGGGTACACTTAGGATTATCTAAGTTCCTTGGGTAAACTCAGAAATATCACCAAAATCAATAAAAGATTCGGACTTTTCCTGAATAAACCTAGGTTTACACAACCCTGGATGGGTTATGTTCATGTATTAGGTCGTGAAATAAAAAACTGAAATATTATGATAATTCTAGTAACTTTATTGAAAAAAAATCTTTACATAGGTGATGCTGCTTTAAGGTATATGTCATGGTAATATACTTCTAAGTTTGCCCGTAACATAATATCTAAAGCTGTTGTAAAAGTAAATAAAAATGTTTCATTTGCTCAAGCAATTGACGACGCGGCAGGAATATTACAATTGGTAACTTTAATGTGCTTTTCGTTAATATTTAGTTTTGACCTATATTCTTGTAAATGTTTTACGTTACAGAGCCATGCTGCAGCTATATTATGGTTGTACGAAGCACAAATGGGTCTTCTGGAAAAGCCAAATGAAATGGCAATTTAATATTTTGTGTTTCGTATGGTAAATATACAGATCAGGAGACCCCTTTTACCGAAAACAAGACATGCCATCTTAGTCTTCGGGGGTGATATTACATCTCCTTTTTGATAATTAATCGACTATGGATGTAGATGTCTATAGGTCGCCAAAGCATCTACTTACCTTTAGGTGGACTGTGTGCTCGTTTATTCTCTATAAAAAAAATCTTCAATTAAAGATATTAAAATTAATTAGCTAAGATCTGCGTTATAACATAAAATTACGCTTCTTACCTAGTTTTAAGATTTTGGTTTGGGGATAGGGCACGCAATTGAGGGCGATCGAGAGTTGCTCTTAACAACTTTAATATAATTAATATCCGCAAAGTAATGCCTGATTCTCTTTATTATCTTAAATCATGTTTTATCTATTAAATATAAATAAAATTGAAGTGTCTGTCTCGAAATACCATATTCATTTCTTAATTACATATTATGCAATATGTCCATTTGCAAAGTTTTTGTCTATCTGACTGTCTTTCTGTCCAGGCTAATCTTCGGATTGGATAAACCGATTGTAATGAAACTTCACAAAAAGATAGAGAGGAAGGACATGGAGTGCTACAGATTTTACCCAAAAAAACTTGGTGACTTTTTTCGGAAATACCTTATAATTAACTTATAAATAACTCACTTTTGCGGTTATTTGGTTAAAATGTGTGATACATGCATAGCTGTTGCCTCTTTGTCCCAGAAACTGCTACAGAATTGAATACAACAGCTACCCAGAGTTCACTCTAATGAGCTTACACTGCAAGTCTTGCGAAGTGTTAACGCAAATTTGCTTTTAGTCGAAAACGGACTTTGAGCATACCTACTACTCGTTTAAATGGTTTTATTCTTTAAATATATTTATTTAATTCTTAGCAAAAAACTTCTGTCCCACATTTAATGTTTTTCCTTAAAATAGAAGACGGTTTTCAATTTGACTGTTTTGTTTATTGTATGTGACATAACTTGATTTATTAACCCATTTAGTCCGTTCCCGCAACATGTTTACCTTCCTTTTATAACTACCTTAAACTAGGATTTTTTCCTGTATCGTGGAGGTAGTATACATAAATTACACAAGGACAAACATCCAGACACGGAACAATTATTCGTAGGCCACACTTGTTCTGTGCGGGATTCGAATCCACGGCCCTCATCGCCGCAACTCAATGCTAAGCCATTGCGCCAAGGAGCCGTGAAACTTTGTATTGCAGCAGCGTGACGGACACTTCGTCTGTATTACTATGCTAGTAAAAGAATCCATCAATTCCATCCATATTCAAAAGCGATAGGAGCCTGATGGTCAAGGGTATGGACTGGAGTTAGGTAGTGGACTTTTGATAGGCTTTAATGAATGAAGAGTGAATGAATGGTCAGTACGAGTCAGAGTCAGAGAGATTGCTTAGTGTGCGAATGAGCTCGAGTGGGATATGCGGAACTCTGATTCTCGATCTGGGCGGCGAAGACCGCCCAAGCATGAAAGTTTAATTGAGTATGCTGTATGTAGTGGTACACTTTACGCCTGACTACTAGCACGGCGCGTCCCATCCGTTATCCTACCTGTGTTTGCGTCAAAAGATGCTTGTGTTATTTTGTGACGGTTTAGTGACATTTGAGTCAACGGGATCGGAAGGGAGGACCGGTTCTACGAGGCTGCGTATATCACCAGCGGGTTAGGATGGGTTTCAAAGCTTCCAAGTTTACATTTCTTTGAAGTAAAGGTTTGCAGGATTTGATAATCTTTATGTGAGTACGCATGTGAAAATCTTATTTCAATGAGATGTGATGAAAGATATACTCAAATCAAATTCAGATATAGCAAAGCTTATACTTGACGTTGAAAAAAGTAAAAGTAAAATTACAGCCTATATACGTACCAATGCTGGGCGCAGGCCTCCTCTCACTTTTGAGAGGGTTTTAGGGCAAGGAAGTGTCCGCCGCGCTGCCCCAATGCGTGTTGGCGACATGCAGGTTTCCTCACGAGGTTTTCCTTCGCCGCCGAGCACGTGGTAAATCAGCACTTAAAATTGATGAACAATTTCATTGGTGCCGGTGGGGATCGAACCAGGGCGACGTTGAAATTTTGACCCAATTGTTCTATTAAAGTTGGAAAAATTTACTTTGCCAATATCCGCTCAATAAAATAAAATGATGTGTCTTACCAATTGTTCTATTTATAACTAAAGAAGTTTAAAGTATTAAACTTCTATCAGCCGTAAAAATACATTCTTATTTAACCACTAATTGGATACGGTATTAAGTATTCAACGTTATGTATACAATAGCCGTAGAGTAATGTTTCTGTCTCTTCCTATTATCCATTACAATGCTTTTTGACTGCCAACTGAATACCTCCAACAAGATTTCACAGTCTGCTGAACAGCCTCTAATTAATTAAACAGCTCCCCCACAATACAAGAAAATACCTAAAGTCGAAGAAAACTTATTAAAGTTAGAGTTTTATTGCAATATACATATAATTTTTTAGTTCTTGTTTTAATTTTTTTTAATATCACAAACAAATTACATTTTAAGTAAAGTAATATTTAAGTTAAATAATGTAAAAAAATGACAACATTTACGAATTCATCACCCATTATAATTTTTACTCAAATCCTAAGTGTTACTTCTCGATTAAGAGTTAGAAGCCCCCTGAGTAGTTATTTTTTATTTAATTATTATAATATATATTTGCCATAGTTGTTACGCTTGCCAGGCGAGTTGTAAGCTGCAGTCGAGTTGTTAGTAGTTCTAGTTGTTATTAGGAAGACTCTTCTGCCTATCTCCTCTTTCGTTTCTCTCAGTCTCCTTTTACGACACCCACGTGACGCTATGAAGTGGTGAATATTTTTTACACTACCACTATACGGTTTTATTGATAGGTTTTTAAGACTAGGACCCATAATCGCCGTCTGACATGATGTATGATTTGTCTATGCTTACCTAGAGAGGTAAGCATAGACAAATCATACATACCAGAGGGGCAGACGAGTTAGTTGAGTCCAAAGTGTATACCCTGTTACTGGTAGTTTTGGTCCTCGGTTGCATTCTATAAAAATTATGGGTCCAGTTTTTCGCTCAGCAGAGCCTCGTCTGCCAAAAGGTCTCTGTAACTTTATATCATCATCATCACAATTACAGCCCTTAACAAGTCTACAGCTGAACTTAAGCCTTCCCGAAGGAATATCACAAAACACGGACCTGAGCCACCTGCATCTACCGACTTTCTATACGTCCTACCAGGTCGACACTATGAAGTATGAAGTTGTCTGTCAAAAAACTTTTATCCTGTTACTGTGTAAAGATTTCAACGATTTACAGACTAAAAATAAACTAAAAATAAATATAATGCACATATTATATTTCTAATTTGTTGTCTAAAATAATTTATACCAAATAAAAGCTCTAAATAAAAAAGTCTTATATCTGTAACGTCCATGTTAACTAGTAAGCCCTCTAGGTTCGCTTGTTAATTGCTAGTCCCGGCAATATATTTAGCTCAAGAACCTGTGATAGCTAAATTAAAGGGCAGGAAACGACGGTTTAATTGCTTAAGCAACGTGACTCGGAAACCTAACTGCAGTGATGTAGCCTTAAGATTTTTATTTTTTATGAATGATTTATTTAGCTATTTGTACATTTTATAAATTGAAAAGCGCTTTTTGACTTTTGATAATAAGTATAATTTTTTTATCGAATTCAGAGTTAACGATCTACCTGATGTCAAGTTTCTAGTAATTTTCAAGCAAAGAAGTTCACATTTTCATACCTAGGGACGGTAATTAAATGCATCACAGCCTATACTCGTATATTGGCTTAGCTCCTCTTCACACCCATACCTAACTGTTGGTAATACCGACCCAGGGACTTCTAGATAGATAACTTAAATTAAAAATAAAACCCCGAAACAAAAAGAGCTGTTCAGATTTTTTTTAAATATAGCTAAGAACACTCTCGATTAAGACACCTTTCAAACGGAAAAAACTTAATCAAAATCGGTTTATCCGTTCAGGAGCTATGATGCCACAGACAGATACACATATACACAGATACGCAGATACACAAATACACAGATACACCGCTCTGTTTTTGTCGGGGGTTAAAAAGGAATCCTACCGCCTAGATACATGTGTAGTACATAATATTACACATTAGCTTTTATTCTTCGTCTCCATCAACATCAGCCCGTAAAAATTCACAGCTGGGCTTTTCGGCTATCGCAGGAAAGATTGGTTTTAATTAAACGTTATGCTTAGCAGGCTGGTTGACTATGGCTGTACCTATTTGTAGATATGACGTATCTTTGACACTGCTTACCGTCCCTGCACCTGACGTTAACGTTGTTGGTACCGCCATCTACCGGAAGCCATAAGATCTTTTTGGCACATTTCATAGTCGCTTCAACGACACTTATGTAAGCAAATTTTTTACGCTGCCAGGACACGGCATTTTATTATTAACAATGTTCAAAAATGACTCAAAAAGACTCAAGTAAAAAGTAAAAAATAATTTACAAATTAACTGCGACATAGCTCAAGCTCCTATTCTCAGTATTTGAAGATGTAATGGATCAGAACCGAAATATTTTAGTATTCCGAGATCTGTACTAAAAGTAGCATATCGAATTTAAGAGAATAATGTTGGAATCCGACAGTCCGTCCTACCATCAGAGGTAATTTTCTCTAAAACCGTTTGACTTATTAATTAGAAATTAAGCACAGAAATAAATTGTGATAGCCTAACTATAGACATAATATATATGGAGTTGCATTTTGATTGAGTTAATTTCAGGAGGCAAATTAGTATATCGGAACCAATTAAGGGCGGAGTGTTTGTTGTCAAACGATAGCTTATTAAATCACACAAATTAGTATCATCATTATTGCAACCTTTAGGTCTGCTGTTGATCTAATCATGTCCAGATGATTAAATTTGAGCGGGTAAAGTACAATCAACAGTAATTTACTACATCATGATTCCATAAACCTGTGAAATTTGTCAGTCTAATATGTCACTGGCAGTGCGCGTCGCACTTTATTTTTTTAACGAGACAATAAGCGAGAGTCTAAAGGTTAAGGAACGTGAACTTGAAATCTATTGTATATGAATATATTCTGCTGTTCGTTTATTGTTGTGAATTTAAATCTCTTTCATCTTTATTAGCTGAAAATCGCAGAGGTCATGGGTGCCTGTAATTCTGGAAGGATTTTCCCAAACGTTAAGCTTGGAATTTAGCGACCACAGAACCAGACATTGTGCACTTTTGATGTTGCTGCTGTTGCCCTTCGCTGGCCGGGTGTTTTATTACGTCTATTGTATACGGAACGGTGATACCACCATCTACTAAACGACGTAATGTTTTTTTTCCACAATGCCTACGAGACAAAGTAGGATGACGGATATTTTTTTATGGAGCCACCACAAGGCAAGTTTATTATTATTTATGATATTGTAATATTTAAGCTGTGTAGTGGTAGCGTAAGAAAATCCACCAGCCTATAACTAGCAGTTAGAAGTATCTAGGCTGTTATTTTACTTTATCTAAGCAAATAATATTTTTTACTTCCCGCTTTGAAAATTAATAATTTTCAATTGTAGGAAGTTATATATTTCGGTCCGATTTTGAGAATGCGAGTTTTCATCAGATCTCCACGTTTTGAGGTCCTAGGAAGCCGTTCCGACTATTCCCGGCTGGCCGTCCCGCCGTGTGTGTACCGATCGAGATCCCACGGCGTTCCAAAGTGTTCAGCTGATTAGATTTTCAAGTTGATCGAGTCGAGCCGTTTCAGAGATTTTCAAAAATAAAAACAAAACAAAATTAATAGAGTTTCGAGCGTTGCGCTCGAAAATAACCGGGAAGTTTTAGGAATGGCCTGCAGGGTCAGCAGTATTTTTTTTATGATTTCTCATAATTTCGCGTAAATTACACATTTTTATGTGCTTTGTAGATAGACTAAGTTGTTTGACGTCCTGATAACAAAGATAACCCTTCTGCTTTTAATTGTTAATTTTGGTCGACTACATACTTCCCGGAAGTTTACAGTCTGTACACTAATAAAATTAAAATCAAGCCCAAGCATACCACCGCAAGACTTTAAAATACAATATTCTCATTCCGCGTAGATCAAACCGAAATTAATAATTAAAAGTTGAAAGTACTTTGAATTAACTTTGATAACAGGACATCAAACACCTCAGTTAAATAAATGTTGTAAAAGTCCACTGTTTAAAATGGACCTCTCTTGTTGTAAAGAGCATTTGCATTATTATACTCAGTTGGCAGGTGGATTGACTATTGCCAGACTACTCGCACCGTCCCGTCGTTGGTCTAGGCAATTTACATGATGATAATGTCTAACGCCATCTATCGGAACCCAAAAGAGTTTTGTGACAATGCCCATAATCTCCACTTACAACACTTCGCGACGAAATGGGGTGAAGAATTCTCTTACAGCGGCACCACACGGCTATATAACACCGGAACCACATGGCTATGTAAACTTAATACTAATCATATGAGGATGAGTCGCTCGCGTCCGTAGGCTTCGACCACTCCAACCTAGGCCCACCCAAAACGTGCCCCTGGTAGAAGTAAACGAGCGACAGCCGAAAAGATTAGACTCGGCTCCTGCCGTATGGTAGCGGCGTAAAATCACACCCCTTAGTCGCACCATGAGCCAACAATAAAAAAGTCTTGAGTTCGGCGCCTTTAATGGGCAGGGGTGCGAAGAATCTCCGGAGTAAAACCGGCGACGAGTTCGCCACCCGTCACGTTCTGTTCCCGGAGGGGCGAAAAGGGATTGCGGAGGCCGTCTGGCTACGCTGAATGTATGTGGAGCAATGAATGATAAGGTGGATGAAGCATGCGAAATGATGAATGATAGAGGAATAGATGTGTTATGTAAATGAGACGAGTCGAAGGGAAAGGATGTTACTGCATGGCATGTATACCGCTTACTGGTCTGGTGTAGACGAGACCGAGCGGGCATGCCAGGGAGTCGGTGTCATCCTTTCAGAAAGAATGGGTCAATGTGAAAGAGTAGAATGTGTGCTCAAGGTGCTATGGATACGAATGAAAGTGGGCTTAAAGAAGTTGTTTGTGCTAGGGTGTACGCCCCAGACATGTCTAAGCCCACTTATATCCGAGAGCAGTTTTGGGACATGGTAGATGTGTTGAGGAAATGTAAGAGAAATGAAAATATTATTATGTTAGGAGATTTTAATGGAAGGGTTAGTGAAGAGGTCTGGTGAAAGGATATTAGGAACGTTCGGCGATGAAAGTAAATGAGAATGGTGAAGACCTCTCGCCGTATGTGTGGAAAAGAATTTTGTGACGAACACTTTCTTCCCGCGATTCATGTATACATGGGAAAGAGGTGATGATAGAAAGTATGATTTCATAATTGTGGATGAAAGAATGGCGCAGTGGTAGATACAAGGGTTTACTGGGGTCCAACGTTGGGACGGATCATTACTGGTCTTATGTCGAATTAATGGTCTATTCAAGCGTTGGCATCGGACATCTGGTCTACCACTGCGTTACAGCGTATAAGAATAGAGAGGTTACAAGATGAAGAGTGAAAGAGAAGTATAAATGTAGACTGAGAGAATATTAGTGTTTTGAATGAAATATGTATGAATGATTTAGACCTGAAGACTGTATGGAATAATGTTAAGAAAGTTTTAGTGGATGCAGCCACCGAAGTATGTGGTGTAAGTAAGAGAACGAATGAAAGGAAAAATAATACGTTGTGGTGGGATGATGAGGTACGGATGGAAGTTGAAGCAAAGAAGAGAGCATGGCTAGATTTACTGGCAACCAAAGCTGGTAATTCTGGCGGTATGAATGATGAGATTGAAAGAAAAAAGGCAGACTTTAGACTTATAATAAGAGAGTAAAAGAAGTTGTTGAAAGGAAAAGCAAGAAAGAACGGATAAGAATGATAGAAGGATATCTGATAATTTTCAAGCAAAGAAGTTCACATTTTCATACCTAGGGACGGTAATTAAATGCATCACAGCCTATACTCGTATATTGGCTTAGCTCCTCTTCACACCCATACCTAACTGTTGGTTATACCGACCCAGGGACTTCTAGATAGATAACTTAAATTAAAAATAAAACCCCGAAACAAAAAGAGCTGTTCAGATTTTTTTTAAATATAGCTAAGAACACTCTCGATTAAGACACCTTTCAAACGGAAAAAACTTAATCAAAATCGGTTTATCCGTTCAGGAGCTATGATGCCACAGACAGATACACATATACACAGATACGCAGATACACAAATACACAGATACACCGCTCTGTTTTTGTCGGGGGTTAAAAAGGAATCCTACCGCCTAGATACATGTGTAGTACATAATATTACACATTAGCTTTTATTCTTCGTCTCCATCAACATCAGCCCGTAAAAATTCACAGCTGGGCTTTTCGGCTATCGCAGGAAAGATTGGTTTTAATTAAACGTTATGCTTAGCAGGCTGGTTGACTATGGCTGTACCTATTTGTAGATATGACGTATCTTTGACACTGCTTACCGTCCCCGCACCTGACGTTAACGTTGTTGGTACCGCCATCTACCGGAAGCCATAAGATCTTTTTGGCACATTTCATAGTCGCTTCAACGACACTTATGTAAGCAAATTTTTTACGCTGCCAGGACACGGCATTTTATTATTAACAATGTTCAAAAATGACTCAAAAAGACTCAAGTAAAAAGTAAAAAATAATTTACAAATTAACTGCGACATAGCTCAAGCTCCTATTCTCAGTATTTGAAGATGTAATGGATCAGAACCGAAATATTTTAGTATTCCGAGATCTGTACTAAAAGTAGCATATCGAATTTAAGAGAATAATGTTGGAATCCGACAGTCCGTCCTACCATCAGAGGTAATTTTCTCTAAAACCGTTTGACTTATTAATTAGAAATTAAGCACAGAAATAAATTGTGATAGCCTAACTATAGACATAATATATATGGAGTTGCATTTTGATTGAGTTAATTTCAGGAGGCAAATTAGTATATCGGAACCAATTAAGGGCGGAGTGTTTGTTGTCAAACGATAGCTTATTAAATCACACAAATTAGTATCATCATTATTGCAACCTTTAGGTCTGCTGTTGATCTAATCATCTCCAGATGATTAAATTTGAGCGCGGGTAAAGTACAATCAACAGTAATTTACTACATCATGATTCCATAAACCTGTGAAATTTGTCAGTCTAACATGTCACTGGCAGTGCGCGTCGCACTTTATTTTTTTAACGAGACAATAAGCGAGAGTCTAAAGGTTAAGGAACGTGAACTTGAAATCTATTGTATATGAATATATTCTGCTGTTCGTTTATTGTTGTGAATTTAAATCTCTTTCATCTTTATTAGCTGAAAATCGCAGAGGTCATGGGTGCCTGTAATTCTGGAAGGATTTTCCCAAACGTTAAGCTTGGAATTTAGCGACCACAGAACCAGACATTGTGCACTTTTGATGTTGCTGCTGTTGCCCTTCGCTGGCCGGGTGTTTTATTACGTCTATTGTATACGGAACGGTGATACCACCATCTACTAAACGACGTAATGTTTTTTTTCCACAATGCCTACGAGACAAAGTAGGATGACGGATATTTTTTTATGGAGCCACCACAAGGCAAGTTTATTATTATTTATGATATTGTAATATTTAAGCTGTGTAGTGGTAGCGTAAGAAAATCCACCAGCCTATAACTAGCAGTTAGAAGTATCTAGGCTGTTATTTTACTTTATCTAAGCAAATAATATTTTTTACTTCCCGCTTTGAAAATTAATAATTTTCAATTGTAGGAAGTTATATATTTCGGTCCGATTTTGAGAATGCGAGTTTTCATCAGATCTCCACGTTTTGAGGTCCTAGGAAGCCGTTCCGACTATTCCCGGCTGGCCGTCCCGCCGTGTGTGTACCGATCGAGATCCCACGGCGTTCCAAAGTGTTCAGCTGATTAGATTTTCAAGTTGATCGAGTCGAGCCGTTTCAGAGATTTTCAAAAAATAAAAAACAAAAAAACAAAATTAAATAGAGTTTCGAGCGTTGCGCTCGAAAATAACCGGGAAGTTTTAGGAATGGCCTGCAGGGTCAGCAGTATTTTTTTTATGATTTCTCATAATTTCGCGTAAATTACACATTTTTATGTGCTTTGTAGATAGACTAAGTTGTTTGACGTCCTGATAACAAAGATAACCCTTCTGCTTTTAATTGTTAATTTTGGTCGACTACATACTTCCCGGAAGTTTACAGTCTGTACACTAATAAAATTAAAATCAAGCCCAAGCATACCACCGCAAGACTTTAAAATACAATATTCTCATTCCGCGTAGATCAAACCGAAATTAATAATTAAAAGTTGAAAGTACTTTGAATTAACTTTGATAACAGGACATCAAACACCTCAGTTAAATAAATGTTGTAAAAGTCCACTGTTTAAAATGGACCTCTCTTGTTGTAAAGAGCATTTGCATTATTATACTCAGTTGGCAGGTGGATTGACTATTTCCAGACTACTCGCACCGTCCCGTCGTTGGTCTAGGCAATTTACATGATGATAATGTCTAACGCCATCTATCGGAACCCAAAAGAGTTTTGTGACAATGCCCATAATCTCCACTTACAACACTTCGCGACGAAATGGGGTGAAGAATTCTCTTACAGCGGCACCACACGGCTATATAACACCGGAACCACATGGCTATGTAAACTTAATACTAATCATAAAGTATATTATATTACTCGTTTTCCTATATACTACTACCAAATTAGCTTGAAAATACAAAATTGTTCTTTAAGGAGTGGTTTACGCCAGCAAACAAATGGCGTATTTGAATCAACGACTTTCTTTCTGTTCATACCCTTCACCTACACCATAAGAATAACGCGGCTATTCAAAAAGTCTTGAATGTATAAAACTTTATTCCTATAAAAGAACGTGTTTTTAGTTCCTTTACGTGATTTATTATCTGAGCAACGTTTTTGGAAAGTAAAAAGTCTTAAAAGCAAAACAAAGAAATTTAAATGACGTAAAAAGTACATATTGATTGGACTGTAAACACGGACTTCGCTGCCAACTGACGCAATTGGAAAAATTCATAGTTAAAACAGGAAAATCGTACGCATAGCACAAACACAATCACGCGGAATGTAAACAAAAATGGATCCGATGCATTAACCCAGTTACATGTCGATAATGTGATTTCATTCGTTAATCGAAGCGAGTTTTAATTAAGGTACGGTCTCGTTTGCACGACAAACATTGCGATTCGAATCATCCGTACCGCAGATTCTTTGCTCACGATCCATTTTATCGTCTCAAATACATCGATGCACTCATTCATTCGTTGTGTCACATTCATCAGGAAATAACATGGTAGAAAGATAACTCGAGCCGCATGTTTTGTAAAGGAGATTTTCTCTTGATACAAGTAATAGTTTAATAACTTCTTAATCGTTAAAGCGACTCCCGATGTCAAGATTTGAAATAAAATCAAGTGAATAATTGCTATTAGTCGGATAGACACCTGGTAAAGCAAAGCCCTTTCCTCATTGGTCACTAAGACAGCGACGCAACATCTGCCTTGTTTTACCGATGTTAACATTGCATGCACTTCTTAATTTGTTTACATGATTTGGTGCGCCATGCGACATTTTATTATAGAGTAAGGGTGACAAACTGGCACCAATCCACCTGATGGTAAGTGAATGCTGTGATCCATAGACATCTACATCTATACTTGATAAATATTCAAAATGTAAAATGCTTTGTCACCCCTGAGGACATAGAAGGAATGCCTTGTTTCCAGTAAAAAGGGTTTCGGATGTGGTTGTCAAATAAAAAAGGTGATTTTTTATAAACATACGAGCTGGTTCGGCAGACGTTGTTCTTACATTTCCGGTAGGTGAAGGAATAAGTTGCAATTCGGTTTTTTTTTTCACAATATAAATATAAAATTTATTAATAACTCGACTACAGTACCGGCTATCAATTCCAAGCGTTTTTAAAATCTATTTTTGGCATTATGCCATCATTTATTGTGAATTCGTTTCATTTTAGTTTATAAATAAAGAAATTGTTAATAACTGAACAACAGTGCTACCTATCGGATTCTGTCAGTCTTTCTGTAGCTATTAATTGTCGTCTCGATTAAACAAATATATTGTGTGAATATGACCACAATTGGTCGAGTCCTTCAAAAAGTACACGATTACAAACAGACGCACCAAGGCTTACGATAACAAAGAACAAATAAAATGACAATTTGCGATTATTTATCCTGGAGTAAAGTAAAGTAAAGTTACAGCCTATATACGTCCCACTGCTGGGCACAGGCCTCCTCTCATTTCTGGGAGGGTTTTAGGGCGAGGAAATGTCCGCCGCGCTGCCCCAATGCGTGTTGGCGAACTTCACATGTCTTCGAAATATTTTTTTTTTGATTTCTCAGACATGCAGGTTTCCTCACGATGCTTTCCTTCACCGCCGAGCACGTGGTAAATCAGCACTTAAAATTGCAATTAACAATTTCATTGGTGCCGGCGGGGATCGAACCCGGATTGCTCGCGTACTGTGAAACTTACAGCGAGCGCTAACCATCTGAGCTACCACGGCTCTTATCTTAGCTTTATCCTGGAACTGCAATAAAATTATCAAATAACAACGCACATTTCATATCACTTATATATAAATATGTTATGCATATATCACGCGCAAGGCGGTATCTTGGTAGCAACTGGATGCGTGAAGCCGAAGACCGGGCTAAGTGGCGCGCCTTGGGAGAGGCCTATGTCCAGCAGTGGACTGTCGCAGGCTGATGATGATGATGATGATATATCACGTTATAATAATATTATAGATTTTTCCCATAATTTCACGAAAATAACCTTAGGTATAACGACGCGATGCGTTATGTCGAAGACGCGATGATATGCTGCCGTCGTGTCGAGTCGAATACTCTACGAGTCTTTTCAATATGCAATCGACAGCGACTCGGTATGCTGAGTGTATGTTGCACTGTTGTACTGATCAATCAAGAAACAGCGTAAGTAATGGTAGTAAGTGTATATTTTCGATAAAAGGTGTTGACTATGTAAAACGGACTGCTAGAAATCAGGTATGTATCAATAATTCTGACTGCATTGAAATATTGCTGTTTCTCTGCTACTGTATTATAACGTACATCCATCTTACTTCTGACATGGGCAGGTTAAAACAAATTAGTGCCTGTATGTTAACATGTTAACACCCAGTTGACAGCTTTTGAAATTTTCAGAAATTTATCGCCTAAATCACCCTTAAATTATATGTTATCAACTGATGTAGTTAGTCGCATTTAAGTCTATTGTTTGTAATTACTCTAAGATGTCTATGCTCTAATGTTAGTTTTGAACGTTATCAAAATGCATCCTATATAATAACACAAAACGAATAATAAACTACAGGGATGTGTATATTGTACATACACATTTATGTAGTTTATTATTGATAACATAGCATGTAAACCTACTTTAAATTCCTTTATTGGAGGTATTCCCCTAGGTATGTTATGTATTTCTAGACTTTCTTGTATCAAACAAATTTTTGAGTACAATATAATCACTTATAAAGTTAGAGTAATTATCGTGTAATTACGGCGTAACAACTACCCCATAACATCCCGTGGGTGTCGTAAGAGGCGACAGAGGGAACTGAAATATGAGAGGGGCAGCAGAATCTTCCTGGTAAAAACTGTATAAAAACAAAAACTGCGGTTTATATCCCGCAGGCCATACGAGAAAAATATGAGGGAGGCCTGTATGTTACTAAACAATGAACTTTTAATGGGCTATGATGAACTGATGAATGTTGTAATCGGATGGAAAGACAGTTGCCGATAACTTATTCCACATCTTAGTCGTAACCATGACGGACATTGAAGCATATGAGAAGGCACATAATCAGGAGTGGGCTTTTGAAGTTTTTAGTGAATTTTATGTGAAAGGTTGTCAAGTTAAAAATCAAAAATTAATTTTACAATCGTATGTTATTAAAAGTTGTAATTGTATTTTAGAAACATCTTCTTTTATACACATAATAGGGGTCTACTTTAAACCTCCGATAGAAAGATTCGTGATCGCGGAATCACAAAATGGGAGTTGAAGTCGGAAATCAAATCCAATTTACTTCATTTGCCCGCCAGTAAAGTTCACATCCAACTATTGAATTGAACGGATTACCTTCTGCAGTGAAGTTTCCAGTGGTTGAAGCTTTTCCGTACCATGCCAAAAGACGGTTTTATAAGCTCTTGTTATTATTTTTATCTTGTTAATGCGTCGTAGTTTTAGATTTTATATGAGTAACAAATAACCGTTATTAATTTTATAATATATAACAATTTTTTTGAAATTTTTTGTCCGTCAGTCTGTTTGGGCTATCTTCGGAATGGCTGAACTGATTGTAAAGAAACATGAATCACGAAGATATAGAGAGCAATGTCATATTTTTAATAAATAAAAATACTCCTGACATTGCTCTCTAAGCAATATTTCTTTAGAAACTTTATCATGCATAAGCTCCTTGTAATAGTTTACTAATATCATCATCATTATTATTACAGACCGTTACAAGTCCACTGCTGATAAAAAACCTTTCACAAGGAACTTATCAAAGCACGAACGTCTTGGGGTCACCTGCATAGATCACCAACGAGCATTCCTTGTAGAATAAGGACAAACGAGCACACAATCCACTTTTGGTACGTGGATGCTGTAGCCCAGAGACATCTACATCTATCGTCGATTGAGCATTAAAATACAGATGCGTTGTCACTATTGAGGACAAAGGTAGAATGCCTTGTTACCAGTAAAAAGAATTTCTGGTTCTTTACACTCGCTATGTGAAACACGCCTGCAGTAGGCTGCTATTTTACGCTGCTATTCTGTTAGGGCGTTGTGCTTCGAAATCACTCATTCGTGTTGCCATTATAATATACCTTCAGCGTGACTCTACCACGTTTAAAAAGTTGTCGTAGCGTAGCATATACTCAGAATTACCAAACGATATTCACTGAAAAACTTACCATATTTCACTTTTTTGTTATGATATGCTATAGAGTGGTATGATTTTTCAAGAAACATGATGTATTCAAGAACAACAAATCTAATTTAAACCGAATCGACCGATAACTTTAGTACTATAGACCACATGCAAACACTTTGACACAATATTATATAGAAGGCAGAGGAGTATAATCTGCCATAATGCTTGCTTGGTTTATTACGTTTGGTTTAAAACTTCGGGCGGTGATACAGTTCCTTCACCGCTGCCAGACTGAATGTGTATAAATTATATCAAGCTTCTTGAGGTATGAGAGACGATAATATGTTATAAACGTACAAAAATACATATAAACTCAGGCATACGCTCGAACCCTTTTAAACGTAGTAGAATCGGACTCTTTTGACCTCAAAATGGCGTTTGTGAGTGGAAACAAGGCCGTAATAATATTTTTGCCCGATCATGAATTTTTGGAACCTGTATTCGGAATATTGTATTCGGATTTGTCGTTATACTTTTAACAAATAAATGCACTTAAATTAAAGGGAAAATTTAGTAGAAAAAGTTGATAATTAAATTTTAACCAGTTTTCAGTGAGTACTAATGCCACTCCTAAGGGAGATTTAGTGTAAAAAAGACTCGAAACAACTCCAAGCATAATGAAAAACTTTATTTGCACAGCACCGCGTGCTTTGATCACGACAAATGGGTCATTTACCCAAGGGATCTCTCTAGTTGGATTGTGATTTTTTTTTCTAAAGTAATCAAGTGTAAAAATGTTATTACTTTTTGCATGTCGTATTTATTTTATTTAGATAGATTTACTTATATCATTTTTGCATCAAACATATAAGTTACTCAACCAAACCTATGTTGTAATTAGAAGAGAGCTTTTAAAAATATAATCTGTGAAATATTTCATATTAGTCCTAAGGATAAAAGCACAAAAGTTAAATTTACAGCCTATACGTCCCACTGTTGGGCACATGCCTCCTCTCATTTCTGAGAGAGGTTTTAGGGCAATGAAATGTCAGCCGCGCTGCCCCAATGGGTGATGGCAAACTTCACATGTCTTTCTAGAAATATTTTTTTCTTATTTCTCAGACATGCAGGTTTCCTTACGATGTTTTCCTTCACCGCCGAGCACGCCAACACTTAAAATTGCAATTAACAACTTCATTGATGTCGGTGGGGATCGAACTCGGGTTGCACAACGGTGATCTTATTTGATTAAATTGTATTAGCTGTTTACCATTAGCCATACTATGATAGATATCTACCTCCTATATCGTGGAGGTATTTAATTGCAAACATTGGATATGAACAACTCTCAGACCCGAAACAATTATTGGGAAGGCATACCAATGCTTATTCTGAAAGGGAATCTAACCCGCAGAGCCTTAGCTAAAGCTACTGTGCTACTAATCAGTCAGAAACTTTTTAACTTCTTGCTTTATCAGAAGCAGAAAAACAGCATAATATAGATAATTCTTTTTTGACTCTGAAAAACTAAAATATTATTGTTACGACTTTATCATGAAATTAATCTTTAAAAAGTTTAAAAAAGCAAAAAGTTTAATATAAGGTCGGAATTAAATGGTGAAAAAATTTAATAATCGACTTATTAGTCCTGATTGCAGAATGTCAAATGTCGCTCCGGATTATGGAGCTCGCAATAACAGAAATGCTTCACTTATTAAAAAGTTTCCGCGCCGGCAACCTGGCATTTTCAGTCTCAAGTGAGGCGTGAGCTCAATGGCTGCTAACTTTTTATTTTTCCTCTGTGACTTATTTTAAAACAAAATGTTAACGGCTTTTTAAGTTCAAAACTGAGACGGCGTTCTTTATGAAGTTATATTTTGCGCTTGCAAATATTCACGCTCTTTTATCTTACCGATAAATTTCTCTACACTCATGAAGAGGGAGTATAGCGCGGAAGCAATTACTAGAAAGTGCGGCAGTTTATAACTCGTATTTTATTATCGAGCCTTGAATAAAATATGTTGCTATACTGGTATTTTCAAGATGTAGAATATAGATACTGAGTGAATTAATATAAGTTTTAAAATGCATAAACAATATAAAGACATAATCAAAAAAAAGAAATCCTCCACATATAAACATAGTTTCTAGAGTGTTTCCTTTTACTATAATTCCCATATCAGGAAGCTGATCGCGTGTCTGATTGCAACCAAAGGAAACATTTCTTTAAAATTATTGTACCTAATAATATTCATTTAAAATACAAAGAAGTTTTTTTTTGGTTTTGGTATATATACGAGTAAGTTCTGCCAAATGCTGGAAGCATCCAATAATAGCTAGCTATAGCTATTATTAAATAAGAAAACCACTATGTAAGCAACAAAAACTGTGTAAATATAGTTTAATAATAATTAAACTATATTTAGGATCTAAAATGTTCGAATACTTACCTCACCTTAAGTAATATAATATCGATTCCTTTCATTCCATTCATTACAGCTTTCCTAAATTTCACTGCTAAACGTATTCTCCACCACAGATCGCCTCATAGGGGGGATATTTGCCATAGTTGCCGCGTCAGGTTATATTTTATTTGTTAGATAACATTTTATGTGACGGTTGATGATAAATCAGCTTTAAAGTAAACAAGAAAACGCATTCAGATTCGAAAACCAAATATTCTCAAATGTTCATTTCGACTAAGCCTCAAAATCAAGATCTTTACTACTAGATTAAGAGCCGATTTTTAAATCTTTAGATACATTTTATTCATATAAATAAAATACAACATAAATTTATAAATTTAAAATTATTGATAAAGATTCAACTGTAGTTGAATGAAAAACAAAAAGTTCAATTGCTTCGCTTTTTTATTCAGTCAGGTGATAATTTATTCGATGGACAACTTTTATCTAAAATTATCCCTTAGTAAGGTTACCAGACCACCGCACTTCTGCTCCACGCCTCCGGAGTAGTTCCACCATGGAGGACGGAATTAAAGAGCTTCTGAAGGACTTCAAGTACCGGTTTTCCACCCGCTTTCAGAAGCTCCGCTATAATTCCATCCTCGCCTGGGGCCTTGCCGTTTTTAAGGTGCTGATGCATTATAATCTCGCTCAGACTGACGTCCGGGATATGATTGGACCGACATAGCCCAACGGATTAGTAATCTGAAGTGGCAATGGGCCGGCCATATAGATCGAAGAACCGACAATCGATGGGGAAAAAAGGTTCTCAAGTGGAACCCTCGTACCGGTAGGCGAAGTGTAGGGCGACTCCCCACTAGATGGAGTGATGACCTGGTAAGATATGCAGGAAGTCGATTGATGCAGGTGGCTCAGAACCGTTCTTTGTGGCATTCCTTGAGGGAAGCCTATGTTCACAAGTGGACTTGTGAAGGGCTGTAATGATGATGAATGGTGATGGTTACCAAATGGTTAGGTTTTGACTATATAACAATGTGAAACCGTTATAACAAAAGGCTTAATAATATTTTCATATTTTTTTAATGTCAAATTTCGACCAAGGGAATGAAGTAATCATTTTGAGCATAATAATATAGACTTTGAACTCGTAAGCTTTCTATATCAAAGTGACTGAGCACCGGACCGTGATAAATTAAAGTTATAATCAAAACACATAGACAAATTGAGAGAGCATTGGGAGATATCATTTGTGAAGTTCAAAAGGGAACCGTCAAGGGTATTAATAAGTAAGAGGACAGATTCATTTTTAAAGATGTTGACGCTTGAGTCACGTTTCAAGGATTTCGGGAACAGTTAAAAACACTATTAGGTCGATCATTAAACTTTGAATGAGTGACATCTATGAAAGAACCATATTTTAAGAAATACAGCTTTGGTACAAATTAAACAAAAAAATACTTTAAACACATAGTCTTAGAGGTGAGATTAGAAAACAGAATTGATTTCATCTGAAGAGATAAATTTGCCAGTGTAAGTTGTCAACTGATTTGTCACAGTGGACTTTTTGGGCGTCACTCGCATTTGACGCATTTAAGATGTGAACTCTGAAATAGTTTTAAGATAAAACTATCTAGATGTCCAGTTTATGGCAAACAATTACTTAAACTTTTATTAATAATTTAGAAACCTTATATTTAAGTTGAAAACTTTGTCTGAAAACTTGCTGTGCGTACCTACGTAACGAAGTATAAAATTTCTCAATAGGCCTAGGGCGTTATTGGTTAAAACTTCAAGAAGTTAAATTAAAACATAAGTTTTCTATTAAAATAGAAAATTAAAAAAAATTTATTCCAATTTATCAACTTTGTGCTTAAAATAGATTATAGGCTCCACAGCACAACAAGCACATCTTTTCAAAGGATTTTTTACTTTGTTTTCGAATATTATATTTATTGATATAGCATGAAAAAGATTAAGCCATAAAATCCGGATGGTCTGCTGTGGCGCGAAGCTGGGCGCCGCGGGAAGCAGACGGCCGTAAGCATTATAGATTTTATAACTATTACGGAGGGCATGTGAGTTTATAGCCATAACGATAACAAGCGCGCATCACGGGAACTTCCAAGGAACTCTTTAGTTTAGAGTTATATTATTAAGAACGGCGTCAAACATAAAAAAGTGGACTTGATTGTATGATAATATTGTAACAACGATCTTTATGTAAAGCAGTATGATTATAGTAGAATTTTTAATAAAAATCTGCAAATCAGCTCTTAATGTCGTGGATGTTTAGTTTTTATTCTAAAATATATATTCGACATCGGTTTACTGATACGTTGGTTTATGTCGGTTATTTTGGTTCTATTAAGGATGCTATCATCGGAAAAGAAACTCCGAGCATAGTCCTCTCCATAACTCGCTGAACGACTTTAAGCTTTCTCCATAGCCAAGAGTGGAGAACATAGTCTCAGTTATCGGACAAATCGCATAATGGATCAGTCGTACCAGCAAGAGGAAAGTTGGACAGCCACCCACTAAATGGAGGCAGTTGGCTCAGGACACTGCTTTTTGGCATTACATGTGGAAGATCTATGTTCAGCAGTGGACATGTGAAATTCTGCAATGAAGATGATGACGAAGATTTGATATCCAGATTTATAAAAATATCGTATATAACAGAGCTCTAAGCTACTACGTTCGAATCCCAACCAATATTACATTTTCCAAAAACACATACCTACATCTTTAGTTTTCGGATCTTTTTATTTGCTTGTCCTCCGTGATACTGACATTACACTATAGCTTCTAAACTTATCGCATAAAATCATAAAGTTAGGGGTAGGTCGGGACGAGTAAGTACAATTAGTCTATTTAAATCTACATGAAGAAAATGTTTTAGCCATGAACAAAATATATTATGCGCTATACAAAGCTAGCAGCTAGCTATAGTAACTGTAGCTTTCTTTACTGTTTGTTTGTTCTAAACAAATTTAAAGGTTAAGAGGCCTTGTGGTGGTGTCGTAAGAGATTCTATCATCCCGTTTTGTCGCGTGAGAAATTTCAGAAAAATCTTTTGAAAAGATTTTTCTGTATACCCCCATTTAACCATAACCATTTCGTTTACGTTAGCGTTAAAATGCCCAGACCAGTGACAAGCAGCAGCAACGACCAAGCGAGACGTCTGCGTTATGTTTGTTCGATCGCAGGTCAACACTTACGATCGTCAGTCAATCCGCCCGCCAGGAGTGAAGATTAAGGCAAATCCCTGCAACGGAGGCATGGGCCTTGTAATACATTTGCGGGCCAATAAAGAAAAGCAGGTAGCTACGCAAAGCAATGATCCAAGTGATCATCAAGAGAAATCTATTTTTATATTTAATTTCGTTCTTTATTTATCTTTCACATAAAATGATACCTACCAATACTTGCTTTGTTCATTGTTTATTTCTTAAAATTTGTATAGTTGTAATTCCAAATGTAGGAATTTCGGCTCAGAGGGGAATCCTAAATTATCGACCAATAAAATCTCACTCTGCGCTTGCTTCACGTACATTAGGGATTAGACGGTAACTACTAAAGTTATACGACATAACCATCGGCCACGTACTTAAATAAAACGAAACCCTGAGAGGCTAACTTAACGACTTTATTTTACGGAATAAAACCTACTTAAGCTTACGTTTAGAGTTTGGATGTTTAACGATATTATTTATGAAGATAAGAAATCGACGGGCATTTAAAAATGATAAAGATTCCAAAATTAATACCCTCCACCAACCGTTCTTGCAGTAATCCGCTTAACGTCGTACAAATTATTGAGTGTGGGACTAAATACTGATATATTCTTCCGTTAACTTCGTTTATGTCACGGCCGAGATAGAATGTGTGTGTTTAGATATACTTATAAAATAATATGCGTGATAATATTTCAATAGGCCATAATATAATTATTGTTAAAAACGACCACTTACTAGACCACAATGTTTGAAAAACTGGCGATTAAATTCAAAATTAAAATAATAATTATAATTTATCAGATTTTAAACAAAACTTATTACTTATTGGCTATTAAATATTGAATATTAAAAAAAATACCTCATTATTCGTAAACAATAAAGGGTATTGTATTGTATTGTAAACGTATTTAATGAATTGTAATGCATGACATACACCTTTGTTTTAGTGCCTACTGTTTTAGTTTACTCGTACTGCCCTACACCTCGTACCGGCGGACGAAGTGTAGGGCGTCCCCGCACTAGATGGAGTGACGGCCTGGTAAGACATGCAGGAAGTCGATGGATGCAGGTGGCTCAGGACCGTGCTTTGTGGCATTCTTTGGGGGAGGCCTATGTTCAGCAGTGGACTTGTGAAGGGCTGTAATGATGATGATGATGATGATGTTTTACAAAATTTATCCATGTAGGTGTGGTGTAAGAATATCCACTACCCGTATTCCGTGGGTGTCGCAAAAGGTGAAAGAGGGAAACTGACCCAGGAGAGGGGCAGCCGCATCTTACTAATAACAGCTAAATAAAAAATAAAAACTACGGTTGCCAACCCGCTTGCCTAGCGTGGCAACTAAGGTAAGTATTCTCTATGAGGTAATTTATGGGAATGTCTATGTTCAGCAGTGAACTTTTGATAGGCTATAATGGATGGATGGATAAATAGTTTTATAACATTCTGGTGGTCCGACAGGCTTTGTTCTGTGTTTTACGGTAGATGGCGCGATGAGTTTCACCCCGAGTTCACCAAAACTTTTAGTGTATTTTGTTTTTTAAAATACGGCCACAGCGCCTGTTCATATTTTAAAAGTATCTTTTTTGGCATTAATGAAACATAATATTACACTGTAGATACGAATCATTTTGATCCATCAAATAAGAATTTAGCAATAATTTGACTAGGTGTAGCACCACTGGCGGATCCTTGCATAGCTGTAATGCATTGTCTTGATAAAACAAATATTGTAGATTGTGGTCATATCACACATTTTTTTGCAATCGGTTAAGTCGTTCAGAAATAACACGACCACTAACAGAAGCACTATCGAATTACATTTACTAAATATATATACTCACATGTGCATAATAGGTATAATACAGTTGAAAAAGTACTTGGCCGAAAAAAGTAAAACAGATAATGCAGAAATACGAACCTTGGCTTAAGTCAGTTATACATCGATAAAAAGAAGTTAAAAGAACGATATTAATTTTAACATCGTAGATTTCAATCTGCCATTCGACGACCGTTTATCATCCCCAAGTTAAAATTTTAAAACTTAGGAAACTTTAAAAGTTATGACGCCTTATTGATTGATTTTAAACCATGGCGACGATTTCCGAATTAGTGAGAATACACATATTTACTGCGTAGCTCTACATCGCTTAGTACGCAATATGATAAATGAACATGACATATGTTATATGGCATTTGTATATAAAGTACACACGCAAATATAGAGGCATTTACAAAAATCTAGCGTTGTCTTCTGTATCGCTTATACTGAACGCAACTTTTACATAGCGCAGACCCTATTTATTTCTATTATTTCGGTACATATTTATTATAGAACAAAAGAGCATGCGGTTCATCTAATGTGTTGACCGCCGCTCATGAATATCTGCAACACCAGGGAATTGCAGGTGACTTGCCAGCCTTTTGAAAACGAGTAAGCTCGTTTCTTGACGGTCCCGAAGTCGATACCTTCTATTAACATAAAATCAAATAACTTAGTGGTCGCGTTTATTGAAATTTTTATAAATAATATGTTGTCCGAATGATTTGTAAACTGTAAAATGGGTCTAAAGGCGAAACCGTTTTGTAAATATAGGAACCAGAAATACCGCATTAAAGTAGGTACTTTATAATTTTAAATTTACTTTTGATTCCATTACTCTACGCACGTTTAGGATTATCAAATCTAACCATATTATAAAAAATATAGTGACTCGATCAATGTAACAACAAATAAAATCGATACAATTATTTACCTGATATGTATCTGTTTGAAGAAAGTAACAATCATCGTAAGAAGATTGATATCAAATGCCGATGATCGCATAAGCAAACGATATAACTAATGCTCGGTCATCGAACCGATCTGTCAGTTAATCAGTCCCGTAATATCTAACGTCCAACAATAGAAACCTATCCATTGGATAATAACTCATTGTCTTACTTTTTGTCGAACTAATCACTTTATTGTTTCACTCTTATAATCAATTACTCGATTAAGTTTCGTATAAACGTCGGCATGGGCAGTTGTTCATTAGTTGTATACCAATACGTTAATTTATTCTACGTCTAGTCATTCGCTAGAGTTATACAACATAATGAAAGAGTATTTTAATTTTAATGTGTTTGGGTTTCTTATTATGATTTTGTATATTTGGAAATACCCAAATATATGAAGATATACACAAATCTATGTAAGAAAGAAGAATAGAATAGAATATTTTTTTATTTAATATATATACATATATATTACAAGTAATTCTTATTGAAAGTAATTTTTATATACATACTTTACATACTTTTAACTATGTAACTAATGATAAAAGTTGATGGGTATTTATCGTACGGTGGCGAAGTAAAAAAGTTTACCAACCAATCTCCTTTTATTGATGTTGTTAAAATCGGCTAAGGTAACGATAAGGACTCTGGTATATAAGTGATGATAATCTGTCTGATATTTCCCAATGTCCATTGTCCCTCTACTAGTTCCTTTTACGACTCACAAAGGACGATTGTAAAATTTCATTCAAGAGTTAATTTAACGTTTGTTATCCGAACCGGGTGAAAAACATACTCATCTTCCGTCGTCGAATGCCAGATCGAGACTCTCAGAGGAAAACTCTCAGAAGAAAACTGGAAGATATTTTAAATATTTAATAAAGACTGCTTTCTACTGCACTATCTGTTAAACGATCTCACGATCTAAGATAAAATTACTTTCTTACTTTATTGCACTAAAAGTAGAGATGGCAGAAGATAACGAGCTTTACAAAAATATTATTTTTTCAAGTTCATCTATCTTTATTAGTTTTTTACATACCTGCAAGTCATTTGATGTTTTCATAAAGCTTTTGTACGTGGTAGAGTCACGCTGCAACTATATTATAGTTGTAGCACAAATGGGTCGGCTCGACCGGGGTAGGACCACGCTCTCACAGAATACCAGCGTAAAATAGCAGCTTAATGCTGCTGTGTTTCGTATGGTGAGTGTAGAGAACCGGAGACCCTTTTTACTGGAAAAGAGGCATTCCATTTTAGTCCTCAGGGGTGACAACGCATCTGCATTTTGATTCTTAATTGAGGATAAATGTAGATGTCTATGAGCCACAGTACCCATTTACCATCAGGTGGACTGTGTGCTCGTTTGTCATCCTATGCAATAAAAAAAAAGCTACTCAGGACCGTGCTTTGTGGTATTCCTTGGGGGAGGCCTATGTTCAGCAGTGGACTTGTGAAGGGCTCTAATGATGATGATGATGATGATGTAGCTACGGCGTCAGATACTACACTACCCTATATCATACTATGGATTTCGTAAGAGCTGACACAGAAAAACTAGAAAATGGGCAGCAAATGAGCTTATATCAGGCAGCATCTACCTGATATAAACTCAAAATAATAATGCGGTTGCCAGCCCGTTCGCCTGATGATGACTCCTTAGTTTGGTGTGGTGCAAAGTTGTTAGCATACGCGGCTGCATACCGTTACAGCCTATCAAAACTCCACTGCTGAACATAGATTTTCCATAGATTGCCTCACAGGGAGGATATTTGCTACAGTTGCCACGCTTGGCAACCGAAGTTATTTTAATTTGGTTTGTCATTAGGGAGACGCTGCTGCACATCTCCTGGTTTGTTTCCCTCTGTCGTCTAACGCTATGAATATGTTATGACCCTAAAACATCCTATTCTTCGGCTCCGTGGCGCACTGGCTTAGAAATGAGTTACGGCGCTGAGGGCAAATACCGCACCAAATAAATATTTGTATCGCCTACAAATAATTGTTTCTATTCAGGATGTTAATACATAATATTCAACCTCCTAACGCAAAATGAAATCACGATACAAAAATCACGTTACTTTCTTATAGATTTGCAGCCAAATGAAATATCGGTACGTGTAATTCACAACTACCTATTAATTGCTAATTTTTTTTTTTTGAAAATTGAGGAAATAATGATAAATTTGATAAAAATATACACAACAGAACATGTTTAATTACAGTTTACGATCAGTTTAAGTTCATTAGACTAACAAAGAACCCTCAAATTACTTCCGTGTAAGCTTTCTTTTTTTAATAAATAATGAATAATTGAAGCTCTACTTAATTACATTAATGCACTTAAAATATTCCTTCGACGAAATTGCCTTTGACGTATAGAACAGGCCAAACCAATGTTTGGTTCGGACTACCCACGATGATTTAAATTTACAATCTTTCCGCTCATTAACTAGCAGTCCTGAGTCGATTAAGTCGTAACACGCTTTATATAGACCTAGCTGTATGCACCAATTAAATTTATTCTCTATATAGACTCGCGGGGTTAACTTTCGAGATGTTTATCTGTTGCGGTTAAAAGTTAAAGGAAGTTCATTTGAAATGGATGTTATGTATATTTGTATGAATAACGTTTAAAATAAATTGACCACGAAGTTAAATAGGATAAAAATAAAGATTTTAAAATAGATGATTCAAATCTTTCATAAAATAGCCAAACAGATGACAGGCAACAACGCCGAATGTGCAAGACAAGTAATGCAATCGTCAATCGTCTGTCAAGCGTAGTGATTAAGACAAAAATTCCAACTACAATAATAAAAGTGTTTTCAGCAATTTACTTTTTGGGCTGATGATGATGATAAATAAATTTATTAGAAAGAAGAAAAAAGAAGGAAAGAAAGAAAAAGAAGGAAAGAAAGAAAAAAGAAGGAAATAAAAAAGAAGGAAAGAAAGAAAAAGGAAAGAAAAAAGAAAAAGAATGAAAGAAAGACAGACAGAAAGAAAGAAACACCTTTATTAGTAACTACATAATAAATAATTGCACAACATGAGTATAATTATATTATTAGAATAACATTAATGCAGCAACAACTTAGTCATCCGACTCAATAACCACAAGTAATAACCACAGCGCTGATATTCTGCCAGTGCTCTTATCAAGAACTCACGAGTAGTCGACAGATTTATATCTTTATGAAAAACAAGTGAAAATTGAGAAAATAAAAACTAGTATAACCACTTCTGCCAAGCGAGTAGACAAAGACAAATCATCCTATTACGAAACAGGCATACGTTCAACAGTTGACTTTTATGGGCTGATGATGAATTTTCGTCCACCAGGTAATTGGATGCTGTGGCCCAATCTTCGATTAAGAATCAAAATGCAGATTTGTTTTCACTCCTGAGGACTACGATGGAATGCCTCGTTTCCAGTAAAAAGAGTCTCCACACGGTTGTCTACACTCACCATACGAAACACAGCAGCATTAAGCTGCTATTTTACGCTGGTATTCTGTGAAAGTGTGGTCTTTATCTGGTCGAGCCGACCCTTTCGTGCTACAGCCATAATATAGCTGCAGCGTGGCTCTACTACGTAACAAAATGAAGAAGAATAAACATAATTATATAGAATAAGCTATATTTGAGAGGTCTGCTTGCTCTGTTTGAATTCAATACTTTCACGAGCACAAAGTTATGTCATTTAAAAGGAGTAATATCATTTTCGAAACTTCTCAAACAAAAACATAAGCACTAAAGTTACTGAAAGTGTCCATTGAGCAATTTCCTTACTCGGCCGAAATTTCCATCCTTGCAAAGTATCACAATCTGTATCTTCCTCTTATTCAACTAATATCATGTCTTTATTTTCACAGTAATAGAGTTAAAAATGGAATAAAATGTGATTTTTAATAAAATTCGTATAAAGTTGTCGATGAAAGTTATAAAAAAGTGTCAAATTGATAACGTAGTACGGTCACGTCCATCTCCAACGCGCTGGGATCGGAAGTCGGTTCCGTATAACTAAACCAATCAGGTGACCATTGTCTCAGATAATATGCCATGTATCAGTCTGTCTACGTAGTTGTTTTGAGACGTGATCGAAAATTTTATTGTTGATTTTTAAGATTTTCACTACTATTATATGAAGCTCTCACATTGTGAATTATATATTTCGAATGTCGCACTTTAGTTACCTTGATACATACAGTTACAAACACGCGCATATGCAAACTCGCTCATGCGCATGCATGCCAACGCTAGTGCACGTTCAAGTGCACGCTCACGTGCAAGCATATGCATACACACACGCGTACGCACAAACACACACACACTCGCCCTGGTGGAGAGTGTATTAGCACGTCCTTAAGAAGCTAATGATAAAAAAAATTACACGATATCCCTGCCGGGGACGCTTTTTAATGCGATCTCGTTAAGAAGAAATTCTGCACACTTCACGATTGTACATAGTGAAAAGTCACGGTCCAACATATCTCATTCATCATCTCATTATGATAATAATCCAACTAAAACAACATCTCCTAATTAGCACCTTAACAAATGATGAAATTAAAAAATGAAATGAAATGAAATTATATTTATTAAAAAGAAATGAAAAGAAACGAAGTGAAATGAAAGGGAAGAAAATATAATGAATTGAAATATATTTATTTCATCGATGTAAGAACTTAAAATTTCGTATGCAAAATTTATTTTTTTCTTAAAATCTACCTATATATAAATGACGTTCTTGTTTTCTTGAAAATAAAAATGACAGTCGCATCGATAACTCAAGCATGTATTATCCTAAAAACAAGAAAAAAAGAAAAGAAGAAGGAGAACTTGCATAGCAAGCCTGAGCAGATCAGCGCGTAAGCTGCTATACTGTGAGAGCGTGGTAATTCAAAACCATGCATTCGTGCTGCAACTACATAAGCGCACGCGTGTCGGTGTGTGTGTGTGTGTGTGTGTTCGTGTGCGTGTGAGTGCGTGTGAGTGTGTGACTGCTTTAATTGCAAGTTTTACACCTACACGAGTTGACTAGCAAAGATTGCCGCCAAGCATTAAGGCTGTCCATTGTTGTCTCAGTTATTTAAAGGGGTCACAATAAAGATTAAATAAATATAATAATGAGGATAAAATATTATCTACTTTTCTGAAAAAGAAAATAAAAGTAGGTCGCCACAAAAAGATTCAAGCGAAAATGCGGGTCCAAGGCAATTTTCACGTAACATTGTCCGAAGGAACATGCTTATCTCTAAAAAGTTTCTACAAGTATGTGCAAAGACAGACGTAAAAGTCATACGTGAGACACAAGCTTCCGCTAAGTTTTCAACTTTCTGGTAACGCTTGCACACTTGTCTGTTCACAGTACGAGACTACCATAGTAGCTAACGTACGACATGTGTTAAGAATAAATATTACAACGCATTGCAAAATGTATCTTATTTTAACTTTGAAATAATAAATAATCACCATTTTTGTGTTTAGTTTTCTGTTGAATATTTTGGGTAAAAAATAGCATACAGTTCACCTGATGGTACGTGGATGCTGTGGTCCATAGACATCTACTACATCTATCCTCGGTTAAGGATCATAATATGTCAATTTTCGGTAAATTTCCTCACAAACATCAACAGGCCGTGATCATTCCACTTATTACGTATACGATCGACGATTTATGATTTCCCTAAATTGAAAATTTTATTTCCACATCTATCTTTTGACAGAAATATCATTTTTTATTCATTTTTAGATAATCAATAAAATCAGGCGTTACTTTCCAAAAATTCATTGTATAGAAGATGGTAAACTTAACTAGCTGGGATCCGCAAACGTTTTGAACTTTAATAATACTTCTTGTAATATCTTCCTTAATACGTTACAGTGAACACACTGCAGGGATGTATTTATATAATATTATAAATTGTTATATATAATATTCTCGGTCCATTATCAATCCATTACTGCCTATAAAAGTCCACTAAACATAAATCTCCTCCATACATTGTCTCATAGATTTTGCCATAGTTGCCACGATTGGCAGGAAGGTTGACAACCGATTTTTTAATATTTTCAGTTATTATCAGGAAGATGCTGCTGCCCATGTCCTGTTTCAGTTTCCGTCTGTCGCCGCTTGCGAAACCCACGAAGTTAAAAATTGGTTTATTATAAATACCTATTAAAAGTTATGATTAATATTTTAAAACGTGGATACGATTTTTTCAATGGTTCAGTAATTGAATCATTAGGTGCATTTTAATATAATATTATAATAATTTTAAAAATTGTATCAAATTGAAAAGTATTGTGGAAACTTTTCGTTAAAACCTTAATGTTAAAAATGTGTATGTTATACTTAAGTTATATTGCCACCATTTTAGAATAATGGTCTTTAAAAAGCAATAGGATATAAAAATACAATCTATATTTTGCCCTGTATTAAAACAATTGACACATAAGGTCCAATAACTAAAGAAAAATGCGTGATTATGTGATGTATAATCTATGTTTTTTACATTAGGCAGCATTCAAAACCGCTCAGGATTACAGGGTACGTCCAATAAAAACTGTTATTGAAAAGTATGTGTTTTTCTCGCGTAAAATGATGAAAGTTTTGTTAAAAGTTAAATTAATCTTTGAATTTTTATTTTTAATGAATTCCGCTTTGAACATCTCCACCTCTCATAATCGTCGTCTACGTTCCACTAACAATCTTTCGCTTCGCATTCCAGCACATTCATCCTCCTTCTTCAATAAATCATTATCGGTTACAACTGTATGCTTGTGGAACTCCTTGCCTTTATATGTATATTCGACGTGCTCAGTCCCTTTTTTCCTTCAATAACTTCTCAAAGCATATGACTTGGCGCTCTAATATTCCCCATAATAATTCCCGTTCTTAATTGTATATATACTACCTATCCTCAACTGTCATCATCTTATGTTTTTATGTATACATATATATATATATATATATATATATATATATATATATATATATATATATATATATATTTGTCTTTTATTTAATTGCTAAATTTATGTGCACCTTTCCTATTCGCAATTCATTGTAAAAACAATTATTTCCGCTTAGATGTATATAAGTGTACAAAAAGAATATATTGATTGATTGATTGATTGATTAATCGATTATGACAATAAACGGTTTTCGAAACAATTCCATCGTCAATACTACTTTGTGCTTTAGTTATTTTTTCGAATATTTTATCTCTCATCGTTTGAAAGTTGTAGCTGAAACAACATAAACTGTTACTACTCAAACAACACAGATCCATTTAGTCGATATAACATGGGGATGGTTAATGACTTTGAAGTAATTTTACGTCCTGCTGGCGCAGCTCTATTTCATGAGCTTTTACATTTGAAGCTACACCAGTGATATATTTTTAACGACAATCACATACGTAAACCATTCAAGGGTATTAAGTCATAAAAATGGACAATAACTGCCTAATAAGCCGTTTTAGTGACGTAGGATTTTGTGTTGTACAAACAGTTTATCATAATATGAAGACTTGACTTACCATAAATAATTTCATATCGGAGTTTTTTTTTAAATTACAAAATACGATATAATTTATAAACATGCCATGAATTTACCTAAATTATGACGTTTCTTTACAAGCTGGAACAAATGTTTCAGTTTAAATTTAATATTTATTATCAACACTACTAAAAACCATCTTCCTATAAGTTTTATAAAAATCTAGTGATATTAATGGAACATCGTCTTCGTAAATTTATTAGGTCCGCTTAACGATGACTTAAAATTCTCTTAATTAGGAACATAATTGATGAAATATTTAAATAGTAAATATTTCTTTATTTACTAAGAAATTTAACTTATTTTTATAATTATTACTTTTATCATATTTAGACCGGAACAATTTTATTCCATCTTAGTCCTCAGGGGTGACAACGAATCTGCAAATTGATTCTTCATCGAGGATAGATGTAGATGTCTATTAGCCTCAGCATCCACTTACCATCAGGTGGACTGTGAGCTCGTTTGTCATCCTTATTCTATCAAAACGGCGACAAAGGTGTGAGACGTGTGGTACTGCGGTCACCAATCCGCCTGCCAAGCGTTAAGGATAAATCATACTCTTTCATAGGTATATTCTCATGTCGAGCAATAGATTTTTGTGAACTGATGAAGAAGAAGATAAGAAAACTACATATTAAAATAAACCTTACTATACTCGCGCATTAGTCGATAAATTTTACGTATCTTTTAGGTTTATTTTTAATTTTTATTATGAACTAGCTGGAACACGGCGCGTTGCTGCCACAGAAAAAATAATTGTCGAAATATCGTTTTAAATTTGGAAGAGTTATATTGTTTAATTAGGAATGATAATACATTCATTGAAGTTGAGTGATGTATAACTTTAAAATAAATTTGTTGGTACGATACGCGCGCCACCTATTGTAAGTTGGTTGTAATATGCCTATTACCTTCTCACAAGTGCAAGCAATGAGTTGACAAAGTTTTAGCGCAATCTGGTGAACGGTATGGCAGCGCATAAAATACGAACAAACAAAAATTTATTTTTATATATTAGATTATAAGGACTGTATAGGACGACATACTAGCTACGTTTTAATGTTTTAAATGCATTACCGTTACCGTTACATTATAGTAAACATTATAGGTAGTAAACATTATAGGTAATATATTATATTACTACTATACCTATAATGTTTACTTTTTGCTTATAAAATATATAGCGAAAATAAATACTCATGACAGTTGAGGTGACAGTTGGTATTCAAGTCAAAGGGGTAAATAAATTTACATTATTATTAGAGATTCTTCTATAATACCCTTTTATAAAGTTCTCTAAGCTTCTATATACTCTTTGATAATCATTCAGACGAACTGTATAATTTTAGCTGATACAAGAACTTACTATCTAATATTTGGCTTAATGATTTAACAACATGAAAAATAATTACTACTATAATTTAGTATGTTTTGAATAATTTATTGCAAAGGGATTTAATCGCCTACTATTCGCTAATTTTTTTCTTAAAGACTAAAACAATATAAATATAAAGTTGCCGTTTATTGGTGACATAAGAAAATCCACTACCCTTTATCTTTACGTGGATGTCGTAAGAGCGGACAGAATGGTCCGAGAGCTCATGACGCATTTTTCATGAAGTGTTTGATGCATCATGAAACTTTGTTGAAACGTATCAGTTCACTTAATAAGCAGATTGCAGAAGAAGTTGCATTTTCAAAAATTCCAAAAAAAGTGTTTGATTTAATCTGCCATTTTTACAGCGTGTTTATTATATATAATAAAAAATTCTCACAAAATGGCAGACAATTTCTCCGGGGGTTAATAATTTAAAAATATTTAAATAAATCTGATATAATCACTGGTTACACGCTTTAAAACCAAGTAATTTCGGCACATTACTTGATGTGGAAAGCTTGCGCATCGCCGTAGGAATCCAACTAGGAGCGGCGATTTGTCAACCCCATCAGTAGCTCTGTGGTAGCAGCGTCGACAAGTTTGGGCTCCACGGATTTTCATGTAAGAAAAGTGCTGGTAGGTTTTCACAGCACGGTTCTTTGAACGATGTCATCCGAAGGGCTCTTGTCTCTATAAATATTCCCTCGGTTGTAGAGTCTTGTAGAATATTTAGAGACGATGGCAGGAGACCCGACGTTATGACATTGGTCCCTTGGGAGAGAGGTAAAGCCCTAGTGTGAGATGCTACTTGCGTAGACCTTTGGCGGCCTCTCATCTCAAGGGTACCTCGCTTAGAGCCGGGGCGGCATCAGAGGCAGCTGAACTGAGTAAGTGGTGCAAATATGAGTCTCTGAGAGATGACTACCTACATATTTGTGCCATTTGCTGTAAATACTATCGGTCCGTGAGGTCCACGTGCGATTAAGTTCCTAAAGGAACTCTATCCGCGAATTCTGCGAGGAAACGCAGCCAGCGTTCTTGGCGCGCTACCACGGGGAGTAGGACTATATGATAATTAAGTTATAGTATATATTTAAGATTAAATAAAAAATAAATCTTGTGTGGACAGGAGATAAATGTGCTACGGGTCGTAATGAGTTCGACAGGGAGCGACAATTGCCGATATACCCTTAGTCATTCTTCGCGCTCCCATTGACTGCGGATCACGTGATCTTGTACAGCTGTTACAATTGAAATGAAAGATATGCATAGAAATGATATTACACATACTTATATTATATAATATATTATTTTAATTATATTATATTATTTTTTATACTTACTTAAAATATTTATTTATTAAAATATATATTTTATTAGATGAAAATTTCAAGAAGTAGATAAAAATAAAGTTTACTTAAATGCACAACAATGATTACAGCTAATGGTAATAAGGAATTAATTGTCCACGCTAGATTTATTTAAATATTTTTAAATTATTAACCCCCGGAGAAACTGTCTGCCCTTTTGTGAGAATTTTTTATTACACATAATAAACACGCTGTAAAAATGGCAGATTAAATCAAACATATTTTTTGGAATTTTTGAAAATACAACTTTGGGGTAGTTTGCCCCTATATCAACCCCTTCAGAAGTGTCTGCCTTTTTTTTTCTTAATTCTTTATCAACTTAGCTGACGGAAATTCATTATTATTATTTGAATCAAACATTTTTTTGGGATAATTTTTTTGCGACTTACCTGTATGCGCAGTACCAGGTGTACCCAAGTAGGCCAGGCAAACAGTTAAATATCTGCTTATTGGGTGGACTGATACTTTTCAACAAAGTTTCATGATACATCAAACATTTCATGAAAAATGTGTCATGAGCTCTCGGACCAGAAGGAAATGACACTTGATGACAATTCGAAATATCAAAAAAACTGTGGTAACCGACCAATCAGCCAAGTTTGGCTACTATGGCAAAGGCAATATACACCTTTATCAGTCACCAAAAATGGCCTATAGATCTATGAGAAATTCTATGTTTAGCAGTTGATTTTGATCGTTCGTAATGAATAAAAAGAAATATAAATATTAGAAACATTTAATGAACTAAAGCCCGTCAATAAACATAAAACTGCCTTCGTTTTCAAATTATCAACGTATTTCAAAGATACCAACAACGATAGCAATAAATTTAATTGCTACAATCGATTCGTACTTACCAACAGAAAAGTTTGAAAAGTCATAAATTTGTCTTTCAATTCGTAAGTACTTGTGATGTCAAACTTCTTATTTCACACATCAGCACCTATTTGTCAAAACGTATATTGAAGTGTAAATTGTTTCGTCGGCTGTAGCTTTTCTATACAAGTTAAAACAGCGCTACCTTCTTTGAGTTTGCTTCAACATATTATTTATAATGCTTACAACATATTCAGATAAACATTTTTTACGATAATATATTTTATATTTGTGAATATTATAGAATAAAAGCCATTGAACGTTGAATAAAACTAAGATATATAATATTTTTTCACGTTTTATTTAACTTTATTTTTGTTTTTTTTTTTTTGTAGAATAAGTGCGTCAAACGAGTACCCATTCTAACTGATGGCAACTGGATGCTGTGGCCCATAGATATCTACATCTATCCTCAATTAAGATAAGAACTAAAATGGAATCCTCGGCTCCCTACACTCAATATTATACGCAACACAGAAGCATTATGCTTCCTCCACACTACTCGCGAAGTAGATCGAAGTTGGACGAGGCGAATAGTGTAGAGAGGCACTTCGATTCACTTCGTGCAACCTCGCTTTGCCTCGGGCGACTTCCGATCGCTGTCGGTTTTTTGCGCCAGAGTCAAAGGACTTCGCGAAGTACCCCGAAGTTACACGAAGCGTCTCACTACACTACTCGGCGTACGCCAGTTATGAATAATTTTTTTATATAAATATTAAATATGTAGCTTTCTATATAATTATTTATTTAGTTAACGCATTGACGTCGTACTGTTCACATAATTAGGTACCTATAGCAGCTGCCTCTTGAACGTTATTCATGTTAAGGGTGCGGGAGACTCAAGATGACTAAGCCCTTCGCGAAGTAGCACGAGTGTGTAGTCACGTTCTTCGGACTGCGATCGACTTCGACGAGAACTTTGTCGAAGTTACTTCGCGAGTAGTGTCGAGGAAGCATTAAGCTGCTATTTTATGATGGGATTCTGTAAGGACCACCCTTCTCCTGTCTAGCCGATCCATCCGTGCTGCATCCATAATATAGCTGCCTTCCGACATTTTGACTTTTCAACCGACTTCAAAAAAAGGAGGAGGTTCTCAATTCGACTGTTTTTATGTGTTACCTCAGAACTGAGGTAACAAATTTTTCTAGGTGAACCGATTTTGATGATTCATTTTTTTATTTGTAAGCTATTTCTTCTCATGTGGTCCCATATATATTTGATCAAGATCTGACCAGTAGTTTTTGAGTTAAATAGAATAATTTAACTCAAAAACAATAGAATAGAATAATTTTTATTCAATATAGATTACAAAACATAATACTTAATGAAAGTCATTTTTTTTTACTTTTACCACTGGTTTGCAGAAAAAAACTCTTTCCTGGGAAGAACCAGCAAGAAACCCAGCGGGATATTTTTTTAAAGCACAATTTACAATATATTTTTTTTATACAATTCTTATGAAAACATTTAGAAACAGCATGGTAGCCTTCACCTCATTCCCAGGGGTTATTATCAGTCATGTAATCTTTAGTAGTATAATAACCCTTACTAGACAATTTTTGCTTAATAAATAATTTAAACCTTTTGAAAGATAAGGTCTGCATATTTTCTGGGACTTTGTTGTAAAAGCGTATACATATTGCCCCATGAAGGAATTACTGACTCTTTGGAGTCGAGTAACTAGCTATTTAATTGACTGCGACTACATTGATGATGCTCTCATTTTATTTATATTGAAGTCGGTTGTACAATATTTTTTTTTTTTTCGACTTGTTACTGGTAATATCCTCTTAGTCATGGGCTACAAAGTACTGGAAACGATGAGTTTAGCTTAGCTTATCTCTAACTTCCTAATACACGTATATGATATACGATTGCAACTAAATCTCTTAAAGTTTACTAAGTGGTAGAACTATTCTTCTGCCTAGGAGTTCATCTGAGTAGGTACCAGCCTCTTTCAGTGTTCTCATTTTATTTATATTGAAATCGGCTGTACAATTTTTTTATTTTACGACTTGTTACTGGTAATATCCTCTTAGTCATAGGCTACAAAGTACTGGAAACGATGAGTTTAGCTTAGCTTATCTCTAACTTCCTAATACACGTATATGATATACGATTGCAACTAAATCTCTTAAAGTTTACTAAGTGGTAGAACTATTCTTCTGCCTAGGAGTTTGTCTGAGTAGGTACAAGCCTCTTTCAGCCGCCAAATTGCGGTATCCTCTTCTGTCATCAAAGAGAGCCAGTGTAACAACAGTCGGTTTGGCATTCCATCTTAGTCCTCAGAGATGTAGCCCTCTTTGTTTGAACTTGGACTATAAGATCATTTATTATTTCGATAAACCGTGACAATATGTTATTGAGTGTATAATGAAAACCGTATAATATAGTCTTATAACCTATTTTTTCCTCATTTTATTCCATTTTGAGTCTAGGAGTAAAATTGGGTGTTATTTATGAATTTTCTTCGAATACTCTTATTTTTGTTATCGAGTGCTTCATATTAGTTCATACCAAGTAACGGCCCGCGCGGCGCCTCTGGTCTAAATTTGTACCATTCCGAAATACGCTTACTCCGACACATTATCCCATTTTATGACCTATAAAAGTCAGCCGGAACGTACTACATTTGTGGCGCAGCCCTTATTTTCAGAACCTAATATAGCGTTTTCTTTATTAGCTTTCTGTCCTCATATTTTATTGCTGTAGCAATGCATAGATTTTTTGGCGATTTGTGTATTTTTATTTCTTACCAATAAAACAGTGTTTATGTTACGGTTTTATTAGCAATGCATAATGTTTTTCTTTTGATAAAACCTTTTTATTGTAATTCGTAAAGGCCTTTTAAGTGTTCAAATTCTGTACGTAAACGTGATGGACGCTAGTCTCGAGGTTATAAAATTTGCATGTTTTTTTTACTTCTATTGACTATAAAATATATCGACATGTGTAAGGGCCTCATTATTACGAATATTCGAATATCACTTGACACATACCTTTATCTGAAACTCTTGAATTCACACGTTCTTTGAGATTAGAACTTTTGTGTGGTTTACCTAACAAGAAATGTATACTGAGAGAAATAGAACGACTCTTTCAAACAACTTTTTACGTATCTTTGTAGACGTGTGAATGGAATTACATATTTTTTGCTGATGAGGATGACCGGATTTCAGTGTAAGACGAAACCTGATTATTCACGTGTAATAAATCACTCCCGCTACTAAAAAGCCCTACCAGCTGCTAACGTGCGTGAGCACTTTGTAATTTAATTAGCACTTTTTGTTTTTTTTATTACATCACAAACTTTTTGTCTGGTGTCATTTAAGATTTTATACTATAGATATAAGATTTTATATATAAGTAAATATAATACAAACAAATACAAGCAAATATAAACAAATACTAAGCCTAAGTTTACTTACGTGTATTACATTTTTTTATAGAACAAAGGCGATAAACGAGCACACAGTCCACCTGACGGTAAGTGGATGCTGAGACCCATAGACATCAACATTATTATTTGTTGTATTTGTTGTCACCCCTAAGTACTAAACATGGAATGCCTCTCATCCAGTAAAAAGGATCTCCGGTTATATACATTCACCATACGAAATACAGCAGCATTAAGCCGCTATTTTACGCTGGTATTCTGTGAGAGCGTGGTCCATCCCCGGTCGAGCCGACCCATTCGTGCTACAACCATAATATAGTCGCAGTGTGGCTCTACCACGAGGACATGTAGACGTGGTTCTACCACGTAGATATTTAGACGTGGCTCTACTACGTAGACACTTGGTGTTATTTTACATTACAGAAACCTACCTCCTACCACTGTGCACGGGCCTCCTCTCATTTTTGAGAGGATCATGGAGCAATAAATCCGCCGCGCTTCACCAGCGCTTGTTGGCGAACTCTGTACGTTTCTTTGAAATATTTTATCCCTCAGAGATGCTGGTTTCCTCAAGATGTATTATTCCATAATCGCGGAGCACATGAAAACTATCAGTTAAAATTTCAATTAATAATTTTATTACAGCCGGCGGAGATCGAACCTGGTCGCGAAGCTTACAGCGAACGCTTTACACCTGAGCTACCACGGCTCTGTATAGAGCAACACGGTCCGCCGGTGATCCGTGTTGCTTTATGCGGCTCTGCATCACATAACACATAAACCCATTCTAATATATGCGATTAATTATCAAGATATTGGTTTCTGTCGGAATTTGAAATTTGTTTCTTACGATTTTAATTTAAAGTCAAGCTCTCTACCTATTCGTGATATTTTTATTGGAATAAAGATTTAATTACTGAGAATTTCTCGGAATAATTTAGAATCAGCTTTGATTAAGAGCATTTATCTTATCTTCTTTTAATAAAAATTAAAATATATTTTCATGCCTTGAATTAAACTTAAGACGAAGATTAAAAGTTATAAGGAAAAAGATGTTGGAAAACAGATTAAAAATTAATGAATTTAGATAGGCTTTGAAAAGCAGTAACAATAATGTACTAGTTGCTAGTTAAAAAGGCTTCTTTTTAAGCAAATTTTATAAGAAAAATAATATTTTAAGTTCAAATACTTCACACACTATCTGCGTGGGAATACAAAAAATGGGTTTTCAATCGAACACACTAGGTCCATTCACGAATTTCCTGCATGCGATGAAACCGCATAAGCGCACTACCTGCTGACATGAGTACGCAAGTGTTCAATTTTTGTCTACATTATTTCGCTATCGAACCCGAAGGTCTCAGGGTGAACTTGCAGGTTTTCTTATTTTGTTAAAAGTAAAAACAAAGTTATTGACACTTTCATACCTGGCTTTTTCCTACTGTGACTCACAAAGATCTTTTTAACAAAAGTGAAAACTCAAATAAGTTACATTGATTCCTTTTTTTTTGTCATTCTAAGCTAGTTATTGACTACTACCCGATGATGTTAAAGCCCACTGACTTAACAAAAGGCTATTCACTTTTGCCTTAAAGACACCTACATTATAATCGTATGGAAAGACAGGTGCTGACAATTTATTCCACTTCTTTTCTGTACGCATAACGAGCGATGCAGCAAACCGTTTGGTTCGAATGCGTAGTAACAACAAAAAGATGTAGACTTGCCGAGCGCCTGGTTGTCCGATGGTGGAAGGGAGAGGGAGGAATTAATATTTATTATTTTTAGGTTAATAGTATACATTGTGTAAAAGAGATTTACGGGTTTGTTCGCATTTAATTTGAAATTTATCATAATTCCCAACTTTTCAAGTGCACTACCGTCAAGATCTCGGCGTTTTTCCGTCAAGTTTTAATATTTTTTTCGCTAACTAAAACACATTTAACACTAGAAGTAACTACCTATATAACACCAACATCTCTATTTACAGATATATACGCTTTTTTATATAATACAGATTCAGTACATACGAAAATTATTTAAAATTGAGATATCAGCTTTTATAAACTAAGAGAATCAGATTTCACTAAACAATGAAACTTATATTCGAATCGAGATAAAATAGATGAGTAACGTTGCGTATTACCCAAAATCTTTTGTGTATTATTTGAATCAGAGAATCATATATATCAAGACGACACTTTCATTCAAAACACTCGACGTATCTCTTTATCTCACGTTACTAGATAAAATAATACTCGGCAATACGAACAAAACATTTTTATAACTCCGACAGCACATTAGAAAGCGAAGCAAATGTATTTATCATACTGATAAACAGAAAGGTCAAGTTCCAAGTAAATAATTGACTTTGAAAGAATCGAGACAGGTCACGTAAGCTAGCATCATACACGCCGGTACTACGTTTAGGGAAGACAAATATTAATCGGTAGTAGTTTTTTTCATGAAACTGGGCAATTTGAATTTTATTAATATCCATACGTTGACGTGTTTGTAAATACAGCCGTTTAGAGCCTATCAAAAGTCCACTGCCAAACATAGGCTTCCCCATAGAATGCATAAAATTTGCCATAGTTGCCACGCTTGGTAGGCGGATCAGCGACGGCAGTTTTTAATTTTTTAATTATTATTAGGAGCACACTGCTGCTCATCTCTTGGCCATTTGTGGTCTGTCGTCTTTTACGACACCCACGGGATCATATGGGGCAGTGGATATTCTTAAATCGCTACTACACGGTCAAAATATCTATCATGTGATTGTTTTGGTATATAATGTTCATTCATTTATATATAAACTAGCTTTTGCCCGCGAATTCGTCAGCGTGGAGTTCGGTTATATCGCGCCCATGTGTGAAAAAGAGTCTGCTGGTACAAGCCACAATTATAACTGGATGTCGCGGGCAAAAGCTAGTAAACTACAAAACTTATTTATACATCACATTTTTTGCTAATCTATTACTGTGTGCCAAAATTATCAGACTACTGGGCGAGCCTACGCGTGAGCAAGCCACATAGAATTGCCCGTGTGAAAAACAATTTTCTCTCAAGTCTATACCCGCAAATTTTAATGTCTGCCCTTGTAATTTGTTTATGGTCATTGCAAAGCAGACTTTGAGGGGAAATTGTATTCGTTTGAATTCAAAGGGAAGATCATTCGGGATCAAGGGAATTCTTGGTACAAATACAGTTTCCCCTTGCGCACATCCAGTTATAATTGTGGCTTCCACTACATTGCGATGTAACGCTATTACTTTTAGTCTGGTTCCGTTGCACAGTTGAGGAGGTTTTAAATTTCGCAACAACATAGCAGGAGTGTCCACGCACAGAATAAGCTTATGATGTGGAAGACCCGATGGTTTCAGTGAATTAAGAAATTCGACAGGGTAGTTAATTGCGTCATCTGTGTTGAACACAGATACGTGTACACCATTTCTTCCCCCTCAAAAGACGTTAACATGCCGTTAACATATCGTTAATTGCCGCTGCTTGGTCGTTTTTCGGGATTAGTATGGCACGTTCACACAACCATTCCATTGGCTTATCGTGGATATGAGCAATATCTGGGTAAATTTTGGATATTAACTCCTGTAACGTAAATCAGGGATGGTTATCATTCCGTCATTTATCGGGTAATCACCGTTGCCGATTTTAAGTAGGAGATTCGCAAATCCACCAGCAGACTCTTTTTCTCCTAAGTGTACCCGCATATTTTTAGAGAGCTTGAGGATTTTAATTAGAGGCCATAAAGTGGATCTCTTAAGACACGCCTTAACTTCATCTACTCTAGTTCCTTTTGGCACTACTGGTAGAGTCTGTCTAAAATCTCCAGCCAACAAAACCGTTACACCACCCATTAACTTCTTATGTCCTCTTATATATTGTAGAGTTCTATTTAAAGCCTCTACGTCACCCTTATGAGCCATGGTTATTTCATCCCACATTATCAATTTCGTATGTTTTAATACTTCAGCAAAATTACTTTGTTTTGATATATTACAAATGGGAGTATCAGCTTTTGTTAAATTGAGTGGTAACTTGAAGGTAGCATGAGCAGTTCGTCCACCCTCAAGCAGTGTAGCTGCGATCCCAGAAGAAGCCACAGCCAAAGCAATTCCGCTAGTATTTCTAACTTTTGCTAATAGAAAATTTATGAGGAATGTTTTGCTTGTTCCACCGGGAGCATCTAAAAAGAATATTCCACTCTCATTTGATTCAATTTTTGTGTTAATTTGATTGTAAACTGCTTTTTGTTCGTCATTCGGTGATCCTTCATTATTTTTAACTGAGTTTTCTAATGATGCTAAGTCGTAAATTCCTCTTTAAAAAACTATTTATTTTCGAATTGTTGTTCTTTGCTTGGCTGAGTAAACCCATACTCTTTTAGTAGCTAATACGGCATCTTCTATTACCGAAAGGCATTTGTTAAATACCACATCTGTTATGTGCTCTACATCCACATCTCCCTGTCTTTCCAATTGCTTTTAAAATCTTCAGGTTTGAGGTATTCTTTGAATTTCTCCCAAAGGCTTAAAGGGTCTGATACTTAGCAGAACATTAAAATAATCATAAAAAGATCCCGAATCATTTGCGATGATTGGTAAAGTGCTGCCTCTTCCATTGCTGCGAACAAATGCTGATCACCTTCAAGCAAGCCGAGAGCTTTGCACGCTGATTGAAACGTGGAATATACATGACCATCTACAGTTTTTACAGCTTCAAACGAAATTCGCCCCACGATCTCATGAAGAAGCATGCGAAGGTGATAGCATTCTGTATTGTTCGGATGCACAGTATAAACCCTGCCCAGAACGTGCTCATTTTTGACCCCTGGTGAGCCTTCAACATATGCTCCTCTATTTCTCCTTTGGAACTTTCTTTTATCCCAAACGTAGTATGTTGGTACTTCTAGGTAGAGCAATGTTTTTTCAAAGTTATCCACTTTACACAAATAGAAATAGGATAGGAGTGTGGTTGTTGGAGGACTATTCACTCTTTCACTCAGATTTTGCTCCTTAACATAAACCCTTTGCCCATTTTCCAAATGAACAGCGAGGTGGACTACGGGAGGGAAACGCTCATGAATGGGAAATTCAAGGATTCGCCATACTGCCTCTGATGAACTTATATATCTTCCACTTGTGTAAGTTTTAACTTCATACTTCTCATTCTCTAAAGCAAACGATGCTTGGTCTGAACCTTTATTTATACATTTACAGACGTATTTTATTGATTTCACCGAATGACAATAGTCCATATTTAAGTGAGCGTGAAATGTTTTTAATAATACTGGATTATAAGGGACTACCCAGCAATTATCTATGGTTGTGCCTTTGATATCAACAGAGAACCCACCGTCATCTAGTAAACGTCTCTTTTACTGCGGATAACCGTCTTCACCAGTTTGAGTTTTCCTTATGAGAGCCCTGGGGTATCGTTTACTGCACATTATCTTTCATACATGGTGAATTTCGATTTAAAGTTCCACATGGACCATGTATCATATTACATTTAACGATTTCGTGAAGCTCTGGGTCACGTTTGGGATCCGGTATTTCAGCACAAATAATATTGTCGATTTGATCCGGAGTAATACGTTTGTGAAGCCATAAAAGAATATGAATACGTGGAAGACCTCTCTTTTGCCATTCCTTTGAGTACATATAGCATCGCACTTTACCAAATATTTTGCCCTTTGTCAATAAGTTCATGATCTTTTTCACCTTTAGTCGAAACACCCTCGAAATTATATCGTGTCTATCATGAGATTGTTGTCCTTGTAGCAATTGCTCTTTTATCTCGTCCCAGCGAGGATTGCATGTGCAAGTGATAAAAAGATCAGGCCGGCCGTAATTCCTAACATAGGTCATAGCGTCCTGTGTTCTTTCGTGCATATACCTAGGTCCCCCAGGAAAAGATGATTGAAGGACAACCATTTGTCCTAGTTGGTTAACTTCTGCGTCTTGTCGTCCAATAGCATCTTTTAAATGGATGTAACTATCAGCACGATGTTGATTGAATACCCATCATCCCCCCAGCAAAACATCAATGGATATTGTAGCGCATCATATGCTCGATGTATCTCACTAATACGCTGAAGTGAATTACTTCGGCTCTCGAGGATGATGTCCCTTCGATCAAATTGTTGATCCACTAACACTAAAGCCACTCCATTTGTCGTTGGTGCATTGTACCTACCTCTATGTTCTTCTGGTGGTTTTTATCAGCATGTATAACAATTTTGTATGACTTTGAAGGAGGGGCTTTATCGATGGCACTTTTCAGATCTTTTATATACGGGTTCACTTGATGCAGCATATTCTGCAATTGTTTGATTAAATTTGGCTTTAAGTTAGGAAATTTAGAACATCAAATCTTTGATTCTCGATCATTTTCACCTACAAAATATATTTGAAGTTACTGAGCGTCATGTTCGGCTTCTGGTAATATACTTCCAATTAAATGGTAGACCTGGTCTTGTACTTTAAAAGTCGGTGAAAAACCGTCTGCTGTTACCTGTTTACCACCGAAGGAAGTCATCTGGAAACAGGCATTATATTTACGAATATTACCCATAAAATGGTCATGATCTGGGTGTAGATCATTAATCAAACTAAAGAGTGGTTCAGGCAGTTGTTTCAACCGATCAAGTAGCACTTTTCCAGCGCTGCAACACATACCAGGTGTCTCATCCTTCCATTTCAGCGTATTGCACCACTGACACTTGTATGTCATACAACCCAAGGCTACACTGCTGTCAGTTCTATAAGCAATATCAGGGTCATACTCCGAAGCGGAATGGACCTTGTTTTTCCATAAACGCAGTGTAATCTTTTCCTCATACCGTGACTGAATTGCTCTACGCACTTGTGGATTCGCAGTTTGGTAATTTGCAACAGCTTGCCTGTGTGCATCGGGATTTTTTTCTGATAAGCGGACACAGCTTTTCGGATTTGAATCTGGCTTGTTCTGCCTATATCTTTCTTGTGCACTTTTTTATTGACTTTTTCTTGTGTAATTAGTAAATCTCGACCTTCGTTTATTTTTCTTTTTTTCATATTTTAATGTCGACGATACAGATTGATCTGTTCCGCTGGTTGGAGATGATATTTCACTGTTTACAAAAGATGTAACACTTAAATGGTCAAGCTCTGAAAAAGGATCACGTTCTTCGACAGGTACCTCCATGCGACGCTGTGTAATTTTCTTCGCAACAATAGGCACATAAGCGTCAAAATGTCCATTTGATAAATCATGGCGAAATCGTAATCGCCTTACTGGACAGATATCTGTTTATTATGTAGATTCACAAATTCCACCGTAAGTTTTATTTTTTAACATATCTATGATGGGGACGACGGTATTTTCTTCCATTTTTCCTTTAATATTAAGAGTTTCTGTAGTCATTTTTTTCAGTGAGAAAAAATAACAATACCTAATTACAAAGCAAATCGAATTCCAAGTTTGGACAGTGGTTGTAAGAAAGACAAAATCAAGCAACTAATCCGAAACACGAAGTAAATCTTAAACCGTAAGCAAGCAAACAAAGTCGAAGTCTAGTCAAATATCCGTTAACAGTGAATAGGTACCGTATGTGGTACAGGATGAAGCGCTCATTCACCATTCAACTTATATTACTTCGAAAAAACACATCGTTACCGCGTTCTAAAACGATACCAATGATATCTATTGGTAGGGATTGGAACTTGAATATAAATACAAAATAGGTAGGTACCTATTTTGTAGGTTTTCGTAATCAGCGACCCGATAAACCGTAAAAACGATACCCATGTTGATTTTCAGAATTTATCACCCCTTTTTCACCTTTTAGGGGTTGAATTTTGAAAGAGCCTGAAACACTTGTTTAATCAATTATTGATAGGAGTACTCCTGTGAATTTTCGAATAAAATAGTTTCACTAATCTTGTTTCTCCATATAAATTTTCAACCCCTTTTTCACCCCATTGGGGTTGAATTTTCAAAAATCCTAGGACACGTAATTGTTTATTTTTAATCGTTAACCTAACAACAAAGTTTCAGCTTTCTAGCTCAAAAAATGACGGACTTCCATACAAATTTTTAACTCCTTTTTCACCCCCTTAGGTGGCGAATTTTCAAAAATCCTTTCTTAGCAGAGTTTCGGCTGTGCGTTAATAGATTAGTCAGTCAGGTTTGCCTTTTATATATATAGATTACATATTACTTAAACCTTTGTGCAGATTAATTGCTTGTGCAGATTAATTGCTTGGTTTAATTTTGTTTTAAAAAAAATTAACATAATTAAAGACTAATTAATAAATCGGGGATAGCGGATTAAACATTAATATTAACGCTCGCTTTAAACGCTCAAACAACCAGAATCTAGTTGTAGATAAATTATTAAAGAAGAACAATAATAAGGAAAAAAAAACACATTGAAAAACAAATCAACAGTGATCTTTATTTCGTACAAAAATATACTCTGAAATCTTGTTGCTTTTTCATTAAAAGTGAAACACTTTTTTCATTAACGTAGAAGCTTAAAATCTCATTCTTAAACAAATTCAGATGTAAAATCCGCCTCTAGGGGGCATATGAAATAAGTGAAAAGTATTATTACTATGCTTCGCAATCTCTAAAATAACATTATGATAATGTTCATTTTTGTTCTCGAAGTATCTTAAAAAGGTTTAGAATTATAATTAGAAAGTTTCTGAATTCCCTCTCTATTTTTTAATATATTATTACCTCACAAAAATTTATGGTATTATAAATTAAGTACCGAATAAGGAAAAATAGTAACAAGGTATCAGAGATTTTTCTTTAATTTCTTTACAATATTTTGAACGCGACATGTTGTATCAAGATCATCATCACAGCCCATCACAATTTCTCTGCAGAACTTAAGCCTCATAGATTGACATTGAACATGGTTATGAGCCCTCGATTTTTTTTTTATATGGAATAAGGGTGACAAACGAGCATGCAATCCACTTGATGGTAAATGGATGCTGTGGCCCATAGACATCTACATTTATCTTCGATTAAGAATCAAAATGTAGATGCGTTGTCACCCTTGAGGACTAAGATGGAATACCTCGTTCCAGTAAAAAGGCTCTCTACTCTCACCATATGAAGCATTAAGCTGCTATTTTACTCTGGGATTCTGTGAGAGCGTGGTCCTTCCCCGGTCAAATCAACTCATTCATTCTACAACCAAAATATAGCTGCAGCGTGGCTATTTGTACATTTTACCAGGCCTTTACTCCACTACACTATGTATGACCCTGCAACTTGAGAAGCTTTTTCCCCATCCGCTGTGCAAGCCATAAGGTCAGTCCATTGCCACTTAAACTTACTGATTCTTTGGACTATAATATCAGTTATTTCCACTATTTTCCACACACATATTTTCGTTACAGATTCTGTCCTGTAGTACTCTGAGCATGGTCTTCACCACGCTAAGCTAATTGAAAGTAACTAAAACGTCCAACAGTGAAGAACCACCTTTTATTCCGTCCTCTCATAAAACATCACCGGTAACATACACTGGTTGTACACTTTTAAGATTTTCAGGAAATTTGGATAAGAATATGTAACGTAGTTTCCCGAATTTGAATAATATTTGGATGTATCATATAGGTACCCTGTAATATTTGCATGTCACCTATGAATCTAAAGTCGAATGTGCAGTAATTTTTTTCATTGAAATAACGAATATGGGAAGTATTAAATTTAACGCAATATTATATGTATATAATTATATACCATTACCATTTGTTATCATTAACATTTATGTGTACATGTCCCTAATATATCTATTTATCCCATATTCCCCCACCCTCTTCTATTTTAATATTTGCTTCAGTCCTCGCAAATTTGTCTGGAAGAGATCACTTTCATAGTGATAAGACCGCATGTTGTACGGGTACATATATTTATAATTGTACTTCTACTCGTATTTTGTATATTGATTTAAAATATAGAATAATAAATGCGCAAACAACTACTGGCAGTGAGGCATACTATAAGCTTTTTACTTTCTGGGGCAATAACGCACCTTATTTTAAATATTTCTCAGAATTTATTTTCCCGTATTTATGTGCTGTGTGGTTATGAATATACCGTGGTACATTGGATAGATAGTGAGCTCGTTTGTCACCCTAACTCACATAAAAAGTTATTGTTTTTGTGTTTCCGACACTCCATCCGACCCTTACTGAGATCTAATCGTGCGGGCATTACTTTGGAAACTGTGAAAATAAGGGCGACTTTTGCACCTGTGTTAAACTTATACCTACGTCACTTTAATACATTTTAGTAGATGTCATCATGTCGTAGAAAGTTAAGGGAATCCATCAACTTTTTTCATTCCGTAAATGCGTCGAAAGAGACGTATAATATTAAATTCTGGAAAGATATCACGACCGGCGACATAAGGCAGTATTACGCAGTAGCCGTGGTAGCTCAGCGGCTAAGAGCTCGATGTAAATTTCACAGTACGCGAGCAGCTCGGGTTCGACCCCCGCCGGCACCAATGAATTTGTTAATTGCAATTTTAAGTGCTGATTTACCACGTGCTCGACGGTGAAGGAAAACATTGTGAAACCTGCATGTCTGAGAAATAAGAAAAAAATATTTTGAAGACATGTGAAGTTCGCCAACACGCATTGGGGCAGCGCGGCAGACACTTCCTTGCCCTAAAACTCTCTTAGAAATGAGAGGAGGCCTAAGCCCAGCTGTGGGGCGTATTTAGGCTGTAAACTTTAATTTTAACGCAGTAGTTTGGTGGTGAATATTAGAGATATTTAATCAAATCATTTTCAACCTAAAACCCTTCCAATAGCTAAGTGACCTATCATATCTAGGTGGTCGGGCTACTTTTCTGCATGAGACTTCGCCTGTGTAAGCATCACGCTCTTACCTAATTCTGCCACCAAGCAGGAGTGCGTGCACTCATGTGTTCTAATCTTAAGGGTAAAGAGAACTATTACAGGCTGTGAGGCATTTCCATTCTAATGTGTCCGTGGGCTGCAGTTACCACTTACTATCAGATAGACTGACGTTTGTCACTTCAATTTTATAACAAAATACTTCAAATAGCAATGAAACGCTACCCAATAAAAGAAATATATAGTAACAATTGTTATTTTTTTTTTTCAAATCATTATACCTAAAACGATAGACAAATACACATTAGTTTTTAGGCGTAAACAGCTTTGAACCGCGTCGCTCCCCCGGCTGCAATTATAACATGCACCACCTGTCAACTGCACCGGCGACACTCGCGTTTCGCGCCAAAGTAATTATTATATGGACAGTGAATGAAGAGCCCGTTCGCTCACAATTTCAAAAACAATTTTGTCTTTTATTTATTTTTAATTTTCAACGTATACTAATAAAGCAGAACAATTATTTGTATGACTTACAAATAATTGTTCCGGATCGGGATGTTTGTCCTTGTGCAATTTATGTATGTAAATTACCTCCACGATACAGGAGGAAATCCTAGTGTGGGGGTAATTTTTCTTTAAAAACAACTTAAACAATTCCAAGTAAGCTTAAGATGCTTGCATTAGAAGTGGTTCACCACAGCTGAAGTCGTATGATGGATTCGAACCGCCGACTTTTCGAGTTTTCAGTCCGCACTCTTAACAATTATATTACTGTCGCTTTAAAAGTAACTTCATTAATAAATAAAATAATGTAGATATAGGTTCCATACGCGCTACTGGTAGGCACAAATATGCTGTGTTTCGTATGGTGAATGAAGAAAACCGCAGAACCTTTTTGAGAATCGGATACCCACTTTACTGGTTACATGGCATTTCACGGTCCTCAAGGGTGGAGGGCATCTGCATTATGAATTGTAATAGAGGATATCCATACATAATGTAGGTATATATGTGCCACAGCATTCACTTACCATCAAGTGGACGGCGCTTGTCATCCTTATTCTAAAAACAAACCAGATAGAATAAAGAAACCTTTCTTCAAGAAATTTTACTCAATCGCAGAGAACGAGTAAATTGGTGACCTAATTCAATGGTTTCAGTATCGGATCGAATTCAAGTTGTTTGTCTTGTGTGGAATTTAATGTGTGCGACAGACAGAGCTATATACAATTAACGTTTTATTCCATTTTTGTAGATTACCATATTTTTTTTTTTGATAAAAGTGCTTATAATTTATTTAAAATTTTATTTATTTTTTACCTTTTTACGTATAAATGCTTAAAATAATATTATAAAGTAAATGTGGGAGAACGTCTATAGCAATATCAATTGGTAAATTAAAAATTAAAATTATACTACACAGCATAACGCGAAACCTTGAGGGCGTAAACAAAACACAAAGAGCAGCAAGCTACAGGCACCTCATTTACCCAAAAAATATTGGTTTAGATGCGAAATTGTGAAAGAAGTCATAGGTAGTGGCCCATTGCTTACACCATCACAAACCCAATATACCATTAATCGCCTTTTACGAATGAAAATGAAATGTCTACGCATAAGAACTCTTCTATTTGCAATTATAATCTGAAAACATTCCGATAAGTACGAAAACAAAAAAAAAACAATTATAAATAATTTAATCCTTCACCGGGCTTAAGTAGCGTTCGATGAATTTAATTCGCGAACTGCATAAGAAAAATTGAGCGGCTCCTCTTTTAACAAGGCTTAATTTGTCCCCATTAATATAGATGATGTGGACGTATCGCCTTGTACGTCTTTTACATTTATGTCTCGCATATTAATGTAGTTTATTTGAACTCTACATAAAATAAAATGCGATGGCTTTTTTAGAAATACGTTCCACTGACTTACGGTATTTTTATCGATTCTTATGAAGCAATGGGCAGCAGCGTCTTCCTAATATCGACTAAAAATAAAAAACTACGGCTGCCAACCCGCTTGCCAAGCGTGGCATTTATGGCATATGTCCCCCCACCCCCATGAAGCAATCTATGGGGAGGCCTATGTTCAGCAGTGGACTTTAGTAAGCTGTAACGGTTACGGTAATTGTAAAATAACACAAATATAAACTAAATAACACTTACCAAAACCACAGAATAAATAATAGTACAAGAACCAAAATATAAATAAAAAAGATAACACTATATTTTAATCGACTCTTTAATTTCTTGTATATAATAGGATAATTCTACTTTAGAACATAAGTAAACTACCATTGGTGCCGATAAAGGAAAATCTATCACTCAATCTTTTCCCGTGCATTTCGTAGAGTCGACTTGGGAAATTCCTAAAATAAATAGTGTATAACATCTTTTACTTGTCAAAAATGAGCGCATCTATACCGGTCTTTGTTTTAAGTTAATTGCAGTTGTCAATGGGTAAGTAGTTAGTGTACGTTTTCCATCAGACGCGTTATTAGCTCGTTTGCTATTTTATGTACCTACCTACATAAGACATACGACATAAAAACGAATTCACTTTTAGTTACTTTTAGTTGTTTTTTTGCGATCTATGAATCGATAGGATATCGAAAAGATAACTTGTAGTATAAACGTGTTAAGATGATAATATGAAGAAAATAAAGTGTCCTCCATCATCATCATGACCATCGAGGCACGTCGTTTTAAGAGTCTACTGTTGTACGCTTTCTTACTAAAAATGGGGGATAAACTATTGCCGATTGCAGTACAATACACTACAATATAATTATGTAGATGTCTTTGAGTCACACCATCCATTTATCATCACGCGGACTATGTTGTGCTCGTGTGTCAACATTATTCTATACTTGCGATCCGCCCCGGTTTCGCCTGGGTCTATTAATGTTAATTTTCTGACATCTCTCCTGGCATTGCTCTCTATCTAATCGTAAGGTCTCATCACAATCGGTACAGCCATTTCGAAGATTGGCCTGGACAGACTGACTAAAATTTTAAAAATGGTTATTTATGTCTTAATAGCATGCAAATAACCCCCTGAGCTTAATAGGAGCCAGTTATTTCAATATTACAGACACTTTAATTTTATTTATATGTATACATGCAGATAAAAACCAACTTTAAGAAATAAGATGTTTTTTCCTTTGCCGATCTGATAAAAAATAAGCTTTTTTGAAATAATAACACTATCGATCCGATGCATCTGTATAAAGTTTAACGGCGCACATTTGTTATTAGTTTCAGTTCTAATATGACTCTTATTGTGTATCAACCAATTGAACATCAACAATTTAATATTATATTTGATCATGAAAACCAAGGTGTGATAAGGATATATATTTAATATACGTGGTACAGTCATGCTGCAGGTATATTATAGTTGTAGCAGGAATGGGTCAGCTCGACCGGGGAAGGACCACGCTCTCACAGAATACTAGCGTAAAATAGCAGCTCAATGCTGCTGTGTTTCATATGGTGAGTGTAGAGAACAAGAGAACCTTTTACTGGAAACAAGGCATTCCATCTTAGTCCTCAGAGGTGACAACATATCTGCATTTAGGATAGATGTAGATGTCTAAGGTTCACAGCATCCACTTAACATCAGGTGGACTGTGTGCTCGTTTGTTCACCCTTATTCTATAAAAAAAGTATATAATATTTATAAAAAATTAAGGTAATACCTGCATTCGATATTTATATCTAACAATCTATTGTAATGTTTTAAGCTTCCACGTACCTTATAAATTATTGTAGGCTCAGAATATTACGAAGAATTGTTAGTACGCTTGGTTTCTTTATTACCATAGTTAATAAATACTAAAGTTGACATAATTTTCCGTAAAGTAATGTAGCCTATATTTATATCATGCCGTTGCGACTAATTTTATTGAGTACATGTTACGCTTATCTACGAAGGTCATAATAAACTTTAAGCACTCCGCATTGTTCCATTCTTCTGGAAATTGATAGACGTGCAGTTATCATTTGACAGTGTGCGTGCTGTAGCCTTGTGTCACGCAACTCCGTGTCAACGCCGAGCCCAAACAGCCAAAGACTATAAAGAGTATTGCTAAAAATAATACGTATGCTATGATTTCTACGTGTAATGCCTACCTTCAAATAAGCTTTATATTTTTATTCAGAATCTGTACAGTAGGAAATTTTATGACGACACAAAGAAAAAAGAATTTCAGATTTCTTTGTAAGATTTAAATTTAGAAGTATGATAAAATATAAATAATATACCAACTAATGACTGCAACTAATACCTTAAAGTTCTGAATTTTATTCAAAATCTTAATTAATTAAATATATTAACTGAGTTATTTGTATATTCTAAGTTATTGTGCATGTTTTGTATATGAATGCTGTTAATTAGACTCTCACTACTAGGATATTTCAACTTCTTACCCTACATTTAAAAACAATTCGCCGTAATAACCACACCATAACCACACTAAGCATATAGTTTGCGGTACCAAACATAACCTTATGGATGCCATACACGATCCAGTTTACCGCCAAGTTTGCGGCGCGCTTGAAGCAGCGTCAAGTTTGCAGTGCATCCATATAGACCACTCACTTTCAAGTTCACAGTTGAAACCATGGCGTCTCTCGCTTATTTGATCCGACTACCGTCGTGCATACTTAACCGCTCATTCACACGTTCAAGTTTGCAAAATTCAATTTTTGCTTCAAGTAGACTTATCGTGCACACTAATAGCCATACACCGTCAAGTTTACCGGACGCCGCTTCAAGCGCGCTGCAAACTTGACGGTAAACTGGATCGTGCATGACATTCATTAGACGCGTTCCAAATGACTGATGACTAGTTCACGTTGCAGCTCTGAATTTCTTGCTTATACAGATGACCGTTGTAGGTCAGAGCATTTTCCTAATAGGGATGACTTTCCTTAATCCACATTAATTCACTATTCATTTTGCACGAGTCTACTCACTTGACATATTTCAGCTATCAAAAAGAATAATTTTAATTTAATTTCATAAGATTAGCAAAATATTATTTTGTTTATTTATTTATTTGTTAAGTATCACCAACAGAGTTTACAGTGACGATTATTAAACATGTTCTATGATAGTTGTAAGTCTACTAAAAGGTGAACACAGCATAAAAAACAAATACAATAAAGTATGAAAATAGTAAAACTTAAGTAAGAGATAATACTTGTTCGAATATCAAGAAGGTTAGCTAGATCAGTTACTGTGAGATGTCAACAGCGGTGTTTTATATTACAACGACTGCCAAATTACACTGCTAAAAATTTACAATTGCTTTGGACATAATATTACAACAAATGTTACACTAAAATATGTCATGTGTAGAGTGTAGAGAATGTTATATTTTCTCTTATTTGACGATCAAATGTAAGCTTAGGTGGAGTATCAGTGACATGAAGACAGTTACCAGACTTACCTTATTTTTTCTGCACAAATGTTAATTTCAACTAGAATACGAAAACAGGACTCTTGACAAAGCTGAGTAGGTAAATTTTAATACACTGATTTTTGAAGTAAGCAGTACATTGGTATGAAATTTGTGATCTTATAAGTATCAAATAAAAAAATCTAACTTGAATTTATACCTTCAAACCATTTCAAGGAACCAATAAATACTCTTTGTCATTAACAAAGTTTTAAGCCCTATTCGTCAACATGACGTATGTAATAAAATTCGTTGAACGCGTCAACTGGGCATAGGCCCCAAGTTTTATGTGTTTTTTATTTTTTATTTTCACTAGCACTTCTTTCAAGTAAAAGCTCATATATCAGAAACAATATTGTACTTAACGCATACTAGAATTCTTTTTACGATCTCATCACTATCTGGAAGAATATTCCCTCAGTTTAGTGTCTCAAAATACCGAAAAACAAAGAGGGTCTGCTTCTGTTTTTTTTTAAATAATGATTTTTATAAATACATAGTATTTTTTCGTAATTCAGCCAGCAAAAAAAGTATTGTTTAGCGAATATTATTCTTCCTTTCACATATACGATTATTAAACACCAGTTAATAATTTTTCACTAATATCTGGCATTTATGTCGTCAAATTGCAACGTTTTTAATATAAGAAAACATCGTTATAAAATCAGGAGTTGTCAAAAGTTTCTAATTGTTTTGAAGCAGCCCAAGATATCTCTCGATGATATTATATTAAGAAGACTAAAAATTTGACAATATCAAATCAAACATTATTTTCGAATAACTCTTAGAATCTGTCTCAACTTTGTTCTCGAAGTGTCGTTTTCAATACATCGAGACTATATTATAGTATAATTTATACAAATCTCCATTAAAATGCTTTTGAATATTTGATGTATATATTTTTCTTTTTCGTATATTTTTTTTTTAATATTTTTTTTTTACACGCTTGTAAAATGAGGATATCCGCAGTAGAACCAGAGTGACCGACATAGCCCAACGGATTAGTAAGCTGAAGTGGCAATGGGCCGTTCATATAGCTCGAAGAACCGACAACCGATGGGGAAAAACGGTTCTTGAGTGGCAGCCTCGTACCGGTAGGCGAAGTGTAGGGCGACCCTCCACTAGATGGAGTGACGACCTGGTAAGACATGCAGGAAGTCGATGGATGCAGGTGGCTCAGGACCATGTTTTGTGGCATTCCTTGTGCGAGGCCTATGTTCAGCAGTGGATTTGTAAAGGGCTGTAATGATGATAAATGATTAAACGCTTGTAATTTAAGTAAATATTGTTATGGTGGTGGCAGAAGAGAATCTATCACCATATTTCATTTCACGGGTGTCGTAAGAGGCAACTATAAGTATGCCAGAAAAATCGTATGGCTTCCGATAGATGATGAGATATCATCTTGTTTATGCCAGACTTGAATTGCTCAGACCGGTGATGGGAGCAGCGTTGATGTGCGATACGTAGAGTACTGCTATCGTCATTTCGCCTGTCAAGCGTGACCAATAAGACAAATTCCCCTACAACAGAAGAGGTCCATATTCAGCAGTGGGCTTTCCAGGCTGAAAAAGCATACGATTTAAGTTAATAGTTTACGCAAATTTGCACTATAAGATAAATGAAAACAAAACACACTTCCAAAACTTCCAAATGTTCCCGATATAGAAGCAGTGTCAAAAGTACAATATATATGACACTGCGATCACCGGTGCACCTGACATGCATTATTAAAAATAATATGGCTAATCCTTCCCACAATGAGAGAAGCTCATGTCCAGGGGCTGATGATGGTTGAAAAGAAAACAAAATATCTTATTATATCTGTTTAAAAATTTAATTACTTCAACTAATTATATTCATACTAATTTAATATTTAAATTTCATTAATTTATAAAATTTTTGAACTCAAATGAAACAATACTTAGCGAGGATTTTGCCATTATTAAAACTGAAGAGTTTCCATTATTTGTTCGTTATAACAGTAACATTTATTAATTTTGAAGTCAAAATTATTTTATATTAAAGCATAAACCGAACGTACACTACAAAAAAGTCACCCACGAAAACTCCGTGACATTCCGAGCCCTTAACGCATTTTATAAGTACCACTAAAGGGACAAATAAAATACGATAACCCTTTTTGAAAGGCTCGACCGTTGTTTCTATTATCATTGCTTGCTTTTTCGAGGGGCTCGCTTTTTTTCGACCGAGCGAAAAAAGAACAAACGCGCCGGATATGGAAGCCGTTTCCCATCTGTTTTATTAAAACTGCGATATTGATCTCAATCACCGTTTGTTCGAAGTCGCGACTTGTGGCCATTTTACACTGTACTGAGTGATATTAATGGTTTGTTTCATTTCGTTATTTGCTATAAGCTAACTCGGCTTGTCCTTGTACTTTAGTAGAGTTACAAATAAATAATTAGATACCGAAACAGAAGAGAAATATATTTTTTACATGGTAGAGCCACGCTGCAGCTATATTATTAATATTCACAAATATCTCGTAAGTAAATTGAGCTTGATTAATAGAGCTATACTGCAGCTACGTGATGTTTGTAGCACAAATGGGTCGGCTCGACCACGAAAGGACCACGCTCTCACAGAATACAAGCGTAAAATATCAGCTCAATGCTGCTGTTTTTCGTGTGGTGATTATAGAACAGAATAAAATAGTTTTTTTTAAGAATAGAATAGAATAGAACAGATTTTTTTTTATTCAATATAGATTACATGTGTAATTCTTATTGAAAGTCATTTTTAACTTTACCACTGGTTCGAAAAGAAACCTCTGTCCTAGGAAGAACCAGCAAGAAACCCAGCGGGACTTTTTTTTAAAAGTAAATTTTACATTAATGGTTCTACAAACTATTTAAGTACAAAATTTATTTTAGAAACTGCTTGGAAGCGACCACCTCATTCCCAGGGGTTATAATCAATCATGTATTCATTTATACTATAATAACCCTTTTTATACAGTTTCAGCTTAACAAAACATTTAAACTTGGTACTTGAGAGAGCCTGTACACCTTCCGGGACCTTGTTGTAATAGCGTTTACATTGCCTCAAGAATGAATTACTGACTCTGTGGAGTCGAGAAACTGGTATCACTAGCTTGTGTTTGTTCTTAGTGTTTATTTAAATTTTAAATCGTAACGACTGAAATATTTTTAAGCATAATTATTAATGTCATGGCTTAACTAATATATATATGCTATATATTTCATAATATATAATTATTATAATATTTCAGTAAGTTCCCATCACCTTTCAGGTATTTGTAAAATGAATGGATACTCAAGTTTAATGAAAGTAAGATTAGTGGAAAACTTCAGTAGAATTCTGTGATATTATGAAATTTATTAATAATGAAATGAGAAAATTTGAATAAGGTGCTTTGGGGTAAATCCGACATATTTTCTGATTAGTTGATACGATGCATATTTAATAATTATTTTTAAAAAATCTATCAAAGCTTACAATCAACTCATGTCACTTTTATTTATTGAAATACATATCCTAATTATTTTGTTATTCATCTTAATAAAATGTCTTTGCGTTGCGTAAATACGATCATTTAAAATTTGACATATTTTTCTTCTGGTTAAGGTATAATTCCGATATAACGCGGGGTAAAACCGAAAATTCGGTAAAGTGTTCCTTTTTGACTTTCGATAGAAGATTTGGATTTACTTTTCGTTCGTCTATACCCCTCTACAAAAAGCATTGGTAAATACTTTATGTTTCTAATTAAACTATATTTTGCTCACTTGAATTTTCGGAATTACCCCACAGAAAGTCCAGCGGTTTTAAACATTTAGGGTACCACCACGGCAGCACACCTTGCGTTTCCGTGATTGGACAGTTATCAGGCTAGTTAAAGAGGTTTCTTCAAACTTTTATAACAGGTAAGTGAGAATAAAAAAAAAATTTTTATACATTTCTTTATATATTTTTAATGAGTCAAAAGTATCCAAATTCGGGATTTTTCAAACCTTTAAAAACTCATAACTCCGAAAATATTAACTTTATCGTAAAAAATCATTTATTTATGTTTTGTCAAGAAATATCGTTTATACTTTATTATTTTTCTTTAAGCATTTTTAATGGGTTAGAAGTATCCGAAATTGGGATTTTTCAAGCTTTTAACAATTCATAACTTCGAAGATATTAACTTTATCGTAAAAAGTCATGGAACTTTTTTTATTTTTATTTTATTAAATAATATTTTAAAAAATAGTCCCGTTTGAAAATAACAATTCCTTGCAATTGAAAAAAAACTGAGTTGGCACTGAGTTGCCCCATGTCAACATGCATTTATATCATCAATAGGACAATTTTAAGAGAATCGCATAAAAAAATTGAAGTGGAATAGTTTTCGGTACTCATGCGCCGATTCCTCCTGGACTATGTCTATACATTTGGCATAGCGTAGCGGTAGGTATGCCTTGTCCACTCCCGTTGGTTAACTTCTCGAAGGTGTTAAACTTATCCAAAATAACAATTTATGCTGATGAAAGATTGACAGCCACTGGAAACTACTATGGAAAAGTAGTTCGATAGTCCATTAATTCGTAATTAACCCTGTGGGTATTTCCGAAAAAAACACAAAAACAATAGCTGGCTAATCCTAACCTATAAATTAAAGCTTTAAAAACGATTATCTATCATAAAATCAAACAATCATTAAGATTACTTAGCAAGTTCCTAAAATAATGAACGCGGGGTAATTCTGAAAAACCGAAAAGAGTTGAAAAAAGCTATTTCCTCCGAAAAGTTAACTTTGCACGCGCACTATTGAGACTAAACCTACCTGACACGACTGAAGCCAGGGAGACAAATAAAATGCCGTCTAGAATAATGTTACCAGAGCAAAAAATATTGCCTATTTAAGTCGTAATTTGTAAATATCGGAATTCCCCCATTTTTTTAATAACCCCAAAGCACCATATCAAATTTTGTTCCACGGAGTATTTTAATCCCTTAGACATAGCTAATATTTTTATAATTAAATAATGTAGCTAAAATGTTAGCCTATATACGTATTGAGACTAGGCACAGGCCTCATCTCATTTCTGAAAATGGGTTAGAGTCAATATGTGCCCAACTGCGTATTGACGGAATTCACCCATATTACTCCTCTTTTCTTCTTCTTCTTCTTTTTCTTTTTGTGGCGGTTTGGTAAAATTCGCCAATGACGTAATATTACTCCTCAAGATTGACAATGCAACTCCATTTTAATTCTTAATCGAGCATAGATGTAGGTGTAAATGGGAAGCAATATAGCATTCACCTACCATCAGGTGAACGAGTACACATCTTGTTGTCGTGAAGGCAAATTAGTGATACATATTTGAAGAATTCGAATTGTGTGGAATGTTTATGTTAATAACATGAAAACAATTTGTAACATCATCTATATAATATTTAAAAAAAGGAATATTTCATTTTTTGTCTCGAATTGTCTTATGCCATTTAATCGATTAAAATAAAGTTTTTGTTAAAAAAAGGAATATTAGTTAGAATATTTGCGTTGATCATTTTCTATGCATTCCTATGTCATTCATACGATTACGATGTAACTTGGCGAGTTGTTGTGCGCGCGCCCAAGAATGTTTCTGACAAAAAAGGTATTGCAACGCATGCCGGGGACACTAGTCATTATAAATTGCCCAACATACATCTACCTAATTAAAATTTGCTACTTTTAGTTAGAAGTGAGGTGTATTTATCATAATAGGATAAAACAACAGGTTTTTAAAAATAACAGATATTAAGTCTTCTGTCAAAACCTAAATAGCTGTTCCTGTTTCACATGCGACCAATGTTAGAAAACATGTATGAAACATCTTGCTCTTATATGTTCTTGCTTAGGAATGCAACCTAAGATGAAAAGAGACAGAAACTGTAACACCTGTTTTCGTAAAATACCTGTTTTCACATTCGGATACATACTGATATTCATACCTTATCATTGAGCTAATAAACTTAGACAACTTTATAAAATTAAAAAGTGATGCAATAATGTATTAAACTTACGACAAAAAACAAAGCTAACTAATAACTTTATAGTTAGTAACAGGAACAGGACAGATGTACCAAGGTCTGGCACATAGACTTAGATGGTCTGGCACAGTTTAAGGATAGTTCCTATCGAAACTCGTTGAGAGATAACAGCCTGTTATTTTGGAACAGCCTACTGGAACTGTTATTTCAATGGAACATTAACAGTTGGAACAGGTTTCTAACTTTACCTAGTATAGTTTACTTCTACTTTTAGTAGTGTCTCAAAACATTTTAATCTAAACTACATTTTCGTTGTTAAAAATACTTATATGAGATAATTATTTGACTTTTAAATATATGAAATTATTACACTATTATGCATATTAATTTCTATAGAAATATTTGTTTTTATAACTCAAAAACTATTTTATTGAACTAGAGTATCAAGTATCAAATTTGTTGAATTGAACGCAATCATAAACACGTTCATTGCCCTGTATACGCCTGAGTCAATGTAAAAACTCCACTATTCGTTTTAATTGAATAACACAACCGGTTCGAATGAATGTTAAATACAAACCGATCATTTAATATGTTGACTTTGTTCGATTTATTGGTATCGTAATTTTTGCGGCCGATTCACGCCTCCCTTGCATATGATGATTGCTCAGCTTATCGATACATCGATCAGGAGTTATCTTGATATAATTCTTGCATTTCAGTATTTCTTATCGTTCTTGAACATCATACCACGAAATTTGTTATATTTTTTAACTTTTAAATAAATTACACCGTGGAGTTGCGGTGACTCTCTGGCTTCTCTCACTGGTTTCTGATGATGTTAGTGCTGTTAGCCTTTTGGTTCGTACAGCATCATTGAACCCAGGGCTCGCGGACTTTCAGACTGCAAAAAGTGGAACTTGGAGACTAACGACTAACGCCGTACTTGGCGTACTTTTAGATGGATTCTGTGTACCTCGCGGACTGGAAGATTTTGGGCTTTGAAGTCATCTGATATGTGGATGGTCTCGAGCTTCTTAGGGAGTCCGTGGACGATCACTCGAAGTTTACGCTCCTTTGGAAGGCCTTTGGTAGGTGTGGAAACTGTCCCTCTCCTCCTTCACCCCCCCTCCCCCGAACGGGTTTCCGCCCTGTCGTGGCGGGGGGGCCTAATAGCCGTGGCTTGGTCACCTGCGGTGAACAAAGATGAACCCCTTGGCTGGCCCGTGGTGTAGGGCTGGCCGAGGTGGAGTCGCGGAGCAAGAGGAGTGTTGGTATGGCGACGCGCCACTCGCCCTATCCTCCGCGACTCTGACGGGGCCGCACCGTTAATTGATGCGGTGGTGGTGGGGCCGCTGGGGGAGAGGAGTGTTGGTATTGCGAGGGGCCGCTCTCCCTACCCTTCGCAGCCGAATCTTGGTTGGCGGCGGAGCCACAGACCAGATCCGCCGCTGGGGTCAAGAAGGCTGGTGCATGTGAGTGCTAGTTTTTCCTGTCCCCATGGCCTTCGCGCATCGGACACGGGGGCGTCAGTTGCGCATGTGAAGTTGGAGGCCGCGGAGGAGGGTGCGCCATGTGTTCAGGTGCGCTTTACCTGAGAAGGAGATGGGGAAGGAGTAGTCCTCTTCCGAGGAGAGGCCGCTATGGGGCGGCCAGCGCTGGTGGGGCCGCGGATGTGTGCGAAAGTATTCCCGTGGCCCTGCCAATATGCGACAAAGGTGGAACATCATGGGGTTTTAGTCGGTGCGAGTCCGACATAACCCGTCCTTGCCCCCGCGAGGCGGGTATGCGTAGGCATTTCCCCATGTATAAAAAAAAGTGTGGAAACTGACTTGTTGGGCGCGCACACTGCGGAAATCCTCACTCGTCTCTTCAAAAATGCGGATGCCCTGTCCGGCGTTTTACACCTTCGGGTAGTATATTTTTTTTGAGTTTAATCACTTGGAAAGGTTGTTCCATTTGATCCTCTCCTGTATAATGATAGTGGCGGTGAAAGAATATCCACTAACCCACATCGTCAAGTGGATGTCGTAAGAGACGACAGAGGTAAAGAAACCAGAAAACCGAAAAATCAAACAATAAGCATAATATAAAATAACTTTGTGCCTCAGTCTAAACGTTTACACGTTACAACATTACAAGCACTACTTTTGAATCCTCCCTATGAAGCCATCTATGGGGGAGGCCCATGTTCAGCAGTAGACTTTTATATGTTGTATTGTGTCCACCAATCTATAATATGATAAAAATAAAGGTCCGCCAATCTTCAGCCAGCCGATAAACCTAATTTTATTTTATTAAGTACTAGCAATACGCCTCGGCTTCGCCTGGATTTGTTAATGTCATTTTTTCTGATAAAATTTTACCTAGATGCCTCCTGGCATTGTTTTCTATTTGTTCGGAAAAAAAATTATTACATTCGGTTCAGCTTTTCCGGAGATTAGTCCGGACAGACAGACAAAAAATTTAAAAATGGTTACTTATGGTTACTTATCTTTTTTTTCAGTTCCGGTGTTCGGACAGTCAACACGTACGTCAGTGTCCTCCGCAATTAAATATACCAAACAAATCCAATAATCCGAATAATCAGTGCTACTTGCGAAAAACATTCTGTGAAAAACTGATTGAGACTAAAAAAAGTGAAGAATTCTTGGCGGATAGCAGGAATAACTCGAAAAAGTGCAGTGATTAAAACACGACATAACCTAAAAAGTGAGAAGTTCTATCTGTCAGCTGTGAATCGCACCATCTACAAATATAGTGACATCTACGACAGTGTTGCAACCAACAATAAATATTATAGTGACAAGTAGGGTTACCACCCACCATAGCTAAGAGCTATGGAAAGGAGCATGCTGAGAATCAGAAAAATAGATAAGCAAAGAAACACATACATAAGAGCAAGAACTGGTATGACAGATATTCTCACTAAGAGAGACCAAATGAAGTGGAGATGGACGGGTCATATGCTACGGAGCCCCCAGTATAAATGGAGCAAAATAGTGACAGAATGGTACCCCAGAAAAGAGAAACGACATAGAGGTCCACAACGCAAAAGATGGGAGGACGAATTAAAATTAACTGTGGGTTATAACTGGAGAAGAGTCGCAAAAGATAGAGAACAATGGAAATCGTTAGAGGTGGACTTTACCAAGAGGCACACCGATCTCAGAGACATATAATAATAAAACTGAATAAGATAGGATTGTTCGTTTCGGGGTATAAAGGCTATATTATTATTATTATTATTATTATTTAATTATGTCTTAACATGCAAATAACGCCCTGAGCTTAATAGTAGCCAGTTATTTTAATATTACAGACGGACACTATTTTATTATTGTATTTATTTACCCTTAAATTACTTAATTTCATGTTGAATTTAGCAAAAATGATAATATGCTATAGTAATAAATTGAAATAGTATAAATATGATTACCTTAACTGATGTACGTTCAAAATTTAAGTTAATAACAAATTTTAGAAGGAGTAATATCGGAAATTAAAAAAATTTCATCATCGCCTGAAGTGTTAATTTGATATTTTTGTAGTCTAATTTAAATTATAATATGAATTTTTTTTTGTGGAAATATAATTTTATTTAGCATTTTCCCACAAAAATGCTTGTGTTACCCACAATATCGCTTAAAATATTGTTTAGAAAAATTATAAAATCGATAATAAGTTACAAATTAAATCGAAATTGTGAAACTTGGGCTTTCTCTTTACGCATTTTTAAATATTATGCTTTTTAAAAAAATCGAACATACATAATATAATATTTAATATTATTTATAACTATTAAATATTATAGTCTAAGTCACTCCAGTGACGTCATTCCGTTTCGACAAGCAAGGAAGTTCGTCAAGCAGTTTACAAATGTATCAAGTACACATAAATACATTCATAATTACAAAAATAACATCTAGCATGCAATATGGGGTAGGTATATTAAAATGAAATATGCAAGAGTATGGTATATTATATAGTACATATCAGTATAACTAAATTTTCGGAAGTATCTCATTATTCTTTCTGAAATAATGATAAATTCTAATGGTATGCCACACAAGCAAAAGTTTTTTATTCGAAGTTACTCAAATTTAAATTATTATATTTACGCAATTAACTATGGCCGTATAAACTAAACGCATTTAACTTTTTTGTTTAAAATCTCCACCCTCTGATATCTTTGAAACATAAATGACGAGAATTCAAGAAGAATTCAATCAATTATCCCAGCAAACGATGGGTACTTTCAGAAATATATGGCTGCTTACTTGACAAGAAGAAATGAGTTCGGGGATCCGCAAAAAATTCCACCGTCGTTGCCGCAACGAGTAAAAACTTCTCGGACAACTCGATGACCAAGCGTGACAAAAACTGTTGATACTCGAGCACGAGAACGGTGCGTAAAAAATATCCCTTTCACGGATGCGGCATAAACAAATAAGGCGACTTTTTAAAATTAGTGAATTTTCGATTGACAAAATGAATATGAATGTAACTGCGCTGTTGACAGCTCCCAATCACAATACATTTCAGGACATTGAATGAAACATTTTTCGTAATGGCAAACGGATACTTAGTATTAATGGAACTTTGTTATATATTGTTTCAATTTTAATTTTTTTATATGTGACCCTCACTGTAGAAATTTCTCGTCTGTCTGTCGTCTCTGTTTATAAAGGCGTTTTTTACCAATATAAATTGCACACGAAAAAACACCCAGACACCGATCAATGAGTAGGTAATAATATATATTATATATACTCATTGTGTAACTGTTATGATAATCGAACACGCGAGCCAAAGCGATGTACACACATAATTAGGGTATTAGGTCTAGTGGTCGTAAGCGCGGCTGATGTTTGTGGTCTCGGGTTCGAATACCGGGTAGGACCAAATCCAATTATTATATTCCTCTGTTAAGAAATTTTCGAAGTCAGAAAGTTGGTAGTGTTTCACCCCTTATCTGGGAAAGCACGTAAAGCCGTTAGTTTCCTCTAATGTCTCTTAGGTTATAAAAAGTCCACCTGTGCAAGAGTGTGTGTACAACACACGTTCTTGCACTATAATCCTATCTTGCGCAGATGGCTAGTCTCCGTCGAGACTGACCACTGTTATAAAAATTCGGTATGTAGGACATTATGTGTTAAGCATTTTGCCGGGTAAGGCGATGTGACGGCACGTATAGCAAACGATTTAAGCGGGGCCACTACTGCGGACTCTGTTCTAGACAATAATATACGAGCAATCCGCCCCGGCTCCGAGCGGGTGATTTCTGGGTTTTGACAACAGCGCCACTTGTGGGTCCAATTGTGAATCTAAAGCATCCAGCGACCCACTAAAACGTACACAAAAAATTTCATCAAAATCGTATGAGCGGTTTTCGAGTTTTAGCGAGACTAACGGACAGAAATTGATTTTTATACATAGAGATTTGTCATAAACCCCTAAAAACCCGTTCTGATGTACACTCAAATAGAGTGGGCACTTGGCGCTTACACTTAATCGAGTTTCCAATTTACTACCCAATTTCTTTAAAAAATCAAACCATAAAACATAAATAAAAAAAATTGTGATTCATTCATAGAATACTGATATATAAATTCATTTAGTTATTATTTTCATATATCTCCATCACCTCCATTTTGAAAAGTTCACTTATCTATTGGTTATGACTTGGGAATACGTAATCAATTATCATTCATTGTCAACAACATAGAATATTACTGTAATAATTATTGTAAGAAGTAATTCAAGAGGTTATTGAAAAATTATATAACGTAAAATTGGATTTTTAACTTGCTCTCTTGCTTACGCAATGAATCATAAACAGCAATTAAACAGCGTAACGCTCTACACATTCAGCGTAGCGCAATTTCAGTTTTTTGACCAAAGCATAATATGTGTCAGTCACATTTACATATGTGTTATAACGCGATGAATGTTTTACATTACAGTTCAAATGAGCAGCAACGATTTAATAATGACAAGATTGAATGATTTCACGGAATCCCCTAGCATGTCGCCTGCGCCAAACTTTATACTGCTCATTGCTATTGGAGAGGAGATTTCAAGTTCTACATCCAATTCTTTCTTTTCAACAAACTTCAATTATTTTAAAGATTAAAAATAGAACAAAACTACGCGTGTCGCTTCTTACATCTTACTACAGTTTACTAATGAAATCTTGTCGTTGTAGCAAACAAGCTGGCGATCGCATCAAAAAGCGCTTACCGCCACAACGTTTTTTTCCTTCTAATTGTAAGTTGTTTCACCCAAGGGAATCGGTATGTGCCATAGACGGTAGCTTTTGCTATTTAGGTATTGAATTCAATAAATCGGCAGAACAACAGTGTATTGGACAGATATATTGAACATAAATTTTGACCGACATCCTTTGCGGTATATATTTAGTGATAATACGAATTTAGCCGTAATTTAATTGAGTTTTGTATGAGTTTTTATGGTGAAATATTTTGACAAGTTAATAAAATGAAAAGGATATTTTTTCGCTTTTTTATAAATTATTTGAATGACATATTTAGAATTAAAAAGAAACGGTAGCGCGTTTCCTTACTTTCACTTAAACGTGTTAAGTAGCGTCTAATATAGAGTAAAAATCGTAAAATAGTCTTATTTTACGATTTTTACTATATATTAGCCAATCTAGCAGACATGTACGAGTTCTTATATTATTATAATGTATCATACACAATCTGTTTCTGCAGGTAATGCTCTGCTCTTGCTGGTAGGTAGCACGATGAGTTTCACACTAATGATTTTGTTAACCAAAGTCCATGCGAGCAAACTTACACGATTACTAACAGGCGCCCCGACGATCTTTGTGCTCGTGATTATTATTATAATCGTTGGTAATAATCACGATAAATTGCGATATTTGGCACTGCAGTCAAATTATTATGAAATTCTATATTTATGAAGACCTGATAGGTTTAATATAAAAAAATATAGTCTATCGTAGTTTTGACGAAATAAGTTAAGTCCTATATTGCTGGTTAAGTAATGGAATGTGATATATAATTTTATAAATTACTATCCTTTCTAATATGTTATAATAATTATGTAGTATGAGCCGTATTAGTTCAGGGCCTAAGCGCTAACTGCAAACTTTACAGTACGCAAGTAATAAGGGTTCAATCCCCGCTGGCACCATTGATATTGATATTGTAATTTTAAACCATGAATAAAAATATTTCTTAGAGATGGAAAGTCCGCCAACAGGTACTAAAGCAGCGCGGCGATTTTCTATAACCATCTCAGAAATGAATCATCTCATCATCAGATCATCTCAGACTGATGGGCTGTACCTAATAGCAAAACGTATACTGTGAATTTACTTCAATTATAAAATCAAAAGATAAAATGTTTATTTCAGTGGCAGTCAAGATTTACATTTTAAAATTTCCAACGATTTAAACGGACAACACTACACGTTCCATTATCATAGCTCGTACACCGTAAACAAAAAACGCGTTCAACCGTGTACTCCAATATATCAACTTAAGGGCATCCAAAGTATCCCCAAAACAAAAGTCGTCCAACACCCGCACATACATCAATGTTAGAAAGCATCCTGGTCGGCAGCAAATAGTCCGTAGTGGTAAATCGTGCGTCGAAATGTGCAATATCAATGGAGTTGCAGCGTCATTAGAACGCTCGATTGCACGCACGCTACGCTTTGTGTCCCAGCGTCGCGTCGCTCATAGCGAGGCAAATAATTATATTTAGTCATTTAACATAAAATATCCTTAAAATACTTAAATTGTTTGTTTAATCATTTTATATTTATAATAATCTTAAAACTTATAAGAGATATACAAGACGTCAAGAAGCGAGCTATTTTTCGTTTTTTCACATCTAGCCGTATAGGAGCAGAAAGTCACCAATGAATTATGGTGAGTGCTATGCTCAAGGTTAATGCATTATAAAATCCGTAATGAGAATATCCGCAGAGAAACGAGTAACTGACGAAACCCAGTGTTTCAACAGGGTGAAGTGACATAGACCATCAAAAATATAGCTCGAAAATTCACATGCGTTGGAGAATAACGTTCTCTAGTACTGCAATGCGGTGTTAGGTAACCCCATTAAATGGATAGATGTGAGAAGTGGATAGATGCGGATGGCTTATTTTCGTGTTTTATGTGGGCCGAGGGCTGTGTCCAAAGTGGACATTTGATGGCCTGCAGTTATGATGATAATGATGAAGAATAAAGCGTTGTGTCTAAAGTTTAAGCATTGACACGGATATGAGAAGTCACAAGGCTCGATGGAATACGTACAATTCGTGTGAGGCAGTCTCGAAGTTCACAATCATAGACAACGATTAAAAGCAAAATTACAACTGTGCGGCCTATTAAAATAAGGTCATAGACAAGGTTAATACACTTAGCATCGTTTAGCAGCTTTGAAGTGACCCAAAATTACCTTGTATTGTAGCAAAAAGACATGACAGATCAAAATAATCCTATACGAGATCAAACATTATATATTTGAAGAGAAAGGTGACAAAAGCGGATTCCAGCTCAAATAAGAGTAATAAATACTAGATGATGTTCATAGTACCTTTATTGAAAAACATTACCGAGAGTAAAGAATGTTAATTCCACCTGTCAAGAGTGATTATTGACATATACACAATTACAGTAATGAAAATGATGATGTTTTACGTGTATTTGCTTTAAACGCTTCTAGCTCCGCTTTTCATATTTGTGATAATTTTTACATTTCTAGAAAATTGCCCTTGACTAGAATTTGATGCACTTTTCATCTGGAGTTATGATTCCTAATCGAGAGTAAAGTAAAAAGTAAAGTAAAGTTACAGCCTATATACGGTTCCACTGCTGGGCACAGGCCTCCTCTGATTTCTGAGAGGATTTTAGGGCAAGGAAATGACCGCCGCGCTGCCCCAATGCGTGTTGGCGAACTTCACATGTCTTCGAAATATTTTTTATTTTATTTCTCAGACATGCAGGTTTCCTCACGATGTTTTCCTTCACTTGGTAAATCAGCACTTAAAATTGCAATTAACAATTTCATTGGTGCCGGCGGGGATCGAACCCGGGTTGCTCGCGTAATGTGAAACAGCGAGCGCTAACCATCTGAGCTACCACGGCTCAATCGAGAGTAGATGAATATATCTATTGCAGAACACATCGTTCACTTATTATATATATATACACACACATATATATATATATATATATATATATATATATATATATATATATATATATATATATATATATATATATATATATATCCCGATCCCGTTACTGTGACTGCAAGTAGAAGTTAAAGTAATTATGCAAAGCTTATAAATGCTCTACAGCTGTTCACAACCTTTTTTACCAAGAGGGATTAGGAGAAGATCAAAGGCAAATTAATATTTCCATTCTTTTTTTAATAGATTGTAGCTCTCTCACTTAAAGAAGGATTTGCCGTAATAGCTACACTTTGTGAGTCAGTGATGGTAATTCTGGATGCCTAAGATCTGTGACGCTGCTCTCCGTCGTCGACGTGGCAAATATGAAATGAATTGCCGCCGTTTATCAAAAACAGCTATAAAATCTTTTTAGCCTTTATATAGGCGTGTCTTATGAAAGCCACGAAATGAGGTGATGGGTGTCTGACTATTAACGTACTACATTTATTATTTTAATTATATTTTTATTTTCTTTTGATACTACTTTTAATGTAAAAATACTTTGTATTTTCACTGTACCTTCTACTCCCTACATTCATGTTCTGGGGCGATAAATCATGAAACATAAACTTCCTTAACTTATATCGAACTATGACCCTTAACTCGGTTGAATGATTTTTCTTATCGGTCAATGTGTTGCAACATGATTGATTTTAATGGTTTTGTATTTTATTCTTTTATTTTTGTTATTAGTGAAAAACAAACTTATAGCGGACACAAAACTTTTACATTTTTTTTATTTATAAAAAATGTGTGAATCACCCAATCAAAGTTTATTTGCTTACAATTGTTGCAATGCTTTCTAACTGTGTATATATGTTTATGTAAGTGCATATTTATGTATGTAACCTGCTTGACAGACTTTGAAGTGATGGTAAGTTTAAAAAGTGCCATAGACTAGTGATGTTGTATTTAAGAAATGATGATGTAAATAATAATGATGTGCAATTATTATATGTATGATAAAATGATGATGTATTAAAGAAATGATACCAAAATAATGAAAAACAGTGCATTAAAAACAATACTATTTTATGTACCGTGTAATGGCGGTGTACGAATTCACTATATCGTCCCGAAGGGAGTCGTAAGAGTGACGGAGGGAAACAAACCAGGAGATGGGCAACAGCGTCTTTCTAATAACAAGAAAAAAATTGCGCTTGCCAAACCGCCCGCCAAGCGTGGCAACTATGGTAAATATCCCCCCTATTAAACAATCTATGGCGAAGCCCTGCGTTCAGCAGTGGACTTTTGATAGGAAACGGTTCCGGTAACTCATTTAATTAAAATAATAATAGATCACTGCAATCGGGTTTTTTGTTATTCTTTCCTTTTAATAATAATTTGACCGTTTCAAAGAGTCCACTGCTTCAGTATACGTATTTGCAAATTTCAAAAAACAAAAAAAAATCCGACAACTAAAAGTATTTGTGATTAATTTTCTGTGGTAAATAAAATGATAAATTAAAATAAAAAAATACAATTTTTATAAACTTATATTTTTTCATAATATCGCTAATAGTACATATTCTAACCAAAATTTGAGGTCAAAACAGGGATTTTCTGTTCTGTTTTAATTTCTTTCCTATCTCTTTGTTTTCGCTTCCGTCAAAGACCGAGCCAAGAAATATCCGGACCGACAAAAAGTACTATCATTTCTAAGTGCCCTTTCGAGCGTAAACCTTCAAAAACGATCAATAAAAAATAATCTGGTGATGTAACATTTAAAAACTTTTCAGTTACTATACTTCGTAATTCTGAATAAATTGATTCGCTAAGGTAAGGGGAGTTGGGGAAAAGCGAAGGTTTCTTTGAGCAGCATTGGAACTATAAAGGTATCCAATGATCTATCCCATGACGTAATCAAGATTCGACCCCTCACCCTTTCTGGAGATTTAAAAATGCTGAGGTAGTGTAAAATATTATGATTTTGGGTGTGGATATAATTGATTATTAAGAGAATTTTTCGTTGAAATACTTTACATAAAAATATTTCCAATGAGTACAAAGATAAACATTGCTAAAATTCGCCGAAAATCGGATTGAAACGGCCTATACCCGTGTCAAATTTCAATTAAATCTGTTCAGCCATTTGAGCTTCATTGAACAACAAACATAACATATAAACTTTTATATTTATAACTAGCTGTCCCCCGCGACTTCGCCCGCGTGGAATTTACTGCGATTTCATGGGTTTTAATTTGTTTGCGCGGAACCCTAATTTTTTCTAAAATAAAAGTATCCTAAGTTACTCCCTATAATATCGGCTATCTGCCAGTAAAAGTCCCGTCAAAATCGGTTCAGCCGCTTCGGAGATTAGCCGGAACAAACAGACAGACAGACAAAAATTTTAAAAATTGTTTTTTGTTTGTTTGTTTCATATGCGTTTAGTAAAAAGCTGTTATTTTAACATTACAAACAGACACTTCGATTTTATTTATTTGTATAGATATAAAAAAAATGAATTCCTACGAATGTTTCAAACATACAGGTTTCTTCACGATGTACGAGTATGTACTCTACACACTACACTACACACGTTCCTATTTTTTTTATTGAATAGGGATGACAAGCGAGCACACAGCCCACCTGATGGTAAGTAGATGCTGTGATCCATAGATCTACATAACTATCATCGATTAAAAATCAAAATGCAGATGCGTTATCTCCCTTGAGCACTAAGATAGAATGCCTCGTATCCAGTAAAAAGGGTCTTCGGTTCTCTACTCTCACCATACGAAACATAGCAGCATTGAGCTGCTATTTTACGCTGGTATTCTGTGAGAGCGTATTCCTACCCCGGTCGAACCGACCCATTCGTGCTGCAACCATAATATAGCTACAGCGTGGCTCTACCACGCCACTCTAGTGTGATGTGGTCGAAACGTAGGTATTAGCTGCTTAGCGGGATTTACTAAGTTAACTTTCCACAATTTTAAGCGCTAATAGAAAACTATAAATATAATTGGGAAAGATAAGTCTCAACCATTACATCTTAACGTTGATTTCTTTATTTTTTATGGTTTTCTGTTAGCGTTAACGAATGTAGAATATCAACTTAGAAATTCAACATACCCATGTTGGGCAGAAAAATTGGCGTTCGCCGTACTTATTTATCCACCAATAATTTGGAAGAATCAATCACAAGCTGGTTAGAAATATACTTAAATATGCTTCAATAATATTAATGCATATGTACCTATTGAATAACTAGATACATTATCATTACTGACCCAGTAAGCAAAATTGTTTGTGTAAAAATCCTTCTGCTTTTTTGTGAAGCACATACAGAAAAACCAACACGCTCTGCTCCACCAGCACATTTGCGTTACAATTCAGCTGTTTATTAAATAAAAAAAATTTGCTCTTACCTTATGTTACATTTTTATATTTATTTAATTCAGTTTAGAAATATTTTACTTATATATTATATTACTTTATTTATATTTTGATGAGAAATACAAAATGTTGCTATGTAATGGCGGCGTAAGAGAAAACTGCGATAGAAGTAAACTAAAACAGGAGATAGGAGGTAGCGTCTTTCTGATTAAAATTCAGTGATATTAAAAAAAAAAACTGCGGTCGCCAATTCGCATGCCCAGCGTGGCAACTATGACATATCTATAAGGATAGCTATGTTCAGCTGTGGACTTTGATGGGTTATAATGACATATATGAATGAATGAGAAATGATAAACCGTTATCATTTTCCATAAACATTGTAGTGTTGAATTGATATTTGACCTTGTAAAGATAATTTAAAGGTAATTTAAAGGCAGACGTAAGTAAAAACTAAATAATTTACGTAATTTAAATAATTAACCAGATATGTATAAGTATCTTTTTATGTAAGTAATGGAATTCACCTACTTCCAGTCTGAATAATCTAAAATTTTGCAGACGTATTAAGAACCAATGACAATACAATAATTCTATAATCATAACCTAGTATTATCACAAGTCTCATATTATTATTTTTTATAGAATAAAGGTGAAAAGCGAGCACCATTTCAATATTAGACTTTTTTTTATAGGATAAGGGTCAAGCGAGCACACAGACCAACTGATGGTAAGTGGATGCTGTGGCCCATAAACATCTACATCTATCTTCAATTAAGAATTAAAATGCAGATGCGTTGTCACCCTTGAGGACGACGATGAAAATCCTCGTTTCCAGTAAAAGGAGTCTCCGGTTCTTTACGCTCTCCATACAAAACACAGCAGAATTAAGCTGCTATTTTACGCAGGTAATCTGTGAGATTTTTACGTTATTTATACGTTAATTATTTCTACGTTATTTGTCCACGTTCTATTAGTTGTTACGCTTACGGTCAAAAATAATGAATATTGTGATTATCGTATTTTATATATTTATTTGTTACTAGCGACCCGCCCCAGCTTTGCTTGGGTACAATCTATTAATGTCGTTTTATTTAGATTTACGATTATGATCATGATCTAAGACCAATTTATTTTCTCAGATTTTCAATTTCTTAAAAAAAATCTCCAAGTATTTCGGATGAAATATTGCTCTTTGTCGTCGTCAAGTTTCATTACAATCGGTTCTGCCATTAAAGAAATTAGTCCGAACAGACAATCAGATAGACAGCCAAAAACTTTAAAAATGGTATTTCATGTTTTTAATGCAATGCAAGTAACCCCCTCAGCTAAATTAAAGGCAGTTATTTCGATATTAAAGACAAACGTCTTAAGTTTATTTATATCTGTAGATAAAGAAAATCCTCTACGTATGTTTTATAAAGGATTTATAGGACGAAAAATTCACACCTAAAAGTTAAAATTATAATCTTCTCATTAGCTCATATACTCTTGATTTTAATTTTAGCTCATAACTCAAAACATTAAATTTATGGTTTTGTATAAATTAAAAGCATATAAATCTTCCCTCCTTTCAAGAATTGTAACAAGTCACGTCACGCTACGTCATTAACCTAAACATCCTTAGTTTCTTCTTCTATTCTTGACTTATCATGTCGTCACTCCAATTATAAACAAATTCGAGAACCGTTCTTTTCCAATGGATATTGGTAATAAGTTATATGGCTAGTCCATTGTCATATCTTCTTCCTTACTATTTTATTTTACACGTGGTAAAACCACGCTGCAGCTATATTATAGTAGCATAAATGGATCGGCTCGGCCGGAGAAGGACCACGGCAACGTTATCACAGAAGACCATCGTAAAATAGCAGTTTCATGCTGCTGTGTTTCGTGTGGTGAGTGTAGTTTCCTCTGTATACAACGCATTTATCTTTTTCCTCTGTATTTTGATTCATTATCGAGGATAAGATGTAGATGTGTATGGATCACAGCATCTACTCACCATCAGATGGACTGTGTGCTCGTTTATCCCTTATTCAATAAAAAATATATAACATGCGCCTTGTATCTAACAAACACATTAGTTTTTCTCTAAAGGCATTCAAATCAGAAATATCACTTACCTACCGTGACTAACATAATTATTTTGGCGAAATCTTTTTAAACTAAATTTATGTTTCGTAAATCTTAATTTATTGATCAAAACTGTACAGTTTTATTGTTAAATACATTTGTCGAGTTCTCGCGTATCGCGGCAGGGGGCACATACGTAGTCACCTTGAAATTAATATTCTGTCAACGGAAACGATTTCGGCCGCGTGCAATGCGATATCAAAGCGATTCGATCAGTAAGCACAATGAATAAATTTGATAGTTTAATAAATAATCTGCAAATCTGATTTTAAATATGTTTGTTCAGAAAATATTGATCGTGATCTCTTTCTGAACCAGTCGTACTAGTTTTAGCAATGGCGAAAACTTTCCATGCCAAAAGCGGGACGCTCTTTGGAATTAATGGATTACAATGGAATTGATGGAATGGAATTGACTTATGCTTTAATAGCTGATATGGAATTGTTTGTAGCTACTAATGTCAAAATTACAGAGACACAAAATTTACCCAGACCCAAAAACTGTCCATTTGCCTTTTTCTTTTTTCTTCGTTAAAATAAGATTGACAAACGAGTACACATTCTTCCACCTTCATAGAAACCTACATTTATTTATCCTCGATTAAGTACAAATTAAAATGCAGATAAAAGGATCCTACGTTCTTAATTCCACTGTTACTTTATACTGCTATTTTACGACGGTATTCTGTGGGGTGGTCTGACTGCTGACTCCTCAAATCTTTATAGTTTATCATTATCAAAAAAAAATATTTTATCAGTTTTCACAAAAACCCACTATATTTTTGAGATTAAACGTGGCCAGAACACTCCTAGCATTGCTCTCCATTTTTTCGTGAAGTTTTATCACATCTCGGCAGAACTCCCGATACCATTCACACCATCTGGACGATTGGCGGTCCACCACTGTGCGATTTAGAAGATGTTTTCTTCCTCGCACAACTTCCTTGTGGAATCGATTACCACCAGCGATTTTTCCGGACCGATACGACTTAGGGACCTTCAAGAAAAGAGCCTACTCCTTTTTAAAAGGCAGGCAACGCATCTGCAATTCCCCTGATTCCCCTTGTGTTGCAGTTGTTCATGGGCGGCGGTAGTCACTTACCACCAGGTGAGCCGTATGCTCGTTTGCCCTTCTCCTATAAAAAAAAGAGAAGAGAAAATAAGGCCGTGTAGTGGCGGTGTAAGAATATCCACTACCCCATATCGTCCCGTGGGTGTCGTAAGAGGCGACAGAGGGAAATAGAAACAGGTGATGGGAAGCAGCATCTTCCTAATAACAACTCAAAATAATAAAAAAACTGAGGTTGACAACCCGCTCGCCAAGCGTGTCAACTACGGCAAAATCCCCCCTAAGGCAATCTATGGGGAGGTCTATGTTCAGCAGTGGACTTTGATAGAAAGGAAAGAAAATAGAAGGCAGCTATTTCGCTATGGCATACAGACATTTTAATTTTGTTTATTAACGATACGGATAAAGTTGAAATTTCCTACTACTTGAAATTAAACCAGCTTCCTCTTCACTGATGCAATAAAACTAAAATAAAATATAGCAGTAAGTGTTTGTTTTTTCACAAACCAAATACTATCAGTCAGTTATAAAAGTCTTTCAAAATGAAATAAAAAGAAAGAATGGAGGATTCGCAGCTCTTCCATTGAATTCCAGTAACGGACAGCAACTTTGTCCTAGCTTTGTAGTTTGTTGATTTTCTTTATTCAGAGAACAAATTTAACACAAAGCATAATATATTGTTCTATTATAAATTTACTATTTAATATATTTTTATTTAAAATTTGTATCAAAAAGAAACTAACTTTATAAACACTTAAACAATATATTACATCTTAAGACCGATTTTCAATTATGAGATAAAAGTTATCCATCAAATAAGTTATAACCTACGAGTAACTGAACCTATATTAAGTGAAACAATTGAACTATTTTATTAATTAAGCTGTATTTTTGTGCGAAGTACTGTAAAACCGTTACCGTTACAGCCTATTAAAGTCCACTAACGAACATAGGCCTTCCCCTTAGATTACCTCACAAGGGGGGGGGGGGTTGATAATTCCATTTCCATCTCTTAAGGTAAGTATTTTCACAGATAAGTGCTACATTTGCGCATTTAGAGTCCGCAATCATCATCATAACTCAGTAATTAACGTATAAACTCATACTCAAGAGAGTGACCGTTACCGGACCGGACAAGAAGTGAACGTTAGTGATCTACCTATATATATATGTGATGGAATTTTATAATTCAGTTTTCACCCACTTCCAGATGTCTGAATAATCAGTTAAGTTAATAAGAGCATGTAAACAAGACCATATTTGTCATTAATATTCTTTCCAAAACAAACTCACATTTCTTAAGGAGAAATTTCAAAAATGCTTGCTCCTTTAAATTTCCATTTACATTGTCTTAAATGTTGTTTAAATCTTTCTTTATCTCAGTAAGTAATCTTCGAGAACCATAAATTAGCATACTGGTCACGTTCGGTCCCTACACGTTTGTAAACAGAGTGTCATATGCCAGATATTAAAAAAATAATCTCCCACGAGATGCACCGATATTGTCGAAGGTCGCGTAAATTACGGTTTTGCTTTGTTTATGAATTCGCTGTATCCGACGTAGGGATTAAAATGCATTTGGGAACCGCCGTCTGTTGTAAAGCCTTAAAACTAATGCTCCGCGATAAACGCACACGATAAGCTCCCACTTTTAAGCCTAGTGACTCGTTTCTTAGAATATTTTATGCAATGTGAACACCGAATGTATTTTTTGTCATAAACATTTAGATAAACAGACTTGAGAAAGTCACTATAATCTGCATTAAACCGATTAATACAGTATTCATGAATGTATTCAAATATGGAAACTTATCTTAAGAAGTTATTCACAGGATTTTTAATTATGTTAATATTTAATCAACAATTTTAAATTCTGCCACCCACAAATTAGTTTTATAACTATGGGAAATGCCAGAAAGATCCTATAATCGTCGATAGGCTGATGACTAAGTTGTGTAATAAATAGGCTTTAAAATCTGAATATGACCAATACTGGGGAAGAAAGCTTTTCGAGTGACACCCTTGTGCCGGTAGACGAAGTGTTGGGCGTCCTCCCACTAGATGGAGTGACGACTTGGTAAGACATGCAAGAAGTCGACGGATGCAGGTGGCTCAGGACCGTGTTTAGTGGCATTCTTTAGGGGAGGCCATTATTCAGCAGTGGACTTGTGAAGGGTTGTAATAATGATGAAAATGATGATGACCAATATCACTTGCTATCGTGTTTATAGTGACGGCTCCATGGCGCAGTGGCTTGGCATTGGGCAAGGAACAAGTATTTGTATGACATACAAATAATTGTTCCGGGTCTGGATGTTTGTCGTTGAACAATTTATGTTTGTAAACTGTCTCCACGATACAGAAGAATATCCTAGTGATTAATTTTAATCCTAGTGTTTTTAAAACCTAAAAACGTTTAAAAAATGAAAAATATGCAAAAGAAATTAAATGGTATTAAAGCTATGATAATTTTGAAATAATGAAGCAATGTATCACTGTCCGTTTTACGATTAAAATAAATAAATAATAAAAAAGAAACTGCAAACAAATAAGCTAATATTAACAAAGGGTGTTGATAATCTTTCAAATATGCAACCGCGAAGGAAGTAGGCGTTGTAACCGCCGCGCAGATTAACAGTCAGATATAAGCAAAAGCCAATAATTAAAAGCCCAGATACGACACTGCAGTGGTGGACTGAACGGAAGATACGAAACATACGAGCATTGAAAATAAATCTAACATTTTATAGTCTGTGATTATTTTTACTACATCATTAGTATAATTTAATCTTCCACTTAAATACGCTCACGTTGCTAAAACTAAGAATGATTAAATTAAAATGTATTAAATTAAAAATAACATTAGAAAGAATTAATATTAGAAGATATTAACAAATGATCAAAACGTAATTTAAGTAAAGGTATTTGAGTTAAAGCCGCATCGCTTTGAAGTCGGGCACAACCTTTTGATTTGTTTCAATAATGTGGCAGGATCTAATTTGTTAATAAATGTCTCATTATACCCTTATTTGATGCTTGACAAAGAGGAACCCTTAGAAAGCAATGAATTTTAAATTCTGTCATTAGAAACATTTTAAATATTTAACAAAGGATAATATGTTTCCGGTTCAACGGTTTTATCAAGAAATTTGCGTTTAAAGGGAATAATTTAAAGAAAGTTATTCGATTCACTGCTTTAAACCGTTATAATAATATCGTATCGTATGGAGATATTTGTATATTTTTCATGCAGTAGCAGTTTAAGAGAGTCCATTGTGCATACTGTAAGGAATAATCTTTACTGTCGTTAACCTGGGTCAGTCACTTAGCCCAATATTCTGCTACATAATGTTGAGATGTTTACCTATCTAAATTTATACTCTGATATCGAATAGATGTATAAAGATAATAACATCACGAAAACGTATAGCCCTTAAAGAATCAGATTGGATATGAAAACAAACACCTAAAATGCGAGGTAGTCATACTTAGTTATACGTTCGGCGGTGGGAGATGAGACGTATGCTGATTTTGTTAATTATACAGTAAATTAAAAAGGCTGTATATAAATATTTAAGCGTATTAGAAATAAGTAATTTTACTTTCACAAATAATTTTAAAACGCTCTTCTTCTAATTTTATTTTAAATGCAATTTAAAAGAATTTCTAAGTTAAGAACATTTTGTTTTCAAAAAAATCCATTATTAAAGGAAAGATAAGAAAACTAAAAATAATAAAAATGGATTAAAATCGGCGAGTTGACAACCCTCCTCATTCTCAGAAGTCGATTAAAATGGTTATGATCTCCATGTTTTCATTAAAAAAAGTATTGGACTTATGGCAATGTTTATATCTATGTATATGTTTAAATAATTATTATTTTTATTCAATCTCAGGCCCTCATGTGAGTGCGACATATACAGACAGTTTATTTGTTAACTTTCTAATCAAAACTGTATGTTTTGTACTGTAGATGATAAGGTAAATACTTTTTTGCAGAAATAAATGAAGCTATATATGTACAATACAACATTTGACCTTCTTGTTTTATTCTTAGAGTCGCCACACAAACACACAAACGTTATCGTGCACACATCGGACGGAGATTAAGGCCGTGGCAGTGCATGCATCGTCATGCCTCTGTGGATGTGGTGTAAAGTAAAATAAAACAAAGTGTTTTATGAGGTAATTATGGTATTTCGATCATTGTAATGTAATAATTTAATGTAATATTTTTTTATAGAATAAGGGTGACTAACCATCGCACAGTCTACCTGATTTTAATTGAATGCTGTGCTACATCAATCCTCGATTAAGAATCAAAATGCAGATGCGTTGTCACGCCTGAGGACTAAAATGAAATGCAGCGTTTCCAGTAAAAAGGGTTCCTGGATCTCAACACTCACTATACGAAACACAGCAGCATTAAACTGCTATTATACGCTGGTATGCAGTGAGAGCGTGATCCTTCCCCGACACCACCATAATATAGCCACGCTGCAGGCTTATCAGATGATGAAAAATAAATTAAGACATTTCGTCAAGTCGTTTTCGAGATATTTGCGTCACATTCTATTTTTGAACCACAGGATTACTAACGAGCGACTATAAAATTATTTTATTTTACTTTTTTTTATTAGACGTATTGCAAAACTTAAAATATCATTAGGCTTATCCATCAGTATCTCCACTTAATTTAAATGCGATTTCTATTATAAAAATAATAAGTCCGATTTAATGAAAGCGAGTCGCGTGACCTTGATAGGTCGACAGTAAAGCACAACCTCTCCGCTTTGCGCTCGCGATGTAAAATATAAGGCAAATAAGCTATGAAATTTATTATTCTTCAAAAAAAATAAGTTTCAAAACATTCGCCGCTACATTTGCCGCTTGTCGCTTATACCTTATACGAGACGGTATACTATATAAGCCTTAGGGAATGACAAAATAAAAACGAGCAGCCTCCTTGTTGGCTTATCAGAATAGATTACTTTTCTGAATGCCTTAAAGGGGAGCAGAACACGAGGACATTTATGCTTTATAAATTCCTAAGCTAAACGACCTCTTAATGATGTTTTTTTTTTAAATTAGTGGTTTATTAAAATGTAAAAAGGAAATAACTTGTTGCAATTTTTAACAGAATTAGTACGTGACAGAGTCTGGAGCTTACAATTTGTTTTCATTACTCTTTGTGTTTTGTTTTTCTTTCTCGGTGGGATTATACGTCTTGGAGTTGTGTTTACAAACGCCTCTAACGTCGCCTACCGCACGCATCGTGAACGGTCAAAATTTTAAGTACCAACTTAAAAATCTGTGTTTATTTTAATACCAATCACATTTTGTTCCATTGTTTCCTTCGGACATTGTTCATAGAGTCACAACTCAATTCTATTTTTACTTATTGTTTTAAAAATATAGAATTATCTACGGTTAAATTGAAAAACAATGTCATATGCTACAAAATATAAGATTAAAATTCTTTTAGTAAAAATAATGATGCAATCGATAAATAAATCAGTATTTTAATTGAATATTTTTTTTTACTTTTTTATAGTTCCTATGTAGAACTAATTATATTTTACAAACCTCATTGGCAAAAAACGTATTGCTTTCTTACAACAGAACGCTTTTTTCATACATACCATATGTTGGTTGTAAAGTGATAGCTTCATCATTTTGTTATAGCACTCCTTTATACATTTTTTTTCTCATTATGTTTCGCCACGGGATGCCAAACTCCAGTTTGTCTATTACACTTGAACAATGAAACCGACTAAATTATTTTAATAGATGGAATCGAAGAGTCATTAAACATTGTTGTTATAAAAACCTATCACCCCTTGGAAAACACCTGGTTCCTCTTTCTGATTTCTATCATATTATTTATAATTAAAAATGGTTAAAGCCACTCACTCATGTTTGAGTATGCGTGATATACATATTTACTTATCTATATTTTATTGTACTAGCTTACGTATAATATTTTATAATAATACTAGCGATCAGCCCCTGCTTCGCACGGGTGATTTCTGGATCTCTACAATAGCGCCACCTACCGGGTTCAATTGTGAATCTAAACCATTCTCGAATCAACTTAATCACACACACAAAATTTCATCAAAATCAGTCCAGCCGTTTAGGAGGAGTTCAGTCACATACACAGGGACAGAAGAATTGTATAAAGATAAAGATTATAATTAGTACGCCTTGAAAAAGACATAAGTTACATAAGTGTTGAAAAAATAAAAATACAATGAGAGAGGCTTTTATTTATTTGCTTAGGTTGAAATAACAAAAGTGACATTTTTATTTTATGATGATTAAATATAAAATGTTATTTTAAAAATTAAATTTGTATACACGTTGTTTCCTTTGTGATATTTTACCTTAGATAACTTAATAGTATGTGACTTGTTTATGTACCTTTGAATTTAGTCGAAATATAATTATTTCATTACTTTGATTATCAACGGAAATTATTAAACTAAAGAATGATATAATCGAATAAAAATTAACCTCCGTGAATGTATGAGTACCGTTTATCGATATTTCTAATGCATATAAACATGGTAACTTGTCTGTTTGCAATTTTCTCTTTTTTATATTAGAGTGTCAAACAAGGTTATAGTCCATCTCACAGAACTGCATTTTGTTCCTTAATCGAGGATAGATGTAGATGTATATGAGCCACAACAGTCAAGCCACTTAGCAGGTGGGTTGTGTGGTCGTTTGTCCTTTCTATACAAAATAGGTAACATAAAAAATAAAAAATAAATATAAAAAGTCTGATCGTGAGTTACAACTTATGGAATCCTGTTACTTCTCCTCGACAACTTTAAACAAAGAAAGCAAATAATGCCTTGGCAGCTTTAAGGATGAAGTTGAAATATCTCACAACCCTTATACTGACCATACTGACCCTTTATACTCTTCAGACCGAAACACGCCTAGAGGTATTTTATCACGCATTATTTACTCACGCATGCAGCAGTAGCCCAATTTGCGATCATTTCCTTCGCCAAGTGCGGCGGGTGTCACCACATCCGCGGCGGGCACGAATTCACAAAAAACTGCGTACTGCGTAAAGTTTTTTACCGCTGCAGGCGTGAATAAATATCGCTCCATGAGTTTTTAGCCTCATAGGTATGTTAATGTTGTTAATAATCTTTAAACTCGGGAAATTATTATCGAAAAAAGAAATCGTTTGTTGAAATTACAACTTAATAATATAACTACGAGTAGCTGTACCCGAAACGTTGATCGCGTGAACGTTCGTAAAGTGGTGTCGTTAATTACTTGTATAGGACCATGAAGTATAACAATATTAACTGACATAGTCACTAAGACGTAATATATTTATTAATTTAAGATATAAAACCCTTAATCGTTAGAAGAATACAAATTTATCTGTCAAATAAATCCTTACGAATTCAACTTATTGTTTTTTCAGTCGCTTCATAAAGTTTCTCCATATACCATATTGTCCGTTAATTTTACTGGAGTATAAATTTTTTGGCGGCACCGCTTACTCGCGATTAAGTTACTGATATTGGCTACAGCAGCATAACTCCTTTTCTGATTAAGAGTTCGTCGGGTTAGGGGGAGTGGTACCCTCTGGAAGTGGGTGAAAACTGAATTACAAATTTCCAATACATTCATACATAAACAGATACAGACCAGAGATACAGAAAATATCTTAAATGTTATTCCAGGGTTTCATAAAAACCCATCAAGAAGTTTCAGAGCCTTTTGTGTTCAAAGTGACAAACATACAAAAATGTTTTGGCTTCTATAGTGATTAAGAAATATATAGCAAAAAATAAGTACAAGAAAGTATATAGTTGTATATTATGAGATATTTTATAATATACATATATTAAGTAACAATAAAATTTAAATAAATTAGGAACCGTCTTATCGTCTTATAAAAATTATCAAATGAGTTTCCCACCAAAACATAATTTTTGTCTCAAGATCGAAAACGGGCATTGATTGAATAACTTTGTGTCGCAGTGCCGTCCGCCTTACTACTTCAGTGCATAATTTATTGCTTCCAGTAAAAGGATAAGTGAAATCTTACTTTAAATAAGAATAACCGACGTAAATAATTAAAATATTATTATTTTATTTACCATAGTCACATGGTAATATAATAGAATAGAATATTTTTATTCAATATAGATAACAAGTAATTCTTATTGGAAGTAGAACATTTTTTGCTTTTACCACTGGTTCGGAAAAAAAATCTGTGCCCTGGGAAGAACCAGCAAAAACACAGCGCGCCCCATTTTTCGAAGTAAAATTTTACAATAAAACTCAGATTGTACAAACTAATTACAAAACTTATTTAAGAAACAGCTCGGAAGCGAATCCCAGGGGTTATTTTTAACCTTGTATTCATTTATATTATAATAACCCTTTTTATACAGTTTTTGTTTTATAATATATTTAAACTTGGTAATAGAGAGAGCTTGTATATTTTCTGGGAATTTCTTGTTATATCGTATAAATTGCCTCATAAATGAGTTACTATATCTGTGGAGTCGAGAAACTGGTATCATAAGCTTCTGTTTACAGAATGTCTATCACTTTCTTATTAAAACTACTTTTTTTGTGGACATCCATTAAATTCTCGTAAATATACTGGAGGGCCAAAGTTAATTAGGTACTACAAAGGTAGTTAAAACATTTTTTCATAGCAAAATCCCATAAGACATAATGCTATGGAAATAACTGAAATAAACTAATTTAGCTGTTTCGACACTAGTGAGATGTGCTTGCTAGCTTAGATATATGGGGACTCACTAAAGCCTTGCGTCTAGAGTGATGCCAAGAAAAACAGTGGAATCGACAGCGCTCAGTTCTTCCCCATTTAAAAATACATTGGTATTGTATTTTTAACATTAGGTGTTGTGAATTTTATAAATGCCTTGATTGGAAATGGATGGAAATTGAAATGTTTGCCGCGCTGCTCCAATGCGTGTTAGCGGACTTCACATGTCTTGGAAATATTGTTTTCCTTATTTCTCAGACCTGCAAGTGTCCTCACGATGTTTTACTTCACCGCCGAGCACGTGGTAAATCAGCAATTAAAATTGCAATTAACAATTTAATTGGTGCCGGCGGGATCGAACCCGGTTTGCTCACGTACTGTGAAATTTACAGCGAGCGCGTAGCTCCTGAGCTACCACAGCTCAATAGGATAGTAGTCAAGCAATGACTTAGAATAATTAAAAAAATGCTCTGTTCGTCTTACTTTAGCTTTTTCTTCTTCAACAGGTCTCAATATACTATTGCTGGCCAGTGATAGGTATAGGAAGGATTTGCCTTTATCATCATTCTCGGCAGGAATTTTGACAATCGCGCAATATCCAGAAGTCTTAAGCCCTTTCCGGATCTTTTCATGGTCACCTATTACGACACCCACGGGACAAAATGGGATGATAGATACACCGTCGCCTCATACACCGTCACCAACGTATACCTGCATCTATCGACTTCCTGAATATCTTACCAAGTAGTCACTCCATCTAGTGGAGGGCCGTCCTACACTCCGCTTGCTGATACGAGGTTACCACTCTAGAAACTCTTAGAATTAAAAATAAATAAATACGACATTGCTAATAAAATTTTCAAAGAAACAAAACCGTGTAATGGCTGTCATATTATATCATAATATGTACCAGGGTGGTCTGAAAAATTTCCGACCTCAATGTGAAGATGGCAGCACTCGTCAATAAAAGCTAGTGAATGTACACCATTGAGCCATTTTGGACGCGTAGTTGTTATTTGACAGCCGTTTGAGTGAGTCGATGTGAGTGTTTTTGTGAAAATGGTAAAAATTGAGTATCGAGCCGTCATTACATTTTTGTTTTTGAAAGGCAATACGCCTACGCAAATCAAAAATGCGTTGGACTCTGTGTATGGGGACTCTGCACCATCATTTACTACAGTGAAATTTTGGGCAGCTGAATTTAAACGTGGCCGTGAGATCTTGGGATACAATGAACGTTCGGGATGTCCAAAAACTGCAACTACTGACGATAACATCGCTAAAGTTCATCAGATGGTGCTAGACGACCGCCGAATTAAAGTGACAGAGATAGCAGAGGCTATGAATATGTCCAAAGAACGCGTTTGTCACATATTAAATCAAGATTTAGGCATGAGAAAGCTGTCAGCGCGTTGGGTGCCGCGTTTGCTCACTAGACCAAAAACGTGTTCGAATGAACATTTCCAACGCTTTGTTGGCGCAGTTTATGCGCAGTAAATCCGAGTTTTGGCGCCCATTAATTACTTTAGATGAAACTTGGATACACCATTATACGCCCAAAACAAAAATACAGTCAAAACAGTGGACTGCAAAGGGGGAACCGGCTCCCAAAAAAGCAAAACTGTTTTTTCGGCTGGGAAAATGGTGGCGACTGTTTTTTGGAATAGTCATGATGTAATCGATTATCGTCAAAAAGGAAGGGCAGGGCCATACAACGCATCATTACTTGACAAACTGAATACAGAAATTGCGGAAAACGGCCACATTTTCAGAAAAAGAAAATCATCACCATGACAAAATCATCGCCGTCTCACACCTCTGCGGTTGCCATGGCGAAAATCCACGAATTACGGTTTGAACTGCTTGACCATCCGCCTTACTCACCAGATCTAGCCCCAAGCGACTTCTTTTTGTTCCCTCATCTAAAAATTGCGCTCGGAGGACAGATATTTTGGTCAAATGAGGAATCAATCACCTTCGTGAACAATTATTTTGCAGAGAAAAACGCTGAGTACTATTTGGACGGGTTAGAGAGATGGGAGCATCACTGGGAGAAGTGTTACAAGGAGACTATGTAGAAAAATAAAAATAAATTTTAAGAAAAAATATTTTGTATCTCTGTTAGGCCAGAAACTTTTCAGTATGTAAGTAAGTATGATTAATGAGACGGTTTGTTACTGAGCCTAAACCTATAGCTTATGTCGATAGAAACCGTTAGCAGTATTCACTAAAACACATTCCAAAAAATCTAGCCTCAATAAAGAAATAGGAAAAAACATAGGATCTATACAATATAATATTCCTTGGGTTCTATACGTGGTAGAACCATGCTAAATCTATATTATAGTTCTAGGACGAATGGTTCTTCTCGACCGAGAAAGGTCCATGCTCTCACAGAATACCAGCAGCTCAATGTTGCTGTGCTTCGTGAGGTGAGTGTAGAACCGAAGACACTTTTTACTGGAAACGAGGTATTCTATCTTAGTCCTCAGGAGTGACAACGCATCTGCATTCTTAATAGATGATAGACGTAGATGTCCATGAGTCGCAACATCCACTCATCAGGTGCGCTGTGTGTTTGTTTGTCACTCTTATTCTGTAATAAAAAAAAACGAAGGGTCGAGAAAGGAATAATAATCGAATTAATCTAAAATAAAATTAAATTCACGATAACACGACTATCACCGCTAGACGCTTTCATTATTGCCGAGTTTTGTACCAGTATTACAATCGCAGTGGCTGTACAAAGATTTTCAGAGGGCTTACTGTTCCCTTTACGTGGAACCAGTGGACAGCGAAATTGCCTCAAGTCAGGTAAGCCGCTTTCTTTGATAGGTATGTGAGACTTTGTAGGAGCTAGTGATAGAAAAGGCAATTTTATTATTAAAGGAATAAAAATTTTGCGAAATTACTATAAAAGCAAATATGAGTGATCTTGTATTTATTTCATTATTTTCTTAATTTTGTATTGTATATTGACAAAATGTATTTCTTTCCAAAACTATATCATATTGTGTGAGTGTTTGTTAATAAATGAAAATCTAGTTAACAAAAAATTTGCCAATTTACTGCTTTATCGACGTACACTGAACAAACAGTTTGATATAATTGAAAACAATGTATTGCAAAGTAACAGCCTTAACTTATATACAGGAAAATATTTTTTTATTGAAGGTATGACTATTAAAATTGGTATTTGTCATAAATAAAATAACAAAAACAACAACAAAAACATCGACCGAATTGGCGATATATTGAAAATGGGCCAACTAAAGAGTATCCTTAATCGACGACCACGTATGCGTAGATATATGGATGTGAGAGAATCGTGACGGGTAGGTCTGAATCATGCCAAATGGAAGTTTTTAGTCGCTGCCTACCCCTCTAGATGACAGGCACGAGAGTTTATGTAATGTCATGTTTTAAAAACATAACAAAAGAGTACTCAAATATATTTAGACCAAACCAGTTAACAGGTGGTCGAAGAAGTAGAAGACGCTGCAGGAGCGCATAGACTCCTGGTACTAATTTCAAACAAATGAAACTTATGTATCCGTTGTTATTCTTGAGGTCTCAGATAGAATATCTCACAGCCTGTTATTGTACTGACTCTGCTTCTTCTTCAAACCTAAACAGAGTATGCGCCCAATACACTGCTAATAAGCAGCAGAAATAGATGGGAGAGTTTATCGAAATGTCAGTCGTTTCCAATTTTGACAGAGTTCTACCAAATACCCGGTTAATTGGATAGTTACATTTCCATATATTAACTTGTGAGTTTTTCTCATTTTAAACTTTTCAGATAAATATCTATACTAGCGATCCACTCCAAGTTCGCAAGGGTGATTTTGGATCTAAAAACAGCTTCACCTACCGGATCCAATAGTAAATCTAAATCATCCAGAGACTCACTCAAACATAAAAAAATCCTTAAAATCTGTCCAGCCGTTTAGGAGGAGTTCAGTGACAAAAACACGTACGGAATAATTATAATATATATAAAGATATCATAAATCTATGGGATTACAAATTTCCTAGCTTAAATATTTTAGAACTATTTGAAATTAAAATGATTTCATTGAGGTGAAAGAGATTTAGCCCTTTATGAACTATCCTCAAGTTTTTAAATGAGTTTTGGATATTCGCTATGTAAATGCTTTCTTAACCATGTAACATTTCGAAACAACAATAAACACAATAAGTGGCATACTTTATTTCACTTGTCAACTACAAATCTTCTGACCCACCCATGTCTGCCATGTGTCGAATACTCACATGTTACGCAGTCAAACATGCAATTATATACTTTCTTGGCGTAAATTAATTTATAAGCTTTCAGCGAAATTCAATTCTAATGGAAAATTAGAACCTATAAATATAAACCATAATTTGTCTCTTTCCACTTTAGTATTAAAAAAAGTAATTATATAAAGGGTTACTTTGCAATATACACCATTTGCAGACAAGGTTCAGAATAAATAATATAAGTGAATGGTAAAGAAAATTTAATTAAAAAAAATCTCAAACATTCTGTCTTTTTATCTTATAAATTCAGAATGCGAAGTAGTGTATTATTTCAACTGGTTGTCATTTATAAATATCTACTGCCTTCTATTTTACTACGCACGCACACATTCGTAAGGGTCAATCGGTCTGCAAAAACTTTGTGAATTGAATCGCACATAGATGCGCGCATACGCGTAGTTGTTGCCCATAAATCACATGAAATTTGGATTTCAAATAAGCCTTATTTACTCGTATTTTAAAAAACTTCAATAAAGGTATATCATTTATTATTTATTATTTCAAATATGTATTTATATATTTGAACTTAAATATAAAAATTTGTACTATTTGAAAAACAACCCTGTATATTCGGAATATATTTTATCTCCTCGAAACAAGCTTATAACTAAACGCGTACTATACGAGTATGTATATCAGTATTCCAAATCCTTGATATTTTTACATTTTTAATCTAATTTTATCGTAGGTTAATATTTTAAGAATTTTTTATTGTACCACAAGTACAAGTGTTAGAACAAAGTTGTTCATCTATAAATAGGCCCAATCGATGAGACAATACAATCCAATCCTCTGAGAACAATAACCACGTATACAGCTGCTAAGGATGTGCGACTAGATTGAACATCTAGTTTGTTTCGTGTACGTTGCTTTCAGATACGTTTCTTTGTTATTTCTTCGTCGTCACTTATAGTTTTCTTATTCGTAATCAATTAGTAAAGTTAATATTACACGTAATAGAACATGTTGTAGTTTATCTTACAGTTTCGCATACAACAATATTTGTAACTCTGTAAATGCAATCCATGGGAGAGGCCTATATTCAGCAGTGGACTTTTGATACATTGTTATGAATACGAATAAAAAAATATACAATACAAATAAGCAGAAACAAGAACTCCTATGTTAAGTTATTTGTCTGAAATGTTGCTAATTTCAACGACAAGAAGTTTTAAAAAGTCAATAAGCTGGTGAAAATGTCATGTTTATTGCATAAACATAATTTGACCTAGTATTATGTTAAAGTTACAACTTCGAAATATTTTTTTTTCTTATTTCTCAGACATGCGGGTTTCCTCAGGATGTCTTCCTTCACTGCCGAGCATGTGGTAAATCAGCACTTAAAATTGCAATTAACAATTTTATTGGTGCCTGCGGGGATCGAACACGGGTTTCTCGCGTACTGTGCAATTTACAGCGAGCGCTAACCATCTGAGCTCCCACAGCTCGGGTCTAGTTTTTGTACTTGGAATTAAATTCACATGGTGTAAGTAATATATTATGTATAACGTATAGTTTATTCCATATAAATAGGTTTTAGATTCTTCTTACTACTTATATTATGGTTTTTATAATAATATATTTACGGAATAAAAGTTAGATTTAATTTATATATCCTCTTATTTAGACGGCTCCGTGGTGCACAGGCTTAGCATTTAATAATATATTTACAGAATAAAAGTTAGACTTAATTTATATATCCTCCTATTTAGACGGCTCCGTGGTGCACAGGCTTAGCACTTAATAATATATTTACGGAATAAAAGTTAGATTTAATTTATATATCCTAAGAACAAAAAAAATTAACAGAAAATATTGTTTATAACCTTAACACCAATTACAGTTACTTTTGTACGTAGTAGAGCCACACTGCAACTATATTATGTTTGTAGCACAAATAGCTAGGCTCGACCGCGAAAGGACCACGCTCTCACAGAATACTAGCGTAAAATAGCAGCTTAATGCTGCTGTGTTTCGTATGGTGAGTGTAGAGAACTGGAGACCTTTTTTACTGGAAACGAGACATTCCATCTTAGTCCGCATTTTGATTCTTAATCGAGGATAAATGTAGATGACTATAGGCCACAGCGTCTACTTGCTATAACCTGGAATGTGTGCTCGTTTGTCGCCCCTATTCTATAAAAAATACTATTTAAAATAAAGAGTAAGTTCTTATATTTTTCAAATTCAAGGAAAACTAAGAACTTTAATGTAATAAACTTTATGGTGCTTTTATTTATTTAAATAATTCTTGTACCAAATTTTTAGTTATTTTTAGGGATACGTTTAATTTATTTATATTTATTTGCACGTGTCGCCGTGTACGGAGACGTAAGATCATGAATGATCAATGATACGGAAATCTATCACCCCCATATCGTCTCGTTGGTATAAGGGATTATTTGAAATGCTAGAGAGATCTCCTCGACTCCGATAAGACCTTAAAATCATCTCGGATTTACGGACTTTATTTGCGAATTAATTAATATGTAAATTGATTCTTTGTTTGACGTTAATTACAGGTGGCAATTGCCATCAGATGGACTGTGGCTCACTTGCTATATGTATACTACATGTTTGTGTATACTACATAAGAAATTGTTGCATCATAAAAGAGCAAAACATACAGTTGTATTAATTAACCGAATCGAAATAAAACAACACGTGTTTTTAATCGAGAAAGAGAGCTTTCAAACCGGTAAAATTATATTCTTGGAGCAAAACCGAACTCAAGTAATTTCCAATATTCATTAGGCAATTAACACCTTTGGGAATTTTCGTAATCTTTGCTCTGATTTTAAAGCTCAGCCAGAAGTTGCCAATGGCACCCACACAACAAAGTCAATTAAACAACTCAATTTAAGTCACGGCTATAAGGAGCTGTTTGAGGATCTCGATCATATTATTTATTGTTTTAAGAACAGCGTTGTAATAGGCGTAATGGGCTTGTAAAGTACGCCTACACCTGTATTAGTAATTTCACTGATCGACGAAATGAAGGAGCGAATATGACATTGACCCCGTGTATAGCTTGCTGTATTTATAACTTACCTAAAACAGGTTAGTTGTATGATGTACAAATATAGATAAATTGTAATCGGAATAAAGAAATAAGCATTATTAAAATATAAAGTTGGGTACACCTGTAATAAATGACCTAAGGTAGGAGAGTGAATGTACATAATTATTTTGATAAATAGCTTGTATATTATACGTGATACGTTGTTACTACGGTTTAAATAAAAAATAAAACTACGTTTAATAGTGAAGCGAAAGGTTTTGTTTCAAAAACAATATTAAATAATTAAAAAACATTAAAACATTATGTTTTTACATGGTAAAGGCATGCTGTAGCTACATTATGGTTTTAGCACGACTGGGTCGATTCAAAAACTCTCCGATCACACTCTTAATCTCATGACTGTTAGACGGGAAATGAAGCTGCAGTCTTCAGTAGATTTGACAGCATATAGGCAACTGAACGGACAGATCTCCAAATGCATGCCGCGCGACTTACGCAACTTTAATACAGCTCGTATTTAAGAAGCGACCGAGCGGATCCAGGGTTCCAAAGTCTTTGCCAGAGATTTGTCTACCAGAAAGAGCCAACTGGCGAATCTGAAGACCGAATGTGACAGCATCGTTCTCGGGACACCTGAGATTTTGAGTGAGATTGAGAGGTTCTATGGGCAGCTGACCTATGGATCTGCGACGAGGTACTTCACTGCTGGCCATATGAGGAAGATCAAGGTCGCTCAGCGAGCTATGGAGAGGGCTATGCTCGGGGTTTCCTGCGTGATAGACTTAAAAACGAGATTATTCGCAGTAGAACCAGAGTAACCGACATAGCCCAACGGATTAATAAGCTGAAGTGGCAATGGGTCGGCCATATAGCTCAAAGAACCGACAACTGATGGAGAAGAAAGGTTCTCGAGTGGCAGCCTCATACTGGCAGGCAATGTGTAGGGCATCCCTCCATTAGATGGAGTGAAGACCTGGTAAGAAGAAGGAAGGAAGTCAATGGATGCAGGTGGCTCGGGAGCGTGCTTTGTGGCATTCCTTGGGGGAGGCCTTGTTCAGCAATTGACTTGTGAAGGGCTGTAAAGATGATGATGATGGTTCGATTTGACCGGGGAAGGACCACGCTCTCACAGAATACTAGCGTAAAATAGCAGCTTGATGCTGATGTGTGTTTCATGTAGAGAAAAGGAATTTATTGAAAGAGAGGCATTCTATCTTAGTCTTTAGGGGCGAAAACTCATCTGTATTTGTTTCTTAATTGGGAACAGATGTAGATGATGTCTATGGGTCACAGCATTCACTTACCATCGCGTGATCTGTGTGTTCGTTTGTTGCCCATATTCTGTAAAAAATTTACAACGGCTTGGTTAGCTATTATTCCTGTATTATCTTTTTTTGATTTTACTAATACGAGTATATTATATATTTTTTACCATGATTTTGAATTTTTGCATCTGAATTTTGAATTATTCCAAGCCATTTATCCAAATAGTATAGTTCACTAATTAGAAATTAGACAACAACTACAAAGTACTATTCACAGTTCATAAAACACAAATGAGTGACTTAAATGCGTTTAGCTGCTGGATAAAAGGCGGAACAAATGTTGTGTTTTGATTGATTCAGATGCACTTACATAAGTATGTAGGAGGAATAATTTGTACTCTTGCGCTTCTGGGATGCAGAGAGCTTTCATTTCATCACAATATTAATATGGACCTTACATCTTAAAATGCTTATCCAAAAAATATTATAATTCGCTAGATGCTTACACACGATGGACAATGATATCGGTACCCAAGATTTAAATTTGATCGTCTTCTAAATTCGGTCTCAGTGCCAAATTGTTTAAATTTCAGATATATAATATATAACTGCAGATATCTTCATTGCAAATTCTGTCACTTGTTGCATACATATTCTAGAATGTATTTTATAAATAGTGTAAAATAACGTTGAATATAACTATAAAAACTATATTCACTTTTAGTAGAGAAATCTGTTGTTAGAATTGAAGCCAAAAGGGTTTAAATTTATTATCCTCACTATACTTACACGCTCATAAGGGTACTATCCATATCGTTCAAGATTTTCTACGCAACATTATGTCAAGTCATCTCCTCAGCGTCCGTCAAGACAGGTTACATTATTCAAATTCTTATATTTAGACAACTACTATTCCGATATTAAAACTTCAACTCCTTGGATCTCTATTACCAAGAGATACAATTCAAAATTGTATAAAATTTTGTTTTGTTAACTGCAATGTTTTTGGGGGCACATACGCTTCTAACAAGTATTCATAACATAGAATGGTCATGTTAAAATATTGAATATATATTATGCAAGACAATGATTTTGAGTTTTATAGAATATAGTGTTTTATTTGGCGTAAAATCATTCTTAATAGACCCGATTTGAAATAATTTAAAATTAAAAAATTTGTACAACCGACATCAATATAAATTATTAAGAATAGCTCAAAAACTATTGGTCAAACCTTGATCAAAATTATATGGGACTACATAAGAAGCACCAGCTTTCAATTAAAAAAAGAATCATTGAAATCGGTTCACCCAAAAAAAAGTTATGTGGTAACACACTTAAAAAAATCATACAATCGAATTGATTACCTCCTCTTTTTTGAAGTCGGTGGACAAAGTGGCTGTTTATGTCTTACTCTAATCAAACATTATACAATTTTCATCAATTTCTACGTAGCTTTTATAACTTTAAAATCTTTATTATTGCCTATCAAAATCTACTAGTGAACTTAGGCCTCTTAAAAGGGAGAATTTTCCATAGTTGCCATGCTTGGCCGGCGGGTTGGCTTCCGCAGTTTTTATTTTCTAGTTATTATAAGGAAGAGGCTAAGTTTTTATATTTTTAATATATTGACATATTGCTTTTAGGTATGACTTTTTATTATATTCAAATTTTAAATAAGAAACACTCTTGGTCACATACTGGAGGCGGTTTGAATGTTGTAAGAGTTAAACATCAGTTATTTCGTCGTTAATTGTATCACAATACATTCACATAGAAATGTCTCATTAAAATCTCTGACCTAAATTCCATCATTACGTAAACACCGTTGAATTATGCTACCGAATTCAAATAGTTCTTAACGAAATGCCTGCTCAAACATAAAATAGATAAACGTGGTTTAAATAGAGCATTTAAATTCTAGATTAACCATTCAATAGGAAGATAGTTAAGCAACGAAATTCAAGCCGGTTTCTATCTGCGGCTTAAAAGCCTCCAGTCTTAATTACCCGATTGGATAGAATAATCTGTCGAATGTGTTTTCATTGCATGTATATACAATTTTGTTGTAATAAAATTCTTCTCCTGTTTTCAATTACACTTTGGAAAAACTGCCTCTATTTTATTGCTAAGATACAGCCTATATATGTTTCATTTTTGGCTACAAGTCTCATTTTGGTGAGGGTTATGGAGAAAATAGTCCACCGCGCTACTCCAGTGTGTATTGGCGGGTATATTCTACTATATAACATACAACATATTGATGGGATGGCACCCGTGCACGAAGTTATGTTTAAAGGATAAAATCTTAAATAGGATGTAATAGTTAAAAAAAAACAACAGTAATTCCAATTTGAAAAACACCTAATATAACATTAGCTACGGTATTGCGCTAGCACAGGTTTAAAGTCCGATATTTTTTTATAGTTTCGGTCTAGATTTTTTTCTAGGAGTAAGGCTACAAACGAGCAATCAAAGAGCACGAGCAACGCAATTGTATGATGTTTGACCATATGCAAAATATATCGCTTCGAACGCCTAAACGCTTTAAAGTATAATAATACATTAATACTAACATGCTGCAGGTATATTATGGTTGTAGCACGAATGGGTCGATTCGACCGGGGGAGGATCACATTCCTACATAATACCAGTGTAAAATAACAGCTTAATTCTGCAGTGTTTCATATGGTGAGTGCCCTTTTTTGAGAGAACTCTTTTTACTGAAAATGAGGCACTCCACTTTAGTTCTTAGCGGTGACATCGTATGTGTATGATATGGTATGATGATTGCCACAGCATTTACTTACCATCAAGTGGAATGAGTGCTCGTTTGTCGTCCTTATTCTTTAAAAATATTATATAAATATATTGCACATGGACAATACAAAATATATTATGTTATTTACCTCAAAGATACGGGTGAAACTTCTAGTGTGGAGTAACTTTAATGATGGAAATGCTATTTGTTACTTATTCTATACTAACTGTTTATTTGGATATAAATATCATACCAGTATATCGAATAAAAAAATCTCATAATATTTATTGTTAGCATTGTACAAACAGAAACAGAAACTTTTTTATTCAATACAGATTATAAATAATAGTTAGTGAACGTCACTCTTTTATTTAATTTACCAATGGTTCGTGAAGAACCAGCAAGAAACCCAACGGGACTTAAAAAAAATAGCTTACAATCATATATGTTACACAATTAACAACACAAAACAAATTAAAATAGCTTGGTAGCGATCACCTCATTTCCGGAAGTTATTATCATCCATAAATTCCTTAATATTATAATAACCTTTTTTGTACAAACCTTGTTTAATAAAGTTTTTGTACTTTGAGGGGTCAGATTTTGTATACAAATATATACAAATTTTATGAATAATATATACAATTTATCCTTATATTTTAAGAACAGTTTATCATGTTTCACATTTCTATAATCAGAAAATTAGTTTCATTTACTATAAAAAAATCTGAAAGAAAATTATTTTAAATATAATAAGTAAAGTAGCAGCCTGTATTTAGTGTCATAATTAGGCTTAGAATCAACTAATTTATGCCATAAAAACTGTTTAATTAATATTTTACACCCCAGCTTAATTTGACTAATTAAATTGCAGGTTTCTTTCTATATTTGTGTTGTTTAAAATAATCCTAAATATGCTACTTAGAATTATGTTGTTATGCTAACATCCTATTATTTTGATTAGGCACAGACCTCTGCATTATTTCTGAGCGAGTTACAGGAAACAGTCCATTCCGTTGTTCAAGCGTAAATTGGTGGACTTCACATGTCTTTAAAATATATTAGACGTGCAATTCCTTTATAGCTGAGTACGTGGTAAATCAGCACTTAAGTTGCCTATTGACGTTTAAGCAGAATTCGGAATGGAGTCGGAATAAAATTTAAGGGAAGTGCCTAGTCATTTTTTAATTTTTTTTTATAGAATAAGGGTGACAAACGAGCACACAGTCCACCTGATGGTAAGTGGATGCTGTGGCCCATAGACATCTACATCTATCTTCGATTAAGAATCAAAATGCAGATGCGTTGTCACCCCTGAGGACTAAGATGGAATGCCTCGTATCCAGTAAAAAGGGTCTCCGGTTCTCTACACTCACCATACGAAACACAGCAGCATTAAGCTGCTATTTTACGCTGGTATTCTGTGAGAGCGTGGTCCTTCCCCGATTGAGCCGACCCATTCGTGCTACAGCCCTATATAGCTGCAGCATGGCTCTGCCACGTAAAAGCAAAATAACGGACTTTCATTGTTTTTAACATGTCTGTCCCATAGTATCATATAAATAAATACTACAAAACAATTTATTAATTTACTTGTACACTGTAATAACTAAGTGATGCACCATTTGAGCCTGATATTCACCTCTTGCAGATTTTTATTTTAAAGCGCCTAGTCTTTAGCTACCTAGTGTTAAAATAATATAATAATATTTATCGGTCGATTTTTTTAATTGTATTAGTAAAAATAACAAACCTTTGACGCTGCTCCCCACCCAGTAGGTATTTCAATCAGCCAAGGTTATTTTGTAAAAATAAATATATATGGTTTATATGTCTTTTTAATACAAGTAAAATTTTAATACAAACGGGCTGAGAGCACTTAGTAGTAATACCGGTATTAGAGACAACACTTTTGATTCAACTTAACTAAGAAAATAGATTTTAAAATCGAACTTTACAATGTCAAAATCTGTGTAACATAGTATGTTCTAGAATCAATTGAGGATATTGTGGACTTTGAGTTAAAACTCGAGATTATCTCTGAATACCGGATTTTTAAAAATTTTTTAAACGTTAGATTAACACTTAGATTTATCCTGTATTATGGCGGCAGTGTACATACATAAATTTCACAAGAACACATATCCAGACCCGAAACAACTATTTGTAACGTCATACAAATACTTTTTACGTGCGGATTCGAACCCGCGGCCCCTCAGCGGCGCAACTCATTGCTAAGCCACTGCGCCACGAAGCCGTCAAGAAATCCGGAAGAAGGAGGACTAAGTGAATTCTGTGGTCCATAGGCCCTCAATTTCTATCCTAGAAGACCTATATCTATACTCGATTAATAATAAAAATGCAGATGCGTTGTTAAACTTAAAGCTTTAGGTGGAATGCTTCGTTAACAGAAATGGTCTTTGTGTCTCGTCACTCACCTTAAACACAACAGTAGTTTGCTGCTATTTTGTAGACAATAGACAATAGACAAGTATTACAGCCATAATACAAATACAGCATGACTCTCCACATATAAATATCTTCCTGTGTTTTTTGAACATAACAAAAAGTCATCGTTTTTTTTATCGCAGATATTATACTATCATTCGTTAAAAATCAGGGTACAGTGATGACGGATTGTCATCTACGAAGGTTTTCTAGTTGATGAGATGTGCTTAATCTGGTACACTATAACGTTAATGCCAAATAATAAAGCGATACATATTATGAAATTTTTGTTAAGATAGTATTGTTTTTACCCGACTACCCCAGAAGGGGGGTAATGTTTTTCGAGTGTATGTATGTACGTCTATTTCCTCCGCCCGCTCTGTAGCCTAACTGGTTCGCCTGCTCTGTAGCCTTACTGGCTTCATTGATCTTAACATATTTGCATTTTGATTATTTATTGAGGATGGATGTAGATGTCCAGGGTCACAGCAACCACTTACGATCAGGTGGACTGTGTGCCCGTTTGTCACCCTATCCTATAAAAAAATAGGATATAAAATATTCTCTTTTCAGAATTTTTTAACCTTTGAACTTGTTGACTGAAAGAATAAAATAATTTAAACTTACCAGTTTCACATGTCGTTGCTAAGGTATAGTGTATATAAGAAATAAAGGCCTGACTTCAGAAGCTGTTATGTAGAATTTATTTTATTATTTTTTAAGTTCTTTGAAGGCACACTTTTAAGTTTTTTACTTAATTTGTTTTGACCCTATTGAATGGACTAAAGAATATCACAAGCTTAAAGTTAAAACTAGAATATCGTATAAATAATTACGTTAAAAATTTCATACCCTATTTCCTCACACTTAGTAGGGGAGGGGTTTTTCCTGCATATTTGTACGGAACCACCCCTGAAATATAACCTATTTAATGAAATAATAATCATTAAAATCTGTTTATAATTGACAACAAAGAGTCGAATTAAGAACCTGCTTCTTAATTCGACTCTTTGTCCTAAAAAAAACCTAAAAACGGTTCTATAGCAGTCATATATAACTTTTTAACCTCAGAATGCAGAAAGAACTTCTTTCTGTATTCTGCCTTCCATTTTTTACATTTGATATTACTTTATATAGTTGATTAAAGGAATAATAGACTTGCTGTTTTGTCTTTGTCTTTTAAAGACAGGAATAAGACCTGCTATTTATAAGTTTTTTTAATAAAATTATGATATTGTGACGTCATATTTATGAATCACTGTTTATCCTTTAAAATTTAACGCAATAAGTATAACAACTATTGAACTAAGGTCTACGCACAAAAGTTAAGGTTTTTATGACGTCGAATAACTTTGTGGATAGATGTATATTTGTGGATAGGAGTAATATAACTCTTAACTTCAAGTAGACAATGTTGGACAATGCACCTTACTTTTCTATAATATATATAACTGTTTCCTGCTGATATTTTTTCATCTCGTTACGTTAGCATGATATATTTCGAGCATTGAATGATGACATTACATCTATTGTAGCATAAATAAATTAGTACCTGTATTTTTATTAAATACTAGCTGGTACCCGGCGCGTTGCTGCTGCAGAAGAGTTATATTGTGTAATTAGGAATGATAATACATTCATTGAAGTTGAATGATATATAACTTTCAAATAAATTTGTCGGTACAATACGCACGCCACCTACTGTTAGTTAATTGTACTATGTCTATAACCTTTGCGCAATTGCAAGCTATATTCACAATGTTTTACCGCAAAATGATGAACGGTATTGCAGCGCATAAAATACGAACCAAAAAATATAAATTTTTCTATAGACTAGCTGGTACCCGGCGCGTTGCTTCCGCAGAAAAAAATTTGGAGGGGTTATATTGTTTAATTAGGAATGATAATACATTAATTGAAATTAAATGACATATTATGACTTTTAAAATAAATACGTCGGTACGACACGCGCGCCACCTACTGTAATTCAATCGTATTATGCCTATAGCCTTTGCACAAGTGCAAGCAATAAGTTGACAAAATTTTAGCGCAATCTGATGAACGGTATGGCAGTACATAAAATACGAACAAACAAAAATTAATTTTTATATATTAATTTCCATTCTGACATTTTCAATTTAAACTCCTAACTTGTAGTTCTAAAACAAAACGAAAACTTAACGAGTCGCATGAAACCTGTCGTTAAATTGCTTTCACTAAAACATGGTAACAAAGCGTTTTCAATTTTTCATGAGCAACAGCAAAATCACTGTTCAGCTTTTGTGCGCTGAGAGTTATATTTATATATATTTATAACCGATTTACAGTGGACTATTCGCCTGATAAATATTCCTGTATTGTGGAGACAGTTTACGTACATGAATTTCACTAGGGCACACATCCCAGACCCGGAGCAACTATTTGTAGGTAATACAAATACTTTTTACGTGCAGGATTCGGACCCCTAAAATGTTAAAGCTATTTTCTTTATATAGAATTTTTATATTCCTTTAGAGCCTATCAAAAGTCCACTGTTGAATAAAGTTTATTCTTTTATTTTTTATTGTTATTATGAAGACGCTGCTGCCCATCTCCAGATTTGTTTCCCACTGTCGCCTCTTACGATGTCCACGGGATTATATGGGGTAATAAATATTCTAACACCGCCACTACACTGCCATTATTAACTCATTAAATTTAGCAAAATGTCTGGTTACTGCACAGTCCGTGGACACATGCATCCATAACGCCAAGCGTGGCAATTATGGAAAACTCCCTTAAGGGGCATTCTATGGGGAAGCCCATGTTCTGCAGTGGACTTTGATAGGCTATAATGATGAAATACACTTCAGACCAGAGCACAGATGTGCACTTACTATTGTTTGGCGGCAGAATTAGTAAAGAGTGGTGGAACTTACCCAGACTGACTTATGGGCAGAAAAGAAGTCCTAACCGTCTAGAAACTCTGAATATTATAATGAAATATACATAGTTCATTGAGATAAATTAATGTTTATTTCATTTGGAGTAAATCTCTACATAGTACAAAACAAAGTCGCTTCACGCTGCACGCTGTACGGTAAGATCTTTTAAACTACGCAACGGATGTTGATGCAGTTTTCAATTTTCATCAATAGACAGAATTATTCAAGAGGAAGGTATGTATAACACAAGCATATTATATATTTTATATAATTTTTCTGTCCGTGTGTATGTGACTTAACGGTTGGACCGATTTAGATTAAATTTTGTGTGTGTGTGTGTGTGATTAAGTTGATTAAAGAGTGGCTTAGATTCACAATTGGTCCCGGTAGGTGGCGTTGTTGTCGAGATCCAAATCAACCATGTGAAGCCGGGGCGGATCGCTAGTATTATAATAAAAGTGATATCGTTATTACATTGTTTTAAAATTCTAGATTTCAGTAAAGTTAATTACGTACTGGTCTATACGCCTTACCGCTGGGCGCAGACTCCTTTTAGTGCGGAGAGGATTTTAAGGCAATAAGGATCCCCCTACTGCACTTTACATGTAGTAATCAAATATTTTATTTCTCAGAGAGACAGGTTTCTTCACAATGTGTTTCTTCACCGCCAAGCATGTGATAAATTACCACTTGGTGCTGGCTGGGATCGAACTCTTAAATTTATGTGAAGAAATAGAGTCGGATATACTAACTTAATTATGGCTCTCTCTTATTTATTTATATTGAAATGAATGTTTCTTTGTTTTTCTTGTATGCGTTCCTTTGTTAATTTTTTTGTATGCGCTAGGGAAGTTTTCGGACGGAAAGGATGCTTAACACAGCTAGCATTAGAACTCATTTAAATTTATTTATAAATAAAATTCACTCTATCGGTACAAATAGAATTTCTCACTAAAATTAAAAATTGTATAATGTGACGCTGTCACGTAAAACTGGATACATCAAAACAGAGATCACATATATTCTTACAAAATATAGCGTGCGGTTGGGTCAGCCATTAAAATGACACAAGAAAAGATCAGATAAGTGCTTCACAATGGAAGCATAACATAAAGACATCATATCATTCCACGACAATAAATTCACAGAAGGGCGGTTTTATACACATGCACAAAAGACTGAGTTTTGAGGCTAAACCGAAGATTTTTTTCTCGTAAACTGTGTTTCTTCACATTTGCCTTTATGTTATGTTTTGAACATAAGGGGAGTGATTAAAACATAATAAAACTTTACGGGCCATAATTTATAGTTAGTGAAGAATAATATAAGAATACTGGAATACTGGACGTATTTCGCCTTTATTATAGCTGTCTGTATTTTTTTAAATTAAAATATTAAACATAAATTACGTTATTGTTGAATATTTTTGATTGCAGAAAAAATAAAATATCAGCCTGAACACGTTCTGCAACTGGATATGTAGACTTTCTCTCATTTTCATTCATTTTGAGACTTCCAAATTTTTTTTAAGTGTAAGGGCCCCTTTTTCAAATATTAGGTCCTTACATATGTAATTGGCGTTTTGTACGGGAGGAATATAAAGTCAATTTTTTTTTGTAAAATATATTTAATTAATCAAAGTATGCACCGTTGTTATCTATGCACTTTTGCCATCTCATAGGTAGTTTATTGATGCCTTTACTAAAAAGAGAGGGCGAGAATCAATAAACTCTTTGAAGGCGGTTTGGATTGCCGCATCGAAGTTGAATTTATTTCCTTGTAAGAAGTTGTCCAAATTCCGGAAAAAATGGTAATCACGATGAATGTCGCAGACATTCTAATTGTGGCTCATCTAACGTAGTGGTTGTTTGTTGTGCAGTGTGTGGTCTTGCGTTGTCGTGAAGCAGCAGTGGCCTAGAGCGATTGACCAATCTTTTGTTTAGCAGCTAGTTCTTCCTTCATGGTTTGTAGTTGCTGACAATAGATATCTGCCGTAATCGTTTGGCCAGATTTTAGAAAGCTGTAGTGAACGACACCGGCGCTAGTCCACCAAACACTCACAAGTAACTTTTTCTGACTCAATTTTCGTTTAGGGCAGGATTTGGCTGAGTTTCCAGGGTTCAGCCATTGCGACGAGCGCTTCCGATTATCGTACAGTATTCACTTTTCATCACAAATAATGATTCGATTTAAAATCCCTTCATTATTGTGTCGGTTGAGCAAAGTAACACAGCAGTCGACGTGTGTTTGTAAGTTCGATTCACTCAATTCATGAGGTACCCATCGTTCAAGTTTTTTTACTTTCCCGATTTGCTTCAAGTAAATTAATACAGTTTTATCACTTACCCCGAAGCCTGCAGCTATCTCTGAAGTGCTTTTTGATGGATCCGCTTCCACAATAGCCTTTAATTCTTCATTTTCCACTTTGGTCTCCGGCCGTCCACGGGTTGGTTCTGAAGGTCGAAATTTCCAGAACGAAAACGTTGAAACCAAAACGTACCGTGCTTCCTTTGCGACACCAGCGCCGTACACATCATTAATCCTTCCAGCTGTTTCTGCAGCACTGGTGCCACGGTAGAACTCGTACTGTAAATATACCGATATTTCATGTTTTCCATTGTGCGGTAATAATCGATGTTACAAGATGCATATTTATCCTCTACAAGAAGCAGGAGTGTACAAGCTTGATTGCGAATGTGGTCTCTCATATATAGGGCAAACAAAACGATCTATTAAAACCCGCGTAAAGAACACATAGCTGACGTGAAGCACCAACGTTCCGGGAAGTCTGCAGTTTGTGATCATATCCTAGACGGCCCCGCCATTACATTAGATTTGATAAACCACAGATTCTCGCGAAAGAACATCGATTTCTGCCAAGGATGACACGTGAGGCTAGTGAAATTAAAAACATCCTAATTTCAATAGAGAGGAGGCTGGTACCACCTGCTTGGGATCCTGTAATTAATAAAATTAAAACTAAACCCAAGCATACCACTGCAAGACTTCAAGACACAGTTAGTTCATTCTGCGTAGATCGGACTAAAATTAATAATTAAAAAGCTGAAGGTACCCGGATTAACTTTGACATTAGGACGTCAATCACCTCAGTCCCCGTGACCATGGGTGCTGTAAAGCACCGAAACGTCGGGAATTAATAAAATAAGTTAATTAAACGCGATATAATCCGTAAAAGTAGTTTAATTCAATGTGTAGTGTTCGCGTAAATATAAGAAATCAAATGTACCAGCTAAATGAATTTATAAATTTGAATTTGGGATTCTTATCCAAAGAGGAGATATTTCAGATCAAATTGATCAGTACGACAAAACGCTAATTTCATATGTAAGGACCTAATATAAAGCTGTTTTTTAATGGCAACTTAGACATTGAGTAGTTCTCCATAATTTTTAATATCATTAAATACAAAAATGTCATCTGACCGCACAAATACAGCCATAGACCCTTAAATATTGTGACGGCATCCCGCTGTGGTTTATTTGCCAAAATGCGGGTGTTTTATCGCGATATGACATCAACAATCGTTGCAGCTGACTTCATTGTCGACTAAATGAAATATCCATTATTTTTTTCTTGCAACTACGCCACTTGGTACTACTATTAAGCTCATTGTTAAATATATTATTGAAGACATTTTTTTATTTTAATGGTATTTAAAATAAAATATAACGTATTTTCACTGTTACTTAATAAAATAAAAGTTATCTTATAATTTTGAGATGTTTCGACAATTCATTATGTTCTATAACATTACCTTAAAACTTATAAAGTGTTGAGTTTCAGCAAAAGGACGTGTAAGAAGTTGTGCTCTGAACCTCGGCGATGTCAAGATAACAAACATAATTTATATTACTTGCCCCATCTCACGCGATCTAGACAATTTAAACACGTAACTTGATCTGTTACTGTATTACGAATGATATTTAAAATCTTTCAACCAACATAATAAAAAAATTAAAAAATAATATATTAAACATACGATATATAGACAAGGTCGACTAGAAGTCCATGTATGTAATATTGTAAACATAAAGTTAATACAATATATGCAAGATTTATTTGCACTCTTCAATGTCACTCGACACACTTAAACATGCAAAAACTGAATGCAAGATCCAAACAAACTCGAGAGATGAGAAAAAAGTACCAGGTGTCTACCGAAACCGCTCATTGTTCCAGGGAACGAAAAAGATTAATAAATCTTTAGAGAGAAAAGTATATCTGCGGCCGATCTCGCGGGATGCGAGCTTTCGGCCAGGACGCGTTATTGCGAGCCCATTCAGATGCCATAGTTGAGGCCAAACAGCCCCTTTGTCATGACAAAGGTGTCGCGCAAAGAAAAAGGGGCCCTATCGTCGATCTGCCTTATCAGATCCAGTTCCCTTCCGAGAGGTCTCAATAGGATAGTCGGAGTTTTGAATGCATCGGATCTAATTCCCCCAGCCACAATAACGTACACGAATTCCAATTTATTCGGAACATTAAATGAACAGCAATAAAAAGAATCACCGCTGTAGAGGTCGCGTTATCAGAAAGCGTCTTGATATGGCTTACATTGAAAGTTACGTTTCATATTACATTATAAAGTAATTTAAAAATTCAAAAGGACAAGTTATCAAACTAGAATCAGTTGTGTAAAACAGAAATTTAAACAGAAATATTATACTCGTACATTGAAAGTATACAGTGAAATATATAAGCCTGCACTTATCTATTAATAAATCTATTTCAAAATCAATCATTTTACTTTATTTTCATATAATATGCAATTACCCATTGATCATCTACGCTTGTATAGGGTTAATTATTTCAAAAAAATTTAAAAAGATATCATATGATTGATGTTTGCCTCCAACCCTGCGTTTTTGGATACAGTTCATGCTATTTAGTTCCAATCGTTCTTTTTTCGCTTTCTAAAAATCGACAGTAAATACAATACTAACAATCGGTCCGATCAAATGGAATATTAAGTTCGCCTGTCACTTTAACGATGCTCCTCTCGCACCGTCACATGATTCATACCAACAAGTTCACCCTTATTATGAACCATATAATCTATACACTAGAGTAACATTTTCTGTGTAATTTAATTTCGTCTAGGAAGCGTTGTGAAAGAAAGAGGTTATTGTCAGGCGAGTTTTATGGGCTATGATTTATGACCAATGACTCCCAACGGGTTTTAGCCTCATGATAATCTTATTCAGACGCACCTCTTGTGAGGTTCACAATGCTACTTAAATTAGCTACGGGCACATCTCAAGCAGTTTTGAGGTTAAGAAGCCGGCTCTCTATAGCAGCCGTGTGTGGTATGTGTATACAAAGTACAAACAAGGCAACGAGTCGCTTTAAAGTACAATCTTCTACTATATCATTTTTTTCCTATATTATTGATTTTTTTCATATTATTCAAAGATGGTAATAAGATTAGATAGGTACCCTCCAAATAAAACACCTAAACTATAAGAGTCTAATAGTTTAGGTGTTTGCTGTGTAGTGGTAGCATTTGATTGACTGCCTTGTTGTTCTTGTGATCGTAAATGCAACTGCTTGTCATAATATCTTGGTTTCAAACCCCGGGTCGGACCAAAATAATTTTTGATTTTTCCTTTTTAGAATTTCTCAATAGCAGCCTGCAGTCAAGAAGTTGGTCTGTTGGTCTTGCGCCTGATCTCGCTACGGCCGTGATGGATTCCCAATCCTTAAAAAATATCTAGTTAAATAAATATAGTTGCTCCTGTTATATTACTATAGTGAAATCAATTTTTATTAGACGACAATATTTTATACAATTTAATTAATAAACACATTAATATATTATATTCACAAAATAAGAACACATGTAAAAAAAATATTATCAAAACTGGCTAATAAAAAAGTTATTATAGTTTTATTGGTATATATACAGTACACACAACACACACACACACACACACACACACACACGTGTATATATCATTATCATTACAGCCCTTCACAAGTCCACTACTGAACATAGGCCTCCCCCAAGGAATGCCACAAAGCACAGTCCTGAGTCACCTGCATCCATTGACTTCCTGCATGTCTTACCAGGTCGTCCCTCCATATAGTGGGGGGTCGCCCTACACTTCGCCTACCGGTTCGAGGCTGCCACTCGAGAACCTTTTTTCCCCATCGGTTGTCAGTTCTTCGAGCTATATGGCCGGCCATTGCCAGTGTAGCTAATTAATCCGTTGGGCTATGTCGGTCACTCTGGTTCTACTGCGGATATTCTCATTTCTAAGTTTATCACGCAGAGAAACCCCGAGCATAGCCCTCTCCATAGCTCGCTGAGCGACATTGAGCTTCCTCAAACGGCCAGCAGTGAAGGACCACCTCTCAGATCCATAGGTCATCACTGGCAACACGCACTGGTTGTACAAACTTGTTTTGAAGTTTTGAGGTATACCTGACGAGAAGATGTGTCGTAATTTCCCGAACGTTGCCCAGCCGAGTTGAATCCGTCGATTGAACTCTCGGCCAAAGTTGGACTTACCTAGTTGGACTATTTGCCCCAGGTAAACATACTCGTCAGCAAGTCAGAGCTTAGTGCTCTCAACAACTACCGTCATAGGTGTGACATGGACGTTACACATGACTTTTGTTTTGTCCATGTTCATCTTAAGACCTATCCGTTGGGAGGCACTATTGAGGTCATTGAGCATAGGTATATTCATATATATATATATACACACAAACTTTACGGAAGTGCCTTTAGTTATGGAAGAGCAGGATCTCCTTACACAGGTATATTTTTTACTTAAAAGGTGATTCGTATTTCGTATTCGTTACTATAAGGCAAAAACATTAGCAGCACAGCTTTTTCGCGATTAAGCAAATGAACGTTGCTAAAGCAGATCTAGTAAGCAGGATTTCTTTACAGCCTAGTCTGTCTGGGAAGGTACTACCCTCTTACCTATTTCTACTGCTAAATAGCAGTGCTTGTCGTGCTGTGTTTCAGTCTGAAGGATATAGAGAGCCAGTTTAATTAGGTCACGAGATATTCCATCTTAGTCCTCAGATATGACAACGCAGCCGTCTTTATTTGAAGTTGGTTGAAGATCTTAGATCAGGTCTTATAAGTACGTATTTTACCTTAGTTTCATAAAAATAAATAAAGAAGAGGAGGATTAAAAACGTCGCCGCTGTAAAATAATTAGCCTCACTGAAACATGCATATATGATAGAAAAGTCCTCCGAAATTACGCTACAAACGTCGGTGATAACAATTATATACATATAGTTCAATACAGGATTATTAAATAATCACAATTGATCTTTACACGTGTAAATTTTTTATCGTAATTATTATTAGTCATGTTAACGTTATGAAACACTAATGATTTGGCAAAATTTTGCTGTGTAGTTAACTACACTCACTTAAGTAAGTGAAGAATCGAATAGAATACAATATGTAAAATAAACATTTTTATGCAATATAGATTAAAAATATTTTTTTAGTTTTACTACTGTTTCTGAAAAAAACCTCTGTCCTAGGAAGAACCAGCAAGAAATCAAGCGGGACTTTTTTTTTCAAAGTAAATTACAATAAAATAAAGGTTGTACAAACTACTTACAAAACTTATTTAAGAAACAGTTTGGAAGTGATCACCTTATTCCCAGGGGATAATATCAACTATGTATTCATTTATATTACAATAACCCTTTTCACACAGTTTGTGTTCAATAAAATATTTAAACTAGGTAAAAGAAAGACCTTGTAGATTTTCTGTGACTTTGTTGTAATATTGCATTAATACATTGCCCCATGAATGGATTGCTGACTCTGTGGGGCCGAGAAACTAGTATCACTAGCTTGTATTTGTTCCAAAGTTTTGTTCCAACTCACTACCCATATCATCACGTGGGTGTCATAAGAGGCAACAGAGGTAAACTGATACAGGAGCTGGGCTACAGATTCTTCCTAGAGACAAAAATAATAAAACTCGGCTGCCAAATATTCCCCAATAAGGCATTCTTTGGGGGAGGCCTATGTTCAGTGGTGGACTTTTGATAGGCCAAAATTAATAAATTAACGAATTGGCATATAACGTCACACTATAAGTTCTCCATACTTTGACTAGAGTGTTAGTGTTGTATCAATAGGCTAAGAAGTATTTAACTTTTGTCTTGAATATGGGTCTACTAAAAATATGTTTACAAATTATTTAAATATTCACGTGTTACTGAGAAAATAGATTTAACTTGCAACACTGGGTATTTTTTTTCTGTTTGAAGTATGGAATCAAAAATAATTCTTTTACATCGCAAATACCTCGATCTGTCACTTCAGACAGCCGTTGCATCCGAGGGACTTCAATCTTATAAAATTCAAAAAAAAAATGTCCCATTATTCGTCATTCTATTGTAGTTCTCCCAACTACAGATTAGTCCCCACTCAGTAAAGGGATAACATCTTAACGATGTCACGTAAAAGGGTAAGTTCAGCCGGGCTCGCCACAAAAATTTTATACGAATATTTTTGTAATAAAATCTCACCTATCTTTTATTCACATCGTTTATTTTTGGAACACCGTAACTATTTCAGATCTTAGTATTTCTTTTTTTGTCATTTGGCTCACTCATCATAAAAATATTTAACTGTAAATACTAATCTGTTTCCATGAAAACAACCATGTCATTAAATATTTTTCAAGAGAAAATTATTATTAAACCATTCTAATTTATTAATAAAACTTTATTGTATGTTATTTTATCATGCCCATGAAAGTATTATAGACCCCAGTAAGATAAGGTAAAATTTATAATATAGTTAAGTACTTATTGTATTTGTTCAGTTTGTATTTAGTATTATAACCAGAAGAATATGAAAGAATAGTAACAGATATTTCTGTTTACAACGCGTCGCAAAATCATTCCGTTCATCAAAACCGTACCTTCCATAACACAAACCTGTAACTCGAGATTTCGAGGTTGGATCGAGATCAAAGCAAGGCAGCAGAGTATTATATATCAATATTCCTAACAAAGCCATGAAAGCGAACAACGCTTTCATGGTTTTCAATATTTGCCTTCAGATAATAATTATTTGTCAATATCTGCCTCGTTATTGGATTGGTTTTAAGTAACAAGTTTTGACTCGATGTTTGAAGGAAGGATCTTCAAATATTTTTGTCGCCGGTACAGTGGATATTTTGTGGAAGTGGCATACTAGCAATTTATACTAAAATGATTTAAAAGAAATGAAATCACAGTGAATTAGACTTTTTATGAAAAACGTGGACGAACGAAGGGTCATACAGACACCGACAAAACTTTCCAGTCACTAATCATCAAAATTCCTAACTGGTGGCAACGTTTTTTATTTAGGAATTGTGTAATTTCCAGAAATCGCCAGCAGCAAGAGGCCTTTAAGGACTCTGCCTGCAGTTAAAGGTCAATAAACACAGCAAGCATCTTATTGCATTTAACGAGAGTTTTTGATATTATTACCACATAACTATAACAGACAACTCGGACAAGAATTTCAAAATCCATATTTTTATGGAAGAGGACGCGACTGATCGCTGCTGCGCATCAATGTCTGCAACACCAGAAAAATCGCATAGGCAAGGGGCGTTAGTGGTATTTGAAGGATTAGGCACATTTTTTCAGGTTACCTAAGTCATATCGGCTAATATAGGTAACAAGAAAAAAGCCAGGAACATAATTATTTAAAACCATAAATATAATTATTTAAGTATATACATAAATATGAAAACCATAACTCTCCTGGGGGATTACCAAATAAATACTAGCATAAAATGAAAACAATATCATGTATAAGTGGCAAGGAGACTAATTAGAAATTGCTACTTCCTAAAAATGTGGTGATAGTAGAAAAGTGCATGGTAGGCAATATCATTCAAAGAAACAACTTTGAAATTTTTCAAGACTTTCCATGTGTTCCGAAATCTGGTGTTATATAAGCAATGTAAATTTCTATTCAACTTCTACAGAAACCATTATTTTAATTGACGAGCAACGATTGGTTTTGAAATATGCCTTTGACTTTGGTTATTGATTATAAAGTACTCGACAATCCATAATATGTAGATATATTGTTCTAGCTTCTTTAATACATTTTTTTTAAACGACCAAATGCGAGTTGGGTCTTGCTATATTAAAGTTCCGTACATATTATGACGATTCAACTTTTTTTTTAAACTAGATACCTATTTTTTTTTATAGAATAGGGTGACAAACGAGCACACAGTCCACCTGATGGTAAGTGGTTGCTGTGACCCATAGACATCTACATCTATCTTCAATAAAGAATCAAAATGCAGATGCGTTGTCACCCGTGAGGACTAAGATGGAATGTAGTAAAAGCATTACGTACTTATTTAAGTACGTAATGCTTTTTACTTACCCATAAAAGATAAAAAATGATGTTCGTTTGTTTTGGTCACCTAGTCACATTACGAATCGATGCTTTCAGTAATTGACGTTTTAATACAGTATATTACGGTACATAATACTCAGAAATTTAAATTCCCAACTTTTTTAGTTTTTGCGATAGACCCCGTAACAGACGGTCTAAAACTGACAACTTTGACGGCCCCCATTTTTAATTTCTGAAAATAAAATGTATAAAAACCTATCTGTACTCTACTCAATAAGATCTAGACTAAATATCCAAATTTTATGTCTATAGCTCATTCTGTCTACAAGCCAGAGGTCAATGTCTTACGGACGGACAAACAGACATGCAGATAACAGAGAGATATTAATATGGCTCTGTTGTACCCTATTGGTACGGAACCCTTTAGTACGGAAATTTGTACTTTATATTTAATAAATTTCAGTTTCTCGCAATTCAGCAACCGGCAGTACTAAAATAATATTAAAGAACACTGAGACTACCAACTTGCAACTGCAATGATATCCTAATTAATTATTTACATCTTAAGCGGATGTCTTGATTCACCGTAAAATCTTCCTCTATGGACAGTTGTTTTTTAATGTTTACTTTAGACGCCGTGCTTAATTAGTGGGACGTTTAAAATGGCGTAAAAATATTTTTGTTCATTTTCTGTCTCCATTCTGTTCAGCGAACCGGATCGCAGCGTTCATTGTTAGTTGCTGTTGTATAGAAAGGCTTGATGTTTTAATTAATTGGTATACATTTTAAAACCGAGCTTTCGTCAGTACGTTCGTATATTTCTATAGGGAATAATTTTGTTAGAATTATCAGGCTAACTAAAATTTTAAAACTTTCTATAATAAATTAACATCACCATTCTGCAAAGCCCCAACTTCGCCTGGGTAGGAACTATTAAAGTACGCCACGTATTTAGATATAAAAATAATTTCATTCGTCAATTTTTCCTTTTTTTAATGTTGAAGTATTTTGGATTAAAATAGCCTAGATCACTCTAGACATTGCTCTCTATCTGTTAGTGAAGTTTCATTACAATCGGTTCAGCTATTTGGAAGATTAATCCGGACAGACAGACAGAGAGACATATTTTTATAAAAGTTTAATAATCGTTATTTATATCTTAATGGTATACAAATAACCCCCAACTCAATATAAGGGAGTTATTTTGATACTACACACACTTTAACTATATTTATATGTATGTATGTAGATGTATAGATAACGTATAACGAAAACAAAAACAGCTTACAACGGTAACTACATTAAGCAGTTGTCTTGCTCATCGTTGAATCGTGCTTCAATCAAGGATGGAGATCACACTAACGTTGAAGAAATCTTTTAGTTATTGTGTATAAAAGAAAATGTCCAATTAAAAAAGCTAAATACTTGAAATTGTGTTTTTATTCGATATTGACGGGAGTGATTATTTGCAGCGGGATAAAGGTAAATAACATTGTCAAACGTAAGCTGATTGGCATTAAAAATTCTGGAAGATTTTGATGACGAACTAACACCATAATTTACATATTATCCTTTTAAAAATGTAGTAAATGCAGTTTTGTCCTTTTGAATAATTATTTGTCGTTTTCGCCGACATTTTTATTTAGATCGTTAGCTTTATCTACAAGTATTTCACTAAATATATTTTATAACAGAAAACATATCAAAGTAAAGATACCTTAGATTTTTTTATTCTAACTTTTTGGATTTTTGTCCATTAAGGCTTTAGATAAATATAAATTAATTATTAATTGAAAACTGAAAATTGAAAATTTATTTATTTTCTCACCACAAAACCACAAAAATATATTAACACTAAATCGCTGGTGCCTGAAGTAGGTAATTAAAACCTGAGTTACAAGTCACCAGGCCTCCATCTTAGTTACCAATAATCACTAAGCTTTAAATTTATGAGTGCGTGCGCGTGCGCGAGTGTGTGTTGTGTGTGTGTGTGTGTGTGTGTGAGAGAGAGAGAGAGAGATAGTGAGTTAAAGAGTGCTGTTTAAGAGCTGTATACAATATAAAAATTTGCCATACAGTCAACACTTGGCAATGCTCATAAAGTAGTTCTGTAGAATATAAGCGAGGTTTAAAACAATACACCTTTAGTAAAGCTCTCTGGGCACGTTCAATTTGCAAAGACTGTTTTAGTAGCCCCATCCCAGGTAGATATACAATAACCTAGTACCGATTGGCATAGGGCATTGTAATATAATATAGGGTATAGTAGTATAATTGGCATAGGGCATAGTAAATCATTTTCATAACATATGTGTCGGCAGAATGTCGAAGGTCTTTAAAAATGTAAATTAGCTTTCGTACTCTAGCAGATGAGTGTTCAATATAGTCTTTAATTTCTCAATTATTAAGTCGGTTGTAGTGTTGCTAGTTTGTGATGAAGTATTATATTAAGTGAATTTGCTAATGATTGAGGACTGTTTGGTTTGGTTATTGAGCTATTTTCTAGCAGTATCAAATCCTTTTTGCGCTCGTTGGTATGTTTCACTCCAGCGCTGGCCGAAAAAACAAGTGCTGTAACATCAGCATAAGTAAATATGGAACCAACTTCTAGGCATAGATTACACAAGTCTTTACAATACACCAAAAATAAGGTCGGACTGTATGTAATAGGTTGGGAGGTACTCAGGTATGGGCCAATTTTCACACACTGAACCCTATTTGTAAGATAACTGTGAAATAGGGATAGCTGGCTGCCTCTTACTCCCAGGCAGTCAAGCTTAGAAATCAAGACAGAGATCGAAATTGTGTCAAAAGCTTTAGCGAGGTCTAAAAACAGGGCGACGCATTTTTGCTTATTATCAAGTTTAATAACAATATGATTTACTAATTTGTATACAGCATCGTCAGTGGATAATTTCTTTCGGAAACCAAAAGTAAACAGATAAAATTTTACGGGATTCCAAATATTTGATAAGTCTTGAGTTAAGGATTTTCTCAAGTACCTTAGACATTGCGGATAACACTGAAATTGGCCTGTAGTTTTCGACACATTTCCGATCATCTGACTAAAAACGGGAAATAAAAGTGCTATTTTAAACGTATCAGGAAAAATACCAGTAGTGAGACACAAATTGCAGATGCGTGTGAGTGGAGGGACAATGATATCTTTGTGTTTCTTTAGAAAGTTAGAAGAAATACCATCCCATCCAGTAGCACAATCGCTTTCCAGAGACATAATCAATCGATTTACTTCTGTAACATCAGTCTTGAGTAATACAAAAGATTCTGCAAGTTTCCTTCTCACACCAACAAAATAAGTATTGATTTGATTTTTCGAAGTTTGGGGATCAGATTCGTTTAAAAGATCAGTTGGTATTGACAGTGAATTCTTTACACTAGTTAGATTTGTGATATTTCGAATTACATACCATATTCTCTTTGAATTTTTACCAGCTTTTTTTAAATTCCAGTTTTTTTATTCTTTATTTGTGTTTCGCAAAAGGGAATTACAAAAGTTTCGGTGCCTTTTATATTATATTTTTAAGATTTCATTATTAGGATTTTTGCGATATTTCTTGTACAAGTTGTCCCTATGTCGCATACATTTGAGTAAACCTGGTGTAATCCAGGGTTTAATGCATCTGCGTGACAGCATAATTTTTTTGGTATTGCTAGTTAAGATATGGATAATAGGATCAATTAGATACGTACTCATTTTTTGAGTAATCGTCATTAAAATTTAAGTTAATAAGATCAGCAGTGACCTTTTCATCATCTATTTTGTTAAAATAAGTGCGATTACATGTTATAATTTTATTTGCCTTAACAGTGAAACTAGTTTTCAGATTGGCATGGTCAAGACATGTGGATCCGTGTGTTGGTATGGTATGACCAGGATAAATTCCATGATAGTTCAGAATTTTGAGATATTCCAATGAAATTAGAGGTTTTTGACCGGGTGCAATAACAATATTGATATCCCCTACGATTACGATGTTCTTGTAATATCTCAAATCAGAGAGGGCAATATCAAGTGATTTTATAAAATTTGTAAGATCACTAAAAGCATAAGGTCTGCAAAAAGCGAGAATAGCAATGTCCATTCCAATACTTATCATTAAACAGTTCGATTCAGAGACATTGAGCTCCCTAACACTTACGTTGACAATTTTACTTTTTATGTACACGACAACTCCGTCGTTTTAATTGTAATTATTTGAAGACTTAAAGTTTGTGTGCCCATCTAAATTAGGGATTATGGGGTTGTAGGAGAGCCAACAATTAAATTGCAAGAAGTTTGATTCTTTCTAGCAAAGTTAGAAGGTCTGTAAAGTTTGATTTAATACTTCGAATATTTTGCGATAAAAGTGTGAGTGAAGTTTTTGATTGAGATGAAAGATTAGCACAATGTTCAGGAGTACATAAAACCGAGTCACAGAAAGAAACATCATTCAAGTTTGTTAAAAAATCATAAAAAGCAGCGAATTTTATTTTATTTTTTTAAATCGTATTGAGAGGTATTGTGTACCACTTTCAAGCTTAGTAGCGCTCGTGTATAAATTTATGCAGCTATATAAAATACAATAAAGATCATTATATGAATAGTAAATTTTGAGTGGTATATAATTATCCTGGCTTCATAAATATAATTCATATATAATGAGTATAGATAATAGACGTTAGTTCTGTGTTAAGGTTATAATATATATTGCATTGTTTATATACTGCTAAAAAACAGAGAGTGCAATTGTAAAAATAGATTTTAGATTTGTGTGTTGATAAAGTAATTTGTGTTTGTGTGTAATATTGAAATTGTGTTACATATAATGAAAACAAGCCTTACATTACAAATTAAGGCAGAGTTATACTCAGCTAAGAATGTAGTGAAATTAATAATGAAAAATTAACGAGAATAATAATATGATAAAAATTAGCATAATATTGAGCCGAACCTAGTCATTTCTTCTTAAGGATCATTAGGTCATTCTCATTCTTGACTTCAATGCGAGGGCCGCCTTCAAATTTCCGCATGAAAATTCTACCTTTATTTATCCAACAGTATTTGTAATCCAAAGTTTTGGAATTTTCGCGAGCTAGAGCAAATAGTTTTCGATCTTTATTTGACAGGCTCTCAGTAATATATATCGGTTTTGAAGATCCTGGCAAACCGATGGTTGTTGTGGATAGCTTATTTTTAGGGTTTTGTCTGTTGAATTCCTTGGCTCCATCCAAAATTTTGTTTTTTGACAAGATCGAGGTAAATTCTGTCACAACTGTGGATATTCCTGATTTATTCTTAATTTTATAAACATCCTTAATTTCGGATACCTGGATATCAACTTTTAAAATTTCACTTACAACTCTGTGTAAAAGTATCAGGAATATGTCAATAAAAAGACCCGCGTAAAAGAGGTCGTTCTAATTTTTTACTGCATGTTGGTAGCACTGTACTGATTTAGCGCGCAAAGTTTGAGCGGGATCTGTCATTTAATTTGTTTTAAACTACACTTTTGTTGGTCATAGTTTTGAGTTATCGGCGATTTTACAATGGAAAATATTGTTGAACAAAGAGTGTGCCTTAAATTTTGTGTTTCGAATGATATTTCATGTGGTGAATCACTAAAATGTTGCGAAATACCTACGGCGAATCGTGTATATCGAAAACAAGGGCTTATGAATGGTATAAGGCTTTTAAAGAAGGCCGAGAAGTAGTAGTAGACTTGCCTCGTTCTGGTAGACCTTCAACCGCTACGACCAAAGAAAACATCGACAAAATCAAGAAGCTAGTGCTCGAAAATCGACGTATGAGTCTGAGAGAGTTGGCTAGTGAGGTGAACATATCTTTTAAGTCCGTCCACAACATTCTCATTGACATTTTAGGCATGAAACGCGTCGCCGCTCGACTAGTTCAAAAGAGCTCAATTTTGTTCAAGAGCGCAGCGAAAGCATGTCGCTGAAGACATGGTTTCCGAGCTTCTACGGATCCGACCTTTATGAAATTATAATAACTGGCGACGAGACATGGGTTTATGGTACGACATGCAAACAAGCCAACAGTCTTCAGAATGGCGTCTCGAAAACGAGCCGAAACCAAAAACCGCGGCAAAGTCGCTCCAAAATCAGGTGATGCTGACAGTTTTTGACTACCGTGGTGTGGTTCACTCCGAATTCCTTCAAAGGAGAAACAGTGAATAAAGAATATTATTTAGGCGTCATGAAGCGTTTGCGTGAGAGTATCCGCCGAAAACGTCCAGATTTGGCAACACAACTCATGGATGCTGCACCATGATAATGCACCATCACACACAGCCATTATAGTGAAAGAGTTTTTAGCGAAACATTCAACAAAAGTTCTCGACCAAGCACCGTATTCACCTGATATGGCTCCGTCTGACTTTTTATTTCCCAAGTTAAAATTACCACTTCGAGGAAAACGTTTTGAGTCGATAGAAGCCATAACAAAAATTCGCTGAATGAGCTAAAGGCCATACCGCAAATAGCCTATGAAAATGTATGGAAGACTGGGTGAAGCGTTGGAGATGTTGTATTGCAAGCGATGGGGCCTACTTTGAAGGCGATAAAATAAATTTAGATGAATAATTTGTATTTTTTGTTTTATTGACAAATTCCTGATATTTAGTACACAGAATGTATTTGTTGAACAAATTTGCATAGATCTTGGCGTGTCTCCGAATGAACTTGTTCTGACGCAGCAGGTAAGTTACGGTACTCAACTACTGTGGACTTAAGCTTTCTTTCTAGAACTTCAATTTTATTTTCTAATGAGGCAATATAATTTATTCTACCTTTTCGTTCCTGTTCCGAATTATGAAGTTGAGCTTTTAAGTCTTCATATTGTTTAAATAAAACTCCAATGCCTTCTCCATTTCAGTATTTGTTTTTTGAATTTTGATATTTTGCTGTTTCACCTCCTTAATATCTGAACACAATTTTTTTAAAGTTAGATCTTGTTCTTTTTTCCAACTAGAGAGCATGGATAGAAGTTCTTCTTTGAGAGTTGTTTCATGAACATCATTTCGAAGTCTTTTCTGTCTTCTTCCCCCGAGACTTATTGGTTCTTCCGGATCTAGGTTGCATATATCATTTTCTAAAGATACTTGGTGAACTTTGTTACCTGGAGGTGTTCTCTGTAATTTGGACATATCGTAGCAGATAGGCGGACTTTAAAATATTTCGTAGCACAGTACGGTAATTAATAACTTTGAAATTTTATTAAATAATTAAATAAATAAAAAATTCCGCAGAAAATTTGCAAATACGTGTGACAGCTAATCACCATGACAACGCATCAATTAATATTTTTATTTTGCAGCATTTAGCTTAGCATATCAAAGTATTGGTTATTAAATATTTTTTCTTAATAATATTCTACTTTATTGTGATATTAGCTCCACTTATAAAGTTGAAAAATCTTACTGCAAGTGTCGATTAATTTTTTTAACTTGTTCCTCTTATAACTAAAACAAAACAGTATCTACATAAACTTAATTTATGGATGCGGATAATTTAAGCTATCTATCCAATGGACACCACAATGGTAAGCAAAAGCGATAACCGAGCGGCAAGTTAGTAGAAGCAAATTAAACGTGTAGGAGCCAGCGCGTATATTGAACTAGTATTAAACGCATAACTTCACTTATCTCGCAATAGCCACTACCGGTTCTATAGATGAATATACTCTGTTTCATTACTTCGGAAGGGTAATTTTTTAATTGCCATTGAGATATTGCTAATGATCACAACGTTTAAAGTTAGCTTCTGCCGTACTGCAACAGACAGTAGGTGTGTTTGTTTTAAAATAATTTTATTATCTATCACTACCATGACAATGTTCCTTCGTGGTTAGCAGTAGTTACACCGCGGTCTTAGATTCGAATCCCAGACAGAGTCAAATAAATGCCGTCTTTGTTTGAGACAGCAGTTGTGGTGCTGACCTGTGCACTTAATAATTTTCAAAATAATTTGGAAGTTATCGCTAAATGATTCTTCTTTCCAATTAAATTTGTTAAAAATTAATTTGCTTATATCCGCGTAATGAAATAAAATGATGTGTTTTACCTAGTTTGGAGAGCACCTCCCGACGTCCCTCAATTGCGTGCACTTTCCCCGTCACCGCTAATCCCTGCACCACTACTCCCTACACCACTACACTAGGAAAGCCACGCCACCGTCGATAATACACGTGTTTCGCCTCTATACGAGTCAGCAGATGAAGTAGACTCTGCGGTGGCTGACCGCTAAGTGAACTTATTATTTTTTTCCGCAAATTAACATCTGATACTATTAATTATCTTCTTTCCATGACAAAATTCCAGATTTCAAACATAAAATCTATCAGGGTCACGAGAATATCATCCTTATTTTAAAAGAAAATATGTTTTTGTGAAAATTCGTGATACCTTTAAACACCATTTCGTTCTGAAGACTTTAGATTTTCGTATGAAATAAACATTTAGACTTTTTGGAAGTTATGGAACTATAGAACAACATGTTCACAATATTATATTGACGTGTCAAGCTCATTGCGTTGCTACGTTACTAAAGACAAATTGTGTCAGACTTCAGCCATTAGCTCAAGTTTTAAAATATTGTGTTATCCCATACACTACTTACAAAATATACTAAAAACTCAAAAATCTAAGTAGACTATACTTAATGATTTCTTATATTTACGCGAACACTACACATTGAATAAAACTACTTTTACGGATCATATCGCGTTTATTTAACTTATTTTTATTAATTCCCGACGTTTCGAGTCCCCGTGACCATGGGTGCTGTAAAGCACCCGAAACGTCGGGAATTAATAAAAATAAGTTAATTAAACGCGATATTATCCGTAAACGTAGTTTTATTCAATGTATAGTATATTCGTACCTTTTTATTTAAAATCTTCATCACAGGGGATGTGCAACCAACCAATCTCACTTACAGCGAAGTAAAATAATATTCTGGCAGCTAAACTAATTTCCATTTAAAGTTTAGCGTTATAGTATTTACCTAAATGTAGTTTTATGGACTCAAGTAATGATACTGTGTGCTAGGGCTTCCTTATATTTTGGGAGCCTAGGAGTCTACTATGTAGGTACAACATACATATCTGCCAACAAACAGAACTGTAACCTCGGTTTTAGTCCATTTAAAGGACATTTCATCTTAGTTTCTAGAAATAACAACGCATTAGTAGCATTCTTGGTTTGAAATTAGCTGCAATAGCTACTTACCATATGGCGGACTGTAGCTCGTATTTCACTTTATTTTAATTAAAAAAATATCATACAGGCTTTTGAAGGTGACTGTACAACTCTTAGTTAGGTTATCCGTCTTCGAGTGGACCGAGAGATGAGCATCGAGATACTGCCTTTTTATTTATTGACATTTTCTAATGTAACTCCTCCACTATTCATCATGCCGGACTCCGATAATAACGCTTCTGATAACGCAGCTTATTGTTTGCCATATACATAATGGATTATTGATAAAAACGTGGGTGTTCTTAATCTATTCGACGAGTAAAATATACTACAACGTCTCATCAAAAGAAATGTATTAAGGTAAGACTTCTATAATGAACGATCGCGGTTAGATATTAAATGGACACGATTTATAGTATTTTCGTCTTAATGTGTAAGTTTGTGATAGCGTAAGTCCTCAGTTAAATGGTGTAACAGTAATTTACGAAGTAAAAGCATATGAACACATTATTCAATGTAATGATACAGGTTTAGAAAGATAGCCAGGAGATGTTTGAAATCAAACCGTAATTTTCGTTTTCATTGTAAATAAATCAAGGGTCACAGTTGTCAATTTGTCTTAGTAGGAATTTCATGTTGTAGTTGAGAGGTATAGAGACTTATTGAATTGAATTTAACAAATCACCATACCTTCAAAACATACAATTTATCTTGACATCTCCAAACGTACAAATTTATCTTGATGTAAATATTGATTGTTCAATTAATTTCTTCAGAATTTTATCTAACAAAACAGATAATGTAATAAATTACACAAACCTAATGATTTTCAGTAGAACAAGTGAGGATCGGAAGATTTCTTTTTAATTAACGCTAAACCATGATCAACTCATGATAAGGTTCTTCGCTCCTCATCTAATCAAAAGATTAGCATCCCATCTCATTTCACTTAGTTTACCAACATTTACTATTCAGGCAAGACAACTCTTGAATTATTTACCTAAAGACGTAAGGACTATGCCTACTATGACTTCAACACCAACTACTATGACTAACTCTTGAAACAAAAATATGTTGTTTATTATTCGTAACCTTAATATTAATATGTACTTTATTATTATATGTATCATATATGTATGTGTTTGTGCAATGAATATGTGTAATATATATTAATTATATTTTGTATGCATATTAGCTAGATAAAGATAAAGATAAAGATAAAGATATTTTATTTTGCAAATATGGGTACAGTACATGGAAATATAGGTAGTGAGTTCAGCCATATTTTACCAGTAGGCATGCAAAATATACAGAAATATAAACTAATCACCTAAACAGCTATAAGAAATAAAATAATAACACAAAACAAACATAATTCAAATTTTTAACATTGTACAGTCTTAATCTCAAAATAAAAATTTTTTCAGTCAAGAATTTGTTACGCTATAGTATGCTTTGACTGTCAAGAAGCTACGAAGCCTTTTTAAATATCGATAGCGGCAATTCTTTCCAACTTTTGGTATTTTATCATATATGACTGAGCCATGCAGTATATACTTTGCGCATTAGTGCTGTCTTAGCGGAATGATGGCACAAAAGGGTATTGTCGCGTCTATTACGTGGAACTGCTTGGTCAAGGCGTTTAAAACGTTTTGGATGCAATTTAACAAACACTGCTACTTCTAGTATGTATAAACAAGGTAATGTCAGTATTTTATACTGTTTAAAATATGGCATGCAACTATCGGTAGTTTTAAGCTTAAACATCGCCCTTATGCATATTTTTGAGCCTTGAACACTGATTCTTTTCGGTTGAGTTACCCAAAATATTATTCCATATCGGAGGTGGGATTCTGCTAAGCCATAGTAAGCAGTGAGGAGTGCATCCGTATATACTATTGAAGACAAATTATGTAAAGCATATGCGGTTTTACTAATTTTTTTACATAAAGTATTAATGTGTGCTTTCCAGTTAAGATGTTTATCTATTTCGAGACCTAGGAACTTTGCAGTTTCAACTTCTTTACAACATCATTATTGTAGTGTACATTTAGGCTCATGCTAGGAATCCGTTGACTGAAATGGATAACTTTTGTTTTATTTAAGTTTATTTTTAAATTGTTTTCATCCAACCAGTTTACAACTAATTTTAAGGAGTTATTAATGTCATTTTCATAGGTCTCTACACTTTTACATGGTATTGTCACTGTGGTATCGTCCGCAAACAGTGTTACTGGTTGCTCAATGCATTTAGGTAAGTCATTGATGTACAATATAAATATGAAAGCATTACATAGCATACAAAGCATTACAAGCATAGCATACATTACATCTGTAGAAGTTGTATATTATAAATGTATATTGCAGTAAGTATGTATGTAATTGCACCTGCCACAATATTTTGCACGCGTCATTGGCATAAAATGTTGTTAGGCATTAAGTCCGCCCTTTATTACCTTATTGATAAATGTGATAACAATAAAGTTAAAATAAGTAAAGAAATTAATAAAACGTCTACTTGTACATCAAGGGAAAATAACAAAAATGTCGTTTTCAATTATACGTATGTTTACCAAAACTGTACAACATTTATATATCTTTAGTTTTATCTGAAAGAGTATTTGCCTATTTCAAATGCTTATTCTATCACAAACAACGTTAACAACTAAGCCAAGTATAGTGCGAAAATGCCCGCGTGTTATGACCACGGCAAATGCTATTTAAAGTTATTTTAGAAGGTACTTTATGCCAGTTACAGGATGTCGCTAATTATTTACAGGCGGCAAAACGTATTAACTACAGTTTCATATGTTTGACATAATTTGTAAATAAATTTTAATAAAAAATTACTGTATCTGATATTATTTTGTCTACTAAACTTCCGTCTGGTTCTTTCGACATTTTTTCTCATTTCTGCAGCCTTGTAAGGTGGTATAACCATTACAAGGAAATTTTTATTAATAACTAATTGGCGTTAGACAACCCAGGACTTGAAAGTCAGTGGTTTTGTGTATGATACTGTACTTCAGAAACATAAAATTAAATAAAAGTTGTTTGTTTGTAAATCCTACTATTCGACGCAAAAAAGTTTACTTAAAAATATTTTACTCAAATGTGTTGGTTAAGAGGTTTCGTATTTTTAACGCAATATGTATCTATCAGCTCGTTCCTATTGGCATGATTTATTTCATACTAAAACGAAAAACTCTTTCAAGACGAAAACGATAACGCAAATGCTCAACCATTTAGTATGATAAAAAATAAGCTAACTGGGTCGAGTTGGCAAAAATTTGAGATAACATAGAACCGGCTAAAAGCCAATATTGCAAGGACGCTTCCACTGGAAAAGTTTTAAGTGAAGTCGATCGAACTCATCGCGGATTCCCTTAGAGCAATTATCGAAACAATAAACCTAAAATTGGTGCAGCGAATAACATTACAGCGGTTACCGATCCAGAGTTCTAGCAATTATTCGACATCCCGCCTACGACCTACTTGCAGAATAGCAATTCATTAAGAGCTATTCAAATAATCACAATATGACTATTAGTGCTCTATTCAATTTTAATTAATATAGAGACGCCCAACTGAGATGGAAGACCGATGCAGCAGAAATAAAAAATATTGCACGATACTGCTGACCGAGTATTGCGGTTTCCTTGAACGAACTCTTTGATCTTTCGATTTATTACTTTATTTGCAGGCTATTATATATCACCATTAATAGAATTTACGTAAAAGCTAAGGAAAACGGCGTGTTACGTAAAAACGTGCAAAACATCAAAACAGAAATAATAAATAACAAAACCGTAGCCGAATGCTTTGCATATAATGCAAGGAAGATGTCAGCAGTGAATATTAAATCAAAGTTATCACGTTAACACTTACAAATAAATATTAAATATGAGTAAATTATTTGAGAACCCTCTTGTGAATGCATTTATTGAAAAACTTTATTACCGCTGTCTTGATGAAGAAGTAAAATGTATAACGCAGGAATACGAGTATCATCCCTAGTTAACTCTGTGATATGAATGAGTGACTTATTTCATTTTTATCACCCGACTGCCCCAGAAGGAAGGTAAAGTTTTTCAAGTTTAGTGTCTGTATGCATGTATATATGCATGTATGTATGTAAGTATGTATATATGTATGAATGTATGTATTTATGTCTATTTTAGGTACGCTCTGTAACCTAAACAGTTTGATGGATATAACATATGTATTATGGAGTGTCGTTACGTCTTAGTTGTGGAAGTGACCTTTATGGTATAAATTTTTAATCTTATCAATTATTTTTTACGCAGTCGGGTTTTGATCACTGTTTTAACAATAGAGCTTGTTGAAATAATATTATTTTAACGCCTCACTTAAGAATTGTTATCGTATTACCTTATAAAAGCTTTGACAAATAGTTTGCATAAATTAATTGTTAAAATTAATATTTATGATTCATTTCGGAAATTGAAAAATCAAAAGTAATTAGAAGTTACCATCCAATATAAGTAATGGTAAATTAATTTAACAATCTATTGGTATATAAGCGGCAGTAGCTGGATGGTGGGTGTGGACCGCTAACTCAAAAAAAGGTGGTCTCGAATCCAATTTCGAATCTGTCGTGAACCACTCATAACACAAGCATTTAAAGCTTACGTTTATGGTTAACAGAACTATAAATATAATAATATAATGAACAATATAATAAATGAGAAAGAGAATATATATGGTTATACTGAGGAATATAATAAATGAAATAAAAGAAAATATAATGTTAATAGCATTGCTTGTATTTGTATTTAAAAAGTCCTATAAATCATACAATTCCTAGGTAGGTTTATTTTGCTATCAGGTACCATAATATAAAATTGTAGCTCTTATCTATATAAATAAAATGATAGAGGTTTGTAGTTGTGCGCGCGTCACGGAAAAACTACTGCATAGATTTCAATTAGGTTTTCTAATTTTTATTTCTTAGACACTTGGCCCTTGTCTAAGAAAAATTATTGCGATATCTTCATTGAATATAATTTTATACGGGGTTTTTTACACGGTCAACTGTACGTCACTTGCTCTCGCGTTACTAACCCAAATAATTTATATATTTTAGCTACAAACGGAGCAACGAATAACATTGTTTATAAATAAATGTTGTCTTTTTGATGTTTTTTCCTTCGCACATACGAAAACTTTGTTGCAACGCGAACGAAGTCGCGGGTATCAGCTAGTTTCAATATACAAACGTGTTTTGTTCTAAAGAAAATGTAAGCAAAATTAATCGAGCTTAAGTCCAAGAGTTAATGAAATTCTCAATTTCAACGCATAAGGTAACATTTCAATATAAAATCAGTCTCCCCAGATGTTCATGAGCAAATAACTTACGCTGAGTAAAATGAACCTTAAATCTTCACCGGGCGTATAGTTCCCGGAATAAGAATTGAATTTGCTTTGCATTCTCTTGCGTGTAGAACTACTATGTTCTGACGTAAATTTAGCTTAAAACGGTTTCCAGCAGAATGAAATTATTTTAGCTTGGGCGCCATTCCTAAGAGGAATTTGTAAGAGAATTTTAATATAAAATCCTTATCTATTTATAAAATAAGGAAACTGATTGACGAATACGCCAAAGCTGCTGGGCATAAAACATGAAATTTAGACAATGGGGAGGCCAGCACTAAGAAAGTATGAGATAATTCGTGCCATCATATTGATAGAAGAAAGCGACAGTAGCCTTAATGGTTAAGGGTGCAGACTGCAAACTCGTAAAGTTGTGGGTTCGAATCCATAAATTCCATGGCAAAAATGTTTCCCGTATGGGTGGCAAAATAGTGGATAAAGTTTTTAATATAACAATTACGACTTAATTGATTTTTTTGTGATTTAAACATTTAATAAAAGCATGCAAATAAAAAGAAATAAAATACAGTCGAATTGAGAACATCCTGTCTTTTTGAAGTGGACTGAAAGTCGCATACATAAAAGTAAAACACGCTACTCTTACACATAAGTCAGTAAGAGTAGCGTGTTTTACTTTTATGTAAAGTGATACTGTTAGCTTGTGTTAGTTGGCACAAACCTGAGTGGCAAATAAATTATAGATATTAATATTCTATCTCTATTGACAAACCTAGATGTTTTAAGAGATGTAGAAGAGATTTATACGTGGTAGAGCCATGCTGCAGCTATATTAGTAGTATAGTTGTAGCACGAATGGGTCGGCTCGACCGGGGAAGGACCACGCTCTCACAGAATACCAGCGTAAAATAGCAGCTTAACACTGCTGTGTTTCGTATGGTGAGTGTAGAGAACCAGATACCCTTTTCACTGGAAAAGAGGCATTCCATCTTAGTCCTCTATAGATCCTTATGGGTCACAGCAACCACTTACCATCAGGTGGACTGTGTGCTCGTTTGTCACCCTATCCTATAAAAAAAAGAGAGAGAGATAGAACTGGTTAAAATAATCCTTAGCAACCTACTCTTCTCTTTCTGCAATATTTCACCAGCGGGAAAAAGGTGCAGTAGTTTTCCACGACTCTCTTTTCTACGCGAATTCCTCGCAAGTAAAACTGCAAGAGCAAGTAAGTTCTGACATGAAGAAACAATGATTCATGAAATATCTTACTCACGTTCCGAATTTGGATGTTTAAGCTTTCATTTACCTGTAAAAGTGGTGATTTAATTTACTAATATTTCGATCCCTTTGGCAATATATTGCAATAAATATTCATACTCAAATTTTACTGGACTAAGCACATCATATCACCAACTTCATTACACTAGACTCATACTAGCCAAAGTATCTTGCAACTTGAATTAAGTACTTTGCCTATTCACTAGAGAGGATGTTAATTAAGCCTCTGAAAGCATTAGTAAAAAGCTGTAGCCTTTTGAATGAGCTCCGTTGCGCTGTGAAGCGGAGAGTACACTTCGTGTGTTTAAAATTGATGAAGCGAGTTTGAAACAAATATCTACTACGGGGAAGTCAATGTTACTTTTTTACCTTATTATCTCGGTTTTAATTAAAATGCAATTCGGACAAACAACTTTCGTAATTAATTAAATGATACGTGAGTTATAACTATACTATTTTAAAAAGTATTTACTTTTTAATTTCTAGTAAGCATTACGTGTTTACATTTACACGTAATGCTTACTAGAAATTAAAAGCTTGTACCCGGCGCGGTGCTGCCGCAGAATACATAATTGTGGAAATTTCGTTTAATTACGAATGATAATACATTCATTAAAGTTGAATGATATATAACTTTCAAATAATTTGTCGGTACTATACGCGCCACCTTCTGTATGTTAATTGTACTATGTCTATATCCTTCGCGCAAGTGCAAGCAATAACTTGACAAAGTTTTACCGCAATCTGATGAACGGTATGGCAGCGCATAAAATATGTACAAACGAAAAATCATTATTTTTAAATATATGTACATATATTGTATTTGAAAACAATTAGGATGCCAATTAATTAATTATTCAAACCAAATAAAGGGTGGTGCAATCACATTCATAACGTATAAAAGCAAGTAATATCGATGGGAAACTTAATTATGATCTTAAAATAACATTTCATTTGAAATCCAGATAAATTGGTTTCACTTGTCCCGAACGTAACTTGTTCATTAGCGTTTAAATAAATTCATTAATAAGCTTCACTAGAGACAAGCAGTCAACGAACAAATCTATAAATCAAATAGTGAGGGGGTGTCAGAGACAAAAGGACTATAGCATAACGCTACGCTGTTGATACATACAGCCGTTAAAATATATAGCTTTTTATATATTATAATATTATGTAACACCAGAATAAAACAGTACCCATGAACATATGGGGGGGGGGGAGCGAAGCACGTATATATAGAGTAAACTAAAACAAGAGATAAGTAACACTAAATAGTAATAAAATGCGATTGCCAACCCGTCTGCCAAGAGTGTCAACTATGGTAATGATAATGAAATATGCCGCCTTCCAAGACAATCTATGGAGTAGGCCTATGTGTGTCCAGCAGTGGAGTTTGTAAAGCTGTTCTGATGATGATGATGATAAATACGAGATATTTATCGCGCCACGAGATAGGTAGGTATCACGAAACGGAGGCGAAAAGAACTTTCTCGTATTTTCCTAAGTTCTGGCAATTCCGAAACCCACGGGATAAACAGGATTATGGATTATCTTATGCCGTCACCTCAATGTTAAAGTACGTAAGCCAAGTAATTTGATTCGGTCCCGGGTACCGGCAACACGAAAATTGTAAATTGAATTTTCCGTAATGGCAACCACTTGTCCAACGTGAATAAAATATCGTAAGGATGCTTGAATGTCCGAGATGTGGAAATATTATGGGAATATACGAGTATGGAGTTTGTGCACGGGTGGAGAGCTCGGCACTGCAGTAATAAGTACATGGACTGCTACTTTATTATTTTTACTAGACTAAAAAAAGGAGAAGGTTGTCAATGCTACTATATGCATGTTATAATTTAATATTATAACGCGGTATACTGGATCAGTCAACCGTTTTCGCTGATTGTTTAGGATAGTTTTAGGTTTTGGTGATGTTTCTGATGTTCCGAAACCAAGAGACTCGCAACTTCATCGGAAATGTACTTCCACAGAATATTTTTTACAAAGACATTAAATAAAAAAATATAATTATTCTATAATGTAAGTTTATTAAAATCTGTTTAACTATATGTGCGATTAATATTGGTTGTGCAGTTTTGTTATATTATAGGTGGTGTGCGTAGTAAATGTTAACAGTGGCACATATTAAAATGAAATGAGATGAAGTCATAAAAATAATGAAGTTAATAACCCCATAAACTGGAGAACCGTATGTCACCATCTTTTACTCCATTTCCAAAAGCGGTTCCCACAAAGATCTTTCTTCACATTCGATGTGGCGCGCGCATTAATCTAGGTAACGGACGCATATAGCGGTGTAAACATCTACGGGTGTTGCCATTGTCTTGTTCTATATAATGTGATATCTTTATTCTTTCATTTGAATATAATTGTCGTTTTCTAATAAATTATTATAAGGTTATTAAACAAATATTCTTTAGTTTTCTTGATGTATTGTTGCTACAACATGAATGGGTAGGGTGAACCATTCTTCTTGCAGTTGCACACCGGTTAAGTACCACGCTAGCACAGATTATCAAGGTAAAGAAGCAGCATAATGCCGCTGTGTTTAGTGTGGTACATAATTATGTTGTTTTTTTTATAGAATAAGGGTGATAAGCGAGCATACTGTCCACCTGATGGTAAGTGGATGCTGTGGTCCATAGACATCAACATTTATCTTCATGTTCATCTTCATCTTAAACCGTATAGTGGCGGTGTAAAAATATCAATCAACCCATATCGTTCCGTGGGTTGGGAAAGAGGTGACAAAGGGAAACTGATACAGGACATAGGAAGCAGCATTGTTCTGATAACGATTCTCAAAATTATAAAAAGACTGCGGTTGTCAACAAGCCTGCCAAGCGTGGCAACTATGGTAAAATCCTCCCTATGAGGCAATCTATGGGGAAGGCCTTTGTCCAGCAGTGGAAATTTATAGACTCTAATGGATGAATAGATGGATAGATTTAATCTTAATCCTCAGAGGTGATAATGCATCAGCATTTTAGTCCATTGGCCACAGCATCTACGTTTCAAGTGGGATGTGTTCTCGTTTGTATCCCCTAATGCTTATAAAAACAAAAAATACTTTTTTACTATCACTTAGTAATTGTCATTTATATTTTGATTATAACATACACACAGAATAAAAATACTATTGATTTTGAAAAACTGGCACTGCTTTAATTTTGAATTCAGTTCAGTATGTAATCTTAACAGTAAAGTTGATATGGGACCGGTGTATGATGATAAATAATGTATCTTTCTGATATGATATATCTTATACCCTTATTAACAATATTTCCAGACTTACAGACGTAAGCCCAAAGTAAGATTTGTGAGATTCCGCATTCTGACATATTTTTTCCCTAAACCACTAGTTATGTCACCTATAATTCAAAGATAGCTTTATTTGATAGTGTTATTGATCTTTTTTAAATCGCAACTACACCAACGACAGGTAAGTCTATAAGAGTATAAGTATATTTACTTGAGAGATTATTCTGCATTTTTATTTCAAAAAAAAATATTTCTTTACTGTCAATACCAAATCTGTACGATTTGTTATTGAGGGTAAAGAAATATTTTTTCTTTGTTTGCTTAAGTTACAGCCTATATACGTCTTACTTCTGGGCACTGGCCTAATTCCTCTTCTGAAAGGCCTTTTTTCTTATGGCAACAAAGTGTCCGTCGCACTGCTCCAATGCGTGTTCATGAACTTCACATATCTCAGATTTTATTACATTTTCAGACATGCAGGTTTTCTCATGATGTTTTCCTTCACTGCCGAGCACGCGGTTCATCCTTTCTTAAAATTGCAACAATATCATTGGCACCGGCGAGTATCAAACCCGCGTTGCTCGCCTGGGTGCTTCGTATTTTTATAGTTAGTATTAGGAAGACGCTGCAGCCCCCTCTTAGTTTCCTTCCCTCTGTTGCCTCTTACAACACCCACAGGAGGATAAGCGGTACACGGTCAAAAAAAATTGTAACTTAATATTTCTTTAATATTTCTCTGGACTCCCAAGAAATTGGAATTTATTAGTTAACATGATAGCAGGACGTTAGTGGTTCGTATATTGTTAAGTTTCATCGAGTCATAATTTTTTTGGCGATACCGAAATCTTATTGCAATGAACAATCTCCTTTGCTTGATATTTAAAAAAAAATTAATAGTAAGTTATTAATAGAAAAAGTTTCATCTAATCTAATTATATATCTTACTTTAATTTCTTTAATAAGAACTAACAGGTTCTTAATTAAAACTTGTTTGTATTTTTACATTTCAAGCATTCAACCAGCGATATTATTTCAAGAGAACCAACTTTTATAAAGAATTATAGGAAAACTGTATTCGAGCTGTGAAAATCTTTTCCACAAAGCTTTATTTATAAGCTCAGAAGCCATTCGATCACGTTCGTAAATTGAAAAATATGTAAACGAGGAATATATTCAATGTGTCGCATGGAAAAACACGATGCCGTCATTTCTAACATGCTATAGATGTCGCGACGGGGCGCTAACTTAGATAAATCGGTCCTTGGTATATTGCTTTTCTTAATGTCTTACGGCACGGAATTCGGAGATTTTTGCAAGATACCATTCTAAATAAAATACATGGTGGTTACGTCATTTCTCAGATCACAATCAAATTGTAGAAGATCAATTAAGTTCTGGAAAGAATACTATAAAGATATACTATCGCGATACCTTCCACACCATCTGGATGATTGACGGTCCACCACTGTACGTTCTACTAGGAGTTTTCTTCCTCGTACGATCTCTTTGTGGAATAGTTTACCACCGACGATTTTTTCGGACCGATACGACTTAAGGACTTTTAAAAAAAGAGCTTACTCCTTTCTAAAAGGCCGGCAATGCACCACTTCCCCTGGTGTTGCAAATGTTCATGGGCGGCGGTAGTTACCATCAGGTGAGCCGTGCTCGTTTGCCCCCCCCCCTTTCCTATAAAAAAAGTAAATTACTGTGAACGTAAAGTGTATGAATTTTTTTTACTTGTAACTATAATTCATCATCTTCCTCACATTCCTTGCTTGTAGTGAGGTCTGCTTTCATTATTTAGCTTTTTTATTTTTCCCTGTCATTAACGTAGTTTGAGGAAATTTTACAGTCTTTTTGACACTAGATCAAGTAAACCTAGGTCTTGACTTCTTACAGAGTGAATTTAAATGTTTACCATTATATGAAAAGAAAACAAAAGTAGAAGTCTTTTTGTGTACAAGTCAACAATAATGTTGAGTAAACATTATATTTACGTACGGATATAGATAACGGCATAAGAGTCACTTTATACCTATTGCGTCTCTTGGTCCTCGTAAGAGGCGACTTACGACAATGGTGATTGCCAGATAAAATATGACTTTCGATAAATGGCGGTGTACCACCTCATTTACGCCACATATAAAATCCCTAGACTGAAAACGAGCAGTAGAGTAGCGTAGGATTTGCTTAAAGGTACGAGACATTTAGGCAAATCCTCAAATGCTTATCTTTATAATAAATAAATAACTTTTTACGCGTGCCATTTTAAGACCTAACTAAATTAAATTAAAATTTACGTTTGCACTAATTTAAATAAAAAATAAATACTATCATCAATTTCATTGGTGCCGGCGGATATTGAACCTGAGCTGCTCATCATCATCATCATCATTATCATTACAGCCCTTCCACAAGTCCACTGCTGAACATAGGAGTCCCCCAAGGAATGCCACAAATCACAGTCCTGAGCCACCTGCACCATAGACTTCCTGTATGTTTTATGCTGCTCATGTTTGTTAAAATTTACAGTTAGCGCTTATCTAAATGAGCTCCACGAATCTATTTTCAATTTTATGTACTGATTTTTCATGTGCTCGCCGGTGATAATATCATCAAATGTTCCTGTATGCCTGAGAAACAAAATATGGAGAAACAAAAAATATTTAGAAGGTGTATAGTCCATCAACACGCATTGGGGCAGAACCACAGACACTTACGTTCTTAAACCTCAGAAATTAGAGGAGGCCTGTGCCCAGCAGTGCAACTCATGTAGGCTGTACATTTAACATTAACTTTTTAGGTCATCACAGTTATTCTGACTGTAACTTCCAATTCGTAAAAGGTGTTAGATAAATGTTAAAGTATTGATACTTATTACTTGCTAATTGGAAAAAAAACATATATAATTTTCAATGTGCATAATAGTAAAGATAAACATCATGAAGAAACTTATGTTATGTCTTCAAAGTTCAGAGTAAAGATACTTTGCGGAGATAATATGGACACTGTCTATCCACATTGCCGCACTCGAATAGCCAGGCATTTGCGTAACTTATTTAGCCCCTCAGAAATGGTAGTGAAAAGAAAAATTACTATACGATGTAACTTTTCTTTTAAATAAATTAAATATTATAATGTTGAAAATTTCAGGAAAAAGTAACTTTTAAGTAATAGTTGATTACTCTTGGTCGTCTCATAAAGTCCATTAACCAGATTACTGATTTATTTAAAATGTACATTTCTCTTTATAACCTTTCCGTGCCCAGTGTACATAATTAGGTTAATGTTTCCATGGTCACTTCCTTCATTAAACTTCTATGTTTAAAGCTTTATGGAAGCATTGTGTAATTGTAGCAGTAAGGTACATGCGACGTGACCACGCAATACCGTATAAGACCCCCTCTTTATGACAGACATTTTATTGCAAGTTAAAATTAATTTTTGCTTCTAAACACTTACTTTTTATTACAGTCACCTATAGCTGGCCTAAACATAGCGAGTTTGATGTTATAACATATTCTCATGTGATATTTTAATAATTATTGAGCATAAAATTTGCCGTGGTAGCTCAGGGACTTAGCGCTTGCTGTAAATTTCACAGTACGCGAGCAACCCGGGTTCGATTCCTGCCAGCACCAATAAAAATGTTAATTGCAATTTTTTGTGCAGATTTACGAGGGTGACACTGAAAGTTCTTAAAAATCAAAAACTGAACAAACTAGCAAGTTATTAGTTTTATTATATATTTTTTAAATAGTGTCCATTTACATCAATACATCGCTGCATCCGATGGACCCACTGAGAAAAGCACTTTGCCAGCTCGTCCTTAGGGGTCTCTTCGACGGCATTTTTAAACACAGCCACTGCTTCCTCTTCGCTTCGTCCATAAAACTTTTCCTCGAAGTTTTCTTTTATTTTCGGAAATAAATAAAAATTGCAAAGTGCGAGTAGGGGCTATAGTGCGGGTGACCCAGTAATTCCACGTCTGACGTCGCCAAGTAGGCGATTGTTTCTTGGCAGTGTGCGACGAGGCGTTGTCGTGGTGAAGGAGGATTCTACTACGATGTCGTTTCTCCCGAACTTTTCCAAGACAAGTGGCAAACAATTGTTAGTGTACCACTCTGCTGTAACTGTTTTTCGATCCTCTAAAACAATTCTTGCGTAATGACCTGTCCTTCCGAAGAACGAGGCCACCATCTTTTTTCCCAGGCTTCGACCTCTCTTCACTTTAGTTGGCAACTCCTCAGAAGGAAACACCCAGACAGCAGACTGTCTCTTAGTTTCAGTATCATAACAATAAATCCAGCTTACGTCATCCGTAATTATGTCAAACACAGCATTTGAGTCACCTCCGTTAAACCTTTGAACCATTTTACGACACCAATCAACACGACGGAGTTTTTGGGCCTCTGTCAAATTATAAGGTATCCACCGGGCACAAAGCTTCCTGACCGCTAAATGTTCATGGAGGATTTTGTGCACTTAACTCATACCGATGCCTAAGCTTGTCGAATCTGCTGATAAGTCACACTTTGTCAGTCTCTATCATACGCCGCACAACACTGATGTTATCTTCAGTCGTCACCGTAGAAGGCCATCCCTCACGCAGATCATCAGTGAGATTAGTGCGACCACGTTTAAACTCCTTAAACCAGTTGTAATCAGTGGCACGAGATCGTAAAGGCCAATCGAAGTCTATCATAACTTTCTTGTTGACATAAATGACATCGAAAGTCATAAAAAATCATTGTATGAAAATTTTCTCGCATTAAATTCATGCTGACGTGACACAGACAATTTTCAATATGCCGCCAAATCGTAAACAAATGACAAATTAATAAAATACATACACAATAATATTGGCAAAGAGTTCCATTTTCAAAATTTAATTTTTTTATTACATCATTTGCAAGTGGCTAGTTCTAAAAACTTTCAGTGTCGCCCTGGTACCACGTGCTCAGCGGTAAAGCAAGACATCGTGAAGATACTTGCATATATTTCGCGGCGGACACTTTCTTGCCCTAAAACCCTCTCAGATGTGAAAGGAGACATATATATATATATATATAGATAATATAATTTAAATGAAACATATTTTGCTTAAGTCAAATCACACACTTCATATCAGACGGCGAAAAACCACAGTCGCACAGAATACGAGCATGAAATAGTATCGTAATGCTGCTGTATATCGTAGGGTGACTGACAAGAACCGGAGATCCTTTTTACTAGTAACGAGATATTCAGTCTTAGTCGTCAGGGTGAAAATGTATCTGCATTTTGACATTACACGATTCATTTATTTAAAGAACAAATACAAATATACGGTAAAAAATAGCATACATAATTAATCAGAGATACGGAAAAACAGAAATTAAACACACGAAACAAAGACTTGCTGAACACAATTTATGCATGGATGTGTGTGCACCGCAATATACGTGGTAGAGCCACGCTGCAACTATATTATGGTTGTAGCACGAATGGGTCGGCTCGACCGGGGTACGCTCTCACAGAATACCAGCGTAAAATAGCAGCTTCAAGCTGCTGTGTTTCGTGAGTGTAGAGAACCGGAGACCCTTTTTACTGGAAAAGAGGCATTCCATCTTAGTCCTCAGGGGTGACAACGCATCTGCATTTTGATTCTTAATTGAGGATAAATGTAGATGTCTATGGGTCACAGCATCCACTTAACGTCAGGTGGACTGTGAGCTCGTTTGTCACCTTATCCTATACTCGTAAAAAAAAAATGGTGCAAAAGGCTGCTATTCACTTACTGACTGTGTGCTCTTTCGTCACCCTTACTTTTTTCCTATAGTTTTCATATACTTCTTTAGAAATTATGAATTTATTTTAAAAACTTTTTTTAAATTATATAATACACAAATATTTCGAAATTGAAATTCTTCCAAGAGATATCATCTCTAACTTTCAAAAAGAATATCCGGTATGCGATACCTTCCTATTATTTTACGATAAATAAAACTGATGTCTTTGTAAGAAAACAATAGTGTTTGTATCATAACAGTCGTACAATAAATACTCATAAGCGTAAACGAAGAAATAATTTTAGAGCTTATCTCTTGAAATCTCGTCACGATTCTAACAAGACACCTTCACGGAAAAGTAACAGTGTTAGGGCGAGCTTGCAGCAAAGCGGACACGACAGGACAGTTCATACAATTGACCTGCGAATCCAACTCGAGCGGGTGTCGCTAAAAACGAGTTGTTCTTTGTATAAAACATAACTTCTCTCTTCTCCGCATTAGTGGAATTTCAACCTTAAAGGAATGTGACTGGATTATTTGTGGCATTATTAGTTGTAATAGTGCAAGTTACGACCATGTTACAAACATACAACCCAACTCTACAAAAACAAGCATTTCTAGGGTACATATGTGCAGCATTACACGGCGATGTCTACATCTGCTCTACCCGTATCTTTTTTCTCTCTTCTTATATACTATTGTGACCAAGTTGTTGAAGGTAACGCTTATATACAGTCTTTATAAATATTATAAAAGTAATTGTTGATTTGTATTATTTTGTTATATTTATATTAACGGCTCGCTACTGCAGCAGCGAAGTATACTGCAGTGAACTTTTCTATCGTGGCACACAATTGTTTCGGATATATTTTTGTCATATTCTAAATACAGGAAAATTTCTATTAAAATATTATTTAAAAAGTAAAGAAATATGCATTTTATCTATAATATTGTTTATAGTGTAAGTGGTACACGAAAATTAAAAAAAAAAAAGGTTTTTGGGTGGCCAACCGCAGGTTTTTGTTTTTTGTTAAAAAGTGGCTTCTGTCCATCTTCTCTTTCTTGTGTTGTATCATATACGTAATCATCATCGTTACAGCCCATCAAAAGTCCACTGCTGAAGATAGATTTTAATAAACGAGCTCCATGGAGCTCATGCATCTTTACCAGGTCGTCACTCCAGTGGCCGACTTACACTGCGCTTACCAGTATGAGGCTACCTCTCGAGAACCTTTGTCCCCCATCAGTGGACGGTTCTTCGAGCTATTTGGTCGGCCCATTGCCACTTGAGCTTAATCATCCGTAATATAATACGTAATAGATTAGATAGATAATACTTTGATCACCTGTACTACCCTCCACGCTCTCACAGAATACCAGCTTAAAATAGCAGCTCAATGTTGCTGTGTTTCGTATGGTGAGTGTTGAGAACCGGAGATCCTTTTTACTTGAAACGAAGCATTCCATCTTAGTACTCTGGAGTGACAACGCATCTGCATTTTGATTCTTAATCGAGGACAAATGTAGATGTCTATGGGCCACAGCATCTACTTACCACCAGATGGACTGTGTGCACGCTTGGCACCCTTATTCTATAAAAAAACCAAGTCAATGTACAAGTAGGTATATGGAAGCGTGATGTGAGAAAGTGAAATTTACAATAAAGAATTATCTCTATGCTGATCTCCGAATTCACTACACAAAGACAGCAATTTCGAGTGAAACTTTGATATCGGAAACCGAAAGTCAATGAAGCTAAAGAACGGAACCACAAATATCGACAGCATTCAAAATTAGAGCTGACTGAGTGATCACGTCCCAGTGGCGCGTGCGAGGTGAAAGTGTTTTTTAAAGAATTTATATTCGATAACATAAATAAATTGCCAAAGAATTAACAGTTGTCTCAGTTATCAGATATTGTAAATATTAGATAGCTTCAAGAAATTTAGCTTGAAAGGAAATCTATATTTCAATTAATTAAGGCCATGAGCGTTGTCATGCCTTGCAGCGTGTAAATTTTATGGGCTCTCAACTGCTCGAAACCAGAGTTCATCAGTGGGTGCTATGCTGCTTGTTGTCTAATAGAATTTTTTTTATAGGAAAAGGGTGACAAGCGAGCACACAGTCCACCTACATCTATCCTCGTTTGAAAATCAAAATGCAGATGCGTTGTCAGCCGTGAGAACTAAGATGGAATGCCTTTTTTCCAGTAAAAAGGATCTCCGGTTATCTACACTCACCATACGAAACACAGCAGCATTAAGCTGCTATTTTACGCTGCTATGTTGTGAGAGCGTGGTCCTTCCCCGGTCGAGCCGACCCATTCGTGCTACAACTATACAATTAATATAGCTGCAGCATGGCTCTACCACGTTTAAATAGATAACAGGATTACACTTACTCAGACGGACTTCTCCTTCATAGAAGGTGTCGTCTGCAACTATGAGAAATCCCAGAAAGGTCTTATGAAAGCCATAAGACCTTATATTGACACCAACACTATAATATTTTTTCTTGGAGTTAAAAGCTTACGATTACGATTACGATCTGTAACCAGTAAATAAGTAAAGATATTGTTTTGATGTAATAACTAGAAGAAATGTTAGGTATTTACATAAAATGTGTAGCAGTTATTACACTTTTTGTACTAACAGTGAACTATAATTCATAGCTTACATCAAGGCGGTTATGTCGAAGACGTTATGTTTTTTGTTACCTCAGATTTATGCCCGTGGACTGCACGTATGCAAAGGTAGTATTGGTGGCACAGGTCTCCCTGCGTCCTCGGTGATTTATAATGTGAACTCGAAAGAGGTCCCAACGTCGCGTTTAATATCTTTGATTTACGATAGAAACTACGCGCATAAGTGCCAGTTCCCGCGATGATATGTGGCACGGCTGTTACGATTCACTCCTTTTTTTACTGTTTCGAGAATAATGACATAGTGTAGCCGTTTTAATAACCAGTCCCCGGCTTACATTTTAACGTTCGTTCGGCCTAAGGCGAGTGTTCGACGATTTATTTCGGATTGCATTTTATTAAGAGTCCAATGGTGATGATGAAATCCTCTATGGCACAAAAAATAGGGCTAATTGCGAAGTTTACTATCATTATGATCCTAAGTTAAAAGTCAAAACTTATTTGAATAATATGCCACGAATAAAAAAAATTATTAATGTTCCGGTGAGTGCGATTTACCATCGAGGGCTTCATCTCCACTTCCCAACAGGTGGGATTACAGTCAAGCACTGGCTTGTAATAAGTAAAAAAATGATTTGTTCCCAAATCATTAATATAAAAAATCGATACGTTATCCGTTCTATTGCCTTCATGATGTGACGGTCGGACGGATGGATTGTATATGTTTGTGTAAAATGTTAATTTATTATTTTGGTTTATTTAAAAAATATAAAAATAGAATAAGGATGACAAACGAGCGCACAGTCCACCTGATGTTAAGTGGACGCTGTGGTCCATATGCACTTACATTTATCCTCGATTAAAAATCGAAATGCGTTGTCCCCCCTGAGGATTAAGATGGAATGCCTCATTTCCAGTAATAAGGGTCTCCGGTTGATTACACTCACCATGCGAAACACAGCAGCATTAATCAGTTATTTTACACTAGTATTTTGTAAGAGCGTGGTCTTTTATAATAGCTGCCGGGTGGCTCTACCACGTATCAAAATAAACAGGTATACTACTAATTATAAGATATACTATCCTTATCCTACGCCACCGAACAAGTGGTAAATCAGTAATTAATAATTTCTTTGGTGCCAGCAGACATAAAATTCAGTTTGCTCGCGTATAATGAAATTTTAAAGCGAGTATTTATCCCTAAAACTACGAGTATCACGGCTCATTGGACATTGTTACCTAGTGTAGAAATAATCGGTGGTTCATTGATTTTATTAACCTAGTTCAAATATCGAGAAAGTTCTATATTCGACACACATGTTATTATGTAAGAATGTTCGCCTATTTTCAGAAACAGCTGAACTGATTTGATTTTTTTTTATCTAATAGTTATATACCTCAGGGGATGGTTCTACATGAATTTTAAGAAAAAAGCCGTCCTTATGAATGACAAAATAGGGGAGGCTGATTTTTATTGTCCCTATTTCAGTGACATCCTATTTGTTACCTTGAACTTGTGTATTCCTCAAACCAATTAAAATGTTAAAATAATTAGACTTAATAAAATTAAAAACAGACTTCAAAAAAAAAATAAATCACATAAGAGTTGCTGAAATCAGGCTTTACTCGTAATTATTCGTTAAATTATATCTTAGCACTGACTTCAGAAGCTATTATGTGGAAATGATTTTATTTTAGTTATTGAGTTCCGAAATTGGTTTTAGCTTTTTAGTAAAAGCTTAATATTTAAAACGTTATGGTTAATTTAGTTTAATTAGAATTCACCGTGTAGTGACGGTGTAAGAATATCTACTACTCCATATCGTAACGTGGGTGTCGTAAGAGGCGACAGAGGGAAACTGAAAAAATAAAAGAAACTATGATGGAATTCCCCCCTATGAGGCAATCTATCCGGGAAGCCTCTGTTCAGCAGTGGACTTTAAAGGTTGTAATGGATGGAGATATTTCAAAAACGAAATTTTTATTTCTCTTGAAGTATTGCTAATAAAAGAAACTTAATAGTTTTTCATAACGTATAAGTAGATAATAAACACTTCAGCCCGCATAACAATTACGTAAACTGACAGATGTCCAAACTAATCTTGTTTTTACGTCTTCTTTGGCAACACTTGTATGGTAAAGTTACAATACGCATATACGATCTTATACGTTTTTGGTTAATAGTCTGCATTTACAGTTGACGTTTTAACTTTATAAAGTGATAAACTTTGTAGTATGAAATAGAGTTTCAATATGGCGTACCCTTGCAATATACGTGATACACGAACGTGCAACTACGATACCAGGGGATGTCGCAATAACTCACATCTCACAACAAACTCGTCGGGAAAGTCACTAAGTTATTTCAAACACAAATAGCTCTGATGTCTCTTCGAGAGGCAGTTATCGACTGAAGGGCTTGCCACATGCACGCTATGTTTAAAATATTCTTCAAAGACAAACACAAGAAAAACATAGTTATAATTTCTTGCCAGACGCGATTGCGTTTACTAAAAACAATTCATGCTATTTTCAACCGTGTTCCCATTCTATAATAACATTTATGTAGTAAACGAAAGTTTGAAGTAATAAAGCTCTTTAAGGCATGACGGTTGATTTTTGAACGTACCAGTGTATTTCCTAAGAGGTGGGTGGTGCAAACAAACTGATATAATAACAACATTTACTGAAATACTTTACAATTTTTACTAAGAAAAGCAAACTAAAATTACAGCTGATATACGTACTGCTGGGGACAGACCTACTCACATTTTTGATTCTGAGATGGATGGAGCAATGAGGGCTAATAATCTTCCGCTCACCAGATGTCGCTAGTTGACACTGAGGTGAAGTTTTTTGTTACACAATGTCATTTAATTGAAAATTAAGTTTTAAATAAAATTTACCAGTTTCTAAAGTATATTAATACAAAAACAATGCCTCAGTGGCTTGCTACTTAATTTATTGCACATTTTAAAGTATTTTTAAATTTTTCTATTTTTATGAATATCTGTGATTTGGTTTATTATTTTTAATCTAATTAATATTAAATATAACTAATAGTACAGAAAGAAACATACATTAATCTTTATATTTTTCTGACAAATTAACTTCCCCGCTATGAAATCTGTCAAATATTGCACCTCTTTTATAAGGCTGACAAACGAGCGTACCGTCCACCTGATGGTGAGTGAATGCTGTGTTCCATAGACATCTACATTTTCCGCGATTAAGAATCAAAATGCAAATATGTTTTCACCCTATGCTATGATGGAATGCTTCGTATATATATAAGTTGATATACCGACATTTATCGTCAAGGCCATGAGGTCTCATAAGTCGTCTCCTACGAAGTCTAAGGAAAGAAATGGAGAGATGGATTCTCTTCGATGGTCATTGCACGACAGATTATATACCAGTGATGGTTTTTAGAGACAAATTTGTCTGAATTTTTGAATAATAATATAATAATATCAGGTTATAAAGACCAACAACGTGGTTCAAAAATGTGGGGTGGTCTACCGACCGAAATTATTCCTGTAGTCGTTTCTGCGAACGGGCTAATCCCGGTCAGCCTCTCGGGTCATCTGAAGCGACTGGGACAGCTCCAGACTCAAATGCAGAAGGCAGTGCTCCTCGATACTACCCGCATCGTCCGCCGGTTTCTTTCCTTTTCTCCTTAACTCTCGGCCGTTTGGTCTACCCTGCCGAGGGTTTCCATTTGATTAGGTTTTATTAATTGATGTAGTTTTTAGATTTATTTATTATATTACATGAATATATATTTATGTAAATTTATCATTTTAATTTATATATATATTTATACAGCGCAACTAGATGAGAAAACTATAATATAAATTATACTCAAAAATAATAATAATAATAAATATTTATCCATTACCACCGATACAATTATGTAGAAGTGTTACTCACTGAAATAGCCATAAAATTACATAGTGTTGTAATGAATGGGATCTAGCTCAGCATAAATGTTGCAGTTGCCTACAACGCTGTTATTCTGCCAGCGCCTAACATGTGAACCGTACGCGCGCATTCCTGTTCCATTGCGTTTAATCAGATTTGTTCACATTGGGGTGGTACATGCCGTGAATTTCCGAGGATTAGCCAGATAAAAATAGTTAACATTTTTAATTTTTTTATTTTTACAGTTATTACAACAATATAACCAATAGGTAGAAGAATAAATTATAAAATAGTATTAATTTTAACGAGCCTTACGTCTTAAATCTTATATAATAAGAAGATATAATATTATGATCATGATCAATTGTGAAATTCTCCTTCTATTCATACAACGCTGTTATTCTACCAGCCAAAAAGAGAGAAAGTTTGCTGGTTAGTTAGTACAAAGCGAAGGCCTTTGATCGGGTTTGGCATGAAGCGCCTCTTTCGAAGCTTTGTCAAGAAACAGATCGAAGCACTAAGGTCATAGTGAACGATGCATGATTGTACTCCAAGCCCATTAATGCTGGTGTTTCACAAGGCTGCGTGATATCCTAGCCTATTCTTCATCTCAAAAGGCATATACCGTATTATGACGGTATGACGGCATACCGCCTGCTACTTTACAAGGCTCGTGTTCGACCTTACATGTAATACTATTGTCATCTGGGCTGGGGTACCCCAATATCAGCACCCCAATACCAGCTCCATCATTTTACCGCATTCAATGGCGCATCAAGCGACTTGAATTGTCAAAGACCAAGTTCCTTCCGTTCGGCTTGGTTAATGGCCTTACGAAGGGACGTTGCATCTCTTTACATTTTCTATCGCATATACTACGGAAGTGCTCCGAGGAATTGTTGTGATTAATTCTAGTCGCTAAGTTCCACCATCGTACACTGCGAAAGAACTCTTAATGCCATCTATATTATCTCGATAGTTGGCGGCCCACCTACCACCGTTGGCTTAACATGAATTTTCTGCCAAGAATTACCGCCAAAGATTATCCGAATCGACAAGACTTAGGGTTGGTTAGGTTGGCAAGACACCTGCAATATCCTCTAGTATAGCAGATATTCATGCGTGGCGGTTATCACTTCAGGGGAGCCGTATACTCGCTTGCCTCACTTCTATAAAAAATAACAAACTTGATATAACAAAAAACTTAAGAACCAAAATGGCCGGAAAATCTGTATTTACTTTATCGTATAGATAAAGTTATTTTAGGACATTAGAAGGAAATGACTTATAGGTATTGTTACACAAAAACCAATTCACAACGGGTTGCAATGTTTACTTAAGTCAACTACGTGCAAAATCGTTGGCGAAATAATGTGAATAAAAAATGGTTACACAGGAACTAATTTAAAGGAAGTGGTTCAGTAGCTTCTAAAATGAGAACTTTATTTTTTGGTTTTAAAATGTAACTACGTCATTTTTATGTTCTATAATTAAACATGATATACCGTTACACTGCTGAACAGAGACCTTTCCCATGGCAAATATCTTACGAGGCAATTTATGGGGAAGACCTCTGTTCAGCAGTGCCCATAGCAGCGCAGTGGCCACGCTTGGCAGGCGAGTTGATAATTAATCACAGTTTTATATTTTAATCACAGTTTCTTATTAGGGAGACGCTGCCCATCTCCAGGTTAATCGTACAAATAGGTTAAGAGTTATTAATTTCATTGAATCATTCTTTTAATTTTGTTTTATATTTGATAAGTGTAAGATAAAAATAATATTTTTTTTAATTAATTATTATATTATATTATTCTTAGCTACTTTTTATAAATTAAGCTATCCAAATATATATATATATCTAAATAATATTACATTTTTTTATTACAAATAAGCAAAGATTATCTCCCTAAATGTTTTATGCAAATAAAGTTGAAATTTATTTCGAAATAATATTATACATAATACAAATATTGCATAAATTTTAACTTAAATGGTCTTGTAAAAATAAACACGGATTCCCAAAACGTCGCTTAATGCTGTATTTCAAATACAAATACTACGACTGTTTATTCAGAAGTGTTAAGGTACGTACAGCTACAAAAACAAGTCTTCCTTGTTACAGAAAAAGCAAAGTTGGTAAGAAGCTAGAAAATGTTTATTTCCATTTACTGCGTACGTATAAGGTTTAAAATCGTATAGAAATTTCGTCAGTTTTAGCACTGTGAGAGTTATTGTTGCCATCAGAGTACCTAATCCTTTTTGTCACTTAGCAATGCTTGTCAAAGTTGCCAATTGTTTACAGCTCTTTCCCGAATAAAGAGACCGTAAATGACATGCTTTTGTGTTCGCCTTTGTAGAAAATAAACATCGTAAATTGTCGTTTGTCATACTTTTATTTATTGTAATACCACATGAATAGCATTGGGCATTGTCAGACAACGATGCAAAGCCTTAAATCCTTAAACGATTTTTTGGAATTAGCTTTAGGTACCACACTTGCTTAATATTCTTTTTTATTTTATAAATACTTCTTCATTGTTTGTAGTTTAGTTGAATGTTTGTTGGTGGATGTTTTACATATTTGTACAATAATTTCTCCAAAAATTGATAATTCGCTGAATAATTTCGATTTTAATTTAGGCTACAGTTAAACACAGCAGTTCTTTCATTGCTATAATAATAAACAATAAATGTTTGCGTTAATAAATGTTTCTAACTAATAAAACTATAATTAAAGAAAGGAAATAAAAATACATATCAAATGATCTTTATATCTAAAAGTATCTACCTTGGTCTCAAGTCCGAATTCTTAGTCTCAAGCCCGACTGCTGATCGTGTGGTCCCGGGTTTAGGAATTTGGCGGTGTTTCATCCCCGTGCCACGCAAAGCACGTAAAGCTGTGGTCCTGGTCATGTGCCTGATCTCTCTTTGGTTGTGTCGGATAACTGCACCTGTGCTTGCGTATACACTCGGGCACTATAATCCTGTTCTGCTCAGATGGCTAGTCTCCGTTAGATTGGCCGCCGTGAGCGAGATTCGGTCTGAAGGACATTATCATTTTAATATTCATGTTTCAAAACTATATAAACACATAAGTCAATAATTTCACCGAAATGTTCAGACAGTCTCTTTAAAAAAATATTTGAAGGGAAAATCGCAGGCAATTTTTATAATTTTCTCGGAACCTTCAAAAAAACTATCAAAAAGTAAGCGAACAAATATATTGTTCTCATACGAAACTAAAACTACATTCTGTTTATTTCTTTAAAAAAAGGATTTCAAAAACATGCCATTTCAATAATTCAAATAATGTTCATAAAAACCGAAAATTATTTTTCTAGCCAAAAATCGACTTTTTGACCTCTATTAAAATTGACAATTATAATATCTTCAATAGACGGTTTAACAATATTAGCGTCGTTAAACATCTTTTCTGTTTATGCACGGTTTGATTTATAAAAATTGAATAAATAAATAACGGTAACGAATCGACACACTCTAGCTAGAGTTGAACGGAATAATGATTTACAGGAATATAACATTCATAGAAACACGTGTTCGGCACGATAGCTTGTTATCTTTTAGTTCGATGGTATAATTTAAGACTTAATAAGCTAATAAACAAACATGTTTTAACTAGATTAAACGCTATGGAAAACGTTACTTTCCATATTCTCTCTATGATTTATAGACAGAGTTGATTAAATTACGTACATTATTGCGAATTAAGAAAACATTTAATATTACATTAAAAGTGTTGATTTAGTAGATTTCCGTTACGACTATAACTTAACTTTATCAATAGTTATTAAATTTGTGCCACATATCATAATTAAATATTGACTTTACAAAAAAAATTAACTTGAAAAGTGAGAGCCGACATCAAAAAAAAAAAAATATTAAAGAAAAATATAATAAAAGGGGAAAAAATAAAAAAGTATTTATTCCCCTTTTGATTGAACTACGGAATATTACAATACCCAAAAAAATAGTACATTAAAAACTTCATCCTTTGCCACCCTTAGGGGTTGAATTTTTTCTACAACTTTATGTTAGCTATCCCCGAAGTATAACCTCATAACAATATTTTTATTATAACTTTTTTTATAGTTAGTTCTTAATTAATAAAATAATGATCTATATCGGTTCACAATTGACCAAGTACTTACATACAAAATAAAATACAGTCGAATTAAGAACTTCATCCTTTTTTGAAGTTGGCTAAAACAGGAATTTACGACTCTATCACACGTATCGAATGTCGTAGTCGTTTTTAAATCGGATTATGGAAGCCTCTGTTCACACCCGTTGGATTTACGATCCTATCGAATTTGAAGCCATTTCAAACTGTCCAGGAGGCTGACAAAATAAAATATTTGTAGTATCAATCTTGGAGGTATGATTCTTTTTAAGAACTTTTCAGGCCTTTATAATTAATTGATGAGTGATGACCTTAAGTTCTGATAGTAAGAATATTCAACAAACCATATCGTCCCGTGGGTGTTGGGCTACCAGGAGTTGGGCTACTAAAAAATAAGAAACTGCTGTTGCCGGCCCGTTTGCAACTATCCCCACTATGACATAATCTGTTTGGGAGGACTATGTTCAGCAATTGCCTTTTGGTAGTCTATAACAGGGTATCATACGTTTCATTTCATTCACACGGAACATATGTAAGTTTCCTGCAATCTTAACGATAGTCGGCGGCGGGGTAGAGAGGACAGCGGATGTTTTTGAGATCGACAAATATGAACAGCGCCATACAAGCTTAAATTCGAGTAAAGTCCGACACGATGTTTTAGTTGGGCGTGGGGGTTGGCAAACCATCCGATAAAATTTGTCGGAAGTGACACAAAATCGGTATCGGTGAAAACGTGAAAATATAATGTTCCCGTTTTTGGTCGGAACCGAAAACCGACGCAAAGGACACAGCTGTAATGATGACACGAAACCTTTAACAGGCAGCTACTTAGCATACTATAAAAAGCAATCTCGCTATTAATATCTAGTCATTGGGTTGTTTCATTATCATTATCACCGTCATCATCATCATTACAGCCTATCAAAATCCGCAGCTGCTCATACAATAAACTAAGACTGTGGAGTGTTTAAAATTTAAATTTTACCATTACAGCATATCTAAATTCCACCGCTGAACATAATTATGCCTCCCTATATATTGCCTCGTAGGGGGAATATTTTTATTGGGAATATATTGCGAGTGGGTTAGCAACCGCAGTTTTTTATCTATTATATGTTATTAGGAGGATGCTGCTGCTCATCTACTGATTTGTTTTTCTCTGTCGCTTTTTACGAAACTCACGGGACTATTTGAGGTAGTGGATATTCTTACACCGTCACTACACGGTCAGGGTGTGGTGTATCTAGGGTTATTTATTTGTACAATATGTTTAAGTTATTTAGCTCGCTTGTTTTAGCATAAAGTAAAATAAATAAACTCACGTAAATATTGAAATATGTTTATTACCTACATTTCAAGGTATCAGTAGCCCGAATCACGCTCAGAGAGGCTAGCCAACATAAATAAGCACCTGGGAAAAAATGTATACATTTACGTCGCAAGTTCTTCGATCCGAGCCTCAGGCGTTCTGGACGGTAGGAATGACTAATGACGGTAATCCGCTTGTGGTGAGCCTTAAGCGAAGGGTTAAGGGCTCCTACAAGCTATAACTTTCATATTTATTGCGGCTAGCTTGTGTCGGATCAGTGGTTCAGCAATCTGAGTGGAAAGAAATAAAACTCTGTATCGAAGTTTTATAATTTCACCTTGTTTTTTAACTCTATATGCATTAAGTTACTTAAGACATTTTCATTGTATTTTGTTAAATTTTTCTCTTTCGTCAGAATATATTTACAAATTAAATTAATTTTTGAACTGCGTGTGGAATAAAGTGATGCTAAATTGAAAGTTTAAACGACCAGGCAACAAACCGCAACTTCAAAGGACAAGAAGCTTACTTTTGTCAAAACCAAAATGATGAGACATACGCCTTCAATTTGTTATAAAAGGCACTGATTAATAAGGCGTCTAGCGTTATTCCAATCGAGTTAATTTTACCCGGAACGCGGACGATAAATAAAGGACTGCTCGCTACATTTGTCATTTTGAAAGATTGCGATCTGATTCAGTAGTTCCGGAGTAGACGAAGTAAGATGCTTGTGGGAAAATAAACGCAAGAAATCATGAATTGAATCTCTATTACATTGAAGATATCAAAGTAGAGAAAAAATTACGGGGACTATATAGTGGCACTTTTTGAATTACATGTATAAGTTTTTTTACTTCCCAATATTGTAATACTGTCCGCTTGATTTTGGTTACAAGAAACTCTTCTGTAATACATGATGCCTGATAGACCAGAAGCTTACTTCTTACTAATCGCATTTTAGTTAAAAAACAACAGAATTTAACACGATAAGTGAGATATTTTGTATTTCCTCATGAATTTTTAACGTTAACGTTATAAACTTATGTACTATGCATTAAATAAGTAAGTATTATTAAAAACTATTAGCCTGAGACTAACCACGGGTTTCACAAAGGTGCTGTGTATACGCGCGTCCAAGCTGAGTGTAGTTTTTTTTTGTTTCGTTATACTGTAGTACAGGCATCGACGGATGCCTTCAATTGCTTCATGATATTTTTATTTTATATATATTTACATTCCAATTTTATACACATAATATTTTTAATCTTTGCACCGCCCATGACATTATTTTGTTAATTTTGATTATAAAAGTTATAATATGTCTCGTCGTGTAGAAGCTACCTACGTCATTAATATAAATAGAGAGACAGACGAATTAGGTGAATATATTATACTATATAAAACTCCGCCTCAAAATAATACTTACGATCTAACAACAAGCGTGGACTATGGCCCGACACTGATAAGAATGTCAAAAACACATAAAACTATTACACTGAACATGCAAATTATTACATTTTGTTCAAAAAGATTAAGTAATATCACAGAAGAATGGATGAATAGAACAATCTGTCAAATGTTAGGTAGGTTCCTCGCTTCCTCGGTCGCATTTAATAAAAATTAACACTGACTGGATGTTGAGACGCAATATGCTATATCTAATTATTGACTTGGTCACACGAAATACCACAGATCAGTAAGCTGAAGTGGCAATAGGCCAGCCATATTGCTTAATGAAGCGACAACTGATAGGGAAGAAAGTTTCTCGAATGGCAGCCTCGTACTGTAAGCGCAATGTTGGGAGACCATCCACTAGATGGAGTGACGACATGGTAAAACACTCAGGTAGTAGTGGATGTAAGTTGCTCGGGACCATACTTTGTGGCAATCTATGGGGTAAGGCATATGTTCAGGAGTGAACTTGTGAGCAGCTGGGGTGATATTGTGTGATAGTTACACACGAAAATAACGATATATCATTCGGATGTAATATGACGTAATACAGCCCTTCGCACCGTACGCGTCGACTTATCTCCTTTACATAGCTCCCGAAATCTAACTCAATGCAGTGATAATTCTAAAAATACTTAATATATTACGCTTTCTGGTATCACAGTGAGGCCACCAAATCGATGAACCTAGGACCACTTAATGGACTAGAACTAGATCTTGTTTTAATGCTGACGCGACGCAATATGAAATGTACACTACTAGTGTATTAAAAACTTATATCACAAAACGAGATAAAACTATGAAGTTCGTGTTATCTGTGCATGTACAGAATATATAAAACCATATGTTATGTTCTTTCACGATTCCTACGTCCTTTTTGGTATATTAAGTACTTAAAGTGTAAGGTTTTTACTTAGTTTTTTTTCTTATGTCGATTTCATACACGAATTAATAAGTAACAAAATAAACACACATGATTTTTATTCAATACCAAGCAGAAAAAACCTTAAATTATTTGAATTAGTTAGTGTTGTCTTGAGTTCAATTTTTAGTCTCTTTGTTTTGTGGAAAATTTTAGTGTTATCTGCCACCGTGATAATATTTTTTTATTTTAATATAATCATTGAGGTAGTAAAAATTTCCATGTGAGGATGTGTGCATGGGTAATATAAAACATGCCTGAATCACATTTGTGTCTGCTATAATCTAAATAGATCCAAAATAGCACTTTGAGGAAAAGCAAATTAACACGGATTAAGATGGAATACCACATTATTAGTACATCCAGGACTTTAGATCTCGTCACTCAACGTATGAGACACATTGTGCTGTGCGAGCGAGGTCCATCCCCAGTCCAGCCGACCTATTCGTGCAGTGTAACTATACTAGGTATAAACACTTGCTTTCAAAACGACAAGCTTTAAAAGTAAGTTTTTATTTTTGTTCATCACCACTTATTATACCCTGGTGGAATTGTAGTTAAGCACTGGCTTACAGTAAGTAAAAAAAATGATAATAACTTTATATCATATTTTATAATTGCGGATAAAAAAAAACTCGAAATAGGTATTTAATAATCATAAAACATTTAAGCACCCACAATAAAAATACAGCTTCATTTTCGCTTCGGTTGTGAAAATAGCACTCGGTATTAATTCAAATAATCGTTTTATTTCTCTCGCCTCAATTTACTTGATGGCTCGCCTCGTGCTATTGATTTCATAAAATATTCACTAGTCGATTCGTAAAACGTCGATTAGAAGCGGTATACTTTGTTTGTTTATCATTTGTACCATTTAAGGTTTGGGAATAGCTATGTCTTATATTATTACTTACACTGCTATAAATACATCGCGAGTAGGTGGTACTTTACTTTTCACGTAAATCTTACTTTAAAAGTCTTGTTTTCTTTTGATTATACTAAAATTGATTATTCAAATATGTATATTTCGCATAAAAATAAATCGCCTATACTTTTGTCATTTTTAACTATTAAAATCAATGATTTTCAAAAATCGGGAAGTTATTGGTTTCACCTCAGTTTTCGAAAATCGAGGTTTTATCAGATCTCAATGTTTCGAGGTCCTAGGAAGCTATTCTGACTATTTCTACGAGGATAGTGACATGTGTGTGTCTGTATGAATGTGTGTGTGTGTATTTTGAACGGCTGGACCGATTGGAACGAACTTGATGGCATTCGAAAGGGTTTCATCAAACTTAAAATACGTCGTCGATTGCCACCAATTACATTAAAATCGGTTTATCCGTCTAAAGTTAACGTTGTCAAAAAGAATTCAAAAAAAGTATTTTTTTTTAATAACATCGAAATTTCTGCTCAGATGTTTTTGTTTTTAGTAGTTTAAGTTAACTATTAGCTTGTAAAAATATTTGTCGAGCGTTTGGAGATCGAACATAGCGGGAAGTTCAAGGATGGCCCGCAGGGTCAACTGTATTTTTAAGCACACTACAATTACTTTAAATGTAACGATCCAAGAGCAAGTCTTATCCGACACTATTCCGATGATATTCCGGACGTCAGTCTGAGCGAGATTAGAATGGCTCTCCAGCACCTTAAAAACGCCAAGGCCTCACAGGCGAGGATGGAATTACAGCGGAGCTTCTGAAAGCGGGTGGAAAACCGGTACTTGTAGTCCTTCAGAAGCTCTTTATTTCCGTTCTCCATGGTGGCACCACACCGGAGGCGTGAAGCAGAAGTGCGGTGGTCTTGTTCTTTAAGAAAGGCGACAAAGCTCTCTTGAAGAACTACAGCCCGATTTCCCTTCTGAGCCGCGTCTACGTGCTGTTTTCGAGAGTCATTACGAATCGTCTCGCATGCAGACTCGACGACTTCCAGCCTCCCGAACAAGCCGGTTTCCGAAAAGGCTTTAGCACCATAGTCCACATACATACCCTTCGGCAAATTGTATAGAAATCCGAAGAGTACAATTTGCCACTATGTCTGGCGTATGTGGACTATGAGAAAGCCTTTGATTTTGTCGAAATTTGGGCGGTGCTGCAGTCCCTTCAGCGGTGCCAAGTGGACTGTCGGTATATCGAGGTGCTGAAGTGTTTGTACAGTAGGGCTACGATGGCTATCCGAGTACAGAACCAGAGTACGAAACCTATCCATATGCAGAGAGGTGTAAGACAGGGTGACGTAATATCCCCGAAACTCTTCACCGCTGCATTGGAAGACGTTTTCAAGCTACTGGACTGGAAAGGATACGGTATTAACGTCAATGGCGAGTACATCACTCACCTTCGATTTGCCGACGATATAGTCCTTATGGCAGAATCGCTGGAGGACCTAAGCACTATGCTCAATGACCTCAATAGTGTCTCCCAGCGGATAGGTCTCAAGATGAACATGGACAAAACAAAAATCATGTTTAACGTCCATGTCACACCTATGCCGGTAGTTGTTGGGAGCACTAAGCTCGAAGTTGTTGACGAATATGTTTACCTGGGACAAATAGTCCGACTAGGTAAGTCCAACTTCGACCGAGAGGTCAATCGACGGATTCAACTCGGCTGGGCAGCGTTCGGGAGATTACGACCCATCTTCTCGTCAGGCATACCTCAAAACCTCAAAACTAAATTGTACAACCAGTGCGTGTTGCCAGTGATGACATATGGAACTGAGACGTGGTCCTTCACTGTTGGCCGTATGAGGAAACTCAAGGTCGCTCAGCGAGCTATGGAGAGGGCTATGCTCGGGGTTTCTCTGCGTGATAAACTTAGAAATGAGGATATCCGCAGTAGAACCAGAGTAACCGACATAGCCCAAAGGATTAGTAAGCTGAAGTGGCAATGGGACGGCCATATAGCTCGAAGAACCGACAACCGTTGGGGAAGAAAGGTTCTCGAGTGGCAGCCTCGTACCGCCAGGCGAAGTGTAGGGCTTCCCCCCACTAGATGGAGTGAGGACCTGGTAAGACATGCAGGAAGTCGATGGATACAGGTGGCTCAGGACCGTGCTTTGTGGCATCCCTTGGGGGAGGCCTATGTTCAGCAGTGGACTTGTGAAGGGCTGTGATGATGATGATGATGATATTACCGACGTTTCGAGTACTTCACAGCACTCATAGTCACGGGGGGAGGGGGGGGGAGGAGGTATTCAACTTCTCAATGTCATAGTTTAGAACTATCAATAAGAGTTTAAAAAAGAACTTAAACAACATGCATTGATATAGACATACATATATTTCACTCCACGTAGTAGAGCCATGCTGCAGCTATATTAATAGTAGTTGTAGCACGAATGGGTCGGCTCGACCGGGTAAGGGCCACGCTCTCACAGAATACCAGCGTAAAATAGCAGCTTAATACTGCTATGTTTCGTATGATGAGTGTAGAGAACCGAAGACCCTTTTTACTGGAATAGAGGCATTCCATCTTAGTCCTCACGGGTGACAACGCATCTGCATTTTGTTTCTTTATTAAGGAAAGATGTAGATGTCTATGGGTCACAGCAACCACTTACCATCAGGTGGACTGTGTGCTCGTTTGTCGCCCTATCCAATAAAAAATATATGAACTTATACACATACATACATAATATATACATACATACATACGTACGTACAGTTTAGGTTAATAAGAGCGTGTTAAAATTTTTGAGATTTAATCATCAAATAAAAGTTATTCATAGATAGAGAAAGACAACATAAATTAAAACTTACAGTTGTATGAATAATATATTTCAATTGTTTAACTTTTATATTCAGTCGGATAGAAAAAGGATAACTTTATCTAATGACTGAAAAACAGCCTCTAGAACCCTTATTTGTACGTATTCATAGAAAATTGTCTTTCGTGATACTGATTGCAACTAGTGTATTTTAGGCCCAGTAATTTATAGTGTCTGATTCTATTCATGGACACTTTTTTATTAATGTTTGGTTAGTAAAAAGCCTTAAATTTACTTCTTTCTTGAAACAAAGGTTAGAAATGCACATTTTTTATATATTGTTGTACTTTTGTATTATTTATTTGTAAATATGAAATTGTTTTTATTTTCTTTACAACATATTTATTCCTATCAAATATATTTAAACTTTGCCCACTTAAACTAAATACATAATAAAACAATATTTGCAAAATCTAATTGAAATGGGTTAATAAATTTGCTGTGACGTTGAGATTTCTTAGAACCTAATTCGTAAATGTTTCCCAATCTAAAAGACGACACAAATTCAATCGAATTCTATCCAAATAATGCGGATACGAGTCGCTCCGAGTCGAATCCTAAATCACTGCGACCGATGACATCTATAAATTTCCATTCTAATTATTTTAGAACGATATGCCGACTAATAAAACAACATTGCTCGAAGCGTTCGAAAATTGAGTCATTTAAACTTTATTAAAACCGAAAATTAGATCATCGATCACATCAGAAACTAAATCGTTACTTTCTGTAATATTTTTTGTTTTACCAAACAAAACCTTTAAAAAATGATAATGAATAATAATTGTTACGATGATTTCGTAGCTATGAAACCACTCTTAAGATACAAAAAACATCATTAGTAAAAAATTAAATGATTAGTGTTCATTTAATTTTTTGTTAATTTAATTTTTTACTAATCTCATAAAAAAAGTTAAATTGACATAGCGTTACTATTTCAAACGTTAAATTTAAAGATTATTAAATTTTATTAATATTATTAATTACTATGGGAGCTTATATATTGATGTAATCAATTATTGTTTCTTTTATTTTTTTAATTAAAAATGAGATCTTACGAATTGCTCGACGTAATCCATAAAATTTCATAAAAGATGGAAATTTTAGTGGCGCCATATTGTGAGGAAAGGCATTCATTTCGGTAATATTTTGCATCTTAAGAGTGGTTTCATAGCCGAATAATTTGACCTCCTTTCCAGTTTTTATATTCTAATATAACATAACTTTTTTCCTAAAAACGTCATTACGCTTTTACTGTTTTAATAAAACGAAGTAATACGACATTAACTTTGAATCAATTATTGTATGAATACTTTATAAAATTGCAAACATTCAGGGCAAATATCTGAATCATTGGTAATTTTTTATCAATTCCTAAAACATGCTCGATTCAAAAGCGTTCCGGACGAGTTCAAATTCAAAACACACCGACGCAACAGAAACCCAATCACTTAGTAGGTCATATCGGCTCTCTCATAGAGGCTAAATTAACATATTTTCCCCTTATCGTTGAATATAGCCCGACCCGAGTTTATCAAAGATATTTTAACCGTAAATACACAACAAGGGTGAGCGCAGCGCTCCATGTTCCTTTCGAACAAATGCGTCCACGCCCACGAATGACAAGATTACGGTGTGTTGAGCATAAATCTTTACAGACAATAGCATACACTTTGTGGTTAGCTACAAATAAATGCTCTTATTCCCCTAGCTCCGTTTCCCCTATCATCCAAAGATTGTCTTGGTAATAGTATTTATTGGTATAAATTAAAACGTAACCAAAGCTACAGTAGGCATCTCTTTTCAGTGCATTCTATGGATTTACAACGATAGTTTTGAAATGTTCCAGAAGTTTTAGTAATTACTAAAGAAGGTGCCGTTTCTGCGTTCATCAAACCGTCTACTCTGCTTCATAATATGACAAAAAACATTTGTAGAAATATTGGTAAGGGTGACAAATGTCTGATATTAAGCGTATGCTGTTAGAATAGCTTAGTAGCATCTACATTAAGATTCTCGATTAAGAATCAAAATGAAGATGTCACTACTGGAAATTTAATTGGAATACCTTGTAAACAATAAAAGGGGTATTATGACGTAATTAACCAAAAACTAAGTTTACGTGTTAAATAAATATTTCATTAACAGACAGAGTTTAGAAACGTTTAAGATATTTAATTTGCGCCTTACATGAAAATCGATATTTTTATCTCACCAAACCTAGTTCAACCTTTTCACGGCCTTTTGATTTATATGTCACTCCATAAAGATTACTTATCTCTTGTAAACACATATAAGACTAATTTATAGCTACAGTTAAACTGTTTCATATCATGAAACTTTGATTTATTTGATTAATTACACGTAGCTTGTACAAGGCGTATACGTAGACGACAATAAGTAAAATTATTGTAGGAGGATAATATATCTAGTCTGACCATAAATAATTTTATAATCGAAAAAGTTTTTTTTCCGAATTCAAGATCGTTTATGTAAGAAACTTCGATCGGTTTGTTGCCATTTCATATATTATTCGTGATTGTTAAATTATATTATAGTAGGTCGTTAAATAAAAAAGAATTGCAGTGATTGCTTCGCACCAGATGGTTGAGAAAATTCGTAACGTTCTTTGATATTGAATTTCTAACTTCACAAGTTTTAAGAGTCAATAAATTACGTTTAACGTACTGATGTTTTATACAAGTTCAAAATTTAACCTTTTTACTTATGTTATTTTATACTACAAGCAAATTAGTTGGATATAAAATATACCAAGTTACCGATTCAATATTAAAGTACGTGACATTTATTTAAATCTATCAAAAAACATTGTACGATCCTATAGCTATGATTAAAGGAACAGCTATGGATTTTATCTGCGAAGCAAATAAGCCTGAACGTCTATGTACAAAACGGCCCCCTTTTCAAATATTAGGTCCTTACATATGAAATTGGCGTTTTGTACGGGAGGAATATAAAGTATTTTTTTTTTGTAAAATATAAAATAAATAATCAAAGTATGCACCGTTGTTGTCTATGCACTTTGCCATCTCATAGGTAGTTCATTGATCCCTTTACTAAAAAAACCATAGGGGCGAGAATCAATAAACTCTTTGAAGGCGGTTTGGACTGCCGCATCGGAGTTGAATTTTTTCCTTGTAAGAAGTTGTCCAAATTCCGGAAAAAATTGTTATCTGTTGGTGCAATATCCGGGGAGTACGGTGGGTGTTGCAGACATTCCAATTGTAGCTCATCTAACTTAGTGGTTGTTTGTTGTGCAGTGTGTGGTCTTGCGTTGTCGTGAAGCAGCAGTGGCCTAGAGCGATTGACCAATCTCGGTCGTTTAGCAGCTAGTTCTTCCTTCATGGTTTGCAGTTGCTGACAATAGATATCTGCCGTAATCGTTTGGCCAGATTTTAGAAAGCTGTAGTGAACGAGACCGGCGCTAGTCCACCAAACAAGTAACTTTTTCTGACTCAATTTTCGTTTAGGACAGGATTTGACTGGGTCTCCAGAGTTCAGCCATTGCGACGACCGCTTCTGATTATCGTAAAGTATCCACTTTTCATCACAAGTAATGATTCGATTTAAAATCCCTTAATTATTATGTCGGTTGAGGTCGGTAACACAGCAGTCGACGCGTGTTTGCAAGTTCAATTCACTCAATTCATGAGATACCCATCGTTCAAGTTTTTTTACTTTCCCGATTTGCTTCAAGTGGATTAATACAGTTTTATCACTTATCCCGAAGCCTGCAGCTATCTCTGAAGTGCTTTGTGATGGATGCGCTTCCACAATAGCCTTTAATTATTCATTTTCCACTTTGGTCTCCGGCTGTCCACGGGGTTGGTTCTGAAGGTCGAAATTTCCAGAACAAAAACGTTGAAACCAAAAACGTACCGTGCTTTCTTTTGCGACACCAGCGCCGTACACATCATTAATCCTTCGAGCTGTTTCTGCAGCACTGGTGCCACGGTAGAACTCGTACTCGTAAATATACCGATATTTCATGTTTTCCATTGTGCGGTAAAAAGCGACGTCAAAGAATAAAATAATCAGGAAAAAACAAATGAATGACTGTTGTCTAAACTCAAATGTACCAGCTAAATGAATTTATTAATTTAAGTTTGGAATTCTTAACCAAAGAGGAGATATTTCAGATCAAAGTGGTCAGTACGACAAAACGCTAATTTCATATGTAGGGACCTAATATATGATTTAGGTGGGATATCATAAATGAAATGCAGCACACTAGTACAGTACAGTAGTAGTACAATGTGTGTCAACCTTAAGGATGCAATTTTTTACCAAATTTATATGGTACCACCGATTGATAACATGAGGTATACAATTGACAAAAACATCGCAACCTATATACAAAAAACATGCAGTCGAATATATAACATAAAACATAACATCAAACTTCATCAGTTATCATCTGTTTAGCAGTTCTTCAATTGATTTAAAAGAAATTTTGTTATGACGATTTGGTAGCTTGAAAGCTTTAGTAGCTTGGTAGCCCGAAATTATGTGTTATATTATATTATTTATTTTTATATAAGTACATTGGCATTACTTTACCTTTTAAATTTTATATTAGCAAATGTCTTGCACCTTCGAGCCAGCTCCACATGGTTTGGAGATTTTACATATCACATAACATATAATGTGAACACTGTTATCTCTTGGAGGTCGTGACGTCTTTCTGACCATTTCTATCTATAGTCACTTATAATACATATGGAATGCTAGGGTTTTAACGAACGGCACTTTTTTATATCAAAAGCTTTCAACATTTCATTTATTTGCAAACTTTGAGTTGAGTACTAAATTATTACCAATATTCTTACTGCGAATTTCTTACTCATTAAAAATTTTCTTTTCTTTATGTTACTAAACAAGCCTTATACTGGTATAACAATTAATTAGAATTAATCATTTGATTGCTGGTACAAAGAAATCATTGCCTATAAAATAACAAAAACGTAACGTCCGTATAATTTCAACTATTCGTTATAAGCTTTAGGTAATTTATTATCAACGAAACGGTAATTTACGACCATTGCGACCTTTGCCCGGGGCCTCTCTCCGAAATGGAATTATCATTGAATAGTGACTGTAACAATAATTTGGTTGTGGCCAATGCAATTATTATTCCGTTTAACACACCCCCAAAATCTCATTGACGATGATTGCATCAATTGTCTGGAATGCGGGTGGCGACGGCTTGTTCGCTTCAAAATAAATTGTTATAAAAATGGGAAAATAACTATCATATGGGCAATGTGATAATATTCATGTTGACACATAGAATGATTTGTTATTATTGATTTTGAAATTATATTTGTTCAATAATGACTGCTATTGTAATCAAGATTGCAGTAAATACCTTAGAATAAACAGATCAATAAATTGGATAGAGAATAAAAGTTAAAGTTACAGCCTATATACGTTCCACTGCTGGGCACAGGTCTCTCCTCATTTCCGAGAGGGTTTTAGGGCAAGGAAGTGTCCGCCGCGCAGCCCCAATGTGTGTTGGCGAACTTCACATGTCTTCGAAATATTTCTTTTCTTATTTCTCAGACATGCAGGTTTCCTCACGATGTTTGCCTTTACCGCCGAGCACGTGGTAAATCAGCACTTAAAATAGCAATTAACAATTTCATTGGTGCCTTCAGGGATTGAACTCGGTTTGCTCGCGAGCTGTAAATTTACAGCGAGCGCTAACCATCTGAGCTACCACGGCTCTTAGGATAGAGAATGCGTAAATAAAATAATAAAAAATCAGTTATCAGCATTCACTCATAGTTCACAGCATAGCACACCCCCAGCCTATCAAAAGTCTACTGCAAAACGCTTGGATTGAGACGTTCTTTAAATATTGTTTACACACCAATCGTTTTTAATCGTAGCTAATTAATAATGATTTCTTATATTTATGCGAATACTACACATTGTTATAAAAATACATGTAATAAAACTAATTTTACGGATTTTAATAGCATCACAAGTACTTTAAACGTTTATATTCATTGTTGTATGTGAAAATAATATAACAAATGTAGTTTTTCATGTTTTACTATATCAAGTCTTAGTCTAGTTAAGATTTTGTTTTATTTATAAAAACTAACGTTACCCCACACTTGGATTTTCTATTGTATCGTGGAGGCAGTTTACATACATAAATTGCACAAAGACAAACTACTTGTTCCGTGCAGTATTCGCACCCACGGCTCTCATCGCCGTAACTCATTGCTAAGCCACTGCGCCACGGAGCCGTCAAGTTGAGATTGTTGTTCAGGAAGGCTCGGAGAATAAAAACCTTATTACCATTTCAGCCTATCAAAAGTCCACTGCGGAACATAGGCCTCCCCATAGATTACTTCAGAGGGGGGATATTTGCCATAGTCGCCACGCTTGGCAGGCGAGTTGGCAACCGCAATTTTTAATTTTTAGTTGATATTAGGAAGCTTCCTATCTCCTTGTTTGTTTCCCTCTGTCGCCTTTAACGACACCACGGGATGATATGGGGTAGTGAATATTCTTACATCGCCACTGCACGGCTTTGTAGTATCTTTTATACTCGATATTTTGGCGCTTCTCCCTGTTCTTGTCTAAATATATTATGTTAGAGGAAATAAGATGATGTGCAGGTTAAAAACACTACATAAATTATACTTATAGACTCCATTGAATGATGCACTGAAACCCTGTTTACGTCCGGTACTCGGTACCTGAATATTCTGCGAGTTTTTCAAATTAATTGTTTTTACCACGTTAGAATCTTCTATATACATAAAAATTAAATTGGTGTCTGTCTGTAATATCGAAATAACTGCTTTTTATTGAACTCAGAGGGATATTTGCTTATATAATATATACTCTTAACATGAATAACCATTTTTTAAATCTTTATCTGTCTATCTTCGGAACGGCTGATCCGTTCATAATTAAATTTTACGAACAGATGCAGAGCAATGCGAGGAGTGGTTTAAGCTATTATATATATTTTATACGCAAAATTTATAAATATTTTGTGAAATCGAAAAATTTATAAAATATATAGTTTTTGATGACTATCTTAAATCTAAATGAGTCCACATTAATAAATCTCACCCATGCGAAGCCGGGGTGGATCGCTAGTATTAAATAAATATTTTTATATCGATAGGATTTGTGGTACTTTTCAAACACTGCAAAATCGATGGCTATACTGTTACGTACATTTTTAGGTTTTTCAAACTCTGAATTAGTAAACAAAATTTATTGAATCAATAAATCAGTCAACTGATGACTAGCAGCAAGATGTATATAGGCTTTAAATTAAACTTTAATCAAATAAAACAGGTAGATAAATCTCATGAGAAATAGTCAACCCGAGTTAATATTAGGCGATTGTGACTTCATACTTCAATACAATAGCGTATCTCATTATTTCTAAGATCTGCGAGATGCCCAGTGTGGTCTGGCACGAAATTGACTCGGGCGTTAGCGTGCTTGAATAACGTTAGCTTGATAATTGGCATGCCGTTGTAGCGCCGACTATACGCTGTCACTAAACCCTGAACAGAAGTCTTTGTTTTCAAACAATAAACATGCTTTGTTGTTGAAGAGGTATCTTAGCGGAGTGGAGTACGGCGGCTTCTCAGTTTTGCATGGCGCAGACGTCAAGTGCCGTTAATGCGGCGACAAACTAGGTTAAAACCAGAGCAATTTCTTTTTTTTTTACATCGTCCACTTTTTTGTACATAAACATTAGTACGTTTGTCACGTATAATCGGTCTGTTGCTCGTAGATTACTTTCTTTAACACATCATGTTTGTAGTAACTAAATTTATAATGAAAATAATATTAAAATTCAAATAAACTTAAAAAACACGCATTGATCATGAGTTGTCATGATTCTAGAGATAACTATCCTGGTAATCCTGATCAGGATACTAGGATAAAGTTATTAAATTATTGTATTGTCATCGGTCCTTAATACGAGTGCAAATTTTCAAGTCAAACGGCCGTCTGCAAGTTGGTGAAAATTACATTAAAAGATTCCATTACATAGATAGATAGATAGATACATGCGAAGCTAATAAAAGCGTGTTAACAATAGATGAAGGTACGATTTTATCTGCCATTCATTATTAATTTCCCTTTTGGTGACTAAACATCTAGTTTGATATGGCTCGGTGGTGCAGTATTTAAGCGTTTGGCTGCGGCACTGGAAGCCGTGGGTTTGAATCTCACACGGAACACATTTTATTTCCAGGTCTATGTACAAGTAAAATTAATATATGAAAAACACCTCTATGATGTTGATGAAAATCTCAGTGTAAAAGATAATGTTTTTCAAAGTAAGGAAGTAAAAAAAAGAAATTTTGACGCAATCGTAATATACATTAAATTTATAACAAAAAATGTCTACATAAAAGTGGAAATATTTTTACGATTTTCTTTTGTCTTAAGATTAAGATAGATATTCTTTTAAAACAGTAGAATCGGACGTTATGGACTTCAAAAAGTTGACATACGAGTTTATCGTTTAAACTTCCAAATTTTCAAAATTCCATATCCATATTCCATATCGGTACAATCAAAATAACTTACTAAGTGGCATTTAATAAATCTATAATCTATATTTAAAATTTAAAATTTAAAAATGCAAAGACTAGATTATCTACTACTATTTGGCATAACAAAAAAGCTTCAAATTCAAATTGTTTATTGCATATCACATTACAAATTTAAGATGGTACATTATTGAAAGGTATACATGTGACGCCCTGCAAGGGCATAGCAACACTAGAAGGCTAAATGAACCTCTTTTAAATGTTTTCTTGAAGCTTGTATGTAGCCTGTCTACGATCTTGTCCAACAGGAGTTTAGGTTGATTAAGGTAAAGAAATACCTCTGTATTTTATATTTTCGCCGCCTACTTGTACGGTACAAAATTTTGTTTGTAAAGCATACTTATAAACAAAATTTTCAACAATGTTTTCTTTGAACCGAATTATAAATTATTAAGGCATTCGAATTATAGTAGCAAGTTTTTGGTTGAAGCAGGTAAAGCTTTCGTACATATTTTATCACTAAGGCTTTAAGATTTAATTTGCAGACACTGTCTTTGTCACATTTCTGAAACTGGCTTGACACTTGACACTATGAATAAAAAACGACTCCGTTATTTTACGGACTGTTGGGATCCTTTGTTTTTAAATTTCATTGAAGTAGTTACATATTAAAAAGTAATGCAATATCGGTGTCCAAAGCAACAATAGCTATCACTTCAGATTTATTTTATATAGATTAAGTGCGACAAACGAGCACACAATCCACCGGATGGTAAGTGGATACTGTGGTCCATGGATATCTGCATGTATCCTCGAATAGGAATCAAAATGCAGATGCATTGTCACCCCTGAGGACTAAGATGAAATACCGCGTTTAAGAGAAGCTATCACCAAATAAAGTCAATCACTTTGTGGGTATAATATCTATGGTGTAACCATCGCATTTACGATGGGGAGCAACGTCATATGTTTGCCAAATGTTTGGTACTGCGGTTGCTAAACTGCCTGCCAAACGTGGTGAACTTGGCAAATCATCCCTAAAACGAGGAAGGACCATGTCAAGCACTTTGAACTTTGCGGTATGACGAAGAAGAAAAGACGTAAAAATCAAGATCCCGTAACTCGTGCGGTGCATAAATACTTATAAATATTTTTAGCATAAAATAATTGTGACTTGTAATTTTTTTAAAACAGTCAGAATACAAACATTATATACTACACACTTACCATCATTAATAACTAAAAACACTGCAATTTCAGTTAATGCATAATGTACCAAAAACAACTTGCAAAATTGCCTAAGGATATTGACTATGTACACAAACTTAATGTATTCTCTTTACTATACGCATAATATATATTCCGTATTTGAAATAAATACTTAATACATTCATGAATTTCGCGTTTATTCTGAAAGTATAGTTTATAGTAACACCCTAAACTAAAGCAAACTTACCAACTTGAATTCATTATAAGTGTTGGGAATGAGGGTAAAGAAATAAAAGAAATACGAACAAATGAAGGTAGAATGGTAATCTCCCACTTGTTTTAGCAGTATAAAGTATCGCACAGGGGACTAAGAGGCATCAGTCTGTAATTCTAAGAGTCCTACTGTCGTTACTATGCCCGTTGGGGTATTCTACTAGTGTAGGCAAGGAAGGTTGTGTTGCTAAGAGGCTGGCCTGTGTTACATTGAGATGGGTAGTGATGCTGTTGGTTTGCATACTTTGGTGTTATCATATAATTGGGGTCCTGATAGTAAGCAGGGTTTGTTACCGAGTAGTGTTATTTTATTGAAATACTTTCGAGAATAATTTCTAACATCAGAAGTGGAATAGTTTCTTACATAAGTGTCACAATCTAGGGCAAATAGCAATATCATTATTTAAGATTAAGCACCTTTTTTCATGGAGAAATTCCTAACCTACAATCGTGTCGCAAAGGCAAAGACGGGTTAAATCAAGCTCTTTATAGACTAAAATCCTAATTCTATAAAACTAAAATATTCTACCTCTGTTGTATCTCAGCATGGCCACGATAATACTCATCCACGCCATCCCAATCGAGAAAGAATAAGCCCTTCTCCTTTTCTCCTAGCATAGAGGTAAAACATAAAAAAGTACTCGGAAACACTAGCCATTCTAGTTCTAGCTGCGGATCTGGTACAAAACATTAACCAAAAATTAAATTATGCTTGTATGGTTAAATGGATGTGTCAGGTATGATAATTAAAAAACAGATATTCTCATGGAATTTTCAAGATGTCATAATTACCAGAATTTTCAAGTATTAAAGCACTACAAATTCAATAATTTCATTGATTAGTTCATTTAACTGAAATTTTATTTCCACATGCTTGCATAGTTTGTCAAATATTTTTAATTTCTATCGAATTTCTTTGCTATTCAAGACCGCAGTATTTCCTTTATTTTCAATTTCGCTAGCATTTTATTGATAATATTGTTATGTTTATTATTTTCAATATTATCTAATGGAAGCACTGTGCTTAATTGCTCTATGTTAAAGTATACAAGCAATTATATTACATTACTAGCCATGAGACACAGCTTTAATATACATAAATACTCACGCCTGTCAGTCAGAGGGGTAGGCAGAGACTACGCGGACTCCCATTTGGCACGATCCTGACACAACTCTCTCGCCTCCTTTACATATATCTACGCATACATGCTTGTCGGTTAAGGGTACTTTTAATTTAGCCCATAGACAAGAATATTATAAATTAATAATGTGCAATGACACCGCACAAAGAGCGCCCCACAAGGGGAATATATTTTGTTGGCTTTTTATTTAATTGTTCATAGTAAAATTATGAACCTAATGCTGTACATACTCATATTTGTAGTAATAAAATAAATTAACGATAATGAACTAGTAGGCAAATAAAACTAACGTCATTATACGCGTAATTATATAAATATAACACAATATACTTTTTTTTACAGAATAAGTATGACAAACGAAGCACACAGTCCACCTGATGGTAAATGGATGTTGTGGCACATAGACATCAACATTCATATTCTTCTTCTTATTTTAAATTATGGTTTCTCTTGATAGAATTCTGCCAGTGTCAAGTCGGTAACATTCATATTCAATTAAGAATCAAAATGCAGATGCGTTGTCACCCCTAAGGACTAAGATGAAATGATTTGCTTTTAGCGAAAAGGATCTCCGATTCTCTACAATATGATGAACACATTACGCTGGTATTTAGTGAGAGCGTGGTCTCTCCCAGTTGAGCCGACCCATTCGTGCTATATCCATAATATGGCTACAACATGGCTTTACCATAGAAAATATAATACTGACACAGGATTATGTAATAACCCGATAAAATTCACTAGTTTTAGTTTTCAGTGTGCTATTGATGATCTCCGGCATAATTATACTAACTCAAGTAAAGTAAAGTTGCAGCCTATATACGTCCCACTGCTGGGGGCACAGGCCTCCTCTCATTTCTGAGAGGGTTTTAGGGCAAGTAAATGTCCACCGCGCTGCCCCAATGCGTGTTGGCGAACTTCACATGTCTTCGTATTCGAAATATTTTTTTTTTGATTTCTCAGACATGCAGGTTTCCTCACGATGTTTTCCTTCACCGCCGAGGACGTGGTAAATCAGCACTTAAAATTGCAATTAACAATTTCATTGGTGCCGGCGGGGATCGAACCCGGGTTGCTCGCGTACTGTATAACTTACAGCGAGTGCTAACCATCTGAGCTACCACGGCTCTACTAACTCAAGTGCACAAACGTCTACGGGATTCGATGGGAGCTTAAACTAAATGCAGTATTAAAGATACGAGAATAATTAAAACACATTCCGTCTTATTACAAAACAGGGTTTCTTAATAGTATTAAGTTTGAATCATGGTTTAAGAAGAGTCCTTCTAATTAAAGTAGTCCCTTGGCCGCGACGCCACAGTCTTCGCGAAATTTGACATTTGCTGTCAATACATTACATTTTGTTCGCATATTTTCGCGGCACTTCTTTCGTGAAACAGAACCTAACTTAAACCTGAGATACATAAACGATATTTTTCAATAAGACCTAATTAAGCTCTTTTGACATCTGTTGATATTTTAATTAGGTTCACGACGCAATAGAAGGGTATGTATTTGATATTAAATAATGAAAAATCATTGGACTATGTTTCTACTAGTAAATATTGGCCTCCCGTATGTTCATTAACGACCACGCATTTAGATACGTTTAATAAATAATATAATAATATCTAAGTATCAAAAAACTGAAGCGGCAATGAGCCGACGACGATACAGCTCGTAGAACCGACAACCAATGCAGAAGAATGGTTCTCAGTGGCAGCCTCGTACCAGTAAGCGAAGTGTAGGGTGAACCCCGACTGGATGGGATGACCTAGTAAGATATGCAGAATGTTGATGGGTGCAGGTGGCTTAGGATTGTGTTGAGTGGTATTCCTTGGGGGAGTCCAATATTTAACAGTGGACTTGTGAAGGGGTAACCTTTAGCACTGTACTTACAACCCGATGATAATGATATACGTGGCAGCTATATTAGTAGTATAGTTGTAGCACGAATGGGTCGGCTCGACCGGGGAAGGACCACGCTCTCACAGAATACCAGCGTAAAATAGCAGCTTAACGCTGTGTTGTGTTTCGTATGGTGAGTGCAGAGAATCGGAGACCCCTTTTACAGGAAACGAGGCGTTCCATCTTAGTCCTCACGGGTGACAACGCATCTGCATTTTGATTCATAGTCGAGGATAGATGTAGATGTCTATGGGCCACAAATTAATGATTTTAATATCTGATACTCGTAGTACTATTTGTACATACCTGTTCTTTTAAGTTATTTTAAGAAGCAGACATCATAATTTTCAATAAATAGAGTCGTGATAGTAGACAAATAAAAAAAATAGCAGTACTCCTTAATAACGAATTTACGAAACGTGGATTCGAACACACGTCTTTCCAAATTTGCAATCCGTATTTTACTGTTGCTTAAATTCATACCCTTACACTCATTTGCCGGTCAGAATATTCTAAGATATAAGAGAGTAATTCAACTATTTATCGGCTGCCACAAAATGTTTCAAGGTTATGCCACCACCAGAAGGCAATTTCATATGACATTTGAAAAACAAGTTTTGTTAACAAAATAAATTAACAAACTAAAGCTTAGTAAGTTTATTTCAACCGTGCCCTAACCTTGCTACGATTAGACAGGAATCACATACAAAAGAGAATATATTCCTTAATTAAAGTAGGATTTATTTCTTAATTAAACACGAACCGTATCTGTTATTCCCGCAACAAAGACCGCAGTCTCGTTGATAGAACTGTTCTAGATGTTTTGCATGTTTTTTTTTTATATAGTAGAGGGGGTAAACGAGCATGCGATTCACCTGATCGTAAATGTTGACCTCCGCCCATGAACAACAACAACATCAGGGGAATTGCAGATGCGCTGTCGGCTTTTTAAAAAGGAGTAAACTTATTTCTTGAACGTCCTTTATACGGATACGAAAAATCGCCGGTGGTAAACAATTTCACAAAGAAATCGTGTGGGAAAGAGACCTCTTAGTAAATCGCAAGTAGTGGACCGCCAAGTATCTCGTCAAGTATCAGATGATGTGGATGGTAACGTGAGTTTTGTCTCGATGTACGTTGGTGAAATTTGGCGGCTGGAATCAACCCGAAAAATTTCTCAGAGCACTCGCCGAGGTAAATGCGATAGAAAACTTGCTTTGAGAAGGTACACCATAATGTTCAAAACTTTTGATAACTAAGGGTCGGCCGCTCCCCGTGTGCAGTTGCCAGTCCTCTTATCGGTTGCATACCCAGGTGTAGGATAGAGGAACGCCACCCAGATATACCAGATATACTAAGTCGCAGGACTCTTTTTCTGCCGAGGAGTCCGCCTGGGTAGGTACTACCCTCTGAACTATTTCTACCGCCAAATAGGAGTGCTTACATTGCTGTGTTCCAGTCTGAAGGGTAAAGAGAGCAGAGAAGAGTATTATTACAGGCTGTAGGAATTAATTCATAGATGAGAATGCGTTCTCTGTAGCCTTTTAGTATACAGTTGACTGCAGGTATCCATGGATTGCAGTAGCTACCTACAATCAGGTGGACTGTAAGTTCATATGACACTTCATTTTTACAAAAAAAATATGAGTGGTAGCAAGAAATCACCGCGGACCAAAACTGGCTGGTCTATTGCGCGACAGCGGTCCCCGGCTGGCGCGCAAATCTTCTCACCTTTAGTATTCTCGTCCAGTTGAGATATCTTTATATATACATATATATGTAATTCTTCTATCCGTGTGTATGTGACTGAACTCCTACTAAACGGCTGGACCGATTTTGATGAAATTGTGTGTGTGATTAAGTTGATTCGATGGTTTAGATTTTAAATTGGACGAGATCCAAAAATTACCAGTGCGAACCCGGAGCGGATCGCTAATATACATATATAAAAGGATAAATAAGATAAAATAAAATATATGTTGCATATTGAATGGATAGATAGTTCTTTACTGCACACACCAAAACTTAAGTAAGAAAATAAAATAAAATACAAAATGTTAAAACATAAAAATAAGTATAGATAAAATATAAAGTAAAATAAATATATTAAAACGCAACCAGAGAATTATTATTAGAGACAGAAAATATTAGGTACCTGCATTAGAGCAGATAAACCAATTTTTGCATTTTCATTATTCATTCTTACGGAACATGATTTAAAACATCGGATGTCATTGTACAAAAAGTCAATGTCATTCTCTGATTCATATAATTTACTTACCACCTAATTTCGATTTAATGATACAGCTGTAGGCTTGTGGGCTGTGAACAGAAATGCCATATGTTTTACGCCTCAGTGTCACCTACTAATTCGAATTTGATAAATAGGTTGAAACATAAGTTACATAAAACTGATTGCGGTGAAAAATTTTTCCACCTTAAAGAAGAAAATGCTATAAATAAATCTAATTATTTTAGAAGAAGCTCAAATCTATATTTTTTCAATTCAATAGCCATTCAGCGAGTAAACACAGCCAGCGTTCTTGACACGATACCACGGCGAGTAGGACTGTATGACAATTTAAGTTTTTATTTTTAGTTTTTTTATTATAGTTTTTTATATTGTATGTTTCAATGTTCATTAAATATTATTAAATCCAAGATGATTAGTTGATTTCTTAAATTAATTTCTTTAAAAATAAATTGTAAGAATAATTGACTGTGTACAGTTACATAAATATCTGGTACTCTAGATATATTCAGACCAATAAGACTTTTTCGTAAGATGTGGTTCTGGAATAAAAGAACTCTACCCCTAGATTGTCCCGTTGTTTTTAGAAGTGACTGTGGGAAATTTCATAAAGATGTCATATCTCGATAATCATCATGAAGCTACGGTCAGATTCTGATCAACTTCCGTATGGGCATTTCGTTAATACCAGAATAAAACAGACGATGGAAAGGAGCGGCAATTTTTGTTTTATAGGATAGGGTAACAAACGAGCACACATTCCACCTGATGGTAAGTGGTTGCTGTGGTCCATAGACATCTACATCTATCCTCAATAAAGAATCAAAATGCAGATGCGTTGTCACCTGTGAGGACTAAGATGGAATGCCTCTTTTCCAGTAAAAAGGGTCTCCGGTTCTCTACACTCACCATACGAAACACAGCAGTGTTAATCGGCTATTTTACGCTGGTATTCTATGGAACCTTGGTCCTTCCCCCGTCGAGCCGACCCATTCGTGCTACAACTATACTACTAATATAGCTGCAGCATGACTCTACCACGTTGTAAGTGCGAAGAACTTCGACCAGCGATCAGTCTGCTAAACGTGGTAATTAATCCTCACTGCTAGGATAGACGTCCATGTCTAGTAGTGAACTTTTACGAGCTCATAGATAATGAGAAGAATATTATGACTGACAAGTGGTTTTGTAAAAGCTATCGTTAGAAAGCGGCTACATCAGAGAGTAATATTCAATTTGTATGCCGTCCCTGACTACATACTAAATAAGATATATTTTTCTATCCAAAGGAATAAATTATTTGCTTGTGATTTCCGTCCTTCAAATATAATAATTTTCAAGCTTTATTTCCTGTTATCTGAGCATAAACTTATCAATATTTATATATAACACTACAATATAACAACGTCCTATCAAACGCTACCACAATCTAAATATTTAATAGTAATAAAGCATCTAATCCTGCGATGTCATAAGTGATATGTAAAAACACTCGTGGCAATAGAAAAGTTATTCTCACCATCGCCTCACTTTGCATTAACAACATTACATCATCTTAGTAAGGGTAATTCTATATAATGCGGTTATTCACGCCTACAGCATGTGTTTAATGTTATGAGGGATCTTCAATTGATTGACGTGCCGTTTGGTTCTTTGGTTTCGAGTAGTCGACATGTGTTTAGCTAGCAAACTATGAGTATACCATTTGACCCAACGGAAGAATTAAGATCTTGATATCAATTACTTCATATTTAACGAATGATGACCTATATTATATTTTTATTATTTGCCTTCTTCTTTTATATAAGCCTATATTTTTTTAGAATTGGGTGACAAACGAGCACACGACTCCCCTGATTGTAAGTGGATGCTGTGGCTCCTAAACATCTACATCTATCCTCGATTAAGAATCAAAGTGCAGATGCGTTGCCACCCCTGAGGACTAAGGTGGAATGCTTAGTTTCCAGTAAAAAGGGTCTCCGGTTCTCACATTCACACTCACCATTCGAAACACATTAAACTGCTATTTTACTCTGATATTCTGTGAGAGCGTTGTCCTTCCTCGGTCGAGCCGACCCGTTCGTGCTACAACCATAATATAGCTGCTGCGTGGTAAAGCTATGCACGACGAAAGCCACTTAAAAAAATCTGTTGAATTCCATGAGATCTTATCAGCATTTCCTGAAGTCTCCTCTTATGACACCCATGGGACGAAATGAGGCGATGACGCCATCAACACAGCATTTTTACTGATGTGTATTTATCAATCACAGGCGTTCTTAAAATTTCTTACTTATAAAAAGAACTTGTCAAGTTTTTACATAAATGTAAGTAGCACAAAAACAAAATAACTTTAGACAAAAACATCACTAAAAGAAAAATGCTGTTGATTTTACACAACGAAAGTCAAACACAGTTAGGTATCATCATTTCTTGTTGCCTCAAAAGTGTTACAATTTTAATCGGTGAAAAGGTTTCGTAAATTGTAAATAACAAACTTTCAGTCACATAGAAAAAGATTGAAAAGAATAACTAACACAAATATTATTTTACATAAAAGTTTTATTAAATATAACAAGGAAATTGAGTCCAAGGGCGATAACAGTCCACTAAGTAATATAAGATTTTCGAGACCTAATTTCGATCACAGCCAGCTCAACGGAGACTAAAAATCTACGCAGGACTGGATTATAGTGCACAAATGTGTGCGCAAGCAAGAAGCACTCTCCATTCGAGGGGAGAGATCAGGCGCAGGAACAACGGACTTTACTTGCTGTCCGATGCTCAGGGGACAGAAACCCCTAACTTCCTGACTCTACTGCCTGCTGCTACTGATAATTTCGTGATAAAAAATCCAGTAACTGATTTGGACCCGACGATGTAAACTATACGGGTGTATTTCCTTGTGCAATTTATTTATTTTAGCCGCCTCCATGATACAGGAGAACTACTCGTAGTACTATTGTGGGGGAAACGTTTAAAAAATAAGAAAAAATAAGATGAGAACTGCGATATGTTGCTCTAAAATATTTTGTCGTAATGATTTTGTGTCGTATTTGGGTTTGGCCATGTTTTATGGAGTCATTTAACTAATTGTAAAGTTTCTAAGAATACGCAAATAAAATGGATAAAGTTAGAGGCATTAATATTCAAATCTTTATCGTATCTTTCATTATGTTATAAGAAATTATATTCCCTAATTTTTTTATTGCTAATTAATTTAGATTTAGAATACTTGAAATTAAGATTTTATTTTGTCTCATAAATTAAAATACATTTTAAATATTGCGGGAACAAAGAACTGTTCCCAACTTATAGAAATTAAAAATTTCCTTCTGGTTACAAAACTACTTGCAACTCCATCAATATGATATAAGCATTGATATACAAAAAATATATCAATGGATATAAGAATGAAATCGTTCATTAATAATTATCAGTGACACTCATTCTCACAACGAGTGTTATTACATTAGAGTCAACGAGCTGTGGTAGTAGTTCTTATAAGGTCGTGTACTACGCTGTGGGTGGTCGTACTGCACCTTGCACAACTGAACACTCATGCCCGATAATTACTCTGTATTAGGTGACCGTAAATGGGAAGTAAAGACTTATTTGATTATTGTGGTGAGCTTTGATAAATGTTTCTTACTAACTGAACTATAAAAAGATAAGGAATAAAAAATACGTATTTAATGAACTTCTAAAAGTTTATCTTAATATAATATAGCAATATGTACACGTATTTCCTCGTTGTTCGAGTGGTTGGTTGATTGGCCCGACTGTTGATGTGGTCCCGGGTTTGAATCCCGGTACGGGCCAAAATCACAAAATAAGGTTGTATGTTAATAAATTCTGTCAGTAGTATCCTGGAGTTAGAAACTTAAAGTTTCGCCTCCATGGCTCGGAAAGCAAGTTAAACCGTTGGTCATATCTGGTTGCCATCTCACTGTGACTGTGAGAGTGAGGAAATAAAAATACAAATACAATACACTCCTGTACAAATCCTAGCCAACGCCAGCTGTCTGTGTGCCTAGTTTCTGGATGCTGGGACTTAAGTCCCGAAACTAAATCTGATACTTGATAGCACGTAATTTTTTTAAAACATTTCATGGAAAAACCTTTTTTTTGTAATTTAGGCACATTGATTATAATTTTTTATAAGACACTCTAATCACAATCACATTTTGTTTCACAATCATAAGACTTATCCAAGTGAAAAGTCACTATGTTTATATGTATCTAATGTAACAATTTATACTAACTTTAATATTTTATGTCAAATATATGATATTTTTCTTGCTTAGAAATAATACAAAAAAAATTAAAACGTAAACAAATAAAACCATGCGGCCCACAGAACACTGATGCGGCCACAGAGTATTAGTTTGTGCCACAGAGCTAGAGCCTAGAGCAGAGCACAGATTAATAAATATGTAGCAAGCTAAACGTAGTGATTATATACTTTTTTTTATTAAGATTTTTGGCATTCAACGGCTTAAAGGACAAGCATTCAACGCTTGTCCTTTAAGGTCCTCTAAGGTCCTCACAGACCGAATATCGGTCTGGAGTCATAAGGTGGAATCTAAGGTATGAGAAATAAAAGTATGAACTTGTGATCTCACACTATTCCACCTATTATCTCTTAGTAAAAGTCTTTTTGCTTCATTTAACTCTGCAGAAATGCACATGGCCCTCTCCTCCTTAGGCAGGATTTGATATTATGGCCACGATTGGCAGGCAAATCACCAGTCGTGGATCCAGACGACTCACACTTTTGAGGCAGTTTTTCGGTTCAGGTATTTTACGTCAGAATTATTCGTCGAAATATTTTAGTATTATATCGGAATCCATTAGATCTTTCTGATATATCTCACAGCTGCCTCTTACGGCACCCACAGAACAAAACAGAGTGATGGATTAGCTTACGCTGCCACCTAAAGCAACAATGTTTAATGATAATAAATATTATTTGTGGATCTCTTAACGAGGACATGGAGTACTCGTGGAGGTATTTTAATCTTCTTATGTTATAAAATGCATAATATGTGAAAAATGTTTGACGACATGGGATGAATTTTATATCGGATTATAAGGAAGAGTTTTTAAACTGCAAAACTAATTTGGACTGTTTTTGCTGCCCCTATATTTTTCTATATTTAACATGCATAAGTATTATGTAATAATCTATAATGAATAAAAATTATTCTATTCTATTCTATAAAATAATAAAATAAGGGTACACATTATAATTTTGTTAAGTGATGTTATACCGACTAGGATACTACTCTCTTATCTAAGTTGCTTAGGTTGAGGCTCGGCCCATTATTTATTTACGATATATTTTCCACCAAAACTATTTTTATTACATTATCTTTTATTCTATAATACAAATGTGCGTTTGTAACAGATGAACAAAACCCTTATCTCTTAACAAGTCTTAACGTCGCGATAAGAGAAAATAATTGAAAAAAAATTTTTGCAAACCTTTTCACGAGCAAGAACGCTACATACAACAGTCACGAGACGCTAACTCGAAAAAATGTATAAAAAGACTTCCTTAAACCATTTCTCATTTTAATCCGTAGATAAAGAGAGGTCAAAGACACTAATCTGAACAGGAAGTGCTTACTTCGACTATTTTCCAGATGGTAATTTAGCGCATAAGCTGCTTTAGACAACACTTAAGCCAAGGTGCACTGTTTTTATCATCCGCTTTGGCGCCGCATCAATTCTGACCATAAAATATTCAAGGGACGTCTGCTGTAAATTTTGTTAGACGCCCGAATGCATTATGTTAATGCCATGATTTCCTGTTAATATTAAGAGGAGTTCAGACATGCCGAATACTTCGCGTGTCGATGACTATTGTTACCCGTTTCATTTTTTTATCGTTTAAATTCCCAACATGTTTCAACTTCTAGAAATAATAGCATAAAATTTGCATGTGTTATTTATCGCTACGGGATTATAAATGGAATGTATTTCGTTGTTGTGTCAAAATATAATTCAGTTCTGTCCTTGTTTTATGGAGACATTATAGCCATTCAGTGAAGGTTCTAAGAATATCCAACAAAATGTCAGATGGATGATTTAGAGACATTGAAATTCAAATCCTTAGCCGCAACCGAAGTATTTCCTTTAATCGTTCATTAGTCATTAATAGGTTTTTGATTACAAATCTTTGTAAGGCCAAAACTCTTCTTTTTGGAACGTTTACTAATTCCTTTGATTTATCCTTACTGTTATAAGTTCTTTTTAAATTGCTCATAAAATAAATTTATAACCTTTTCTATTTTATTACTTAGAATTTTGAATTGACTAAACGTTTTTGGTTTAAATCATTATTCAGATAGTGGGTTGAAAAATTGTGATAAACAGATTTCTTATAATGACTCAATAAAAAGAACATAAAAACATTAACTTACTATTTCAGTAGTGCTAGCACTGGATATTAAGCTGGAATTGCAAGCATCCCATTAAATTTAATACGAGGTTCTGGCCCATGATCTGCTAGATCTACATATATAGGAGTATTTTAAACAAGAATGGTAACAAGCGAACATAAATTCCAGCTGAAGGTAAGTATATGCTATGGCCTTAGGTACCTTCGTCTATCGTCGATTAAGAATCACTATCGATATCAATGACCGACTACTATAAATGCCTTGTTATTAGTAAGAAGTGATCTCTGGTTCTGGTTACTTAACATACGAAATACTGTAGCTTTATACTGCAATTTTATGCTTATATTCCATGACAGTGTGATACTTCCCCGGTCAAGCCGACATAATACTGTCCATGCTGCGACCATAATACTGTTACAGCGTGGTTCTACCATGTCCGATTAATATAATAATGATAATGTTGGTCACTATTTCATAGCCGTCAAATTATAGTAACTGTTCTAACCTATCTGTATGCGATCCAACTTAACATTTGGCCGTAGTGACACAAAGAGTTATTCCGCCCATGAAGACACGCTGTTGTCAAAAATTATTTAATTTTTTAATAATAATGTGGTTTTGATTACTAAAAAAAGAACATGCCACCCCTTCTGAATAGCCTTGTTTATTTAGAAAAAAATACATTTTTAGTCCTGACATATTGATCAAGACCATAATGATAATGATAACATAATAATATTGATTACTACTACTTCTATTATGTATTATATAAGAAGCAGCATCTTATCCTGCTGTCAAAAAAAGGAACATGAACCACAACACATCATCACCTTCATCATTACAATCCTTCACAAGTCCACTGCTGAACATAGGCCTCCCCCAAGGAATGCCACAAAGCACGGTTCTGAACCACCTACATCCATCGACTTCCTGCATGTCTTACCAGGTCGTCACTCCATCTAGTGGAGGGACGCCCTACACTTCGTCCGCCGGTACGAGGCCGCCACTCAAGAAACTTCTTTCCCCTCGGTTGTCGGTTCTTCGAGCTATATGGGCTGCCAATTGCCACTTCAGCTTACTAATCAGTTGGGCTATCTCGGTCACTCTGGTTCTCATAATGATTTCTTATATTTACGCGAACACTACACATTTAAATAAAACTAGTTTTACGGTTTTTATCGCGTATATTAACTTATTTTATATTCCTGACGTTTCGAGTACTTTACAGCACCCATGGTCACGGGCACCATGGGCACCCATGGGCACTGAGGTATTTGACGTCCCAATGTCATAGTTGACCACGGTTACCTCCATATTAAAAATTATTAATTTTTGTTCCGATCTACGCAGCATGAACTTACAGTATCTTGAAGTCTTGCAGTTGTATGCTTGGGTTGGGATTTAATTTTATTAATTATAGGATCTCAAGCAGATGGTAGCACCCAGCCATCTTCTCTATTGAAATTAGGATGTTTTTTGATTTCAATAGCCTCTCGAATCATCCTTGGAAGAAATCGGTGTCATTTAGCGAGGATTTGTGGTCTATCAAATCTAATGTAGTGACGGGGGCGATCTTGTACATGTTCACAGACTGCAGACTTCCTGGAGCGTCGATTCTTCACATCAGCTATGTGTTCTTTAACGCAGATTTTTATTGATCTTTTAGTTTATCCTATATAAGAGAGACCACATTCACAAGCAAGCTTGTACACTCTTGCATCTTGCAGAGGGACATTACACTTGACTGATGGTAAAAACTGACTAATCTTTTTCGGCGGCTTGAAGTATGTTTTAATGGAAGCACGCTTCAGGATGTAGCCAATCTTGTCAATGACACCTCTGACATATGGCAGTACAGCAGACACTCACTCGACTGTGGCCGGCTTCACTCGTTCACTGTGACGTAGGCGCGGGACCCGAAGCTTATTGTCGTGCAAAACTTGCTTGACGTGTTGGAGCTCGGCGGCCAGGTGTTTACTGTCACAGATCCCTCGTGCTCTCTGAAACAAAGATTTATCCACGGTAGCTAACTGTGAAGGATGGTGATAAGAGTCACCGTTTAAATATCTATCTGTATGGGTCTTTTTTCTATACACAGTGCGGCTCAAAGTGTTATCAGGATTCCAAATTACTAACACATCTAGAAAAGCTAAAGAGTTGTTTGCCTCTAACTCAATTGTGAACTGAATTTTAGAATTTATGGAGTTAAGGTGGTCTAAAAATGCAGTTACTTTATCTAAAGGTAGAATTGAGAAAGTTTCGTCTACGTACCGCTTGTAGAATCTTGGATTTACGGGAGAAGTAAGTAGGGCTTTCTCCTCAAAGTCTTCCATGAATATATCGCCGACAATGGGAGATACAGGTGAGCCCATCGCCACACCATCTACTTGCTTGTAGAACTCCTCCTTCCACAATAGGTAACCAGATGTAAAACAGTGTCTGAGTAATACTGCATATTCTATGGGCATTTTGTTTTCCTCCAGCCTTCTAGTTACAATCGAGATGCAGTCTTCAACAGGTAAGCATATGAACAGTTGGTGAATCGATTTGGCTAACTATGGGACGTAGTTGAGCATTGGGTTTGTGTATTTTTGGTAACCCATACAACTTCGGTGGTTTGGCACACGAAGGAATTATCGATTTTACGTCCAGATTTAATTTTTCGGAGTGTTTCTTTATGAGATCACTAGTTGATTTAAGTGTGTTATTTGTTTGGTCGTTTTTAACCTTTTATAAGTGCTTTGGTTCTACTGCGGATTTCCTCATTTCCAAGTTTATCACGCAGAGAAACCCCGAGCATAGCCCTCTCCATAGCTGGCTGAGCGACCTTGAGCTTCCTCAAACGGCCAGCAGTGAAGGACCACGTCTCAGTTCCATATGTCATCACTGGCAACACGCACTGGTTGTACAGTCTCGTTTTCAAGTTTTGAGCTATACCTGACGAGAAGATGTGCCGTAATTTCCCGAACGTTGCCCAGCCGAGTTGAATCCGGCGATTGACCTCTCGGTCGATGTTGGACTTACCTAGTCGGAATATTTGTCCCAGGTAAACATACTCGTCAACAACTTCGAGCTTAGTGCTCCCAACAACTACCGGCATAGGTGTGAAATGAACGTTATACATGATCTTTGTTTTGTCCATGTTCATCTTAAGACCTATCCGTTGGGAGGCCCAATTGCGATCATTGAGCATAGTGCTTAGGTCCTCCAGCGATTTTGCCATAAGAAATATATCGTTCGCAAATCGAAGGTGAGTGATGTACTCGCTGTTGATATTAATACCGTATCCTTTCCAGTCCAGGAGCTTGAAAACATCTTCCAATGCAGCGGTGAAGCGTTTCGGGGATATTACGTCATCCTGTCTTACACCTCTCTGCAGTTGGATAGGTTCCGTACTCTGATTCTGTATTCGGATAGACATCGTAGCCCTACTGAACAAACACTTCAGCACTTCGATGTACCGACAGTCAACTTGGTTCCGCTGAAGGGACTACAGTACCGCCCAAATTTCCACGGAATCAAAGGCTTTCTCATAGTCCACATACGCAAGACATAGAGGCAGATTGTACTCCTCGATCTACTGTACAATTTGACGGCGGATATGTATGTGCTCTATGGAGCTAAAGCCTTTTCGGAAACCGGCTTATTCGGGAGGTTGGAAGTTGTCGAGTCTGCATGCGAGACGATTCGTAATGACTCTCGAAAACAGCACGTAGACGCGACTCAGAAGGGAAATCCGTCTGTAGTTCTTCAAGAGAGCGTTGTCGCCTTTCTTGAAGAACAAGACCACCGCACTTCTGCTCCACGCCTTCGGTGTAGTGCCACCATTGACGACGGAATTAAAACGCTTCTGAAGGACTTCAAGTACTGATTTTCCACCCGCTTTCAGAAGATGCGCTATAACTCCATCCTAGCCTGGGCCCTTGCCGTTTTTAAGGTGCTGGAGATCCATTCTAATCTCGCTCAAACTGACGTCCGGAATATCATCGGAATAGTGTTGGATAAGACTTGCTCTTGGATCGTTACTCACACTTGCGTGTGTCTCCAATAATGATATCTACAGCTGCCCATAGAACCTCTCAATCTCACTCAAAATATCCGGTGTCCCGGAAACGCTGCCATACTCGGTCTTTAGCTTCGACAGTTGGCTCTTTCTGGCAGACATCTCTAGCAAAGACTTTGGAGCCCTGGTTCCGCTCGATCGCTTCTTCAATACGAGCTGTATTGAAGTTGCGTAAGTCCCGCCGCATACACTTGGATATCTGTCTGTTCAGTTGCCTGTACGCTGTCGAATCTGATGAAGACTGCAGCTTCATTTCCCGTCTAACAGCCATGAGATTAAGAGTGTGATCGTAAAGTTTTTGTATTTTTCTGCAGCGGGTCTTGCAGAAATTAGCTCTGACCGCATGGACAATTTCCACGAGCTTGTCATTCATATCGTTCACTGCATTGCAATCTTCTAGGCAATGAAAACGGTTTTGTAGCTCGAGCTGAAAGGTTTCAGGACTTTGGATTAGAGCACGAGAGGAAAGGAGCGTTGACTTCATTAGACGAGACCTCTCCAACTTAACGTTTATAGGTTCAGTGTGCCTCTCACCATTCGGTAATTGCCTCCGGTTTTCACCCTCGCGATTACTGAGACATCACTGTACAGTTGTCGTCTCGTCGTCATAATGAAGTCAATCTCAGTTTTTGTCGGACCGTCGGGGCTCGACCAGGTCCACTTCCTGTGGGGCCGCTTCTGGAAGAAATAGTTCATCATAAAGTGTCCCTCTTTCTCCATGAAGTCGGCCAGCTGCTGGCCCCATAGGTTCCGTTGCCCTATTCCAAGTTTCCCCACCTTCAGGTCACCGTTCTCTCTTGTGCCTAGTTTTTCGTTGAAGTCTCCCATTAACACCGTATAATGGGTTTTGGAGGAAAGCATGGCTCTGGTGATATCCTCATACATTTCCTCCACCTCTTCATCGGGGTGTGCCGAGGTTGTAAACCTGTATGACCTTCAGCGAATACCGTTTGGTGATTCTGAGTATAAGGTACGCAACCCTCGTCGACACACTCTCAATCTTTACAACGTTGTTAACGAGAGACTTGTGGACGATAAATCCGACACCTCCTTGGGACAGATGGTCGCCCTCCCGGTGATAGAACAAGTTACCGGATTCGAGTATTACCATGTCCTCCCCCTCTCTTCGGACCTCGGATAAATCTTCTCGTCAGTCCTCAGGGTGCGTGCGTTATATGTTGCAAGTCGAGTCGTCTTAGGTGGCAACCGAACCTCCACCGGAGATTCTTAGCACCCCCTGCCCCACCGTTACCATGGTCGCCACCGTAGTCAGGAATAGCGGGGCTGCCAGGGACTGGGGGCTGTCTCTTCGTAACTTTATTAATGGGGGGTGTATTGCCACGCTTGGCGAGCGGGTTGGCAACCGCAGTTTTTTTATTGATGTTTTGCTGTTATCAGAAAGATGCTGCTGCCTATCTTCTGCCTCAGTTTCCCTCTGTCGCCTCTTACGACACCCACGGGAAAATATGGGGTTGTGGGTATTCTTACCCGCCACTACACGGGGCACAACAACACAACAGAAACTTTCGATCCAATATCAATGTCGCGAAATTTGTTCCTCCTGTACATTCAGTTTACAATTATATTTATTTTACTAGATATATCTCGTAAGATAGCTATGAAGCACTTTCATATCATTATATTACGGTATATAACTATATCCCTAGGGATATAACTATATCACGGCTTTAACTATCTTACTGCGACATATATATCAGTGAAATGCCTAGGCCGACGTCAATAAGCAACATACCTAATACGAGACAATTGATCCATTATCATACGCCTTTAAAGCCTGTAAAGCTGCTGTTGATTTACATAAATCTTACCTAGTCAATTAGACTCCTCCCAGACTAAGGAAGATAATGTTTAAACATTTATTAACAAAATATGGATTGGTATATATTAATATAAAATCAATACTAACTCTTATTGCTGTACAATTCTGCTTTATAAAAAATAATTCACAGTATCCATAAATAATGTCTGTTGTTTCCAATTCTTTTCTCGATTATTCGGCTATCATGCAAGAAAAATCACTCTTCAATGTCTCGCTGCGTACGACACGCGTCCATTCAGAGCTCAAACGTTTTTCAGAAACGTAACAAAAGCTCTGACGTTAAACACTTCCATTATTTCCTGTATAATAGACAAAGCAATTCTGTTCTAGACAATAGTTGCCAAATAAAAAAAAGTTGTCATTAATTTCCACGTTTTGACATTTGTAACGGAGCATCTTTTGTGTTTGATGTGAACGCTTTAACGCGTCGAGGCAAAAATTATCGCACAGCATGCGTCCTGTCGGCATTGACGCAGAACATTAAAGATACTAAACTATAGTATCCTGTAGATATGGGTATTTGTATTAACATGAATAAGAACGATAATAACGCTTATTCTGATTTATTCTTTATTCAAATCTATATACCTAACGATAATTACAACTTAGATATCCTCCATTATCCTCCAGACCAAATTTCGGTCACGGCGACAGTATCAACGGAGATTATCCATCTGCGCAGGACAGGATTATAGTGTCCAAGTGTATACGCAAGCACAGTTGCACTCTCTATCCCCTAACTCTCATAGTCCGATAGGATGGTAATCCGACATGACCGGAGAGAGATCAGGCGCAGGAGCGACTTTACGTGGTTTCTGAAGCACGGGGGTGAAACACCGCCAACTCATTGACTCCGGACAGCTAGTGAGAATTTCTTGACGGAAAAACCCAATAACTGGTTTTGGCCTGACGCGAAATTCGAAACCAGGACCTCATGATCAACGATCGCACTTACAACGACTAGATCAGTCTTGACACGTTCATCTAGTGGTCGTAAACGCAATTGCTGATCATAAAGATAGTATAAAGAGTACTTGACTCATTGAATTGCGGGTGCAAAGTCAAAGACCAGGTGGTACTTCTACATCTCAAGTGTGTGAGACTGAATAGTACAACCTCACTTACACACTGCACTCTTCTGATTCACTATCAGAGCCTAAACATTTATTACGTAGTTGACGTAAAGGACATAAAAGAACCTTTACTCTCGCAGAATATTAGCGTAAAATAACAGCATAATGCTACTGTATTTTATATGGTGAGTGTAGACTTGCACTTTCTACTGATATTAACAAGGAATTCCATTATAACTCTCAAGCGTGGCAAATGAATGCGTATTTTGCTTCTTAATCAATTATAGGTGAAATCATCTGTAGACCATAACATCTACTTAGTTTCAGATGTACTGTATACTGCTAATATAAAATACTTGATGAAATAAATGTTGAATTTTAGCTCCGCATTATAATTTTCTCTATAAGCACACTATGGAACTCATATCAATAAACTCCGTACGATAGATAGGAAGAGTATTGCTTCTGATTCATCAGTGACCCACTAATATTTTTTCATAAAACTGAAGTGACTAACGCTATTACAGTCCAACTGATTATAAGTGGATACAGCAGTCAATGAACACATGCAAAATATTACAAAGGCTACAGATGCACTCCGAGGAGTAAATCGGAATGCTTCACAGCATATAATTATATTTTTTTATAGGATAAGGGTAACAAACGAGCACACAGTTCACCTGATGGTAAGTGGTAGCTGTGGCCCATAAACATCTACATTTATCCTCGATTACGAATCAAAATGCAGATGCGTTGTCACCCGTGAGGACTAAGATGGAATGCCTCGTTTCCAGTAAAAACGGTCTCCGGTTCTCTACACTCACCATACGAAACACAACAGCGTTTAGCTGCTATTTTACGCTGGTATTCTGTGAGAGCGTGGTCCTTCCCCGATCGAGCCGACCCATTCGTGCTACAACTATATCAGTAATATAGCTGCAGCATGGCTCTATCACGTAAATATATAGTACACACGGTCCACCGTGTCGATTGCTAGTCTGACTGTGTAAAATTTCCCGATTATGTCATGACAGGGGCTTATTCTGCGGCAATCGGAGCAAAAATTAGTAGTTAAAACCTGGGGTTAATTATGACACTGGGACCTTAAACATATCAGTCTTCCCCCTTCCCCGTGACTTTTGGTAAAAACCATTAAATTAATACCGCCAAGTGTTAAAGACAATATAACTTTTGTGGTGCTTTGCTTTAAAATGAATCAAAATTTTAATGGTTCCTTATGTAATTTAATCCAATAAAATGTCAATTGCACCTATATATTATACACAGGTATAATTCTAACATAATTTTTTCTTACGATACTATTCAATTCTCAAATTAGTAACGCCGCAGTGTCACCTGAGCCGAAAGGGAGACCGCACACGGAACAAAGATGCATATTTTGGTTCCCAATGGAGACCATTCACGATGTATAATGAAATATTATTCGACCCCACGGGTAACGTGTGGGACCCACCGAGGAATGCTTTTTTATGTTCATGTTTCACCTTATAATTGGGATATACGATTTTACTGTAATTATTTATGAACTTATCTACCAACATTAGTCATAAATTTTATAGGAAATGTCTTTATGTAAATCCGTGAATGTTAATTCTATGATATTTATAGACAAAAACAAGGTGAATTTATCAACTCATAATTATCTTTATTGTACGTTAGCTTGTATTCCGTTTTAACCAATATAAATAAATGAGATTATATATATATATATAATCGGAATCTCGGAAACGGCTCCAACGATTTTCATGAAATTTAGTATGCAGGGGTTTCGGGAGCGATAAATCGATTTAGCTAGGATTCATTTTTAGAAAATGTCATTTTATCCGTGTTTTCAAGCAATGAAAAACTGCTACAATATAATTAGAATACGAAGATAAATTTCGCCACCTTCTACAACGTTATAATAGCTCAGTAGGGAAATCGGGCGTCTCCAGTCCGATTATTTTTTTTCCTTTTTTTCAAGTTCCTTCTTTTGTGAGAAAAACTATTATTGGGAGCCCTTTGTCAACGCATCTAATTCGTATCTAAGTATATTTTTTTTTAAATACGAAAAAAAAAATTATGACCGAGCTTTAAAAAAAAGAATACGGTGGATAAGATCGAAAAATATTATTCATATTTCATCAGTATGTAATTAGTATCTAAATATAATTTACAAAAATCACGATTTACAAAAAAAAAATACCCATCCAGGTACTATTATTGATGTTTGTAAACTCCCTCCACAGTACAAGAGAAAATCGTGTGTGGTGGTAAATAAGTTTCATACAAATAAAGAAAGAAAAAAATTACAGCTTACGGAAAACTTTATGAACACATATTTTTTGTTAGTTGGAATGATAGCTTAAACTATTAGTACTGAATATATTAGTATTGTCTGGATATACTCATCAATAAAATAAGTTTTGATAACTACATAATCCGTTAAGTTAATTTTTTAACTGTCGCATCTTCAATATATCGGCAGTTTGTTCTCTGACTCTACCACTTAACTCTTAAGCATAAATTTGCGAATTCATTGTTTCCATAAAATGTCCGAAGTGAATTGGGAGTGTAGCTCATGTTGCACCTACCGTAAACTGCCGAGCCAAATAGTTCTAATATAAATATTTGTTGCACATAGCCTTCATGAGTGATGAACTTAACATTTTTCAACTTTTGGCACATCCATTGTAATGTGGTAGAGCTACATTGTAACATATTATAGTTGCAGCACGAATTAGTCTGCTCAACGAGGACTATCGTCGTACAAAATATCTGCGCAAAATAGCAGCAATTTTCCGCTGTGTTTCGTATGGTGAGTAAAAAGAACTGGAAACCCTTATTACTGCTAAACCGGGTATTGCATCTTAATTCAATAAAAAAATGTTTGGCAGTTCACTAGTTCTGCGAGGAATTTTCTGTCACGCAAGACTACAATGTAAAATTTACAGTTGCAAGCTGCAGAAAGAAGAAAGCCTACTTCTTTCTAAAGTGCCGATAACCCACCTCCTATTCCTCTGGTGCTTGATTCCTCTTATGTTCATGGACACGGATGATCAATTACCGTCAGATGAGCCGCATGTTCGTTTGCCTTCTCTTCTAAGTATAAATACAAGTTTTAAGAAAATAATGAAATTAGGCTTATTTACTAACATGTATTGAAATTTTCGAGAAACCATAGTCTACAAAAGTAAGTATTATTAGAAAATTTACAAAAACAATGCTAACAGAAAAAAAAAACAATATTTTAATTGATTTTATAATTTCCACACAGACGAGAATCTTCTAATGAATAACTTTAACACAAACGCATAAATAATTACCCTGGAATGGCACTTTCTACTGTCTTGAAACGAGTACGCTAGTTTTCCGTTTCTATTCCGTTACAAAACGCAAAACTTTAGTATTGTACGTAGAAGTTATCTAATAAGAACTAATAAGTTTTAGTTCTTTAAAGCGGAATTTCCCGTTAAAACAAGGCCCTCTTTGTTTAATAAATGGTGACTTAGTAAGTTTGTAAATAACAGAATTCTTGTTTCATTTTATTAAAACGAAAAATTTATGGAGTGACCTCGGTAACTGTCTTTGTAGAATAAGTGTGACAAACGAGTACAAAGTCCTCCTTATAGTTTGTGGATGCTGTGGCCATAGATATATCTTCGATTAAGAATCAATATGCAGATACGTTTTTCACCCCTAAGGATTAAGATGGAATGCCTCGTATCCAGTAAAAAGGGTTTCCGGTTCTCTACGCTCACTATACGAAAAACAGCAGCATTCAATAAGCTGCTATTTCATCTCTCTGTATATCTATATGCCACAGTCATTTTTTAAAGAGACTATTTTATGTAAATGAAAATTAAATGAGGTTTTTAAAATACCAATTTTAGACTAAAGAGTTTATAGGAAGTTAAAAAATTGAAAAACTAAAATAATAACGAATTAAATAATAAGCATCGAAGGGACGATATCACACCGATCACATAGCACCTAAAATTGCCATCGAAAATTTTATTCCTACATGTGGGAATTGAACCTTGGTTGCGCGCGTACCTTGAAATGTACGGAGAGCATAACCAAACCGATTTAAATATTTTTTAAATGGGTTATAATAATTATAGGCTTCAACAGGTTATAATACAAAAGATGAAACACTTGGCGAGAGGTTTGGCTTCCGCAGTTTTTTTATTGTTATTTTGCTGTTATCAGAAAGATGCTGCTGCCCATCTTTTGCCTCAATTCTACCCAAGCTGTAGTGACAATGGGCCGGTCATATAGCTCGAAGAACCGACTACCGACGGGGAAAAAACATTCTCGAGTGGCAGCCTCGTACCTGTAGGCGAAGTTTAGGGCGACCCCCCACTAGATTGAGTGACCACCTGGTAATACATGCAGGAAGTCGATGGATGCAGGTAGCTCAGGACTGTGAATATTATTATTTCCATATAGATACTGCAATTAAATTTATAAGTACAGACTAAAAGTTACATTTTCTATCTATATTTTATGCATTGGTGCATTTGCACCTTAATTCGAATTCACATCAAAACTTCAAACTATATGTCAATCGAGCCACATTTCATTTCAATCTGTTTGGTCGCATGAACTTTACAGAACTGTACAGCTAAATGCAGACCATGCTATTCAAATGCAACATTAAAATAGAAGTTTGCAGTAATCGATTGCGCAACAGAAACAGTTCGGTGAGCACATAAAGGGGGCATGGAATGATTTAAAGTGCTTCCCGTAATGGATCCTAGAGTTTACGATGTGCTAAACTCTAGAAGCGGATGAAATTATGTTCATAACACTCAACTGTGTCAAGAACTCGAATAAGTTCCCGTCTCTAGACACGTTTGCTCTCTCACAACGGATTAGATACCTGACGCCTGGAAATTTTGGCAGACAGTGTTGTTTATTACTTAGTTTAAGTACTACTATTGTATTTTCTAGAATAAATGAAGCTAAATGTTTGTTGGTTAATATGTTGGCTAAGATTAATGAAAAGTTACTCATTCGTTAATTCATTGCAGATTATCTAGAGTCCACTGCGAAACCACATACTGCCTCATAGGGAAGATTTTGTCATAGTTGCAACGCTTGGCAGGCAAGTTATCAGGGGCTTTCAAGAAGCCCATCTCTTGTTTTAGTTTCCCTCTGTCACCTCTTACGACACCCACGGGATGATATTATGGGTAGTCGATATTCTTACACCGCCACTACACAGCAAAGTAGTAACTATGAAACTACAATGCGATATAAATTAGAATATAATTATAGATTAATAATAGATTGAATATATATTGATAACTATATGATTGTACTATGATGAACTTAAAAAATATCATATCTAAATGAAAACGAAAATCGACATTGATTTTGAATTTCTATTCCTTATATTTATTTTATATGTAAATATTGCACTTATGATGTGCTTGTAAGAACTTTGAAAGCAAAACAAATTATACATAAATAATTGTTTTTAGTTAAATTTAACATCCCGGCGCATTTGAAGAAGGAATATAGTTGGTACGAGACGCACACAAAATCGTCACAAAGCGTAGGAAACGCTTAACGTATATTCTGAAGATCAAATAACGCGCAATCTGCGTGAAAAAAAATAACGTTTTGGTCCCAAAAGGGCGGACCCGTTTACGCGACCCAATTCACGCGAACGATTCGGACGACGAAGAAATTGAATTGAAGTCAGCCCGAACAACAAATTCAAACGCGTATCGAATTGTTTTACGTTTGACGAATTCGCTTTTCGAAAATTTTAAATTCGTTACAATAGGCCATAATGATGCAGGACCGTTTCTTTGTCCACATCGAAATGCTGCAGGACATGAAGAATTCAAAGCATGGCCATTAATAGTTAAGTTTTGTTTTTAAATCCGACTGATAGCGATCGTGTTGTGATAAAATAAATAATATGGTCGAATCGTTTTTTCTTTTTGCTGGTTTGGTAAAGCTAAATAATTCACATACCGTAGCTGTTCTGAATTCGAATTTTAAATTTGTTTAAAAAACGACAACAAAACTTAAACGATTTCGTTGTTTAATTAACAACAAAATCTTTTTTAGTTTGTTGATATACTTAAATAGTAATAATTTTATATGTAACATATTAATATTCAAACATATTATATATTATATAAATATATTATATATATTTATATAAATATAAATTCTAAAGGTATTTTACGATTACTGGAAAGATCCCATTTATTATAAACTTGTTTAGAAAATCACATCTGCTAAACTTTATTAGCTAGTCTTTTGACAAGGCCAGGTTGATGGAGGCGCGTATCAAATCGCACGATTCAGCGTGCTCCTTAGTGCAGCTGGTTGGAGTGAAACGAATCATTTTATTCATTGTTCACCGATCTTATGCGTTATTTATGAAATTTTGAAGTCATATCGCCCTGACGAAAAAACGTCTCTGAATGTATGTCAGCTTGCTCGGAATTCGTTACGCTCCCGGCGAACAGTCTTCAAACATGATTAGAACTGTACACTACGGAATTTTGGTTTCACCGTGGTAGAGGCACGCTGCAACTCCATTATTTATTTATTTAAACTTTACTGCACAAAAGAAAAATCGTACATATGGCGGACTTAATGTCTTAAGGCATTCTCTCCCATTCCACCATTAGGCTAAGCAGAGATAAACATATGGGAGGTAGTGCAGCATAAAATGTAAATATATTAATACAGACGTACACATAAATCTACTTACAGCTATTATATTTACAACTGGTATAGTCTCCGCACAGTATATAATTATTGTTAAAGTTTAGACAAAGAGTTGTATATCGATGACATATTATATGTGTACATTGTTGGACTAGAACAATACGTGTTAATTTCTATTGGTATTTATATATCAGTAATATTAATCATTAATTATTATCACCATTATCATCATCATTATCATAGCCCATCACAAGTCCACTACTTAGCGCCTCTCCCATAGATTTTCACAAAGTAGGGCCCAAACCACTTGCATCCATAGACCCCCTGCATGTTCCGTTAAGTAGTCACTCTAATCTAAGTGATCGTCCAACACTCTAGAACCTTTCTTCCCCAATGGTTGGCGGTTCCAAGAGTTGTATGGTCTGCCTTAACACTTTAATTGAATGATCCGCTGGGCTATGTCAGTTACTCTTGTTATTCTGCGATATTCTTGTTAGGGATTTTATATAAATAATTTTTGCTTGCCAGTCTTGCTTGTATAAAATAACGCGATATTCTAAGTTGTGTTTATCCGAAATGAATTAAATAACCAGTAATAAAATACAAGAATTATTTTAAACGAAAGGCACAATGTTAGTGGAAACTATTCTCCGAGCTCTCATCCACTACCGTATTGCTTTGGCATCCGACTCGTCCGTTACATCGACCGCGCAAGCGGAGCTCAGTCCGAGGTTTTTTGCTGCACGGTAGCTGCACCGATTTGATTGCTCCACTTTTTGCTCTCCTTTTCAAATAAACTGAGGTAATTGTTTGTTTTAAGTCCCGTAGATTGCGTTCAACGCGCCAGATTCGTTACAGATATTTTTCTATGTTAGAGAATTGAGTCTTTAAAGTGTTGAGCTTCTTCCGAGAAATTATCTGGATTCGCTGATGATTTAACGATATTCTATATACAGAACGAATAAATTTAAGTGGTAATAATGAAATCCCTGCATCAGAAGTTATTAATTACAAAATATTTATTGGTTGACTGGCAGAAAATGCCTATAGGCATTAAGTCCGCCCTTCGTATCCTTTCTTAAAGGCAATGCTATAAAGATTATAATTAAATAAATTAATAAACTAACACGAATTCTGTACATTGAAAAAAAAAGACAAAATTTGGTAAGTACGGTTTTTATCGCGTTTAACTTATTTTTAATTTTCTACTTAACTACACTAAAAGCTCATTCTGCATAGATCGTACCAAAATTAATTATTGAAAGCTAAAGGTAGCCCGGGTTGACTATTACATCAGGACGTCAAACAACCCTTAGTCTTCCTCATGGCCATGAGTGCTACAAAACACCCGAAACATCGGGTATCAAAAATATATAAATATAATTTAACGCGATAAATCCGTATAATTAACTTTATTTAACACAAATAATGCTAAAAAAAAACATGCGGAGTTTCGTTTTGAAAGAACTCTCGGTTGGAACGATGTTCCTTTCGTAGTATGTTATTATTGATAAACGTATTATATTATTGATTAACAAATACAAATAAATGAATTACTAGCGTCTATTAAAATGAAGCGTCATTTAAAATAATATTTCGTTTATGGAAAGTTAAGAAAAAGTGCGAGGGAGATGGATATTATTCCATCTCGCTCCCACTATAGAAAGGGGGTCCTAATGGAGAAATCTTACACTTTTTCTCGCCTAGCCCCCATAAGTCAAATTCGTACCGTGCGATAAGGAACTTCGTTCCAAAAATCAATATCGTTTTTTTATTTATAATGTGTCTACCTTGAGAATATTTTAAAATGAAATGTGAATTTAATTCTAAGTTAAAGAGAGGCGTCTGCTTTTTGCTCCAGAGCAGGTAACAGGAAACGTGTTGTCTGCGTTAATCCCATACTAGACATGTGTGTGTGTGTCGTCGGGTAATCACAGCTTTGAACGGTTTTGTAAGATGGACGTCACTAAGTTTTTATCAGGGCAATTAAAAAGTTTTTAAAAAACATTATTTATAATGCAAACATACTTATTTTTATTACAAACGTAGTCAATTTGTTTTCACATGGTAAAGCCACGCTGTAACGTTATGACTGCGGCACTAATGGATTTGACCATAGAAATACCACGCTTGCACAGTACAACAGCGTAAAATAGCAGCATAATGTTTTTGTGTTTCTTATAGTGTTTTACAAGAACCTTTAACTGGTAACGAGGCATTCCATCATGGTGCTTAGGGGTGACAACGCAGCATCTTCCTACTATCAAGTGAACTATGTGTGCGTTTCTATCAACCTTAATACTATAAAAAATAATAAGTAAAATAATTTAATCTAGGCAATTATACGATTAAGAAAAAAACAATTACTGACTTGCTTCTTATCGTTCAGATCTTACCTGTTTGCCATAGCTATGCATAGAATGTAGCTCTAGAATACTCGCAACTAAGCCATGTTTCTCAGACTTATTGCAACTGGTTTGCTTCCGATAGGACTAAATAAGGCTTTCATATTTTCACTTCATATTTCTGCTTGGTAGAATAAGGACAGGTTTGCATGATTCATTTCCATTGGCTAACCATTTATCTTTGTCGCGTTGAATTAATGAAACAATATAATTAATCATTATTATTAATTTCTACCCTAACTATATTTTAAGATATTTGAAGAAATACTTTTTAAATGTCTTTCCAAGAATACTATGCCAATGTCAGACCGCGTGGCTTAGTAATCAGGAGTCTCACTGCTGAGCAGGCTTAACAGCTAGAAGTTCATGTCCAGCATCATCAGCTGCATCTCTCTCATTATAATGAGGAATTGCGGTAATCGCTACGATTAGCAGTTAGGTAAGAGGTCGCGGTACCAGACCTATCACACCTTTGACGCTACTTTCCGCCACTGGCCTGGATATTTATAATTACATCGCCATATTAATAGTTACATCGCCATTCAAGACTCAAGATACTCCGTGCCTTGTCGTAACGGGGGGGTTTAGTAGCCGTGGCTTGGCTGGCCCGAGGTGAAGGGCCAGCCCGAGGTGGCCGCTCTAAATGTGGTTGGCGAGCCGCACCATTGATACGGTAATGGTGGGGCTACGGGGGAGAGGAGTGTCGGTATTGCGAGGCACCGCCCTTCCTATCGCAGCCGAGTCTTGGTTGGCGGTGGAACTATAGACCGGATCCACCGCTGTGCTTAGGAAGGCTAGTGTTTCCAAGTGCTCGTTTTTCCTGGTACCCATGGCCTTCGCGCATCGGACACGGGGGCGTCCATTGTAAAAAAAAAGAGCCAGTTATAATTACAATCTGTGAGGCATTCCATCTTAGTCCTCACGATTAGACAAAGTATCTGTAGCCTTCTTTGTATAAAATTGGCTACATGATGCATGTCCATGGACTGCAGTAGCCATTTACCCTTAGGTGGAATGTGAGTTCGCTTGTCACTTCACGTTTATATTGAAAACTAGCTGTTCCCCGCGACTTCGCTCGCGTGTAATTTAGGGTTTTAATTTTTTTGCGCGGTACCCTAATTATTTTTCTAAAATAAAAGTAGCCTAACTTACTCCTTATGACATCAGATATCTGCCAGTGAAAATCCCGTCAAAACTGGTCCAGCCGTTTCGGAGATTAGCTGGAACAAACAGACAGACAGACAAAAATTTTATTTTTTTATTTTTGTTATAAGTACCGTATATACTTTCATATGCATTTAGTAAAAAGCTGTAATTTGACATTACAAACAGACCCTTCAATTTTATTTATTTGTATAGATGAGAAGATTATGTATTATCTTATGCTGCATTCAGTCGTTACCAGTAAAGCTTTATCTTAGTCTCCCATAACATAAAGTTAATTATTATAATCAATGTAATTAAGAGTAAAGCTCTGTTGTAATACCGAAGTGCAAAATAATCCAGAGGTTTATCTATCCTAACGCAAAAGGAAACGTGTTTGTGTTTATTCACTCGATATCAATTTCCACATAAATGAGTCACTAATCCTGGCAGTGTACGGCGGCGATGATGAGTTAGGGATTGCTTGGGAACGGTTAAATTAAGTAAAGATTAATCCACGCTTTTCTTACCTGGCTCTCAATAGCAATTACAGATTTTTGTTTTATATTTTAAGCCTGCACGCAATTATTATAAGATATATAAGAACAAAAAATAATAAAAATAAAAATAAATTAAAAATGAAAGATGGCTCCCCTACTAGAAACGTGTTTTTTTTTTGCATAAATAGTATTAAATCTTGTACGGTGGTACGGAACCCTTCATGCGTGAGTCCAACTCGCACTTGGCCGGTTTTTTTATATAATATGGGTGACAACCGATCACATAGTCCACCTGATGGTAAGGGGCTGCTGTGGCCCATAGACACCGACATCTATTCTCAATTAAGAATTTATAATGTAGATGTGTTGTCACCCCTGAGGACTAAGATGGAATGCCTCGTTTTCAGTATAAAGGGTATCCGTTTCTCGTCACTCAGTACAAATACAGCAGCATTTACGCTAGTATTCTGTGAGAGCGTGGTCCCTCCCCAGTCGAGCCGACCCATTCGTGCTACAACCATAATATAGCTGCAGCGTGGCTCTATCGCGTGTAAATTTTTTTTCGTTACGTTTCGTTACCGAAAGCAAGGAAAATATATTATTACTGAAAGTATATTGCATGTATAATATTTATATCATTACAATGTATCAAAAATCTGGTGACCACAGGTTATCTCATGAAGAGGGAGGAACGTGTGGCAGGCAGGTTGGCAACTGCAATTTTGTAATATAAATATACTGTGCCAAATTAATTCTGATTTTTTTAATTATAATTTCATAAACAATTCATTTAGCACTTAAATCTTGTGAAAAATATATAATAGCCATTTTTACAACCAGAGATTTCATATATTTGATACATTAAAATTTATAGCGCTCCCACGACCAGGGAAAACTTTCGATATAGCGTTAGTTGCCAGCTATCCTTGTTACGTCAGTATTGTATGTTATGTAATAGCTTAACAGCATGTGCGAGGATTTCAAGGAACAAGCTTTAGTCGAAACAATAAATCCTACATTGTTACTTGTGACTAATATGAACATTTTTCATAATGTATGTGTCGTGATTGATTAAAACATAATATTATCAATAATACCTGCACATTTTTTTATATAGGAGGGGGCAAACGAGCATGCGGCTCCACTGTTGAATATAGGGCCCCAAAGGAATGTAACAAAACTCGGTCCAGAGCCACCTGCATCCATCGACTTTCCGCATTTTTACCGGGCGTCACCCCATCCAGTGGAGCCACCCTACACCTCAATTGTATTAGCCTGCCACTTGTGAACCTATTATTCCCAAAAGTTGTCGTTTCTTCGAGCTATATGGCTAGACTATTGCCACTATGTCGGTTACTCTGGTTCTTCTGCGGATATCCTTATTACGTATTTTATCACACAGATTTTATTCTCTCCATGGTTATCTGAGCGACTTTGAGCTTTCTCATATATACCTATTGTCAACGTTGGACCCGAGCAGTTTTTTAAATAACTAAACAGGTAAAGAAACTATGAGCAGGTAAAAGGGAAAATGTTTACTTTTTTCTGGTCAAAGTCAATTTAAAATTAGTATTTAGCAAGATGAAAAAGACTACAAAAAATTTGGGTCTAATTCTTTAATTGACTATGATGAATTTCTTGCTATGTAATTATAATAATGACCCTAATTTTCTATCTGTTTCCAATAAACCTCCTTTATGCCCGCCTCAACGTTATTTGCTAATGACTTCGTCTCTAACCAATGCTTAATTTTTTTCTGTAAAACAAACAAAACTCTTGAGAAACCTTTTTAACAATTAAATAAAGCTTAGTGTTTACATGCGAAGTAAATTGTAGATAAGGACTGCTAAGAATCACCGCATAGGAAATTTATTCAGTTACATTGTTATGTTAAACTTTATTGTCAATAGTTTGGAGCCCCTAAACGCCTTTATGCAAATACTTGTTTTTGTGTTGTGGTAGACAATTTTGATTATACTGTATTCTAAATATTGAATGAATGGAACTATCATACATTATAAATTATATTCATAATCCTTGCATTATTATGAGTTGAATTCCCAGCGTATTCTTACGCATAAATCATTTCTGATAGTATTCAAGTTTTATGATTTGTTTTGCATACAAAATTAAAAAATGATTACAAACTAATCCTTTCAAAATCTTCTTTAAACATACACACTTGTATTTTACTTACATACTCGTTAACATATTTTTGGTTTTATTATAAAATTGAAGTGACTACCGAACTAATGATCAGTCTGATGTTACATGGCCACTACAGCCCATGTGCACCCGCAACCAATTTCAAACAAATTGATTATAAATGTGTCGTCACCTCTGAGGACTAAAGTGGAATACCTAACAACCTATAATCATACTGGATCCTGCTGCTCAGCAGCAGAAATAGGTAAGATGGTGGTACCTACCGAGACGGACTCCTAGGCAGAAAAGAAGTCCTACTACCTAGGAGTTACATATAAATAACATTGAACTGTCTTTTCATATAGATAATCCTTAATTTGTCGTAAGCGCTTGTCTAAAATAGATAAAAAACTATTGGTAAATCCAATTGTGCATGCCCTAAGCGCATTAAAAAAATTACGTATAACATGATTATACGTAATTTTTTAAAGTAGTTTAAATACACACAAGTTTTCACTAATAACCTTAATATTGTACTTCCAATTTTCCAATAATTTTACGTCAAACTTCAATTAAAAAAAAGTTTGGAAAATCCAAAAGTGCACGACACATAATGCTCATATGATCTTCATATCATCATTCAGGTCACTACATAAAGTCCAAGAAGTATTTAAGTATAAATATACTTAAATATGTATATATCTTACTTACTTTTAGTACGTAGTACTATTATTTATTCTGTGCTTTTACAATATTGTAATAAAATCTGTGATTATTATAATAATCAAGTATGTATCAAATTTGGTTTTTCGATCGAAATCGAATCGATTTCGAATCGATTTAAAAAAAAATATTTATAAGTTAAACAATCATTTATCTTTCTGTCAATGTGCTTTTTATATCATTTGTATGTTCAATATGATTATTAGATACGATTTTATGCGACAAAACGTTGGAATCTTGATTTTTAGGCGCTAGCAGAACATACCTACACGCTTTGTGCTTAAGGCATGCAATATTACAGTACGCGTGCAAACCGAGTTTGGTCTCCACTGGCACAAATGAAATTGTTGATTTGAATTTATTTCTTATATATCTCTCGTTGAGCGGTGAAGGAACATAGCGTTAATAAACTTACATATCTGAGAAATTATTAAATATTTCAAGGGCTTGATGTGAACTCTAAAAACTCTAAAAACCCTCTCAGAAAATATAAGAGGTATGTGCCTAGTGATTAACAAGTCTGCTTTCGACAGGTCTCTAAGTGCTTAAAATACAGCAAAGAGTAACGTCATCATTTTGACGGCTCGATAGCGAAGTAGCTGCGAAGTTGCAGTCCGCGGATTCGAATACCACATCAGATATTATTACTTATATTTATGATTTACAAATAATTGTACCGAGTCTGGATACATTTGCATGTGTAATTGTGTGCAAAACGCCTCGACGATATTGAAGAAATTCCTCGTGTGAGCAACGTCTTTTAAAGGTTTTTTAATAAGTGATTGACCTATTAAACAAGTATGTATGTTTAAAAAAATGCTGTACTCCCTCACCAAATTGAATTGGAATCCATTTTTTTGATAATATTTGGTTGATATTCTGATCACTGAGTAACGTGTACGTAAGAATAAAAAATCCAGTTTTTTTATTCCAATATTATACATTTATCATTCTCAAACGTACGTTAACATTTTAATAAAATTAGTGAACTTGACAACCCTGACACTAATCCGTCGGATTCCAACCTAATTCTAGGTGGAGCCTTTGAAAAAAAACTTACGGTAACAACATAATGACAGCGAAGTGATGTCTGTAAAACGCGACTTCTATCCCCAGCAGTCTTGGATTAATGTCGATTTAATTAAACCTGTATAATTTTGATCTGAGTCTAGGGTCGAGCAGCAATCTACGAAAAATTGGAGATGATATAAAACACAGTTTTATTCGGAAATTGCAAAACTTTATTTAATTTTCTACTTGATTTTATATACATTATTACGTAATTATCTACCTGTAACAATGTACTGTAGATTTTTCGATTTTAATGCTCCTCCCCGTTGTGGATCTGGATATTTTTAACCGACTTCAAAAAGGAGTCCTCCTTTTTGAAGTCGGTTAATTCAATTGTATTTTTTTTATGTGTGTTACCTCATAACTTTTTTTAGGTGAACCGATTTTGATGATTCTTTTTTTATTTGATAGCTGGTGCTTTGCTTTTCATGTGGTCCCATATAAATTTGATCACGGTCTGACTAGTAGTTTTCGAGTTATCCTTAATAATTTATATTGAAGTCGGTTGTACAAAATTTTAATTTTACCACTTGTAATTTTTACGTTCCCTAAAAAAATAAAAACGCAAATTTAACTTATAAAAATTAAATGAAATTAAATTAATTTTCTAACAAAAGACACCGTAGACGGAACTTTATCGACAAAATTGGCGACATATTGAAGATTGGCCAAATTAAGAATACCCTTACCCGACGAGCATGTACACGTAGATCTAAATGTCACGTGGATATCAAAGAAGCGAGAGAGTTGTATCAGGATCACAGAACACAATTACTCTCTACCAAGAGAAGAACGCCAACTTCATACTAAAAAACGGAAACACGTGTTTATGAGTGTACACTAAAAGCGCTACGGTGGGCGCCCATATAAAACTTTTTTAGCGGGAATTTCAAACCTTTGTATTCTGTAACTTTGAATTTTTTATTTAAGGCATGTTCGAGTAATTTTGGCTCAAGCATCACCTGATTTTTGCACCAAAATTACTGGAATATACTTTAGATGTGAGATAAAATAAAACTATAAATAAGTATAGTTATGTAATTTTATTTTCTGGAAGACATATTGTTTTATAAACTATGCATTATTATTGTAATGTTTTTTTATTGCTTTTGCAAATAATATTTCCACGCTTATTACTGATATATGTATAACACGTGTTATTGTCAGAGAGTTATTCTTCACAGAACATTAACGTAAATTTAAATTAGCAAAATTTTCATGGTGAAAATTTAACTCAGCCCAAATACGTGATCTGAAACAGATACAATTCGAGTCAATATAGTAATAATCCCTACAAATAACGGTCAATAAATTCATAATGTTTATAAACTTACCACAATATTGTCATAAGTTTTTCTTTTCCTATTATAGGAAACCTGCAGAAAGTGATCAGATGATTTAGTGTTTTTTATTTGCACAACACTTAACTTACTTTCGATAATGATCACACATCGTGCATAAAATTTTGAAATAATGAATTCATTTATAGTCAATATCTTATACAGAGTTAACATCTCACAAAAAATCTTTACTGTATATTCACGACGATATTATGACTGTGTATTCGTCTACAAACGAAAATGAAGTATTCTGAGCCCATAATAACTGAATTTAAGCAAAAATCAATAATAAGTATTAAAATCTAAACCTATGAAATAAATTTGAATAAATTTCAGAAAATATTTTCAATATGAAAGACGTTGACAAACAAATGTCTTTTTTTTTTCTTCTATTAATTCATGGCTTCTTTTGATAGAATTCTGCTAATATTTAATAATTTAGTTTTAATCAATTAATAGGTAAATTAATTGTGCAAATCTCAGAGTAATATGTATGTAATTATACTTTAAAGAGCAAACCAAAAAAAGTAACACAGAATTAACATTTTAGTTTCTTCCGATATAATATGAATTTTTGTTTCTAATTTTTAAAATGGCAATCTAAAACAACATGAAGGAAAGAAACAGCGATATTTTTTTCTCGCTTTATTTTTACAAGCCCAACATAAACATTGACAAAATCATGATTGTGTGCAGATTTTTCAGCTTTCATACAAAGTTGCATCACCCTGGTCAGGATTGTCTAAAATGAAAGTCCGTCTCTGTCTGTCTTTGGGTGACAGGGGTGAGAATTTATGTATATGGGTGTATGACTTCCATAGAAGTCTCTCATCTCTTAGTCTGCAGTGTAAGTGACAGTATTTGCTTAATGTATATAGTACAGACAATATACTGTGACTGTTTATTATGGATCGAGGATTTTCTTATTTATTTATCTCATTGAATAAGTAAGGAATTTTTGTATTTAAGGCACTCTTTATAGGTTTATCTATGACAAACATGTTTATATACATAACATATTCGTATGTCTTTGTGTTTAGACTACCTGGCTACCGAGCCCTTGAGCCTCATTGGTCTAGTGGTACTAAACGCAACTGCTAAGTATGTGGTCCCGGGTTTGCATCCCAGTTCGAGCCAAAATTCATTTTTGGGTTTTTCTGTCAAAAAGTTCTCAGTAGCAGCCCCGAAGTCAGAAAGCATGCGGTGTTTGAACCCCGTGTCTCGATAAGCACGTAAAGCCTTTGGTTCTGTGTCTGATCTATCTTCGATCGTGTTAGATAACCGTCCCATTGAACTATGAGATTGAGGGATAGAGAGTACACCTGTGCTTGTGCACACAATCGTACACTTTAATCTAGACCTGACTAGCCTCCATTGATGGCTAGTCTCTAGAGACTGAGCGGCGTCACCGATATTCAGTCTAGAGGACGTTATCATTACCGAGTCCTTGGTTCGAATTCCAGATAACATGTGTACAACAATACAAACAATTGGTTTTGTAGTCTGGTTGTGTTTTCACTTTAAGCTTAGTTGATGTCACTAACTGGATTTATATTAATGTTAATAACATATTATTTTTTAAACTACAGAATACCTTGGCAATTAAGAACTCTAAATATATGTTTTATTAATGTTAATTACACATCAATACTTATAAATAAAATTGAAGTGTTTGTCTGTAATATTGAAATAACTGACTTCTATTATTAAGCTCACAATGTTATAATGGGTTATAATTCAGCTATTAAAACATAAATAACCATTTTTAAAATTTTGCCTCTCTGTCTTCGGAATATTCGAAATGGCTGAACCTATTGTAATCAAACTTTACTTAAAGATATAACAATGCCCTTAGTTTTTTTATTGAAAAAAAAAACTACTTTAAATCTAAATCACTACACATTAATAAATCCTATCTAGGCAAAGCCGGAGAGGGTCGCTAGATATAAATATAAAAGTAATGTTATATACAATAATAAATATATTATACTTGCGCCGCCGTGTCCATTTAAAAAAATCCGATTTCTATTCTCCCGGGCGGGATTGGGAGTTGCGTGGGTTCAGACTTAAAGAAAGGTCCGTGTTGTAGGCGGGCTGACTTTATCAAATTACAACCTGTGCCGTTTTGTACGCCGACAAAGGCACCGATATTCTTTGGCCCACCTTTACTAGAAGACAATTCAACTGTAGAACATTGCGTTAGACGTGAATTCAAACAATCGTCGCATTTCCATTGTTCTTATAAGTGTACGGTTAAAAGGTGTCAAACACATTTTTATTTTGTTCTAGTGAGAACGAACAAGCATTCAGCCTATCTGATGGTGAGTGATTACTGTGATCGTGGGCCACTTAGGCGTTATATTTTCATTCCTGATATTAAGATAGGTGTTTTATTCTAATTCTAAATTATATGGCACAATTCAGTAGATCTTAAGCAAAATCAAAATAAACCAACGATTGTGGAGTTCTTTTGCCGTTTCTTCTCCAGTCAAAGGAACCATTTTGAAAAGGTAGTAGATTAAAAATATATCAGGAATATAGGATGACGTTCTAGTTGGTAACTTGAACTTGATATTCCTTATTCCATTTAAAAGTGTAACAACTTAAAATTAATAAAATTTTAGTTATTATAGTAATTATTTTTTGATTTCATACATAATACTCATTTATAAAGGAAAATATTTCTGCTGCGTGGTTGTCAACTGTCAAAGCATAACGACTACCTACATACAATTTTTATCAATATGGAAAAAATCCAGGGAAAGATGCGGGGTACAGCACATTTCAAGTCAATATGAAGCTATGTAATATAAATACTTTTGAGTGCTGTAGAGATCAGTTTAGATTTTTTAATGAATATCTCCGCTCCGCTACATTCACAGCCGGATTTCGGTGGGCTGTTTAAAGGTAAAAGGGGATTAAATATACATATTAAACGATGCCATACTAAAAGTATTACGGCTTCACAGCCTACCGTAGAAATTTATAACTCTATTAGTAATTCCTCTAATGACACAAATATTTCCCGTTTTTCGGAGCAAATTTACAATTATCATCGTAATGTACCAGTGGTTAAAAGAATTCCTAGAGATGCGAGGATGCAGCTTGCTAAAGCATTGTCATGCGCTATTCAAAATTGTTTCACTAATAGTGAAAAGAGTTGGCAAAAATTATTTACTTTCGCGTATTCATTTTTTTTTATAGAATAAGGGTGACAAACGAGCACACAGTCCACCTGATGGTAAGTGGTTGCAGTGGCCCATAGACATCTACATCTATCTTCGTTTGCGAATTTAAATGCAGATGCGTTGTCAGCCGTGAGGACTAAGATAGAATGCCTTTTTCCAGTAAAAGGGTCTCCGGTACTCTACACTCACCATACGAAACACAGCAGCATTAAGCTGCTATTTTACGCTGGTATTCTGTGAGAGCGTGGTCCTTCTCCGGTCAAGCCGACCCATTCGTGCTACAACTATACTATTAATATAGCTGCAGCATGGCTCTATATTTTCATTTTGATTTTCATTTTGATAAAACAATAAATAAATCAATTACGTCTCAACTAAAAGAGACATCTTTTCAAAATTTAGATTACCCAATTAATACTCATTTATCTCGACCACGTCCTAAATTTGATTTAAAAAAAGTTGTTGAGTCGAAAGTAATAGACGGCGACTTAAAAAATGCATCCTGTATTTTATTCTCAGACGACATCCTGGCTCCTCGTAATGTCGAAACTCTTGAAGGCCTTCGTCAGAAGCATCCTTCGGTCAATTCTTCTCAAAGTTTACCGCTGCCTCCCAAGACTTCTATGCAACCTTTACAAATTTCTGAAAAAGACAGTTTAGAAGCAATTATGTCATTTTCGAATGGCTCTGCTGGCGGCATTGACGGAATTATGCCTCAACATCTTAAAGATCTTGTAAGCGTAAAAGGTGACGCCGGTGGAGTACTTCTTAATGACATTACAAAATTATGTAACTTTATGCTTTCTGGTAATGTTAATCCAAATTTCATTCCATTCTTATATGGGGCAAGATTATGTGCCTTCAAAAAAAAAGGATAACGGTATCCGTCCTATTGCCGTTAGTTCCACATTTCGACGCTTAACTTTAAAATTAGTTTGCAGGCACATAATCTCTAACCTTAAGACAAAATTTCAGCCTACTCAAATAGACATTGGCACTAGAGGTAGCTGTGAGGCGGCGGTACATTCAGTGCGTATATTTTTAACAAATTCTGATGCAGATGTTCTTGTGAAGGTTGACCTAAGGAATGCTTTTAACTCCATCGATAGGGTAACCCTGATGAAAGAAGTGGCTAACAATACTCCCGAAATTTATCATTACGTTTGGCAATGTTATACTCAAAACACTAACTTGTTTTACGAAAACCATATTATCAATTCTGATGTCGGTGTTCAGCAGGGTGACCCACTAGGTCCAGCACTTTTCAGTTTGGGAATTCAACCCATTATTTCAAATTTGAAATCCAAGCTGAATGTCTGGTACCTGGACGACGGTACACTTGGAGGTAGAGCAGATGACGTCCTCAGTGATCTTACTCATATTTTTCGAAATTTTAAAAATATTGGTCTTGTACCAAATAGCAATAAATGTGAAATATTTTTGGTATAATTTATCTAGTTCTACCAGAGACACTTTACTTCAAAATTTCAATCATATTTCTGCAGGAATAAAAACTGTACGGAACCGTTATACCTGCTGGTGCCCCGTTATTTTTCGATAGTATTAAACCTTATTCTCTCCTTATAGCTCTTATTATTTTAAAATATTGTGTACTTGTACCTAGATTTACATACTTACTCCGCTCGAGTCCAGTCTGAAATGTTCGGATATTTTAAAAGATATTGATAATAATCTTAAAGTGGCTAGAGAAAAATTCTAAATTTAACTTTAAATACAACAGCCTGGACTCAAGCTACTTTACCTATAAAATTTGGTGGTCTTGTTGTGAGAAATCTTTCTAGCGTTGCATTGCCTGCTTTCCTTGCTTCCGTGCATAGTGTCAGTGACTTATGTAACATAATTTTAAATAATAAAGTAGACCTGTGCTTTGCTACGGAGGCAGGGCAGACATGGCAAGTGCTCTGTCCCGGCGAAAATGTTCCACTGGAAGTTAACCAACAAAAACAGTGGGATATTCCGTTGGTACAGAACGTGCAGAGAGATTTGTGTCACAATTTCTATAGTGATCAAGATCAAGCATGCCTTCTAGCTGTTTCGACTAAGGAATCTAGTCACTGGTTACACGCTTTACCATCAAGTAATCTCGGCACATTACTTGATGGGGAAAGCTGCGCATCGCCGTAGGAATACGACTAGGAGCGGCGATTTGTCAACCCCATCAGTGCCACTAAGGTGGCAGCGTCGACAAGTTTGGGCTCCACGGACTCTCATGTAAGAAAAGTGCTGGTAGGTTTTCAAGGCATGGTTCTTTGAAGATGTCATCCGAAGGGCTCTTGTCTCTATAAATGTTCCCTCGGTTTTAGAGCCTTGTGGAATATTTAGAGACGATGGCAGGAGACTCGACGGTATGACATTGGTCTCTTGGGAGAGAGGTAAAGCCCTAATGTGGGATGCTACTTGCGTAGACACTTTGGCGGCCTCATCTCAAGGGTACCTCGTTTAGAGCCGGGGCGGCATCAGAGGCAGCTGAACTGAGTAAGTGGCGCAAATATGAGTCTCTGAGAGATGACTACATATTCGTGCCATTTGCTGTAGAGACTATCGGTCCGTGGAGTCCACGTGCGGTGAAGTTCCTAAAGGAACTCCATCCGCGACTGGTCGTTGCTGCTGGTGATAAGAGCCCTGGTTCTTTTCTCGCTCAAAAGCTAAGTATAGCCGTTCAGCGTGGAAACGCAGCCAGTGTTCTTGGCACGATACCGCGGGGAGTAGGACTATATGATAATTAAGTTACTAGTTTTTTTTTATTATAGTTTTTAATATTGTATATAATAAAATATTGTATATTATGTTATGTAAATAAATGTTTATTTTTAGTTGAAGCCAAGTTTTACTTTTCATTAAAATTTAAATTAAATTTTAATGAAAAATATTATGTCCTTACATATGAAATTAGCGTTTTGTACGGGAGGAATATAAAGTCATTTTTTTTTGTAAAATATATTTAATTAATCAAAGTATGCACCGTTATTATCTATGCACTTTTGCTATCTCATAGGTAGTTCATTGATCCTTTACTAAAAAAACATGGGGGCGAGAATCAATAAACTCTTTGAAGGCGGTTTGGACTGCCGCATCGGAGTTCAATTTTTTTCCTTGTAAGAAGTTGTCCGAATTCCGGAAAAAATGGTAATCTGTTGGAGCAAGGTCTGGGAGTACGGTGGATGTCGCAGACATTCCAATTGTAGCTCATCTAACTTAGTGGTTGTTTGTTGTGCAGTGTGTGGTCTTGCGTTGTCGTGAAGCAGCAGTGGCCTAGAGCGATTGACCAATCTCGGTTGTTTAGCAGCTAGTTCTTCCTTCATGGTTTGCAGTTGCTGATAATAGATATCTGCCGTAATCCTTTGGCCAAATTTTAGAAAGCTTTAGTGAACGACACCGGCGCTAGTCCACCAAACACTCACAAGTAACTTTTTCTGAGTCAATTTTCGTTTAGGGCAGGATTTGGCTGGGTCTCCAGGGTTCAGCCATTGTGACGAGCGCCTGATTATCGTACAGTATCCACTTTTCATCACAAGTAATGATTCGATTTAAAATCCCTTCATTATTGTGTCGGTTTACCAAAGTAACACAGCAGTCGACGCGTGTTTGCAAGTTCGATTCACTCAATTCATGAGGTACCCATCGTTCAAGTTTTTTACTTTCCTGATTTGCTTGAAGTGGATTAATACAGTTTTATCACTTACCCCGAATCCTGCAGCTATCTCTGAAGTGCTTTGTGATGGATCCGCTTCCACAATAGCCTTTAATTGTTCATTTTCCACTTTGGTCTCCGGCCGTCCCTGGGGTTGGTTCTGAAGGTCGAAATTTCCAGAACGAAAACGTTGAAACCAAAACATACCATGCTTTTTCGACACCAGCGCCGTACACATCATTAATCCTTCGAGCTGTTTCTGCAGCACTGGTGCCACGGTAGAACTTGTACTGTAAATATACCATGTTTACCATTGTGCGATAATAAGCGACGCCAAAGAATAAAATAATGAGGAAAAAACAAATTAATGACTGTTTTCAAAACTCAAATGTACCAGCTAAATGAATTTATAAATTTGAATTTGGAATTCTTAACCAAAGAGGAGATATTTCAGATCAAAGTGGTCAGTACGACAAAACGCTAATTTCATATGTAAGGACCTAATAAAACCTGAATTCAAAACCAGCAGGGTTTATATTCCTCGATACACTATTCCTTAGCACCGCAGGAGGAGCTTATTTAAATATAACAGAAATTATAATAAATTAAATAATTAATAAAGAAATTATTTTATTCTTTTTAGTCAGTTAAGTCACAAAGTTTTACATATTTTTTCCTCCTGTGTGAGCAGGTTTCAGTTTTGTATGTCGCATTGTAAAATAAATCCCGCATTAGAAAGTTGTTTGTATGCCCTACAAATAATTCTTACGGGTCTGGATGTAAGTTCTGGTGCAATTTATGTATGTAAACCGCCTCTAAGATACATACATGAGAATATCCTATTGTGGTGTTAACGTTTTTTAAAAAGACAAATATAAGTTTTTTCTATAATTTCTGAGTGAAAACCGAACTAGCAGTTCACCTGTCTTCAAGTGGCTACTGCAGCCAACGGACACCCACAACCAACTTCAAGCAAAGAATGTCACTTCCAAGATATTGCCTCCTACAGCATGTAGTTATACTGGTTCTTCATACTTTTCATACAAATAAAATGGCTATACTGCTCTTTGATGGCATAAATTGTAAAAGAGTGATACCTATCGAAAGAGGTTTCTAGGCAAAATAATCCCGCTATCTAATGTGGCACGTAGTCATATCAATAAGATACATAAATCTTCAGGTGACAGGACTCCTTTCCTGCCTAGTATATCTTCTGGGTATGAACTACCCTCGTACCTATTACTGCTGGATAATGTCAGTGCTTGCACCGCTGTTTATCGATCTGGAGAATATAGAGAGCGAGTATAATAACACTTGAAACTTCTCACTTCAGTTTCATAAAAAAAACATAAGTACATGCATTTCAGAAAAGCTAAGCTACTTGCGCAAAAACTTCCTCTTGGATTGAAAACGACGACCAAAAATAAGTCAGCAGACTCTTAGATTATTTAATAATAAATTGCACAAAAGTAATAAACTCCAAACACATTCAATACTTCAGAATAATTCACAAAGCATAATTCGAGTTGTACGCAACTTGGATTTGAAATCGTTTTGCTGATACATCTTATGCATTCTCTTCATTACTATTGCGCCCGCGTTGCAATTGATTAGTATTGAAAAGGTTCTTTGTTCACAAACAGAATACGTGGAATGGTAAGCTAGACTTTGACCAGACAAACAAAATTCGTTCCTACAAATTCGTCCCCTAAAACAAAAAGAAATAGATATTGTATTGAGATTTACGACGAAATCGTAATAGCTTTTTGTTTGCATCAGCTGCATCGGAAAAATATAAAGTTCAAATAAACATTGTACGTTTTCACCAACAGTATTTCTATTCTGTTAGCAGTGGAGTAAATTTAAAACAGACAGATAGTGATAAAACGTTATTGCATATTTGAATACGAGTAAATATAAATAGTAAACAAATTATTTTATCTTTAATAACTAATTAAAATTTATCCCGTTTCACTGTTGGACACAGGCCTCCTCTCTTATCTGAGTGGGTTACGAAGCAATCAGTCCGCCGGGCTGCTCCAGTGAGTGTTGGGGAAAAGTTGTTCTTCACGACTGAGCACGTAGCAAATCAGCACTTAGGGATTGAACCTGGGTTGCGCCAGTAGGAAATTTACAACGAGCGCTTAGCCCCTGAGCTACCACGGCTACTAAATTATTGCATTTTTCATAAATTAAATTTTATACAAGTAACTACACATTTCTTACAAACTTAAACATTATTCTATATTCGGTTCTTATCCCGTGATAAATCATAGGCGCTTACAACTTTTATTATACCAGTTGGCGATATAGAGGAATTTTAAACGAAAGGTAAAATTTAATTTAAAACGACATATAAGTATTCATGAAACGTTTAAATGCTTCATAATATATTTTTTACAAAAACTGATTATTACTATTTTATAATAAGTAACAAAACTTCTGATAAAATGTCTGTATAGAATTGGAATACAAAACATGTAAGAGAACGACGATATCGAACATAGTTTTCCAAGGTTTTGAAGGCTTGACATACAGGGATACGATGGCTATCCAAGTACAGAACCAGAGTACGAAACCTATCGAACTGCAGAGAGGTGTAAACCAAAGTGATATTATATCTACGAAACTCCTCACCGTTACATAATCTACAGGACTTGAAAGGATACGGTATCAGCATCAATGGCGAATAGATAGTATAGACACTTACGTTTCGCAGCGATTAAGTTATTATGGCAAAATCGCTGGAAAACCTTAACACTATCATCAATGACATCAATAGTGTCTCTCGACGGGTAGGTACTGATAAATACGAAGATAACTAACGGCCACGTCACACGAATGCCGGTAGTTATTGGAAACACTACGCTCGAAGTCGTTTATAAAAATATGAATGTGGTTCAAAATATCATTGACAAGTGATTTTTTTTTGCTTTAATGCGGTTTCATAGAGACAAAAGTTTGGTAAAATTATACAGAACGAAAAAGAAAAACTATTATCAGTATGCTACAGTCGTTCGAATAGGTTCTTTGTCGATTGGAAATTTTGATTCTTCAGTCATAAATCTTGAAGAATCGACCGTACCGTTAACACTACAGCCTATCAACAGTCCACAGCTGAACATAGGCCTCCCCCATAGATTACCACAAAGTAAGTTCCTTAGCCACCTGCATTCATCGACTATCTGCGTGTTTCTTTAGGTCGTACTTCATCTAGTAATATATAAAATAATATTATAAGATATAAAGTTATTATATTATAAGATAAAAATAAGTAAAATGCCCGCGCATTTTAATTATTTAATAGTACTTTATATCTTATAATATAATATAACATATTCAAGTTCTAATTGCTTCGTATCTACAATGTTTTTTAAAAGAAAGTCAAAGGAAGTTTTCTTTAAGTGTCAAAACTGGTTTATTCTATATTAAGGTATAAGTAAACGACTAAGTTTCATTATGTCTTATCTGACAGCCCACATGATACGGTATTAATTAAACACGCCGACGGACTCATGAATTATCATGAGGTTAATAGTCACCAATGAGCTTGGAGTAATTATGTAGATGAACCGCTGTGCGCTAGCGCAAGTAGTGGGGAGACGTCCGGTCAGCGCTGCACCAAGGTCGCTTTTAATATACTTTTAATACAGAAAGTGAAGTAGGCATTTAACATGAAAATATTGAAGAGAACGTGACTTATAATGGTCAAGTTACGAAGATTTGAATCCCAGACGGCGAATACATTTGTGCTAAAACATGTTTTGTTTGGTTTTTATGCCTGGAAGGTTTGTAATTTTCGGAGTTTATCTGTTACCTTAAAGTGTTAGTGTTAGGGTAAGTGTAAGCCAGGAAATGAGCAGCAGGTTCTTCCTAACAATAACTAAAAATAAAAACTGTGACTGCCATCCCGCCTGCTAAGCGTGGCAACTATGGCAAATATATGAGGCATTCTATGATGGCGGCCTATGTTCAGTAGCAGACTTGATATCATTTTATAGGCTGTAACAGTAACGGTGTACATGATAAGAATATTAATATTTTTTCTTCTTAGCGTATAAAATTGTATATAATTTTCTCTGCTTAATGGTTTCACCACATACATGTCACGGAAAGATCGATTGTACAATTTAACCACTCTACAAAAAGCTTACTAACTCATCTCCTGTTTTCGTAATATGGGTATTATATTACACATTCGAAAACTTATAATAGGATTCAGAACTTGTTTCTTCCGTCTTGCTAAGAAGATCAGATCAGAGTTAACTTAATACAAAAAAAAATTGTAATATTTTCCATATTTGGAAAATATAAACACGTGATATTTAAAAAAAAATAAAGAAGACAATATATTTTATAAGTATTACATTTTCCATTTATTTGTGTTACTCCTAATTTAAATATTGCTTCTGGTAAACACAGTAAAATTTACTGCACTTACATTTAAAATAATATCATTTTATATAATGTCTGGATAATTTTAAAACCTCCTGCTGAGTAATCACAAGCGCTCGGTAAAATTCGTTACGTTATCTGCCAACCTGCATAATCTGTGACAGGTCTCGGTCAGGAGGCGGTACCGAGACTAAGAACGCGCGCGCATCGCTCGCGTGCCGCCGCCTGCGCCACCCAAGCGCTGCTACCGACAATGTTAATCGAGATATTTTTCTGCTGTATGTTTATATTTTGGTTTGTTATAAAAAGTTACAACATATGAGGATGTGTCGTAATTTTTATTTTATTATAACGCAATGATTAATCTGTTAACGTTAAATAAACATTTCACTAGTTTTATTTTCCTCGACGTGTAAATTATATTCTTAAAATTGTACACTATTGACCGGAAAGGGCTGCAAGGGGGGCCAAAAAGAAACTTAGAAACAAATAGTTCTTTCGTAGTTATAAAAATTCTTTTCTTTCTTAAATAATCAACATTATACTACCAATTGTATATATTTTTCTAACTATCAATTTTTATATAATTTAATAATTATTTTATCTAAATTTCTTTTTAAGCTTACACTTTAATTTCTGGTGACAGATTTTGACGACGGGTTTTAAAAATATGATGGACATGTAACCTTAGACGAAAAAACACCAGAACAAAACCTACTAGTTTGAGATTCGTAAGGGCAGATTATATAACGATTAAAAGTTACCAATAATTGCGTTACATACGTGAGGATACTAAAAAAACTAAGGTATTTTTATATATATCCTCCTGCTGGATACAGGTCTCTTTTCGTTTCTGAGTGGAATTCTTGAGCTGGGAGAAATCCGCCGTAATACCACAATTCGTGTATGTAAACTTCACTCGTCTCTTAAAAATTTCCTTAGTTATGCAGGTTTATTCCTTATTTTTCCATCATTGCTTAGCACGTTTAAATCAGAACTTAAATTTGCATTTCACAGTCTTTTTGATTTGCAGCTGTAAATTGCCGGCATGCATTAAAAGTTTAAGAAGAGCGTTTATCCCCTGTGCTAACACAGCTCTAAATATGAGGATAACACTACATCATATACCGTGCTTTTATAAAATGGAATATTTTTATATTTTGCTTCTGAATTTTACAGCCACATTTTCTTGTTTATGGAACCATTTTGATACTGCATCTTAGATGTATCTACTGCTCGCTTTCAAGACCACCTTCCTGGCTCAGGTGCGCGATGAAGGTATTAAACTGAATCACCCATTATGATTAGAGGAAAATTGCTTGCCTGGTCTATATTTGCGATCAGCTGAAGCAGTTTTAGCCTGAGGGTCTATTGATTAGAAAATACTTAAATACCTTATGTTTTGCGTAGTAGGTTATTTTGTAATTATGCGGTATCATGAAGAACCAACGTAATTATTGTTTATTACTCTAATCGACTATACGGTATAACGATTAACTTGTCATCGATATAGAGAGATTTGAATATAAAATAATTGCTTTGATACTGGCATTTAGGGCATGTATTTTTAATCTGGGCTAAAACCACAGAATGCTCAACGGTACAAGGTACTAAAATCCAATGAATAGCAAAGAAACATAATGCAATGGTAATATTTTTTTATTTTTATACAAGTTAGGGGGACAAATAACACACAATTCACCTGAAAGTAAGTGAATATTATGGACTATAGACTCCTACGTTTACCTCCAATTAAGATTTAAAACGAAGATGCGTTGTCATTTCTAAAGACTAATATGGAATACTTCTATCAGACTCTTTAGTCCCCGGATCTCGTAATCCGCCATATGAACTAAAAAGTTTCCGGATCTCGTAATCCACCATATGAAAGAAATAAGTCGCCAAGCCATTCGTGCTGACGTTTTCTTTCTTTTGGAACATAATACAGATGCAGCGTAGCACTACTACATAGAGCGACTCTACCACATTCCTCTGGGCTTAATAAATATGTCGGATTTAATTGTGTGTATCAATAAAGAGGTGGAATATCGGGGTGTAGGATTCTGAAGATAATTCTTCACATATACGAGTAACTTTCACCAATGAAGTAGTAGCAGTCAGCTAAGTAAGCAAGCAACTGTTAAATAGTGGTGCATTTTTACAATATAGATAGTATTTAAATTAATAGCAATAGTTGGCTGTCACCAAAAATACAGCGAATATACGAATTCATAGTCCACCTAATGGTAAGTGGCTACTGCAACTAATGGACACTTCCAAACCACTTTAAAGAAAGAAGGCTTCAGATGCGTCCTCCGAGAACAGCGGTGAAATACCGTACAGCCTGTAAATATACTCTATACCTATACCATGGTTCTCTATACCTGTCAGACAGAATACAGCAGTCAACGTACTTCTGCATGGCGGCAGAAATAGGTAGAAAGTGGTTTCTACCCAGACTCCTAGGCATAAAAGAAGTCCTACCTACCTGCCTAGTTATTATTTAGTTCACATCACAGCCTATAAAAGTTCACTGCTGAATATGCCTGAAATTATTTGGGTGTGTTTTTACCGTTACATCCCATTAGATTCCACTGCTGAAGATAGGCCTACCCCATAGATTACATCAAAGTGGGGATTTTGCCATAGATGATACGCTTGGCAGGCGGATTGGCAACCGCAGATTTTTTATTATTTTGAGATGTTATCAGGTAGACGCTGCTGCCTATCTCGTGTTTCAGTTTCCTTCTGTCGCCTCTTACGACACCCACAGGACGATATGGGGTAGTGGATATTCTTACAATGCCACTACAAGATGAATTTAATTGAACATTAAAATATCTTGGAGAATTCATCATTTCTACGTGGGGGTTCAATTAAATTTTAAAGGTCGTTTTCAAAACATTTACACTAATTTACATTCCAATGCGTTTGGCAACGAAGCAGGTAGTATCGTCTTACAATTTCCAATAATATAAGGTAACTAATACGACCACACCTACTGCTTTCGGATGATAATAATTTATTTCTGAGTGTGCATAAAATTTCTGGAATGCGTTTAGCCAATTACAGAAACAAGTCATAAAGTACACTATAGATGCTAAAATTTGGCAGCTCGGTATAGCAGTGATTAAGGTTTTGACTGTGATTCTATAGGACCCAGGTTCTAATCCCGCACAAAACAAGTATTGGCATGGCCTAACAATATTTGTTTCGATCTGGTTGTTAGTCTATCTGCAATTTAGGTATATAAAACTCCTCCATGCAACAATAGTAATCCGTATTGCGAGTGTGACGTTTTTATTTTAAATAAAATGAAATAAATAAACTGAAAATAAGTTTTACTCATTTTCACTTATGAACTTTACGGTGTGAACATAAGGCGATATGTGTTAATTTAAAACAAGGTAGATTAGTCAAAAAACTTTTATTCATATGTCTTTACAAAATCCATCATTATCAGCAACATCAGAGAATAAACAACACGACATGAATTCGAGAAGTCACCAAGAAGTACATTGATAAAAGAATGCAGAAACGACAAAGCTAAATGATAAATCTGGACGTCGAATAGAAATCGTTTAGCATTATTTATTTGCGAAGTAAGGAACCTCAACACTACCTTCGTGGCGTGTTGCGATATTATCACGTGCTTAAACGCGAGAGTCCAACGAAATACGTCATAGTAACAAGTCACATTTCTTCGTATACTGATAAAGTAACTAGCACGCAATCTTAAACGAACATCCATTTTTTATACAAGTAAGGATGACAAACGAGCAAACGATTCGCCTAATGGTAAATGGATGCTGCAGCCCATAGAAACATAAGTACATATTTTATTCTCGAGACATTACCTAACCTTCTGGGTGATAGGCGTGAGGGTTTCATAAGCGTCTCTCTCCCTTCTTCCACATCCATTTATCTACGCATACAACATGTTCGTCCGACAAGGGCGCTCTTAATTTGGCATATTTTTAATATATCGCCAATTTGGTCGAGAAACTTCCATTCCGAGAGTCTTTGCCTTACCTCCGACATTGAATCAAAAAGCAAATGTGTTGAAATGTTAAGATGGAGTGCTTTTCTAAAGCAAAAATGGTCTTCAGTTTTGTCACTCATCATACAGAATATCAGCATTTTGCTGCTATTTTACGCTGATATTCTGTGAGTATGGTCTTTCCCCGATAGAGTCAACCCATTACTTGATGCAGTCATACAGCTTCAGCATGACTATGCCTCGTATAACCATCGCAATAATTGTTAAGTAAAATTAAACAGTTTATTTTCTGATACGGTCTGGCTTAGGTTATAGAAGGTTTACGGAGTAAAACCATATAAAGGTAAAGTTACAGCATGTACGAGTATACGTCCCAGTTCTGGGCACAGGCAACGTCTAATTTCTACGAAAGCTATTGAGAAATGAGACCACTGCAGAAGGCAGTGTGAGTTAGCGTAGTCCACATGTCCTCGAAATAATTAACTCCTCGGTCATCAGGTTAGCTCACGATGGTTCTTGACCGCCATTACGTTGTAAATCAACATTTAAAATTAAAATTGTAATTTTTATTTGTACCGGCGTGGATCGAACCTAGGCCGCTCGCGTTCTTTGAAATTTACGTCTAGCGCTCAGCTCCTGAACTACCACGGCTTTAAATAAAACCACAACTGCCAAGTAACTAGACAAAATTCCAGCGTTATTTTACAGAGATACGTGACATAAAAACGTTCGTGTAACAAGTATAAAGAGTCTTTAGGGATCTTTCTGATATATGACTATCAAAGTAAATATTAATGAAAGAGAATCTCATATATTGCGCTGGGATATTTTGATATTTAAATAATCCATGCGAAGATTTACAATGTAAATAAGATTTTTGCTATAATGAAAGAGTTTTGTATGGTGATGTAGCGCGGTCATGAATAAACGATAAGGGGCGTTCGTGATTATATTATAAAATATTACTATCTCAAGGAATTTCATTATTTATAAGAATGTTTTTAATGAAAACAAATACTAAACTCAAGTAGATATTCTTGATATTATTTTTTTAGTTTTGTACGAGTGAAAAATAATAAATAATCAATACTTTCATAAAGAACAAAGAAACTCGCCACTGTCGCGGCACTACAAAAGCACTTAAAGTCTTGAGTTTTGAGAACTTTCTAACATTAAAGTAAAAAGGGGAAATAGTTTTATTTAATATTTGAGTGACATATGAACTCACGGTCCACCTGATGATAAGTAGGTAATGTCCATGAACAACTGGAAACATTTTCAGACACTAAAGATCACATAGATTAATACCCATGGATTTAAGATGGAATGCCTTACATTCTTTAACTATATAGGCTATCTTTCAAATCCTGACTCAGCAATATATGCGCGAATTTGTTTCCAATACAGTGACCCAGAATTCTATACAGAAAGGAATTACCATGTTTTAAAGGTTTTATTTGGACACTAGGATTTTCCTCGTACAGTGAAGGCGTTTTACTTACATAATGCATAAGAACAGATATCCAAACCCGGATTTTTATTTTTGGGCCATATAAACACTTGTTCTCTGCGGTATTCGAACCCGCAGCTCTCAGCATCGTGTCTCATTGCTAAGCAACTGCGCCACCGAGCCATCTTAGCAGCTTGTTAATTATTATAGTTACAACATGATATACATTGCAATTTTCCTTTTTTTTCATATACTTCTCCAGTTGTGACTTGTGACTCTAAACTAGGACCTGATTCAGTAGTGTAGTACACTTAAGTAATAAGCAATAACCAAGGTCTTTTGCGTATAACCACAGAATAAATAGTAGTACAAGAACAGAAGGATCACTCTCTGATAGCAAACTTGCAAGTTCAAACCTAGTTACAACGTCGCTAATGTTCATAATACTTTCCACGCCTCGGATACGACCTTGGTTAAAATGGCCTACCGATTAAATCGTCGAAAAAAATTAATGCGGCGCGCGTATTAAATCAAAATGCACCTTACGTCCGCGTGCGATAGTCTGTATCACTTAGCCCATTACGCGCCTTTGTTAAGGCCGCTCACACTGTAGGGTTAGGTTTTGTGAGAAAACAAATTGAATCCTTTGATATTAGTTGTTAGTAGAATACACCGAGGTGTTATGCAATGTATTAGTAATTTGCTGATAAGAACGTTATTCTTCAATGTGATGAAGGTTAATATGCAACATCGAGAAAAATTATGATTATAACAACGTAAACGTCTTTGAAAATCAGATAATTTACCTACTTACAATTTTTAGCCGACTTCAAAAAAAGGTGGAGGCACTCAATTCGACTGTATTTTTTTATGCGTGTTACCTAAGAACTTTTTTCTAGGTGAACCAATTTTGAGTATTCTTTTTTATTTGAAAGCTTGTGCTTAGAATTTATATATCCCATATAAATTTGATCAAGATCTGACCAGTAGTTTTGGCGTTATCCTTATTAATGCGTATTATAATGCGTATTAATATTGAAGTCGGTTCTTTTTAAAAAACGTTACCTCCAAACTAGGATTTTCTCCTGTATCGCGGGGGTAGTTTACATACACAGATTTCACAAGGACAAACATCCAGACCCAGAACAATTATTTGTAGGCCATACAAATACTTGTTCCGTGCGGGATTCAAGCCCGCGGCCCTTAGCGCTGCAACTCATTGCTAAGCCACTGCGCCACGGAGCCGTCACTTGTCTGTTTCACTTTTTTTGCTATTTACAAACATGCGACACGCGACGGCATTATTAATGAAGGAGTGGCAATGATCTCTTTCTTTTATCGACCAAGTGTTAAACTAATAACCAGTATATTATGCTAATCTTGCATTAGTAGGCAGTCACTAGTACTGGGAGGTCTACTTACACTGAACGATTTTTAAGGTTATTGGCATTATACGCGAAAAAATTGAAAACCACGAAGCTGTGGTCGGGTCGCTAATCAAATAATAAATCTGTAACTATGGCGTCAGTAACTAGGTACCTAATTATCTAGATCTACCTATAAATAATAATATCTTACCTTTCGGTATCCTTAGGAACAGTAAAAAATTAAAAGTCGATATTCCTATTGTTATTTAAGCACCCGCATTCTATGCAGTACCTTTTGGCTTTTTAGAGGCCATACTTGAATAAAAATTCAAAAATAAATATCAAAAGTGCCTAAATACATACTTATAAGAGAAAAATACTTTTTGTTAATGTAAGGCGCGCATCAGCTCGAATGCGCGCATGACAACCTCACGGAATTAGTCCCTTGTAGGGGGCCGCGCAGCATAGGTATATTTTAAAGCATCCCTAACCGACGAGCATGTATGCCTAGACATACAGAGTTATTTTTGAAAGAGTAATCAAATTTTAAACTTAAGTTCAAATATATAAATAATAATATATCGTTATTGCAAATTAAGAAAATACGAGTAAATAAGGCTTCTATTTTAATTTAAAATTAACCCAAATGAATGTAATTTATGGGCAACAACATTTTTGCCTACCGATCGACCCTTACGAATGTCTGCGTGCGCAATAAAATCAGTTAAAATAATGCATTACCATGCATTTTGAATTTAAAAGATAAAAAGTACAGAATGTTTGTGATTTTTTTTTTTTTTCTTCACAATTTGCCTATATTACTTATTATATATAGTGTATATGTAGATGTGAAAGAAGTGAGATGAGTGTATCAGAATCTTGGTAAATGTAACTCCGTAGTCTCCGCTAACCTCTCTAGGTGACAGTTGTGAGAATTTATGTTTTTTAATGTATATTAATTAAGTCTTTATGAAGTATTCCTTTTTTCTCTAACTGCAACTGGAGCAAACGTTATTGCAAATACATTATTTATTGTGTGCTTACGCTTTAGGTAGTATTGTGTTTCTCCTTGTATTTTTGACACTAAATCCTAGCACTTTTGTACTTGCTTTAATATGTCCTAGTCAATTTGAATTATTAAAAAATTATCGTCGCGTACCTAATCGGTCAAGAGGACAATACTCACAATCAAAAAGCCACATGCCCCTTGAATACTTAGAATACACAATTATCAATACTTTTTCGTGATTCTATTTAAAGTGACGTTAAAAAATGTTTATGTATTTTTATCTCTCTTATCACCTTGCAATTGAAGTATAATATTTAGATATTGTATTTTGTCAAATAAATGTTATAGTTTGAATTCATAAAGCATCACAACAAAAATGTTAATTAAAGTTAAATTACAGCCTATATAGTGTACGCCGCGCTGCCTCAATGCGTGTTGGCGAACTTTACATGTTTTCGAAATATTTTTTTCTTATTTCTGAGAGATGCAGGTTTCCTCATGTTTTCTTCGCCGTCGAGCACGTGATAAATGTTCATTATTTAACCTTATTGAACAATAGACCTTTTGAATTACAAATAAGAAGAGTTAAAGCCAGTGAAATGAAATACGCGATTCAATGGTTAACGCCAACTTAATTAACTTTCAACGACAAAGGTTGAAAGTTAATTAAGTTTATTTTCATATTTAAATTTTTCTTTCACATGTATTGCATTTCCACCTATACATACAGGAAGTAAAAGATAGGCTTGTGGTATACAAGCCTATCTTTTACTTTCTGTATCCATTCCATGTCATTGTGCTTAAGGCTATGCACAAAGAAGAGTCAATCAAAAGAGATTTGAATGTTACTGTAGTAAATCAAGCGCAATCAATATTTTACAGATTTTTTTTGAAAATACTTTTAACGATTTATCATAACAGTTATGTTAAGGACAAGAAAATCGTGCATTTTTATAGTCATCAAAACTGACAACGCATCTGTGAATCACGTAGAGGGGTATTAACATTAATTAAAAAAAATGAATGCCGTGTAGTGGCGGTGTAAGAGAATCAACTATCCCAGAAGAAGAAAAAGAAGTCATCCCATGTATTTCTTAAGAGGTTACTAAGGGAAACGAAACAGGAGATTGACAGCAGCATGTTACTGAGCTGGTTGCCAACCCGCTAATCAAGCATGGCAACTAAGGTAAATATCCCTCCTATGGCAATCTATGGGAGAGACCTATCTTGATGATAATGTTGGTTAAAAAAATACAACACAAATACAAGTATACCCATTACTCAATCCGAGTACTTGTTAAAATCCTCTCTATTTTAAAATGCACCTAAATTTGTCTTGAACCGAACTGCTTCATTTAGCAAAATTGATATTCATATAACAAACGTCCATTTCCTTATAAACGGTATCTCCGTCGGCGGATAGTAAGAAAACCGTTATGGAGAGTGGACCGGCATGTTAAAGTGTTCGTGCAAATTGCATTGGTATACATCGCATCGGATTATAGATAAGACGATCTTTGTAAGATTCCAGTTTTATATGATATTTTATGGTATATTTATATTCGCATAGTGAAAATCGATTCAGTCAGTTACCGCGAATTCTCGATTCGAATCCCTGGCGGAACTAATGTTCGTGCAAAATGTTTAATTATTAGCTGATACGCCTTGTTTTCTAATTTTTTGTAGTAACAACCGATCTAACATTCTTCTGGCTAGTAAGTGCTTCCTGTGGACATCCGTTACCAAATCCAAATAAACAAATCAAATAAAAAAAATTGCCTTTTAAATCTAAACACCGCAGTGGTTATTTGGTGGCAATAGGTAAGAGTAAGTACCAACCCATACCGCTTACTAGGCAGGACAAAAACGGTACCATCTTATATATTAGTGTTGCGATTGTCTTCATATCTCAGAAATTGCATAATGTTACGAGTACATACAATACTGCAGTTACTACAATTCATAAAATACTACATTTTCGCATGAGCGTTACATCGGGCACTAATCGGTGTACGATAGTACAAATGCACTTTGCGCTATCATATATACCTTTTTTTTTGATACTTTAATATCTTCTCAAGAGTTAACACTCAGGTCGAAATCAAACAGGATTTCATTTATACCACTATCATATGCCTACTGAGTTGTAGTTTTTTGGGTTCAAAATACAACTGCGCAATTTTATTACAACATTCGATAAAGACGAATGTATATATATAGGGCATGTTTAAATAATATTTGATTCGAGATTTTGACACTACTATTGCTAAAGTTAAAGTTTTCTTTTTTTTTTGCGCCCAATGCAAAAGGGTGCCTTTTGCATTGGGCGCAAAAAAAAAAGCGGGGGAGGGAGGTGGTGAATGCTCTAAGCATACCACGCAGCCGGCTGCGTGGTTATGTGGGACTCACTGACTAACCTAACTAACCTAAGTGCCTACCCACTAAACACCACCTTGGGAACGGTATTGGCCTGTTGAGGAGCGGAGGAAGTCCGCGGAGGGTCGGCCTTTTTGGGGCCCCAGGGGAGAATTGGTGGCTGCGTGGGCCGAGAAAAGCCCGGAGGGGGCTGGATGGGGCCCATAAGGGGCCTAGGGGGGCCCATAAGGGGCCTAGGGGGGCCCATAAGGGGCCTAGGAGGGCCCTGTGAGGGCCAGTAGGGGCCCTGAGGGGGCTGGGAAGGGCCCTGACGGGGCATCCTTGACGGGAGTGCCGGGAATGAGTTTTCATTCATCGGCGGTGGAGGTCTAGTAAGACGGGGCCGAGGAGCGCGAGGGCATCCCCTGTAATTGGCCGGGTGACCAGATTGCTCGCACAGGACGCAAGCAGGGGGGGATTCGGCGTCAGTGGGCCGAGGGCACTCTTTAGAGTGATGGGGGTCTAGGCACTTAACGCACCTGGGGGGGGGCTGAGCAGTTGGCCGCCGCATGCCCGTATAGCTGGCAGCGGTGGCACTGCGCCGGAAAACCGCGCCTATGTGGGGGCTCGACCCTCACTCTCGACAGGCCGCACACGGTGCGTACCTGCCGGAAGATGGTCTTTGCCTCCGGCACGTTCGTAAGGATGGCAAGAGCAAGCGGGAACCTCTTGCCCTTGCTGCTGTGCATCTTATGCACTGCTTCGACAGGGAAGCCTTGGGACTTAAGGTCCTCCAGGATTTCTTCATTGGAGAGTTCGAACGGGACTCCCCTGATGACAGCCTTGACCTTTCGCTCTTAGGAGAGCGAACGTGTGGTACGACACACGTTGTGCTGTGAATAGCCTTGTAAGGCGACGGAAGTCTTCTATTGAAGACGGGTGAATTTTTATGGCCTCACTGAGATTAGTGGCCTGATCGATGCTGATTTTGCTGTTGTAACAAATTTTCGACAGTCTAGTATATTGGGTCTTGTCTCTAAGGAAGACAGGGGGCGGGACCTGATTCTTGGCGAGTTTTGGGGCGCAGCGAGCTGCTGGCTTGAAGGGCGGGGGGAGGTTGAGCGGCAGTATGGGTACTGCGGCAGCGGCGGGGGCTGCGGAGGTGGAGGCAGCGGTGGGAGCTGCGGGGGCGAGTGCAGCGGCGGGGGCTGCGGAGGTGGCGGCAGGGGCTGCCGGGACGGGGGAGCGGTTCTTAGCGGCGCGCTTTGGGCCGCGTTTTGACTTCACTACAGTGAAGGGGGTCTCATCGGTCATTGTTCCGTCGAAGTCCGCGGAACTGCTACTAGATGTGTAGCCGGTTGGGGTGATGGGCCTCTTCCGGGAGGACGCGGAGGAGTCTGAGCACGAGCTCTCGGTAGACATGGCGTCGTGGGACGCGGGTGGGTCGGTCTGCGGGGCAGCCGTGGGGGCGACGGGGGCCGGGGGGGTACATGCCTGAGGGGCAAGGGACGCGAGGATTGCGACGAGTGCTGTCTCGTCCATAAAGTTAAAGTTAAAGTTTCAGCTTATATATGTCCCGTTACTGGGCACAGGCCTGCTCTCATTTCTGAGAGGGTTTTAGGGCAAGAAAATGTCCGCCGCGCTGCCCCAATGCGTGTATTCGAAATTCAAATGTCTTCGAAATATATTTTTTGTTATTTCTCAGATATGCAGGTTTCCTTACCATGTTTTCTTTTAGAACGTAGTAAATCAGTACTTATAATTGCAATTAACAATGTCATTGGTGCCGGTGGGGATAGAACTCGGGTTGCTCGCGTACTGTGAAATTTAAAGCGAGCGCTTAGCCTCTGAGCTACCACGGCTCTATCTAAACATAATTAGATTGCTCAACAAAATTAGATTGGATACGAATAGTTAAAGATGAGTATGTGCGTTAGTGCGCAAGTAACAATGAAATTGCTAATTGCTATTTGATGTGCAGATTTACCACTTGCTCGACGGTAAGGAAACATCGTGAGAAAACCTGCATGTCTGAGGAATAAAATATTTCAAGGATCATTACCGTTACCGTTACGCGTATTAAAATCCACTGCTGAACATAGGCCTCCTCCACAGATTGCTTCGTAGGAGTGATATTTGCCATAGTTGCCACGTTGGCAAGCGGGTTAGCAATCGCAGTTTTTTATTTTTAGTCGTTATTAGGAAGACGCTGCTGCCCATCTCCTCATTTGTTTCCCTCTGTCGCCTCTTATGACACCCACGATGTGATATGGGGTAGTGAATATTCTTACACCGTCACTACACGGTAAATATGGGTTATTACATACAAAAATCTAACCACCACTACATAAATCGGAATGTAGAATTCAATATTTCTAGTGTTGCAAGACTAAGTTCCTGCATGTCTTACCAGGTCGTCACTCCATCTAGTGGGGGGTCGACTACACTTCGCCTACCGGTACGAGGCTGCTACTCCAGAACCTTTTTCCCCAATCGGTTGTCGATTCTTCGAGCTATATGGCCGGCCCATTGCCACTTCAGCTTACTAATCCGTTGGGCAGGAAATCGATGGATGCAGAAGGCTCAGGACCGTGATTTGTGGCATTCCTTGGGGGAGGCCCATGTTCAGCAGTGGACTTGTGGAGGGCTGTAATGACGATGATGATGATAAAGACTAAGTTCAAGGACATGAGATGTGAATTCCGCTAACAGACACTGTACCATCGCGGAGAACTATCTGCTTCATAACACTCTTATTCTATAAATGAAAGGAAGCCTATGCCCAGCAGTCGGACGTATAAAAGTTGCAAATTCGTTCATTTTACATGCATTATTAAAACATTACAATAGCCTTTTCCTAACTATTTTCTTTCAGATTAAATATTTGTCTTAGATGAAGGATTTAATTAAGTGCAAGTTGAAACATAATTATTATTATTATAAAATATAAATCTTACGTTAAAGAGTTAGTTACTTTCAGTTTTACCGTGTGACAATTTGAGTGATTGGAAGAAGACAATTCTCAGTAACACTAAAGTTTCCACGCAGTTCTTCCTGTTTTATTATGCAACAAACAACCTGAGTGTGGGATTAGCCGCTACTTTATATTTCCTACATCAGAGAGAATGCAATTTTACGTCATAGTTAACTGATTCATTCATAATTAAAATGGAAGTATCTTTTATAAAATATGACCTTTTAAATATTAAATGAGTATCTATAATCATAGTATGCAACAGTGTATTGTCTGTATTAAAACATAACCATAGGAACATGTGTATTATGAGTGGCGTTTATGGCAACAAATTATATAATATAATAGATAGAGTGACGACCTGGTAAGACATGCAGGAAGTCGATGGATGCAGGTCGCTTAGGACCGTGCTTTGTGGCATTCCTTGGGGTAGGCCTGTGTTCAGCAGTGGACTTGTGAATGGCTTTGATGATGATAATGACGAATGGGTCGGCGCTGACTGGGATGGACTACACTCATACAGAATCCCAGCGTAAAGTATCAGCATAATGCTGTTGTGTTTACTGTGGTGATTAACAAGAACCGGAGACCCCTTACCCATTACCTGTAATTGTATCTTAGACTTAGGTTTTACTAAGATGAGATCTATTGCGGCCTGTAATAATACTGACTTTGTTTACCCTTCAGAACGGAACACAGCAGTGCATGTACTGCTATTCGACTGGATAAATAGGTAAGATGGTGCTAACTAACCAGAATGACTCCTTGGCAGAAAAAGAGTCCTACCATCTAGTATGGTAGTGTTTACATTATTTTACCTGCCTTAACTGATTTCAATATACACTCATGATTTTTTCTGTATATCTATGGTACAGTGAAAGAAAGAAAGAAAGAAATAAAAGAAATAAAGAAAGAAAGAAAAAAGAAACATTGATTGCAACACGCTTCAAACATCATTAGGCACTTAAATTTTAACAAAAATTTGTATTTGCAACATCAATTAAAAAACATTAAATTAAAAAAAAACAATAATTCGACGGATATAAGTAGAAACTAATAAGAAGTATTAGCGCAGATATAACATTTAAAGCGTATGTATAGGTACCTGCTCAGTGCGATGCGATTTACTGGGAGCTTTCTTCCTCGCGACTTCTTTTTTAATTCAACTTCCTCCAGCAATTTTCTGAACCGATACGAATTAGAGACCTTAAATAAATTAGCCTAATCCTTTTGAAAAGGCCAACCGACGCTTTTGCGTCTTTCCTGGTGTTGCAGTTGTTCATGGGCGGCGGTAATCACTAATCATCAGTTGAGCAGCATTCTCCTTTGCCCTTCTCTTGATAGTATATCAGTTTCATTCTCCTCCTTTTATAAGATAATACTAAAAAATGGTAACGTTATTGCAAGAGATTATTGGTGTATAAAATGTCCTCCATTAAATTAGTTTCCTTTTGTCAGAAATATAAAAAAAAATCTGTTATGACTTAGTATTAACGCGTATCAAAGCCTTGTATGTATTAGAAAAAATAGCATCGTAGTCACACAAATAGCTTCCTAGAAAGCTTTATCTCAATTCAATCACAAAAATGTTTAACGCGGCATTCTCCTTCCGCCATAAAAGGGCAGTAGCTACGGGCGCTAAGCGAAATTCATGCCTTATATGTTCTGTCTATGTGCACTAAACGCTGTGTCGGTAGTTCACATGAACGAAGTACCCTTATGGGGTAGATTTAGATAAGATTACGGTATGAAATATTTTTCGTAATAGTATTTCTTCATGAAACATTATGTATTTATTTTTTTGTAGAATAAAGGTGATAAATGAACAAATAAACGACCTGATGGTAAGCTGTGCACATAGATATCTACATCTATCCTCGCTTAAGAATCAAAATTCAAATGCATTTTCATCCCCGAGAACTAAGATGGATTGCCTCATTTCTAGTAAAGGATCTCCGGTTCTTAAGCTTAACGCTGTTGTGTTTTACATTTATTTAGATGTTTATGGGACACAGCATCCTCTTACCATCAGGTGGACTGTGTGCTCGTTTGTCGCCCTTATTCTATAAAAAAAGCTGCTAATTCATGCTTATATTTTGTAAGACCTTTCCTTCCCGCTTGAGCCGGCCATTCCTGCCACAACCATAGTATAGCGGCAGCGTTTTTTATAATTATATTTATCAGTTTATTAAAATACGAATCAATAAAATATTGTCAAGATATGTGAAGTCGGCTAACCTGCACTGGAGCAACGGCAGCGCATTAATTGCTTCATAAATCCATAGAGAATGCAATGCAATACATCCAGGTCGTATGCCTCTATACGTTTTTACATTTTAAACTTTATATTTATCACTGAGAACATAAGTAATATAATTTTTGTCTTGAAACATGTAACATCAATATAATAACCAATAACTGAACTTATTCCTTGAAATAAGGTCGTAAATTAACTAGCACTTAATAATTAACAATTTCATTGCTGCCTATGGAGATTGAACTCAGTTTGAGAAATTTGAGCTACCACGGAAAATACACAACAAAAATTTTAATTTGAGTCTAATAGACATAAGATATTAGCACAGAATAAATAATAATACTACGTAATATTAGTAAGAGAATAGAGATACTCTATCCTATCTAGGTACATTAAAGTTATCGGAACCTGATACGTAGGTAGTTGGTATGTAAGAGCTGAGTTAAAGCTTGAACGAGTATTTAGCAGTAGCTTATTAAAGCTCGGCGTCTATAAAACAGAACCGAATCTTTGATATGAGATACCATTGAATCATAGTTGCGGCGAAACGCGTCTCTTTAGTTCAATTAATAGTTACTTATACTCTAACAGTTTTGTTTTAAGTTTAAGTCAGCAGTAGCCCTTACGGTTACATGTGAGGTCTGCAAACATAGAAGGTCGTGGTTGCAAATCCGCCATTCAAAAATTAAAAAAATAAGTTGAAATGAATACTATGACTGAATGAATAAATAAAGCGCTTACAGTAAATAAAGCAAACATAACCTATAAATTAAATTAGTTTGAAAATTGAAATATCTTATAATCATTTACTTTACTAAGTTTCTATTAATACATAACAGTGTGCTAGATACAATGCATAAATTTATTCTCATCGAATCATGTGGCACAAAGCGAGTATGCGAGAGATATTCTCGACGGACAATAGTCCTTTCATACTTAAACAGAAGCTCAGACAATAGCCAGAATACGCACGGAGCCAGTAAAAATAATAACTTACTATATGGTAATTAATTTTCCAGTGGTGAATTGTCTTACGCCGCCACTACACGGCGGTAGTATAGAAGTGTGGATCGACTGTATTCCATTTGGAAGAGTAGAGAAATCCATTAACAATAGGCTTACTTTCAGTTTTAGGATTCAGACAAAGCCAGGTCGTGTAGTAACGGCGTAAGAGATTACACAACGACATATCGTACCTTGAGTATGTTAAGTGGCGACAGAGGGAAATAAAACAGAAGATGGGCTGCAACTTCTTCCTGATAACACCTAATAAACCGCCCTCAACTCGCCTGCCCAGTGTGGAAACTATTTATAACTAAAAAATATCCCCTCTATGAGGCAATCTATGGGGGAGACCTATGTTCGGCAGTAGACATTTGATAGGCTGTAATGATGATAATAATGATGATGGTGACTTTAAATACTAACTATTTTGAAGTAAATTATTATTAATTAATTAAGGTAAGGTTAGATTTTTTTTATTGATTTCTTATATCTCTACGCGAAACCTACACATTGAATCAAACTATATTTTACGGCTTTTATAGCATTGTATTGCATTATTTTATTTTATGCTTACAGTACGCACTTTCACTGCTAAAACTGCTGTGTAAACGTTGGGCAACAAAAGTCAATGGACAATATGCCGTTTATGTTAACGAATTAGATCCGAGGTTTTTCGGGCAATTGATTTTTATTATGCTTTAGAACCTCACAAACTTGCATACAATTTTCGTTCCAATCCAGTTACGAGCTCTCGGACTACTATCGTCATAACTAAGCGCACCGTGTTTGTTTGTAATTAACGACGCGTGCTCCTATAAGAACATTGTTTAAACATTGTAGGTATGTTACGTACTGATTCAATAAATAATTCTCCACTTGTGTGGTAATACGATCCCTTGACGTCATAGTCTTGTAAGCTAAGGAGCTTTCGGAACAGAACAATCGTTAATTGTTTAATCGTCGTTGTTATTATGCCTTGTCTTAAATAGCCACTTGAGTTTTTTTTGAAATATTTTCTTTTATATAATGCTTTTGTTTTTGTCATAAGGGGAATTAATAAGTATTTTCTACAGTCATATTATTATCATTATATATTTTTATATATATATTATACACATTAGATATTATTTTTGTAACATACATACATACATACACGTCACGCCTGTAATCCTCGACGGGGTAAGCAGAGTCCAAAGAGCACCGAGCCATTCGGACCACGTTTAGCCAAAAAATATGGATATAGATGGAAAATAATAAAAGAAATTATACGTGGCTAGCCCATCGCCTTCAAAATCACAAATCTAATATCCCATTTGTTTCCTTTTACGACACGCTAGGCTAGTAATACTGTTGGTACATTTATTTTTGTAACAAGTCTCACATAAACATGGGACCTATATGTCCCAGACCAACATGGGATTTTAGTCTGGGACTTATAGTAAAAACTTGGTTAGAGTTAGTTTTATTCTTAGTTTCATTCTCAGCCTAAGATTTACCTTTTATTTTTAAATATAATGTCATTAGTAGAACTTGGTTCACACTTTGTGTCTGACAAAATAGTGATATGAAAGTTTTTAATTATTAATACAACACTAACATATTCTGCATCCCTAAAACATATCATTTGCAAAATTTAAATCACATCGTCATTATTAAAGAGACCCTTTTTTATAGAAGATAGATTGACAAACGAGCTTACAGTGCGACTGTGCAACGTGGTTACTGTAGCCCATAGATACCTACATCCATTAAGAATCGTTGGAGTAGGGTGCGTTGTCACGTTTGAAGAGTAAGATGGAATGCCTCGTTAACAGTAAAAAGGGTCTACTTATTGTGATTCTCAATTAAGGTTATATACAGATTTCTATAGCTGTAGGCCATCCAATAACAATGAGTTATAATGTGTCCTCGTTTGTCACCCTTGCCTCTATAAAATGGTGGATTGTCGATGGCAGTACTCGATGACTGAGACCTTCGATGCTGCTCGCCGTTGCCGGCCAGACTATTTTACATCTGCCTAGATAATGACCATCTATGATCATCTTATGATTTCTATGGCATATCCTAAAGTTGTTTTTTATAACACCTACAGGATGTAATGGGATATTTTAATTGAGATATTTTGTTTCTCTTACGCTGCCACGTGGGTTAAATTTGTTTCAAATAAAATCAAAAAAATATTTTGCATAATATTAACTTCTGTTGCAACAATATTAGGTCGCCGTATCATGCCGTAATTTTAATTTGTTAGTAAAATTTTTATAGTCATGTTAAACTAGATATTTAAATTCATAATCACTTAATATCTTCAGTTCATGTTCCCATTTTTCCACGTTTTAATGCAACATAAAATTAATAAATTACCCTTTTGAAAAAAAAATCTATAATAATGATTATCAATGCAGTGTTCGCGGCATGTTCGTGAGGGGTGTGAGGGGGCGAGTGCATTGGCGGGTACTTGTGTATGTGTTTTTATGTTTAATATGTGTCTCTGCCTCATTACTCTCATTCTAGTACTCACTACATTATTGTACAAATGTGAGTTAGAACTGAGATTTGAATCCTGTACTATTGACGTAGCAACCGTGTGTGCCCTATACGCTAGGCAATAGGTACTATCGTGGAAAATTATAAAAAAGTATATCAACCTTGTTATGTGTAAGTGGTTAATCAAAGCTAATATCTAATGATAATTCCTATTGTTTTAAAATGTCATATGAAACACCAATCCAAAAATAAAAGCCGTATAAAATTTAAAGTGAAATCGGGCTACATCTAAAGCATTACATTCCAAGGCCCCGACTGTAATGAACCAGTATCAGCCAGCGGGACTGCCTTGTAGTGCAGCGGTAGAACACGGTAATACCTTGTCATTAGACTATTATTTATAAAACCGGAGCCGACGCGGGCGCATTGAAGGCAAGCGTTGCATGCGACGCAAGGGACGACGAATACACTTTACAAAGTTAATAAGACTCGTGACACTGTCGAGTTAAAATGCATGAGTCACGTACAAGGGGCTTGAAATTACATTGAAATTGGCAACCATTTTTGTATAAAATGAGGTATACAATAAATAATAACTAACTTAGCTGTAGGCGTATTTTAGGCACCCACTGACGATACTCAAAACATAAATAAACATTATTTCAAATAGCAGCTTGGTGCTGCTGTGTTTCGTAGGGTGAGTGTAGAGAACCGGAAACCTTTTTTACTGGAAACGAGGCATACCATCTCAGACTTCAGGAGTGACAACGCATTTGCATTTTGATACTTAATTGAGGATAAATGTAGATGTCTAAGTGCCACAGCACCCACTTACCATCAGGTGGACTGTGTGCTCGTTTGTCACCCTTATTCTATAAAAAAATATTCTAGGTATAATTTAAAAATTGAAAACACAACGCTCAGTTAAAGTATAAAAACAGTTTTTCTGTTCATCTACAGTTATTATTCATATTAAAAATATAAGAGTATCATAATAATTTTAATATAAAACCCCTTACATTGACGTCTTATTTTATTCAATACTAGCTATATCTACCCGGCCACTCATTGTTATAGCTTAAAGAGTTTTTCAAAAAAGATGGTACTTTAAAAAACATGCACATATACGAATGCAACGTTGTGTCAAAACTTCAAAGCAATCGGTGAAGAACTTTGAGAGATTTAAGATTTTGAACAAACGAACGTTTACACTTTTATTGATATAGATTATTATTTATTCTACATTCTTATTCAGCTCTTTTATTTTTAAAATTCACTAGCTTCATGCTTTTGAGCAAATAAATGACAATGGACCTGTGCTGTTTTTCTCCGAGATGTCCTCGTAGTTTTACGTATGTATATGTAATATATGTAATTAGTATAATTAACTAAATGTAGTCGAATTATTATTTAAAAGGGACCGATAGTTAAAGGTCAAAGTAAAAGACTCCGGGATTAGCAGAAACGACACCAGATAATGTAAAGCGAAAAATTCATATATGGCATGATTTGATAAAGAGGCCAAAACCATTTTTAATTTAACATGATGAGAGCGCCTTAAATCTATTCATTGTTTTGCTAAATACAACCTTTAAACACAGTACGCGATCCCTCGTGTACTTGAATAATGCTCATAGTTAAAATTTTAATCAGATTTCAAATATAAAAAATAAATATTAACAAAATAAATACATTTTTTTCCGATTTTAATAGACCGACGTACCGCCTCGGTCTTGGAGTAAATTGAGAGAAAAAAAGAAAATAAACGATGAAAAGTTGAAGATTGTTATAGACTGCAAAGTTATTAAGCGACTTATTTGTTACGTTGCGTTTCTAGCCGCTTCGTAATGCCGGCGGCGACCCAACCTGTTCCCTCTGAGAGCAGTCATACGTCATTGGGCCCGACTTAAAAATTATTCCCGCGTTATATAATAAATCATTGTAAACCGGTAATTAAGACAGTCATAACCAGAACCTTGGAATAGAAAGAGTTCTATAATTTTTTCACATTAAATAACCATTTCAACCGAGACGGTGCCTAAACGAGCATCGATAAGATTTTAATGTGGATTTTTTTCGGGCTTAATTCGGTTGCCGTAAGTGTCATGAATGATGTGCCTGTTATTTAGGTTTGATAAAACTTATCAAGTTGAATATTCATTAATGTAAAAAATATATAAAAAACATATAAACTGGTGAGATTAGATAATTTTAAGATATAAAAGCAAGTTCTAATAATGATTCATATACACGACAAACATAAAAAGTAACTATTTATAAACATCCTATTGCTGGGTATGGGCCTTTTCTTCTGCATTAGCGACAACTGTACATGACTTCGTAATATACTTCTAAAAGTTTTAATTAAAAAAAAATCATATAAAATTAATTACTATTGGTAAGACTCCTTTTCTGCCTGTCTGTCTCGATAGGTACCACCCTCTTACTCATTTCCCCCACCAAATAGCAGTGCTTGGACTGCTGTGTTCCAGTCTCAAGGATATTTATTCTGCGCCCCCCTTCCCTGAGGGGGGTCGCTTCCGATTCGGCGGAAAGGCCATACAGGCTAAAGCCGTTCCCACAGGTGGTGTTTAGTGGGTAAGGCACTTCGCCTTACCCACTAAACACCAAAAGTGAGTCCCACATAACCACGCAGCCGGCTGCGTGGTATGCTATGAGCATTCACCACCCTCTCCCCCGCTTCCAGAGGGTGTCCTTGCATTGGGCGCAAAAAAAGAAGCTAGTATAATTGCTGTGAGGCATTCCGTCTTAGTTCTCAGAGCTTTAATGCATCTGTAGCAGTTCTTTGTTTTGAACTTGACTGGCAGGTGTTCATAAAATAGTGTAGCCTCTTACCTGGTGAACTGTAAGTTCAGTTTTATTATGAAAAGCTTTCTTTATGGTGGGCGGAATACCCCTGAGTGGATATTTAATATATAATTTAATATATATTATGTCCAACGTTACTTTGTTAAAAAAAAATGAAAATGAAATTTGAAATGTCTTCATGTTGATTTTTCTGTGGTAACTTTTATTAGTCCGTGTTAAAACTACACTGTTAGTTATTCAGAACACGGTTTATATGTGTCATCATCATCATCATTACAGCCCTTTATAGTCCACTGCTTAACATAGGCCACCCCCAAGGTATGCCACAAAGCACGACCCTGATATGTGACATAATTTTATCTTAATCAAACGGATTTATATACTTGTGTAATATTCGTAAAGATAATATCAATGTTAAATTGCCAACAATGGCGGTATGGTATAAATTCAGATGATAAGCATAACCTTTAAGTTTTATTGTACGCGAGCAAACTGATTTCCACCGACCGGCACCAATGGAATTGTTAATTAATTTTTGAGAACTGACTGTGAACTAACCATGAAAGAATACAAGAATACAGAGAACTTGCAGATCTAAGAAATTATAAATATTGCAACGACATGTAAAGTTGCCGCGTAGAAGCGGCATTACGGAATACACTACAAAAGAAGAGTTTATAGAACCTGTGGTCCCGCCACACATAGACTTTTTATACATTTTTATTGTCATTAGAAAAATGTGTTTTTTTTTATATTTTTTATGGCCAGAGAAAGAAATTTCGTAAAAAATTATTCCTGGAATTTATTACGAGCTAAAAATTATCACAATTAAATAAAGGTCGAGTGTAAGATTGATAACGAAATAAATATTTTATTACCTTTGTTCAAATAACGTTTACGCCAAAATATTACATGTTATTCCATGCATAATGGCAACAGAGAATCCATCATCCTATCTTATCTCATGGGTGTCGTTAAACTCGAACATAGAAATTGAAAATATTGTCTCGTAATAATAAATAGCGAAAAAAAGATAATATTAAAAAAGTAAAAGAAGTCTATTTTCATTAATCGAAATTTTTAAATGGATGATATTGATTAAAACTATAGACTTAGAATATAATATACTCTATCCTAAGTTTATGATTAAAACAGAAAATATTTACAAAAATCTTAAATTCCTCGTGAGGTAATGAATTTAAACATTTAGTACATATAATTTACTAATTCATGATAATCTCTACAGCCATGAAACATGAGATGGGCAGCAGCATCTTCCTAATAACAACACAAAATAATGAAAAACCGCGGTTGCTAACCCCTTGCCAAGCGTGGCACCTATGGAATAATCGCTCCTATGAGGCAATCTATGCGAAAGGTCTATATTCAGCAGTGGACTTTTATAGACTGTGATGGATGGATGGATTATAGCCATTCTCAATTGCTCAGCTGATCATAAACCTCCCAGACACCAGAATATGCCTCGAAGATCATTGCGCAACGATCTTCGAGGTATAGAGCAGAATCCGTTGGGTAACGTCGGTTACTCTGTGCCTACTGCGTATATTCTCATTACGAAGCTTATCACGCAGAGAAACATCAACCATAGCCATCTCGATATCTCGCTGAGCGACCTAATGCTCTTATTAATTTACTGATTGAGAGTATTTAATAATACAAGCTTAATTCGCACAGATAATATTTACAAAGAGGCCATTCCCAGCAATGTTTCCAAATATCTACATAGAAAGTAGTAAGACAATTTAATCCGTTTTATTCCGTCATGCAGAATTAACCCAAATCAAAAGAGTAATTTTGTTTTATATCTTTAGAAAGTTATTAAATGCCTTTATGCCATCGTTTAGCTGTAAGTGCATAATGTTTTAAGCGCAGAATTTCATGTTTATTGTTTTTTTTAAATTAATTATTCATAAAGATTTTTTTATTTTATTCGCTGACAGTATGACTCAAGTAAAAGTTTAAAATGACCTTTTGACGAGGCTTACTTTAAAGAAACGAATTGTTTGGTTCCTGAATCACAGTTATACTAGCTCGGGAATCAGGGATTCAATGAATTCATGTTAAAGGTTGTGTTATAAATAAAATAAACAAATATAACTAACAAAGCTTTCCTACATGCAATAGAGTATAATATTAAAAGTGTTCTGATAGGTTTCAACTCGTAACACGGTGAACTTTTTTTTATAGTGATAAACGACCCCACAGTCCACCTGATGGTAAGTGGATGTTTTGATCCCTATACATCTATGTCTATCCTCGATTAAGAATCGAAATGTAGATGTGGTGTCACCCCTGAGGACTAAGATGGAATGCCTCTTTTCCAGTAATTAGGGTCTCAGGTCTCTACACTCACCATAGGAAACACAGGAGCAATAAGCTACTATTTCAGGTTGGTATTCTATGAGTGCGTGGTCCATCCCCGGTCGAGCCGACCCATTACCATCTACAAACTTCCATTGTAATAAAGACCCACTTGCAGGATGATATTGTAAATAAGCGAAATGATCAACTGATCTGTGAAATGATACAACTGATGATGTGAAATGATACACATCATCAGTTAACCCTAAAATTTCATCATATTTAATTTTTTATTTTTGAGACATTATAATTTCTTCACATTTGTTTCTTTCAAAATGTTAATTTTTATAATAAATTAAAGTAGAACAACAGATAAAACTTTGCAAAATACTTGTTGCTTGAAAATTGTATAAAAGTATGTACTGACGATTAACTGGATTTAAAATCCAATTTAAGCTTAAAGCGACAATCGATTAAAGTCATTTTCTGTAAAATCGAGAAAAAATCGTAAAACAAGAAGTAAATTGGACCCTCTTTTTAAAGTAGGCGTAAGTTCCAAGGCTACGACCATTCAGAGCCCTGAATAAATTAGTTTTCGGAATGGCCGGGCCAATAAAAGTTTTTAACAAAAGAATCATAAAACGAACGGCCTAACTTCAGCTTCGGTAGCAAGCAACAGGAGTGCTTCAATGATTTACGATGAAACTGGGACTCAGTCGTCTCAAAACTTTTCAAATAAACTAACTCTATGAATAGATAAAAACATGTGTTAGATTACTAGTATTCCCTAACATTTAATGACGGACGCAAAAGTGTTGGAAACAATAGGGAAAAAACAGACAATGGGCAAATTAAATTTTATTTCATGTCATCTGAATGCTACCGAATGTTTAGGGGAGGAGAGCGCGCGTAAACAGGACGTCACGAACCTCGCTACTGCGCAATAAAACTATGTGTTTGTATGTTCGAGCCGAGTATTGGTTCTGGTCTGGCGGTTCTGCATGTGTAATATGCCGACACGACAGAGTGATAAAAAAGTACATATAAAATGTATAACCCTTTCAAAACTTTTTTTAGCCAGACGCCGACGTTATCTTACAAATGTGGAAGGGGAATAAAATAAAAGACTCAGCGCTGACTAGTTAGTTATATTTTACCTCAGTTGTTAATAAACAAAACAGACAGCCTCTCTATGGTGGAGTAGTAGTTTGATTGCTTGTTGTAAGTGACTTGTGATTATTATAGTGCTAATGTTAAGATTTTGTAAATAGTGATAATAGGTGTGTTTTTTATAAGTTATGTAATGTTTTTGTTAAGTTTGTCCTAAAATAAAATCTATTTTATACATTGATTTTTATTTGACATTTTTGAAATAAAATATATTGAAATAAAGCACATTTATTCTAGTATAATTTAACATTATTTACACATTAAAATTCTAATATAATTAAACATTATTTAAACACTAAAATAATTATTAATTAGTTGTTGTCTGACACTGTGATTTTGATGACCTATCCCTTCAGCATAGGTAATGTCATCTGATTCTTGCGACATTGCAACTTCTGGATCCCTAATATTATTTAATCTGCAGATGTTGTGTAATACAGAAGTGACAATAATAATGGCCTGTGTTGTCTGCATAACTACACGGATTTTTAGAGAGAGTATTGGAAAGCGCCTTTTCCACACTCCAAAACATCTGAAAAGTTACAAAGTATTATACATAATATTCATGAAATTTTTAAAATAAAATATTAATAAAATAATGTTTACCCTTCAATAGTATTTCTAGACTTTATATGTGCTTCATTGTTACGATTCTCTGCAACAGATGTGGGGTTGAGCAGTGGTGTCAAAAAGATATGAAGTACAGGGATATGTACTGTCTCCAATAAGCCATGTATTGCCAAACAATCCCTCTTCACATTGCACTGAAAATAAATAACAAAGAAATATTAATCATGTTTATGTGATGACCTATTATTAATAATCTTCTAGATAACTATGTACGGTCTTACAAACCGCACATTTTTGCACTAAGCATTTTTACCATATTGTATCATCTTTCATTCTCATCCATTCAGTACGCAATCATTCGCCGTCGCGCATTGTACCACTATCAATAATATCAGAATAAATTACATAATCAGTTCAAGTCTTTATCATTTTTATCAACTTCTAAGATTGTACAGCACAGCAGCTCGTACATCTTAATGGTCCTTCGAGCATTGATCTAGTGCCGGTAAGAGAAAAGGGACCACGCGGTTCGACAACGTGACTTCGTTTCGCCCGTTTAGTGCTGCCCACGTATTACCGCCTACTTAGCAAAAACGCTACAAGTTATTTTTAAAAGCTATTGCGCAGTGAATAATTTTCTACCGCATACACCATCACCAGCAGCAGTGATTGGTAAACATCACGCCATCACCACGAAAACATTTTTGTCTTTGTGTTTCTGTGTCTGAAGTGCATGAATCGGTCGAGTCGGCCTCCCACGCGGGTCTCACCGACGAGATTGAGAAGGCGCATATATTGCATTAGGATACCGGAGCACTTAGCAACAGCATCACTTCCGTGACTCGGAAGCATCCGTCACCGATTATCAATCAAATCGTCCATTAATCAAAAAAATGGAAGATTTACTATCAACTCAGCAACAACTTCTTCAAGCAATGGAGCAGTTATTCACCAACTTCAAGAAAGATGGAGCTGAAAGAAAACCCCATCTTACATATCAAGGCGACTAGAGACTCTGGATCAGTACTGGAGAGTTCCAAGCCAATCATGTCAAGTTGTGTGAGTACGAGGACCAAGACTACACTTATTTCTTGGAAAATCACTTGAAAAAGCAAAGTCATATTACACCGACTGTCGGAGAATTATCCAGCAACACCTATCTACTGATCAAGAAAAGAAGTCAGTTCTGAGACCTGCTACCTTTAGCCGGCGTGACTACAGATTGGCGTCCACCATCAACGGCTGCAACAGCGTCCCCATCAGGTCAGGCCAGCACCAGCCGAGTAGACAGAGGTAACCACAGCAAACTTGACGAGATGTACCGGAAACAAAAAAGCAATTTTAAAGCACTAGAACGAGCAATCAATGCCACTAATCTCGAGTTACTTACCGAAAAGTGGGAGCTCGAGGACAGCTTACGTGACTTACAACTTCGCTGGAATGCCGTGGACTCCTTACACTGGGAGATCGACAGCGAGCTTACTACAGAAGATGTGCAGTACGAAAACATACTACATGTTCGAAGACAGCTACAAAAGATCAAAAATCAATCAACAGCAAGATGTGGTCCGTATCTCATCAAAAGCATTCTACGCCAAAATGGAAATCCCTACGTTCAGCGGCAACTATCAGCAGTGGTCATCTTTCAAAGATCTCTTCATGGAAATGATCCACAAGAATAATTCATTTCAAATGTGCAAAAATGCAACATTTAAAAAGCAAGGTCAAGGGAAGCCGAGAAACTAATACAACATCTAAATATTAGTTCCGAAAACTATGAAACATGCTGGAAATTCTGAATCATCGGTATAACAACAAACGATTGATTTTAGTTCTCACATGAACACGCTTTTGGCTTGCCAACAATACAACACCAATCATCATTTGCCCTGAAAAATTGCACGACACCACAAAAGAGTGTCTAAGTGCCGTAAAAACTTAGGCGTGAATACATCAAGTTGGGATCCTTTGGTGGTACATTTGTTGATGCAGAAATTGACACTGATACACACAATGACTACTTCGAATATCTTGAAGATCCGAGGAATTGCCTACGCTATCAGGATTTCTAACTTTTTGGAAATGCGATTCACAGCATTAGAATCGTCTCGACGCAAGCAAGAAGCGCCGCGGAGCAATCAGCAAGCTACCTATCAAGATTCCAAAAGCTCAATATTCCAAGGCATACCGGTGCATCAACTAAAGCATTTATCAATCATACAAATGAAGTCATTGAAATCGTTAGCAAGGAATAAATACACGTGTCCATTGTGCAATGAACAACATGGAATTTTCCACTGTAAATCGTTTCTAGGTCAGACACCAGAATTAAAACGAAAACAGTGGCAAAATTGAATTTATGCGAAAACTGTCTTTTGATCATAAAGGCAAGGACTGTTTTTCCGACAAAGATGCGCGCATTGCAAATGCGGTCACAATACTTTATTGCACGAAGCATACGCATCAAATATCAACGCGAGCGAGCGAGACAGCAACAAAAGAGTTACACAGCAAAGAAACGTGACACATGTTTCACAAGAAAACGTCGCCGAAATCCTCCTGGCAACAGCCCAAATCAAGGTGCTATCAGCTGATGGAAGCTATCTGACGATGCGAGCGCTGATTGATCAAGGGTCACAAACATCACTTATAAGCGAAAATGCCGCTCAAAGACTTGGCCTCCACGACAACGTTGCAAGGGTATTATTTTCGGGATTGGCACAAAGGAAAATAACTGCAAAGGTATCATCACTATAACAGCATCATCTATGAATTCAGAATACACATTCAATACTGACGTCATCATCATGAAAAGTTTGTAAACAATCTACCGAACAGATCCTTTGACAAACCGTCATGGAAACGTCTTGAAGGCATACGGCTTGCTGATCCAGACTTCAATATCAGCCGTCCCATAGACATATTACTGGGTGCGAACATCTACTCGAACATCATCATGAGTGGAATCATCAGAAAAGATGAAAATCAACCGATTGTTCAGCAATCACGACTCGGTTGGATCATCTGCGGCAACCTGAAGTCTTATCAGTGTAATGTTGTTCTGCACGATTTACAAAATATTCAGAGGTTTTGGACAATCGAAGACATAGCAGACAACAAAATAACAATATCATCCGAGGATCAATACTGCTTGAGCATTATAACAACACAACAACACGACGAGAAGACGGTCGATATGTTGTACGTCTGCCCATGAAACCAGGCTTCGAAGAAAAGCTGGGTGATTCAAAGCAGAAGGCCGTGGCACAACTTTATCAGCTGAAAAGAAATTCGCCAAAACGAAGACCTCGCAGCAATGTATAAAACTTTATGCGCGAATACATTGAATTAGAACATGCAGCAATGTACTCGTAACAGTAACACGATCCCGGCAACGAGTTGCTACCGCCACATCATTGTGTACAGCGCGCCGAATCGCTTACAACTGCATTACGCGTCGTATTTAACGCGTCATCAAAGACGTCATCAGGCTACAGCCCAAACGACTTGATGTACAACGGACCCAATCTGCAAGCAGACTTACTATCATTGATCATAAGTTGGAGACAGTATAAGGTCGCCTTCACTGCAGACATCGAAAAATGTTTCGAGCGATCCTCTGCAATAATAACGACAAACATCTACAAAAAATCATATGGCGTGAATCATCAAATCAGCCACTTCAAGAATACGAACTATTAACTGTGACGTACGGGACGAAAGCAGCGCCGTTCCTGGCAATGAACACACTAAAGCAATTAGCACGCGACGAAGGACAGCATTTCCCTGAAGCAGCTAAGGTGTTGAAGAGAGACTTTTTCATGGACGATGTCTTAAGCGGTCAGCACAGCATCCCAGCTGCTCTAAAATTAAAAACAGATCTGATCAACCTACTCAGATCAGGGGGGTTTAATCTACGAAGGTGGTGCTCAAACAGCAATGAGTTACTACAAGCAGCAGGATCAGACACAGATAGCAATCATCAAATTGGGTTTGATTTCAAGCAGAAAGAATCAACAAAGACCCTGGGACTGCGCTGGAACCCTCAGAAGGACGTCTTCACTTTGAGCTCAAAATCAACACATCAACAGACAAACCAGCCTCAAAAGGTCACTACTTTCAGACATCTCAAAGGTTTTCGACCCGGCCGGTTGGCTCTGTCCTGTAACAACAAGATTGAAACTTTATTCCAATCAGTCTGAAAGAAGATTTGAAGTGGGATGACCAACTTCCACTAAGCATTGAAGAAGAGTGGTCTAAGATCAAACATGACCTCGAAGGCATCAATCAAATCCAAGTACCAAGATGGCTTCAAAGTTATGAGAACGACGACATTGAGCTACACGGGTTCTGCGATTCTCAGAACGTGCCTACGCTTGTGTTATCTACAGCAAAATCAAGAGCAAGAAACAAGGTGAACAAGCAGTAGTTTTGATAGCAGCAAAATCAAAACTAGTTCCGACATCAAAATCATATCATTGCCGAAATTAGAACTGTGTGCCGCTCACTTATTATCAAGACTCATGCAGACAGTCAAACACAGTCTATCAGAGCAAAACATCAAGACCTTCGGCTGGTCAGACTCAACAGCTGTGCTCGGTGGATCCAAGGCGACATCAATCGCTGGAAGCCATTCGTCGCCAACCGTGTACAACAAATCAAAGAAATCATACCTGCGGACTGTTGGCAGTATGTCAAGTCGACTGATAATCCAGCAGACTGCGCCAGCCGTGGGTATCAACAGCAATCCTCAAAATCATCCTTGTGGTGGCAAGGCCCATCATGGCTGAAAACATATCAAAAGAAACCACCACAAAACATACACTACGAATCAAGAAGTGAAGAAAGCAATGCAAACCAACGTCACTATTCAACGTCACAGCTCTGACGTAATCGAAGCGTTGATAAACAAACATAGCTGTATGACGCGAGTGACGCGTATACTTACCTGGGTATTGCGGGCGGTGTCGAATTCCAAACCGAAGACGCCGTATCTAACTGCACCTGAAATCAAACAAGCAAAATACATTATTATAAAGCACATACAAGAAAAGTATTTTATGAAGAAATACTTACCATCAAGAAGCAGGGAAAGTGAAGCGTAACAACAAACTACTGTCCCTTAATCCATTCTTGGATAAAACGATCTTCTAAGAGTTGGTGGCAGGATCAATAATGCAAGCATCGATGAAAACATGAAGCATCCTCTCATCGTGCCACACAGCGGACACTTCACTGAGCTCATAATCGATCAGGCACACAAGGCCACCTTCCACGGTGGAGCCCGCCTGACTCTATCGAATCTGAGACAGCATTACTGGATTATTGGCGGCAACAGGGCTGTCAAAAAACGCATCCGTGAATGTGTTGTCTGCAGAAGACACAACCCAATCAAACAGACTCAAATCATGGAGACCTACCGTCAGCAAGATGTAACCCAACCAGGCCATTTTACCACGTTGGGACCGATTACACCGGTTTCATCGACGTGAAAGCAAACAAAGGACGAGGCATAAAAACGACGAAAGGATACGTCGCAGTTTTTGTGTGTATGGTCACTAAGGCCGTACACCTTGAAATGGTATCAGACCTCCTCATCAGCATTCCTCGCAGCACTCCGACGAATGGCAGCGCGCCGTGGAGCACCGCGTCACCTGTACAGCGACAACGGGACCAACTTCGTCGGCGCCAACAAACACTTACAGCAGGAATTCATCAATCTTCGACAAGCCTTGGACGATGATTTCTTCGCAGCAATATCAGACATGGAGATCGAATGGCACTTCAACGCCCCCTCGTGGCCTAGTGCAGGAGGTCTATGGGAAGCGGCGGTGAAAAGCCTAAAATTCCACTTACGAAGAGTCATCGGAGCACAAAAGCTACATTTGAGGAGCTATCAACATTGTTGTCACAGCTGGAAGCGTGCCTGAACTCAAGGCCACTGTGCGCCCTGAGCGAAGATCCCGAGGACATCAACTTCCTCACCCCGTCACATTTTCTGGCGAGTGGCCCCACCCTCACCATCATCGAAACCGAAAGGGACGAGCGCACACGTTGGCAACTGGTACAGAAAATCTTCTACGACATATGGAAGAGATGGCAGTCCGAGTTCCTGTGCCAATTATCAGCTAGAAGCAAGTGGCAACAGAAGCAAAGAAACATGAAAATTGGTGACGTTGTCGTCATATGACGTCAACTTACCTCCCGGCAAGTGGGCGCTCGCTAGAGTTGTTGAACTTCACCCTGGAAAGGACGATCTGGTCCGAGTGGTGTCCCTGAAAACTAAAACAACATTATCAAGAGGCCTATTACAAAAATATCACCACTTCTATCAGATGATTACGTTGGTAGCGAGCAAAATTCGGAATCAAGCAATAAGGAGTCTACAGCAAAAGCACCAAAGCAAAAGAACGCGAAGCAAAAATCATGCAACTTCATAGCTTTAGCAATGTTGACTTTACTTACCATCATTTCACCCGTTCAGTGTGCCTTCAACCTACTTAGTCTAAGCAATAATCAGAGCATTTATTTGGACAAAATTTCCAACATGCACCTTGTCAGAGATCAGTGAAACTCATTGTTCACTACGAAATGAATCCGTACTGGCAAGGCATTGAATTGTATCGCAAGTACTTCGATTATTTGGATAACATATGCTCCAAGATATCCAAACAAACAAAATGTGACGTAATGTTGTCACAACTACGTCATGAGGCCACTGAACTGACTACTATCATCATATGTTGCTCGGTCAGCAATACACGCGCTCGAGACGCCGGCGCGGGCTTATCAACGGTGTCGGATACCTAGCGCACAGCTTGTTCGGTGTGTTAGACGAAGAGTTTGCTCAAAATACGAGAGAGACATCAATATAATCAGGATGAATCAGAAACATCTTGCTCTTTTATGGAAAAATCAAACATCCGTGGTTGAAGCTGAATATAACCTTTTGAGTCGAATCGAAGAGTCTATTAACAAGCAGTACAAGATCTTCAATGCCCACATCATAGAGCTAGAAAAAGAAGCCAACATCATAACAAAGGAAATTCAGACCGAAAAATCATCAATGAATTTATTCTCTCATCCATGATAGCAAACAACATTTTGGCCAATCTTAAAACATTCAAGAAACGTTGGTGGAGACCATCACAGACATCCACTATGGGCAGTTTAATGTTTATTTATTAACGCCTGAACAACTGAATGAAGAGTTAAATATTATCTCTGGCCAATTATCAAAGGAATTAGCTCTGCCTATAAACAACATCCAAAACAACTTATCCAGACTCTATCATTTACTGGAAGTAAAAGCAAGGATGACAAGCCAATACTTTATTTTCGAGATCAAAATCCTGTTGGTAAGCAGGGATACCTACGAGATTTACAGGCTTATATCTATCCCAGCAAGTACAAAACAGATGGTCCGCATCACACCTATCGCAGATCATATCGCGATCAACATCCAAAAGGACCTGTACGTACCATTATCAGAAGAAGAAGTTCGAAGATGTACACAGTTCAACGCTGAGACTCACCTTTGCCCGCTACAGAAACCTATTTTCCATATGAATTCGGACGATATTCTCTGCATCAAAAATGAAGACACAGGTCAGTGTGAAATCAAAACTTCGCCCTGCAAAGATATATGGGTTGAACTTAACAAACTAAATACGTACCTGTACTTTTGCTGTAATCAAAGGATGATAAGAATAATATGCGAGCATCATGTTACAGCGCAACGACTTAGCAAGGCCGGTATTATCATTCTCGAGGACGGCTGTTTCATTAAAAGTGAAACATTGACAATATTTTCACACAGAAAGCAGGTCACTAATTATAATATCAAGCCCGTCCTTGCAAAGATAGACATACCTCCAATCAATGATGTCATCAACTATCTATTCCTCTCCAAAGGCTCGAGAAATTCGACGAGTCAGAAAATGAGGAGAATCGAAAACACTTGTCAAGTATTGGACACCAAATAGAGCAGCTGAAGACAAGCGACGCTGATACAGAGATGGTAAATCAGTTATCAAACCACGACCTACATCAATATGTGCTTATTTATCTTCTGCTGGGAGCAGCTATACTAGCATCAACATTATTTGCCTTAGGAGTCTACGCCGCAGATGCGCCGCACGTATACAAGGTCCCTCTCAAAGCGAAAGATCAGCTGGCTTGAATGTACAGTTCACTGGCACGAACCGAAACACAGAGCAAGCAACATCGGTCGAGCCCCGCGGTATCGCAGTTACGTCATCGGGTGAACTGAGTGCACGCGCACTGGATAAGTCGACGTCGCCTACAGTTTGCAAACGTTTTAGTGATCTTAGTGCCGTGTAGTGAAGTGTGAAATTTATAAGTTTTTTAATTGAAATTTATAAGCTAATTTTTATAGTATAATCATCGTTATCAATTAGTATCAATTTGTAATCGCCTATCAATCATCATCTGTTCTCTCTCTCTCTCCCCAGCATGTACGGTCTTTACAAACCGCACATTTTGCATAAGCATTTTTACCATATTGTATCATCTTTCATTCTCATCCATTCAGTACGCAATCATTCGCCGTCGCGCATTGTACTCACTATCAATAATATCAGAATAAATTACATAATCAGTTCAAGTCTTTATCATTTTATCAACTTCTAAGATTGTACAGCACAGCAGCTCGTACAACTAAGTACCTACTTACTTTTTAGCGTAGAGTTGTTAAATATAGTAGCATCATGAGCAGAACCAGGCCAACGAGCAACAAGATTCATAAATAGCAAGTCTGCGTTACAGACTCCTTGGACATTCATTGAAAATATGCCTTTTCTATTTCTGAATTCTTCTCCCATATTTCAATCTGTAAAAATTATGATTCTGTTATTAGGTATAATCTATATAAATATATGAATGTGTACTTAATAATATTATAATAAAGAATTGTATGCATGTTTGTAGAAGTTGATCCAATTTTGGCCAAACTTGGATTAAGTTCTACGTTTGAGTTTCAGGTCACTAGATGGCCTTTGACAAAGATTCTGCCTAGATCTACTTAATATAAATATTTATTTATTTGGTACTACTAACCAGGCGACTGTATGGGAACATGCGTGCAGTCAATTGCACAAGAATTCTTGGAAATCCTGCGATTTCATGAAAGGCATTCTGGGTATTGCTTAATGTCTTCACATATTGAGGGTATAAGACAGCTATAACCCGAGATACATGATGCACAATTCGGCTGGCTGAAGCTTTCGATACACCAATAAAGTCCGCTACTGATAAAAGCATTGTTCCCAGTGCATAAAATCTAAAGGTCAGTAATAACTGATATAACGGCGATATTCCTTTATTCCCAAAATTTTACAATAATTTTCATTCATTTTTATTGTCCAAATTAATGTTGGGTGGCATATTTCGACGATACATATATAAAATATACATATATAAATTTTGTTCACAAGTTTCTTTACTCACCTCGAAGAAATTACTTTTAAGGCTGGTGTTATTTTCAATAATAACTCATCCACAAACGTTTAATTTAATCTAAATCTCTATGTAAATTCAGAGTCAGAAAATTCACTTCTGAATTTTATTCGATTATAAACTCGGCAATTTTCAGTATCTACAATACCTTCGGAATCAAAAACACCCATCTCAAACATTTCATTATCACTTTCATCACTGAACAAATCCATTTTTTAGAAATAAAATAGGTTTCATTTATTTAAAAACATGACAAATATTTGCTAACTCTAAAAATTGGGCGATAGACAAAACTCTAGCATCTGGTAATTTCAACTATTGCCAGTTAACTGCCGATACGTTGTTGAAACGCTCAGCTGTTTTTTTTTTTTCTATGAACCCACTTAACTCAGGTAGTCAGTAGGCCCTCCGAGAGGTAGTTCAATATGATGGTTAAATATTTCTATCTAACTTTGATCATTGAAACGGAAAAATGTAACTATAGTTACCAATGGTAGACAATTTAACTTCCAGTAAAGGACAGATGGGTTATTGAGACCGGCCGTTAAACAATAACCATTTAATTGAACTGTAAATACAAATTTCGCCTTATATATTTTTTTAACATGGTAGAGCCACAACAATATTGCAGCAGCAGGAATGGGTCGGCTCGGCCGGGGAAGGACATCGCGCTTACATAATACCGTAATAGTGTAGAGAGGAGAGGAGTGTTGGGAACTTTAGAACTTAATCCTTAGTGGCTTGTCATCTTGATTCATATTAAAGGATAGATCAGTATGCATCTATTTATCCTACCTGCCAAGCGTGGTAACTGTGGCCAAATCCCCCTATAAGGCAATTTCTCGGTAAGATTTATATTCAGCAGTGGACTTTATTAATGAAAAAATTAATACTACCATTTCTAGAGGTTCACAAAATCTTCCATCAGTCCTTTTATTAACCAAACCTTCTATTGCTTTTTATGATAATCGTGAGATGAAATGAAAAAGGGGTTGTGGATGGTTTCTATTATGTCCACTGACGTATTGTGGACATTAAAATTTATTGACTTTAAATTATTAAACCATTTAAAACTTATAGCTAATTTAATAATTGGCAGCATCAAATTATTTAAATAAAGCAAACAATTAATTAAATGTAAACGGTAAATAATTTAGGGCAAGGCCATTATTTTAATGGCACCTAGTGTAATTGCATGCCTTTCACAAATCTACAATAACTCTAAGCAAAACAGGTAGCAAGCGAACAATGCAAAGTTAAGCATTACGGACACAAATATTTTTCGATGTACTTTTTGTGGAACAGAAGCTAAAACTGCAATTGATCCTTGTCTAAATAGTCAAAATTACAAAAAAAACATTGCAGACACAGTACAATGTCGCAATAAAGTTAGAGGCGCATTTTACAACGTTCCAAATATTTCTGCGCTAGTAGCTCCACGACTTTTGTCTTTAGCTCCATCGGGCATTTATGGCCCATTTCGCTTTATTCTTTCGGCGCGAGCGATTTTATTTTGTCGTGCCTTAAATAAGACATAATGTTCTAAGAAACGGGACATTAGAATGGACCCGGCTTTCTCTTTTTGTGAGGGACACGTACGATGGATTTTATGGTCAATTGTTTTACTTAGTTGTTGACGTGGCAAAAAGACGCCTCTGTTGCATGCCAATGACAGTTTTGATTTAATGTCAATATACTTTTAAATGTTGTTATGGACGTGAAATTAATGGAAAAGTTAATGCATTTAATATCCCAATGTATCCTTTGTGTTGGAAACACGATGTGATGAACACAACAAATTTTAATCGTTTCAATAAAGGAAACCATTTGTACCGTGATTAACACGGCCAGTTTTTATCTGTTTTTTACATACTTTTTTCTGAAGAGTATTTCATTATGGCGCAGTAAGTCAGTAATTCTGACCGATATTACATTATTTTGGCAGAATATCAGTAAGTGGTCGTCACTTACAATAAAAAGAAATAAAATATAAATATTAAAACATAGTTTTTAATATATTATTATCCTATACGATTCTACTGAAACATATTTTTTTCCAAATCAGTTACAAAAAATGATAGATATAATTATTCATATACAAAAAATATATATTATTATAATTTAGTAAAATAATTATAAGAATTTCAAACCAGAGACAGGCACAGGTGCTGTGAACTCTGCCAGGCTGCAGTGGAAGATGTCCGTTTCTTCGGAAAAAATATTCAATAATTTTATAGCACCTGACATAGGTGTAAACCTGAGTAGATTTGTCCTAGTGTACGGCACCTTAAATTTTGGATGTGAGCCACGCCTAACCACCGCCTCAGGGGCAAACAGCGGCAACGCTTCCAGTAACTCGGGATGGTGCAGCTGGCCACGCATCACGCGCCACACGTAACTGCAGAGCGCGACTTCACGCCTCACACCAATCTGTAGCCGACCATGCCGATCACAAACAAGCTCGGGTACAGCAGCGGCATCGATCACTAATAAAAAACTACATACACAATCCCATGCAAAAGTTCTTTAAAAACTGTCGCCAATTGTTTTGACGTAATACTAGTTGAAATAAATATACATTAATGTAAATTCAACCTTAAAAGCATTGCTTAAAGTTGTATTCACAAAGCTACGTACAAATTAAAAGCGCACCCAAATGTTCCAGTGGGCGCTCATTCAGTAAGGACATTTTTTATCACTAATTGTGTATCTAGTTTTTTATCAGTGATCAGCGGGTAGAAAAGATAAACGGTTTAAATAAAGAAACCGCGTAAATTTATTTTGAATTTTTCCCATGTTGATATATTTATCTTCATTCATCAAATAATTGCTAATTTCTGAAGGACTTGCCGCAGATATACCTTTGAACGAACGCACTGTATGATTGTTTTTGTGTCTTAATATATATACGAGTATATATGTATATATATATTTTACGTAGTAGAGCCACGCTGCAGCTATATTAGTAGTATAGTTGTAGCACGAATGGGTCGGCTCGACTGGGGAAGGACCACGCTCTCACAGAATACCAGCGTAAAATAGCAGCTTACACTGCTGTGTTTCGTATGGTGAGTGTAGAGAACCGGAGACCCTTTTTACTGGAAAAGAGGCATTCCATCTTAGTCCTCACGGGTGACAACGCATCTGCATTTTGATTCTTTATTGCAGATATCACAGCAACCACTTACCATCAGGTGGACTATGTGCTCGTTTGTCACCCTATTCTATAAATAGGGTGACAAACGACAGGACTGCATAAATTACCGCGGTATAAGCCTTCTCAGCGTCGTCGGTAAATTGTATGCGAATGTGTTGATTGAAAGGGTTGTGAATGAAACAGACGAAAAAGTATGGGATGCACAAGCGGGATTTAGAAAGGGAATGGGATGTATGGATCAGGTCTTTTCCTTGCGGTGCATAGCCGAAAAGTGTTTGGCTAAAAAAAGGTCTATTGCGCATTCGTGGATCTAGAAAAGGCTTATGATAGAGTAGTGAGGAATAAATTGTGGTCAGCACTGTCCGTGAACGGTGTGAGCAGTATCCTCATACGAGCATTGCAATCTCTTTATAGGGATTCTAGTGCTTATGTAAGGATAAACGGGGCATACACTGAATGGTTTAATATCGAAAAAGGTGTTAGACAGGGATGTGTAGCGTCACCGTGGCTGTTTAATCTGTTCATGGACAATTGCTTGACAGATTTAAAAGAGAATGAAAGTGGGTTGAGAATGAATGAGTTACTCGTCAAATATTTTCTCTATGCTCATGGCCAAGTATTACTTGCGTCTTCGGCCGAGGAGTTGCAGGAGATGGTACCTGCTATGAGTGGAGCTTTTGTTAGAACGGGAATGAAGATGAATGTAAAGAAGACGAAAGTGATGGTGTTTGAAAGAGATGAGGCAGTGAGAGACTGCAATATCGTGATTGGAGATGAACAAATTGAACAGGTGAAGGAGTTTTTGTATCTGGGTTCAAAGTTTACAAGAGATGGAAAGTGTGAGAGTTATATCGAAAGAAGAGTGAATGCAGGAAACATGGTGAATGGAGCTTTGCACTCCTTTATGAGCAGTCAGAAGGTGTCTAACAAGGCTCGTTTGGCTGTGCATGAGGGGGGGGGGGTTGGTTCCGACACTCGTGTAAGAAAGTGAAAGTTGGGTATGGCAGAAGAAACATGAAAGCAGAATAAATGCAGTTGAGATGAGAGCGTTAAGAAGTATGATAGGAGTTAAAATTGAGTGACATGATAAGAAATAGTGAGATAAGGAAACGTTGTGGTCTGAAAGAAGATGTAGTGACAAAACTTGAGAAAGGTATGCTGAGACGGTTTAGCCATGTCGAGAGAATGAATGAAGAACGATTGACGAAAAAAGTGTATAAGGCGAGTGTGAATGAAAGTGTTGGAAGGGGTAGACCTAGGCGGACGTTTCTAGAACAAATCAGGGACGTCTTGAAAAAAGGCCAGGTCAAGAGTACCCTAAACCGAAGAGCTTGTATGAAGGGAATAATGAAAGTGGACGAAGCGAAACAAGTATGTAAGGATCGTTGCAAGTGGAAAGAAGTGATCTCTGCCTACCCCTACGGGAAAGAGGCGTGATTATATATATATATATATATATATATATATATAGCCATACAGGAGAATATCAAATAAAAGAAGACGCCTTATTTACTCGTATTTTCAAAAACTGCAATAACGGTGTATCATTATTTACCTATTTGAACATAAGTTTAAAATTTGGCTATTCTTTGTAAAATAATCCTGTATATATGGGACTACGAGCATGTGTTGACAATAAGTTGTCTGTCCATAAATAAATAAATAAATAAAAAAAATTGTGTAAATTATTTTACCTAACCATTTAGTCAAATAACGATAACAATGCCCTTTTATAAATGTTTTCCTTGTGGGCGATCAAAAGCTTTATATAAAGCACCTTTTATTTTACTTTATTGAATGATTGATCTCCTTTTTGTGTTGAATCCATCATTTATCAAAATAAGGGTATCGCGATACGCTTGTCTATTTTAAATGTCCACGCTTTTGTTAGATCTATACGATATATTCTAATTTTTGTACATTATTATGAAAAAAATAAAGTGACGACGTGCATAAAAATCATGGATGACGGTTTAGTGAAAGGTGGAAGAAGAAAAATTTAAATATCTTTGGCTGAATTGCCATCATTTTACTAATTATATAAAATCATTTACCTTCAATCCACTACCATACTACCATATAAGAGTCGTGGTAGCTCAGGGGTTAAGCGCTCGCTGTAAATTTCACAGTACGCGAGCAACCCGGGCTTGATTCCCGCCGGCAACAATGAAATCGTTAATTGCAATTACTATATAAATAATGTAAATAATAAAAAAAAATATAATGATTTACCACATGCTTGGCGGTGAAGGAAAGCACCGTGAGGAAACCTGCATGTTTAGGAAATAAGAAAAAAATATTTCGAAGACATGTAAAGTGCGCCAACACGCATTAGGGCAGCGCGGCGGACATTTCCTTGTCCTAAAACCCTCTCAGAAATGAGAGGAGGCCTGTGCCCAGCATTGGGACGTATATAGGCTGTAACTTTAACTTTAACACTACCATATATCCTTTGTAAGAGGCATCTGCCTAATAACAAATGGAAAATAAAAAAAACTGCTCTTGCCACCCCACCCGCCAAGCATAGAAACTGTAACTTAAGTCCTATATGTAACGAGGCAATCCATAGGGAGCCTGTGTTCAGCAGTGAACGTTTATAGGCTGTAATCAGTGAATAAATTAATGAATTCACCTTTAAGAACAGCTTAAATATTTAAATGCGTAAAATCAGTCACCTACGTTTGGTATCAAAACTTTAGAGATCATAAATATAAATGTTATGTGTGTGTTAGTTTTAGGAAAGTGTACAACTGGAGTAATTTCGTTTAAAGTGAAAGCAACCGATTAAAGCCACAACTGTGTTTCTATTAGACCATAACAGATTCGTAATGCAATAATATATGTTTTTAAATTTTAGCAACCGCGAAGTGAAAGCACTCACCAATAGTAATTGTGTGAGACCAATCTTATGGTCGAATAATTTGCCCTGTGCATTTAATGTGAATAGTGTTAATGTTTAAATATATACATATAAAGCTTTTATCAGGCTCAGTGGGTTATTTGCATACTATTAAGACACAAATAACCATTTTTTAAATTATTACCTCTCCGTCTGCGTGTCTGTCTTTCTACCTGTTTGTCTGTCTCTCAGATGTCTGTGTGTCAGATAGAAAGTAATGCTATATTTCATAAGAAAAAGTAGAAAGTTTTTTTTCTCTATAAATGAAAAATTTATCAAATAAATGGTCTTTGTTTTACTTAAATCTTAATAACGCCACATTAATAAATTCTATTCAGGCAAAGCCGGGCAGGCTCGCTAAAATTCAATATAACTACAAGTATCGGGGCATTTCATCTTTTTCTGGGGTGAGAACGCATCTCTGACCTCTTTGTTTAATTTACGTTTCAGGTGTCCAAAAGGCACAATACCCTCATATCAATAGGTGAACATTTTGTCGCTTTTGAATATAAAATTTAGATCCAAATATAAAAGTTTAAAAAGTATAATAAAAGTTTAGCTGTTATTGTTTTGTTTATAAAATAACACTAAAATATTGATTTATAAAATAATCTATTACATTTTAATACAACAATATGACTTTGATACAAGAAAGTTAAATTAAAAAACTTTCGTCAGATTTATTAATTAATTTAAATGAGCCCAATTACTAAGTAATTATACTAAATCGTTATTAACAATGTTGATTTAACAATCGTAGAGCCAGCAACACTGTTTTAGCATGAAGTCATGCTCATTAAATAATTTAGTTTCAATAACATGATATATTTCTAAAAAGTGACTCAGTAATGTTAAAAATATTAATTAGATGTAGTAACGAAAATTTTAAAACGATTTATTTTCTTTGGCTAAAGTGTAAGTGAATATTTATTTAACCTGCATGGCACAAAAAAGTACAACATTTTGCATTAAATTTTTAAGAATAATAAACGTGTTTTTAATTTTAATTCGACTACGATGTGAACGTTTCCAAATAATTTAGAGATTATATGAAGACGGACGTATCACATGTGGCTTTTGAAAGTAATTACAGATTTGTTAACACAACTAAAATTGGTGAAGCTAATACTAGTCACAACTGTCAACTTCATAAGCACACGTAATGGTTTGTAAAATGTCACATAATTCAAGCTAATTGCTAAATACAAATATATATGATTAAAAATATTTATTTTACGATCCGGCAAATATTCCCACGAAAGTTGTATGAACATTTTAACTTATATGTTAGATTATTTTTACTGGCAGATGTTATTGATACTTACTATTTATTTCCTAAATTTAGATTAAATCTTTCGAAGTTCTGCGAACTGCACATTTATATAAGAGAATAATAAAAGATTATGTCTATTTTTATACCTAGTAGCCGGAACCCAACTGTCAAACGAAAGGACAAACAGGCGCTTCTGCGGCCTAACTCCTTATCATAACGCTTTCATTGTTAGTCAAAACACAATCTTTATGAGCTAATATAGAATTAAGTATTCAGAGGCAGCAGCGAGTTTGTACTAAGCCGCTGGGCTTCTGAGAGGTTACTCCGATCACGCACGGTGGCGGATATCGCGTCCGGTGGACGGACAAAGTGAAAAAAGCTCACTTATTGAATATTTTTATGTTTATACTACACGGGAATCTTGGATTTTCACGACTTGACATGGCCGCTCTTTGAATGTTTCTGTTTAAAACGTATTATTGAAAGTTTATGATTTTAAAATTTATAGATTATAATTTTTATAGAAAAATGTAAACTTGTAAAAAATAAAAACCGATTTCAACTTAATGAAATAGCTGCTGATGTCGGTGTTAGGAGTTAGGAATATTAAATTATCATAATATGTGGAAATTATTTTATAGTTCTTTCAATTTTTGTTTTAACTGGAAAGGCTGAGCAATATCACAATCTCATCGTAATAACTAGAATGTTGTCAAACTGGTAACATTAAAAATATCATCCCGTATTTCTTGGTATAATTCTTTCCTATTTAAAAAATAATAAAATCGGTTCCCAATAATTATTGGCGAAGATATCACATAACACATTACAAAAAGGCATTATAAAAGAGAATTTAGCTGAGGGCGTCATTTTCATGCCATAAAGACTAGCTTTTTAATTTTGTTATATTTTAAAGCTATCATACTTATATATATACTCGTAAGATAAAGGCCTTGTAAAATTGTATATTATCAAAGTATCAACTCTTTATAAATAGAGTTCCAAATGCGGTATCAAATAATAAGACATTCTAACAACAGGAAGAGTTACATAACAATCCTGTCCACATAATAATCGCTGCTGTGACTCATCGTATTACTGATGAATTCTGAACAGTTTCTCTATAAAGCAGGAAAATGTCCTGAGTGTTGGACAACAGCCAAAGTAAATTTCCGATTATGGTAAATTATAACAAATTGAGCTCACCAACTTAGAGAAAAGATATAAAATGATTTACGCTTTTAATTAACTGTAAATTGTTATTAGGAACATATTTTTATGTGTCGGAAATACTCATTTTCAATTCTGTATGTCTTTCTAAATAAGAGTAAATAGGCTTTGGTTACAATAAACCAACTAATCGTAAGTGATGATGAAGCCCTGGATGATAAATCGCACTATATTTATCATCTAGGGCTTGGTGGGATTGTAGTAAGCATAATATGATTGTAGTCAATGTGTTCTGGCTTATAACAGATAAAAAGTAAAAACATAGAACTTTAAACTTAACAACCTATTTTAATTTGATGTTTAAAAAAGAGTATTCGGTTGATTTCTTAGTTACTGCTACTACTAGTCTCCTGAATACTGATATTTATTTTTCTCTATAATTAAAAATAAATAATATATGGTATTATTTGTCTTATAGTTGTAGTTGCAATTTTAAATCAGTTCAAGATTTTAGTATTATACAAAAGCGCTGCACGCTTGCTTCCACAACATTGTTATCAGTCTAGCCGCGTTTCTCGTGTTAAACTTAACATAACAATAGAAACTCATATACAGGTAAAAAAATTTTTTTTTCTCTTCAAGTATTGTGTGGGTTCGTACAATTTTGATACTTCCTAATTATGAAAAAAGTACTTAAAACACTACTTTAGTTTCTGCTAAAAATAAAGAGTTTAGTTAGAAGATGGGTGAATTTCCCAAAAAAAAAAAATTAACCAACTCTAACCCAAAATATGTTTAAATATCTAAAGTAAAAATATCTAATGACACTTTTTCTCTTAGGCAATGAATTTGATTTGGTAAGAAAAGTACTCAACTCAGTATTATAAAATAATCGATCAGTTTTTATGACAAAAATACTGTGTTTAAATAAGTTTTATGTGAAAATATTATTTAGCTTTCCACTAGTTTTATTGATTTTATTTTGAGGTAAACAAAAATTGTGTAAGTATTTGGTAACTTTTAACAGCTGTAGAATAATGTGTTTTACTATATTTTAATTTCATTTTAATCATGTTCGCCTTAGTTATCACGTATCCTGGTAGCTCAGGCGCTAAAAATAGCGCTGTAAGCTTCGAGAAACTCCGGATATGAGTCCCACCGGCACCAATGAAATCGTTAATTGCAATTTAAGTGCTGACTTACTACGTGTTCGGCGTTGAAGGAAAACATCGTGAGGAAACCTGCCAGACTGAGACATTAAAAAAAAAAAGCATTTCGAAGAAGAAACTCCACCAACACGCATTGAGGCAGCGCGGCGGACATCATGCCTGTAACCAGCAGTGGGACCTATGTCTAATGTAACTTTACTTTAATCTCGAAAATATTAAAGTTTGTTAGTATAAAAAGTCAACACATTTCGTCAAAACAAGTATGTTTAAGAACAATTGAAATGTTTATCTTAAGTGAGTTCGTGAAGTTTAATGTGTTAAATGCTCTTACAATTTAAGATGTTCAATTATATGTAAGATTTTAAGACGTTATGAAGAAAAAAATCTCTCCCTCTTCCCTCTCAATAACGAGAACGTGCCCAACAGTGGTACGTATTAGGATGTAACTTAATTTTTTTTACTTTTATTATGAAAATTTGAAAAGTAGCTAACTTTTTAACCTTTATTTTTTGTTTTATCTTGAACTTAAGTTGATTCCAATTTCATTTCTAATACAATATTTGTCTATTAGTGGATCTACAATAAAAAACTTTGTTAAAAATCTTCATCACTTTATTTTTGTAGTGTATAAATAACGGCATAATACAGATATTAATTTAATACAATCACTTGTTCTTGCTATTTACAATATTCATATGCTACAGCAGTCTTTAAAATTTAAATATGAAATCTATATACATACACAAGATAACGAACAGGCAATAATAATTTCTCTTAATTAAATTTTGGTATAGCACTTAAAATAATAATTACAATATTTACAGCGAGCTAGTATAAACATCTACATATTTACAAAATTATGACTGGAAGTGAGCTGAGATGCCCGTCTAGACTAGGTAAGCTTGCACGGCATTGCCTGTATCAACAAGAGGTGGTGGAGGCGGCCATTGTCGAAGGTCTCGCCGCCTCCCCGGTGTCATACCGTGCTCTAAAGAGGAATAATCTGAGTCTATCGATGAATAGATATGATCTGATATTGGTCTCCCATCAGGGCCATACGCTACAGCCTGAGTCTGTCGTATAGCTGATGGAGACTGCCGTATCTCTGTACTATATTCAGGTGGAGCGCTAGCACCTTGTCCAGCAACCCCTAACACTGGTGATTTGTCAGGATATGACAAAGTACGATTACCGTTAGGAACAGAAGAATCTAACGTATAAGTGTTAATATTTTTTCTATAGTTTTGCCTTCGCGTCTTATGAGTATGGTGGGATGTATCTGGCATCATATATCTGAGCCTTTCCCAGAATCTTTTCTGACCCCATTGTAGTCGAGACCCCGTTTTAAGGTAGGGTCGTAAATCCGGGTCGTGCATTGCGTCCGCGACTACAGAACATTCTTCTATTAGTACTAACTTATATATGCACCCTTTAAGCGCTTCATGTAGCCCTTGTCGGAATTCGTATCGCGACCATTCTGTTTGCATGAAATTCCTTGTTAATACGAGTATTATTCTTTTCGATGCCTCTGCTGCTTCAACAACTGGTGGGGCACATTGAATGTACTGTTGGTTCCCTTCAGCATGATGTTGAAGAATATCTCGATCGCTGTGATTTTTAATTATATCTCTATAATGTAAGCAAAGATGGTAAGATGGATGTCCGTTTTCTAACTCATTTGCTAAGGATTGTATCACAAATTCTTCGTCTTTCGGGCTATAACACACATAGGCATCGTATAATTTCTCATTTTCCTCAAAAGTTCCCGCAAACGAAAAAACACGTATACCGCAATTCGTATACAGCCAGACTCTGAGAGAATCTCTAAAAAGGAACAGTACGACAAGGGCCAATAAAATTAACATAAAGCCTGTAAGAGTCGATACCATCATGGGAACGTAGTTCGACACCAACATATTTCCGATAACAGAATTATCTGCATAATAATCACTGCAGGCAGTGCCGTTTAAATTAAGCTCTTTTTTCTGCGGCGGCTTTGCATCTCCATTCCAACACCACACATCAGTTATGTCAACGATTTTTTGAGCGTTTTCAGCTAAATATGCAGTAAGTTCTTGTAGATATCGACATTTGCATGACCATAAATTATTTCCAAGGGACAAGGCCTTTAAGTTAGGATTATTATTAAAGCTCCACACACCAAAATCTACTAGCCGATTGCCTTCAAGTCGTAAAACTTCTAAAGATCTCAAGGATATAAAAGATATGTTGGCGATATGACTTATTAGATTGTTTTGTAAAAATAGCTCCTTTAAGTTGATAAGTTGATGAAACTCGTGGCCTTTCAATTGTTTCAGCTTATTATTACCGAGATGAAGTATTTCTAAGGCATTTAGTCCAGCAAATGTTCTATTTTGAATATTATCAACGTTACTGTTATTAACATATAAAGACCTCATTTTTTGTCGTCCAATAAACACATGATTTTGTAGTTCTTTTATGTTATTGCCATCTAAAAATACCTCAGTGGCATCCATTGGTATTTTACTTGGTATTTCCATTGACAATTGTCCAGAACAGTCAACAACGTTAGTGTTCCATAACGGATCGTGATAGCATGTACAGTTGTGGGGACATGTCATTTCACAGTCACACGCATCATAGTCACAGCAATGACATATGGCAAAACAATGAGTCTCATATTCACATAAGAAGTCTGTTGTTTTAAGGTTAGTTAAGGGTACATGTGTTCCACTACGAGTATTTGTCATTTTGCACAAAACATTTTCTAAGTCCATCACTCGCGGATATTGTCTCATAGCAGTCATATTATTAATTATCGGTAACCATTCCATTGTACAATCACATTGAAAGGGATTGCCGCCGATATAAAACTCAGGCAAAGATTTATTTCCTGGCACTGGCGATAAACGCAGACTATTCAGTTCTAAATTAACAATTTCATTTGCATACATATCTACACGTGTTAAGTTCTTTTTCTCAAAAAACGTATTTACATAAATATTGTTTAAATAGTTATTATTAATAAACAACAATTCTACACTATTAGGAATAGACATAGGCCCTATATCTACTATACGATTATGGCTAACATCTAGAGTCTTTATATGTATTTCATCTTGCAACTTGTAATAATTAGCTAAGTGTTCAATAAAATTTCCATGAACGTCTAACCACTTTAAATTACTGGGAACAAACGCATAATCAAACCACACTAGATGATTTTCTGATAGGTTAAGCCAAAGAAGGCTAGCAAGCGTTGAAAAGACACCGTTGATGTCCGACAAGAAGTTTCCGTCCAATCTTATAGCTTCTAGTTGACTGTTTCGGCTAAATGTACCTCTTTCTATAGATTGAATTTTGTTTTTTGCAATATTTAATACTTGTAAACTCGGCAAATCCCAAAACATGCCAACACTGAGGTTTCCGATCTGATTGTCAATCAATCTTAATCCCGTTAATTGGTTTAAATTTTTAAACGAGCCATTTCTAAAATCAGTTATTTGATTTTCGCCGAGATCGAGCGTCTTTAAGAAAGGAAGTTCCCATAATGCGTCGGGTATCTCCATTAGTTGATTAGAGCTCAAATCCAGTTCTTTCAAGTCGGAGCAGTTTTTAAAAGCCTTCCGGTCAATATTAACGAGTAAATTGTTATTAAGGGTCAATTTACTTAACACAAATAAGCCATTAAATAAATTTTCGTCAATGGTGTGAAGTCTATTTTCTGCCAAATTGAGCGTGTGAAGATTATATAATGGCAAAAAAGCATTTTCTTCAATATATCCAATAGAGTTGTTCTTGAGATTCAAAATTTGTAAAAAGAATAAATCCTTAAACGTTTTTCCGTCTATCCTTGTTAGGGCGTTGTTTGATAAATTTAAAACTATTAATCGAATTAGTCCTTTGAACGTGCCATCGTCGATATGATTACTAGTAAGTTGATTACTCGATAAATCCAAAACAATCAATTGTTCTAAGTGATGGAATAATCCTCTTGCTAACTCAAATATAGAGTTTTCGTTAAGATATATTTCCCTTAATTCTTTAGCATTAGAAAAAAGTCCTTCTGGCAATGTATGTAAACGGTTGTGTGATATGTTTAACACTCTTAACGAGGTAAGTCCATTAAAAGCTTCACTCGATATGTCACTGATGTTATTATGCTGCAAATATAAATGCTGTAGACTTCTTAATTTAAGCAATTCCGATTCTTCCGGCAATATTTTAATTTCATTGTGACTTAAGTCTAGAGTATTTAGACCCGAGCCACATCCTTGGCCAAAACCGATTTGACCAACTGTTCTTATTCTATTATTAGTTAGATTTAATACATTTAGATTCTCCAGCGGACAGAGAACGCCGGAAGGAACAAACTTGATGTTATTTTGAGCAAGATCCAACGACTGCAATTCCGATAATCCACTGAATGCGTTCAAAGACATCTCCATGTTCTTGGTAGGGCTCCATTCAGAATTCTTTGAACGAATTTTTAGCTTTTTTAATTTACTAATGTCTTGAAACGTATGGTCTGGTATAAGAAGCAACTTGCAATTAGTTATTGACAATTCACTAAGAAACTCAACAGAACTAAAATAATGTGCTCTGAGCGTACTTTCGAAAAGAAGCAGGTGATTACACTCTACGGATAAAACACTTGTGTCAGAATTTACTGAAGATATGCTACTCCCATCGCCATCCAATGTGCGTATTTTGCACAGTACGTTACTTCCAGAAACTCGAACACACTTGTCCGAGCCGTAGAGTGAAACAGTCCATCCGGCGTGCAGCAGCGCCCAAAGCACGGTCGCTATGGCATACATTATCACAGATTTTTCATATCACTTTTAAACGTCTCATAAACACTCCCTGTGGGTCGATATCACCATTTCCGAAACAAAGTACGTAGCGCGCTTAAGTGCCGAAGAAAAACTTCCTGGCATTTCACTTCACTAGTCCCACTTAAAAAGCGCGAAAAAAGTCCTTTAACTCAATATTTTGATTTAAGAAATAATATATTATTATTGTAAACAACACTTGATATGACTTTCTATTTGTTAAATTTTAATTGCGTAAGGTAAATACAGGCGCGGAATGTGACACGGCCTATCCGCGCCTCGGTTACGTTGCGACTGTCAAGCTTAGCGCTGGACTCATGAAAGTGGCAATGGGACGCGCAACTTAGCCCCCGCTCCACCCGCACCCCGCATAAGCTCTGCGACGCGACATCTTTGAACTAAGCAATCAGACCCATCTAGTGAGGAATAGCAAACTACTCTTAAAGTATCGTTACGTATTTAAGTCTTTGATACGCAAATTTTTAGACTAACAATTAAATACTGAATTAGGGTTATATTTACAAACATATATAATATAGAATGAAAATAGGTATCAAATGAAAATTATTAATTAAATGGTATGAACTATCGAAAACAATGATATTAATATTTAAATATTCCAAATAAATTTAAAATGAATTGCAATTATGTTGTTTTATTATTAAGAGTATGGTGTACTTTATTAGCCGTAACAAAATTATAATTGAAATTTTTATGCTGCCTTGATTTCTGCTTTAAAACCATATTTCTTTGATAACACAACAGTCGAATCAGTTTTCTTTTCATCTTTTGTACCATAGATGGCGCACACTACAATGTCTAATAATATGTACAAAATACTAAAGAACTAACTTATATCAATTAATATATTATCAATTAAACAATAAATATTTTGCCTAAATGTGCAAAGCCTGAAAATAGGGTTTAAAAAGGTAAAAAAACGCTACTAGAAATATTAATATAGCAACGAACCTTCTCGTTTAATATTTAATTAGACATTTATGGTGTCTGTTACTCCCATCGTAAGACGATAGGCGTAACTTTATTACAGAATTGCGAAGGTACGTAGTATACTTATATTAAGGGATTTCCACAGATTCCTTCAGAGCGAACGACCCATTTACATAAATCACTTCTATACGCTCATAAAAGCACTCTCGAATTTAACTGACACCGTGCTTAACGTCTAACTTTCCTGCGAAATAAAATTTCAAAATTTCGCTCAAAATGTTTCATTGTCATCTAAAGGTTTGTTTTGACTTGTACATCCTTTTTGCTGAATCTATTCTTTATTATTTATTAATTTTTAGATATGTTTGCTAAAAAAGTTAAAAGTTAAAGTTAAAGCCTATAAACGTCCCACTGCTGGGTACCTACAGGCCTCCTCTCATTTCTGAGAGGGTTTTAAGGCAAGGGTATGTCCACCGCGCTGCCCCAATGCATTTTGGTGAACTTCACATGTCTTTGAAATATCTTTTTTTTTTCTAATTCCTTAGACATGCAGGTTTCCTCACGATGTGTTCCTTCACCGCCGAAAATGTGGTAAATCAGCACTTAAAATTGCAATTAACAATTTCATTAGTGCCGGCGGGGATCGAACCGGAGCTGCTCGCTAAGCCCCTGAGCCACCACGGCATTAAATAACAATAATGTATTTAAACTTTGAATACTCATGTTAATTTTAAAATAAATAAAAGAGAAATCAAAATATTATTTATCCTATAGAAGGGGAGACGAATAAGTGTTTTAAAGTGATAAATTTCCTTTTGATAATGATCGAAAAAGCTTTATCAAAAAGGAAGTTTATACCATTATCCCGGTTATATCGTCAAAGTATACATAGATCTGGTATAATATATGAAATTAGTTGTGATAGTGTTTAAGGGAACAAAATATAATAAATTAATTAGTTTCAGTATAGAAAACTGTTATTGTTTATTATTTTTAGATTGTTTGTAGTGTATTGTGCTAGCTATGTGAAATTTTCCTAATGCTAACAATCGAAATCTGTGACGGTACCCAGCGGGTGAAAAATGGAAAAGTCATGTTTGTGACGTGCCGCGTCGTGGGGATTCTATTATTTCAGCAACTGACGTGTTTTGCCTGTTTCCCTATTCTTTATTATATTTTAAGCTTTCGATTATTATTTCCGCATTAGAGTAAGCATTTTGTATGAAACTCTAATAATATCTTATAAATGTTTATGGTTTTAAATTAAACTTTGGACTGACCACCTGGTGGTAAAAGACAACAGCTCATGACTAAGAGTACAGTACCAAACCAGATGAACTCCTAGACTGCATAAAACCATACAGAGAAAGATCACATAGTCTAATCTTCTTTTGCATTCTTCATTTGCATAGGAAGATGACAACAGCCTAATTAGGCGTAACTTGCGTTCCGGTGCGCCTCGCTGTAGGAGAAATAGGAAGAAGGGCAGCGACTAGTACTGATGGCTTCACGAATATGTGTGAAAGTGTTTCCGTTACCCTGTTGATACGCTGCGAAGCTGGAACAGCACAGGCTTTTAGACGATGCGACTCTGACATAAGCCCTTGCGAGGCTTGCGTGGGTATTTCTTCATAAATTTACTTCACTTCTGAACATGTGCCACTTGCGTTGTAGGGAGGAATTAACTGCCTCGTTTGGTTGGCGGATTGGTGATCGCAGTAAAAGACTTTTCACATGTTTGTTGCAATGATGTGAATAATTTAAATTAACAAAACTAATTCCGTTCCTCTTCGAAACGGTACATAAAAATCGATTGATCGAATGATCTCACAGAGTAATAATACTAATATATAAAACAGTAGCTTAATGCTGGCGTGTTTCCTATGGTAAGTGTAGACAACCGTAGACCCTTTTTACTGGTAACGAGGCATTCTATCATAGTTCTCAGGGTCGACAACGCCAACACATGACGCACATTTTGATTCAGACAGTATCCAATTACCATCAGATGGACTTTGTGCTCGTTTAAGGTACTGCTGGGAAGGCATGTGAGGTAATAGCAATTACCATTATACCAAACATTTGAAATAACAAAAGCCCTAGCGTATAATATAAGTGCTTATGCTTAATAAATAAAAAAACAATTACACCTATGCGTGCTAGCAATTAACTTTATCAAAATTAGTTGAATAATAATATAAACAATTTTATAGGCATCACAAAAGACGATAATGCTTTTGTTTGAGGTATTTCGTTGAGACCACCATCAGTAATCGCGTCCGGTATTACACTTACCTTTCAAGTAAAGACGGCTTACCCGTTTTTCTAATAACATTTCTCGGAATCATAATAGTTTCGACGTAATATTTACCTCTCCTTGGGCAATGTTTTCATGAGTCACCAGCCTCGAAGGACAGTGCTTACACTGATTAGACAACCTTTCTCACAATCCTTTATTTTATCACAGCTTAAAAAGTGTTAAGTAGATAACAACTTATTGGAAATGTGTTATCAAATTTCACACAAAATTTTTAGTACTTTCTCACGCGAATATTTTTGAACTACAAAACGTTAAAATACAACCTGTTTGAGCATTGTACTTAAAATAAAATTGCTGCTTCCTTTGAAGAACCGTTGCCGTTTATTATAGTCCACTGCTGAACATAGGCCTCCCCCATAAATTGCCTCATAGGGGGGATATTTGCCATAGCTGTTACGCCTGGCAAGTGGGTTGGCAACCGCAGTTTTTTTATTTTTAGTCGTTATTAGGAAGGCGCTGCTGCCCATCTTCTGATTTGTTTCCCTCTGTCGCCTCTTACGACACCCACGGTATGATATGGCTACCCCATATGGATATTCTTACACCGCCACTACACGTTACCTTTGAATAACAATATATTTTATTTATTGTTTTACTATAAAGTAAATTACAGCGTATCAAAAGGCCACTGCTGAACATAAGTCTCCCCCATAGATTGCCTCATAAGGTAAATATCCATTTGCCATAGATGCCTTTGCAGGTGGATTGGCAATCGCAGATAATTATTATTTCGATTTGTTATCAGAAAGATGCTTCTACCCATTCCATGTTTAATATCTCTCTGTCGCCCCTACGACACCCACGGAATAATATGTGGATTCTCTTGTATTATGGCAAAATTCAAGATAGAAAAGGACACCAAATCTCATGACTCTGTAACCGATTTTGAATTACAGGTCGGCACAAATTGGCACGCAAGAAATAAGCTCGTAGATATTTTGTAACTCTTTAGATTATAATAGTGTTAATTTTTGTTATTCATAGGTTTCCAAAATGGTTACAAGTTCCGCGAGTGACTGTGGCTAATAATAGAAATAATCCTGATGGTTGCACATTTCACAGGTAAATTCGCAAGACTGCTATGACGCGTCTATTTTTGGTTAAAATTTATGTTTTATACTGTTTATAATTTAAAATAAAAATTTTGCACAACCTAATTCAATATAAATTATTAGGAATATACCACTATACGGCGATAAATGAAACACTCACTATATCTGTTATTTCTTATTAAAAATTAAACTTTCAATAAAAAGTAAAAGTCGACTTCAAATAAATAAAAAGAATAAATAATCTACATTATATAGAAGAATTATAACAGAAACAATTACATATGTGGAAATTATGTTATTCTTTTTCAGTCATATTTACTTCTTATTAAAACTTAATTTTTTTGACCCTTTTGACTATTTGATACAAAATCTCAAGGTATTAATCAGAATGTCCCCAAATCTATATAAATTATAACGTGTTAAAAATAAAAAATCATAAAAACTAGTTTATGAATGACAAAGATATCGAGTAAAAACCAGTAAAAACCATTCAAAAAAATTAAGAGCATACAGTCGAATTGATAATCTTCTCTGTTTTTAAAGTCGCCTAAAAATTAACACAAGGTACACGCACACTGAAAATATTATTTTTTTATAGAATAAGGGTGACAAACGAGCACACAGTCCACCTGATGGTAAGTGGATGCTGTGGCCCATAGACATCTACATTTATCCTCGATTAAGAATCAAAATGCAGATACGTTGTAACCCTGAGGACTAAGATGGAATGCCTCATTTCCAGTATAGACAGTCACGATACGAAACACAGCAGCATTAAGCTGCTATTTTACGCTGGTATTCTGTGAGAGCGTGATCCTACCCCAATTCAGAAGACCCATTCGTGCTACAATCATAATATAGCTGCAGCGTGACTCTACCAAATTTTCTCTTTTCAATAAGTTAATTGTCAGCATAATACACTATTTTTGCGACTGTTTTGATAATAGTTCTATAAACAATAATTCTAAGCATACTGCTTGATGGAAGATAATAATACAAAGTGTATTAACTAACGTAAACTAAGTTACTTCGTACAAGAAACACCGCTACGCCCTAGTTGCCTGCCGTTTATCACTTGTTACTAAGTCTTGGCTGTAATTGGGATAATAGTTTAAACGCAAATCGACCATTTATAACCCATTGTAGTTATAAGTATACAGTTTTCATTAGTCTAAGTAATTTATATTATAAATTAGGCAAAATACACTGCTAATACTCAAACTGTAATGTATATTTACTTTATCATATTTTTATGTGTAATTAACGACTCGGTAGTGCAGGTGGACGCGTTTAGCTTCACCGCTATTTCGCGGGTCACAGATTTGATTTTACCCAGGAGAAAACTGTTGTATGCTTGCTTACAAATTATTACGTATCTGTTTACATGTGTGTGTATATGTTCATATGCAATTTATGTTTATCAAACTCCTCGCTGGGGCAGGAAGAATTCCACAAAAATCTATTTAAAACAAAAACAATGTAAATCAAATACCTTCCGCATGGGTTGGGAAAGCCTTCATTATCAAGTTCTATAGACCCAGGTTTTAATTTTTTTAAATAATAGATTTTCGAACATTGGTAGTTATTCTTATTACAAATCATAAATAGTATTATCGAAGTTAAAAAGGAAATAAGTACAGGCATGAGTTATATCTTTATATAGGTACATGAATGAAAGAGAATTTTCTCTTTAAATATATTGTAATTTGATAGAAATCCAGATGTTTTCGATCAAGAAAAGGTGAATAGGGTATCGAATAAACAAATTTTGTACTCGAGGTTCTTTGGAGGACTACACTCCTCTCGGGCACGCCCGTAATGTGTTGACATCATTATATAACCGCAATAAGAGCTTGACAATGCAGATAAGATCCCTGTTTGGATACGTTAGGGGGTTAACTTACGTGGGTTTGTATAACATGGAATCTTTTGAAACTGATTTTGTGAATACTTTATTTAAATGTACCTTTGTTTGTAAGCGCTTGATATTTTTACAGTTTACAGAGTATCATAATAATTGATGTAAAGGAGAAATTCACGAGTTATTAGATGCTAAGACTCCTTTCTCTTCCGCCGTGAGTCCGTCTGGATAAGCACCACCCTTACCTATTTCATCCGATAAACAGCAGCACCTGCACTGCTGTGTTCTAATCTGAAGGTTGTACAAAGCTAGTATAATTACAAGCTGTGAGGCATTCCATCTCCTTAGAGGTGACAACGCATCTGTAGTCTTGCTTTTTTAAAGTCGGCTGCAGGTGTCTATGGACTCCCTCCCGAACGGGTTTCCGCCTTATCGTGACAGGGTGGCTTAGTAGCCGTGGCTTGGTCACCCGCGGTAAACAAAGGGGAACCCACATGACTGGACCGAGGTGAAGGGCCGTCCTGAGATGGCCACTCCGAGTGGGTTTGGCGAGCCCCCTTCGGATGTGTGTTGGTGGGCTGTGGCGAGAGTGGTGGAGTCGCGGAGGAAGAGGAGTGTAGTTATGGCGATGCGCCACTCGCCCTATCCTCCGCGACTCTGATGCGGTGGTGGTGGTGGGGCTATGGAGGGAGAGGAGTGTCAGTATTACAAGGCACTGCTGTTCCTACCCTCCGCAGCCGAATCTTGGTTATCGGTGGAGCGATAGACCAGATCCGCCGCTGGGGTAAGGAAGGCTAGTGCTTCTGAGTGCTCGTTTTTCCTGACTCCATGGCCTCCGTGCATCGGACACGGGAGCGTGAAGTTAGAGGCCGCGGAGGAAGGCACGCCATGTGTTCTGATGCGCCTTACCTGAGACGGAGATGGGAGAGGAGTGGTCCTCTCCCAAGAAGGGGCGGCCGGCGCTGGTGGGGCCGCGGATGTATGCTAAAGCGTTCCCGCCGCCCTGCCAATATGCGACGAAGGTACCATGGGGTTTTAGTCGGTGCGAGTCCGACATAACCCATCCTTGCCCCCTCGAGGCGGGTACGCGTAGGTGTCCATGGACTGCAGTAGATACTTACCATCAGATGGACTGTAAGTAAAAAAAAAAAAATCTCTAAACTTTGATGAACCTCGTTTGGAGGACTAAGCTCTATTGTCAGTGCGGTAGCCTTGGATCTGCGACATCGACTGCCCATAGTGGTGAGTGTGGGAAACACTTTCAAGAACTGCTTGCTCGATTACTCATTCATGACCATCGGTGCGATTGTGTAACTCTGGTGGGAATAGTTTGAGGTGGGAATCACTCTGTGACTGCGTTATGTTCTTCCATTATGGTTATTTTTTATAGGTTACCATAAAACTTATATAACAACATCACCTTGTATTCTAAGCTCATACATTTACACATTACAAACGAAACCGACCACGACACTTACCAGAGTGACAATAGAGTGAACGAGAGTACAGAAGCTTCATAAAATAATGTTGCAACGCACACACACAAGCGCGCGGTTTACTCACAATAGTGGATAGAGAAAATAACGCTATACACGCATCAACAGTACCAAATGACGTGTTTTTTGCTCTATGCGTCGCAAAACGTTTGTATAAAGCTTCTGCAATCTCGTTGACTTTGGTTACACGATCATACTGCAGGCCTATATCAGTGGTCTGGAAAAAAGTCTGATAGTGTCAAGGTTATTGTGATGTTTTAATTAATTATGATTGATTGTGTCATACAAGAATTAAACTAAAAGCCACTTCTATATTTTGCTATCCTTGAAGGAATCGCCATCCGTATCTTTAGGCAGAGTGTTTCCTGTTTCGCTTCCCGTCGTTCCCTAATAATACATAACTTGCGTACTACAAAAGGGAATATTCCGTCATAGCTTATACAAGAAATAAATACGCAGTAACTACATTATAGCAAATAAATAGTTTTGGCATTTCTTATGTTAAGCTGTGGACTTGTGTAGGACTGAAATGATAACAATGATGACGATGATGAAAAATGTATATTTCAATTAAATAATCATTTACAACATGAAAGGTCTTAAAGGAAAACGTTTTGTACCAAACCTTCATAATTATCTTCCTATTTCTCAAATAATAAATATATTTAGAGTATATATTAATAGGACAGTTAAGTCTAATAACTTACACTTGGACAGCTTAGCAGAATTGCTACATGATGCTCAGAGAAATGAAGAAAGCATTATAATTGCAACGGTATCGCATTTACGCTAACCGACCCCTCTGTACAGAGCTTTTCATACCCAGAAGTCCGTCTGGGTAGGTAGTAACTTCATACCTATAGAAAAGGAGTCCTATCACCTAGTAAAATATGAATATAAAGCTATGGGGGATACTTCAAAATAGTACTTGTGAGTGCGGCAGCGCGGCGGACTAATTTCTCAATAGCTTTCTCAGTAATGTATGTGTGGGACTTATATTTACTGTAACTTTTTTTTGTTTAAGGTTTTAAATCATTTTTAAATAATTTTTTGTATTTTTGTAGGTTTCAAATGTCATAAAAATAAAGCTCTTATATATATCGTTCGGTTGGTCTGTCCTCATGTGTAATAGTTAACTTCCAAATAACTTATAATACGTTCCAATATTCATGTAATAAGATTCGCTTCATAGGGGGGTAATTTACCATAGTTGCTACGCTTGGCAAGCGGGCTGGCAACCGCAGTTTTTGGAACGAAGTTCCTTATCGGACGGTACGAATTTGGCGAATGGGGGCTAGGCGAGAAAAAGTGTAAGATTTTTCCGTCACGACCCCTTCTGGCGTAGTATAGACGGCCTTGGCGGCTATAAGGAAGCGAGATGGAATAATATCCATCTCCCTCGCACTATTTCTTATATTGCCATGAAAGAAATATTATTTTATTTTAAATGACGCTTCATTTTAATAGACGCTAGTAATTCATTTATTTGTATTTGTTAATCAATAATATAATACGTTTATCAATAATAATATACTACGAAAGGAACTTCGTTCCAACCGAGTGTTCCACGACACTCACGCATATTTTTTTTTATTTTTAGTCGATATTGGAAAGAATCTCCGGATTTGTTTCCTTCTGTCCACACCCATGGGACGATACGGGGTAGTGGATATTCTTACACCGCCACTAAAGGGTATCCCTCCTATGAAGCAATCTATTAGGGAGGCCTATGGTCAGCTGTGAACTTTAATAGGCTGTAACGGTAACGGTAAACGATAAGATTCGCTTACAATTTACAATTTATAGAAAAATAATTAAATCAAACTGATACTAATGTTGTTAAAAATTATAATTACAATGTCTAGTATTCCCATTTGCCATGTGATGGCGGCGTAAGAGAACCCTTCACCCCATTTTGTCGTAAATTGGGTGAATTGTAAGAATAGTAGCATAGCATTGATTGCTACCGCCCATAGAGTCTAGAGCCACTAGCCAACCAAGCTACTTTGCAAGTATCTTAAAAAATACAAAATCGGTAAGTCTTCTTTGATCTTTGCATATAGTCAAGGTAAAGTAAAATCTTTGTATATTATTTAAAAATGAATAAAGCAAATGGCGGCTTATAAGGATCCACCATCCCGTGGTTGTCGTAAGAGGCAACACAGGGAAACAAAACAGGAGATGGGCAGCAGCATCTTACTAATAAAAACTTAAAATAATAAAAACTGCGGTTGACTACCAAGCGTGTCAACTAAGACAAATATAGCTCTTTGAGGTAATCCATTGGGATGACTATGTTCAAAAGTGAACATTTGATAGGCTGTATTGAATGAAAGAATGAAATATTAATATAATGTATAATTTTAATTATCTATACCTTAAGCTAGTGCGTCTGTAGAGATTATCTCTAGTTTCACAACTTTTAATGATATTATGTTCGTTAAGTTATAAGTAAAAGTATCTTTTTTATATTTTAAGTATTTTAACCTTATTTTTAATTTTAACTGCCATAATTAAAAAAGCGAGTAGAGGACTTTTCTTTCCCGAAATGCGGTTTCCTAAAATCTGCCGCCAGGGGCAATGGCAAATGGTGTGAAACGTTTGATACTACGATGGCTAATCCGATCGCAAACGTGACGATTATGTCAGTCTTCTGTTATAGCTATGAAAACGTTACCTCACGCTAAAACGCCAAAGCGGGGAAAATTTTAGACAAAATAACGTACGTCCAACTTAAAACAAGTCTCGGCGGGCGCTGGCCGGGGCTGGCGAGAGCGCTTGAACTGTAAATTTTTTTTTATAAATTATAATAAATAAGAATACAAGAAATTTTGCACGGTTTCATTATTGAATTTCTGCAAGTTACATGTATAAATAGCGACTTTTTGCGACCTTTATATTTTTTATCGACTCAAGTATCATTATTCATATTTTTACGAAAAGCCACATTTTTTTCGAGAGGAAGTGACTAACTGGCTTTAGCCTGTCACAATAATACACTATAGTACGTGAGGGTAATATGGTCATCCGGTTAATATGGTCACTTTCTTATAACTCAAAAACTACAGCCTTGTTTGCATATACATGATACGATAGCTCTTCATCAGTCAATTAAATAATAAAGGGTCAAAAGGACGCTGCTTTATCGACGCCGTTTTCACAGTTGACATTATAGTATATATTTTAGTCGATTTTAGTATTGTGTAGTGTAGTTAGTTTTTTTAAGTTGATTTTTCGAAATGTTCCTAATTATTGCAAAATTTTGTTTGCTATTTTTCTTTAAATATATTAGTTATAATATACGACTTTGTGTTTTCGTCTTTGTCCTCCTCCTAGTATTGGTTTTATAGGGCAGCGAAGCTTAAGGTGACCATATTACCCTTACGTACCTCACTATTCGTAAACATTTCTAAAACAGTTTTATAGTATGGGTGGGTTATTTCGCTCATTAGCAAGTGTGGTCCAATTTAGTAAAAACTTCATTTGAATAATATTTTTTATTAATCCCGATTTTTAATTCAGAATTCCCACGGCTTAATTTTTTAGTGAGCAGTTAGAATAATTTGTCCCGGTGCCCACATGGCATGGCATAGAGCAGCTTGCATGCGAGATATAGAGTATGTATTATCCTTTTTGCAGGACTATTTTTTAGATTTCATTGCAATTGCTGTTGTGGAAATGTCCTGCAGAATACAGAAACGTTGATCACCAAATATAACAAAATATATTAGTAACGTAATATATTTTGTTAGTAAGGCCTGTGTTTAGGCTTACAATCGAACATTACCTTGCAACACAGCTGGAAGTTTATTTGAAAAAGTAACTTTTTACACGTGGTAGAGCCACGCTGCAGCTATATAATGGTTGTGGCATGAATGGGGCGACCACTCAACTGGGGAAGGACCACGCTCGAATAGATTACCAGCGTAAAATAGCAGCTCAATACTGCTGTGTTTCGTATGGTGAGTGTAGAGAACTGGAGACTCTTTTTACTGGAAACGAGGCATTCTAACTGAGTCCTCAGGGGTGACAACACATCAGCATTTTGATTCTTAATTAAGGATAAATTTTGATGTCTATGGGCCACAGCATCCACTAACAATCAGACGGATTGTGTGCTCGTTTGTCACCGTTATTCTATAAAAAAGTAACTTATTAAAATAGTAAGCAGTGACTACGATAGCCTTAAAATAAGGCTCAATATGGCTGCTGCTCGAATAGGTCAGATCGAATGAGAAGCGTCACAACCGCACATAATACCAGCGTAAACTCGTAGCATAATGCTGTTCTATTTCTATGTGACAAGAACTGAAGACCCTTTTTACTGGTAACGAGTCCTTCATACACAATATAATATATGTATGTCTATTTGATAATTAAAGGGAAATGGATCTAGGTGTTAGTGTGCTACAACATTCACTTACCATTGGTCGAATTAAATGCTGCTTTTTCATCTTACTTTTAATTCAAATAGCAATTGTTTTATATATTTTATAAATATAATAAAGCAGAAGAGTTTTTTGTTTACTTGTTTGTTTAAGCACGCTAATCTCTGGAATTACCAGCCCGATTTGAAAAAATATTTTTGTATATTATAGCCAGATTCATGAGAAATAGTACAGGCTATTACTAGCATTAGGCTACATCCATAGAATTATTACGTATAGAAACGCAGTCTAGAACAAAACACGAGCGTTAAAGTGACGCAAGGTCATTATGTTAGTGGGCGCGAGTCGAATGTGCCTACGCTCGTCACACGCACACATACACGCCATTCAGTGATACCAGTTTCTGGCGTTTGCAATCAAAATGTGCAAATCACTATTTTATTGATTAATTTTAAATAATCGATATAATAAAGATTACGTATTGCGTACGAAGACGTATTTTATGAGAATATAAAATGGAATAAAATAAACACGATAATGATGGTACTAATATAACTTTATTATACATATTTTAATGGTACAAAAATGCAGACGTAATAAAATTTAAGAATATTATTAAACACAATTAATTTGCTCGAATACAATAAGCACATCGTGTAATGTTTAATTTTAACCTACTTCAAAAAAGGAGGAGGTTCTCAATTTGTTGTATTTTTTTAATGTTTTTACCTCAGAATTCTGTTGTTTCTAAACCGATTTAGATTTTTTTTATTTGAAAGGATATACACAGATTGTCCCATATACATGCTGAGAATTTAATGGTTGTTTTCCGAAGTCAAATGATTTTGTCTTGGTAGTACAATAGATTTATTAAAATAAAAATTATTAGGATGTAAAAATGGCAGATTTACAATAGAGAAAAACAAAACTCGAATGCGATCTCAAACCAATAGCAATATCTCGCGAGTAGGTCGGGCGTGCAGGCTAGCTTATGCCGTATAATTACGCATTAGAATTTATTTAGCTCTGAATATTTATTAAAAATCCTCGAAATCGACATGAACCAGACCAACTTATCCTAGATGTCATTCCTAGGCTCGTTAAATATAACAAAAATTGTCTTAATATGTGTGTAAAAATATTTAATAAAATACTTAAAGAGTTTAAATTATTAATCAAAAGATTATATAACAAATATTTGTATAATTGGTTAAAAATTGAATGCTTTTATGACTTAAAAGATTTTTTAACAATCATTAAGATTATTTTTTTAATTTAAATAATTATCAATATTGTCATTATATACCTGAACATTTTAAAATTATAATTTGCATTGAGTCAGGAATGCGGGAAAACAACCACTAAAATTTTAGCATGTATATACGAATTGATCTAGAATCGTCTTAGAAATCAGCGTACATACATAATTAATAACCTCTCCTTTTTGGGAGTCGGTTAAAAATAGAGTATGTTTGGGTGTAAAGTGACATCTGCTTCGTAAAGGCGTTCTTATTAATAATCTCTTGATTACTACATCGAGAGATTATTAATAAGAACGAATTATAAAAAAAGTTTTTATTCTATACTCTAAAACGTCGACTTGGTCAATGAACAAAGCAATAAAAATAAATTAGTTGCGTTAAAATGGCGTCGACGGATCTCGATCAGCTGATCACTCCGTATTAGTTTTAAATAGGCACCCATTGTTAATATTATGTTAATACTTAGAGAAGTAGGTATCTACATATAAACATTTGAGTTTTACACAGAGCGTTGCGATTAAACGTTTTAAACACAAATAGAAAATAAATATTTTTAAAAGAAAATTGTGATTTTTTTCCCCACAACTAGCAACATTTGTATTATGATAGCTTAGGTAAGTATTTTTTTAGTTTTATGTACTAATAATGAATTAAATATATGAACTTACCTGTGAAATGTAATACCATCACTTTTTTATGTTTATCATCACTGTTGTGTCAATATTTTACAACACAAACGGTCATTTTTACAATTTTTCGCGAGCTCTTCTCCGTAAGACGTGACGTTGCGCACTGACGCGTCGCTGAGTGAACTTACGCGGTTTCGCGTTAGTTTTACTTGCTTCACTTTCGGTGCGCGTACTAGTATTCTATACGTAATAATTCTATGGCTACATCTCTCAGCTCGTCTCAAATATTGCGCTCTCGAAATAATTTATCCGCGTGCGCTGGCGTAGTAGTTAGTGATACGTAAATAAAATGTTCTATAAAAATTTGATGTTTACTCCATCTAAAAAAGTCCGTATGCCTATTTCTTATACATAAGCCACAATAAGGTATTTTGTGACAAAAAAATATTGACATCTAAAAAGTGATTTATGAGCGACGCATAACCCCTAGCTGCCCGATGAAAACCGAGAGAAACCAGCAATGAACGCTTCTATGAGAGATGTTAGTTTAATCATTTTAGCTAAAATAATTATCAAGGATCATTTCGTCCTTACACACTTTTCATGTATCGTGTACGGCTTTCTTTAAAACTGGAAAAAACCGCGCTTCGGGACACTTTCTGAGGCGCGGGTCACGCTCCCCGGGAGGGAGAGGGAAAGTGGTGAGAGGCTCTATAACGTACATATGCCGATAGATAAAAGTACTCTATTAATTTTGACAACTTTTCCAAGCATTGCTATCTAAAATGCTTGAACTAGGTGTCATGTTATTTAGCGCGGCTCAGACGCGTCGTATACGCGGGTGAAACCGCGGGGTACAGCTAGTATTTTTTGAAATGTTTTCACTAAATTTGAAGCTAGATAAAAATACATATTATCAGAGCACATTATTATCAAGATGGCAGTGGTGTAACATATTAGGCGGTAAGGCTTTCTTTTTGCCTAGAAGTCGGTATGGTAACATACCACATCTTATCTTTTTATCCGTAAAGCAACAGTACAATCACAGTAATTGTGTCTTAGTTTGAGCGTTTCTTTTAAAGAAGAGTTTTTTATAGATGGTTAGTTACTACCACCGTCCATAAACAAAGAAGAGTTGCAGGTTCTTTATGGGAGCCTTAGAGATATTAGTCCTAAAGAAATGATAACGCTGCTGTAACTTAAATTGTGCTTAAATGCGCGACAGTTTTTTTTTTCAAATATTTATTGTTTAACTTACTTTCTAAGAGAGATCATCCACTTAATATGCTCGTAAAACCTAATTAAATATATTGTTTACTTTTGGTGACTTTCTACACCCTTCGTTTTTCTTCTCGAGGGAGGGCAGATAAGACAAACTTTAATTAATCAAGATTAATGTGTCACAGTTTAGCACTGTCACCCCAGTGAATAATTAGCCTAACAATTGTACAATCACAATGTACGTGTATTTTTTACCCCGTACAGCCCTAAGGAAGGGCAATGTACGAAGAGGAAAACAAAGAAACTCGATTTGGAACCCTTCTCGGGCCGCAGGGAGCGTATTAAATTTGCATTAGACGAAATTGAAATACGCCCTTCGATGAGCTGTTACGGTGGAAGACTAATAATGCCGTCAATTCGCATCGGGTAGATCCTCAAAGTCACGCCGAGACTATTTGATTAATTTAATCATTTTTACATTCTGTTTTTATACAGTAGAGTCGATATATTTGTTGATGTTTTGGTACAGCGGACGTCATTAGAGTGAAAAGTGGTTATTCATGTGAGGGTCGATATCAATTCCGACACTATGCGATGCGGGCCGCACTTGTCGTGTTTTTTAACAACTACGGCGGTTCGGTGGGCGTTTTAGTTTATCTTTTGTTGTTTATTGTTTTTCTTGTTAATTTAAGTGGTTTGGTAATTTGTGATAATTATTAATTAACTAGCGATCCGCCTCGGCTTCACACGGGTGATTACTGTATCTCGACAATAGTGCCATCTACCGGGTCCAATTGTGAATCTAAATCATCCAGGGATGCACTTGATTTTTATATACATATAAAGATTCGAAGGTGAGTGATGTACTCGGAATTAATGTTAATACCGTATCCTTTACAGTCCAGTACCTCGAAAACGTCTTCTAATGCAGGGTGAAGAGTTTTTATCACTCACCTTCGATTTGCCGACGATATAGTTCTTATGGCAGAATCGCTGGAGTACCTAAGCAATATGCTCAATTAACTCAGTAGTGCTTCCCAACGGATAGGTCTTAAGATGAACATGGACAAAACAAAGATTATGTGTAACGTCCATGTCACACCTATGCCGGTAGTTGTTGGGAGCACTAAGCTCCCACTTGTTGTCGAGTAGGTTTACCTGTATGATTCAACTCGGCTGGGCAGCGTTCAGGAAATTACGACACATCTTCTCGTCAGGTATACCTCAACACTTGAAAACGAGATTGTACAACCAGCGCGTGTTGCCAGTGATGAATCATGGATCTGAGACGTGGTCCTTCATTGCTGGCCGTATGAACAAGCTCAAGGTTGCTCGGCGAGCTATGGAGAGGGCGATGCTTAGAGTTTCTCTGCATGGTAAACTTAGAAAGGAGTATATCCGCAGTAGAACAAGAGTAACCAACATAGCCCAACGGATTAGTAAGTTGAAGTGGCAATGGACTGGCCATATAGCTCGAAGAATCGACTGGCGACCGGCAGGTGAATTATAGGGTGCACCCCCCCCCACTAGATGGAGTGACGACCTGGTAACACATGCAGGAAGTCGATGGATGCAGGTGGCTCAGGACTGTGCTTTGTGGCATTCCTTGGAGGAGGCCTATCTTCAGCAGTATACTTGTGAAGGGCTGTAATGATGATGGAGATGATATAGAGATTACTCCGTGTGCATTTCTTACACCCAAAGCCGCTACAAAATGGCCACAGATAAGTTGAAACGGAAAAAAATATATAGCGATACTAGCGATCCTACCCGGCTTCGCACAGTTGATTTCTGGATCTCGACAACAGCGCCACTTACTGGATTCAATCTTAACCATTCTCGAATCAACTTTATCACAGACACAAAATTTCATCAAAATCAGTCTAGCCGTTTTGGAGGAGACAAACGGACAGAAGAATTAGGTATATATGTAAAGATTACTCGATGGAAGGGCTTATTTTCTGTTTAGAAGTCCGTCTTGTTGGAAATACCCTCTTATATATTACTGTCGTCAATCGGCATTGCACCCACTTCTATGTTCCGGCTTAGTGGGTAAGAGAAAGCTAGTAAAATAACTACGTTCATTTATTCATTACAGACTATCAAAAGCCTACTTTTCAATATAGCCCTCTTCCATAGATTTTCTCATTGGGCGTACATTCGTCTTTAGCACGCGGGATGAAGATGCTGCAGCGTATCAGTTTCCCTGTGTCACTTCTTACGACGGATGCGTATAACATGAAGTAGTGATATATCTTACGCCGCCACTACAACAGCGACAGTAAAATAACTTGTTGTGTTCATCATACTATTCAGGCGTAACGTCATGTAGGTGGTAACTCTTTTATCACTTTTATTTCTACACATAAAAATTATCACGCTTATGACAAGTAACGATAAATCTATAGAAGACCAAAACTAATGAAATCAATTCATATTGTTTATAACGTCCTGACACAGGCTTTTTTCGAATTCTGAAGAGTGTTACGGAGTGGAAAGTGTCCACCACGTCACGTAAGTGTTAACTACATGGAATACCAGGAAGATGCAAAGGCACTACAGTCGTATCTTGTATTGGTACCAGGTTTAAGATATACAGTGAGCAGGAAGAGGTAGGGGCAAAAACGTTAAGGGAAAGAGATAATTTGTAATTAACTATAATCTATAAAAAATATTATCTGAATCATGAATCGATTTTATCATTCTTTTGAAAATTAGTTTTTAAAAATAATATTCCAAAGGTATTTCAGGAAGAATTGTAAAAAAAAATTGGTCAACCTTAAATCAAAACGAAAACCCAAGCGACCAAGTCTCTACTTAGTAATTAATTACATAATAAGTAAAATATTACACGTAAGAATATTTTTATACTTAGGTACCTACAATACAAATTAAGGTTACAGCCTATATAAGTCCCACTCCTGGGCACAGGCCTCCTCTAAATTCTAAAATGGTTTTAGAGCAATGAAATGTCCGTCCCGTTGCACCAGTGTGTGCGCGTGGCGGACTTAACACGTCCACAGATTTTTTTTAATTTCTCATAAATAAATTAGCACTTCAAACTGAAGTTTTACAACTATGTGTTATTATTATGGCCCTAGCCGTATGATGGCAGTGTTAAAAAATCGATCGTTCCGTAGATATCGTAAGAGGGAAACGCCAACAAAATATGATACGAGTATGCTACCGACGATGCCAGTTTAAATCATTACGTTTAAAACACCAGATATAAAATTCCTAAAAAAATGACGAGGAACAGCCTTATAGGTGCAAAGCGTCTGGTAATGCGATAACCAATCAGCCTGTGCCAAGCGTGGCGCTTATGGCCAATACTCCGACTGATAAAAAACAAGAAAGCTGTAAGTGGTTGAGACAAAATAAACTCATACTCGTAATCCTAACAAAACCCACAAAACTCATTATGAATGCAGTAATAAACGTAAAGCTTTCTTATACAACAATGAGTTTAAGGTGGTCTTACTGCCAGTAAGCAATTTGTGGGAGACATGACTCGTGACATGACCGCAGTCACGTTCAGAGCACGCGTATCGCACTGTATCGTTGTATCACGACTCCAAATCGGATGTCTATCGCTTTCTTACTTTTTATATCAAATGAATGTACGTGGTGATGCCTGAACAATCTGTTTTGCAAAGCTCCAACTTAACAAAGTCACTTTATTTTGTGTATTTTATCACAATGTACGTGCTTCAAAGGTAACAGTAAATGTTGTTCCTTATTAATAAAACAAAAAATATATAACGGCATTTGCTTCCAAATTGAATTATGGATTCTAAGATATTGGTATATTACTATACTGTATTATTAAATTTTAATAATAGTATAATAATTGATATGATGAAGTAATGCAGGATGTATAGAAGATATTCATTTAATCATTCCTTACAGCCAGTCATTTTACACTTCGTTCATTGCTGAACGTAGGCTAGTGGCGGCGCTGTCGTCGCGCCACAAGCGAAAGTCTAAATCACTCTATCAAAGCTTCGAAGTACTGTGCTATATATAGAATAGCTCTGTACTAACACAGAACGTTGGCCTCTCCCCGGGCCCCACCTTTCCTGGCGGGAAATCACCCTTTTCATTGCATTTTCAAATTTGGTGACCCCGACGTGATTTGAACACGCAACATGCAACCTTCGGAAACTTCAACTTTAAAGCTTTCTTCTTCGTCCTCAAGTACTCCATCCATTCGCTCTCGAGCAGATATTTTCCGCAGTCTTTCAGATGCTTGCAAGCCATCTAGCTTTACAAGGTTCAACGCAGTACTGGAATAATGCTTCCTGTTCCTTCAAGCTACTCTCTGCACTACAGTGTTCGGCACGGCTCTGAGCCATACTGCTCACCTCTGCTTCACGGCACTCTCGCAGACTTGCCTTTTTCTCGACTCTTCACAGACTGCAATGCAATCCCTGGCCCTTGCACATTCGTCGACAACTAAACAGTACCATTTGCACTTGCACCACTGAGCAGGGGTGTAAAATGTGGCGGTGCTTTCGTCCCGCCACAAGCAAAACGCACCGAAGTCTAAAATCACGCTATCAAAATTCCGAAGCACTGCGCCATATATGGAACAGCTGTGTGCTAAAACACGGAGCATTAGGGCCAAAGGCCTCCCGCATAGTTCTCCTCATAGGAGAATGCCTGCCATAGTTGCCACGTTTGGCAGGTGGGTTGGCAATCGTAGTATTTATTATTTTGAGTTGTTATCAGAAAGATAGTGCTGAACCATACTGTTTCATTTACCTCTGTCGCCTCTTATGAAACCTACGGGGTGACACGATCTAATATAAAATATGATATAATTATTTTCTCTTCAAAAGTAAACCTTACCCGGACGCGGTGCGCTTTGCGAATTGCTGACAATCGAGGCTGTGGCGATATTCTAATGTTGGATATACCATCCAAATGTACCTACTCTTAGTCTCTAAGATAGTGTGACCATAATGTCAAGAATAACGGCACTACTACCCAGCGTAGTGAATATTTTTTTAAGTCTTCTATATAAGGGCAAATATTCTACAGTTATCTTCTAAAATTTGATATTATGTTTAATGTTATAATGAAAGAAAGCTACTACGATCTCTAGAGCAGCAGATGCTATGAAACAATTTCCTTCAGCAGAGTGTAAATTCAATTTATTTAAAGCGACAGATAGAATAGAATAGAATAATTTTTTATTCAATATATATCACAACATGTGTAATTCTTATATGGAAAGTCATTTTTTACTTTACCACTGGTTCGAAAAAACCTATGTCCTGGGAAGAACCAGCAAGAAACCCAACGGGACTTTAAGTCTAAGATAGGATTACGTATAATATAGGTCTGTTATACGACAAAAAGATATATATTATAACGATATATTTTTTCTAATTCATAGCGCCAAGTTGGTGATAAGAATATAAATAATTTATGTAATTTTTAGATGCATCGCAGATTTGAGCCAGAACCTTAATTGTCTGTATTTACGCTTATCTGATGTTTAGTTGTATTAGGGTGTGGTACGCATGTCACGGATATCGGAAGCACGTTCGCGGCACGTGACACATCTGTTTTACGAGTATCACGCAAGTTTGTAACCAGCTTAATTTGTCGACAACATTTAAAAATTTACGATAATTTGTCACGCTTCAGAGTCTTTTAACCTCTAGTGGCCCGGACTAAGATGGAATGCCTCGTTTCCAGTAAATAGGATCTCCGGTTCTCCACACTCACCATACGAAACACAGCAGCATTAAGCTGCTATTTTATGCTGGTATTCTGTGAGAGCGTGGTCCTACCCCGGTCGAGCCGACCCATTCATGCTACAACCATGATATGCAGCTTGGAATTACCACGTAAAATGTATACCCACAGACTTTAGATAACTCTTAGAAGATAAATATCTTATAATGATGGAAAGAAGTAGTTTACAGGTATATGAAAGGACGATAAAACTGTGTCAGTGTCGTACAAAAAAATATCTATGTTTATGTGATAATTAAATCATAGTATTAAAACAAAATACAGCGAAAAAAGATTCTTGAGGTGTCTTGATTTCTTTTTTGTCTAATATTTTTATTTTGTCATGAGCGGTTAAATTATGTGGGTAACGGGGAAATACTTTGATTGGTTTGATTTGATTAAAGTTAAAAAAATCTTACGGAGTTAATTAGTCAATTATTACTGCAATGTTTATTTAAAAAAGATATATCCCGATTGTCTTTTATTAAGGACATCTAAAATATGTCATGTTTTGTTATACAAGGTTATTTTACAAAGAGTAGCCAAATTTTAAACTTTAGTTCAAATATATAAATAATGATATACCGTTTTTGCAGTTTTTAAAAATACCAGTAAATAAGGCTTCTACTTTTATTTGAAATTATCCCAAATTGAATGTGATATATTTGCAACAACGTTTTTGCCTACCGATTGATACTTACGAATGTGTGCGTGCGCAGTAAATCAGTTAAAATAATGCATTACCACGCATTTTGAATTTAAAAGATAAAAAGGACAGAATTGTTGAGATTTTTTTTATTAATTTTTCTTCACCATTTGCCATATTACTTATTCTGAACCTTTATTGCAAAATAACCCTGTATACGCCCAGTGTCCTTTTAAACGAACTGAATTTTTTAACGAATTTACAATATTTAGCATTAACTTATTACCCTCTTAAAATATAAATACAATCAGATTATAATTTACATTAAAAAGTAATAAAATTATATTTGGACGGCTAGCACATCATAAGAAATGTCCATTAAAAATGAGGCGTGGGCAATATTTGTATACTTGCAAATATATTGCTGGGCCGCTAGAGGTTAAAATGCGAAATGTAAAACATGAAATTATATAATCGAAAATCAATTCAAATATGATGTATATTCTTATAATATATAACACTCACAAAACCACACAGCAAAATTGAACAAGTAAATACATTAGTGCGAAATAGTAAGTCGCTAAAAAATAATTTAAAATTAAAAAAATTGTACAATCGGCTTCAATATAAATTATTAAGAAAAACTCAAAAACTATTGATCAGACCTTGACCAACTTTATATGGGACCACACGAGAAGCACCAGCTTTCAAATAAAAACAGAATTATCCAAATCGGTTCTCCCAGAAAAAAGTTGCAACATACGGTCGAATTGAGTACCTCCTCTTTTTTGAAGTCGCTAGAAAAAGGAATATGGCAGACACCAAAAATGATATGCCAAGTAAATCATACTTAAGGAAAATCTTTAGTACAAAAATGCCATATAAAAATAAAGTGACAACGATGAAACTATTCTCAAGACGGATATTTCCCGTACATAAAAACATACTTATTTCTAATTCGTGTCTTGTTTTATGAGAAATAAAAAAGACGTTTCAACCAAAATACTCATCATACTCCCTCGCCCAAAGCGTTGATGTAACGCTAATGATCTTTAATATTATTTTTATCTTTCACAAACGGCGTTGAAAGACCGCTTTGAGTGACAGTCACCGCGGTAGGTAAAGTGGAGGGAGTGAGCTAATGGCTCGTTCCCGGCATAATTCCTTACGGGATTACGAGTGCCGCAAGTTGATACACCACCCCAGGTTTCCTCTTATATAATTAATGCTTTCCGTTTTCGTTTCACCGCGTGCTACAGTAAAGTTAACTTTGTATTTACATATAAAATAATAATTAAGTATCTAAATAATGAGTAAATAAGTAAATGATGAGACTTATTCTTCTTCTTTTTAATTTTCTTTGCGTGGTAGAGCCATGATGTAGCATATCAGCGTGAAACAACAGAATAAAGCTGTTTTGTAAGGTGTGTGTAGAGAACCGGAGACCCTTTTTACTGGTAACGAGGTATTCCATCTTATTACTCAAGAGTGACAACGAATCTGCATTTTGATTTTTGATGGAATATAGATATAGATGTCGGTGAGCCACAACATCCACACACCATCAGGTGGACTGTGTGTTCGCTTGTCACCCTTATTGTTTAAAATAAAAACTAAAATTAAGTATTTGGCTTAACCGTGGCACGCTTGGCAGGCGGATCGGTGACCGCAGTAAACCCATTTGTGCATAATGCATAAAAATTCCCAGTAACAGCTTCATAGATAAACATACATACACTCTCACGGCTGTCATGCAGTGAGGTAGGTCACACTTCATATCTATACATCTATACATATAAATAAAATTGAAGTTTTTGTCCTTCTATCGAGCTCAGGGGGTTATATGCATGCATTTAAGACATGAATACACTTTTTATTTTAAATATCGTCTGTCTGACCGGGCTAATCTTTGAAATGGCTGAATTGATTGTAATGAAAATTCACAAAAGATAGGGAAGTGCCATGAGCGATCTAAATAACGCCACATTAATTGATCCAATATAAAAAAGTTAGTTACAGAACCCTACCATAATTCCCAATTGTCCTGTAATCGATTCTATGACATATTTATGGATGTAAATTGTACAAATTCATTCCTAACTCTTTCCATTTTTGTTTACGCCCAAATACTGACTCTGACTCAGATTCAAACCCAAAAAAGCAACTAGTGAGGCCAACTTAACACCTTTACTGCCGTAGTGCATTCATAGAATATTACTTTGGTATCATTAGATGTTAGGTAAAATATAACCTAATTTTAGAAAAATAAATAATATATTCAAATCTTGCATGCAACAACGCTGGAATGTGTTCGCGGCCGGCATTGTTTCACAGTTTCCGCGACTGAGTATGCAATCTAAATGTAATCTATGTTTTGCCAACTAACGCCATTTTAACCTTTTCTTTGAAAGAAGATTTATAAGTGTGATGACTAATATAGCCAATGAACACGTCAAATACATTTATAATTTTTTTAATTTCTTTTAATATTATATTCCTAAATTAAATGATTGTGCGAAATAGTAAAGTTTTTATTTTATAAAAATACTAATAAATTTTTCGGGATTGCTTTAGTATCTTGATTGAATAGGGTTAGTATATTAATATCTGCATGTTTTAATTTTCTGCACTTACAGAATTTTTTTAAGAAGAGGGGCAAACGAGCATGCGGCTCACCTGATGGTAAGTGTCGACCGACGCCTTTGAACACGAATTGCAGCTGCGTTGCTGGCCTTCTGTATCACTTTTTCCACAGTCTTATCTTAGTCTATTGCTAGATGTAGGTATTTTCAAGAATAAAAGAAGGGCTCTCAGAACAGGCTCACTTGAAAATTTCTCCGTTCAGATCTCTACGGACTAACCCTGTGATAAAGTGACTGTACTTTTGCTCTAAGTGCTCTAAATGCTTATATTTTATATTAAATTACAGCGCGTAGCTTACGCTACGTAACCACATCGTCTACCTGATTGTAAGTGAACGCTGTGGCCTATAGCACAGAATAAATAATAGTACTACGTACAGAAGTTGCTCTCCTTTGATGTTGACTACTTGCCGACATTTTAATTGCCTATATTATTATTGATAATTAGATAAATCACGCACGCAAGCTAAATTAAACCTTATCGCTGCGCGCGTCCATATGGCTTTGAATCTTTTCCCCTTCCTACGTCACGGACGATATTTCGTGGTTACCAAGGGCTTTCAACAAATAGTAAAAATACAGTACAACTGTTTTACTTTAATATAATGTCTTCAATTTTTTTACCGTCTCTGAACTAACGGTTATTTAATTTAAGAGTGGAAAAAAACTCTAAATCTAAGGTATAATTTTAAGTAAAGACGGGGAGGGAAACACGGAGTGATACAATTAATATTCGTTAATAATTTTAGTAAATTATTGGCTGCTTTTATAATTATTATGTTTTCAAAATTGTTAATGAATGTATTTTCTATAATAGACATATAAATTACACTAAAACATAAACAAATATTTTATCCTATAACTAAATATACTAAACAATAAACAAAAATATTTATACAATATATATACAAAAAATCTATTTACATAAACAGTGTTAAAATACTCTTGAAATTCATTAGTACGTCACTCGCCTAAACCGCGCTAGCGCTGCATCCTAACTCCTAAGGTTCCGTGCGATTGTTAGTCCAGTCACAATAGCATAAAAAGAGGTCAACCTCAGAATGAGAGACAATAAGCTGAATTTTTGTATATACCTTCATTTTGGCATTCTAAAAGTTGTCTCAAAAGTCTCATAAACTCTAGTGTCTGCGTCATAAGTTATTCAAGGTCAAAGGTTAAAAAGATCTTGGGTTTCATTTCTATAAAACTTCTGTAAGAGTTAATAGAAAAAGTATTTCTTAATTTCACTTAATTTTTTTAGTATAATAATAATATAGTATTTTATATAATTAATATAGTCTTTGAAAGATGACTACATTATTTGTGCCATTTTCTGTAGAGAATATAGGTCCGTAGGGTCCACGTACGGTGAAGTTCCTAAAGGAAATGTAACCGCGACTGGTCGTCGCTGCTGGTGATAAGAGGGCTGGTTCTTTTCTCGATTAAAGGCTAAGTATAGCCATTCAGCGAGGAAACGCAGCCAGCGTTCCAGGCACGATACCACGGGAAGTAAAACTTTATGACAATTAAAATTTTTAGTTTTTCTTTATTATAGTATTTTTTTAAATATTGTGTGTTTAGTGTTTCGATAGATTTAATTTTATACTATGTTTTAACAATGTAAATAAAATTTTTGTTATAATAATATCCTTTATTTTGGACAACAAAAAAATCTATTGTGCTCGTAAACATGACAAAATTTATATCCAGAGTTAGTAACCTATTCTATTTATTAAATTATTTCTGTTGAGGCTGATCAAATAAGAAGCCTTGGATCTTTCTCAACAAAAAATGTTCATAATAGGGCCTCTGCCACCGTTTTTAGGATGCTGTTGGATTAACACGTATTCTTTTTTTTTTAATGACTATCACTTTTTTTGTGAATTACGGCGGTGAAACCATCCGCTCGATTTCCCAGCAACATTCAGAATATATTCATCATCATCATCATCATTACATCCCTTCACAAGTCCACTGCTGAACATAGGCCTCCCCCACGGAATGCCACAAAGCATGGTCCCGAGCCACCTGCATCCATTGACTTCCTGCATGTCTTACCAGGTCGTCACTCCATCTAATGGGGGGACGCCCTACACTTTGCCTGCTGGTACGAGGCTGCCACTCGAGAACCTTTATTCCCCATCGGTTGTCGGTTCTTCGAGCTATATGGCCGGCCCATTGCCACTTCAGCTTACTAATCCTTTGGGCTATGTCGGTTACTCTGGTTCTACTGCGGATATCCTCATTTCTAAGTTTATCACGCAGAGAAACCCCGAGCATAGCCCTCTCCATAGCTCGCTGAGCGACCTTGAGCTTCCTCATACGGCCAGCAGCGAAGGACCACGTCTCAGTTCCATATGTCATCACTGGCAACACGCACTGGTTGCACAATTTAGTTTTGAGGTTTTGAGGTATACCTGACGAGAAGATGGGTCGTAATCTCCCGAACGCTGTCCAGCCGAGTTCAATCCGTCGATTGACCTCTCGGTCGAAGTTGGACTTACCTAGTCGGACTATTTATCCCAGGTAAACATATTCGTCAACAACTTCGAGCTTAGTGCTCCCAACAACTACCGGCATAGGTGTGACATGGACGTTAAACATGATTTTTGTTTTGTCCATGTCCTATCCGTTGGGAGACACTATTGAGGTCATTGAACATAGTGCTTAGGTCCTCCAGCGATTCTGCCATAAGGACTATATCGTCGGCAAATCGAAGGTGAATGATATACTGGCCATTGACGTTAATACCGTATCCTTTCCAGTCCAGTAGCTTGAAAACGTCTTCCAATGCAGCGGTGAAGAGTTTCGGGGATATTACGTCACCCTGTCTTACACCTCTCTGCAGTTGGATAGGTTTCGTACTCTGGTTCTGTACTCGGATAGCCATCGTAGCCCTGCTGTACAAACACTTCAGCACCTCGATATACCGACAGTCCACTTGGCACCGCTGAACGGACTGCAGCACCACCCAAATTTCGACGGAATCAAAGGCTTTCTCATAGTCCACATACGCAGGCAAAGTGGCAGATTGTACTTGTCGGTCTTCTGTACAATTTTCCGAAGGGTATCTATGTGGTCTATGGTGCTAAAGCCTTTTCGGAAACTGGCTTGTTCGGGAGGCTGGAAGTCGTCGAGTCTGCATGCGATACGATTCGTAATGATTCTCGAAAATAGCACGTAGACGCGGCTCAGAAGGAAATCGGTCTGTAGTTCTTCAAGAGAGCGTTGTGGCCTTTCTTGAAGAACAAGACCACCGCACTTTTGCTCCACGCCTCCGGTGTAATGCCACCATGGAGGATGGAATTAAAACTTCTGAAGGACATCAAGTACCGGTTTTCCACCCGCTTTCAGAAGCTCCGCTGTAATTCCATCCTCGCCTGGGGCCTTGCCGTTTTAAGGTGCTGCAGAGCCATTCTAATATCGCTCAGACTGACGTCCGGGATATCATCGGAATAGTGTCGGATAAGACTTGCTCTTGGATCGTTACTCACACTTGCGAGTGTCTCAACAATGATATGTACAGCTGCACATAGCAACACGCAGTTGCTCCAACGATGACGTGTACAGCTGTCCATAGAACCTCTCAATCTCACTCAAAATCTAAGGTATCCCGGAAACGGACATTCTGTCTTCAGCTTCGACAGTTGGCTCTTTCTGGCAGACAGATTTCTGGCAAAGACTTTGGAGCCCTGGTTCCGCTCGATCGCTTCTTCAATACGAGCTGTATTGAAGTTGCGCAAATCCCGCCGCATGCATTTGGAGATCTGTCTGTTCAGTTGCCTGTATGCTGTCAAATCTGCTGAAGACTGCAGCTTCATCTCCCGTCTAACAACCATGAGATTAAGAGTGTGATCGGAGAGTTTTGTGTTCTTCTGCGAAGGGTTTACAGAACTTAGCTCCGACCGCATGGACAGTTTCCACAAACTCGTCATTCATATCGTCCACTTCATTGCAATCTTATAGGCACTGAAAACGATTTTGTAACTCGAGCTGAAAGTTTTCGGGCTTTGGATTAGAGCACGAGGGGGACGGAGTGTTGACTTCATTAGACGTGACCTCTCCAACTTAACGTTTAGGTTCAGTGTGCCTCTCAACATTCGGTGATCGCTGCCAGTTTTCACCCTCGCGATCACTGAGACATCACTGAACAGTTATCGTCTGGTCGTCATAATGAAGTCAATCTCATTTTTGTCGAACCGTCGGGGCTCGACCAGGTCCACTTTCTGTGGGGCCGCTTTTGGAAGAAAGAGTTCATCATAAAGTCCTCTTTCTCCATAAAGTCGGCCAGCTGCTGGCTCCTTAGGTTCCGTTGCCCTATTCCGAATTTCTCTAATTTCAGCTCACCGCTCTCTCTTGTGTCTAATTTTGCGTTGAAGTCTCCCATTAACACCGTATAGTGGGTTTTGGAGGAATGCATGGCTCTAGAGATATCCTCATACATTTCCTCCACCTCCTCATCAGGATGTGCCAAGGTTGGTGCGTAAACCTGTATGACCTTCAGCGAATACCGTTTGGTGATTCTGAGTATAAGGTACGCAACCCTCGTCGACACATTCGCAATCTTTAACGTTGTTAACGAGAGACTTGTGGACGATAAATCCGACATCTCCTTGGGACAGATGGTCGCCCTCCTGTGATAGAATAAGTTGCCGGATTTCGGATCCTCGGATTACCGTGTCCTCCCCCTCTCTTCGGACCTCGGATAGTCCTATTATATTCCAGCCTAACTTATCTATCTCTTCTTCCAGCTCCAGGATCTTCTCATCAGTCCTCAGGGTACGTGCGTTATATGTTGCCAGGTCGAGTCGTCGTAGGTGGCAACCGAACCTCCACCGGAGATTCTTAGCACCCCCTGCCCCGCCGTTACCATAGTCGCCACCGTAGCCAGAAATAGCGGGGCCGCCGGGGACTGGGAGCCGTTTATTTGTGTCGTCGCTCATGGGGGGTATATTGCCATAGTTGCCATGCTTGGCGAGCGGGTTGGCAACCGCAGTTTTTAATTGCTTTTGCTTTTATCAGAAAGATGCTGCTGCCCATCTTCTGCATCTGTTTTCCTTTGTCGCCTCTTACGAAACCCACGGGAAGATATGGGGTAGTGGGTATTCTTACCCACCACCACACGGGCCAGAATATATTATTATGTTTTAATTAATATATATTATAAAAAGTTAAAGTTAGAGCCTATATACGTCCCACTGCTGGGCACAGGCCTTTTCTCATTTCCGAGAGTGTTTTAGGGCAAATGTCCACCGCGCTGCCCCAATGCGTGTTGGCGAACTTCACATGTCTTCGAGATATCTTTTTTCTTATTCCTCAGACATGCAGGTTTCCTCACGATGTTTTCCTTCACCGCCGAGCACGTGGTAATGAGGCGTGCCAGCTCAGGGGCTAAGCGCTCGCTGTAAATTTCACAGTACGCGAGCAACCCGGGTTCAATTCCCACCGGCACCAATGAAATTGTTAATTGCAATTTTTAGTGTTGATATATATTATTGTATGTTTTAATATTAAATTTTTTGTTTACTCGTGTAAATATAATTCAAGACATTTTTTAGTGAAATAATTACAATAATTTGACTAAAATAGATTGATTGGGAATGACGTATAATTTAACTCATTATAATTACTTTATACCAGTTAAAAGTTTAAGTTAAAGTTACAGCCTATACGTCCCACTGCTGGGCACAGACCTCCTCTCATTTCTGTGAGGTTTTAGGGCAAGAAAAGTCCGCCGCGCTGCCCCAATGCGTGTTGGCGAACTACACATGTCTTCGAAATATTTTTTTTTTCTTATTTCTCAGACATGCAGGTCTCATGATGTTTTCCTTCCTTCACGGCCGAGCACGTGGTAAATCAGCACTTAAAATTGCAACTAACAATTTTATTGGTGCCGGCGAGGAGTGAACCCGGGTTGCTTCTTTTATGATTTGCTGCATCTATTATTCCGGTTGCTGCATTTATAGCGAGCGCTTAGTCTTTATACCAGTGCATGATTGCAATCCCACCTTATGGTAAGTGGCGATGTTGCCATATAGTATATATTTTGTATTGCATATAGTATATAAATAGTTGGCCGAGTGGTTCAAACCCGCCATACCGTTAATGTTGTGAACCACATTTAACACAAGCATTTTAGAAGCTTGTAATTTAATAGTACTTGTAACGTTAATAGCGTTACTTGTAGCCTTTTTAAAAATAAAAAAGTTGTTTATAATTTTATTATTCGTATTTATGTTTATAGTATATGTTTATATATTTTATAAGTATTTTACGTGGTAGAGCCAAGCTGTAGTTATGTTACGGTGATAGCACGATAGCGGGTTGGCTCGACCGGGGTAGAGCCACACTCTCACAGAATATCAGTGTAAAATAGCAGCTTAATACTGCTGTGTTTTGTATGATGAGCTTAAACATCCGGAGACCCATTTTACTCTAAACAAAGCATTCCATCTTAGTCTTCAGGAGTGACAATGCATCTGCATTTTGATTCTTAATCGAAGATACATGTAGATATCCATGGGCTACAGCATCCACTTACCATCAGATGAACTGTGTGCTCGTTTGTTTCTTATCTTTTTGTTCGTCGTTTATACCTTCAGGTTTTGTATTTTAATTTTTGGTCCGATCTACGCAATATGTGTCCTTGAAGTCTTGCAGTGGTATGCTAGGATTTGGATTTTTTTAATTATAGGATTATTTAATTAAAGGATAGGAGTACCAGGCAGATGGTAGCACCTATCCGTCTTCTCTGCTGAAATTAGGACGTTTTTTTTAAAGTTTTGTGTTCTTTTGCGAGGATTTGTGGTCTATTAAATCTGATGTAATGGCGACAAAAGACTTTTTACGGCATAATCTCATATTTATTTATACATAGAATAGAATTTTCTCGTTTCTCGTTGTTTAGACTTTACTTATTTTTGTTAAGTAATTTTGTAACGTTTTTTCTTTTTCTATATTTAAGTGTTGATTTAATGCAATGTCCTTGAGAAAATAAACCATATTTTAGCAATAAAGTGCTAAAAGTTTTAGGTCATCATAACCAAACATTTTTAGAGATGTTTCAGTAAGTTTTTTAACAATATTTCTACGTGATTATGCGAATATAAATTTTATGTTAAAATGAGGCTCATGTTCAGCTGTAGACTGTAACGAAATGATTAGGACTTAGGAAAAGAAATATTTATGTACATTAAATTCTATGATTCACCTAAAAACCTAACCGATAATAAAATTGCAATTTCTCTAAGTGTTCTTCCATATTCTACATAAGAAAATAATGATGAAATTACTGTATATCCTATCCGATTTTTTTAACTTAATTAAAAATCCTTTTTCTTTCTTTTTAAATAGAAATAAAATAAATAAATCTTTGATAATTAGTTTCATTCTAAATGCGCGACCTGTTAAGGTATGCATAATATTAGGGTTTTATAATTTTGAATTTAGTGTTTTTAGAAAATCTCAAATTAGAATAAAAAATATGATGCCATTTTTTTATTTTACACGATGTAAATATTTTACTTCTTTATCATAGATTTAGGATGACAAACGAGCATACAGTGCACCCTGCTGGTAAGTGGATGCTGTAGTCCATAGACTATAGAATATCTATCCTCGATTAAGGATCAAAGCAGAATGCATTGTTACCCCTGAGCACTAAGATTGTTGCCTTGTTTCCAATAAAAAGGTAACGAATTCTTCTAATCATATGAGAGTTATGATTTTGTTTATACTAGAAATTGAATGGAGATGTGTATCAAACTTTAAAATTGAAGCTTTTTTTTAAATTATCATCACGTTAGATATTTTTGTTATCATAATATTAAAAAAGATATTTTGACTATTTTATTCATTTATACAATCAATACATTCGATATTTCTTAATTTGTACAAAAATTGAAATTTGAATATCTACTATAAAAATATATTTTAAATAAAATGAATATTTTCAACCAAAAATATCATGTATTTCACAAACAATGTAATTGAGAGACGAGTTCACCCGCTATTCAGTGGAATACTCATTGTATCAATTTTCAATAATAATAACACTGAACATCACATTACCACGTGCCAAGTGGCGATAATTGTGTGAATGTAAGCACTCAAAAGCGGTTGAGAGCACAAAACCGGGTTATAACAATAATTAAAATAAAATGTTGCAATTTCAAAAGCTGTTTAAGGTAAATTTATGGAACATGTGCGTCAAAAAAGGTTTTACCCGTACCTAAGAATAAAATTTTATCGTATTAGCAGTCTAAAAACGTCTTCTAATACAGCGGTGAAGAGTTTTGTGGATATAACGTAATCCTTTTTGCAGATGTCTCACAAATTTTTACTAATGGATAGGTTTCGTACTCTGGTCCTGTATTCATGATGCCAGCAGCTGAACCAGAGTGGCCAGGGCTACGTCAAGCCCAAATAATCAATAGGTTGAATGGAACGAGTCGGCCATATAGCTCGAAGAACTTAAAACCCATGGGGAAGAAAGGGTGTAGTTTGACAGCCTCATACCGAAATCGAGCGTAGGATTGCCCTCAAGGTGATGAAATGACGCCCGACATGCAATAAGTCATTGGATGCAGGTGACTCAAAACCGCGCTTTGTGGCATTACTTCGGAGAGGCCTATGTTCAGCAGTGGACTTGTAATAGATTGTAATGATGATGATAAATATGAGAAACCTTAACAATATAAATTAATTTTAACTTGTTTAAAAGGCACACGTCAACATTTTGTCGATTTTTGTAATACCGTCAGTAGATATTCGTTTTTAGGGTTCCGTACCCAAAGGTTATCCAACGGGACCCTATTACTAAGCCTCCGCTGTTCGTCCGTCCGTCCGTCCGTCCATCCGTCTGTCTGTCAGCGGGCTGTATCCCATGATCCGTAATAGGTAGACAGTTGCCGCTATAACAACAAATAATAAAAATTAAAATAAATTAAAACTTAAAACGGGCTCCCCTACTAGAAACGTGTATTACGATGGCACGGAACCCTACATGCGCGAGTCTGACTCGCACTTCGCCGGTTATTATATATTTTAACGTCTGTTGCGAAAACACTTTCGCGCATAAGCAAGGCTTCTTACGTAGGTTGATAGCCGGCTATGTTAGACTAACAGTCAACAACAGTTAAAATAAAAAATGAAATAAAAATAAATAATACTAAAACTTGCTTAAAATATAAAGATTTTATTTATAACTGCTTTTTTAAATTGTATGTAAGGCAATATTTTCAACAATAAATAACTAAAACAATCTTTAACATTAAAATATCTTTTAATAATCAATTACTTCTCGAGATACAGAAGGTACAGGTATGAGCCAAGAACGATGCGGCGATGACGAGTCACGGATATAGTCCCGTAAGAAGCTTAGCCTAGCTAGTTACTTTGGCTCAACAAAATGGTCCATTAAAATATATTGCTATGTTTGGCTGACTGATAATTGCGCCATTCACTCAGTTTAGTCAACCCCGACACCACCTCCATCCAGAGAAAAACTAGGCTTTAAATCTAAGGAAATATAGAGACAAGAGTTCTATGCATTATGTCATCACAAAACATTTCAATCACAGTTAGTGCTCAACAAACTAAGTTAAAACACCCGAGAGCCTTAAGCTTCTTTACAAATGCTAAAGACTTTTGATCCAGAAATTGATGGCGCAATTTGCTCTTCCTTAATCGAGCGTAGAATGGACCAGGCGCCATGAAATTAGATCGTTCCAGCGCCATATTGGATGTAAATGGTAATAAGTAAGAATTATGGTGGCAATAGGTAAGTCATATCTTGCTTTTTTGAATCTAATTTATTTTGTCAGCTTTAACAAAGTATAAATTCAAAAAATATATCTATGTCTTTATGTTGAATGAAAAGAAATTACGCGATAGAAAATATATATCGTGCATAATATTTTCCTAATAATAGACAAATAGAAATATATCAGCGAATAACCTGTACTTCAAGAAATATTTTAAGGCCCTGCTGAAAAAGTACGGACCGATTTCTTTTCTGGGTGGCGTCTAAATGTTTTTTTTAAATGAGAAACATAATGAATCGTATTGTATCGTAGACACGCAGGCTTTTAAGATCTAGCCCTATAGACAAGCCAATTTATAAAAAGACTTTAGAACCACAAGCATATTATATTACCATACACACGCCATACATACACTTCGGGTTTCGCTTTGTTGGTGTACACTGAATATATTACGAAGTTTACAATAAATTACGATAAAACAAAAATCTGACAAAAATTATAATGCATGTAAAGTAAAAACTAACAAAACAATTAGGTGTGGATTATATTATGCTGACAATTGTGTATTTCGTCTTATTTAATTACACTAGGCAAATAAATTAATATAACAAAACAGCCTTTTATTTTGCCTCACTTTCAATATTGTGTTGAATATAATTATTTATTATATAAAATTATATCTTAAAACAACTTAAACAACACGCACTGATCATGAGCTGTGATGATCTAGTAAAAATAGACCTAGTGAGAATACGAGGTTGAAGTCACGAAATTAGTGCATTGCCATTAGTTCGTAATACATCTGCGAAATTTCAGATTATTCAGACGTCTGAAATGGGCTTACTATTTTTATTTAAACAAAGATACACACAGATCAAACTAATATCGTAAGTAAGTATTCCACCTACATACATCTAATCGATGGACACAGGCCTCTTCCCTTATGAAGAGGTTCCTGCGCAGAGATTACGTTGTACTTGCACTTGAAATACTTTAAATTTGTCGGGTATGCAGATTTCTTTACAATATTTTCCTTCACCACCGTGTAGAAATTAGCTCTTAAAAATGCAAGTGATAATTGTCATCTAACGTCAATTTGACTGCATTTATTTTATACGTTCTTGGTGGGTTAACTTAGATCAGTACTATGATAATTTCACCATTTAATAACAAACTTGACGAAAGCTGAGCTGCCGAAAATAGCCCAAAAGCCAATAGCCCTAAAGGTATAGACATTATTAAATTTCGTGACCCCACATAAATAAGGTGGGGTAATCATGCTCCACATCGGAACAAGAGCAAAAGCGCTGGTCCAATTAAACTTGACACAGACGGCTCCCAGAAGGTGTCGGTGCTGGCATCACTCGCACGCGATCTGCTCTCCGACGACGCCTGTTTAATCGATACCATTAATTTTATTCTGTCGTATCCGCTTGTAGAATACTTTCAAGGATTTTAATGAAACAAACTGGCATTATAACGACATCATATATTATAAAAGATTGAATATGACAGCGCATTGTATAGCTTTACTTTCATTAAATTTTTACATATTTCAAAGCATGTTAAGGATTGCAATGTATAATTTACGGTGATCTACAGGTTTTTTTAAGAATAAGGTACAAAAGAGCACACAGTCAACCTAATGGTAAGTGGATGCCATGACCCATAGATATCTCCACTCATCTACATCTATACTCGATTAAGAATTATATGCTTTGTCTCTGAGGACTAAGATAGGATGTCTCATTTCCAGTTAAAATAATCTACAGTTTTGAACACTTACCACAAGAAGCCTAGCAACATTAAGCTGCTATTTTACGCTGATATTTCGTGCGAGCGTGGTCCTATCCCGGTGAAGCCGACTCATTCGTGCTATCAATTTATCGACACAGGTAAGAATTTGGAGTTAGATTTAGTAATTATAAAGATTTCTTGATTATACTAAATTTTATAGATAGCGGCACACAGATACAAGGCGTCTATGTGGTTAATTAAAAAGAAAGATCACAGGACAAAATCACTCGACGACAATCGATAGATCGTTTAAAACACTGCGTGTCAAACATTGTTTATATTAAACGAGTTAAGAGTAATTAACTGTGATGTAATTTGGTCTTCAATTTCGAGATACGTGTACCGTAATTGTGTGTATCGAAAATTTCTTAGCGTAGGGTAGGGTACTTCCAATCATATTTAATTGTTCTCAGAGAGATTACAAGTTGAATGACATCTAATTAGTAAAATATGAGGAAAATTTGAAGTCATTAGCATCATCCCAAGTAATTGAACCGTGAACTTCATCATATCTGGATGACCCAGATGAAATTTCGAAAATTGCTGTCTTAAAATTTCTTGCATCTTTATACTAAACATACAAAAAAAATCAAGAGAAGAAAGTGTCGTGTAGTGGCGGCATATGAAAATCCACTACCTCATATCATCCCGTGGGTTTCGTAAGAGGTGATAGAGTTAAATGAAACAGGAGATGAGCAGCAATATTTTACTGATAACAACTTTCAATTTAAAAATATGTGGTAGCCAACGCGCCTGCCAAGCGTGGCAAATATGGCAAATATTCTCGTATGAGGCAATCTAAGGTTAAAACCATACTTTCCATCCATTCATTACATCCTATAAAAGTCCACTGCTGAACATAGGCCTCTTCGATATATTACCTCATAGGTGGATTTTCCCATAGTTGCCACGCTTGGCTGACGGGGTGGCAACCGCAGTTTTTTATAATTTTAAGTTGTTTTCAATGGAAGATGCTGCTGCCTATCTCCTATTTCAACTACCCTCCGTTGCCTCTTATGATACCCACGAGTCGATATGAGGTAGTGGATATTCTTACACCGTCACTACACGGTTAAACTATAGTTTAACTATATATCAATTTGTTATAGATTATGATATCTATATCTTTCAATTGCTATAGTTTTTGCTTGTTTAAGATATATGAGTCAAAATTTTCTTATCTTAAAAATTAATAGCCATTGAAAATCCTTAATAGCACTTAGCAAAGTCGTCGTTATTAAGTTATTGTAAATCAATGGAGCGACAAATAAGGGGCTCAAATATTGCGAAACTTGGCGTGGGTATCAGAAGCGCTTGTGGCGAATCTCAAATTAATGACGGACTTAGAAATTGCCAAGTTCCAATGAACCAATAAATTGTCTTTCAGTTACTCCTTCTTAGGACTTAGATTGGCTTTAAAGTAAAATAGATCAACAAAATGATATTAAGTGAACACATAAAGGTATTTAGATGATCATTACTGAATTTTAGAAAACCAAGTGGCTTTTCCGCATCTCACTGTGTACCTGACACCCAAAACTTTACAACTTTTTAATACATTTTCATACAGTTTTCATCACTATTTAAAGATCTTATAGGGAATATGTATATTTTACGTTGAAATAGTGGAAAAACTGATGAATTTATGTGCTCAAGTTGTAAAAAGATAACACCATACTGACAAATTGCATCTGTACGAAGCCGAGACAAGAAAGACGCCAACAATTCCAAACATTTATAATTATAGTTTCTGTCCACTAACTTAATTATTTTTGTGGTCTTGTAAAACGAGCTTTTTATAGAAGTAGGAGTAGCAAGCTAGCACAAAGTCTCCCTGATGGTGAATGGATACTGTGGCTCCCAGACACATATAGCTGTCAACGATAAAAAATTAAATTCAAATGCGTTTTCACTCCTGAGGACTAACATAGAATGCCCCATTACCAATTAAAAGGATCACCGGTTCCTCACATTCATGATACGAAATACAGCGGCATTTGTTATTATACGCTAGTATTATGTAGGATTCCACCCTCATTCAAACCCACCCTTTTTTATAAAACTGAAGTGACAAACAAACTCACAGTCCACCAGGTGACACCTCTGAGGAACAAGATGGAATGCCTCACAGCCAAAAGTTATACTGGCTATCTTTATCCTTCAAACTGAATGCAAAATAGGTAAGACCTACCTCTTACCAAATTATTAGGTGGAAAAGGAGTTCTACCACCTAGTGAACCAGTTTGTACTGCAGCCATAATACAGGTGCAGCGTAACTCTACCTACCTATGGCAAAAGTATCTTAAGACGACTACGCAAACAAAATAACTGGTTTATATTATCATCGGAGCAATTGTTTCATCACATCTACTAATAGTTCATATGTATAATAATAGTTCATATGTATAATAATAGTTCAAATATTGAGTACACACAATCGTACATACGCTTATGTATCAAGATGCACTTCAAACGGTCAAGTTAACGCAAAACTCCTCACACTATACGTGGAAGGCCATGCTGCAGCTATATTAGTAGTATAGTTGTAGCACGAATGGGTTGGCTCGACTGAGGAAGGACCACGCCTCACAGAATACCAGCGTAAAATAGCAGCTTAACGCTGCTGTATTTCGTATGGTGAGTGTAGAGAATCGGGACCCTAATGGAAACGAGGAATTCCATCTTAGTCTTTACGGTTGACAACGCATCTGCATTTTGATTCGTAATCGAGGATAGGTGTTGATGTCTATAGGCCACAGTAACCACTTATTACCAGACGGACTGTGTGCTCGTTTGTCACCCTTATCGTATAAAAATCATTCCACTTGACTGCATTCTACGGAGAGAGGCTCAGTTTGCGAAGACCATATGCGGTACCATATGGAGTGCTCAGAGGAATTGTTCGGATTAATTCTAGCTACAATTCCACCATTATAAATTCCGACAGAACTCACGATCGACAGAATAAAATTTTATCCAATTCATTTCTATGGTCGGCGGTCCTCTGCCTGCATTTTACAAGGATATCGGATCGATACGAATTACCTTCCAGAAAAGCCTACTTCTTTTCTAATAGGCCGGCAACGTACCTTGATTTCCTCTAGTGTTGCACTTGTTCATGCGACGGTAGTCACTTCCATCAGGTGAGCGTTATACTCGTTTGCCTCCATGACTGTAAAAACTGATTATTTTTCAATGTGGTAGCATTTTACAAATTACAAAGGTTACAAAGGCGACTTGTTTGTGAAGGCGCAGGAGTTGCGGTTCCAAATCCCACACGATTTTTTTAAATTGTAATGCTCACATAATATATTACATACATACAATACATTATATATTATTTATGCTTTTTGCTGTCTATATTAAAACTAATATTTCAGGAGAAATATTTAGAGTAGGGTTATGTTTTTTTAGGTTATAAAATCATATATTACAAATATAAATTACATGTGAAAAATATGCTCACGAAATAAATATTTGAAATCCATAAAATATTTGACCTGCGCGGGAATCAAACCTGCAACTGCAGTGTCACATATATAAACGCATACCCACTACTTATCTTTTATTCAAGCGATTATTAAAATAAGCAAGGAAGACATTTTAACTACTTACGTCTAAACAAACAATGCCGTGATGGCGTCCCTGGAACGGCTGAATGAGCTAATTATTTACAATCCGTCACGCAACCAGGGCTCGTTTGAAAAACTGTGACGTGAAATCTCATTTCTAACTTTGCCTTTGTCCCTACAATTTTAAAAGAACAAACGGCCCCTGTGATTCGTAGCTAAACTTTTAACTGTACCTTGTTTATATCAGTGCTTGTTTACCATCCTGTGTAAGTATTTATTTAAAAACATAAAAGTAAATTCAAGATAATATGAATGACAAGCTCGTGGAAACTGTCCATGCGGTCGGAGCTAAGTTTTGTAAGACCCGCCGCAGAAGAACACAAAACTCTCCGATCACTCTTAATCTCATGGCTGTTAGACGGGAAATGAAGCTGCAATCTTCAGTAGATTTGATAGCATACAGGCAACTGAACAGACAGATCTCAAATGCATGCGGCGGGACTTGCGCAACTTCAATACAGCTCGTATTGAAGAAGCGATCGAAACGGAACCAGGGCTCCAAAGTCTTTGCCAGAGATCTGTCTGCCAGAAAGAGCCAACTGTCGAAGCTGAAGACCGAGTGTGGCAGCGTCGTTTCCGGGACACCTGAGATTTTGAGTGAGATTGAGAGGTTCTATGGGCAGCTGTACACATCATCGTTGGAGCCACACAGGTAGGTACGATCAAGAGCGATCTTATCCGACACTATTCCGATGATATCCCGGACGTCAGTCTGAGCGAGATTAGAATGGCTCTCCAGCACCTTAAAACAGCAAGGCCCAGGCGAGGATGGAATTACAGCGGAGCTTCTGAAAGCGGGTGGAAAACCGGTACTTGAGTCCTTCAGAAGCTCTTTAATTCCGTCCTACATGGTGGCACTACACCGGAGGCGTGGAGCAGAAGTGCGGTGGTCTTGTTCTTCAAGAAAGGCGACAACGCTCTCTTGAAGAACTACAGACCATTCCTTCTGAGCCGCGTCTGCGCCGCTGTTTTCGAGAGTCATTACGAATCGTCTCGCACGCAGACTCGACGACTTCCAGCCTCCCGAACAAGCCGGTTTCCGAAAGGCTTTTAGCACCATAGACCACATACATACCCTTCGGCAAATTGTACAGAAGTCCGAGGGTACAATTTGCCACTATATCTGGCGTATGTGGACTATGAGAAAGCCGATTCCGTCGAAATTTGGGCGGTGCTGCGGTCCCTTCAGCGGTGCCAAGTTGACTGTCGGTATATCGAAGTGCTGAAGTGCTTGTACAGTAGGGCCACGATGGCTGTCGGTACAGAACCAGAGTACAAAACCTATCCAACTGCAGAGAGGTGTAAGACAGGGTGACGTTATATCCCGAAACTCTTCACCGCTGCATTGGAAGACGTTTTCAAGCTTCTGGACTGGAAAGGATACGGCATTAACATCAATGGCGAGTACATCACTCACCTTCGATTTGCCGATGATATAGTCCTTATGGCAGAATCGCTGGAGGACCTAAGCACTATGCTCAATGACCTCAATAGTGCCTCCCAACGGATAGGTCTTAAGATGAACATGGACAAAACAAAGATCATGTTTAATGTCCATGTCACACCTATGCCGGTAGTTGTTGGGAGCACTAAGCTCGAAGTTGTTGACGAATATGTTTACCTGGGACAAATAGTCCGACTAGGTAAGTCCAACTTCGACCGAGAGGTCAATCGACAGATTCAACTCGGCTGGGCAGCGTTCGGGGAATTACGGCATCTTCTCGTCAGGTATACCTCAAAACTTGAAAACGAGGCTGTACAACCAGTGCGTGTTGCCAGTGATGACCTACGGAACTGAGACGTGGTCCTTCACTGCTGGCCGGATGAGGAAGCTCAAGGTCGCTCAGCGAGCTATGGAAGAGCTATACTCGGGGTCTCACTGCGTGATAAACTTAGAAATGAGGATATCCGCAGTAGAACCAGAGTGACCGACATAGCCCAACAGATTAGTAAGCTGAAGTGGCAATGGGCGACCATATGGCTCGAAGAACCGACAACCGATGGGAAAAAGGTTCTCAGTGGCGGCCTCATACCGGCGGACGAAGTGTAGGGCGTCCCCACTAGATGGGTGACGACCTGGTAAGACATGCAGGAAGTCGATGGATGCGGGTGGCTCAGGACCGTGCTTTGTGGCATTCCTTGGGGAGGCCTATGTTCAGCAGTGGACTTGAAGGGCTGTAATGATGATGAGGGTAGCAAGCTAGCACAAAGTCCCCCTGATGGTGAATGGATACTGTGGCTCCCAGACACATATAGCTGTCAACGATAAAAAATTAAATTCAAATGCGTTTTCACTCCTGAGGACTAAAATAGAATGCCCCATTACCAATTAAAAGGATCACCGGTTCCTCACATTCATGATACGAAATACAGCGGCATTTGTTATTATACGCTAGTATTATGTAGGATCGAGGTCCACCCTCATTCAAACCCACCCTTTTTTATAAAACTGAAGTGACAAACAAACTCACAGTCCACCAGGTGACACCTCTGAGGAACAAGATGGAATGCCTCACAGCCAAAAGTTATACTGGCTATCTTTATCCTTCAAACCGGGAAATGCAAAAATAGGTAAGACCTACCCTCTTACCTAACTTATTAGGTGGAAAAGGAGTTCTACCACCTAGTGAACCAGTTTGTACTGCAGCCATAATACAGGTGCACTATACGTAACTCTACCTACCTATGGCAAAAGTATCTTAAGACGACTACGCAAACAAAATAACTTGTGGTTTATATTATCATCGGAGCAATTGTTTCATCACATCTACTAATAGTTCATATGTATAATAATAGTTCATATGTATAATAATAGTTCATATGTATAATAATAGTTCAAATATTAAGTACACACAATCGTACATACGTTTATGTATCAAAATCCACTTCAAACGTGGTCAAGTTAACGCAAAACTCCTCACACTATACGTGGTAGGGTCATACTGCAGCTATATTAGTAGTATAGTTGTAGCACGAATGGGTCGGCTCGACCGGGGAAGGACCACGCTCTCACAGAATACAAGCGTAAAATAGCAGCTTAACGCTGCTGTATTTCGTATGGTGAGCGTAGAGAATCGGGGACCCTTTGTACTGGAAACGAGGAATTCGATCTTAGTCTTTACGGTTGAGAACGCATCTGCATTTTGATTCGTAATCGAGGATAGGTGTAGATGTCTATGGGCCACAGTAACCACGTACTACCAGACGGACTGTGTGCTCGTTTGTCACCCTTATCGTATAAAAAATCATTCCACTTGACTGCATTCTACGGAGAGCGGCTCAGCCTTGCGAAGACCATATGCGGTACCATATGAAGTGCTCAGAGGAATTGTTCGGATTAATTCTAGCTGCTAAATTCCGACAGAACTCACGATCGACAGAATAAAATTTTATCGAATTCATTTCTATGGTTGGCGGTCCTCTGCCTTGCATTTTACAAGGATTTCGGATCGATACGAATTACCTTCCAGAAAAGAGCCTACTTCTTTTTAATAGGCCGGCAACGTACCTTGATTTCCTCTAGTGTTGCAGTTGTTCATGGGCGACGGTAGTCACTTACCATCAGGTGAGCCTTATACTCGTTTGCCTCCACGACTGTAAAAAAAACTGATTATTTTTTCAATGTGGTAGCATTTTACAAATGGCGACTTGTTTGCGAAGGTGCAGGAGTTGCGGTTCCAAATCCCACACGATTTTTTTAAATTGTAATGCTCACATAATATAATTATTCCGGGTCTAGACTTATGCTTTCTTGCTGCCTATGTATTAAAACGCCTAATATTCCATGAGAAATACTTAGAGTAGGGTTATGTTTTTTTTTATGAAGGTAATAAAATAATTTATTACAAATATAAATTGCATGTGAAAAATATGCTCACACGTAATAAATATTTGAAATCCATAAATATATTTGACCCGCGCGGGAATCAAACCTGCAACTTGCAGTGTCACATATATATAAACGCATACCCACTACTTATCTTTTATTCAAGCGATTATTAAAATAAGGCGCAATAAAGGAAGACATTTTAACTACTTACGTCTAAACAAACAATGCCGTGATGGCGTCCCTGGAGGTACGGCTGAATGAGCTAATTATTTACAATCCGTCACGCAACCAGGGCTCGTTTCGAAAAAAACTGTGACGTGAAATCTCATTTCCTAACTTTGCCTTTGTCCCCACAATTTTAAAAGAACAAACGGCCCCCTGTGATTCTTAGCTAAACTTTTAACTGTACCTTGTTTATATCAGTGCTTGTTTACCATCCTATGTAAGTATTTATTTTAAAAACATAAAAAGTAAATTCCAAGATAATATTAAAGTATGATTTTATCGCTGAAAACATTGCTGGCTAGCGTAGAAAGGTCTCGATCCTTATATTAAACAAAAGGAAATATATTTAAAAATAAACGTATTCCGCTTTTCAACATAGGCCGATGCGTTTGTTTGCGTGTTCGCCTTGCGTGTCTCGTGCCAGCCTCAAATTAAAACCAAACCGATAAGACACCATGCACCTCACGACTGTCGCCTACGTTTCTTTTTAATTACGCATTATACACCTTGTATTCGTATTTATCTGCCCCTTTATTTAAATAACTATGCCCGCTATGTTTTTAAATATATAGTTTCTGAATTATTATATTTTACTTTATGAAAACATACAATATGACGACGGGTTCGGAGTAATACTCGTATGTGATGAATATAATATGACTAAGTTTTTGTTTAAGTCGTATTAGTCTTAAGTGCAGATGCTAAATAAATATATATAATGTATTGATGGTAGAGCCATGCTGCAGCTATATTAGTAGTATAATTGTAGCACGAATAGGTCGATTTGATCAGGGAAGGACCACGCTCTCAGAATACCAGCGTAAAATAGCAGCTTAACACTGCTGTGTTTCGTATGGTGAGTGTAGAGAACCGAATACCCGTTTTGCTGGAAAAGAGGCATTCCATCTTAGTCCTCACGGGTGACAACACATCTGCATTTTGATTCTTTATTGAGGATAGATGTAGATGTTTATGGGTCACAGCAACCACTTACCATTAGGTGGACTGTGTGCTCGTTTCCTATCCTATAAAAAATTGAAAAACAATTTTCATTTGGAAAGACTATTTAAATTAATAAATATGAAACACAAATATTTTATTCTTTTATTCATATTTATGACTTATATATTCTAATAGTGTAAAACATAAGCATACACCACCATCCTACACCACATCGTCTCGAGTGTGTCTATAGAGGCAACAGAAGGGAAACAAACCAGGAGATGGGCAGCAGATTCTTGCTAATAACAGCTAAAGAATAAAACATTGCGGTCGCCGACCCGCTTGCCTAGCGTGGCAACTATGGCAAGTAACGCCCTTGTGAGAAAATATATGGAAAGTCTAAGTTCAGCAGTGGACTTTGATAGGCTGTAAAGATGATGACGAATGATGAAGGTTTTCAAACGGCTTATAACTTGTTAAAAATAACTGAAGTATTGACGATCCTAAAATTATCTATATTGTTATACCTACTGATCTTTTAAATAAAAAATATATGTTGATTTTTCTGTATAGTAGAGATTTTACATACGCAGATTGCAAGTCATCAAACACCAAAAAACTAGTCTCAGACAGTTTTGTGAGCGAACTAAGAGTCAAACAATTAGCCTATGGCTTAAATTTTTCATCTATAATAAATTTATGAAGTATAAAATTGCAAGTAATAAATCAATGAAGACGAATAGCTCTGGTTAAAGAATTATAGTGAGGTTATTTTTGTTTTGTAAAGTATGTTCGGCGCTGAATTTTGACAGTTTGCCATTATCACCACGTATTACAGGCAGACAGATTGGCAATAACTATCCCAGGCGTCTCAAATCTAGTTCAGGCCTTTACGATAAGGGTAACAATATAATATAACTTCGTGCATATACACTTAATAGCATATTTTTATTGACGTCTTCTTCCCTCCTTCTATTCGGAAGCACGGCACCCGACATAGGCTATTTTTAAGAATACGCCAATTATATACCCGCAGTTAAAAATAATAAGATCATTACTTGAATCGTTTGTCAAAGGTATCATACTTACATAATATATATTTGATAATTGACACTTATATAAATGACAAAGTTAAAAAAATGATAGCATTTCCCAAAACTGTAAATGCATTCACCTTCCATCACTGGCTTTAGCGTTTTAGAAGAATCCATCACCTCGAACACTATATATGACTATGTGATATATTTATGACGGCTCCGTGGCGCAGTGGCTTAGCAATGAGCTGCAGCGCTAATGGCCGCGGGCTTGAATCCCGCACGGAACAAGTAGTACGGCCTACAAATAATTTTTCTGGGTCTGAATGTTTATCCTTGTGAAATGTATGTATATAAGCTACCTCCACCACACAGGAGGAAATCCTAGTAGGGAGGTAACATTCCTGTAAAAAAAAAAAAAATACATTAATATATTACATATTACATTCAGTAGATGAAGATATAATGATCTCGTTTAAGCGTTGTATAAAATAGCCACACTATGACACAAAATTCGCCTACGGAGAATAGCAATTACGGCAAATCTTTGCTCCTAATGGCGAGTTAGTGAACTATTTATTTTCGGTCTGATGAGAAAAAGATAATAAGGTGTAAATAATATATGTACGACCATAATGAAGCAAGCAGATATTTAAAATTTTCTTATATTTGAGCAACCCGAATTCGATTTTGGCCGACACTTATTTTTTTTATTTCAAGAGCCAATTTATATGGTCAGCAGTAAAATAATAATTTCAAAAGCTTTCCTTACTTCCTTACTTCAGAGGTATAAGAAATAAGTTTAGTCAGAGTAGGACAGCGTAGTAGTATGAGTTTATCGTAATTTTCATCATCGTCACCATCAATTTATCACCTGAGTGAGCTCTACTAAGCGGCCTGTGCCCAGTTGTTAAATTTTCCAGCGGTAGAATATTCGTATTATTTTTATTGTACTTATAAACCATACTTTTTCCAGATTGTGGTGGTATTTAACAAGTTGACAGGGCTTCTTTCTTGCCTAAGAGTTCGTTTGGGTTGCTACCACATTTACCTTTTTCTGAGGATAATCAACAGCGTATTCACTGTTGTTTTCAGGGGTTTTGTTATCGCTAGCAGATGTCCTAGGGCTAAAGTTCAGACACTTTCAACCAACTTCTAGCAAAGCAGGCTACAGATTTTTGTAGTTTCTTTCATCGTACGACTACTTTGGCGAATATAGCAAATTATTCCACTCCTGTACTCTTCCTATGATGAACAATGACTGTAGCAATTAATCAACTAAGCTATATTCCCAAAAGCTATGACTCATTCTTTGATCCCAATTTAATTCATTACCGATCTTTATTTTTAACGAAAATCGACGAAATATTTAAGAAAACAATCGAGGATTTTGGAGTTTACAAACTTATTTATAAATGCAAATAAACAGTTTAAAATAACCATCAAGAAACAACGTGTCTGAATACATTATTGGACTGTTTCCCTCGACTCCATTGTTTATTACTAAGTTACAAACATCTGATGGGGCGGGGTTATTAGTTTACAAGTGTATCAAACGCCCCCATTGTTTATTATTGACTCGATACTCGCGGGAGTACGATATTACTTTCCAACTCTTTCGGAAGTTTGCCCTCTTTGTTGACATCTGCCGTTCGATTATTGGAAATTCTGGAATGATGGCGTTTCATAAACTTCTGTAACAATATTAATTTGGACTTGTTCCTTCATAGCTCTTAATGTTACTTTATTTAAGAATGTTTTTTGGAAGAAGATATCCTTTGGAATTTATTTTAAAAAGAAAAACTTTGTCATTACTTAACTATTCATACAAGATTCTATAAACTTAACACTGGCAATTAAAACATAACTTTTAATAAAAGTTCTTTGAAGTTGGCTTTTACTTTTTAATAAAAGGTTAATTTAAGCCCTTGTAGTGTAGCCACCACAATATATATATTAGTGTTAAGGTAGAATAAGGATCAATATAATTAAAGTTATAGAAGCATCAACACGTCTCCTAATTCACACAAGACCTTTCCTACATATATCACATGGCGACCCTGCCAGGCGGTGCGCTGCTACAATGTACGCACCGCCGGGCTTATATAAAGAGAGAAAAATTAAAAATAAAATAATGGAAATCATCATGGAAAAATATATTATAACGGAATGGACGTAATACCGGATATGACAAGTAATGCACGAGGAGAGGCCACAAAATATATTGTTTTAGAAGCAGACTGAAAAATTAAAACTGACGGATTCATTGAAAAAGGAAAGAAGCGGTTGTATTCTAGCGAGCATCATCCAGAAAATGTGAAAATTGAGTCAAAAAGAACAAAGAAGAAATTAAGAGGTAACTTCGCACCTGAGTGATTTTAATTCCATTTAAAACTTTATTTATCTGATTAATTTGAGATTGTTTTATGTTCTTTTGCTGTTATTTGAAGTTGTGTATTAAATATTCTGTATTTCATATATGTTTAAGTTGAAATTAATTATTAGATACTTAATATTAACGATTTAATTGTTATTTTATTATTGTTTCAAAAAAAAAAAGAATCATATTACAATATTATAGTTACGTAAGTACTTCAGTGGCATTTGTATTAAGGCACTAGACGATTTTATATTCATTTTTATATGAAAGATTAAATTTTACGTACTTAATTTCACCAAATTTATAGTTAAAATAACACTGTGATACGTTTTATTTCTCGAATCCAAATTTTAAAAGGGTTATAATCAATTATTTTTTTCTAAATTCACGATCACGATATACCTTAAAGTTATATTATGATAGATAATTTATTTTTTCAATATTTTAAATAAATTAATGTTTTGTTATATGTAAACTCGATAGCTGCTACAGCGATTGTTTAAATTTTTTTTGTATGCGATATAACTAACATCATAATATTTCTAGCAACGTTAAATTTTAAGAGCCAATGAGTTATTGGATGTATGTACTATAACTATGAACGACGAAACTATTTAAATTTCTGTGTAAATTAAAAAAATGCTTAGAATCTCATTTTAAGGTTGCATTCATATTATAATATATTGTACAAGTTATATTAAAATTAGGTATGAATCACACGGTGTGCTTCAGTTCAGGCTTAGGTAATCATAGTTCGATGCAATCGCAAACGTTTCCATATACTTACTTTCGAATTTAAAACAAAGGTGTCTCAAATTGCTAGCGCTGCTATGAGTACAATTTGTATTTTGATCTGTTTGTTGTTATAATAGTGATGACGACTTACGTTCCATTATTATTTCTTTTGTTTTGTTCATTTTAATATGAAACGTAATAATTTACGTTTGGTTTTATATTGTTTGAACTTTTAAAGCTTTTAAACTATTATAATCTCTTAAAATAGTACTTGTGTGGATTATGAAAATAATTACTTGTTTAATCTGATTTTGAAACTCATTACATAAGGTATACAATTAATTGATTTAAATTCTGTTGTGCCCATATTGTGAGCCTCAATTCCTGACTGACAATGATGTAACTAAATATTTTACGAGACTATGTCATATTTGTAAAAGATGTAAGTAAATTTATGGATAAGTAAGAGAATACATAATTAGAAATGAAAAGTAATGATAATGTTGTAGGTTTGAGGACATAGGCAAAGAAAATTGTCGGTGGTTAGCATATCCACATACAATCAGCCTGATCAGCTGAGAGTTTGGAAAACTAATAACCGATTAATTTTAAGGTTGTTCGGATGCGATTAAAGACGTTATGAGTTTTAAAGAGGAATGATAATTTATTATGAATTGTATAGAAATATTGTCCATAATCTTGGGTACAATTAAATAATGACTAATAAATATTATAAATGTAAAGAAATAAATAGAAATAAAACAAAAGTTGACCTGCATAAATAAGTAATGGAGAGATACGGAACGTCCATCACTGGTAAAGCATATAGTCCTCGAGCAGGGTATGTTTCATGTTTGGATGATAAAATCGGGAGTAACGGGTACTAGGAACAATACCTTCAGTACAAGTGAGATGTGAACAATTTTACTCACATTAGTACTGTTGGGGACCAGAGAAGTCTTAAATTTGTTACCCTTAATAATGGTACATTGAGGTCGTATCATTCATTGGATCATAGTGTGAACTTAGTTTCCTCCGTGACAATTGTTGAGTCTTTTAAAATGACTTAAACGTTGACCTCAAGGTTGTGCGCACAACCCAAGGTACAGTTTTACCTTGATATAGTATGATTTAAAAGTTTATGTACCAATAAAATAAAATGAATGTAATGAAAATGTAATATAGTACCCAAGTAAATAAATGGTATTTATAAAGTACCCGCGTGATAAATATCATGAAATAAAATATAAATGAAGTGAATTAATACTCCGTTTCGATATCTAATAAATAAATAAATGTATAAGAGAATAGAAATACTAGCTAAAGGTCAAAAATATTAAGAAATAAAAGAAAGTACGTACAAGAAATATGAAAAAAAGGCCTGATAATCGAAAACAAAGGATATGAGAGTACTGTTAGTATGAAAATAAAGGACATGAGAATAATTAAAATGAGGTAAATTATTACCTCATTTCAAGGAATCCTGAACAAATCTAAAATGTGAGATATTATGTTGTTATTTTGCATTTCTGTATTAGGTGCTACCTGCAATGCTACTCAAAATGCTACTTACAAGCTATACATCTAGTAACTATAGGATCGATCCACACAACCACATGTAAAAACAATTAAATTTGATTAATACATTTTAGCGTAGATTTACATGAATTTACAAGATTTTTTTTCATATTTAGCCACATTGATTCATAGTTACAATAACTCTACCTTAAATTTCTTTTGTGTTATGTTTTTTTTGTTTATGTATAATTTGTACAATTTTAAACTAAATTTGGTATATTGCTTGCTAAAATCAAATCCAAAGCGTATCGATAGTCTATTATTATAAGTTTGATAATGTAATAATTTTTTTCTATATAGACAGTCAAATCTAAATTTACGTTAATACATATTTACTTTTAAAAAATTGTCTTTTCAAATGTTAAACAAATATTTTGTTATAACTTCTAAATTAACTTTATTACACTTTTAAACTCTGTATTCAATTAAGATAAACATTTTCTATGAAAATCTTTTTTCTAAAAGAGAAAAGTAGTAATCAGTTTACGACTATTATAAATAACTTAAATAATAAACACTCGATAATGTATGTAAATGTAAATGTATTATAACAATGCAATGTAACGATCTCAACTACGTACATTAAAAAGTGTTTAATACTATAATTTTCAAATACTTTTAAGTGTACTCATAATAGAACATTTTGTAAGTTATGTTGAATTAGATATTATGTTTGTGTCATACGATGTAATTGAAAACCTTTCCTTATACGTGCTTTGGATATTATAACAAAGGTGTCTGTCACCAACCGCTTACGCGGCTGAGATTGCAAAATGTATTTTGATATCTGTTTTTAAGTTAATGATCATGATTACGTTGCATTATGTTCTTTGTTCACTTCATCTTAAAATGAAATGCAATATTTTCGGTGTTATATTATTGAACCTTCAAATCATATGTTTTAACTTTTATAAGTCATCATCTTCTGAAAAATTGTAGAGTATTAATATATAACTTATTTGCGTGGATCATGAAAGTAACGATTAATCAAATATAAAGGTATAAATAAATGAAGTATAAAGTATGCAATTATAAATATAAATGTGAAAAAAATATACAAGGAAGAGTAGGTACTACTTAATGCGAGTGTCTGGATAAGTTACTTAATAAGTGACTAAATAACTCAATATCTAAGTATGTTACAATAATGTGTCGACCAAAAATAATATACCTTCGCGAATGTTCACCTAATTATGTCAAATACGTATGTTGTATGTATGCATAATACATTATACTAATTTTAATGTGATTGAGCAATTATGCATAGGAGGTTTGGCCAGCCGTCCTACCCAATCCAAGACGAATTATATATATTATCCGTAATTAAAACGTAAGATTTTATTTAGATTAACTTTACAATATAAAAAATGTTTTAATTTTTTTTTTTTTGTCGGTGGAGTGTAGTGTAGCCACCACAATATATATATTAGTGTTAAGGTAGAATAAGGATCAATATAATTAAAGTTATAGAAGCATCAACACGTCTCTAATTCACACAAGACCTTTCCTACATATATCACACCCTTATGAGTGGGCTCAGGAAAATTACAAGCTAGTAACAACTATAGTCTTGTCTAAATAGTTATATTAAAAACTTTATTATCACGTAGAATTATTTCTCATCCCAATTATATACAAGTGGTACAAGTGCAAAATTTTTACACTCGACTTCAATATAAATAAAATGAGAATATCATCAATGTAGTCGAAGTCAATTAAATACGCATTATTAGCGATAACTCAAAAATACTAGTCAGATCTTGATCGAATTTACATGGGACCACGTGAGAAGCACCAGCTTTTAAATAAAAAGAATCATCGAAATCGGTTCACCTAGATAAAAGTTCTGAGGTAACACACATAAAAAAATACAGTCGAATAGAGAACTTTCTCCTTTTTTTGAAGTCGGTTAAAACCAGTAGGTACTTCTGAAGTTACCTATTTATTAGAAATAAAAATTTTAATCGTTTCATAACTGAAATACTTACTTAAGTCATTGTTATAGTGCATGCTGTGTTTACTAGTAAGTAGTCACTACACTTAGCTTAAGAAACTTTTCTGTTATTTAAGATGTCATTGTGTAAGTTGACTGTTAGTAAGCCATATGAAAAAAAAAAAATTATCGAGTAACATACATTCCAAGAAAAGAACATAGAGTCGAATTTATAACTTTCTCCTTATTTTGAAAAGAGTCAGTTTCGGTTCGAACGACGATTCGACAAAATATTATTTTGTGGTTGAGAGTTGTCGGCTTCAATTTTAAAAGAATTATGGTCTGAACAGGCGACAATCTGATCTATTGTCTGTGATCTGAGCGCTGTGAGCCAGTTGGCGTTTACAGTTTCATCGGACTCAGGGTTGCTGAGCCCAACAACAAAAATTTGAACAGATGGATATGTATCAATTTAGGCATTACTTAAAGTGACGTCGATGTTTATGAGTAAGGCCAATAATGATTAACGGCACGGCCTTACTCCAAAAAATCTTCGTCAATCTATATTATGTTTTAAGATCCTGTCTCTCTCTCTCTTTACTAAATTATAATAGAAAGTGACAGGTTTAAAGATTATTAATAACTAATTAAAAAACAATAATCAGCGGTTATTAATAAGGCCATTGATATTTAGCATACAATTTTATTCCTTATATTTAACATCAGAGAAAACTCATTTCAAAACGGTAGGAGAGCTGGTGTAAAAGTTACATTTGACTAAATTAATTTCATTTCATGTCTTTTCGTTTTATTTTATTTCATTTCATTAAAAAAAAATCCTCACAAAGTTTTTATTATAACACTAAGGCGTTTTACATAATATGTTAATTGCAATAATTTACAGGTCATACAAATACTTGTTTCTGCGATAAAAGGAATCCGCGGCTCCATATACATACTTATCCACTTCGCTACCGAGCCGTATCTTAATAGTTAAGTAATAAAAACATTATTTGTAGACGTAGAGCTTACAAGTCAAATTTCAGTTCAAAACAGTTGCGGCCAGTCTCAACAGAGAATATCCATCTGCGCAAGACAGAATTATAATACACGAGTGTATGCGCAGTCACAGGTGCACTCTTCAGTCCCTTTCTTTACTCTATTAGCCCGATGGGCGGCAATTCGACACGTTTGGAGAGAGATGAGGTGCAGAACCAACGGCTTTACGTGTGTTCTGAGGCACTGTGAACTTTCTGACTCCGAGCTGCTACTGAAAATTTCTGGATAGAAAAACACAATAACTCATTTTCAGCTGCGAACCAAATGATTAGCTGTCTTACTTACAACCACAAGTTATCAGACATGAAAAATATAACTTACATATGACTAAAGATATAGTCTCACATACATATATACTATGTGAATGAAAACTTGCAGCATGTTTATTCAATTCAATCAAATTTAATTTTTTCAATTCAAAGCTTTTTCAATTTTAGTATTTTAAAGAATCAAAGATAGTTCTGGTGATTCTTGTATATAAATCCTATCACACATGTATTCGAACTTCAATACCATTCGCTACTACGTAAAGAAACAAACACACGTTTATAGCACGCAAGGGATCATAACAGTATTTCACGTTTCATGATAAACGACATTACAGGACGCTCGCCAACGCCATCCCTCGCATTTACGACCACGCCTGGCCACTAATCTAAGCCATATTGGCTTGTTAGCACAATACATGAAATTTTTCATCCTTACGATAGTTTGTGTCAAGCTGCGAAAGCATTTAAAAAAAACTTTATATTTGCGTTTTTACGATTGTAACCATTAATAAAAATTGGTTTCTACCACCCATTTTCTTACTGAGTTGATGAGGATAGGAAATATACATTTTCCTTGGATTTATAACTCAAGATTAAAGGTTATTTATTTATGACTAATTGATGCTTTAATATAGGTATATGATATTAAATCTAGCGCAAAATAACTTATTTAAACCCTCTCAGAAAAGAGATAAGGCCTGTTCTCAGCAGTGGAACATAGTACACTCCTATGTACAGTATGTAAGTACATCTATTTATAAAATTACCAGTCTGAAGTTTAAACTTTCTTAGGGATTTAGAGTACCGTGAAACCATAAGAAATTTTTTACTGATTTTTCGTGTTCAACGTGGTAGAGCCATACTGCAGAATTATAGTTGAAAGACCACGCTTTCAGAGAATACACACATAAAATAGCGAGTGTAGACAAACGGAGACGCTTTTTACTAGGAACGAGGCATTTCATCTAAGTCCTCTGGGTTGACAATGCATGTGTACTTTGATTCTTAATTGAAGATAGACGTAGATGTCTATGGGCTTCAGTATACACCTACCACTGACCGAGTCCAGATGTGTCACCCTTGTTCTATAAAAAATGAAACATAATATAACTATGGTCAAATAAATTACCACATTTCTATAAGAAATAGTTTAAAGACCACCGACTAGAAATTAGAGACCTTTTAAATAAGAAATTATTTTGAGAGAGTAAGTATAAAATTTTTGCAGTTTTTGTTTAAGTAAATGTACGAGAAAAAGTAATTTAAATTGTGCTGGTCCGAGGAAATCGACGTTTCCTGTCATGTCTTTGATCCGCTCTATGATAGAGAAAGCAAACAATTTATAATAGAGAAAAACAAACGCATCTTATAATATGTATATATAAACGTATAAATAACTTGTATAAGGACTGTACATAATGCTCGCATACGATGACTGCTGTATCAAGCTTTTCCTTAACATTTGATAATATGTAAAATTTAATGGCAACAGTAGGATGATAAGATAAAATAAATATTATACCGCATATCATTCTATGGGCGACGTAAGAAGCCACAGAATGAAAATGAAATAGGAGAGTTACCGTTACAGCCTACTGCTGAACATTAGCCTCCCCCGTAGATTGCCTCATGGGGACTTTGCCATTGTTGCCACGCTTGGCAAGCGGGTTGGCAATCTCAGTTTATTATTATTAGTCGTTATTAGGATGACGCTGCTGTCCATCAGATGTTTTCCTCTGTCCCTCTTACGACACCTACGGGATGATATGGGGTAGTGGATATTCTTACACCGCCACTACATTATAAAAAGAAAGAAGAAAAATCAATTAATAAAATTAAAAAATATTAATTAATATTTGGAGAGGCCGATGTTTAGCTGTGGACTTTTGATGGGCTCTTATAAATGAATAAATAAATGAATGAAAATATAATCAATTTAGGCCTTGTTTTATACTAATACTAGCGATCGGCCCCGGCTTCGCACGGGTGATTTCCGAATTTCAACAAAGCGCCACCTACCGGGTCCAATTGTGAATCTAAAACATTTTCTAATTAATTTAATCAGACACACAAAATTTCATCAAAATCGGTCCAGCTGTTTAGAAGAAGTTGAGTCACATACACTCGGATAGAAGAATTATATTTATAAAGATTACAAATGCAGCTTGATTTACATCATAAAATATATTCTACACAAATAATGCGTCTTCTATTACGCAATTAATGGAGAGTTCTATGTTCAGCAGTGAACTTTTGATAGACTGTCATAATAATAACAACAAAATCTTTATTTCAGATAACAAATGAGATTCATATCAGACAAAAAGTTATAAAAATCACAATATATTAATAATCATAGAGCTAGGTGGATGGAGGAGGTAAAATGACACACACAGTTAAGTCAGCCACACAGGACCTTAAACATTTGCTTTATTATAGCACAGTCATACTTTTGTACTATTAGGTACCCCCAGAATACTGTTGGCGCTGTTCCATGTTCTGCTTAGTAGCGATGCGGCTGTAAGTCATGTGTAAAAAAATTAATTAATTAATAACGGATGGATGGAAAAATGGATGAGTCATAAATATATTTTTTTCTCTATTTAAATTTTTTCTAGGTGATAGGACTCCTATTCTGCCTAGGCGGCTGTCTGGCAAGGTAGCATTTCTGCCACCAAATAATATTGCATGTACAGCTGTGTTCCTCTCTGAAGGGTATATAGATCCAGCATAATAACAATTGCAATTACAGTGACAACGCATGGCCTTTTTGTTAGAAGTTGATAGCAGATTTCAATGCACTGCAGTAGCCACTTACCATCAGGTGAACTGTAATTTTGGTTGTACCACCATCATATAATATATGACTTTGGTTTAAAAAAAACAATAGAAATCTTTTATAATAATAATCTAGAATTATTAATCACCTCACTTGTAGTAGTTATTCGCCTTAAACTCTGCTTACCATTGTGGGTAAAATAACTTAAGCATAGCTTATACCGCATGCTCGTTTGCCCTCTCTTTACAAAAATGAAAGAAGGTTATCCCGCTAGATAAGAAATGATCTTTCCGGCATTGCCTTAATCAATTATTACGACGCCAATGGAATGAGAAGGGGGATGCCTTCCATTTTCTTTCCTTCTTATAGCATAAGGTTGACAAACGAGCACACACTCCACCTGATAATAAGCGGATGCTTTGGCTCATAGACACTTACACACTCATATTCTATCTGAGGACTAAGATAGACTACCTCTTTACTTATTAGTAAAGAGGTATTCTCGAAAAATCCCTTTTTATTAAAAAGGATCCAGTTTTCTATACTTACATAAGAAACATAGAAAAATTGAACTGCTATTTTACGCTGGTATTCTGTGGGAGCGTGATTCTTCCCCGGTCAAGCGACCCATTAGAGCTGCAACGATAATACAGCTACATCGTGGGTGGCATATATTTCCTCAATTAAGATTCCTAATGCCCTAAGAAATCTAATAATGTAAGAACTTAGGCTCAATTTTATTAGTAAAAACAAATCCTCTTAACTTTGATTTTCATGTAACATTAAACAAATATTTATATAAAGGCATATCTTTGGCATTATCCAACTTTGCTTCAAATATTTAGTTTACGATCAATATTCAACAATTCTAATTACTCTCAAGATGCTCGCCTCATACCAAGGCTCGTGAAACTTGAAAGTTTAATTGAAGTGTTAATTTGACCCGATAATGTCTGCGTATACAGTAATTAATCCTGTACTTTATTAAAGCTGGCAATGTTACTTAACACAGACAAGAGAGAGAGAGAGAGAGAACTTTTATGTTACGAAAGTATTTTCGATATTATTATATAAGAATCAGGAAAAACTCATAGGTATAATGATGAAACAATCTTAAAAAGCTTAATGCTTGACGCGGGCACCACTTATTTCACACAATCAACCCCCTCTCCTCCTGAATAACCTATAAAATGAGCTTTACTACCAGAATATCACAATTGTTTGCTTTGTTTTTACGGTAGCTCACAATCTCTTGCTAAGTATCTAAGTCTATTATATTATGTATGTGATTAGACATCTATAGTTCGCGATGAGATGATTCTCTTGGCTATATATATAGCTTATGCCAAGAGAAATATAGTAAGCCAAGAGCTATATATATAATAATTTTGTAAATCTTTAAACTAAAAGACATGTTTCATATCTCTTTGTCACTTCTTTTTGTTTCTTTCTTTTATATACAAATTTAAGGAATGCAACCATAAAATAAGTTTTGAACAGACTGCAAAACGACTGGATAATTAAGTTGCAATTTAAAAGTGCAATCAACTAAAGATTCCGCTTTGGTGTAGAACTAATCTAGGTAGACGGCGAACTCATCACACGGCATCGTAGCATGAACAATGAAAGCAATTGCTTACAAAACCGTGCGATAGCTAACCGCACGCGACAGCCACTATATAAAGCTGTTCTTTGACACTTGATGGTACGCGAATACCATCGGATCAGTGCTGTAACGTTGTTCAATATTGAGAGACTTAATGAAACAAATTCTGACCACAATACTAAAATATTGTTTGAGCTATAAAAGGTACTTTCATAAGTAGGACATTAAAAATAAATCATTAGTGTTTAAGTGAGTAAAAATAATATAGGAATTCTTTGAGTAAAAATGTTGTCTATAAGATCGCCTATCTTAAAATATATTTCAGTTTTTTCGTTTAAATGTGTATTGGTGTACAATAAAGAATGTTGATTGATTGATTGACTGATAATACATTACAAACATTTTACTTTAAATAATAGATAAAAAAGACTTCAAAAATTAAAAAGTATAAAAGACGTAATGGCATGCGAAGTATTAGTTAAACTATAAGTTAAAGAAAAATTAAAACCCTTACTCAGAACCTATAATACGGAAATTATTGTATTCCTTTTATTTCTGTGAATTCAAAACTTTTGAGTGGATTAAGGGAAATCACAAGCACAACTATAACGTCTTCTTTACAGTTACATTAAAAACTTCATTCCTATTTTCCCACCTTTCTTGTTTCACGTATCATTTTTAATGTTACGGACATCATCCATTAACTATTAAAGAAACTATTGTTACTGTATATTTTGTTTAGAACAATGAGAATATTATGTAAATTAAAAACAAAAAAATTAATAGAAATTTATTTTATAATGAATTTTATTTAGTTATTTAGAGGCCAATTCTGGCTTACAAATTTCAACAAAAGATCAGTAAAGATATAAGACAGTTATTATAATAATAATTTTTTGATTTCAGACATAATACTCATTTATAAAGGAAAATATTTCTGCTGCGTCGTTGTCAGCTTTCAAAGCATAACGACTACATACAATTTTTATTAATATGGAATAAATCCAGGGAAGTAATGTGATAATATTTCATTTATAGAGCAAAATGCTTTTATTTAGACCGTAAATGATTGTGTTTCAGGGAAAGATACGTGGTACAGCACATTTCAAGTCAATATGAACCTATGTTATAAATAGACTTTTGAGTGCTGTAGAGATCTGTTTAGATTTTTTATTGAATATCTCCGCTCCGCTACAATCACAGCCGGATTTCCTACAGTGTCAAAATTGTACCGACGGTAGGCTGTTCAAAGGTAAAACTGGATTAAATATACATATTAAACGATGCCATAGTAAAAGTATTTCGGCTTCTCAGCCTACCATAGAAATTCATAAGTCTATTAGTAATTCCTCTAATGACACAAATTTTTCCCTTTTTCGGAGAAATTTTATAATTATCATCGTAATGTACCAGTGGTGAAAAGAATTCCTAGAGGTGCGAGGATGCAGCTTGCTAAAGCATTGTCACGCACTATTCAAAATTGTTTCACTAATAGTGAAAAGAGTTAGCAAAAATTATTTACTTTCGCGTATTCCCATTTTCATTTTGATAAAACAATAAATAAATCAATTACATAACATCTTTTCAAAATTTAGATTACCCAATTAATACTCATTTATCTCGACCACGTCCTAAATTTGATTTAAAAAAAGTAGTTGAGTCGAAAGTAATGGATGGCGACTTAAAAAATGCATCCCGTATTTTATTCTTAGACGACATCCTGGCTCCTCGTAATGTCGAAACTCTTAAAGGCCTTCGTCAGAAGCATCCTTTGGCCAATCCTTCTCAAAGTTTATCGCTGCCTCCCAAGACTTTACAAATTTCTGAAAAGACACTTTAGAAGCAATTATGTCATTTTCGAATGGCCCTGCTGGCGGCATTGACCGAATTACATCTCAATATATTAAAGATCTTGTAAGCGCTTCTGCCGGTGACGCCGGCGGAGTACATCTTAATGACATTACAAAATTATGTAACTTTATGCTTTCTGGTAAAGTTAATCCAAATTTCATTCCATTCTTATATGGGGCAAGATTATGTGCCTTCAATAAAAGGATAACAGTATCCGTCCTATTGCCGTTGGTTCCACATTTCGACGCTTAACTTCAAAATTAGCTTACAGGCACATAATCTCTAACCTTTAAACAAAATTTCAGTCCACTCAACTAGGGTTTGGCACTAGAGGCGGCGGTAAGATCAGCGCGTGCATTTTTAACAAACTTTGATGCAGATGTTCTTGTGAAGGTTGACCTAAGGAATGTTTTTAACTCTATCGATAGGGTAACCCCGCTGAAAGAAGTGGCTAATAATACTCCCGAAATTTATCATAACGTTTGGCAATGTTACAGTCAAAATGTAACTTGTTTTACGAAAACCATATTATCGATTTTTCTGTCGGGGCAAGATTATGCCTTCAAAAAAGATAACGGTATCCGTCCTATTGCCGTTAGTTCCACATTTCGACGCTTAACTTCAAAATTAGCTTGCAGGCACATAACCTCTAACCTTAAGACAAAATTTCAGCCTACTCAACTAGGCTTTGACACTAGAGGTGGCTGTGAGGCGGCGGTACATTCAGTGAGTACATTTTCAACAAACTCTGATGCAGATGTTCTTGTGAAGATTGACCTAAGGAATGCTTTTAACTCTATCGATAGGGTAACCCTGCTGAAAGAAGTGGCTAACAATACCCCGAAATTTATCACGACGTTTGGCAATGTTACACTCAAAACACTAACTTGTTTTACGAAAACCATATTATCGATTTTGCTGTCGGTGTTCAGCAGGGTGACCCAATAGGTCCAGCACTTTTCAGTTTGGGAATTCAACCTATTATTTCAAATTTGAAATCCAAGCTGAATGTCTGGTACCTGGACGATGGTACACTGGGAGGTAGAGCAGATGACGTCCTCAGTGATCTTACTCATATTTTCGAAATTTTTAAAATATTGGTCTAGAACCAAATAGCAATAAATGGGAAATATTTCTTGGCAATAATTTATATAATTATAACAGAGACACTTTAATTCAAAATTTCAATCATATATCTCCAGGAATAAAAACTGTCAGTACGGAATCACTATACCTGCTAGGTGCCCTGTTGTTTTTCGATAGTATTAAACATGTTTTAAAAACAAAATTTGATCAGTTTTTAAACAACGTTGAAAAATTTTATAAATCAAACCCTACATTGCTCTAACTATTTTAAAATATTGTCTCCTTGTACCTAGATTTACATACTTACTCCGCCCGAGTCCAGTCTGGAAATGTTCGGATATTTTAAAAGATATTGATAATAATCTTAAAATAGCTATAGAAAAAATTCTAAATTTAACTTTAAATACAACAGCCTGGACTCAAGCTATTTTACCTATAAAATTTGGTGGCATTGGTGTGAAATCTTTCTAGCGTTGCATTGCCTGCTTTCCTTGCTTCCATGCATAGTGTCAGTGACTTATGTAACATAATTTTAAATAATAAAGTGCTTTGCTACAGGCAGGCCAGACATGGCGAACGCTCCGTCTCGGCGAAAATGCTCCACTGGAAGTTAATCAACAAAAACAGTTTGATATTCCGTTGGTACAGAGCGTGCAGAAAGATTTGTTTCATAATTTTCATAGTGACCAAGATCAGGCACGCCTTCTAGCTGTTTTGAATAAGTAATCTAGTCACTGGTTACACGCTTTACCATCAAGTAATCTCGGCACATTACTTGATGGGGAAAGCTTGCGCATCGCCGTAGGAATCCGAATAGCAGCGGCGATTAGTCAACCCCATCAGTGCCCCTGTGGTAGCAGCGTCGACAAGTTTGAGCTCCACGGACTTTCATCTAAGAAAAGTGCAGGTAGGTTTTGACGGCACGGTTCTTTGAACGATGTTATCCAAAGAGCTCTTGTCTTTTGAAATGTTCCCTCGGTTTTAGAGCCTTGTGGAATATTTAGAAACGATGGTAAGAGACCCGACGGTATGACATTGGTCTCTTTGAAGAGAGGTTAAGCCCTAGTGTGGGATGCTACTTGCGTAGACACTTTCGCGGCCTCTCATCTCAGGGGTACCTCGTTTAGAGCCGGGGCGGCATCAAAGGCAGCTGAACTGAGTAAGTGGCGCAAATATGAGTCTCTGTGAGATGACTACATATTTGTGCCATTTGCTGTAGAGACTATCGGTCCGTGGGGTCCACGTGCGATGAAGTTCCTAAAGGAACTCCATCCGCGACTGGTCGTTGCTGCTGGTGATAAGAGGACTGGTTTTTTCTCGCTCAAAGAATATGTATAGCCATTCAGCGGGAAACGCAGCCAGCGTTCTTAGCACGATACGGCGGGGAGTAGGACTGTATGATAATTAAGTTACTAGTTTTAGTTTTTCTTTTATTACCGTTTTTATTATTGTGTATATTAAAATATTGTATATTGTGTTATGTATTTAAAAATATAATATTTTATAATGTCCCAACCCTATTACCAAGTAGATTGACGCGTTGTTTGAGCCGTTGCCAGCACAGACGTAATTACTTCGCGAGCAGTTTGTCAGCCAATTAAACACCTTTGCTTTATTAAGAAGCCGCAGCGAGGCCGTAAATACCGAATCAAAAGGTTTCATTGCAATTTCTAGCATTAACAGAGTGGTTTTTACATTTTTACTGCAATATCTGTAGTATTATGTCTTTTACAATTATAATTACAATACTTATATTTAACTATGAACAAGTTGTTTTCAGTAAAATAGCTGCACACCATATTAAATGATTATAATATGATTTATAAAGTATTTAGCTTCTCTTTCTTTTGTTTCCTTATTGCGGTTATGATAGTTCGCTAACTAGCTTTTTGTCAACATTAGTGTCGAGGACAATTAAGGAAATTATGATTATTATTGGGATTTGGAATTGCAAACAAAAAGTTCATTTTTAGATAGCACTAAAAGGTCTTCCAAATTTTTAAATAGATCACTACAATCGTTTGCGACGACGAATAATAAGCAAATAAATAATTGCAAGCATCTGCAATGCGGTGGCAACGTGAAAGAATCCATCAACCCATTCCGTCCCGTGGGTGTTGGGTGATGTAATAGGCTAAGTACAATTGTAAAACACCCAGATCATCATCAAAGGTAAAGCAGTGGTGTAATAATTCACGTGCCAAGTTTGGTAATTATGGCAAATCCGTACAGTGGGAGAGCCTGTAAAGCAGTTGAATTTTACGATTTAAAGAAGATTAAAACGTTCATATTTGTATACATACGTATAAAGACATACATATATTCCGGCCAAACTTCTTCACTCTTTTGGGTATCCGCCGCTTTCCGATTGATTTAAATTACTTTTCTGTAGTAGCTAACACATTTGATTAATAATGCGTTTTTAACACAACAAAATATCGAAGGTAAAGGGTATATTTCAGTACTTCTAATAATGCGTTAGCCATCGTTTAATTCGCAGTGAGATTGTAGCCAAAGTGTAGACGGATAAAAACTGAAATGGCCTAGAAACGCTCAAACGACCTCATTAAAAATAATTAACTTTACATTAAAAATTGTGCACGTCTTCATAGTAAAAATTCAATGACAAAAGACAGAGATGCAGTGATGTCAGTTTTAAATAGAGTTTTTTCTTCATTCAATAATATGGAGACGTTGCCTATTCCATTCATAATGGTTTGAAATAAAGGACCGTAGACGAAATGAAAAGGATTATTGTTTTAGTTTTATCTTAATCTCGACGTAAGTGTTGTGCTGGTTAACGCTTAACAGAAAATGGATAGAGACGTCTTATTATTATATTTTTTATCATTTCAAACAAGTGTGTAATATATTAGTTATTCTTAAAGTGTAATTATTATGGAATGTATAATATACTGGTGATGTAATAAATAACAAGCACATAAAATATAAATCATAAGTTAGCGCAGTGGCTAACTGCTTAGTTGCGGCACTGCTGGGCCGTGGGTTCGTATCCCGCACCGAACAAGTCTATTTGTTTTCCCATTTGCAATTTAAGTATGTAAAACGCCTCTACGTACAAGATAATATACTACTGTGATGGTAACTTGGTTTTAATATTTGGCAGCACTGTTGTCGCCAAATAAGCGAAATACACCGAAACCTGAATCGCGCTATCAAAGTTCTGAATTTACTGCGCTATACATATATAGTACAGCTTATTATACTATCACACGGAGCATTGGCGGCTCCCCAGGCCGATCAAGGTGACCGGCGTGAGATCTCCCCTTTTCCTTTCACGGCCAAAACATAAAGCTATTAATAGTATTATAAAATGCTTATTTTCTCCTTTACAAATATAGTATATCTTTAAAAAATATAATTGCGTTGAAAAAACTGCAGACAATCTATGGGGAGGCCTACGTTCAGCAGTGGACTTTTGGAAGTTTGTGGAAATATAAATTATGGTTTAGTTAACATTAACAAGTCATATATCAGATGTTCATGAGATGTTAATGTTTCTAATTCTGCCTGTTTTTAATACAGCTTGATAAAATGCAATATAATAGTGATTTTTTTAAATAATTGTGTTAAAAAAGTAGATAATGTAGATGTGTAGACTCAACCATTATTTTCCAAATGATAAAAACATCGTATTGACTTTGATCCATACAGTATTTTAGAAAACAAGCTCGCAAAGAATCAACTAAAACTTAAAATCCACTGACAAAATATAAATTGAGCAGTCATTAATCTAATAATAGGTCTTTACCTATGAAATTGCCGTTCTGCAGCACCGGCCATTTCAAATCGAAATAATTTTGTTTTCTAATTTCAAATTAATTTTGTTTAAAAACATGGAATTATTTTTTCAAAATTAGTCATTTGTTTATTGATTAACGTTATGTTTTCATTCGCATTTGATTTTTTTTGTCATCATGGATACGCCAAAAATTCGAGTAATTACGATACGAATACCGTCGTGGCAGCAACGCTGGACGATCGGCATGCAACATCAACGACGTTTACGGAGCGAATACTACAAACGAACGCACCACCTTTTATTGGTTTGCCCGCTTCTTTTTTGGAAATTTCGACCTGAAAAATGAACCCCGTGGTTGTCCGAAAACTTTGGTCGACATTGACAAATTAATGGCGATTATGGAAGCTGATGATACTCAATCTACGGCTTAAGTAGCAGCAGCTTTCGACGTTAGCATCAAAACATCAAAACAATATTGGTTCATTTGCGTCAAATTGGCAAGGAAAAAGCTTGACAAATGGGTGCCTCACGAATTCAATGATCGCCAGCGTGAAGTACGCATCGAGAAGTGCCTTGCACTGCTCAACAGGCACACAAACGAAGCAATTTTAAACCACATTGTTACCTGCGACGAAAAATGTTTGACCATCGCAAGCGCTCAGCAAGTTGGTTGGATCCTGGTTCAGCACCTAAACAATGCCCTAAACGAAAACTTACCCCTAGAAAACTGATGGTCACTGTTTGGTGGTCTAGCACCGGGGTGATTCATGGTAGTTTCTTACCAAACGGGATGAGCATTACTGGATATGTGTACTGTGAAGAACTGAACACAATTATGGAGAAGCTCGTACGTCTTCAACCAGCTTTCATCAATCGCTCGTCCCCGCTGCTTCTGCACAACAACGCGCGACCTCATACTGCACAACAGACGGTCTCCAAGTTACAAGAGCTGGTGTTGGAAGTTCTCCGTCATCCGCCGTACCCAACAGACCTTGCGCCTACAGACTTCTTCTTTTTCCAAAATTTGGATAACTTTTTGGCGGGAAAAAGTTCAATATCCGAGAGGCAGTACAAAATGCCTTTGAAGATTTTGTTGCCTCCCGTCCAGCTGATTTTTTCAAGAAGAGCATTAATAAATTGCCACTGCGATGGCAAAGATGCAATCGATGCAGTGGTGATTACTGATTAATAGAAATACAAAATATAGGAAAACAATCACATTAACTTATTAATATTTATAGATAAAAACCTAATATATAAAAAATAAAGTTTGTTTGTTCGTATCTTATGCATTGCCATACCGTTCATCATCATCATTGTCTTTCCCTAATTAAACAATATAACTCTTCCAAATTTAAAATAATATTTTCACAATTATTTCTTCTGCGGCAGCAACGTGCCGGTTACCAGCTAGTGTAATATAAAAAAAATATTAAACTAGCCGGAACAAATAAACACAGACAAACAAATTTTTTAATTGTTTTTTGTGATTAAGTACCGTATATAATTACTTTCATATGCGTTTATTAAAAAGATGTTATTTTGACATTACATTTTATTTATTTGTAAAGATTTCATCGCCTCTCTATCACCGCATCTATGCATCTGTCACGTTGCCGTCGCGCGACACAGACATTTCGTGGCCTCAGCCATTAATTAAACGAAACTCATTGTCCCGAGGCAGTGGGGCCCATTGTGACAATATTCGGGACAGCCTCTCAAACTCGCTCGCCGGAACAATAAGCTTCAACATAGACAGATCATTTAGGCGATGGGAAAATGTTGCAGGCATGCTTGAAAAATTTGACAGTTTGGATGTTATATTTTTTATTATTTATTGATTACACACTAAAGACAATACATAGTTAATAATCTGTCTCACGATAAACGCTTCTTGATTTTTTTATAGAATAAGGATAACAAACGAGCACACAGTCCACCTGATGGTAAGTGGATGCTGTGGCCCTTAGACATCTAAATTTATCCTCAATTCAGTATCAAAATGCAGATGCATTGTCACCACTGAAGACTAAGATGGAATGCCTCTAATAATGCACGCTTTACTTTTGATTACTTTTGGATTGGACGCAAGAACTAAAAATAAAAATAAAAGTTAACCAAATTATAGTGATTATAAATATTATATTGTTTTGACTTCAACGCTGGCTACGTTGTTGTTAGTCAACCCAAAAGTCCGCCAACAACGGAGCAGCGAGACACACTCTTTTTAAAACAGCTCTTAGAAATGAGATGGAGTCTTATATGCTGGTAGTTTCAGTCCTATCTACACACAATACGGTACAGATAGTAGGGCGGTTTTATAGGACCTGAATAGTGATGTTATGAACACGAGGCGAATCAGTGAATGCTTCAAACCCTTATTAAGGTATGTGAAGCAAAAAATATTACCCTACAGTAGGTAAAAGACCATAGTGTTTCCAAGGGTAATGGTGCCGTAGAAGACCCAACCGCAGTGGCTCAGCACGTAGTGCAGTAGACCAGAACCCATTAACCACTATCTTTTGTAAGGTCACAGGTGCGAGCCCGTATGAAGAACCTACACGCCCAATCTTGGATCAATCATATGGAATGCAGGCAATCTAAAGGGGCAAGGCTTTACCCAACATCAACAGCCGCCTTTACAAAATACTGCTTCATTTAAACAAATTTCAAATTTGGACTATCATAAACGCTCTAACTGGGCATGGATCTTTTAATAAACATCTGCTTGCTATAGGTGTCAGGACAGTTCTCTGTGCAGAGCCTGCATGGAGGATAACAAAGCAGCCACTCACATTCTACTGGAGTGTTCTGCAGTCGCCTGCTACGGTGCTAAGTAATTCAGCGCACCAGGGTCGCTCCCCAAGATTATTGATGACATCAAAAAATGTTAGGATTCTTCGAAGAGCTTGGGTGGCTCATCGTTATCATCATCATTACAGCCCTTCACAAGTCCACTGCTAAACATAGGCCTCCCCCAAGGAATGCCACAAAGCACGGTCCTGAGCCACCTGCATCCACCGACTTCCTGCATGTCTTACCAGGTCGTCACTCCATCTAGTGGGGTACGCCCTACACTTCGTCCGCCGGTACGGTACGGTGGGTGGCCCAAACAGCATTAATTGTTGTCCACGAGTTGTGGAAACCAGCCCGTATTATACTAACACTAACTAGTAGTTCTAGTAGTGGGATGTAAGTAACCCTATGCTTTAACAGTTTATGATCTAAGTAACGACAAAAAGATATATATTTTGTGCAACATCCAGTTTTTCCCACCGCTTACAGGCTGAGCGGTATTCCATCTTAATCTTTAGTGGTCATCCATGGGCTGAAGTAGCCACTTACCATCAGGTGGACTGTTTGTTCAATTCAACTTCAATTTGATGTATCAAAATTGTAATACTCGCTGCCAGTTTGAAGTGAAAAAGATTGCTTATAAATGAAATTATTTTTTTAAAATACGCGTGCATGGTTGCTAAAGTGGTCATTGGCCACTGAATTATCGGCGATATATCGGACAGAACGCGATACAAGTGTTTTACACGGATGGACGCTAATCAAATCAGCCGGTTTTAAAATCTGTGACGAGGCGCAAAATTCCGATACTTTACACCTATAGTTTATTTACGGGAGGACACGCATGATGCCGATTGTCAGTAGGTCGATCGCTTTTAAGTAAGTCACAAGCTTCTAGTTCGTGCCAAAAGGATTAAAATCGACATCGCTTCGGAAACAATAACGTCTTTGTTTGAAGAAGGCTTCTGAGGATGTGATCTGAAATCTTAGTATGACCGGATACATAATAATAAGGGGCAATTTGTGAATAAATGATTGCTCGTAGTATTTTTTTTCAGCGTGGCTTTTGAATCATATAAAGAAGAAGAATATAAACACATCTATGAAGTCCATATTGTACTGCTCTAACTGGCCAGTGACAAATGGTCGTTAAATGCGTGCTGAAATTAGATTCCCGACGCCGACGAAGCAAACGTTCCAAACGCGACAAATTCCATAACCGGGCGATCACAACCAGCCGATGACATTAGCTTCTATGCGCGCGTAGCCTTATTCCTTTTTTATGCGAAACTATTTTATAAAAAGAAAACAATATTCAATAAAATAATCATTTTCTTAATAATAAAGTTTGGTTTATACACTTGTTCGCAGTACGACAAGGGAAATTACCACTTAAAAGTTATATCAAACCGAATAAAGATAAAAGGTGCCCTGAAGCTTATTGGATCTTGAAGTTTATTGCTTCAATTCCTCATGGACTTTGTAAGTTTATGCCCTTTCTCCGATGTACTTACTAAATTTAAACGTTATTTACATTTGTTCCATATAAGAAATAATATTTGAAGGCTTGCTAGTGCATTCGATGTTTGCTTGCGCTATTGACCGTGGGTTTGAATCCCCAAAATATATAACTATATAACAGGTCTTACTACTTTAGAACAGTTATTTCTAGAGCCTTCTAGTGTGCCCATATGGAGGAGGGGTAACGTGTGAATAATAAATTTGTTGTACCTACATATGTCTAGTAGTTTTAAAAATACTGGGCATGCGGGCAAATAGGCATGCGGCCTGGAGGTAAGTGACTAAGGCCGCCGAGAACAATTAACACTAAAGGAATTGGTGTTGCATTGTCGGCTTTTTAAAAAGGAATAGGCTCTTATCTTGAAGATGTCTTAGCCATATCGGCTGATTAAAAAGTGTATAGTATTGTCTATTTTTCATGGTGTATCAAGATTTGGTGCGTTGGTGTTTAATCTACCTAATATTGAATGATTTCTTATATTTACGTGAACACTACACATTAAACGAAATTTATTTTACGGATTTTATCGCGTTTAATTTAGCTTTTTAATTCCCGACGTTTCGGGTGTTTTACAGTACCCATGGTCACGAAGGGATTGAGGTGTTTGACGTCCCGATGTCATAGTTAGCCCGGCTACCTGCAGTTTATGAATATAAATTTTGGTCCGATCTACGCAGAATGAGCTTACAGTATCTTTAAGTCTTGCAGTGGCATGCTTGGGTTTGGATTTAATTTTATTAATTATGGGATCCCAAGCAGATGGAAGTAAACATCCAACTCAAACTCAAAACTCTATTGAAATGAGGATGTTTTTAATTTCAATAGCTTCGCGAATCATCCTAAAAGGATCAGTGTTCATTTGCGAGGATTTGTGGTGTATCTAATCTAATGTAATAGCGGGGTCGATCTTGAACATGTTCACAGATTGCAGACTTCCCGGAACGTCGGTGCTTCACATGTCAGTAAAAAAAAAGTTGTTACGAAGGCTGATTCAGCAAAATCGGTTATACTATAGACAATTTGTCCAATGAGTTAAAGACAGTTTTAATGATTCTAATAATTGCATTGAAACTTTAAGCAAATACGAAACATCTAAATATAATGAATGCAAAAATAAACAAATAGAAAAATGCCAAAAATTTACGATCAAATCAAATGCGAAACATCAATGTCAACGTAGAAACGGAACGCAACCGTTGACCACAGACGCAAACAATGTACTACGCACGGTCTATAATCTGTCAAAACATACACTGGACGAACCGACAATAAAAGTATTATCGAAAGTCATGAATTTCGCACTAACACCGCGGATAATCTCATACGAAGAAATTATCTGTAGTGCTAAGGATTGTCTGTTTAATGCTGAAATCTATAGACCGCACTTTGACTTTGCTCAGACTTTACTTACGAAAACTTCGCTGAGTATACGCTTAGCGTAATCTTTGGTTTCAATTTATAGTTGTATCGGCTAAGATTAAGCTAAGCTTATGCTAAGGCCCAGACAGTCAAAAAATTAATGGATGCTTTATTCCATCTTACGCATTATGTTCTTGATTTTATTGTATAAAATAAAAAATATTTAAAAATCGAAAACAGTCCAAATTGTATTTCATAAATAGTTTATTATTATATGTAATAGAAAACGGGCGTATGAGAACGAGAACGGATGAGAAGAGTGCAAAATCATAAAAATAAAAATAAGGTTTTAAGAAATTCGAAATAAGTTTGAAATTACGTTAATAGAAAATGGATGAATGCTATTTAAAACTAGAAGAATGGATGAATGCTATTTAAAACTACCTATTTATTGTTATAAATAATTAAAGTAACATAAAAACAACAACTTAAAATTAATACGGTGGTTTTGGATAATATCCTGAGTTTTACGAATGTCGTCGATTTCGTTGACTTAGACTTTGCTAAGCGCACACTCAGCACGACTTCGAAATTAGCTCTATAAATACCGACATTGTCTTAGCTCGAAAGTAAAGTCTGAGCAAAGTCAAAGTACGGTCTATAGATCTCAGCCTAAGAATAATATCGGTAAGGAGGATTTGGACGCCATACGTCAAGACATTTCGTCCTTGTTACGTCGAAGTTCAGCGCCGAAACTAAATCTCCCAAAGACGAGTTTCAAGCGTTGTGCAACTTACGCAACAGACCAGAGCTCACGATTCTCCGCGCAGATAGGGTTGGGTTTAGAATTTGAGGAGTCTGTCACTGTGGAGGGTCAAGGGTTTATCTGCAATTTTAGCTGCCGGAGCTGCGTCGAAATATTTAATATAATTTTCTAAAATATTCATAAATCACTAATTAATACCTGAAACGGAACTTTGACATTGACAGTAATCAGTAACAGATATACTCGACCAAAGAATATAATCACTACGTTTATACTCGACTTCGCGACTCGCGTCACTTCGCTTATGTCATTCCGTTGCTTCCGAGTTTACGTGAATGTGCTCCTTATTGTTATTATCTGCCTCCTGTTTTCGACGACTTCGCTACCCTCTGGAGACCGATTGCTTGCTATTTTACGACGTTTTTGGAAATGGTGGAAGTAATAAAATATGTTTACTTATTAAAGTAATTACAAAAGTTAACATTTTGGTGTTTTGTTTGGTGCAAGAGCAAGCGAAGCGAGCTCGGGACTTGGGGCACCCCAACTCGGACAGGTTAGATTAGAAGGGATGGAGACCCTCCTTCCCTTCGTGGTTATTTTATAAACTATCCAGAAATAGGGCCCCGTTTAGTGGGGCTCCGTCGACTACACTTTGGTACTACTTTGGCGGAGGGGACGCCCCTCCCTATTAAAGCGATTTTCTCAGAAATCATTCAATAATTACGTCGGGCAGGGTAAAAGGTGGGGCGAATCTACCCCTCCCCACCCCTTTCCCACCGCCCCACAACCCCTATTAAGGCGACTTGATTCTAAACCTTAACCCGCATATTAAAGGAAATACTACGGTAATAATGGACACATCAGAGTATAATTTAAAAATACGAAAGTACATACAAAAGGTCAAAACAGACCGTACAACTAATACGCTTAAAACAACTAGCGATTTAATAAGGAAATACTCTGAAAAATTAAATCACGACATGAATTCGATAATACCACCAAGTGCCAAACCACCGAGGTGTATGGCTTACCGAAAATACACAAACTAAAAGCTTCACTACATCAGATCAGATCGATTCACCAACTTATAAGTTGGCTCAACACTTGGCAAAATACTGTCACCACTGTGAGGATACGCCAGAGCACAAAAAAAGGACTCATACCATTTTGTTAGTGAAATAAAAGACCTACATCTCACTGACAAAGAAACTATGGTCAGTTTTGATGTTCAGTCACTATTCACATGCCTACCCATTGAAGACTGCATCTCAATTGTAACTAGGAAGCTAGAAGATAACTTCATGCCTACAGATATGCAGTATTACTCAAACACTGACTCACATCTGGTTACCTATTGTGGAAGAAGAGTTCTACAAGCAAGAAGACGGTGTGGCGATGGGCTCACCTGTATCTCCCATAGTCGCCGACATATTCATGGAGGCACTTTGAGGAGAAAGCCCTTCTTACTGCTCCTGTAAAACAAGATTCTATAAGCGGTACGTAGACGACACTCACAATTATACCATCTGAAAAAGTAACCTCAGTTTTAGACCACATCAACTCCATAAACTCTAAAATGCTATTAATAATGGAGTTAGAACAAACAATTCATTAGCTTTTCTAGATGTTTTAGTCATCTGAAATCCTGATTACACTATTGGTCACACGGTGTATAGGAAAAAGATCCATACCAATCGATATTTATACGGTGAATCTCACCACCATCCATCACAGTTAGCTACCGTGGGAAAATCTTTGTTTCAGAGAGTACAAGGTATGTGACCGAAAACATCTGGCCGCCGAGCTTCAGCACGTCAAGCGAGTAATTTCAAGACAACAGTAAGTCGGTCAAGCGTATGTCTGCTGTAATACCATACGTCAGAGGAGTCACAGACAAGATTGGCTTCATCTTGAAGCGAGCTTCCATTGAGACCTACTACAAGCCGCCGAAGAAGATTATTAAATTTTTACCACCCTTCAAGTGTAATATCCCTATACAAGATGCAGGAGTGTACAAACTTGATTGTGAATGTGGTCTCTCCTACATACGACAAACGAAAATATCTATAAAAGCCCGTGTAAAAGAACATATAGCTGACGTGAAGCACCTACGTTCCGGGAAGTCTGCAGTCTGTAAACATGTTCATGATCGACCCCACCATTACATTAGATTTGATAGACCACAAATCCTCGCAAAAGAACACTGATTCCTATCAAAGATGATTCGCGAGGCTATTGAAATTAAAAAATATCCTAATTTCAATAGAGATGATAGATGGGTACTACCATCTGAATGGGATCTTAAAATTAATATAATTAAATCCAAACCCAAGCATGCCAGTGCAAGACTTCAAGATGCTGTAAGCTCATTGTGTGTAAATCGGACCAAAAATTAATATTCAAAAACTGAAGGTAGCCGGGCTATCTATGACATCGGGACGTCAAACACCTCAGTCCCACCCGTGACCATGGGTGCAGTAAAGTACCCGAAACGTCGGGAATTAAAAAGATAAATGAAACGCGATAAAGTCCGTAAAATTAGTTTCATTAAATACCTATTATTTTAAAAAATTTGATCTATGTAATACTATCGCATTAGATTTCTAGATAATAAATCAGCGTTTGATTCCTATTCCACCTGATCGTAAGTGAAGATGTGCACTGACTTGTAATCGGATGGAAAAACAGATGGTGACAAATTTTCCACTCCATTGTTGTACGTATTACGAAAAACGAAGTAAACCGTTCGATGCGATTGCATTTTGTGTCAACATCAAAGGGTTGGAGTCTGATTAAGTGCTTAGACTTTATATATTGTAATTCATAGGAATATTGATGATCACATAGAAATATTTATGTTTTAATTTTTTGTAATATCGGAGTATCAATCTTCAGTCCTGCCTATGGACACGAGCAACCTTCTTCAAACAAAGACCACAGTTACTTAATTGCAGGTGTCCATGAAATGCACATTACTACCCGGTGGACTGTTAGTTCGTTCACCATTCCAGTTTTTGAAAAAAAAATAATTTGTTAAATCCTGAGAACTGAGACCAAATGCCTTTAATTATCACAACCGTATAGTGGCGGTGTAAGAATATCCACTACCCCATATCGTTCCGAGGGTTTCGTAAGAGGCGACAGAGGAAAAATGAAATAGGAGATGGGCATCAGCATCTTCCTGATAACAACTCAAAATAATAAAACTTTGCGGTTACCAACCTGTTTGCCAAGCGTGGCAACTATGGCAAAATCCCAAAATATATCAATCTATGAGGAGGCCTATGTACAGCAGTGGAATTTTATAGGCTGTAATGGATGGATGGATGGATGGATGGAATCTGGCTCTCCCTTACCTTTCAAATCGGAACTGGTGATGCGTACACTACTGCATGGTGGCAGAAAATTGATAGTATCAACTTAGACGGTCTTCTAGAAGCCCTTCTTCTTCTTCATCAGCCCGTAAATGTGCAGTTCTAAAAAGGGGTTCTCCGGTTGGTGGGAGGACTTGCCTTAATCATCGCGCTTAGCAGGCGTATTGACGTTCGCAGTACCAGACGTCTCCCACCTTTAACGCTGCTCCCCGTTGCCACTTTGTGTAAACAAGACGATTACATCGCCATCTATAGGAAATCACTCGGTCTTTTAGCAATAGCTCTTGATCGAGTCTTATGACATTTACCAAACGAAACGCTGTGATGGATCCTATTAAGCCAACACCAAACGGGCCTAGGGACTGGGACTACACTACTCTAGCCCTACTACCTAATAATTGTATGATATTGCTGTCAAATTTATGTGTTGTTTCCTTTTTTATTAGCAAAAGCGGAACGAAAGAAGAAAGAGACTATAAGCATTGCACTGCTAGGCACGAATCTTTATTTTTGTAATGATTATGGATGAGGGAAGAAATCATAATTATAGCTAGTAAGGTGGTAGTGGCCAAACGACCTACCTATCAGGTCATTCAAGTCACCAAGTGCATATGCAATGCCCAAGCAGTTCAGTATTTCTGGACCAATGGAGAGAAGTTTTTACAGAATCTCACTACGACTTCCTAGAGCCATTTTGCTAGTAGCTATATTGTCATATATAATTAGCACTTGTAACATGTAATTTTTTATTTCAAAGTTTATTGAAGCGTTGCAATTATGTGGGAAAATTTAAAATTTAAACAAAAATTCATTCATTCATTCATCAAAATGTTTCTTTATCCTAGTTAGATCCAAAGTAATATTTGCACAGCGCAGTTTCATTTATTAGTGAGAAACCCCCAGTAATATCATCAATATACTACTTCGATCAAAACACGAACCCATTTCCATTGCAATTTGCATAATATGTTGAAATTTAAACAAAATTAATGTTAGTGCTAGAATAATTTACGCCCTGGGCTTTGTTTAACAAACAACCGAACTGGTCAATTAACTACTGAATATTGGAACATACTCAATAATCACATTGAAGCAGTCTATTATTATTAATGTGCGACGACATGCACGTAATGTTTGGTATATGTCGCCGCAGAACTTTAAAAGTACTACACATTTTTCGTTTTCTGTATACGTAAAATTAAAGACTGTAATTACTCTTCATAACATTTTGATTAATCTTTCCATATACTTAATAGCTTCAGAAAATATACTTAAACAAAAAAACACAGACTTAAAATGTGATTAGTAAATTATAAAATGATAATACATCTATTCGCTTTCTCTGGTGGATAAGTTCGTAACGAAAAAATCCGGCGCAGAACCAAGATTACCGACATAGCCTTCCGTATCTTCAAGCTGTAGTGGTAATGGGCTGGTCACATCTGTCGCAGAAGCATTGGAGTAGACGTGTCATAGATATAATATTAGTAAGATATATATAGATAGTAGTAGTATGAGAGTGATTGGAGAAAAATGCTTAGATAAACGCAGTATGGGTCTCCCCCTGACTAGTTGGAGCGACGAACTGCGCAAAGCTGGCAGCAACTGGATGCGTGAAACCGAAGTTTGGGCTAAGTGGCACGTCTTGGTAGTGGCCTATGTCCAGCAGTGGACTGCCAACAGCCGATGATGATAATGATGAACATTGAAGATAGACTAATGTTTTATTTTTAGTAAAATGGCAAATAAATAAAGTATTATTTTAGTTCTCAATGTTCTGAAATTAATTCAACCCATAAGAGTATTTATATAAATAAAAATATTTAATTTCTTATTTTAACTAAAAATGTTAATTTAGGAATATTCGCACGCAGAAATATAGTGGGTAATGTGATGCAAGCATAGCTTTACTAGGTTGAAGTCTCCATTTGTACCTAGGCGTCCGTCTGGACAGGAAACCACCCCTTACCCTTTATTTCAAATACGTGCACTGCTGTTCTGGTTGGAGGTAGAGAGCAAGTATAATTACAGTCTTCGAGACATTCTATCGTAGTCCTCAGAGGTGACAGCGCATCTTTGACCTTCTTTACTTCAAGTTATTTGCAAGTGGCCATTTGCCATTACTATAAATACATTGGTCACTTCAATTTTATAAAAAAGCAGTTTTAGAAACAAAAAAAATTTAATAGACACATGAACTAATTAAAAAACACTTTTACTTTCTATTGATTAATTATCATAATTTATAATTGCGGCCATTTTTTTTATTTTAAAATCTTTTATAACCTTACATTCTAGTACGCCTGTTCGGAACAAATTACCCAATCGCATAAAACTTACTTCCTAATGAGATGGAAACTTGAAACTTTTAATATAGCTCAGAACTATGTATTACATAATATGATAATGCAACCTCTTTCTTGTCTGTCTGTTTGTTTATTTGTCTATTCGGTATTAAGATAATTAATAGAATCAGGCGTTACTTTGCGGAAATGTATATATATATATATATATATATATATATATATATATAAATGATGTGTCTTACCTAGTTTGAAGAGCACCTCCCGTGCTCCTTCAATTGCGTGCACTATCCCTGTCACCACTAATCCCAGCACCACTACTTTCGACATCAATACTAGGTACTACTAGGAAAGATACACCAACGTCTATAATACGACACGTGTTTCGCCTCTAAACGAGGCCTCCTCCACTAAGTGAAACCACTTAGCGGTCAAATATTATTTTTGTACACAACGTTTTCAAAACGGTTTAAAAGTATAAAATAATTTATTTCTTAATTACAGGCTATAAGGCATTCCATCTTAATCTTGAGTTTGAAATGACAAATAAAAAACTATTAGTTATTGAGTTAATGATTTAATGAATTTTAATCTATTGCATATTTTTTTTTGTTTTATCTATGTATGGGACTATAAATATGTATGAGTCTAGATGAAAGTATTTTATATATTTTAGCCTCTTTCAAAAACGTAATATATTAAAAAAATATTTTAGAATGATGATGATAGCTGCATATGGATCAGTACCGCGTCTGGTGTCATTCCTTTGGCATTAGGCACATGTTCAACAGTGGACTCATAAAAGGCTGTAATGTATTTTTTAAGAATAAGGGTGACAAACGAGCACACAGTCCACCTTATAGTAAGAGGTTGCTGTGGCCCATAGACGTCTACATCTGTCCTCGATTATGAATCAAAATGCAGATACGTTGTCACCCGTAAGGACTAAAATGGAATGCCTCGTTTCCAGTAAAAAGGGTTTACGGTTCTCTACGTTCACCATACGAAACCACCACTATAAAAAACCGGTAGGTGGCGCTGTTATTGAGATCCAGAAATAACCCGTGCAAAGCCGGCGCGAAGTCTATTTGTATTCTAAAAAAGATTTTAAAATTAGACGACCTAAATTTCATGACCTGAAGTAATAAACAACAACAGCTTTATGTATTTCTGATTCAATAATGCTAAAAGCGTAAGAAAGTTATGTTGTTAAAACAAGTTTGTTTCTGTACAAGCAACTACAATACGTGTTTACACAAAGTATATTGTATTCGATACGAAATATGCATGAACAATTAATTAACTTACTGAATGGCGGTACACAGCAGTTGTGCTCTTTAATGAACCGGCCAGTCGGAACTCGAATTAATTATCATACGTGCCCTGGATACCAGAGTGGCCCTCAATAGCAACTCGACACACCTCATTTGCCATGTGTAATCTAAAAAGCGAACAGCATCAGTTCGTTATTGTCACTAGGGAAGGTTACAGTTCACTTTAATGAAAAGTCTTGCAAACATTGAAGTAATTGTACTATATTACTTTCATTCCTGCGAATAGATTTATATATCGAATTCAAAATTGTAAATATCTACTTTTTCTACTAGGTTACATATTATTTTCTATTTTCGACGTAGCAGAACTTTGCTGCAGCTATATAACCGTTGTAACACGAATAGGTCAGCTCAGCCGGCGAAAGGAACGCGCTCTAATATTACACTCCATCTCTATTTCTAAGCGTAAAATTGCAGGTTAATGCTGATTGGTTTTGTATCGTGAGTGTAGAGAATCGGTGACCCTTTTTACGCATTCCATCTTAGTCCTCAATGGTGACAACGCATCTACATTTTGATTCGCAAACGAGAGTAGATGTAAAGGTCTATGGGCCACAGTATCCACTTACCATCAGGTGGACTGTGTGCTTGTTTGCCTGCCTAATTCTATAAAAAAATAAGTCAACTTAAAAAAAGAGGAGGTTCTCAGTTCGACTGTATGTTCTTTTTTGTATATATGTTACGCGATATCTTCGTCCATTATCAACTGATTTAAATAACTCTTTTGAATGGTTTCCGAAGTTGGTGCTAAGACAACATAGTGTGTAGAAGAATAATAGCTTTAAAGTTGGTTTTTGCCCTTTTATTAAATGTTTAATTTTTATCATGTTTAATAATTGCACAGATGTACATATAGTTCGGTGATAGGTACTTAGGATACATAAATCTGCGGTAAAAACTATGATCATTAATTTATAATTAATTTTTTTACAATAAAATGTATTTTGCAATTTGGTACCAAAGTTAGAGAAAACACACCTCATAATGTAGCACATAACTGAGAAGATTGTGTCAAAAATATAAGGAAGATTTTACGACTTTTGGAACACGATGGTATAAAATATATATATCTACATATTTTATAATTATGTGGGATCTACACAATTATCAAAAAGCGTGTTGAGACTTGAGACACGCTTATTTAAGGCAAATAAAACTACCTACATATATTTCTAGTGTAATGTTTAAGGTTCGCTGCGCAAGTTATCTCAAATTTTTCTAAAATTCTATTTCCACAGTATCTTCTATAATTTTGTTCCAGAGTATTATTAAAGTAAAAGAGTTATTTGTATTTACTTTTCGGATGTTCAGTTGAAAATTTTAAAAGGAATAGCACAGGCAGGCTAGTTAGAAGTATGAAATTTGAAAATATGATTGAATGTTAAAAAAGAATATAATATGGAAAGTAAAATAATTATATTTTTCATCTAAAAATTAAATAATACATATTTTTAAAAGAATATACTTGTTTTGCTAATTCTTACCTGAATTGGTCAACAGCTCCAGGAATCATGATGGTGTAACACATCAGGACAAACAGAATAAAATTATTAGGGAGTATGATGGTGGTAGTCTAAAAACATACCGGATCTGGTGCTACGATCGGCATTATTATAAAAGAGAACAATTTCCAGCAGAGTTTCGAAGCTAATAGGGATAAATTATTATATTAGAAAGTGGATTATGAAACTGTATTTGTTTATAAACAAAATAAATTCTTGTGAAATTTCATAGATTGCACATTTAAACCGAACTAGTAAATGATATCGGGCATAGGTATTCATTCATTTTAAAATTTCCTTACATTTATATCACAAACGAGTTTGATATTAATTTGAGCTTGCTCGTTGGAGTTGTTCTGGCTTGTGGAAGAGCATTGGACTTGGTCTCTGCTGCTGGTAGGACTGTGGTTGAGAACTACACGAGGCGGATTATGGTGAGATCGGCTGGAATCCGGCCAGGCATATGATGCTTGAATCAGCTGTAACAATGAAAGACAAAATTAATTTGACATTTTTTTTTATAAAGGAGTACCTGTCTAAATAAATTAAGTTAAAGACTTTTACCAAAAACAAATTAGTTTTTCTAAATGCATGATAAAAATGCACGTCAATATTTTAACTGCAATGGACATTCAAGTAAAGTACAAGATCACTTCTTTGTTAGTGTTCTTATAAAATCCCTCGTAACCATTTCAACGTCACGTAGCGACTTACGACACGAAGCAAACCTTTAGCGTCGTTAAAAACTAGGTCAGATTGTGTTCCAGAACATAAAACGTCATAAAACTAAGTTTTTATTATGTTCCTATTAAAAATATTCATTGAGCACAGCAATGTACGTAAACAAATATTTTTATAGCTCTTTCGTTTCAATTTAAGAGCTGAGCTTGGAGTGGTAGCGTTTGCATAGAGATCAATCGAGTAAAATTATTGTTATTACCAGTGTAGTGAATTGCACAGAATTTCATCAGAATTTTTTGAACAATCATTTAAGCTGTTATGATATATTCATGATGTAGAATGTCAACTATTTATTATCATTTTATTATAAAATTTTTCATTTGTTCATTAATTTATTAGATCCTATCAAAAGCTCAACTGCTGAACACAGGCCTTCCTTTCATTGGTTAGCTTGTAGTAACAGCGTTAAATAATCCATTACCTCATATCATAGATAGAGAGACGACAAAGAAAAACTTATACAGGAGGGAGCATCATCTTCCTGATAACAAGTCAACATTAAAACGCGGTTGCCAATCCGCCTACCAAGCGTGGCAACTATGGCAAATATCCCCCAATTATCTGAATATTTATTATATATGTTATTTGGGCCAAACATCCAAACAAGCCGTTACCGTTACAGCCTACTAAAAGTCCACTGCTAAACATAAGATCAGCATATCCCGCTCTCTTCTAGCGCTCCAAATTCGTCTATATTTATATAATCAGATTCGTGTGGTTGCAAACTTGCGTATATACTCTTCAATCATGAAAGTTATATACTGCAAAAAGGCGCTTGCTTGAAATTTCATAGTGTGAGACTGTGGCCCTTAAACATCTACATCGATGTAGTGACCGTGTAAAAGAATCCACTACCCCATCATACGTGATCATTCCGTGAGAATCGTAAGAGGCAACTAAGGGAACAAACCAAGAGATAGGCACAGCATCACCTTTCATATAACAACTAGAAAATATAAAACTGCGGATGCCAATCCGCCTACCAAGCGGCACAACTATGGCAAATATGTTACCGCTAACGATTGCAAATTCATTTTTAAGCTTTTGCTATTTAAACATACTGGCCGAGAAGAAACAGCACACTATATAAAATGTGTAAAACACACAGAAGAAAACAAAACAGAAACGACGAACGCTATGGGCCGTTTACATTGTGCAAACTAATAATTTAATATTATATTATCACTGTGAAATAACACAAATAGCACAAAAACATTTTTTTAAAACGTTCTTTTTGCATATTATATAACCATTCCATATAGTTTGAAGATTTATCGACGTTATAACTTTCCTCTTATGAGGCAATCTATTGGTAAGCCTATGGTCAGCAGTGGATTTTGATAGGCTTTAATGAATTGATGTTAGAGTTGGTTAAAGTTACAGCCTATATACGTCTCATTGCTGAGCACAGACCTCCTTTCGTTTCTGAGAGGGTTTTAGAGCAAGGAAGTGTCCGCCACGCTGCCCCAATACGTATTGGCGATATTCACAACATGTCTTCGAAATATATATTTTTTTATTTTTTAGTCATGCAGGTTTCCTCACGATGTCTTCCTTCACCGCCGAGAACGTGGTAAATCAGCACTTAAAATTGCAATTAACAATTTCATTGGTGCTGGCGGGGATCGAACCCGGTGAAATTTACAGCGAGCGCTAACCATCTGAGCTACCACGGCTCTATGAATTAATGTATCGAAATCAAAATATCGATTCGTTTCCCCTCTGAGGAATAAGGTAGACTCACCATACGAAACAAGCAGCACAAGGTGCTATTTTACGCTGGTATTCTGTGAGAGCGTGACTCGGTTGAGCCGACCAATGCGTGCTGCAACCAAAGTACAGCGGCGGCGTGGCTCTACCACGTTAAATAAACGGTCCTATCGGCACGAATGAAATTGTTGTTAGCATTTTTAAATGCTGATTTATGTGCCCAACGGTAAAATAATTAATTGTTAGAAAACCTACTTGTTACAAAAGGTAAATATATTACAATGACAAGGGAATTAAGTGAAGCCACAGTATAGCAGCATGGCAGAATAAGCTTCATAGTCATCTTAGAAATGGCTTTGAGGTATGTGAAAATATGTCGTAATATCCCGTACGCTGCCCAGCCGAGTTGGATTCGTCAATTGACCTCTTGGTCGAAATTGGACTTACCTAGTCAGACAATTTTTCTAGGTAAATATACTCCGTACTTACTTTATTATATCATGTATATGTATATTAATTGACGTTGTTGATATATCGATTTATTGATCTGGTTAGGAATTTGTTATAATATCCTCCACACCGAATTTTGGTCATGGCGGCAAGTCTCAACGGAGACTAGCCATCTGCGTGCACTTTCTATTCTTTCGCTGTCATAGTCCGATGGGAGTGTAATCCGATACCACCGAAGAGAGATCATCCGCAGGACCAACAGCTTTACGTGCTTTCCGAGGCACGGGGTGAAACACCGCCAACTTCCTGACTCCTGTCTGCTTCTGAGAATTTCTTGACAGGAAAACCCAATAAATGATTTTGACCCGGCCTGAGATTCGAACCCATTAACAATCATGGCAATCGCGTTTACGACCATTAGACCAACGAAACAGTCAGCAATTTGTTGCACTCACTTGTTAAGAGGTTATGTCATAATAATTTGTATGTCTAAAATTTAAGACATACAATGGTAATTATAGTATTATCAATGAAAAGGCCAACATGTCTCGAGATGTACAGATGGTAAAAATTCCTATTTATACTTTCTTAATCTACCTATACATAGTCTGGTAGATTATTAAGTTTGGCTATTGGTATACATGGAAATGCAAATAAATCAATTCACAATCTAACGTAGATTCTACATTTACAATCGGCAGCACTCAAACTAAAGAGTTAAATATAGAGAACTTCGATGTTTTTGATGCCCATGGCAACGGTTTGAATATTATCCAAAATCCTTGAGATAATTTTATCTTTTATATTTTTTATTAAATCTTAATAATTCATTATATTTTCATTTGAAAGCAGAAAATATCTTCCTTTTATTTCATTTAATAAACTGTTGTCAAACAGCAATCTTTTACATTCTGAATACTCTGAGCCTGGCTTAAGGAATAATTCGCTTACGCAATCCCAACCCAGACCTCAAAGGTCGAGTAAGTCCATTTTATCGTAATCCTTCTTACTGTGGAGAAGGAGAATCGATTTTATAGGAAATATTGCGTAATATATATTCGTATTTTTAGCTGGAAATTGTAAGGTTTGTTTTGAATGTCACATTTTGAAAATGATCTTAAGGTATCTAAACAAATCGTTATCTTCACAATGAACGACCTATTTAGCGAAGTACAAACAATGTTTACAATAAAATAATATAACAATTCGTGCGAAATTGTTTACAGCAGATTAAAGGACCTTTCCTCTAATGCTTACCACAATAGGCCCCAAGACAGTGTTTATACACTCTGTCAGTCGCAAGGATATTCGCACAATGAACATCCCTTGTCTCTTTTTAACCTAAAACGTTATTGCCGAACGACAATAACATCTTAAGCGGCAAATGAAATGAGCAACATAGAGAAACTTTCTTTAGTGCGAAATTATTTTCTTTGTTATTTAATATGTTAGTTTTATTTTAAGGAATCTGTGTTAACATATATAAATTCTAGTGTATCTTCTGGAGTACACCACTCAACTATTGATATTTTAAAGAGTTATTTTGAACGCACAAAATAACTTTGTATGCGTTTCAAAGAGTGAGCTAGAACAGAACTTTTTAATTTCATATTCTATCATCGGTCGATGCAAGGGCGGTTTTCATCCTCTTTATGCTCACATTTTGCAGACACGTACTGTATTTTTGGGAATTTTAAGAACGTTGTTTTGGTACGCACAACAAATAATTTAAGTTTTTTATCGTCAGTTTTCCCAGACCAAAATAACATTGGTTTCTTCGAGCTTATAGGTAGGATTTGTAATCATTCATTTTGACGGCTTTAAACCGTAAGGTTTTTGATTTAAGTAATTGACGGCTTTGTAGCAAAGTGATTGAAAGTTTGCTTGCGTCACTGCGGACGCAGGTTTTTTTCCCTCTCCCAGTTTCCCATCTCGGAACGAGTGATGGAATGAGTGATGTGTACTTAACAATAAATCTTTTGGATCTAGATATTATTGTCCATGTGCAGTTTGTTTTTATAAAATACCTCCGTGCTACAGCACATTCCTAGTGACAACAAAAAACATATAATTAATGCTTTGGTATTTAGTAACAAATCTTTTGTTCTCTTCTTTCTTTCCCTCTGTCTCCTCTTACGTCACATACGAGACGATATGGGCAGTATCTATCTGGCAGTAGATTATTCTCTACACAATTTATGTTTGTTTAATGTTGTTTTTATTATAAAACGATATTAGCCCTTGCAATGTTTTTTTTAAAATCTGGAATAAAATAGGATAAACACTCACGCCTCACCCAGAGGCGTAGGAAGAGACTACGGACTTCTATTTGGCACGATTCTCCTCTCTCGCCTCCTTGACATTTATATACCTATGCATACATGCTCGTCGATTAAGGGTTATTCTTAATCTGGCCCATTTTCAATATATCACCGATTTGGTCGATAAACTTTCGTCTACGGCGTCCCTTACGGGCTCTGCCGTTCATTTCTGCAACATAGATTTGCTTTGTCACTCGTTCCTCGTTCATTCTTCCTACACGACCATTTTTATAATTTATATGAAAATAATATTACACATAATATGAATAAAATGTATTCGTGTAGTTCGACTGCTCGAGGTTTCTTATCAGAGGCACCGACAGGTAGTTGGTGATAATAGTTAGCACACACTTTCGGATCAAAAGTGGTTCTTTACTTTTACAGTATGAGAATGCAGTATGAAAGGCTATCTTCGTAATATAATGCTTAAACAATATTTGCAATCGTAACTGACATAGCCCACAGGATAAATAAGTTAAAATAACACTGTGCCGGCCTAATAGCTCGAAGAACTGGCAACTGATAGAGAACAAAGGTTCTCGAGTGATAGCAACATGAATCAAGTAAAGTTAAGAGAGTGACCACAGGTTTATTATAATTATTGACAAATTTTTATCCTTTTAATAATTGAGATTGATTATATTAATAACAAGTTGTAGCACGAATGTGTCGGCTCGACGGAGTAATATCCCGCTCTCACAGAATACCAGCGTGAAACAACAGAATAATGTTTTATTTCGTATGTTAAGTATGATATATATAGATAATGCCTCATGCATTCCACCTTAGTCCTCAAGGGTGACAACACATCTGCATTTTAATTCTGAATAGTAAAATGTTAAATTATGTGTTTATTATTTACGTACATCGTACACACATTAAAATATTCCGATTTTGACCCTCGGGTCAATTGATATTTAAAAGTTTTGCTATTTTTCGCTTACATTTATTATAAATTCGTGAATTAATATAATCTTATATTCCTTTAAATATCTAGCTTAGTTCCTTAGAGCCTAAAGTCCGCATAATTAAATACAAGTTTGCGTCTTAAGCCTGAGGGAGTATGCTTGTATCCCTTCTAATCTTAAAACGGTCATTATGAACAATTAAAGCTGTGGTGAACTTGGCTCTAATCCTGAACTGTATCAAAGGCATTTAGATAATCAAGTACCGTTAACGTAGGACAACAGAGAGATGTTGGCATTTAATTACATCGTGATGTAAGCTTTTAGGAATTTTATAACGCACACTCACTAAGTTTTTGAGCCATTATCGTGAGTCTGATCAGTGATGCGTCAAATATAACCACACACGACGTCGCGTCCTTACTAGTAATTAATGTAGGAATGACAACCATCTCCTCACTGGTTATTAGGGAATAAAAAACAACAGGTTTTTAACTTTTATGTTACTGTGTAGTACTTGTGAAATTGTACGCCTTTCACAATTACAGTTATTTTAAACGCCGTTTCAGTTTTTTTTTAATTTATTATTTACATTTAGTATCAGTAGAAGCAATATAAGTTATAGTAAAATTAAATTACCCCCGTACGAGTTCCTACCCGCCTGTTTCATTAGGCGTAAATTAAACTTTAGTAATAATGGTTAATTAAAGTTAGTATTTTTTTTCTTCTAGTCGACAGAATGACAAATGGTGAACGTTAGGATCTTATGCAACATAATAAGCTCTAATTTAGGTGTGCAGCGCATATTCGTGGCATAGCGGCTACGCATTACCGCTTTACCGAGTGGTAGGTACTGGACTTCCCACCTATGTCGCATTCCACAAATAATCGACTGTCAAATTTAATTGCAATCTATCTAGCTATTCAAGCGTGATTGAGAAACAAACATCAAAACAAACATTCATTTGAAATTTCATTGAAGACTGGGAGAAAATGCCAAAAGATATTAGGAACAAATAAAGAATAAATTAATAAAGTTTTTGCTGATCTTACGAAATAAAAATAAAGCATTAATAAATAAATAAATAAAATTAATAATCGTATGTTGTAAATACAACTGCTCTCTTCTTAAAATAATCAATCGTTTCTTAAAGCTCTGTTCACGCTGCGGGAATCCGTTCACAAACCGTCACAGATACTATTCAAGAATGAAGTTACATTTTGCAAACTAACATAATATATTGTGGTTTCACGGTTCCACGGTTCATAATCGATCGCTGTGTGCAGCGTTAACTTGTAGCTGATAACCAATTATTTAAACTTCTTTAATTTACTTCACAGCAATTTCCCACAATCACGTCAAAAGAGTAGGCTACAACCTGTAGGACTATTTTCTGCTTAGAAGTGCGTCTAAGTACGTTATACCACCCAATTACCTATGTCTGCCGCTAAATAGCGCTTGCACTGCTGTATTTCGGTCTGAAGGAAATTAAGAGCCAGTATAATTACCGTCTGTAAAACAGTCCATGTTAGTCCTCATACTCGTAGGTGGCAACACATCGGTAGTCTTCTTAGTTTGAAGTTGGCTGTAGGTGTTCCCTGCAGTACCCACTATTAGGTGGACTGCAAGTTCATTTGAGAGTTCAGTTTCAATTAAAATGAGATTGAAATAAACATTCCAGACCAATTACTTTATACTGGTAAACCCATTGCTTTCCCTTTTATTTTCAATTAATCGACTAAAATAAGCGTTACCAGAACACTTTGTTGGTTTTTGTAGTGACTGTTTTGAATGGAGAATGAAAGTTGTGTTCAATCTCATCGTCTTGTAACAGGTTTTCACCATTATTGGATTCTTTCATATTCACTTCTGTACTAAATCTGTCTATTTATTGGTCCAAAATATATGTTGTAGAAAAAGGGTTAATCATTATCATTAGGTGCACCACTTAGCCTGACCCTCGACTTCACACATTCACTTTCTTCGGTATTCAATAATGAAAGTATTCAATAATGAAAAAGGTTGTAATAATATTATAGAATACAAGTGTATTCCCAGAAATGGGAAGAATTAGATGTGGCGTGCTATCAAGCCACATCTAATACTTCACCGAGATACGTCAAAATCCCAAAAATTTCAGATATTATTAAAACAAATTGTTAAGCAAAAACAACTAACATTGAGAATTAATTAAATAATAATCTATTTAATAATATTCTTTCTTTCTCTTTCTCTAACACACATTATAAATTTTTGATTTACCTCAGACTGAATCTTATCACATACAACAAAATATATTGCTGCCTATTGAATATCACCGCAATACGCCTGCAAAATATAATCTCTAGTCAAAACACGTGCTACAACAAACAATTGCCCAAAGATTCCTGATAGGTATCTCGACAAAAAACATTTTCTAACTTAAACGTAAGTTTATCGGCTTTTGATCTGGAATCTGTTCGGCACACATTTGTATGTCTTTGTGGCTCTTATCGTCAGGATTAATCACTGTAAGGAAAGCTTTGGGACTCGACCGCAAGTTTTTTCAACTAAGGCCCTTAAATAAACTACCCAGGGATACAAGAGGTAAAAATATTATAAAAGTATGTACCTACAGACTCGTAATATCATCTCAAAGCATATATTGACAGTATTTTTTTATTTTGTGATATTAAGTATAAAATCCTCCATTCATAATCCATTACAGCCTATAAAAGTCCACTGCTGAACAAACGTTGCCATAGTTACCACGCTTGGCAGGTGGGTTAGCAAACGCATATTTTTATAATTTTGAGTTGTTATTAAGATTCTGCCATCACCTATTTCAGTTTTCCTCTGTCACCTCTTACGACACCCACGGGATTATATGCGGTTTTGGATATTCTTACACCGCCACTACACGGTTATGTCATTTTTATATAAAATTACTTTATATAAACTTATAAAAGATGATCGTTCCCAAAAGAACAGTGAATAGGCTTTTAATAAACTAGTGCGTTTAACTACTCAAGACTCCCCTTACCATCAGACATCCTATCTGACAAGTCAAGAAAAAGTAAAAAATATTTTTTACTTTTTACTCATTTATGTGCCATTTATACGTTGTTGAGCCACACTAAAGCGAATTATGGCTGCAGTACGATTCTGTCGGCTTGGGTCGACTCGACCAGAGAAGCACGCTGGTACAGAATACCAGCATGAAATAGCAGCACAACATGATTAAGTTTTGTATAGTTAGTGGAAAAAACCGGAGAACCTAGGTATTCCATTTTAGCCTTCACGAATGACAACCCATTTGATTGTTGATTCTTAATCTAGGATAGATTTAGGTGTCTTTGGGCCACAGATTCCACTTACCATGAGGTAGACTGTGTGCTCGTTTGTCACCCTTAATTCTTTATATAAAAATATATTTGTCGGTCTTCCTGGATACATAGTACTTGAAATTACGTCCGCATCTCATTTCAATAACCATCCAACCTACAATCGATTAAGTAAAAACCTTAACGTACTGCTATCTCACAAACTTCTACCATATTGTACAAATAATCAACCCCAATTGACATTAATATAATATATTTAAAAATGACATAACTTTAACAGCTAAAAATAAAACCAAAACATATGGCAGTGAGTCAACCAAGTTCGTAAAAAAAGTGCGATGCAACGACAGTGTGTACTCGTACCTATAACTCAAAAACTATTAGTCGTACATACGTAATTAAAAGTCTAATAAGGCCCCCTTAGGGAAAGTAAAGTTACCTACAGCCTATATACGACCCACTGCTGGGCACAGGCCTCATTCATTTCGAACAGGGCTTTAGGAGAATGACATTTCCGCCGCGCTGCCCCTATGCGTGTTGGCGGACTTCACATGTCTTTCATTTTTTTTAAATTTGCTTAGACATGCAGGTTTCCTCAAGATGTTTTGCATCACCGCCTAGCACGTGCTAAATGAACACTTAAAATTGCAATTAACAATTGAATTGGTGTCAATTTATTTTAAGGCCCCCTTAAATACATAGAATTCCTAAAATAAACATATTACATAAAGTTCTTGAGTTATTAAGTTCGAAGAAGTACAATTTTTATCACTCATCAAATACCTAGGCTAATTCTAGGTAACTTAGAAAATTTGAAATTTGGCATCAAGGTAGATCAAGAGTAAAGAAGGAAAAAAATTGAAAACTAATAATTATCGATATTCGATGTCGACAAAGTTATTGGTTTTTAAAATTAAATATTCGGAACTAATATTAAATTTTTATACTTAAAAAAAAAGATACTACAAAAGGAAAAACGTTGATAATGTACTTGTACAAGATTAATAAAAAGAAATAAAAAGGATTTCTTTACTTTTCAAAGACTAATGATATCCCACCAGAAACATAAATATGTAATTCAACTTTGATCAGGGTTGATCGGCTTTCCCAATAAAAGTCATAGCTATTGGAATAAACAACGTTCTTCAACTATATTAAAATACTTATAATTTGTAACGTTATTTGATGCTGAATTTATAATTTGGCAAGTTTAAATAGTAAATAAATTACGTTTCATAACCGTCATAATTATTCCCCTTCACAAGCCAACTACTGAACATAGGCCTCCCCAAAGGAATGCCGCATAGCAAGGTCCTGAACCACCTGCATCCATACATTTAAATTTAAATAAATAAATATTTTTTTAAACGTTACCTCCACACTAGGATTTTCTCCTGTATCGTGGGGGCAGTTTATATACATAAATTTCACAAGGACAGACATCCAAACCAGGAACAATTATTTGTAGGCAAATACTTGTTCCATGCGGGATTCGAACCCGCGACCCTTAGCGCAGCAACTCATTACTAAGCCACTGCGCCACGGATCCGTCTTTAGACTTTCTGCATCAGGTCGTCACTATTACCTAATACGTTCGTTTATTTGAGGGCCATTACTGGAGGGTCAATTACGTTTCCTAATAAATTACGTATATCTTAATGATATTTAATATAAGCTCATTTTTTTTATTTAGCTGTTTTGTTATTTTATACTGCAATTTATTTGGATATAAAACTTGCCAAGTTACAAATTTATTATCAAAGAACGTATTTTATTATTTTTAATCAATTAAATAACGTTGTACATTTGACACCAGTTCAAAACTCATCAACAGATTAACTAATAGTTACGCTCATTTCTTTTATCGGCGAAGCCGGCAACCCTGGTTGTAGTTTGTACCAAACTTTGCCTTTTTTCACATTTATGTTTTCGTTGGGATTAAATTTATACCCCAAGACGTCTCTTACTTATTTCGCACAATCGTTGCATGAAAATTAGGAAATACGGAAGATTACTTTTATGGTATACTGTAATATTATGTTCTCCGCATTTAATAACTTCAATTGTTTGCAAAAAATGTTATCACGATCTAAATGGTTCAGAAAAACGTCATAGTCATCAACCTCATAGTAATACCGATTTCTCTAAGGGCAAAACTTTTAACTCACTATAATGAAAGTAAGCTGCAAAAGAAAACGACAATGGTATCCAAAATAGGCGTATTTAATTTATTGCCTGTTGTGATCATTGCACAATTGACCGAAAAAGCTGCGCATAATTTAGGCTAGCGGATGTAAATATATATATATATATATATATATATATATATATATATATATATATATATATATATATATATATATATATATATATATATATATATATCTAACTTTGTTTTATGATTATGATAATGCAAGTTCTAAAAACTTACTTTTATATAAGAGGGGGCAAACGAGCATGCTGCACACCTGTCATCAGGCGCGTATGCATACGTATATATGCGTATTTCTATTTTGAAATTTATTTAATTTTTCTACGTTGAAACCATGGTACACTTTTAGCAATCAGCTTGTTGTCGTTGTTTCCTTTGGTATTAAATATATTTAATAACAGAGAAGATGTTATTCAAATATTTTAAAAACCATGATTTAAAAAAGTCAACTTACAGCCTATACGCGTCCCACGGCTGGGACCTCCACTTGTTTCTGTTTTACAATTTCACTGGTTATCGAACCCAATCCGAGATGCGTACTTTGAAATTCACAGGGAGCGCATAGCCGTTGAGGTATGGCTCTTAATGTCTTAAAAATATTTAAAATTTTAATAATGTCAAATCCATTGAATATAAAATCCAATGTCTGTTCTAAACCGCTTACAAAAGCAAGTTTGCGATGCAAAGCTTTGCACCAATAAACGCCTCCTTCTGGCCTATCGTAATAACAGGCACAGTTCGCGGCAATAGTAATAATATTTGCCATGCTTTTGTCATTGTGGGCCCTGAATAGCAGGCGGAGGTGGGCACGCTATTATCCTGTCGGTTGTAACGATGCTTGCGTTTAGGGATAATATTAGTGATGTACGAACGTGTCGATATACGTACGTTATCAGTAAGCAATATACTTACTAATGGGTTCCATAGTGCTATGGATATTTAAGTATATTATTAAGTATATTTTTCAAATAAAATTAATAAGGAATATGACTCTTTGAAAGAACATTTGTTTTATTAAAATAATGAGAAGTAATATTTTTTTTATTTTATTTAAAAAATAGCGTCATCATTCCACTAAGTTTTCTGGTAACATATCTAAATGGCACCTGAACAAACAGTCATATTTGCCACAAGTAACTGTAAACCATACAAATAATATTTGCGTTCGGGTATCAGATCTCCATATCCGGTCATAATATAGCTGTAGCGTGGTTCTACCACGTTTTATAGAATAAGGGTGACAAACCAGCACAGTCCACCTGTGGCCCATAGACTTCTAAATTTATTCTCGATTAAGAGTCAAAATGCAGATGCGTTGTCACCCTGAGGACAACGATGAAATGCGTCGTTTCCAGTAAAAAGGGTCTCCAGTTCTCTACACTCACCATAAAAACACGGTAGCATTAAGCTGCTATTTTACACTGGTATTCTGTGAGAGGTGGTCCTACCCCGGTCAATCTACCCATTCGTGATTCAATCATAATATAACTGGCTCTGCCTTCTTTTGTTCTTCTTTTTCCATATTTTTTTTTCAATTTGGTTATATGTATGTATTCATGGGTTGCATTACCTACTCATTATCAGTATTATGATTATATGTTATAAAAGTTTCTACACCTTCTACCGCTACGCTACGATAGTCGATAGTATCAAAATTACTTTAAAATCATCGTGCGTCTTACAAATAATCTAAAGTGTTAGCTTTTAATATTTTCACTGCACATCACTATACATCAGCAGTATGTTCCCACATTTTTTGCTCAGACGCAACCAACAGGGATTACCAAACAATGACGTGCGTAGACGCAGGCCACACATCATCTCGCAAAGAGCAAAAACCATTTTTTTGCCGACACATTTAATGGGATTCCGCAATTTATTGAAGGATGCTTTCAGAAATAAAACGATTCCAATTTTATATATCAACAGTCAGCGATTGAAAGTGGTAATTGAAAGAAAATTCTTAGATTCATATTTTAAGCTTTTTTTTTATCTGTCTTCTTATTCGGATAGGGGAATGTAAAAGTGTTAGTCATATAAAGTTACAACGTCGAGTGTTGACAACGAATCACAATCAAACACTACTAAGCGGTAGGACTTCTTTCCTGCTGAGGAGTCCGTCAGGGAAGGTACCCCTCTTAGCTATTTCTACTGCCAAATAGCAGTGTTTGCACTGCAGAGTTCCTGTCTGAAGGGTATAGAGAGCCAGTGTAATAATAGGCTGTGAGGCATCCCACCTTAGTCCTCAGAGGTGACAACGCATTTGTAGCAGCTATCCTTGTTTGAAGTGTCCATGGGCCGCAGCAGCTATACGTACGATAAAGTGGACTCTCAGTTTGTTTGTCACTTTAGTTTCGTAAAAAATATCATCATTAGAATATAAGAGAAATGCTACGCCGCGAGTGTCGGGTTTAAATTCAATCCGGTGTGCAAAACACCATCTCATATTTCTCTATAAGCTATATTCATATAAGTACATTTACATTTCTCTATAAGTTTCTCATATTTTCCACTGTAAGTTTTTGAGGCGGATTTTATTATAATTATCTATTTCCAGCTACTCTTACCACCTATATTTACACTAAATCGTTACGCCACGGGTGGATTATGGCTAGGAATAGTAGGCTATATCCACTATATGCTATAGGAATAGGAATTAGTAGGCCATATCCGTGTTTAAACGTACATAAGTACTACTATAACTCCTAAACGCAGTTGAGGTGTTCAGATTATTTGAAAGTCTTTATTGTGGTTGAAAATTCGTCAAGAAGATTATCGTCGTCATCATCATTATTACCAACGCAAGAATTTTGAAAGAGTTTAAAACCAAATATATAATCTTTTCAATAATAATATTACCTCATAAGACGAAGGATTGGTTCAGAAAATAGTCAAGGCATAAGAAAATACAAAACATACTACTTCCTTTTTTATAGGATAAGGGTGACAAGCGATCACACAGTCCACCTGATGGTATGTGGTTGCTGTGGCCCATAGACATCTACATCAATCCTCGTTTGCGAATCAAAATGCAGATGTGTTGCCACCCGTGAGGACTAAGATGGAATGCCTCTTTTCCAGTAAAAAGGGTCTCCGGTTCTCTACACTCATTAAGCTGCTATTTTACGCCGGTATTCTGTGAGAGCGTGGTCCTCCCCGGTCGAGCCGACCTGCCGACCCATTCGTGCTACAACTATACAATTAATATAGCTGTAGCATGGCTTTACTAATATCAGGTATAAGCTATCCTAACGATAGCTTACACTTGATATTTCCGAAAATGTAATGAAACAGTGGAAGGAACGGTAAAAGTAAAAATGGCAAATTTATATTACAATAATATAAGTACTAAGACATTTAAATTAAATATGTTTATTTAAATATTTGCATGTTGATAAGCAGCAGGAGCAAAAATTGCACCTTAAGTTATTTAATTTTACTTATTTATTTATTTATTACAAAAACAGTTACAGCATCATAACAGTTCAAGACCAAGACAATGCTATACAAAAAAAAACTGATAGATATAATTATTGCATTCAAAAACATTATATTATATTATTAGAATTTAGTAAGGAAATCAAGCATATCTAAGAAATTAAAGAAATATTTCGAGGGCATACAAAGGTGGTCAATACTAGGACACTAGATTAACAATACAAGCTTCTAAATATATCTGGGTTTTTTTACAAGCAATGATCGACGAACTTACATACCTACGAATTTCTCTTAGTAACATTTCGCAATATATTCGTGCGTTCGATTTTGCTGATTCCTGTTCTGAACATAGGTAGGTAGGTAGTTTTTTTTTTGGCAAATATAATATTTTTCATTGACTACCATTTATCAGTATCAATGTTTCATCTTAATATTTCATTTTTATTCATTCGCTAACTTTCCTAGGATTTTCTCCTGTCCAGTAAAGACATTTTACATACCGTAAATTTCACAAGGGTAAACATCCTCACCCGAAGCAATTATTTGTAGACCATACAAATACTCGTTCCGTGTGGAATTCGAGCCCGCGGATCTCACCGCTGCGACTCATTGCTAAGCCACTGCACCACGAATACTTAATAGATTATATAAAGTTAAAAATATATCAGAGTCCGGTTACAAGAAGCAGTTCTTTTTTATACACTACATAATTTTCATTCATCATTCATTAATTACAGCTTATCAAAAGTCCTCTGCTGAGCATAGGCCCCTCCCGTAAATTGTCTCATAGGGAGGATATTTACCTTACTTGCCACGCTTGGCGGGCGGGTTGGCAAGTTTTTATTGCTTCAATTGTAATCAGGAAGTCGCTGCTGCCAATCTCCTGTTTCATTTCCTTTTGTTGTCTCTTACGACACCCACGGAATAATATGGGCTAAGTGGAATATCTTACGCCGATACTACACGGCGAATAGAACAAACAAATACTTACCACAAAAATAAAAGGCTCAGTGCAGAGTATATTATAATCACTAGGTTTTAGCTTAGTGTTTTTAATATCTTTGTCAATATTCCGCAGATGATTTATAGGTATTACCACCACGTACTATTACGTATTCAGTGTTATTACTGGGAAAATTGTGGCTTTTTCTTTCTCCTCGGTTTCAAGGCACTCCCCTTGTTGTCTCAGCCAGTATCGGAATCCTCGGCGTCGACATATCGAATGATGTGCAGTTACGTGGCCACTTGGAAGGGAAGGCCAAATTTACTTCTAAGAAGCTTGGCGTGCTTGGCAGAGCGGGACAGTATTTCATGCCGGCACACCGCCTACAAATTTACATGGCGCAGGTTTGACCTCACATGTAATACTGTTCCCATCTCTGGGCTGGGGCTCCCCAGTGCCAGCTCCTTCCACTTGACCGCATCCAGCGCAGAGCGGCTCGAATCGAAAAAAATTGACTAGTTAGATCGGCTCGATTCTAACTAGTCTAATTTTTAAGAATATAGTTAGTACGAAAACTATTACCTACTAAAATGTTAAGTGATATAAAACTTATACATACATAGTTACATAACAAATATACAGTTTAAATTCAAGTAAGACACAAAACACGGAGGTTTCTTTAGTACTATTTTAGTTGGCAGCAAGAAGGCTTCATCGCTTGCTGGTACCACGTGTATAAACTAGATGGCGCTTATATTTTAAAATTCTGAAGTGTAAATAATATAATATGAGCAAAAAATGCTAACAGATTTTAAGATTAATTTATGTAACGAAATACAATTTGCATGCATTAGTGTTTTATCGTACTACTGTGGTAATCAAATATAATAATTATGAATGTTACGATTAAATTAAGCCTTGAATTTTAATAATTTGAGTGCGTATCTGCTAAATCTTATGTAAAAACAAACAAATCATCTTTTATTTCTCTAGGTATTCAATTCTATAAAGCATTAATTATGATTACTTTAGTTACTTTTAATTTTTGTTTAACTTCAATTGCTTAAATGCCTATAATGAAGGAAGAATAAGAAATGTAATTAGATATGATGAATTTTATATAATTAAACAAGCTTTATAATACATTTCCTTAAAAACAACAAAAAGTAAAAATAAATAAATAAAATGATTACATTAGCAAAATCAAGTATACTAGGGGACACCCGGGTTTGAACCGGGGACCTCTCGATCTGCAGTCGAATGCTCTACCACTGAGCTATATCCCCTCTTATACATGTGATTGATAAAAGGAATATTATGGTTACAAAACATTTTCATAAAACTTCTATAGAACTTATTAATATAGGCTAGGTATTAATTTTAATCAAAATTCTAAACTTTTGTCGTTGATTCTCCTCTGAACTAGGGCTAATACCCAAACTAAGTGGCGTACTGTTAGCACGATTCACAACTTAGCTAACTTTTTCAACCGACTTCAAAAAGGAGGAGGTTTACAATTCGTCGGAATCTTTTTTTTATGTATGTTCACCGATTATTGATATCTTTCACTCGTCTTATAATTTTTATAACTTTTACTTCAGTCACGTAAGCTACAGCAGTGTATTTTTAAATAGTTGCCTGGGGTATGGGCTGGACTGAAAACCAGTGCTATCACTGAGTCCAGTGCTTTTTGCAGTTTCATGCTGCAGCACAGGGTTTTTTTAAGTGTATTTTTTTAATTTATAATTTTTGTGGATTATATTTAATTTAGTTTTATTTATCTTTTTGCATTTAATTACTTTTTACTTGTTGTGCAGCATGCTTAAACTGAAATAAACGCATTTCTTTCTTTCATTCTTTCTAATTTTGATTGCAACTATTGAAATGTTTTAAATTCGCGTTACTTTATTCGAATTCGACTTCCACCACGGAAACAATTATGTACACAATGCTCGCAATATCAACGCCTTCTTCAAGCTGAAATCCTCCCCAACTATATCCTAAATTTTATTAGGTCAAGATTTAGTATTTTTTATAGGATGAGGGTGACAAACGAGCACACAGTCCTTCTGATGGTGAGTGGTTGCTGTGGCCTATAGAAATCTAGATTTAAGCTCGACTACGAATCAAAATGCAGATGCGTTGTCACCCGTGAGGACTAAAATGGAATACCTTGTTTCCAGTAAAAGGGGTCTCCGCTTCTCTACACTCACCATACGAAACACAGCAGCATTAAGCTGTCATTTTACGCTCGTATTCTAATGCTGGGGCCACAGTAACGGGAAACGTCAATGCCCATAAACGCAAAAAGTATTGCTTTAATTTTAACGCGATAAAGTGAGTGGCTACACTTGAACGGTCAACGTCATTTAAATTTCAATGACATTGAACGACGTTAAAGTTGGCGTTAATGTTCCTTGAATTTCAAGCAATATGGACGTTGACGCTGCTACTCTATATTTGATGAGTGTAAATTTTTATTATATGAATATATTTCATCACTAGCTTTTTACCCGCGGCTTCGCTCGCATGAGCTTGAATTTAGGAACATTATTACATGCTGTTCCGTGCCAATTTAGCAAAATTCGATCACTTCTATTAGAAGTAGATGATTGGTATTTGGCATAGATATAGTATACAGGAACACGTGAATATAAATGTCTAGGAATACCCACTATTTTTCATATCGGGCCTGTCTTCCGATTTATCCATAAGAAAGGTAAATTGCCTTGGAATTAAAATTTATTATTATTATTTACATTTTACTCTTTACATTCATTCATAATTAAAGTTAATTTAGTTTTAACAAAATAATGATGAATTTCATGGTCTTCTATCAATTTAAGGTATAATTATTATTTGAGATATTTTATTCATATCATTGGTCCTATTTAATATTGATTGGCACCATAAAATAGATGTAGATATTTTTTTTACGTTCGAGTAGACTTAAAAATTTTATAATTGCAGTTCTATAATGATGTATACTACACATGGTATAAAACTAATGTTACGGATTTTATCACGTTTAATTTCAACTTTTTTACGTGGGTTTTTTTTTACGCATCTTTGGATGAAAGTTCCATAAAAACCCGCGTAAAAAACTTATCGTTGATGTGAAGCACCGACGTTCCGGGAAGTCTAAAGTATGTCAACATGATTAGTATCGTCCCAACCATTATATCGGATCTGATAGACAACGAATCATTACAATAGAACCGATTCCTACGAATGATGATTCGCGAGGCTATTAAAATTTAAAAAAACATCCTAATTTTAATACGGAATATGGCTGAGTGCTACCTACTGCTAAGGACCCCATAATTAATAAAATTAAATTCAAACCCAAGCATACTACCGCATTTAATTTATTCTATTCTATTCTTATTCTATTCTAACAATGACATCAGGTTGTGACACACCTCAGTCATCCCGTGACCATGGGTGCTGTAAAGTATCCAAAACATCGGGAATTAAAAAAGTTAAAATTAAACGCGATAAAAACCTTAAAATTAGTTTGATTCCTTATACATTTTATTCACAGTGACCGTGGGAAGCACTACACTCATGAACGGGAGTAGAAAAATGTTCGTCTTGTTGTGGCAGTGAAAGAGAATCCGCCACCTCATATCGTCCCGTTGTAATAGGTCACATAGGAAAACAAACAGGAGATGGGCAGTATCATCTTCCTAACAACAGATCAAAATAATAATAGCCGCGTTTGTCAACCCGCCTACCAAGCGTGGCAACTATAGCAAATATCCAGCTACTTGACAATTTATGGGGGAGGCCTAAGTTCATTTCAGTGGACTTTTGATAGGCTGACGATAATGAGTTCTACTCATCTTTGTAACCCTTAATATGTACGGTAGAATGAAAACAAAAAAGTAACATACCCGAAAATATGAATGAAATAAAAACTGCCCCATGAAAAGTAAAAATTAGCAACTTACTTAATATGTTACTGCACACAAGCTGCAGATAGTTTTTGGCCAAAAAAGTGTTCGTTGTGCTGATTCTAACGCGGAGTGACCTCAACTGGGGAACTTCTCAGATATGCAGGTTTTCCTTCACCGCCGAGAACGTGGTAAATCGACACTTCATATTGCAATTAAAATATATTCTAAAATATATAATAATGCTTACGTAGCATGAAATTTAAGTTTTAATCAGTTTGATTACCGCCTTTGACAAGTAAAATAAAATGAACCTTTTTTCAAAGTAAAATCTGCTCTCTTTAATTAAAGTATTTTCCGCGAGAGCCTGTTCATTTACATATACTCATATGAGCTATGAAACCAGGACTGTCACAAATATCTTAATATGTCTGAAAATATGAAAGCTATCTTAAATTATACACTGATTTATAAGTCTCATTAAACGAAAAAAAGTAAAGTAGCAGCTAAAATACTTCTCACTACTGTGCACAGGGCTCCTCATTACCTATAGTGTTTTGTGGGCAGAAAAATAGAGTTTGCTGCAATGTTTCAATGCATATTAACGATTTTCATATCTCCACGACTATTTTAATTACTCAGACATCTAGGTTTCCCCACGAAGTTATTCTTCACCACTTTAACGGAAACGTTATAGAAAATTTTACGTGCTGACTTAACGTCAGCACGTAAAATTTTCTATAACAGATTCATCCTCGAGGGAATCGTACACGTTTTGCTCCCGTGCTATGAAGAAATCTGACGGCGTGCTACACGGCCCTCGTATTTGTTTAAACACAATTCATAAAAACTGAAACTAAGCTTTTGCATGATTGTTGACCACATCTACCTAGTAATTACATATCCAACGACGAACGAATTTTCAATTATTTACGTCTTATATTCAGTAGCATTCTATTATTTAACTTTATCAGTGACTTACCATTTTAGTTTATTTAGAAGTAAGTAGATGGCGCTATTATTAGATGAAATAATGAAAGCCAAAACTATACTATCTAGTAATATAAGTCTATCGTTGTAGAAGCGAACATTTATTTATTATATCAGTAAGGTATAAAGTAATGTCAATTCTGTTAAAAGTTCTGTTTCTGTTAAAAAATACGCTATCAGCGTCGCTAGCGGTGAAAAACGATTTAATGATATCGTCATAATATGACCATACCATGAAATAGCAACGTTTTTAGTTATTAATATCTTCAAACGATTTCTATTCATTGATTTGGTCAAGCTATATACATGATCAATAAACAGTGTTAAATATCATGGAAGGACCACATCATTTCACGAAATGATAGACTACTTTATGATATATGATCAATTCTACGATCTGGCCACGACATATATAAAAATCTCTTTAATAAAACTATAATGATAATGAAAATTTTGTAGTAATTGCAGACAGACTAGTTTTAATAAGTTTGCATATAGATTAGTAGTTGAAATAAAAACCTTATCAATTTTCATATTTTTGATAGACGTCACTATTATCCATTGAAATTATTACACTTTTAAAATAAAATAACAAAAATACTAAAAACTATACGTTAGAATTTTTAAATAAGTTGAAAAACCTAATTATTTAAACATATAAATGTAAATTATTTATATTATTTAATTTATTAGTAACTGAAGGCAAAATAAACTACTTTTTCCATTTGATGATAGATGGCGTTGTTTTGATAACTAAATCGGTGTAGGTTCAAATTATTTTACCAAGTTATTTATAAATATGGTATTTATTTGAAAAACACCCGTCATCCCGCCTAAAACTAAGATTTAATAAAAAATTAACATCTAAAGGAAGGAAAATACTTAACCTTCTTTTTTTAAGTTCGGTAATCGGATAAAAAGTAACCTATAAGTTGCCCCGGGTTACTAACTATCCACATATAAATTTTCATGTAAATCGGTCCAGTAGATTTTGCGTGAATCAGTATTACACAGACAGACAGACAAAATTTCTAAAAACCATTAACTTGGCTTCAGAACCCTTTATTTAGTCCCGTGGACTTGTTTTTTTCAAGAATATATTAGAATTACAGACACGACTTCTCTACAGATTTATTATATGTATAGATTGCCAAACGAAGAAAAAATTTTCAGATGTACGATTCTTAAAACTTTTGAGCCTCGGATCCCACAAACATGGCTCTGTTTGCAGAATCTCAAGAAACGTAATAACTTTTTCATTATTCTACTTCATCATAGCAATACGCACGGCCCCGTTGCGCTCACCATGCACAATGAGACAAACGTAGTGTCGCCGCTTCAACGCGTTATTTCGTGCGTTAATCTCTTTGATGTACCACCACTCGAGTTATCGCCAAACTGCAAACGATTAATGCCGTTGTCAAATTAACGCGTTAAGTCGTGGCCACACCTATATTCAACGTCCATCAACGCGATAATTAACGGCATTTCTCGTTAGTGTGGCCCCAGCATAAAAGACAGCGTGGTCCTTCCTCGGTCGAGCCCACCCATTCGTGCTACAACTATACTACTCATATAGTTGCAGCATGGCTCTACCACGTACAATAGGAATTAGTGACAATTACTGACTTAAGAAAAAAAATGTGACTAAATACTTTATTAGATATAGCCCTTTTTTGGGAGGATTCTAGCTTGAATTCAGGCTATAAGCCTCCCCTCGAAAACACCATTATTATCTGCATCTGAGATGTGATTCCTATTGTAAGATCTTAATCTTATAATAGGAATCATATGCCGAGGTTGAGACGTATTGCTCCAACGGAACCTGAGATATTCATATGGGGATTCCGGCTTAAATATTATATATCATAGAGTAAGTCCAGAAAGCCCATGTCTTTCGCGTCAAAATAGAAACATTAAAAATACCGAAGTGGATATCGTATGATGTTTTTTTTTGTCTGTAACAATCCACTTTTTACTCGTAAAAACCATCGAAAATATCCTTAAGTCGAAAGACATTTCCAAATCATATTACAAAAAGAATCCAAATCTGTACATTAGTAAGTTGGATATTTTTATGTCAAAATCATTTACGTTTACACCTAGCCTTATCGCAGCAATCACAATAGGCTAGTAGTTGTGGCAGGCAGTTTAGCGATCGCATTTCCAGATATCTCGCACCACGTTACCGGTTCGAGTATTTTACATAATAGTATACTGCCAGCTATCGAAAGTCTACAGGTTTTCTATTCTTTCTACTAATTTACTTACGTAACTTATGGAACAATTTTGACGGCTCCGTGGCGCAGTGGCTTTAGCAATGAGTTACGGCGCTGAGGACAGCGGGTTCGAATCCCGCTCGGAACAAGTATTTGTATGGCCTACAAGTAATTGTTCCGGGTCTGGATGTTTGTCCTTGTTCAATTTATGTATGTAAACTGCTTCCACGATACAGGAGAGAATCCTAGTATGGGGGTAAGGTTTTATAAAAATAATGGGACTGTCTTCTCCTGAACCTCCACCATACGGCGTACTTTAGGAACTTACTTAGAGACAACCGGTGAAAAAGCATCTTAAGTTAAATCACACAAATGAGAGGATTCTGAATCGGATTGTCTCTTGTGACTAAAAGGGGGCTTGTATAATAGCTACCACAGGGAAGGCAGCAACATCATGAACAGTTAACGTTGACGCAACAACCTATCAAAAGTCCACTGCTAAACATAGGCCTCTCCCATAGACTACCTCATAGAGGGTATATTTGCCATAGTTTCCACGCTTAGCAGACAGGATAGCAACCACAGATTAATTTTTTTTTGTTGTTATTAGGATGACGCTGCTGCCCATCTCCTGTTTCAATTTCCCTCTGTCCCCTTACATCACCTACGGGATGATATGGGGTAGTGGATATTCTTGCACCGCCATTGGATGACTTAAAACATATGCTTTTCGCAAATTGAGTCAAAAAACTGTTTGTAACATGAGATCTGGTACAATAATCACTGCAACTTCTGAGTATACTTCGATATCAAACAACAAAGACCTATAATTTCTTTTATTACCATGCCACTTATTTACTATAACATTTGTTCACTTACACAACAAGCTGTCTTAAATTTAAAGGTGCTTCGGCTATATGGGATCTCTTCATTATCCACCGTACTTATCAAAACTTGCGCCAACATGTTTCTATTTTATTCCCTTCTATTGATTTCCGTCCTTAGAATTTCTATAGCAGATGCATCAATTAAATTATAATAAGAAAAGTACATGGAAAATAATGACCGAAGCAATGATTAAATAAATTAATATATTTTTTACTAATGATTTTTCCTATATATAAAGGTTATGGGATTAATTCCATAAGCTCCTTCCCCACTATCCCAGTAATTGGTAGGTAGGATAATGCAGAAGTTTTAAAAGTTTTCTTCATATCGCGTCTCATTCGACTTAATTTTGTGATACAACGTGTACAAATAAATGTTACTATTATTTGTATACAAAATTACTTAATTAAAAATAGACTTGAATTCTCGCGAACAAATTCTGCCAAAATCTGATAAAAGCAAAACTCAGGCCCGATCCGTTTTGTTAAAACTTTCCTTTTATCTCGCCACTGTGCGGAGATCGGACGTAAAACCTTAATTTGTATACGTTTATCGTCGACTGAAAACTTCGCCAAATTCCATTTATATTCAATCTTTTAACAATCACTGTTGGTGGATGATAAGATAGGACGTATTTTTTATGAAATCAACATGGAGATTTGTATGAATATACTCATAGTAAAGTCTCTACGTTATATGTCCCACTGTTGCACATCACACCACTTGTTGACTGCAATATCTCTTTTAAGGCAAAATCTAATCTATAATACAATAATCTAATCTTATCTAAAGCTGGGGATAGCTTAGTATTGAAGAAAGAATACATAGAAAACTTAGGTGAAGCAATGACGAATCCTAAGGATTTCCAATTAAATCAAATATAAATAATAAATAATCAATAAATTAAGGATTTGTCAATCAGTAGATTTGTTGACTTTTTTAAGAATGAATGTATCAGCTTTTGGATACATTATACGTAATACGTAATTACATGTCAAGCGTTTGCGCATTCTATGGTTACTGAGGTGCGATCTGCCGGGTACATCTGTGTCGGCACACGCACGAAAATTTGTTACTCGAATTTGTCTGATCCGTGCCCGATGCGTAACTTTTGAGCAACGACAACGGGCAAGCGTTAGGCAGGAAAATCTGTACCTGAACGTTGCCATAAAAAACAGATCTGTCGGATAAATCTGTACGTATATGGCTAGCTAATTACATGGGCGCAGAAGGCTAAAGCTCTACTTGATTGAGTCTATTGAGATAACTCTACACTAAATGTATTACTTAATTACTCGTAATTACACGTAACGTGTATTTTGTTTAAAAGACTAGCCACATGCTCAGCCTTATAGTTTCAAAGAGAACATTTACTGTAGTTTTTTTGACCAATCGATTCAATTAATAAGAGGAGGGATAAGCAGTGGCGGCGTAGCGTGTGTTGGCACCCAGGGCGGTTTTCTATCAAGCACCCCCCAGAATAAAACAAAAAATGCTAAACATGCATATGGGACTTTATTTTACTAAAATATTCTATTACATTATTAAAATTTACTTTCTTGTCCTTTTCGATAGATAAAATGGAAAGATTGGTTAGTCGCGATTGGCTCATTGTAGACCTTAAGTAAGATTTTATTAACTTGAGTTTTGAAAAGCTTCTTTCACATGAAGCTACCGAAACACACAGACTAACAGATTCAGAATAGCCCCGTATTAAGATGAATCTGAGAAGCTCCAATGAAGTACATTGAACCGCTTCTTCGGAAGAAATGCTGGCGGCTTCCAAGTGGCGCCTCAGTCGTAAAATCTTCAAAATTAAGTCTCCTGCAGAAAATTCATCGTAGATTTTTGTCAGATTTGGAACTATTACACGAAGATCTTCTTTTGGTGACGTTAGCAGAGTGTAAGGCTGAACAACAGTAAATATTACGAGAATATCATCCATTGCTCTGTAACGATGGTCTAGTTCTTCGTAAAATCTGTCAAGACATTCCAACATACCTTTCTGCAGCTCCTCTGGCAATGTTAGTCCAACATATCGGGCCATTTCTCCTGGCAAACGTTTTTGAAATCTCCCCTTCCTCTTCTTCCTTCAATGGAAATGTCCAAGTCCTCACATTTTTTTGTTGCGTTAAAATAGCTTTTTCCACTATTTGAACATGTTGGCTTTGTAAAAAAAATTTTAGGGCTTTGATTTTTTCACACACTTTTCCAGTGACAGTCCAGATATTTGTATTTACTTTTGCGTCTGATTAACTTCATTTAGGACTTCACACCAAAAGGAAAGATAGCATAAAAAATTGAAGTCACACAAAACTGGTAAGAGTGTAGATGCTGCTTCTCTTGATTCGACGTTTTCTTTGCTGCTGCTGGGATCACATATATCTTCGAGTGTTGATACAAGTTTCTCAAAATTATTTTGCAGTAGTTTAACAGAGTCGTGATGAACACTCCATCTTGTCTCTGAGAGTCTTTTGATGGATACGCGATTTGTGGATAATGAAAAGAACGTGTAAACTCTTTCTACTGTTCCGAAAAAGTTAAACTTGAATTAACGCTCCCAAAGGACTGCACTCCACATAGATTTAGCGAATGATTAGCACAAGGCGTAAACAACGCTTTGGGATTGCGTTTTATGATTCTGCCTTGTACGCCACCATAAACTCCTGCCATGGTTGCATCGTTATCATATTCTTTAGCCCTTACCTTCTTCGATCGCGTTACTCACTCGACTTAGCGCTACCTAACCTGAACTTATTTATTAAGGAAATTAAGTTATGTTTGAAAATAAAAATAAATTTGAGATATATATTAAGATATAATATGCACGTAGATACGATAGTAGGTAGCTATTTATTTATTTATTGGTATGTCTTTGTGGAGTAATTCTTCTGTAAGTATTGTTAATATATGAGTTGTCGTTGTCACTCCTTGGTGCTTGGCAAACGGGGTGGACCGCCCCCACTGCCCCCCCCCCCTTTACGCCGCCATTGGGGATAAGTAGTATTAAAAAAAAACAAAAAAATCTCATTCATAAATTCATTAAAATAAAAACAAAAATAAATTCTCAATATTAAAGTGCCAAATCATTCTCAATGATGAATGATGTATTAGAAAAATATATAACCAGTTTAAAATTGGTCCGCTATTAAAAGCTTATAAAGAGCGAAGAATATCAATTAAAGTGTCAAAGTCCATTATTATCAATTAAAGTGTTGATTAGTTCTTTTATGTTCCATTCTTGGAAATGAAATATCAACAGGTAAAACACGATGATATCATGGCTTCCTATAGATGATGGTATAACCATTTCGCATGTCTACGTCAAATGTAAAATACATAAACCGATGACAGGAAGCGCCCAAGCCTGGCGAGAAAATATACATTCCTATTTTTAATGTCAAATTTATTAACATTTAAATATTAAGAACAGACCACCTTATGTGGTTGCCGTGGCCCATATACATCTGTCCTCAATCTAAAATCTTAAAGATGGAATGCGTCATTACCAGTAAAAGGGTCTGCGGTTCTCGTCACTCACCGTACGAAACACAGCATCATCATGCTGTTTACGCCTGTATTCCGTGAATATTTCCTTGGTCTGATCGTAGCATTATGGCTGTGACCATAATTCAATCCATGTTTCGTGGTTCTACCACTTAATCAGCATCATCATTATTACAACCCGTTACAAGTTCTCTGCTGAACATAAGCCTCCCTATTTATTGTCAAAAAGAACGGTTCGCTACCCGTATCATCGACTATCTGCATGTTTCATCAAGACGTCTCTCCATATGGGCGGTCGCTTTACACTTTGCTTGCCAATAAGAGGCTGCCACACGAGAACTATTCTTCCTCATCAGTTGCCGGTTATTCAAGCTATAACGTAAAAATATAATAAAATATATGAAGAAGTATGCCAACATAATATATTGGGGCTGCGCAGCGAACTCGGTATCTAAACTGTACTTATGTGACTGTATGAGACCTAGAGTCTTTTTAGTCATTTTACTATAAATAGACGCTTCTTAGTACTAAATGGGATGAATAAGCTGGGAATGCACGCATTAGCGATCGTGTACCCTAGTGATCACACATTACCCGGCTTCTATTAGCCCTGGGTTCTTGTCCTAATATCGGTTAAACATTGCATTAAAAATATTCTGGAATGGTGGTGTTTTGATTATGTCTGTGTCTCTAACTCTAAGTTTACTAGGTGTTAGGTCTCTTTTCTGTCTAGGAGTCCGTCTGGGCAGGTACCACCCTCTTACTTGTTTCTTCCGCCAAATAGCAGTGCTTGCACTGCTGTTTACCGGTCTGAAGGGTATAGAGGGCCAGTATAACTTCAGGCTTTGAGTCATTCCATCGTAATCCTCAGACTCACGTCAGGTGACAACGCATCTCTAATATTTTTTGTTAGAAGATGGCAGCGGGTGTCCATGGACTGCAGTAGTCTCTTACCATCATGTTGACTCAGGGAAAAGCATAAGCTTTCAGTATAAAGTCCGCCTTTTGATCCTGAACTGTTTTTGTAAGATTGAATATAGATTAAATAAATGAATAAATTCGTTTGTCACTTAAATTAAAAAAAAAAAAACATGCGTGAGTGTCGTGGAACACTCGGTTAGAACGAAGTTCCTTTTGTAGTATATTATTATTGATAAACATATTACAATATTGATTAAGAAATACATATAAATGAATTACTAGCGTCTATTAAAATGAAACGTCATTTAAAATAATATTTCTTTCATGGCAAGATGAGAAAAAGTGCGAGGGAGATGGATATTATTCCATCTCGCACGCACTATAGTAAGGGTCGTGACAGAAAAATCTTACGCTTTTTGTCGGCTAGCCCCCATCCGCCAAATTCGTATCGTGCGATAAGGAACTTCGTTCCAAAAATGTTGCATATTTGTAATCTTACTGCATTACACAAGGCGCAGGCAAATTCAAACCAATCACTTATTTTTGCTCTATTGTAACTTCTTTTTTACCGCTGAAAGTGTATTTAATTTCTTGGTTGGTCAATTTATCGAACATAGTTTAAACAACTTTTTAACAACATTAATGTTTCTACATTACAGATGGAACTAAAATATCCAGCACTAAATATGTTATGATGTGGGAAAATATGAGCTCAATGTTGCGTTGCAACATTGAGCTCATATTTTCATGGGCTTATTTGATTGATTCAAAAACTTGTTAGGATAAATAAATTAAAATTAAGTTCTTATAGACAAATAAAATGTGATTGTGAGATGACATTCTTATTATAATAATGCGAAGAATACAGGAAAATTATATCTACCTTTATTATTATCTGATTAATACATAGATAAGATAATATTTATAGGTCTTACTCATAAAAACCGACGTCATTTTAAGAAATGCTTCAATAAAGATCATATCCATATCAGTAATGTAATTTTTAAGTGTGAGTTATCACACAATAAAGATCTCTGTTTATTTACCAAATAAATACTACGTAATGAAGGTCTTAAATAAGATGATCGCGCTATTAAACAAACTACAAACGAGCGATAATTTACTTTTAGAAAGATCAATATTCATAAGCATGATCACGTAATTTTTTTATAGGATAGGGTGACAAACGAGCACACATTCCACCTGATGGTAAGTAGTTGCTGTGATCCATAGACCTCTACATCTATCCTCAATAAATAATCAAAATGCAAATACGTTGTCACCTGTGAGGAATAAGATGGAATGCCTCTTTTCCAGTAAAAAGGGTCTCCGGTTCTCTACACTCACCGTAAGAAACACAGCAGTGTTAAGCTGCTATTTTACGCTGGTATTCTGTGAGAGCGTGGTCCTTCTCCGGTAGAACCGACCTATACTATTAATATAGCTGCAGCATGGCTCTAGAACGTATAAAATTAATATTAAAATTTTATAATATTATATATAAAATTTAATAATGTTTATAATTTTGACCCGTGTAGTGGCGGTTTAAAAATATTCACTACCCAATATCATCCCGTTGGTGTCGTAAGAGGCGACAAACGGAAACTGACCTATGAGATGGGCAGCAGAATATTTTAATAGCTGAATAAAAATGAGAAAACTGCGGTTGCCAACCGACTTTCCAAGCGAGACAACTCTGGCAAATATCCACCCTATGAGGTAATCTATGGGCGAGGCCTATGTTCAGCAGTAAACTTTGATAGGCTGTAATGGTATTGTAATGGGACCATTTTTTTATCATAGAGAGGGGGGACGTCACAAGATCTTTGTATAAACGTATCCTGTCTATGTATATATGATATAATACATGAATCCATTTTCGATAAATATTTTAATAGCATTTGTTCAAATACAATACTTAAGTTTGACGAGCCCGTTCGTGGGTAAGTGTTTATTAAATACTTCAAATACACAGAGTATTTGAAGTATTTACTGACTGTTGACGTGATACTCGCATACTGTACTCGAAGTTTGTATTATACATAAGTAAATTACCAGGAAGTCCAAGTAAAGTATTTGCAATACGTGGACTTCCTGGTTATTTACTATAATTTTTAATATACTCATATACTAACACTAATAACTAATATCAGTGCTAAGTATATTCAAAAATTATTAATAGAATTCAACTCTTTTTCAACATTTGAACTTAAGTCTTAGATTGAAAAAGACAGAAGTCGAGTTTTCTATATTAGTACCATCTTTCTTAGTCAGTGGGACTCCTTTTCAGCGAAGAAGTCTGTTAGGATTAGTATCAACCCTCGTACCATTTTTTGCCGCAAAACAAGACGTCATCCACGGTTTTCTTTTGGTTTGAAGCATAAGTAATCCCACCAAAAACATTTTCATGTGAGATGTTGCCAAGACGGGGCTATATGGCTCGCACTGTCAAAAATTTATTAGATCTCATGTAGAGCCAAGCTTCTAACTTTACACGTTCTGACTCTACAAGCCCTAACTACAAACTCTACGCCTTAGCAAAATTTGTGGCTTGGCCGTTTTGCTACTGTCACATGGGCGTAAGTGTAAAAATGTATTCACTGTTTATTACTTTTCTGTTAAACAATAGGTCTAATGAAGGAAAAATAAAAAGAAGAATAATAATTGATATAATTATATATATATATATATATATATATACATATATATATATATATATATATATATATATAAATAAATACATATATAAATGAGACAGGAAAAAAGAGAAACTAACATCCATGCTGTCCCACGACGGGACCGAAATGAAGAGGCAGGGGGCGTCATCTACAGTATCGGCAGCCGGTAGTAAAGAAACGACAAGCCACATATTTTAACTAAGGCGTAGAGTTTGTGAAGTTAGGGTTTGTAGAGTTAGTAGCTTGGCTGATAACTTTTTGATAGTGCGAGCCATATAACCTCGGCTTCGCAAAATTTTACATGAAAATGTTTTTGGTGGAATTTAGTTGTTTTTGTAAGATGTATACGACAATTTTTTTTTTATTTTGTTCATTTTTTCTTTCAATTTTGGGGTGTATATCTTGCACATCAGAGGTGCCTTTTTTATAGTTATAGCCCACTCTCTATCACTCTCTATCTTTGCCCTTTTTCTTTAATGGTTTACTGTTTATAATAAGCGATAGATCAGGGCGATACTTGGCTCTTAGGCGATTATATTCGACTACAGCTGACTGTTGTACTTTAATACTACTAATGTCAATATTTATAAGGTGAACACCTTAAAAATTAGTCACTATAGAGAGTGCTACATAAGCATGCCCACAAGTGAACGTTGATGATCCAATATCAATGAGAGCATTATTCAAATTTAGCCCTTGACTTTTATGTATGGTGATAGCATACGCGACAAAGATTTGAAACTGTTCACGGTGAGCGAACCCACTATACACCATTGTGATTTCCCATCTTTATAGAAGTTTTCTTTTGTAAATACTTGTCACCACATTTTAATTTTTAACTAAGTACATAGGTATAGTAATATTATTCGTATAATATAAGTATAATAATATAGTAATATTCTGAAACCTGACGAAAGCCCCATATTATCCACTTTTATCCCCTAATTTAAGGGGTTGAGGGATGATTTTTTTTAAAAACCTGAAACACGTATTTTTTAATTTGTAATAAGAAATCTGTGTACTTTACTTAATTTTCAGATCTCTAGCATGAAATTAACTTTGTACGGAAAACCCATATACAAACTTCCATCCCCTAATTTAAATTATAGGGAGTGATTTACTACAAATTCTAAAGCATGTATTTTATTATTATTATAAAGGATTAACAAGGAGAAATAAGGAGTCCCTATATCAATTTTCAGACCTCTAGCATCAAAATTTGCGGAAATCTCATACAAACTTCCATCCCCTAGTTTAAGGGTTTGGGGGATAAAAACTCCAAGTTTTAGAATTTTTTAGTTGTTTGTGTACCAGAAGGAAGTTAGCGTAGAACATTATTTTTTAAAATTAAACTGTATCCCATTTAATTGCTCCTTAAATGCTCCAGTAGAATCCGTAATTGCTCCAGGTGTATTACTATTAGATAATTTATAATTTATTTTGTTTAAATTTAATTATCGAAAATTTAATTTTGCTATAAAACATAAAATATCTACTTTATTAAAATAAACTGTATCCCAATTAATTGCTCCGTAAATGTTCCAGTAGAATCCGTAATTGCTCCAGGTCTATTACCATTAGGTAATTTATAATTATTAAAAAAAAAATTAATTATCGAAAATTTAATTTAGCTATAAAACATAAAATATCCACTTTTCGAATTAAACTGTGTCCCAAATAATTGCTCCTTAAATGCTCCAGTAGAATCCGTAATTGCTGCAAAGTAGATATTTTATGTTTTATAGCAAAATTAAATTGATAATTAAATAAAAAAATTATTATAAATTAACTAATAGTAATAGACCTGAACAATGTAGTTCTACTGGAGCATTTAGATCAATTAAATGAGATACAGTTTTATTTTAAAAGTAGATATTTTATGTTCATAACAAAATTAAATTTCAATAATTAAATATTTAAAAATTAATTATAAATTAACTAGTAATAGACCTGGAGCAATCACAATTCTACTGGAGCATTGAGATCAGTTAATGACGCCAATTTAAAAATATATTACCTTCATTTCCTTCTGTGACTAATATATATACAGCTTACATACCAAATTTCAGCTTTCTAGGACTTCAGGAAGTACCCTAAGAATTTTGATGATCATCAGTGAGTGAGTCAGTGACAAAATCAGGGTTTTTTAGATATCAATATAATCTAAAGTATAAGAGCTATGCAATTGAAACTTTATATGTTTAATAAGTCTACTATTGAAATCATATCTCGAGAATTCCTTTTATCTGGTATAATACAAACCCAAGGTATGAGGGTTTAAAAAAATGACGAAGCGCTTCGAGAAAAGGTAGGTAGTGCTTCGTTTTGGTTTGGTTGGCTCGTCTTGGCGGGAGCACTACCTTTCCCCCAGATAATAATAGGCGAATAAGTAATCAGAAACAATTACAAACTTCATAGTTTAAAATTTGAGTTTAGAACATATTATTATGTTACAGAAATTTCGACATATCTGCAGTAGAACCAGAGTAACCGACATAGCCCAACAAATCAGTAAGTTAAAGTAGCAATGGGCCGGCCATTTAGCTTAAATAACCGTCAATCGATTAGGTAAGAAAGGTTCTCGAGTGGCAGTCTTGTACCGGTAAGCGAAGTGTAGGACGACCCCCGACTACACCCCGAACGGGTTCCCGCCTTGTCATGGCGGGGAGGGGGGGGGGGCTTAGTAGCCGTTGCTTGGTCACCCGCGGTGAACAAAGAGGAACCCACTTCGCTGGCCCGAGGAGTAGGGCCGGCCCGAGGTGGTCGTTCCGAGTGGGCTTGCCTAGCCCACCCCGGATGTCCGTTGGTGGAGATGTGTCCTCTCCCCCTTTACGTCGCAGCCGAGGTGTAGTCGTGGTGGAAGAGGAGTGTTGATATAGCGATGCGCCACTCGCTTTATCCTCCACGACTCTGGCGGGGCCGCACCGCTGAAGCGGTGGTGGAGGGGCCGCGGAGGGAGAGGAGTCTTCGCGACTGAAACTTGGTTGGCGGCAGAGCCAGAGACCAGATCCGCCGCTGAGGTCGGGAAGGCTGATGATTACGACTTTCCTGGCCCCATGGCCTCCGCGCATTGGGCTCGGGGGGGCCTGCTGCACCGGTGAGTTTAGAGGCCGTGGAGGAAGGTGCGCCTCGTATTTCGGTGCGCCTTATCAAAGAAGGAGAAGAGGGAGGAGTTGTCCTCACCCGAGGAGGGGCTGCAATAGGGCGGCCAGCACCGGTGGGGTCGCGGATGTGTGCGAAAGCGTTCCCGTGACCCTGCCAATTTGGGGCGAAGGAATACCATGGGGTTTTAGTTTCTGCGAGTCCGACATAACCCGTCCTTGACACCACGAGGCGGGTATGCGTAGGCCCCATGAAAAAAAGGACGACCCCCGACTAGATAAAGTGACGACTTCGTAAGAGATGTAGAAAGTTGATGGATACAGGTAGCTCAGGACCATAATTTTTAGTATTCCGTGAGTGGCCTATGTTTACCAATGGGCTTTGTTTGTGAAAATGAAATTTTGGCGTATCGATGTTAGAGATAAAACTCGAGATTTTAACCGAATACCGGTCTAAGATATCATGATGTATAGTTAATAATGTCCTCCAGACCGAATTTCAGTCACGTCGGCCAGGCTTAGGACTAGCCATTTGTGCAGGACAGGATTATAGTGCACAGTGTATGCAAGCACAAGTGCACTCTCATTCACTCCTCCTGTAGTCCAAAAAAAAGTTATCCGACAAAATCGGAGAGAGATAAAGCGCCAGATCAACGGTTTTACGTTCTTTCCGAGGGACGGGGATGAAACACCGCCAAATTCCTGACTCCGGGCTGCTACTGACAATTTCTTGACAGAAAGACCTAAGAACTGATTTGAACTGGGATTCGAACCGCAACCGCGTTTACGACCACTAGACCAACGATCCTGTCTATGTATATATGATATAATACATGAATCCATTTTCGATAAATATTTTAATAGCATTTGTTCAAATACAATACTTAAGTTTGACGAGCCCGTACGTGGGTAAGTGTTTATTAAATACTTCAAATACACAGAGTATTTGAAGTATTTACTGACTGTTGACGTGATACTCGCATACTGTACTCGAAGTTTGTAATATACTTAAGTAAATTACCAGGAAGTCCAAGTAAAGTATTTGCAATACGTAGACTTCCTGGTTATTTACTATAATTTTTAATATACTCATATACTAACACTACTAACTAATATCAGTGCTAAGTATATTCAAAAATTATTAATAGAATTCAACTCTTTTTCAACATTTGAACTTAAGTCTTAAATTGAAAAAGACAGAAGTCGAGTTTTCTATATTAGTACCATCTTTCTTAGTCAGTGGGACTCCTTTTCAGCGAAGAAGTCTGTTAGGATTAGTATCAACCCTCGTACCATTTTTTTCCGCAAAACAAGACGTCATCCACGGTTTTCTTTTGGTTTGAAGAATAAGTAATCCCACCAAAAACATTTTCATGTGGCTATATGGCTCGCACTGTCAAAAATTTATTAGATCTCATGTAGAGCCAAGCTTCTAACTTTACACGTTCTAACTCTACAAGCCCTAACTTCACAAACTCTACGCCTTAGTCAAAATATGTGGCTTGGCCGTTTTGCTACTGTCACATGGGCGTAAGTTTAAAAATGTATTCACTGTTTATTACTTTTCTGTTAAACAATAGGTCTAATGAAGGAAAAATAAAAGAAGAATAATAATTGATATAATTATATATATATATATATATATATATACATATATATATATATATATATATATATATATATATATATACATATATAAATGAGACAGGAAAAAAGAGAAACTAACATCCATGCTGTCCCACGACGGGACCGAAATGAAGAGGCAGGGGCCGTCATCTACAGTATCGGCAGCCGGTAGTAAAGAAACGACAAGCCACATATTTTAACTAAGGCGTAGAGTTTGTGAAGTTAGGGTTTGTAGAGTTAGTAGCTTGGCTGATAACTTTTTGACAGTGCGAGCCATATAACCTCGGCTTGGCAACATTTTACATGAAAATGTTTTTGGTGGAATTTAGTTGTTTTTGTAAGATGTATATGACAATATTTTTTTATTTTGTTCATTTTTTCTTTCAATTTTGGGGTGTATATCTTGAACATCAGAGGTGCCTTTTTTTATTGCCCAATCTCTATCTTTGCCCTTTTTCTTTGTTGGTTTACTGTTTATAATAAGCGATAGATCAGGGCGATACTTGGCTTTTAGGCGATTATATTCGACTACAGCTGACTGTTGTGCTTTAATACTACTAATGTCAATATTTATAAGATGAACACCTTACAAATTAGTCACTATAGAGAGTGCTACATAAGCATGTAGAGTAGCTGAGAACGTTGATGACCCAATATCAATGAAAGCATTATTCAAATTTAGCCCTTGACTTTTATGTATGGTGATAGCATACGCGACAAAGATTTGAAACTGTTCACGGTGAGTGAACCCACTATACACCATTGTGATTTCCCATCTTCATAGAAGTTTTCTATTGTAAATACTTGTCACCACATTTTAATTTTTAACGAAGTACATAGGTATAGCAATATTATTCGTATAATATAAGTATAATAATATAGTAATATTCTGAAACCTGACGAAAGCCCCATATTATACACTTTTATCCCCTAATTTAAAGGGTTGAGGGATGATTTTTTTTTAAAACCTGAAACACGTATTTTTTAATTTGTAATAAGAAATCTGTGTACTTTTATAATTTTCAGATCTCTAGCATGAAATTAACTTTGTACGGAAAACCCATATACAAACTTCCATTTCCCTAATTTAACTTATAGGGAGTGATTTACTACAAATTCTAAAGCATGTATTTTATTATTATTATAAAGGATTAACAAGGAGAAATAAGGAGTCCCTATATCAATTTTCAGACATCTAGCATCAAAATTTGCGGAAATCTCATACAAACTTCCATCCCCTAGTTTGGGGATGGAAGTTTGTATGAGATTTCCGGTTTGGGTGATAAAAACTCTAAGTTTGTATGAGATTTCCGGTTTGGGGGATAAAAACTCCAAGTTTTAGAATTTTTTAGTTGTTTGTGTACCAGAAGGAAGTTAGCGTAGAACATAATTTTTTAAAATTAAACTGTATCCCTTTTAATTGCTCCTTAAATGCTCCGGTAGAATCCGTAATTGCTCCAGGTGTATTACTATTAGTTAATTTATAATTAATTTTGTTTAAATTTAATTATCGAAAATTTAATTTTGCTATAAAACATAAAATATCCATCCAATTAAATTAAAAAAAAAATAATTATAAATTAACTAATAGTAATAGACCTGGAGGACTTTACGTCGCAACCGAGAGAGACCAGATCCGCCGCTGAGGTCGGGAAGGCTGATGATTACGACTTGGCCCCATGGCCTCCGCGCATTGGGCTCGGGGGGGCCTGCTGCACCGGTGAGTTTAGAGGCCGCGGACGAAGGTGCGCCTCGTATTTCGGTGCGCCTTATCAAAGAAGGAGAAGAGGGAGGAGTTGTCCTCTCCCGAGGAGGGGCTGCTATAGGGCGGCCAGCACCCGTGGGGTCGCGGATGTGTGCGAAAGCGTTCCCGTGACCCTGCCAATTTGCGGCGAAGAAACACCATGGGGTTTTAGTTTGTGCGAGTCCGACATAACCCGTCCTTGACACCGCGAGGCGGGTATGCGTAGGCATTTCCCCATGAAAAAAAGGACGACCCCCGACTAGATAAAGTAACGACTTCGTAAGAGATGTAGAAAGATGGATGCAGGTAGATCAGGATATCAGACCATAATTTTTGGTATTCCGTGAGTGGCCTATGTTTACCAGTGGGCTTTGTTTGTGAAAATGAAATTTTGGCATATTGATGTTAGAGATAAAACTCGAGATTTTAACCGAATACCGGTCTAAGATATCATGATGTATAATTAATAATGTCCTCCAGACCGAATTTCAGTCACGTCGGCCAGGGTTAACGGAGACTAGCCATTTGTGCAGGACAGGATTATAGTGCACGAGTGTATGCACAAGCACAAGTGCACTCTCATTCACTCACTCCTGTAGTCCAAAAAAAAGTTATCCGACAAAATCGGAGAGAGATAAAGCGCCGCACCAACGGTTTTACGTTCTCTCCTAGTGACGGGGATGAAACACCGCCAAATTCCTGACTCCGGGCTGCTACTGACAATTTCTTGACAGAAACACCTAACAACTGATTTGAACTAGGATTCGAACCGCAACCGCGTTTACGACCACTAGACCAACGATGCAGTCGATGTATAATTATAAGCTATGAGGTACTGCAACTAGTTCTCGGGGATTGACAATATAATATAATAATAATAGGTTTCTCTAGTCTACTGAACGCATTTATCATCAAGTGGGATACTAACTGGTTTAGCACTTTATTATGAATAAAATAAAACTAAACAATTTGTATAACCGACTTCAATATAAATGATTAAGAATAACTCAAAAAATATTAATCAAACTTTGATCAAATTTATATGGGACCAGGTGAGAAGCACCAGCTTTCAAATAAAAAAAGAATCATCGAAATCGGTTCACCCAGAAAAAGGTTATGAGGTAACACACATAAAAAAAACATACAGTCGAATTGAGTACCTCGTCCTTTTTAAAGTCGGTAGAAAATGAAAAATTTCCTCCGTTCTACCATAATGCCTTCGAAAACGGATTTTGAGATATATTAATATAATGAAATGAAAATGACGCGTGGTGGTGGCGTAAGAGAATTTATCACCCTATATTGTCCCGTGGATGACGTAAGAGACTGTGGGATATTTTTTTTTTATAGGATAGGGTGACAAACGAGCACACAGTCCACCTGATGGTAAGTGGTTGCTGTGACCCATAGACATCTACATCTATCTTCAATAAAGAATCAAAATGCAGATGCGTTGTCACCCGTGAGGACTAAGATGGAATGCCTCTTTTCCAGTAAAAAGGGTCTCCGGTTCTCTACACTCACCATACGAAACACAGCAGTGTTAAGCTGCTATTTTACGCTGGTATTCTGTGAGAGCGTGGTCCTTCCCCGATCGAGCCGACCCATTCGTACTACAACTATACTACTAATATAGCTGCAGCATGGCTCTACCACGTAAAAATCCCATAAAGATTGCGATAATAGTGACGCGAGCAGCGACAAAGGTGCAAAACAATTTTTTCCCCCAAAGGTTACACCACCTCTGACGGGAGTGTATTATTATCCATCCATCCATTACGGCCTACAAAAGTCCACTGTTGAACATTGGTCTCCCCCATAGATTGCCATAGTTGACATGCTTGGCGAGCAGGTTGTCAACCGCAGTTTTTTAATTATTTTGAATTGTTATCACGAAGATGCTGCTGCCCGTTACCTGTTTCAATTTCCCTCTGTCGCCTCTTACGACACCCACGGGATGATATGGGGTATTGGATATTCTTACACCGCCACTACACAGCATTATCAATTTCCAAATAATTGCTTTTATAGTGGAGAATTTCTTTTTTTCTTCTTTTAGTAACTTGTTTTAAGAGGTCGTAATTAAAGCTGCGATTTGATAAAAAGTGAAGTACCCCTCTTAATTTATAGTCAACATAGATTTTAGAATTGTTATAACTATTTGTATGTTTTATCCGTAATATAGGACATTTTGAGTTATCTGCTAAAAGTGAATATTCTATTGCTATTTTATGTATTAGTTACGATATTGTGTATACACATACAAAACTAAAACAAATACTAATCCTTATTGTGTCTCTATTTATAATTTATGTATCATTTTAGTAATGCTATTTTATTAAGTGTCTGGTGCAACGATTAAAGCAAACTTACAACTGGAGAGGCCCACGTCTGTGGATATTTACGGAGTGATTTTTATGATTTCGCCAATAAGATTTTTTTAATTCGATAAAACTTTTTTATGTTAGGTCTTAATTTCTCGGATTATTTAGTATATTTTTTTATAGGATTAGTAATTTTATATGTTGATTTACCACGTGCTCTTGTTTTTCTAACTTGTACACGCGCCTCGTTTATTTTTAAATTGACATAGGTATCTTTTTTATTTTCAATCGATTTTGATGAAAGATACAGAAAATGTTAGCCGTGGCTTATCTCATGGATCAGTCTTTGTGGAGATTAGCGTAAATAAACACAGAGACAAACAGACATTAAACTGATTAAAATTGTATTATATGTATACTTACATGAACACGCTTTTATAACATAAGAAAATTATGTACATGTTACAAAATTTATTTATTAATATAAGCGATGACACTAATCAACCAAAAGTTTTTAGAAAAATAGTAATCAGTACATAAGAAAATAACTCTTAACCATCAAATCTTCAGCTTAGTTGATAAAATTATTTATTAAACTCATACTTATTTAAATATTATCGTAATTTTTTTTGTCAGAGGTTAAAAACTCTAGTACTTATAATAATGTGATATAATATTAGTACGTACATATGTATGCGTGTATGGCACTGGAACCATAAAACAGTGCCCAGTAGTATTCTTATAAAGATTTTAATTCAAATCAATCACAATATTTTATAACTAATTTATTTCTTGACGTTTTGTCTCTAGTTCCGGTTTCGGGCCTAGCTATAATAAGCTTTTTCATTGACGTACTTCTTCTCGTTTAGGTACATTGAAAAGGAGCCAACTTACAATTTATACATTTTACTTAACGATTTTTTACATTGTACAGACAACAATCAACTCCATACCATTTATCTGAGTACATTGATCTCTAATCACCTTTGTTTAGAGATCAATGTACTTAAATAAATTTCGAGTCCAAAGACAGTTAAACTATTCATTATTTTTAAGAATGTTCAGTTGTTTGCAAATAACTCCATTGTGGTTTTAAATTGTAATATAATGCAACAGAAAATCATTTTTATTAATACAAATATTGTTCTAAAGCCATTTGTGAGCCAACTAAAGCTTTAAAGTACAACTGGTTAACAACACTAACATCAATGAAAATAGGCTATTTGGAATCAAAATTACATTTTACTCTAATCAGGAAACTTGTGCTGTAATGATAATAATCAGAAAACTATGAATTCCCATTTGATAATGATAAATCCTGTGGTAGTAAATTTTAACAAAGACATGACTTTCAATAATAAATTACTGTTTATTTTTGTTTTTTATTGAATGTTATAATTTCAAAAGTCTGAACCTTCCATAGTTTTAGAAAACTTGTGTGTGACATACGGCGACAGGTTTGTGATAAATCCGAGCCCTATGAGTTAAACACATTGTGCCTAAAAGTTTTCGAATGCTAAGTTTTGTCTTAAGAAACATCAAAAACATCAATCTTTGAAAATAACCCTGTCTAACACTTTAATTTGAAGTGGAATACCACTACGAAGTTTACATAAAACGTATAGGATCGGTACCAAATCGCTTCCTTTGGCATCTCAGTTACCAGTGCAATCTAGTTAAACGCCTACCATCCTATAAAAATTGACAAAATCACTTTAAATTAAATAGCCTAAAAGATCCCTGCGTTCTTAATCGATATTCAGACTAGTCAATAGAGAAATCGATTGCCCAGTATTAACACAAAAATAAATGCACCAACTAGAACACCTAGACCTTCAAAATATTCACCTTTCGTGCCAAAATCATCCAAGAGCAATCGAGGCCATAACTCAACCTTGAACAGAATTCAACGTCTATTTATCCTCTGTTCAAAGATATAGATATATGAGTAGATATTTTAGCAATAGCATTTTTAATTTTAAGAAGTTAATACTCAACTCTATTCATCTTAAAAGTTAAAATTCTACAATTTTTTTGTGTATTCGTATTATAAGTTATGTAATTTTATTATAATTATATTATTTCATCGTCATGTTTCATTATAAATTGTTTATAAATAAGTAAAATTAGCTCGTCCACCATGCACGCCGTGGTAACCTACGAGTATAATTAAGACAACATTTAGTTTTTAATCCTAGAATAGAACTATTGTAACATAAAAAATTACGTATGTCTTGCTGGTTATCCGTAATAAAATAAACACAAACAAATATCATTTTTATGTATTATCAAAATAACTGGATTTATGAAGTGATGCGATAAGTTTTCGGCTTTACTACTTTTTAAGGAACATGAAAAATACTCGAGTGACAAAGTCTTATTCAAATTTATGTATAAAAATCTCAGTAAAATTTTACTAAATCATTAAATAAATGTTTGCCAAATGTTTGTCGGGTACCACAGAATTTACTATACCTGTATAAAAATAAAATGTATAAATATATAAACTATACATACCTGCAACAGGGAGTAGCGTTAGATGTTAAATTATTATTTACCATTCCGATCAAATCATTAAATGTATAAAAACTTATTGGTTTTTGGACGTCGGAAATTTACCGAAGTTCAAATGCAAATATATTTTTTTCTTCGTTATCCAAAGCATTTTTTTGGTTGTGACCTTAATCTTTTATTACATGTTAATGTCGTGTTTTTATAATGTTTAAATCTGTTTTAGACAAGCAATATATTGCTTGTCTACTCTACCTGACCTAGCTACTACTGAACCGCCTGCGTCGTCAGCGTGAATACGCTCACACCCTCTAAGCGTGGCGATCGCGACAAATCCTTTGTGAGAGTATTATCTTAGCTCCACTGACAAACTCTCTCTCAGTACTTCGGTACATTCATCCTTTTCTTAAAAATAATTTTCTTTGACAGCTGTATGGTCGCAAAACCCCTTACTGCTAAAGAAAATCTAATGCTGAGATGCAAAATCTGATTTGCCGCGGCTCGGACACACAGTTGTGGTATGGACTACAAATAATTGTTTTGGGTCTGCATGTTTGTCAATGTGCAATTTATGAATGTAAAACATCCCCATCATACATGAGAAAATCCTAGTTTGGAGAAAGATTTTATTAAACCAATTAAAGTTCGATTTATTTTTCCACCTTGAGTTTCTATTATGTAGCTGCGGATATTCTTATATCTGTTTCGCCATATCATCCCGTGAGTGTAGTAAAATGCGATAAAGGGAAACTGAAACAGGAGAAGAGCAGCAGCATCTTTCTAATAAATAACAAACAAATAAATGAATGAAAATAAGGCGCCTGCCTGGCGTGATAACTATGGCTAAATCCTCCCTATGAGGTAATCTATGGGAACAGGCAGTGATGATGATGATGAGTTTTTACAAGTATCCTATGGGATAATACTACTAATAATATGGAATAATACGTTATGGTGGGAAAATGAGGTACGGATAGAATTCAAGCAAATAAGAGAGCATGACTAGATTTACTAGCAACCAAAGCTGTTAAGTCTGGCGGTATAAATGATGAGTTAGAAAAAAAATCAGTATTTAGACGTCTCAATAAGAGAGTAAAACAAGTAGTTGTAAGAAAAAACAAGAAAGAACGGATAAGAATGATAAAAGAATATCTGATAACTTCCAAGTAAATATTAAAATGTTCTGGAAACCAAAACTCGTAAGAAATGCCAGGGAAATTGAAAACAGCTTAGAATGAATGCTATACGAGAAGAGAACGGCTGTATTCTGAATAACGAAACTTCGTCGTTCGAAGTTTAAAGAGATGGAAGGAATACTTTGAAAGCGTGTTTATGATTAAGGAGACGTTTGAATTAAATGAACTAGAAATTTCAAAAGAAGAGGAAAGAGATAGGGAGATAAGTATAAATGAAATAATGAAAGCAATGAAAAGCATAAAAGCAGGTAAGGCAGCCGGATATGATAGAGTATCACTCGAAATGCTAAGGGCTGGAGATGGATTGGTGACAGGTCTGCTGTACACCTTATTTAATTTATGTTGGAAAATGAAGCGGGTACCGAGAGACTGGTGCAAAGCCATTATAGTCCCAATATATAAACAGGACTGTAAAAACTACCGTGGCATCAGCCTGCTGAGAATTGTGGGAAAACTGTATGTTATGGTGTTAACTAAAAGAGTTATGAAAGACACCGATGGAAAAATTTGCTATGTACAAGCTGGATTTAGAAAGGGAATGGGTGTAGGGATCAAGTTTTTCCATGCGCATGACCACAGAGAAGTTTTTGGCCAAAAACCAGAAAGTGTTTTGAGCGTTCATGGACTTGGAAAAGGGTTATATCAGAGTGGACTGGGATGTATTATGGAAAACACTGAACTCATTTGGGTTAAGCATTGTGTTGATACAAGCATTAAAGTCTCTTTATAGAGATTCTAATGCTTGTATCAGGATCAAAGGGGCCTACTCGGACTGGTTTAGCATCCAAAGGTGTCGAACAGGGCTGTGTAGCTTCCCGTAGCTTTTTAATCTATTTATGGACAGTTGTTTGGAAACTTTGAAAGTTGGAGAATGTGTGTTAAGAATGGGTGAGTTAACCGTCAAATGCCTTTTGTACGCCGATGATCGAGTCATATTTGCGTCGTCGGCGGCCGAGTTGCAAATGATGCTTACATTAATGAACAGGTCATTAAAAGAAAGGGGAATAAAATTGAACGCAAGTAGGACGAAAGTGATGGTTTTTGAAAGAGGAAAAGTAAAACGATATTTAAAATAAGAATAGAATGTTGAGGAAGTGGATGAGTTTGTGTATTTGAGATGTGCTTATAGCTGGGATGGTAGATATTATAAGGATATAGAACGACGAGTGAACGCAGGAAATAGAGGAAATTAGGCTCTACACTCTATTGTAGGAAAACTGAATGTGTCACTAAAGACACATACGACAATTCACAATGCTGTCTTTAATGTATGGTAGTGGAAGTTGGGTGTGGCAGAAGAAACACGAGAGTAGAATAAATAACAGTGTGAGAAATTATGTGATAAGAGAAAAGTGTGGCTTGCAAGATGATGTTGTGACCAGGATTAAAAAAGGAATGTTTCGGTGGTTTGGTCATGTGGATAGAATGAATGAGGAAAAGTGACAAAGCAAACCGAAGTTGTAGAAGTGAACGTTAGAGTCGGGCAGGGACGCCCTAGACGAAAGTTTATTGACCAATTGGCGATATATTGAAGATGAGCCAGATTAAGGGTACCTTTAACTAGCGAGCACATATGCGTAGGTATATGAATGTAAAGGAGGCGAGAGAGGTGTATCAGGAACGTGCCAAATGAAAGAACGTAGTCTCTGCCTACTACTATAGGTGACATGCGTGAGTGTTTATGTATGTATTATGTATCCAATGGGAAAGACAAGTTTCTATCGTTGATTGTTATGGACTTAAATATGAACAATGATCATTGAAAATACCAGAAACAATGTCAAGAATATTTTAAAAACGTCGAAGTCAATAAACCTAATATATAGCTGTTTAACATTGAACAAAGATATGTTTAATATCCAACCTGTAACTTTGTTAAAACACAATATAGTCATCTTTCGAGATAGGTCAAACCTGGAGGGCTCTGAAATTAAACATACGACAGATTCCTGAAGCTGATCTGCGGGGTTAGCCAATATATAATCAACTCTAAGTCACGTTACTATCCCGGTAAAATTACTAATTATAGGGATTTTCTGTCAAGAAATGCTTACTAGCAGCCAGGATTTAGGTAGTTGGCTTTGTTTTCACCTCTGGACCTCGGAAAGCACGTAAAGCCCTAGGTCCTGCACCTGATCTCTCCTCCGGTCGTGTCAGATTACCGTCCCATCGCACTATAAGAGTGAAGTAACAGAGAGTGCATCTGTGCTTTCGCATTCACTTGGGCATTATAATGCTGTTCTGCGCTGATGACTAGTCTCCATTGAGACTGGTCAAAATGAAAAAAAAATCGGTATGGAGAACATTATATCATTAACATGCATTTTTATAGTTTTCTATAGCGTAAAAGTTCGGAGAAAGTCATCTTGGCTAACCCCGATGGTTCCGTACGTATTGGCTTGCCTTTCTAATAGACTACACAACTCAAGTTAAGAGGTTAATGAAGAATTTATACAATCACACACTATATTTAATTTAATGAGTATATAAGAGGAAGCCTGAAAGTAGCGCCAGTGGTAGAAAAGGTGAGAGGAAGCAGATTGGCATGGTTTGGGCATGTGATGCGGAGGAATGAAAGTCATGTCACAAAACAGTGTTGAATATGAATGTGGAGGGACACACGGGCAGAGGAAGGCCGAATAAAGATGGATCGATTGTGTGAAGAGTGATATGAGAATGAAAGGAGTAAGTATGGAAATGACGGCTGATAGAGAGGAATGGAACAAAAGATTTACTGCGCCGACCCCAGATAATGGAAATGGTTTAGAGAATGATGAATGATGACACACTATATTTAGCATGTTTGAAGCAATTCGATGTCCGTGAAGAGGACTACAATTTCACTGAGATCAGGTGCGTGAAAAAATCAGAGAGCGGCTACGACTGTTTTTTTGTAAGAAGGGTGACAAACGAGCACACAGAGTACCTGATGGTAAGCGGAAGCTGCGGCCCATATACAACTACATTTCTCCTCGATTAAGATTAAAAATTTAGATGCGTTGTCACCCCTGAGGACTAAGATGGAATCCCTCGTTTCCAATAAAAAGGGTCTCCGGTTCTCTACACTCACCATACAAAACACAGAAGTATTAAGCTGCTATTTTACGTTGGTATGTTGTGAGAGCGTGGCCCTACCTCGGCCGTGCCAACCCATTCTTGCTACAACCAAAGAGCTGCAGTGTGGCTCTACCACGTACAAAATTGTGATAAATCGTCAAATTTAATTAATATATAGTATATTGCGAGTCACTAGGTCAATTATAGCTGAAGGCATATAATAGGCCCCGAACTAGTGACGTTCTATTTCGACACGGCACAATTATTTTCCTCGCGGGTGCAAGCTACTGTTATAAAATAAAATTTGCTATTACTTGAGCAGCAAAAATTAGAGCAGCTCTCCTAGACAGCTATGGAAGTACAGATGGAATACGTGAACTCCGTAAAATTGCTGTCATTGATACTAAGCTCATGAAGTGAAACATTACAACCTCTTCACTTCAAGATATCATACTGCCGATAACGAATTGCTAATCTAATCCCTTTACTTGAAATAATTAATTACAAAAAAGTAAATTTTTACAAAGAAATTAATAGAAATTAGCAGAGCAGTAATTGATGTGTAAACATGATTTTGGTTTACAACCACCAGAAGCGCAGCGCTACACAATGTATAATGTGGTTGAGAATATGGTTTTATAATAATAATCTATTGCGACTTTAAAAACTTTAAAACATTCTAAGGCGCTGCGCAAACGTGGACACTTTTTGTTACCGACACGGGACACCATCACAGGTAACTGTAGTTGCTGTGTCCGGTAGCGGTAATCGGACACAGTCGCCGATTGCTACTTCTGGACACTGATAACAATTCGTTGCTTGTTTTCCGTCAGTTTCATCTTGGATGTCGATGGAGGAACATTACTTTTGCTTGTTGAGTTGATTACACGTTGACGTAGACGTTGTCGCCGTCAATATTTACAGGCAACCACGTCAATGTCGTCAACCACGTCAGTGCCGTACAATTGTAAGGAAATTTGCTTTGTGTTGCTTGTGTCTTCAACTGACGACTTAAAGTTTATAGTAGCTGCGCAAACCTAGACACAAAGTGTCTAGGTTTGCGCAGCGCCTAAATAGCTACCTGCGTATGACAGGATTATAGGGCCCGAGTGTGTGCGCAAGCTCAAGTGCACTATCTGTTCTCCATTCACTTACTTTCATAGTCCGATGGAACTGCAATTCCATACGATCGGATGAAGGCCAGGGACCAACAGCTATAAGTGCTTTTCAGGACACGAGTTTGAGCACCACCAACTTCCTGACACCGTTTTGTCACTGATAATTTTTGATAAATAAACTCAATAACTGATTTTTTTGGGTCAAGCTTGGATTCGAAACCGAGACCACATGATCAACAGTCACGCTTGCGACCACTAGGTCAACGAGGCAGTCAATAATAACAGTATGGCAAACGGGATATCATTCCACCTGATTGTAAATGGTTACTACAACTGCAGCCAACTTCAAACAAAATTACCGTAGATGGTTTGCTTTAAAAGCACACCTGTAGCCAAAAGATCTCGTTCATATAATACTGACTCTTTTGTTTTTCCAACCAATATAATAATTTTATTTATTTAATTGTTGTATTATTGAAATTATTATGTCCTAATCTTGTACGTGTTAGAGCCACGCTCGCTCATAATACCAGCTTGAAATAGCGGCATAGATGACGAGAACTAGAGAACAATTTTTATGATAGATGCATCTTATCTCAGTCCACTTGGATGACAACACATCATTATTTTAAATGTTATTCCAAAATAGATGTAGGTGTCTAAAAGCCACAGCATCTATTTAACATCAGATGGGCTATGCGCTCAAAATTTTTTATACTTTTCGCATACTTGAGTAATAAAATAGCTATGGTAAGGTATGGGATAATATTTCTTCTTACTGTGTTACCTATATCAAATCTATTATTTTTTTAATTAACAGCAAACAGAATAAAAGTCATTTAAACTATTAGAATTATAATAATTGCAATTAATAATTGCAGCAATTATTATAAAGTGTAGAATAAAATAATACTTCGCAGAGATGTTGTTAAATATAACATATTTATGAATAATAACTTATAACCTGCACAAACCGAAGGAGACTTCTTTACATAATTATTAAACTCTATTAAATAAATTAATGATAATTTGAACTATTAATTTTAAATTGAATTAAAATTGTATTTGAATTGAACTCAATAAAATCTGTAACATAAGTTTTATTCAATATATCCCATTTATTTATGATGATGATGTTAATTAATCATCGTCATTCATTAATCACGGGGTTCATTGGGTCATTCATTAATTGTTCTGTTAACTAAATGTGTATTATTATTCATTCTTAACAGCCCATCAAGAGTCCACTGCTGGAGACCTTTCCCATGTTTTGCCTCCTAGGGCAAATATTTGCCGTATTTGCAATGCTTGGCGGGCGGGTTGGCAACCGCAGTTTTTTATTGAACTTTTTATCATGAAGACGCTGCTGCCCATTTCCTGTTTCATTTGCCTTTGTCGCCTCTTACGACACCCACGGGATGATATGGGGTAGTGAATTGTCTTACATCGCCACTAAACGGTAGTCATGAAGCATAATTCATGACTGTCAATTCTGCATGAAAAATAAATTACAAACCTCAACTGGACAAACATTCCTCTAGTTGATTCAATAAACGAGCTTAATCCTTTTTAAAAGGCCGGCAACGCACCTGCAATTCCACTGGTGCTGCAGTTGTTCATGGGCGGCGTTCAACACTTTCCATCGGGTGAACCGCATGCTCGTTTGCCACCTCTGCTATATATATATATATATACTCGTAGCAGCATTTTCCTGAAAACAACATAAACCCACCTGCCAAGCGTGATAACTATGGCAAAATCCCACCTACGAGTGAGCCAATGTATGGTGAAGGCTCTTGTTCAACGGTGGACTTTTATAGGCTGTAATAGAAGTACTTGCAACGGCTTATGGTTCCATAAGCTGCTACTACCTCACTTTCTATTTTTCATCTTCTCAAATCAAGATGGTCTTTAGCATACGGTTTTTATTTTTTATTAAAGGATCATCAGTTCGCAATCCCAGCAATTACAGTAAATCCCTGCTTATACCAAGGCCTACGTACCGTTTTTAATTAGCATTTGGATAAATAGAATGTGATAAATTCTCAAAAACTTTTCTTCGTATAATTTTATTTTCTATTAGAAATTGAAACCAATATATAGTGTTATGGATGCAAATGCAGTGAACTTATATTACATAATCTAAGCATTCGCTATTTAGACATTACCCTTGTATGTGCATGAATGAAAAAGGAGAACATTACTGTTAGTTTATGCAAACTATTTAACGTTTATAAATTACTAAACCAGTTCAATAAACGAGGTTATACTTCAGAGATTTTAATGTAGTTGCCTATATACGCGGCAGTCTAGTCATTAACTTAAACTTGTCATAGACCGCTTATAAGGGTAAAGTAATTGAAATTTTAATAAAAATTAAGAAAATCCTTTTTGTTCGTGGTAGAACCAGGCTGCAGCTATATTAGTTGTAGCCTGAATGGGTCGGCTCGACCGGGGTAGGACCACGCTCTCACAAAATACCAGCGTAAAATAGCAGCTTAAGGCTGCTGTGTTTCTTATGGTGAGTGTAGAGAACCGGAAACCCTTTTTACTGGAAACGAGGCAATCCATCTTAGTCCTCATAGGTGCATTTTGACTCTTGGTCTTGTCTATGGGCTGCAATATCCACTTACCATCAGCGACTGGTGCTCGTTTGGCACACTTATTCTATATAAAAAAGCATACTAGCTTCTGAAGCCGGCGCTTTACACATAATTCTTCGATACACGTCTTTGCACCGACTTCAGAAGCAATAATTTGATTCTTTTTAGTTTTTTTATGTGGGTTTATTTTTTATTGAAAGTTTTATTAATCATTATTATCTTGATTTTACTGTTAAATAATTACATGTCCCATGGATTTCTGAATCTCTTAAATTTAATTAACGTCGATGCTGAGAAATAGACAAGTAAAATTTGAAATATAATAGAAATAACACGCCAAAGCTGAAGTTCGCTGGGGTTAACTGTAACATTGGGACATTAATTACTTCAGTCCTCTCATGACCACGGATGCTGCAAATTACTCAAAACGCCGGGAATATAAAACAAAAGAAAAATTATTCAATTAAATGTAATAAATCATCATAGAAAATGAAATAGGCATATGAGTGCTTGTTATAAGGATATTAATCAAACAGAATCCTAAAATCATAATAGACTTGTCAAGCAGGTTTAGCGATGATTCAAACCTTAGAGAACTTATAAATACTTTGTCTTTTAGAACAGCATACACAGCACAGATTCACGGTCCGAAGTAGTCGTTTTATATTTCCTGTGCCTTATAAATTAACGCAATGCGTGATAAAAGTATTATCGTGACTACGTTGTTAGTAGTTTTCTGCACATCGGTTATAGAATCAGGTAAAATAGTATTTTTGTTAAACGAAGCGAAATTTTTCTTCTAAACTCATCCGCTGTGATTTTTTGTGGGTTCATTTATTTATTTGATTATTTTAATTTAAACATTTTTATACATGATTATTGGAATGACATATATTTTAAAAACGGAAATTATATATATATAAAATATATATAATATCTTATATATATCTGATGTTTATATATATATATATATCAGATTCCTTTTTTTTCGGTTATTTAGTACCTGATATTTTAATATATTGTTCTAAACTACGCATTATTAAGAAGTTGACTCGGATCAGAGCTCCTTTTCTATCTACAAGTCGGGATACATTTTGACGAAAGGATTTGCCTATTACTTGCGTTAAGTAGCAGTACACATACTTTTACTTTTCTTTAAACCGTGTTCAATTATTAGTAGAAGATTCCATCTAGCGCACCTACAACTTACTTCAAACAAAGAAGGCGACAAATGCGTTGTCCCTTTGAGGTCTATGATAGAAAACACACATGCAATTATAATAGCTTTCTTTTAATGATACTTTAACTGGGCTGGGTTATGACATTCTCCTGTCCGATACCGACCACAGATTTATTCCTAATTATTTTACAAACTATAAATTGTACAGGAGATATCAAAATTGCAACAAGTCTATGTGCTGCCACAGAAGCATTCAATCGTCTTAATTTTCCCGTACTCGATGTAACGGTTATGGAGTTGAATAAAATGTTGTGTCAGAGACATGAAAAAAAAACCAACTTAATATCTAACCCTTTGTTTCGGTTGAGATTCGAACCAAGAATCTGCGGTTTAGTAGATAGCTTCCCAGGCCCAGGTCAGCAGTCTTGACAGTAAATATTATGCGTGGAATATTTTCAAAATGTTGAAAATATACATCCATGACCCATCAACTTAGTACAGTAACATAGTGTGGTCAATATCTAAATACTGTGGTCACAAATTTCTCAATTTTAAAGTGTTTTTTTAACAAAATCCTTAATATCTATGTCATGATTACAGTCACAAAACAAAAATATTAAAATATTTCTTGACGTCTGTTTCAAGTAATATGGTCTTATTAATTATTTTAGTATATCTTTTTTAAACGCCTGAATATTCACGTGGTTGTGGAGGTGTAAAATAATCCATCACTCCCTCTCGTTCATTGAGTACAATAACAGGTTACTTCGAGAAAAGAGGTGACTTAGATTTACGCACTAATGAGATGGAGGATGACGAAAAGGTTTTTAATTTTTTTCAATTTAGCTATACATTTTACAGTACCGTTCATCAAGAAGTGTAAGTCGGATGACGCAAAATGTACGAAAGAGTCCACGCAAGCAGCTATTCCGGCCTTTGCTACAGGCCTGCCTGAATATGGTGTCAAATCATTGGATCCTGTTACATTCGAGAAGATGGATGCCAGCTCAAACGGCCTAATGCTTGTACTGACCGATGTCACGGTAACAGGCCTTAAAAACTGTATAGCAAAGAAAATCAAGTAAGTTTTACTATTTATGATATTTCACAAATTTTTTCGAAATAATAATCGATCGTAAGTTAATTTTAAAAAATGTCTTTCAAATTATTTATTAAGATATGATAAAATTGTGTTTTATTTTTAATATTAGAAAATAGCTTCGGATTAATAAAAACGCAAACATAATAGCGAAAAATAGTAATGAAGTGACTAACAAAAACAGGAAATAAAAATAACATCAATACAATTATAAACAATTACAGAAAATTTTCATAAATTAGTTTTTGTTCCGGATTTTTAACACTTTCAATAATTTATATTTGTATTTATCTTTCGTTAACAATAAAATTGGCTTTTTTCATCATCTGCATCAATCGACTCTCATCACGCATTATCACCTCTTTGCTAATTTTGTTGACATCAAAACTAGTTGTTAATCAATAATGATTATTTTTATTAATATATTTGTTTATTTCAATTAATCTAGAGATGGATGCCTAACTTGTTGGTAGAGGCTACCAATCAGGAATTTTTCTTTTCGGTAACTTATTGATTATTCGATCTAAGTGACTGACAGGTTGCTAAATCAATCTTAGAAAAAGAAAAAAGACTACAAAGTTTGTTTCCTTAATTATTCTCCATCGGACCGCAAAAGTCCAATGCTGGTGTTGAGTCTCTCCTGTTGGAATGACTTGCTTTATATATATAGCTTCCCGTGGCTGATCTAGATACTCGTATTTTACGTCTTGCGGCAACAAGGTGGGTATACCGCCAATCATAAGAGGCCTTGAGATCTCTAGATTTCTTGCAGTCGTCTCTTACGACACCCACGGAGCAAAATAGGGTGATGGATTCTTTTACACTGCCACCACACGTTTTAATACAGGTGTATATTAACTTCATTTATTGTGTATGTTTGTTTATTAAATCCGACTTTGCTATACTACGATCATTTATCAATCCATTACAGTCTATGAAAAGGCCACTGCTGAACAGTCTCAGCCATAGATCGCCTTAGAGGTGGGATATTTGGAATGGTTGCCACGCTTGAAGACACGAAAGTTAGGAAGGTACCGCTGCCCATCTCCTGTTTTATTTCCCTCTGTTGTCCTCTAACGACACCCACGTGATGATATGGAGTAGTAGATTCTCTTAACCTGCAACAATACGGCTCTATATAACTGCTACAATATTAATGTTAGTTGTTAGCTGCACAGTTTTAGCCATGAATAAATCGAATTCAACTAAATTTGACCAAGTAGTGTGTAGTTTATGTTATTTTTTCACATACAATAAACAATTTAAATCATGTAATTTCATCTATTTTTCTATATTTTTATATCCTTTTATCAACTCAAGTTTAGATGACTTTTATTGAAAAAGGTAACATAAACCTACGATCAAAACTAAATGTGAATTTAGCCGGCTACTCTTAAGGATATGAATTACACTAACGTATGCCGGAACATATATGTTTTTTGGGTAATGCTATAAGTAGAAACTACACTGAAATATGACTGCTCTCCCAATGTTTCCCGTAAAAGCCTTAAGGCCGCGTGTACATTACAAGATATTAAATTCTGAAAGTCATGGCTGGACTCTCATATTTCAGGAAATATATATTAGCTGCTATATTAGCAAAATTTTATGCTTTAAACCTTTTGCAGACGAGATAAGCCCAAATCAAAACTTTTCATCAAATTGTTGTGCTCCGCCGATTTGGATGGTCAATATGAGATGAAAGGACAGCTTCTTATTCTTTCACTTGAAGGCAATGGTCCGGTCCACGTAAAGCTAAGTACGTAAATGCCATATTTTACCCGCGTGCGTAAAATTAAATAAATTTCATATTAGATAATCAACAAACGAGAAAAATATATAAAAATATTAACATGTTGAATGTTGTAGCACATTATATCTTTAATGTTAAGTATACCTGTCTAATAAAATTCCTAGAGCACATTTTCTCAATAATGCGAATGCTTACTGTAAGTTAAAGTAAAGTAAGTTTTAGTTCTAAGTAACCCTAAGTTCTAGCAAAGTTGTTATCCGAATATGCCGAAAGAGAAGCGTGATCAGCAATGAATATAAAAAGTGACGTAGTTTTCATTACACCCTTCTTCGCGGTTTCCTTAAATTTATTGTAAGTTAAAGTAAAGTAAGTTTTAGTTCTAAGTAACCCTAAGTTCTATTAAAGTTGTTATCCGAATATGCCGAATGTAAAATATTCGTAATAATTAAATTTCAAACAAATATCTGCAAGATTTTTTATCATCATTTCTTTCAATTTATGAAATATTTAAAATATTTAATCAATTGAGTTAAAATTTCTATAAGCCGGTTCAAAAACAAAAATCAAATTAAATTTGTAATTTAGTTTGATTTTTCACGGCATCATGTAATTTTTAATTTTATATTCCAGGACAAATTGAAATCAACGTAGAAGCAGATTTAGAAGATCAAAACAACAAGTGGAAAATCAAGCACTGGCAACATTCTTTTAATTTGAAAGGCGAATCAGAAATAGTTTTCGAAAATCTTTTTAGTGGCAACAAAGATTTGGGTTCGTATTTAATAATTATAGTTTAACGCAATTCCCCTGGTTTGCAATTGTTCATGGGCGGAGGTACCATCAGGTATTTCAATTGCTCGTCGCTCAAATATAAAACATGCTTTATCCTATTGGTTTCGCTATTGTGGTATTTTAAAGATTTTTTTATATTTTTTTAATAATAATAATCTTTATTTTCCATATATATTAGTTAACAATATGTCTATTTATAAACTACAAAGGAATATTTTATCTTATAACATGAAAAATAGCATCCATTGCCGAACTAGGCCAAAACCTGTATTTCAGCATATGGCGCCACTCCCCAGACATAACAAACATAAATTATTTATTTATATTATGGAAAAATTATTAAAAAATTAGGAAAAAATATTGTTTGATGATATTTGATAATTATTTTATTAATATGCGATTTTTATAATATAGAAGTACGCGTTACAAATAAGCACACAGTACATTAATGTACTAATTAATGGATGACCTGATACAACTTACCTTACGTTGAATAACAATCAAATGCAGATGCGTTGTTTCCACTGAGGACTAAGATGGAATGTACCAGTAAAAAGGGTCTCCGGTTTTCGTCACTTACCTTACGAAACACATCAGGATTATACTGCTTTTTCACGCTGGTATATAGAGGCATTTTCCCGGTTTATCCAGACCAATCGTGCTACAGCTATAACACCTCGTCTATAATCAGGAGTTTATTGTTATGTTGCTTGCTTCAGTAAAATACATCCAATAGTTTGAACAATAATAACATTTTCTTGCATATTTATATTTATTTAAAGAAAAATATTAAGAAAATATAAAATAACCCTCTTGGATGACATTGAAGGTCTGATTTAACAAACTCTTTGGTTCGTCAGTGAACTTATTTATACACATATACCTTGAGTAGACCATATTTTTGACGCTTAATGGCGCAATGAATACCTTATTCAGTTTCTATTAAAATCAATATTGTATAGTATTTTCTTCTTAAGCAAAAAAAAAAACCGAGCTTGCAATTGTTTACGATAATAATTAGTTAACAAATAGGAAAATCACAACCAACCCTCTGAACGAAATGGGTCTCTTTTTATTTTATTTTTATTTTTCATTTGAAAAAGGATAACATAATAATTTTGTAATAATTATATACATTATTTTCTTTTATATCAAGTTTAGTTCAAAAGATCTAACATAAAACTCTTACAGTACGTTCAATTTATTTAGTAACTATTTGCACACCTTGTATTATTCTTAATTAACTAAACCACAAAATTAATATAATCTATAAAATTTATTTTCAGCTAGCGCAGCTCAAAAGTAATAGCCAAAAGTGGAAACGATATAATTTATGAAGTGGGTCCTCCAGTAATCAAAGCCGTCGTTGGTCAAGTCGTTAAAACAGTCAATTCATTCTTCCACGCTGTGCCTGCAGACGAACTATCTTTAGACTAAACCTTTATTTTAATTTTATTAAAATACATTTATTAAAAGTTACTTGTTTGGGGATTTATAATGTTTTATTTTATTTTGCTTATTTGGATATTAACTTGTGACTGATAACGTAATTCTTCTTATTTTTAATATTGAACCAAACCACAGGTGCATTTACAAAGAGATTTACGACCTATACATATTAGTTTTATCTTTTAGTGAACTTTTATTGAATATCACGTGTACACGACAAATACTAAGTTGCAGTACTTTTTATTTTGCCTGGGAGTCCATCTGGGTACGATCAACCTCTTACCTAATATATCTGTCGCCAAATATTAGTGCATGCACTGCTGTGTTCCGGTCTAAAGCATATACAGAGTCAGTATGATTACGGGTTGCGAGGCATTTCATCTTGGTCTATAGAGATGACAACGATTCTGAGGCCTTCTTTATTTAAAGTTGGTTGCCGGTGTCCATGGGCTGCAGTAGATACAATCAAATGGACATTAATTTTGTTGGTCACTCCAATTTTATAAAAATCATTATACGTGGATTGCTTTGCGTGTCTAAATTAATAAGCGTAATGCGTTTGTACATTTAGCAGCATTTTGCAGCATCCAAGTGATCAAAATATTAAATTGAAAGAAAGAAAGAATATATGTTTCGACAAGTAATAGTAACGCCTTATAAAAATTACAAGTAGGAAGTCATGAATTAATTAAATTAAAAATAATTATTAAGACGATGCAGAACAAGTCGAATCTTGACTTATTGTAGGAAATCAACAAGTGAATAATATAATAATAATATAAAACTGCAACAAAAAGGGGAAAACATAAGAGAAAACTCTCATCTAGTTTTGTAGGTTTGGAAGACAGTATAAGTGCTTGTTTACGTAAAACAGAGGGCGCAGGGGCGGCAGTCGGCGCGGTGGTTTTGGCGAGCTCGTGTTCACGTTGGCCGCCAGGCGTTTGCGCGAGTGTGACGGATTGTCAGAGGTTGTGAACATGGACAACGAACCTTTTAATAGAAAATTCTTACTTAAAGTCGGAGATGACAAAAAGTAGAATTGGTGTGCACGACATTAATAAAGAAAGAGAACTTTTGCGTCCTGATCAAGGGTGAATCGGGATGTGTCACCAGGGTCTGGTGACACATCCCGATTCACCCTTGATCGGGACGCTAAGATCGGGACGTCCGAGATCTAAAATCGGACGTCCCGCGCAAATCGGGACACCTGGCAACACTAATGTGTATAATCTATGCTATCTTGGCTATGTTGTAATTTCCAGTTGAGATTATATTGCTTTTACTTTCGATTATTGATTTTATTGTTGTGTTTTGTTAAGTGTTTGCTATCTGTTGATTTTTTTTATTTAAATTTAAAATGCCAAAACGAACAAAAAATTATTAAGGCGAGTCAAGCGGGGGGTTAGTCATTCGCCTTCGAAATTACTTTAAGCGAGAACAGCAAAATGGCGGAATAAATATATAATTATTTAATTCCTTTTTCCTAATTTTACCACTTTCTCTATTTATTTTTATATTTGTTTATTGTAGTACATGAATCGTAAGCTACTTTCATTTATTAGGATTAGATTATAGATTTGGATAACTGATTATTTATTTTGGAGTATCGAATTCGTATTAATTTCGATATATTTTAAATGTTATATTTATTTTATAATTTAATAGACAAAATATTAAACAACAAAAGCAATCATGTGCTGTTGTCGTTTTTTTTTCGTCGTCAAAACGTCAATAATAAAATGTTGGCCCTTATCCTACTACATCATGCAAAACATGACGATATATTAATATTTATCACGCGATATATATGGATACTGTTTAAAAATACCGATTTATTTTTTTCAATTTCCCATCTCTATGACTGAGTAAGGGCGTAAAATCAATGTAGTGTAATAACTGACGTCCCTAATTAGAGAATCGCGAGTCAATCGCCGCTAGTTCCACGTGAACACACATAAATAACTTCATACGTTTGATATTGCCGCGAGCGTGCCGCGCGCGATAGTCGCCAGCTTGTCCGCTACATCCACCACACCTGCGTTTTGTACGTGAACACTTGCATATAATGCTATGTGTTTCATATTTCGTGACCGCGCTCGCTACCGCGCCCGCGAGTTACGTGAACATCACTAATACTCTTGTACCTATTATTTATTGACTAAAATGTTTGAAATAATGGACGCAAATAACTCTATCTGAATGTCGCATCATATTTGAAGGTGTCCCCAAATGCAGCTGAGCAAAACGCAGCCAATGGGTAAAAAGAAAAAAAGTTTCACAAGGAAGTAGGGCTCCTTTTTTGATTAAAAGTTTTATTATTTATTTACATATTTATGACCCATGAATTTCTGAATCTCTTAAATTTAATTAACCCCTGTAAAATCTATAATATAAAAATCAATTGCTGTTCATTTGTCTCGCTAAAACTCGAGAATGGCTGGACCGATTTGGCTAATTTTGATCTTAGAATATTTGAGAAAGTTCAGGGAAGGTTTAAACGGTGAGAAACATGAATAATAAGTAACAGAAAATACTAAAAACGACAATTTAGTTTTCCAATACAACATGTACACACAAACATGTAAACATATTCACACACTGCAGACTTCCCGGAACGTCGGTGCTTCACGTCAGCTGAACATATTCAAGATCGTCCCCGCCACTACATCAGACTTGATAGATCACAAATCCTCGCAAAAGAACACCGATTCCTACCAAGGATGATTCGCGAGGCTATTGAAATTAAAAAACATCCTAATTTCAATAGAGAAGATGGATCTGTGCTGCCATCTGCTTGGGATTCTATAATTAATACAATTAAATCCAAACCCAAGCATACCACTGCAAGACTTCAAGATACTGTAAGCTCATTCTGCGTAGATCGGACCAAAAATTAATATTCAAAAACTGAAGGTAGCCGGGCTAACTATGACATTGGGACGTCAAACACCGCAGTCTCCCCCGTGACCATGGGTGCTGTATAGCACCCGAAACTTCGAGAATTAAAATAGTAAATTAAACGCGATAAAATCCGTAAAAATAGTTTTATTCAATGTGTAGTGTTCGCGTAAATATAAGAAATAATTATAAAATAAATAAATTTCAAGACAATTAATAAAATCTATCATTAGTTTGTCAGTGCGCGAGAACTTTTATATTGTTATTGTTTTAAAATGCCAAGGAGAAGACGACCTGACTTACGTCGTCAAAGTCAATAAAATGTGCGACGAGCTACCTCACGTTCAAAACGCACTGACGACCAGCGGGAGACAGATAATAATAATATTCATATTGTTATGGCAGAATTACTTACTTACTTACAAACAACCATTGAAGATCTTCCCAAAGCAGTGGAATGTATCAATAAGGATCTGGCATGTATTCTCGACTGGAGTCGTTCTTATGGGTTAACGGTGAACCCTTTAAAATCCCAAGCCATAATTATTGGGAGTTCAAGAATGATTTTCAAAATAAAAAAAATGTCAACTACAACCCGTTATATTTAATGGAGTTCCTATTCCTTATAATGACGCTGTCAAAAATTTAGGTATCCTTTTGGATTCCAGTCTTTCTTGGACTCCCCAATTTAATGCAGTGAGCCGAAAAATGTTTGCATCATATGCTTCACTCCGGAGGCTTAACTATTTTTACCTATTTCCACCAAAATTACGCTTGCACAATCTTTAATACTCCCTATCCTTGACTTACTGACATTTGTTACTTTGATATCACCGAAGAGTAACTTAACAAACTTGAGCGACTCCAAAATCTCTGTATACGGTTAATATTTGGGCTTCGTAAATATGACCATGTCTCAGAATACTGTACTAAGCTCAAGTGGCTCCCAATCCGTTTTCGTCGGAATACTCATATACTTTCTGCTCTCTACTGCGTCTTATTTAATATATAAAGTCCTTCCTATCTAAAAGAACGTTTTAAATTGCTCAGCTCCTGTCATGATTTTTCCATACGATCCAAAGAAAATCTTTCCCTCCAATGTCCTGTGCACTCCTCGACTTATTATGACAAATCATTTTCTGTTCTTGGAGTAAGACTTTGCAACTCCTTACCCCAGTCAATTAAAATTGCTCCTTAAAAGTGATCCTTAAAAGTGTTCCAGAAACAGGTTAAGGAATACTATTTGTCTCTCTAACCCCTCTCCCTTCCTCCGCTTAATTATGGTCATTGATCTACCTGAAGAATGTTGTCTTTTTAATGCATAAGTTTGTATCTTTTTTTATATTTTAAGGCACCCTAGCCATTGTTCTTTTTTTTATTTATTTCTTCTTCTGGATTGTCTGGAAGAGATTGCTATGTAGCAATAAGACCGCCCTTTGTATTTTCCTCAATAGTTGTTTATTTTTTCTTTTCTTTATTTTTATCTTTTCTTGGTGTACAATATATTGTATTGTATTGTATTGTGTATTGAATTGCAAGCTCACATCAATGTGGAATGTTGTAACTCCGTCAAATCGATAAAATATATATGTAAATAAGTTAACAAAGGTAGCGACATGGCCGTATTTGCTGTAATAAATGCAAATGATGAAGTATCTCAGTATCAGATGTGTCGCTATATAAGCAGCAACGAAACTATTTGGCGCATATTTTCATTTGCGATCCACGAAATACATCCTACAGTAGTCCATTTAGCAGTTTATCTAGAAAATGGCCTACGAGTGTATTTCAACAAGAGAACGCGGCGGATAGAGCGGCACGTCCACCATCGACCAAATTAACAAGTTTCTTCTTAATTTAATGATTTCTTATATTTACGCGAACGCTACACATTGAATAAAACTATTTTTACGGATTTTATCGCCATGGGTGCTGTAAAGCACCCGAAACGTCGGGAATTAAAATAGTAAATTAAACGCGATAAAATCCGTAAAAATAGTTTTACTTCTTCTCAATTTGTCAAACAGATGTTTTGCTCGCACTTTGCTGTATGCTGATATGCCACGCTATTACACGTAGAACGCATCATCGAAATAGTTTCAGCGTCGGAAACAAGGAACACCAGTTGAAGGACACCCAAAGGTATTTGGCTCAGATACTCTAGATCGTGGCAATATACCCCCCAATGAATAAAGTTACGAAGAGACGGCCCCCAGTCCCCGGCGGCCCCGCTATTCTTGGCTACGGTGGCGACCATGGTAACGGCGGGGCAGGGGGTGCTAAGAATATCCAGTAGAGGTTCGGTTGCCACCTACCACGACACGACCTGGCAACTTATAACGCACGCACCCCGAGGACTGACGAGAAGATCCTGGAGCTGTAAGAAGAGATAGACAAGTTGCGCTGGAATATTGTAGGATTATCCGAGGTCCGAAGAGAGGGGGAGGACACGGTAATCCTCGAATCCGGCAACTTGTTCTATCACCGGTTCTATAACTTGGTCTCCCATCTGTCCCAAGGAGGTGTCGGATTTATCGTCCACGAGTATCTCGTTAACAACGTTGTAAAGATTAGGAGTGTGTCGTCGTCGACACACTTCTAATCTTTACAACGTCGCCGTCGTGGGTTGCGTACCTTATACTCAGAATCACCAAACGGTATTCGCTGAAGGTCATACAGGTTTACGTGTCAACCTCGTCACAATCCGATGAGGAGGTGGAGGAAATATATGAGGATATCTCTAGAGCCATGCATTCCTCCAAAACCCACTATACGGTTTTAATGGGAGACTTCAACGCAAAACTAGGCACAAGAGAGAACGGTGAGCTAAAAGTAAGGAAATTCGGAATAGGGCAACGGAACGCAAGGGGCCAGCAGCTGGCTGACTTCATGGAGAAAAAGGGACTCTTTATGATGAACTCTTTCTTCCAGAAACAGCCCCACAGGAAGTGGACCTGGTCGAGCCCCGACGGTTCGACAAAAAATGAGATTGACTTCATTATGACGACCAGACGACAACTGTTTAGTGAAATCTCAGTGATCGCGAGGGTGAAAACTAGTAGCGATCACCGAATGATTAGAGGTACACTGAACCTAAACGTTAAGTAGGAGAGGTCTGGTCTAATGAAGTCAACGCTCCGTCCCCCTCGTGCTCTAGTCAAAAGTCCCGAACCCTTTCAGCTCGAGTTACAAAACCGTTTTCCGTGCCTAGAAGATTGCAATGAAGTGGACGATATAAATGATAAGCTCGTGGAAACTGTCCATGCGGTCGGAGCTAACTTCTGCAAGACCCGCCGCATAAGAACACAAAACTCTCCGATCACACTCTTAATCTCATGGCTGTTAGACGGTAAATGAAGCTGCAGTCTCCAACAGATTTGGCAGCATACAGGCAACTGAACAGACAGACCTCCAAATGCATGCGGCGGGACTTAAGCAACTTCAATACAGCTTGTATTGAAGAAGCAATCGAGCGGAACCAGGGCTCCAAAGTCTTTGCCAGAGAACTGTCTACCAGAAAGAGCCAACTGTCAAAGCTGAAGACAGAGTGTGGCAGCATCGTTTCCGGACACCTGAGATTTTGAGTGAGATTGAAAGGTTCTATGGGCAGCTGTACACGTCATCGTTGGAGCCACACGCAAGTGTGAGTAAGGATCCAAGAGCGAGTCTTATCCGACACTATTCCGAAGGTATCTCGGACGTCAGTCTGAGCGAGATGGGCTCCAGCACCTTAAAAACGGCAAGGGCCCAGGTGAGGATAGAATTGCAGCGTAGCTTCTGAAAGCGGGTGGAAAACCAGTACTTAACGTCCTTTAGAAGCTCTTTAATTCCGTCCTCAATGGTGGCACTACTCCGGAGGCGTGGAGCAGAAGTGCGGTGGTCTTGTTCTTCAAGAAAGGCGACAACGCTCTCTTGAAGAACTACAGACCGATTTCCCTTCTGAGTCGCGTCTACGTGCTGTTTTCGAGAGTCATTACGAATCGTCTCGCATGCAGACTTGACGACTTCCAGCCTCCTGAACAAGCCAGTTTCCGAAAAGGCTTTAGCACCATAGACCACATACATACTCTTCGGCAAGTTGTACAAAAGACCGAAGAGTACAACTGCCACTTTGCCTTGCGTATGTGGACAATGAGAAAGCCTTTGATTCCGTCGCAATTTGGGTGGTATATCGAGGTGCTGAAGTGTTTGTACAGTAGGGCTACGATGGCTATCCGAGTACAGAACCAGAGTACGAAACTTATCCAACTGCAGAGAGATGTAAGACAGGGTGACGTAATATCCCCGAAACTCTTCACCGCTGCATTAAAAGACGTTTTCAAGCTACTGGACAGGAAAGGATACGGTATTGACGTCAATGGCGAGTACATCACTCACCTTTGATTTGCAGACGATATAGTCCTTATGGCAGAATCGCTGGAGGACCTAAGCACTATGCTTAATGACCTAAATAGTGTCTCCCAACGGATAGGTCTCAAGATGAACATGGACAAAACAAAAATCATGTTTAATGTCCATGTCACACCTATGCCGGTATTTTTTGGAGCACTAAGCTCGAAGTTGTTGACGAATATGTTTACCGGGGACAAATAGTCTGACTAGGTAAGTCCAACTTCGCCCGAGAGGTCAATCGACGGATTCAACTCGGCTGGGCAGCGTTCGGGAGATTACGACCCCTCGTCAGGCATACCTCAAAACCTCAAAACTAAATTGTACAACCAGTGCGTGTTGCCAGTGATGACATATGGAACTGAGACGTGGTCCTTCACTGCTGGCCGTATGAGGAAGCTCAAAGTCGCTCAGGAGCTATGGAGAGGGCTATGCTTGGGGTTTCTCTGCATGATAAACTTAGAAATAATTCGTTTGCTCGAATTAATTATTCAACGAGTCAAGGATAAGCTAGTAACGGAATACGACAGGTGCACCGTTCCACGCCAGAGCCAAGACTGCCTTCACGGCGGCCGATCCGTCCGTTTTATACAAGAAAACCAAGTAACTAGACACGGGCGTCACTGCAGGTGCAATGGCGCAGGTGTACGGTGCACGTGTTGTTTACAAGAATTCTGTCTAGCAAACACCAGCGCATACGCACGTGCAATGGCGCAGGCACCGTCATGTGCGATACTTTGTACTTTAGCTAAGAAATAAGTTGCAGCGCTTAAGGCCGCTGGTTCGAAACCCACAGGGAACAAGTATTTGTATGTCCTAACAATAATTGTTCCAGATCTGGATGTTTGAAATTTATGATTGTAAACTGACACGATACAGAATAAATTCTTAGTGTGGTGGCAATTAAAAAAAATGTGCAACAAGTCTCAACAACTCAAAAACAAGATTTCAACCATTCAATCGTCTTAATTATAATAATATTGATATTCAAAATTATCGTCCAATCACCTTGATACCTATTCTGGCCAAAGTTTTTGAAAAATGTATGTATAAAAGAATAGTTTATTACTGTGATAAATACCAGATAATTAAAAGCGAACAATACGGGTTTCAAAAACACAAATCGACCTCACTTGCCATGTTTTCATTAGTAAAAACAATACTTAGTTACAAAAACAATAGACAATTGACAACAGGATTATTCTTTGACCTCTCAAAGGCCTTTGATTTCGTTTCACATGATATATTATTGCAAAAATTAGAGACAGCTGGGATCAGAGGACTAGTACTTCAGTGGTTATCGTCATATTTAAATGGCAGACAACAATGTGTTATCATTGATAAAATAGATAAAAACAATAACTTAACATCTTATTCATCTGGATATAAATATAATAATTTCGGCGTTCCGCAAGGAAGTATATTAGGACCGATTCTTTTCTATTATATATTAATGACATTGTTGACATTACGAATCATAAATGTATTCTGTACGCTGATGACATTTCAATTATTGTGACATGTAATAAAAATAAAAATACAATTAGAAATCATGAAGATGACATTAATAATACAATTGACACACTAATAGAATGGCTTGACATAAATAATTTGAAAATTAATCTAGATAAATCCCATTATATACAATTTAATAAATTTATCAATTCCAATCATAATATGAAATTTAATATACTAAAACTAAAAGAAGCTACATGTACAAAATTTCTGGGAATAACGTTAGATGAAGATATAAACTGGAAAGAACAAATAGATAACGTATGCAGTAGAATTAATAAATTTGTATATGCCCTTAAACATGTCAAAAAAATTACAAATATTAAAACGGTAATTGCAACTTACCACGCATACGTAGAGTCTATTCTACGCTATGAACTTATAATATGGGGTAACGGTACTGACCGTAATAGAGCATTCGTTGCCCAAAAAAATGTATTCATGCAATATGCGGGATATCGCCAGGGGAATCCTGTAAACCGCTATTTAAAAGACTTGGTATATTACCCCTCCCGTCATTATACATTTATGAAGTTGGCTTGTTTGTTTTTAAAAATAAGTCATTATTTGTTAAAGCAAGTGATATATATCCTCGAAACCGACGTGACCCAGACAAACTTATCCTAGATGTTATTCCTAGGCTCGTTAAATATAACAAAAGCTGCCTAAAAATGTGTGTAAAAATATATAATAAAATACCTAAAGAATTTAAACTATTAAGTGAAATACTATATAAGAAACATTTGTATCATTGGTTAAAAATTGAATGCTTTTATGACTTAAAAGATTTCTTTTGAGATTAATTTTCTGAATTTAAATAATTATTAATATTGTCTAAACATTTTAAAATTATAATTTGCATGCTATTATTGGCGAAACACGACTGCACTATATATATTGTAACATCTTTTTATACCGTGATTCTTGCAAATAAAGATTTATGATTTATGATTTATTATTTACCCATACTGTATGTAAAGGTTATGAAGTTTATTTAAATGTTGTGTCAGAGATATGACGAAAATTGTAATATATCTAAACCCAAAAACTAATAGCCGTTTGTTGCGGCTGCGATTTGAACCAAGAACCTGCGATTTAGTAGATAAATACCCAGGCCCAGGTCAGCAGCCATGATGGAAAATATTATACAATTACTATTGAAGTATTTTTACTTCTATAAGAGAGACGATATCGTACCCAGAATTAAAATTTTATTTTTATTAAATAAACTGTTATCAGTATGATGTTTCTGCCCATCCCTCTTTTAGTTTCGCTCTACCGTCACTCTACGGCCTACACAGAAACGGTAGAGACAGATCCCAAACAGAATATGGACCCTACCTACTAATAAAACTCGTTTTCATATGGATATTATATAAATTAGATGTACAGGCTGTCCTGAAACTCAACGTCAGGCGGGTAGGAGCTGATAGGCCAGGTTATACCAGTTTTGGAAAAAAATCCTTTTATTTGGTTCACTGATAATAGCAATATTTTTGAAATGTTGAAAATCAACAGCCTAGATATTTAGATACTGTGGTCACAAATTTTCCAATTTTGAAATGTTCTTTAACGAAATCCTAAATAACTATATCATGATTGCAGCCACAAAACAAACATTAAAATATTTCTTGACGTATATTTCAAGTTATATATATAATATATATTATTATAGTAATATATATTATTACCTATTTTAGTATATTTTTTTTAAACGGAAGATTAATCACGCGGTAGTGGAGGTGTAAAATAATCTATCACCCCCTCACGTTCAGTGAGTACCATAAGAGGTGATTCAGAGAAAAGAGGTGACTAGTTTTACGCACTTATGAGATGGAGGATGACGAAAACGTTCACTTAAAATTTAAGAATAAAGGGAACTGAAGCCTGGTATGGATCTATATCAAGGGTCCTGCAATATTTCCACCATAATCTTAGGGTTGAGTCGTATTGTTTCATGGTGTTTTCCGATATTGAATTTAACATGATCTGAAGAGCTGAAGTTGGGGTTCCACGTCTTATGTATGCTTCGCTGACAACAGCCCTGCTGCCAGGGTAAGCTGCCGATGGAGAGGATGTGATTTCCTGTAAGGAGATGACAATAACATACTATTTGGATTGAATAATAACAACTCATTCACTAAAAGGCCTTTTAACAATGGGAACCAAGGTTGTGAAGGCCAATAAGGGAATACTACAATTCCTGTTGCTTTATCTTTTTTAATTTTATCTAAACATTTAAGAACTAGGGAGAATGGTGGAAATGCATAAAAAAAATATTTTTCCCATTTTAAGGTAAATGCATCTACTGCTATGGCTTCTGGATCTCTCTTCCACGACACAAAATGTTTGCATTTATTATTAATTCTAGATGCAAATAAGTCAATTTCAGGGTAACCAAATTTTTCAACAATCCTATTAAAAGCCTGTTGGGATAATTCCCATTCTATGTTTATTTTCCTTGACTCTGAGTTTGCCTCAACATTGTCTTTAGTATTGATATATGAGGCATAGACCCATATATTTCTTACCTCTCACCATTGCCAGAGCTGTCGTGTAATATTATTTAAATGAATATACTGTACTCCCCCATCTTGTTTATGTATGCTATTGCTGTTGTGTTGTCAATTCTTAACAAGATCTCACAATAACTATAATTTTTGGCAAAACATTGCAGGCCTAGGAATGCTGCTTTTAATTCCAAATAATTTATATGACATTTCATTTCGCTAGTCGAACAAGATCCTGAAGTTCTTTCCGATGCTCTTACTGCACCCCAGCCTGTTTTTGAGGCATCCGTATGGACCTCAATGCAAAATTTTTGCTGCTTAATATAATTTTGCTTGTGAATATTTGACTTCCACCATTCTAACTCTGGATGGATATGATTTGTAATTGACATTTGTTTGTCGTAATTGTCATAACATTTTAATAATGCTAGAAATTTCTCTCTCTCTAATAATTTTGTATAAACCCAACCATAGGGTACAGCTGGACAAACTGATGTTAACCTACCTAATAATTGTGAAAATTTTCTAATCTTACAATGGCTTTTCCCCTCGAAGACTCTAATATTTTCCAATATGGCCAATTGTTTTTCTTTTGGAACAGATAAGGATAGATCTCTTGAATCTAGTATGGTGCCTAAATATTTACAGGTCTGTTTTGGAGTTAAAATGCTTTTATCGAAATTTACAGAGAATCCCAATTTTTGAAATAACCTACATGCTAGTGTTACATTCTCTCTGCATTTTAACTGACAAGAGTTAAAGTATATGCTGTCATCTAAATAACATGACAAAATTATATCTTTACTTCTAAGATAAGTACAAATTGGTTTCATCAGTTTGGTAAACACAAAGGGAGCAGAGCAAATGCCAAATGGTAAACAGTTAAATTGGTACAATTTTTCCTCGAATCTAAATCTTAAGAATTTCTTTGACTCTTCTGAAAGGGCTATACTGAAATATGCATCTTGGAGGTCAATTTTTGCCATGAAACAATTTTTGGAAATTAATTCACAAGCTGTTCTAATATTCTCTAATTTAAAATGAGAAGTCTCAATATATTCATTTAATTTTTTTAAATTTAAAATAAACCTATAATTTCCATTCTGTTTTGGAATAACAAATATTGGGGATACAAACTGTCCTTCACAAACCAAACATTCTGAAACTGCACCTACTTCTAATAATTTATGGATTTCTGTGTACATTATATTTCTTTCCCTTCCAGACCAGCATTGGGTAGGTGCTTCATATAAATTTGGTATTTGACTAAAGGGTATTTTATAACCCTTTATCCAGTTTATTAAGATCGGGTCATTTGTAATATCTAACCATTTACTCAGACATTGTTTTAACTTCCCAGTACCTACCTCTAACGACGGTGGTTTCTCTTGGTCTGAGCTGGTGGGGGTCCCATGTGTTGAGTTCTTCTCCGTAGTGGCTGACTGGAACGATATCTCTGTTTGTTGGGTTGTACCCGGTAATTCTGCCCACTGCGATTGAGATGTTGAACTTGCAGTGGGCTCTTCCAGTTTCCCTTTTTTGGGACTGTCTTCTTCTTTTCAACCACTTTTATCTGAGCTCCTGTTCTCTGGATGGTCTGTGCCGTTCTGATGTTCTCGGGACAGTCCTGTCCAAATAACAATTCATCCGTCTTTGCATTCCTCAGTGCTTCTTTCAGTACCATTGTTGCTCCTGACAAAGCGAAATATTTTCTTGCCGCTGAGTCTTCGTAGAATATTTCAGCTGCAATCTTGCCGTGTCGCTTAACTGTTCCACTATTTCTCTTGTATTTATATTCCCTTTGATGATATTTGTCAGTACCAACCCAATTCCTGTCATTATTTTTCCCGTCATATTTTGTCTATTTACCAAACGTTTATCTCTCTTAATTAGTATTTCCGACAATGATGCCTTTATCTCTGGATTCATTTGAGGAGCTATAACAGCTTTGAAGTTGGACGGAGTGAAGAACTTGTTTAATATTTTATCACGAGGTTCTTTCCCCAATCCTTCCCTCATAATTTTCGTCCATCTTGTTGCTAATTGCATGTTTATTGGCTCTCCCACTTCTTTTGATTCTTCTCCTTCTGGTCCCAGGGCTAACAAAAGCTCCTCTGGGATGTCATCATTGTCTGAAATTTATATATATATATATATATATATAAATATTGTTTTAATATATTACCAAGTAACCTGATAATTTGTGTTCTATATGATAGCGCTACAAAAAAAAACCTTGTCTATCCTCATGTGATAGCTCTAAAGGATTTAATTGTTTCCCTGTCTAACCTCTAGTGATAGCTCTAAGGGAAAGGATATGACATTTAGTCATCTGAAACACCTTGCTTATATTATGTTCTTCTATTTTATGTCATATATAGAATAAAGTACAATGATTTCTGTCTATCTTCCATGTGATAGGTAGCGCTATAAAAATCTTTGTCTATCCTCAAGTGATAGCTCTAAAAGATTTATTTCCCTGTCTATTCTCAAGTAATAGCTCTAAGGGATAAGATTTAACATAGCTATCCTCACTGATGCATAATTAATAGCACTTAGTCATCAGAACAGATACTGGCATTTACTGTATCCTAGCAGTATTTATAGATCTTATAATTAATTCTATGTTCTTCTATTTATGTCCTAGTGTGTATTTTAAATGTCTCATAAGAAGAAACTCACCTGAAGCGGTTGTTTGACCATCAATCTGAATTTCTTCGATTGTATTTTCTTCTAATGGCTCTGCAATTGTTACACTAGGCACAGATAGATCCACTAATGGAGGAGTAATCTCTTCAGAACTTTCACAATTTTCTTTTTCCCTCAATTTCTTTTCTAGCTTCTTAATCTTCTTTTTAATTTTGTCGGGATTATCAGAACTTTTTCTTTTCCCCATTTTAGCAGGAAAACTAAGCGCGAGTGCGAATATTTAAACTATTTATAATAAAAAGGAATTTGCAGTTAACTTAAATTTTTCGGAAGCAACTACAGTTGTAACGGTAACGGTTATTTTAATTTTATGAGTATGTTTTGTTGAGTAACTTTTACTTAACAAAATTTATAATTGGTATATCCGCCGGAAATGTATTTCTTACCTATAGACAATATCCTCCTAGACTCTCCTGATTTGTTTATGGTACACCCTTTTACTATTATGTATATTTTTCCTTCAAAAATCTGCTATCCTTACGATACATGATGTTTCCACTCACCTGCTTTTTCCCTGATCTTTACCTGATTATAAATTAATTTATTTTAACAGTTTAACACTGCTATGTTCGTCACGCTTCCGCTGCGCCATGCTTCTTACGGATCTTTTTATCCTGCTAATTCTTGTTATTTTGACATAAAAATGTCGTTCACATACACTAACGTGCACTATACACAAAATACTATTTGATTTCATTACAATATCTATCGAATAATATATTATTTGAAACAATCTTAAATATACAATGATGGCTTTGACGCACAAAAATACGTAATGAAGTTGACTTGGTATGTTGACAGAGACTATATCCATAAACAACACATTTCTTTTTTTTTGTGGTTGGAGCTTGGAAACTTGTGATGGCTACGACGACGAAAAGCGTAGACTACATTGTAATAATGTCTCGGACAAGGAGGGAGTATAATGAATTACACTTATTATAGCCGTAACAGATATATTTTAGGTAATGCTGAAATGTGAGATAAGTCATATTTCAGTGTAGTTTCAACTTATGAAACTACACTGAAATATGTCTTCTCTCACAATGTTTCCCGTAAAAGCCTTAAGGCCACGTGTACATTACAAGATATTAAATTCTGAAAGTCATAGTTGGACTATCATATTTAAGGAGTCAATATATATTACAGTAGTCGTAAATTTTATACTTTTAAACGTTGCAGACGAGATAAGCCAAAATCTAAACTTTTCATCAATCTGTTGTGCTCGGCCGATTTGGATGGTCAATATGATATGAAAGGACATCTTCTCTTTCTTTCAATTGAAGGCAATGGTCCGATCCACGTAAAGCTAAGTACGTAAATGCTACATTTTTAGTTTAAAATCACAACTATTATAGATTTTTCACCCGTGTGCATAAAATTAAGTATATTTCATATAAGAAAATCAACTAACGGGAAAAATATTTAACTAATTGAACTCAAACTTAAAAATCAGTTCAAAAGTAAAATTTTGTAATTCAGTAAGATATTTCACAAATCAATTTAATTTTTAATTTTATGTTCCAGGAGAAGCTGAAATCAACGTGGAAGTAGATTTAGAAGATCAAAATAACAAGTGGAACATCAAGCACTGGCAACATTCTTTTAATTTGAAAGGTGCCTCAGAAATAGTTTTCGAAAATCTATTTAGCGGCAAGAAAGATTTGGTAATTAATAATTATAGTTTAATGAAATTCATTCGTTGCGTTGTAACCCGTGAGGACTAAGATGGAATGCCTCGTTTCCAGTAAAAAGGGTCTCCGGTTCTCTACACTCACCATACAAAACACAGCTGCGTTAAGCTGCTATTTTACGCTGGTATTCTGAGAGGTTTTTGCATATTTACATTTATTAAAAAGAAAATTTTTAAACCTATATAATGACCCTCTTGGAAGTTATTATAAGTCCGGTTTAACAAACTCATTCGTTCGTCAGTGAACTTCTTTCGTTACATATACCTAGAGTAGACCAATATAAATATATGACCCTTAATGGCATTATGAACACCTGATTAAGTTTCATAAATAAATTTCAAAATTGTATAGCATTTTCTTTTTAAGCATAAAAATCGAACTTGCAATTCGCATATGAAAGTATATACAATTAAATAAAAAATGGGAAGATCAACCCTCTGAAGGACATGGGTCTTTTTTTATTTTATTTTGATTTGAAAAGGGTGAGAAATTTCTTTTATATCAAGCTTAGTTTAAAAGATCTAACATCAAACTCTTTCGGTACGTTTAATTTATTTAGTAAGCTCTAGTTGCATACCTTGTATTTTAGTTAATTAGCTAAATCACAAAATTAATATGATCTATAACATTTTTTGCAGCCAGCGCAGCTCAAGAAGTTATAGCCAAAAGTGGAAACGATATAATTTATGAAGTGGGTCCTCCAATCAAAACCGTCGTTAATCAAGTTGTTAAAACAGTCAATACATTCTTCCACGCTGTGCCTGCAGAAGAACTATCCTTAGACTAAACTCTTTTTTTTTAAATTAAGTTACATATAATAAAAGTTACTTGTTTGGGAATTTATAATGTTTTATTTTATTTCGCTTATTTGTATATTAACTTGTGACTGATAACGTAATTTTTCTTACTACCCATCCAGAAAGTAAAAAAGTAAAAAATATTAGTGTGCATGCACTAATATTTGGCTGTTGCTGTGTTCTGATCTTTTCTGTTCTGTTCTGATCTGAAGGATATAAAGGGCTGCGGTAGATACAATCAAATGGACAGTAATTTTGTTTGTCACTTCAATTTTATAAAAAACATCATACGCGGATTGCTTTGCGTGGCTAAATGAATAAGCGTAATCTGTTTGTGCATTTACACGCGCTCTTCGCAGGACCCAATTGACCAAAATGCCTTTTTAAATTGAAAGAAAAAAATAAATATATTTTTCGACAAGTAAAACAACGCCTTATATTAAATTAGAAGTATCACGTCATCAATAGCAACAAGACGAACTTTTGACTTTTCGAACAATATGAGCTTCAAGCTTAGGTTGAATGTCTTGTATATTTTACGAAATATATAGGTGAACTATACCAAGAATAATAAAAAACTGCTACAAAAAGTGGAATAATATAAGAGTTTAAAAAACTTCTGCATTGCTGCGTTCCGATCGGAAGTGAATACAGAAACAGTATTATTACAGGCTGTAAACCATTTGCTGTTTGAAGTTGGCTGAAGGTATCTATTATATATTATGTACTGCAGTAGCCACTTACCACCAGGACTGTAGTTTATTTGTCACTTCAAAAATGCATAACTAATTTTCACGGTAACGCTCTGGCATGGTAAGCAGTATTCTGGTCGCATATCCAATGCAATTTGCTTTTTTAAATACAACCAGTGCAAGTTGCCAGTTATGATATTATATGGATCTGAGACGTGGACAAAGCCTTAGGCCGTGGTGTTATTGCACGCCTCATATTAGGTAGTGCACAAGCAATTTTGTGTTCTTAAAATGCTTCTATCATAACCATATTCTACTTATACAATAATATGAGTAGCCGTATATCAAGAATACACTCGAATTAATCCATTTTATATTTTCTAAAAAATCATTTAATATTGCTACTTTGAAAAAACAAAGGTTTGAAAAAAAATTTACATGGACGTCCGGATGTTGATTTTGTATGTGGTCACGATAACTCCCGAAGAAATTGACGGATCGAGACCGGTTTATTTTTTAGCTTCAGAATTACATCAACTGGTTCCATATTTCATATCAATAGCCTAGTGTGCGTAGTTTGTTAATAAAATGATTTTCAATTTTATTGCTGTTAAAAATTTAAAGGCGCTTTCATATTTATTTAGCTCTTGAAAGACAAAGGAAAAATGTACCATACAGCATATAACGATTTTATACTTTGTGTATTGGATTTATTTTGGTGAACATTATTAATTTTTCCCCCGTAGGTGACACTACCTGTTAAAATAATAGAGCGCTAAATTTAAAACACGTAAATAATTGGTTTTAAAAATCAGGAATACAATTTATTTATTTCATCAAAATTAAACTAGTTTGGAAAATCCAAAAATGCACGCCTTAACCTACACACCTTAATGCCGCGCGTTTAACTAACTGCTTTAGAGCTTGACGTCCGTTCAGATCGAAGGAGGGTTCAAAAGTAGCTCGAATGTACTCATGTTAGGTACCAAACACGATTAATTTAATATGTACTTGCATACTATTTATTATTTTTCCTCATTATTTTATTATTATAGTTAAGGATAGTAAATTTAATTTGGAATAATGTTAACTATTGCTTACGATGGTTATGAATGTTTGCCTAACCCCCAAATTATTTTTAGAAGATTTAGTTTACTTTTAACTAAAAAATGCAGTCTATCTATACAAACATATAGGTTATGTATATATTTTCGGTATGAACTCGTAACGACCTCCAATTAGATGTTAAACACCAAATTATAATCATCATTTAGTTTTCTTTGGTAACAATTACGTACTCCAAAAAGCCGCTATGTTGGATTTCACATTGTGACGTCATATAGCCTATAACTTGCGGAAGAGCATGAATGACGCTTTAAATATGACCTCGTTTGAGATTAAATACAATTCAAAATCAAAAATCGCAGTTAAAAAAGGACGAGTAGTTTAGAAGAAGGAGACAGTTGAACATACGTACATATGTACATAGTCTGCTAAAATAATATTCTTAATTAATAAAATTCGTATCACACATGCTGCAAAATGATAAAAAATAACAATAATAGCTACAAACATTTTTTGAGGCACTATTTAGGTTAAGATAACCGAGAATCAATATAGTTCCATTAAGGTCATTTATAAAGCTTTCAACCTTGCAGAACCAATCAAAATAGATATAAATACCACTGGGTGGTATGTATACGACGCAAACATATACACCGATGCCATGAAAATTAAATTTAATCCAGACGTCTTCGCCATTAAGGGTTTCTAAATTATGTTGTCTGACAGGCGTGATACCAGGTTTAGTGGCGAACAATACCCCTCCTCCATAAGTTCTTTTGTCACGCCGTATGATACTCCATCCACCGCATACAGCCTCAGAGTCTTCCACGGATGAATCTAGGAAAGTTTCAGTCGCAGCGACAAGGGTATGCTCTAGGATTAGTAGATTGGTTTTCCATGTATGCAGTTTCGTTTTAATACCAATATATACAGCTCATATAAAAATAACTTTGTAGGTGTTTTGCTTCACTTTTTTTTATTACTGCAAATATACATTCGTCATTATTACCTACTTATTACTATATAACTTGACGACCTTGTTCATGGCCTTATGTGCCTGAATCGGGTTATGCTGAGTAATTACAACTATACGATGTTTGTACAAAACGCAAATTGTTGATTTATGTGTTTGATATCTGGTTATGATTCACTAGCTGTGCCTCGCGGTTTCATTATCTCTTAATCTTTCATCCAAATAACATGCTATAAACAGCAAAGTTTATCCTCATAAAATTGTCTTGATGATGATGAAGTAACTTACGTTTGTAAGGAAAAATATGCCATGCCTAATAATAACGCTCATAAATCACTTTTTAATTTTCAATATTTTTTGTCACAAAATTATTTTAACTTATATATAAGAAATAGGCATAGGGCATCGCGGACTATTTTTAAATGAAGTAAAAATCTATATTTTGTAGTCACAACGCCAGCGCACGCGAATAAAACAGTTCGGGAGCGCTTTTTCTTCTGACTTGCTCAACAAAAATCAATATTTAAGACTAGCTGAGAGGTTTAGCTTAATGCAAGATAGTCTACTACTTCTCATGAATCTGGCTATATAACAAATAAACAACAAAACAAACAAAACAACTCTTCCGCTTCATTATATTAGTATAGATATGGTCTCATATACTATAGTCTAGCGTATTTCTGATTTAATCGCGTTACTAAGTGAGTTACCTATACTTTTCAGTTTCTCACACGATAATTTGTTTTGTGTGATGGCTGGGTTAGTAACGTCCCGTGGGTGTTGTAAGACGCGAATCTTTGAAATGATAGAAAAATCTTGTGGCTTCCGGTAGATGGATACATCCATCCCGTTTACACTAGACGTAAAATACTCAGACGGGCGTGCAGCATAGGACAGCAGCATCAAAGGTATCATACGTATGGTGCTGCGATAGACATCACCAAGCGTGACGATTAATCCAAATTCACTCTATAACTAGAGAGTCCAAGAAAGTATTACGGGCTCACAAAGAAGAAAGAGAGGAAGATATATCACGCTGTGCAAAATATCTAATAAATAAATATATAAATAATCTTTAGTGTGGTCGAAGACGACTAGGAAAGACATCACCATTATCATTTTATACATATAAATAAAATTGAAGTGTCTGTCTGCAATATCTAGATAACTGCCTTTTATTGAGCTCAGGGAGTTATTAGCGTGCCATTAAGACATAAATAACAATTTTTTTAATATTTGTCTGTCTGTCTGTCTGTCCAGGATCGGATTGGCTGAACCGATTGTAATGAAACTTCACGAGCAGATAGAGAGCAATGCCAGGAGTGATCTAGATTATATTTTCTCCAAACAATTAGACCTTTTTTTAAATATAATTGATAAAAAATTGTCCGTGTCAGTGCCAACGCGTGACTGGAGTTTACTCCTGAAAAACAATTGTCTTAAAAAATATACAACTTACTATCCGCTCCAGCTTCGCACAGGTAATTTCTGGATGTAGACAACAGCGCCACCTACGTTTAGGAGGAGCTGGAGTTCAGTCACATACTACTGCACATGCACGTAGTAGAGCCATGCTGCAGCTATATTACTGGTATAGTTGTATCACGAATAGGTCGAGTCGAACGGGGAAAGACCACGCTCTCACAGAATACAAGCGTAAAATAACATCAGCTCAATGCTGCTGTGTTTCGTATGTACTGTGGTGAGTGTAGAGAACCGGAGACCCTTTTTACTAGAATCGAGGCATTCCATCTTAGTCCTCACGGGTGAAAACACATCTGCATTTTGATTCGTAATCGGGGATAGATGTAGATGTCTATGGGCCACAGCAACCACTTAGCATCCGATGGACTGTGCGCTCGTTTGTCACCCTAGTTCTATAATAAAATACACAAGGAGAGAAAATATATACATATAAAGATAGGCAAATAAAGTAAATGATCTTTTATAGCACAGGGTAACCTAGTTTGGGCTCCTGTCTCCCACAACAACTTAATACTCTTAAACTATTTATATAAGAAATGTAACTGTGTAAAAAGTGGGAGAAATAAATGTTTATTATTATTATTATATTATTATATACTTATTTATATTGATTTGATAAAATATATTATATAAATTATATTACTTAAAAATATATGACTTATATAACATTATTCATTTCGCGCTATGAGATGCGTAGAGGAAACCATAACGGCTTCACTTTTTGGTAACGCTTGATTATACTACCCATCTATTTATCATACCGAGCGCTATATATGAAACGATTCTTAAGAAGTAAACTCCAATAAACTCCAAAAATACATAAAAATATATGACTTATACAACATTATTCATTTCGCGCTATGAGATGCGCAGAGGAAACCATAACGGCTTCACTTTTTGTTAACGCTTGATTATACTACCCATCTATTTATCATACCGTGCGCTATATATGAAACGATTCTTAAGAAGTAAACTCCAATAAACTCCAAAAATACATAAAAATATATGACTTATATAACATTATTCATTTCGCGCTATGAGATGCGCAGAGGAAACCATAACGGCTTCACTTTTTGTTAACGCTTGATTATACTACCCATCTATTTATCATACCGTGCGCTGTATATGAAACGATTCTTAAGAAATAAACTCCAATAAACTCCAAAAATAAATCTTTGACTATCTTAAATCTAAATAACACCACATTAGTAGATCCTACCCAGGCGAAGCCAGGGCGGGTCGCTAGTTTATCATATAACTTTAGTACTGAAAACATTAGTAATAATAGGTCGTGTGGAAAGTAATTTATTTACAAGCGTTTCTTGTTTGTTATTTTTAGCGATTAAAACTAAATTAACATTCAACACAATTGAAATTACAACTTTTATACTTTACAGGTTATACAGGCTATAATTTACCCGATAAATGATAATTCCACTTTGATTACTCCATAATTTTAAATGTTAATCCATCCTTGTTTATAAATTCTTGAATATTGTCGAGTTTTAAATAGAATATAAAATTACACATGTTTGTTATAACTAGTGTAATGCTTTTTTCTATATAACACAAGTTAATTTATTTTCCATATTAGATGAGAAACATTTATATCATAGAAAAACAAAATACTTTAAATGGTATGTGTCTTGTAGATACCATAACCATTTTTCAGTACTAATATCTTCCACAATAAAGTTATTAAAGAAAGATATAAATTAAAAAAAATATGATATTAGGTACCCGCGCTCTCATATTTTAAATGTGATATTTAAAACACGTCCTATAAATTGTTATCGCAACATCAAACTGTCATCAGAGGCTAAACACTCGGCGTTGGTATTATATTAAACCATAAAAGAACTATTATTTTGAATCTTCACACAGAGAGTTAAAGGAATAAAAACGTCAACACCGTCGTGAATATTCGAAACATATGGTTGGCATAAACGTTTTCTACTCATCTAAAAACAACGAAAAGAATCGGAGCTCGTCTAATTTTAATATCATAAATAGGTAATATAAAAAAATATTATTATCTTTAAATAATTTAATACTGATATTCTTCATTATCAATATACAATATATATATATATATATATATATATATATATATATATATATATATATATATATATATATATATATATATATATATAATTATAATTATTAAGGCCTTTAGGCAGGTTCCGAAGATACTGGCAGCTACCTCGGACAAAGAAATAGTCTAGCTATTCAAATGGGGAACGCTGCCAGTATCTTCGGAACCTTGCCTAAAGGGCCTCCTTTTTAATAATATATTTTAGTTATTATAATATTTTTTTAAGGTTTTTAGTTTTAGGTTCATTGTTCTAGTATATATTTTGTTGTTAATATTGTATATTATGTTATGTAAATATATATATAACTAGCTGACCTAGCAAACGTTGTTCTTCCACTAGTTGGTGCGATGAGTTTCACTCCAAATTCGCTCCGGACTTTTTAGTAGTTTAAAATTTATTATTATCGCACTCACACCGCCACCCGTTGGGATTTAATTGACGTGAAGAATTTGAAGATGATCTTTTCTTGTTTGATACTAAACTAACATATATGTCGTGTATATGAGTAATTTGGTAAATTTTGTTAATTACTTGACTGCAGCGCCACGAGGTCATATTCACACAATGTAATAATAATAAGTTGGGGAAAAAGTTTCTTCGTATTTTGTTTTTGGAAGGGCATCGTTTATTATGAGCTTTTACCGCCGGGCAAAACCATTGATTTGGATCTCTACTGCGAACAAATTACAAAACTCAAGCAAGAAATTGAGAAAAAACGGCCAGAATTGATCAACAAAAAAGGAGTGGTCTTTCATCATGATAACGCCAGACCACACACATCTTTGACCACTCAGCATAAATTGAGACAGCTTGGTTGGGAAGTGTTAATGCATCCACCATATAGTCCTGATCTTGCATCCTCAGACTTTCACTTGTTTCGGTCTCTACAGAATTCTTTGGGTAATGTTAGGTTAACATAAAGAGAGGACTGTCAAAACTACTTGTCGCATTTTTTTGATCAAAAATTTCTACAGCAACGGGATTATGTCTCTACCTACAAGATGGCAACAACTTATCGAACAAAATGGCACATATATATTAGAATTAAATTGAATTAAACTTTAAAAAAATGTCTTGAATTTGTATATAAAATACGAAGAAACTTTTTACCCGACAAAATATAAATTTTTGAGACGATTATATATATAGCTAGCTAGCTATGCTGGGATCACAAATCAAAAACCTACGGTTTGAATGAAAATAACCTTTTTCTTATTAAAAAGATTATGAAATAGATGGTGCTAAATTGGTTCACCTTAAAATATATACTCTTCTGCAATCTGTGTGCCTAAGTAAGACATTCTTTCCATGATCTGAGTCATTTTTTCAATCTCTTCCTTTCGAGAACATTTAAAAAATTTCGCCACGGTTACAAAGTATTATTCTAAAAGTACGATTTTACGAGGTTTTATTTCTCAAAAAAAGTTGATCACGTTTTTTTAACTATAAATCGAAAATGTTGGGGCTAACATAATGGGCATTCTTTCGCGTACTTTTGCTTTCCTCTTGTGATTTTCTGTGAATATTATTGTTATGGACACTGATAAAAAGCTTAATAACGTAATAATCGATATCAAATTTCGATGAAATGGTGTTTATAAGATAGCGGTTAGTTTCCAAAGTCCTGCTAAAATGAGAAAAAAATCAGGTTAAGTATTTTTGATTAATGCAATTATGAAAAAAAAAATTGTAAAAATAAAAAAAGACATATCATACCCATTGAATAAAACTATTAAGGTTTTATCGCGTTTAATTTTACTAATTTTGATTCCCGACGTTTCGGGTGCTTATACTAATTTGGTCATATTACCATATGACCAAATTAGTATAATTAAACGCGATAAAATCCGTAAAAATAGTTTTATTCAATGTGTAGTGTTCGCGTAAATATAAGAAATCATCATATCATACCCCTTTGTGGCATTTAATAAAAGAAACGGTGGTAACGTGCATAATTGTTTTCAATAAAATTGAATTCTATTCAATAATATCCATCGCACATTTAGCGTACTAATTTACATAAGTAAAGCCCGACTAAAACATTAAGGAGCCTCTATCAAAGGTGTGACCATGTAAAAATTTTCACGAAGGTCTTTGCAGGACCCACCAACGTCTATCTGTGGGAAGACATATCTACTGGTATATCTTGCGCTCATCGTAGAATATCGTTATTTTATATAATACATATTAGAGAAATGAGCGAGTAGGACAGAAACCCAACGGGCACCTGAGACCAAATTAAAAAAGACAGCTGCATTGTCACTAGTTGCCACGCCACAAGTTAAACTAAAATAAAATCCTTTATAACCTTTAATTATAAAACACTCGAAAAATTTGAAACTCTTGAAACCCGAACAAAACAGAAGGTGCTGATGCTTGGCAACAGAATTAGATGATCTCTTAAGCAGATAAGGAACCCTATAAAATTCTATTACTGAGTTCATGTCCAGAAACTTTTAAATGTCATTCTAGTAACTCTTACGTTTTCTTTATGCTTGATTGATTAAAAAGCGGTCGTCCCGAGCCACGGTGCACCATTTTCCTGAAATTTCTTTTTATGTAACGAGTTATCATGTATATATCAATAGTCAGCTAACATTTAACTGTTGGGACATATTAATATTATAGCATGCTTCATTTTTATTCGAGTACCATAATTTTGTCAGCTGCTGTCGTGTCATATCAGGGTCATTCTAAAAATAGCGGTTTAAATACACCAGTACAATAAGGATTACAAGAATATTTTTTTAACATAAATTAAATGTTTACAAAAATGCTTTTAAATGTCCACAATAATCACGCTTTTGGCACATAGACCTATCAACAGAATTCTTTACTTAAAAAAGTTAAACATCAAACATGAAACGAATTTTTGTGAGATAGAATGCTTAATTATATGTGATATAACTTAAATATAAACTTTGACGCCTATCACAGAGGAGTATGGACCTCAACCTCGGACTTCTATTCGGCACAATTTTGACATACCCATTTTGAGTTCCTTGTTTACTCTGCCACTTACTTCTATTCTTCTGTCAAAACCACCGAAGCATTCTTTTTTTTAATCCTGGTCACAACATCTTGCAAGCCACACTTTTCTCTTATCATACAATTTCTCACCCTCAGAATGATTTCTGAGGTTGCTCTAACATAATATTTAATGAACGCATTTCTACAACTTTCACTACCATTAAGGGATTAATACAGGATTTTGAATTACCACAATAGAGTAAGGAGTCCCATTTAAATGTCCTGCATTCACTCTTCGTTCTATATCCTTGTCATGTTAACTATTGCTGCTAAAGATACAATATAAATATACAGACAATTTTTTTTATAGGATAAGGGTGACAAACGAGCACACAGTCTACCTGATGGTAAATGGTTTCTGTGGCCCATAGACATCTACATCTATCCTCGATTACGAATCAAAATGCAGATGCGTCGTCACCCATGAGGGCTAAGATGGAATGCCTCGTTTCCAGTAAAAAGGGTCTCCGGTTCTCTACACACACCATACGAAACACAACAGTGTTAAGCTGCTATTTTACGCTGGTATTCTGTGAGAGCGTTGTCCTTCCCCCGGTCGAGCCGACCCATTCGTGCTACAACTAAACGTATAAGCTGCAGCATGGCTTTACCACGTAAAAATCACTTACATAAATCATCCACTTACATAACTCATCCTATAATCTTATTTCACGTTTTACTTTTTTATTCATAAACCTCATTTTCTTTTCATTCACTTTCATTCTCCTTTCTTGGAAATATAGTTATGTTCATTTAAGTAAGCATCATTTGCAACTCGCCTGACGACGTCGCAAATATGACTTGATTGTCAGCGTATAAGAGGATTTTGATTTCTAACTCACTCATTCTTAACCCACATCTTTGTAAGTTTGGTAAACTTTCCAAACAACTATTCATAAAATTATTGAACAGCCATGTGGTAAAACCACGCTGCAGCTTTATTATGGTGGTAGCACAAATGGGTCGGCTCAACCGGGGAAGGACCACGCTCTCACAGAACACCAGCATAAAATAGCAGCTTAATGCTGCTGTGTTTCGTATGGTGAATGTAGAGAACCGAAGACCATTATAAATGGAAGTGAGATATTCCCTGTTAGTCCTCAGAGATGACAACGCATCTACATTTTGAATCTTAATTGATGGTCTATGGGCCACAAGCATCTACTCACAATTAGGTGGACTGTGTGCTCGTTTGTCAACCTTATTCTATAAAAATAAAATGAAAAATATAAGCCACGGGAAAGCTAAACAACCCTGACTGTCACCTTTGAGGGTGTCAAAATAATCCTTATAGGCCCGGTTAATCCTGGCAAAAGCACTAGAGATCCTATAAAGAGATTTAAATGCCTTTATCAGCCCAGCACTCTACCCAAACGAGGCCAGCGTTTGCCATAAAACACCTCTGTCCACTCCATCATTAGGTCACTAGGACTTTTACAAGTCTAAGAATGTACAAAAAACTTTATTGTCTTTAGCCAAAACTTCTCTTTGATCATGCACATAGAAAGACCTGATCCGTGCACCCCACTCCCTTTCTAAGTTCAGCTTGGAGATCATAATTTTTTTACAGATTTCTTTTACAGCTCTTTCATTGAACACTTTGGCTTATAGTTTTCCGATAATACCGAAATGTAGTAATTTTCAATTCTGCTGTTACCCATATTCTTTATATAGTGGGACTTTATCGGCATCGCACCAGTCTCGCGGTACTCGCTTTCCCAGCATAATTAAAAGAAAAATACAGCAGGCTTGCCACCACAACCTCTGCAGCCTCTGTCAGCATTTCCAATGATGCTTTACATGTCCAGCTACCTAGCCCGCTTTCGTTATTTTCATTGTTTTCATTATTTCATTCATACTTATGTTGCTAGCTCCTTCCTTTTATTTCGCAGTTTCTGGATGATTTATTTGAGATGCCTTCTTTCATTCAAACACGCGTTCAAAATATTGCTTGCATCTCTCCGAATATTAATACCTGCCTGCAATACCTAAGTTCCACAGACAGGGCGTAACCATGTTGATTTAAAAGAACAATAACTATCGTTTTTAATATATTTCCCTGTAGTTAACTCTGCTTTCCTAGTTCTGTTATCATGTGGTTAAAAATGTCAGAAGTACTGAAAGATAAAGAGTTATATTCTAAATCGTTTTTTGAATTTTATCGGATATTCACACAAAGTAGTAATTGATAGAAGTCACACATACATTAACGTATCACAGAAACTCACCCCAAGCATACGAAGCACAGGATTTATAAAGGATGAAGTATTACTTGGGGCGTTACTAACTGCCAATCAATAACCAAACAATTTATCTGTCAGGGCCGATACTAACAATGTAGTGACTGATAAGTGCGAAAACAATTTTTATCGCTTGAGTTCCGTACATTCGGATAGTATATGTTTCTTAAGTAATAGATTACTAAAACTAGTAATAGGCCAAATTTTAGTGAAAGATTACTATTAACAACACATTATATTATTTTTCAAGTGGAAAATAAATACACTAAATGTAATATAATATGTAATTCTAAATTAAATATTATTATGATTATTTTTCTAAAATAATTATTGTGATTTATGTTTTTTCTTTAATTTTAATATTATCCCGGAGGCATAGGTAAATTTTAAATAAAATATAAAATTAGGATAATACTATGTACTGTTTGACATTGGTTGCTTAAGTATCCCACTTCCAAACAAATTCAAACAAAGAAGCCTTACGGTGCATTGCCGCTTTTAAATGCTAAAGTAGAACGCCTGTCTACAACTATACTGATTCTCTTACTCTTTTATAAAACCGAAACACATCAGTTCATGTTCTACTGCTTGGTGACAGAAATAGATAATAGGATGGCATCTACATTGACGGAATCTAAAAATTAACCTCATCGCGAATGCAATTCTTATTTCTATTTTATTTTATTTCTTGTGTCACAACGACAAATGTTTTAAATCCTCAACTAAGACTTTGAAAGAATGCATCAGTTGGCATGAATTACCAAGGTAAGTAAGTCTTATACTCACAATGACGCGCTGAGGAGTGGGTCAGCACATAGCTGATATCCACGCTTTGTTACTGCTTCCCCTGGTGATGGACCAATCTTTAAAATTTGGGTTTAGAACTATTGTATGTTTTTTTCCATCTGAACTTTTTTTTGAACGGTGATTTTTCCGGACCGATACAACTTAGGAGAAAAGAACTTTTTTCAAGAAAAGAACTTACTTCTTTATAAAAGGCCGGCAACGCACCTGCAATTCCCCTGGTGTAGCAGTTGTTCATGGGCGGCGGTAATCACTTACCATCAGATGAGCCAAATGCTCGTTATCCGCCTCTTCTATAAAAAAAATCCAATTCAATTTATTTTTATTTTCTCCTTGTTGAAAATTTACTTCATTCTCAATACAAGCCTGTTTTAATTAATTCGCGTAATCTTTAAAAATTTAGTTCTGAAAATAAGTAATGAAATTGCAAAGGAACCCTAAGAGCTCTCAAGCGTATACTGAAGCGGTATGTTTGTAAATTGTACAGCAAATGTTTTGCAGCTATAATGGAGAGTATCGGCACGTGTCTTAACCATTTGCGTGACGTTCGATAGGATTTTCTTCTATGAATTGTATCAAATGAGCTGCGGTTTGCATTGAGGGAATTTTTGGGGAGTATAAACGACAGTACTAGATACTTACAAGTGATATACATACTCATGGGGCAAGTTTTTTTTATTACGTGTTTATTCGTTTAATTGTTACCTAAATAAACTTTTCATTAATTAGAATATTAATTAATACAGCCCATCAAAGTCCACTGCTAATCATGGGCCTCCCCCATAGATTGCATGTGGCATATTTGCCACTTCCCACGCGTGGTAGGTGATTTAATAACCGCAGTTTTTATTACTGTTGAGTTCTTACAAGGAAGATGCTGCTGTCCATCTCCTGTTTTAGTTATTCTCCTTGACTTCTTCAATACTTCATGCATGATAGGGCATAGTGGACAAAATGAAGATGCGTCGTCACTCCTAAGGACTAAGATAGAATTCCTTGGTACTAGAAAAAGAGTCTCCGGTACTCTAGACTCACCATACAAAACACAGTAGCATTAAGCTGTTATTTTACGCTGTAGGTATTCTGTGAGTGCGTGATCCTTCCCCGATGGAGCCAACTTTTACGTGATACAACCATAATATAGCTGCAGCGTGGCTCCACCATGTATAAAAAACATAACATTTAATTTTATTCGAAACTAGATTGTTTTTAATTAGGTACTACTATACCGTTACCGTCACTGTTATAGCCTCGTTGGCCTAGTGGTCGTAGTTGTGCGACTGCTGACCATGAGGTCTCGTGTTCGAATCCCGAGTCGGGTAAAAAAAAATCAGTTATTGAGCTTTTCCATCAAAAAATTCTCAGTAGATACCCGGATTCAGGGACTTGGCTGTGTCTCAGCCCCGTGCCTCGGAAAATACGTAAAGTGTGGGAATACGTAGGACACTCAATAAGTTTTAAGATATACAGTATTCTAGATACGATTAATATTTATTTTACATCTTTTCAAAATATTCTTCATCATGCTCTATACAAAGTTCCATTCGCCTAAACCAATTATGAAAATACTTTTGCCAGTCTTGATCTGACAGGTCGGAAATCGCTTCCTCGTAGGCAGCCACGGCTTCTTCGGCGCTTGAAAAAAACTTGCCTTTTATTTTTTCTTTGACTCTAGGGAACAAAAATAAATCACAAGGAGCTAAGTCAGGGCTGTAGGGTGGGTGACTTAGAGTTTCAACATCAGATTCCTCAATAAATGCATTTGTTCTAAGGGAAGTATGTGAAGAGGCGTTATTGTGATGCAGCATGATTCCCCGAAGCCCGGTATTTGGTCTTCTCTCCCGCACAGCTTGAAAAGCTTTGGATAATGCAACTGTAGTATATCATTCAGAGTTGACTGACCTACAATCTTCCAGCATTGAGGTCGACAAATGTCCGCTCCGCGAAAAAAACTACCCACCATTTTTTTTGCCGACGTTGCGAGGTCTTTGCAGTTTTGTCGGTAACTGTCCTTCTGAGTAGACCCATACCCATGATTGCCTTTTATTTTCCGGATCATATTGATAGATCCATGTCTCGTCATCGTCGAACGTTTGGCGATGAAAGTATAAATGAGAATGGTGAAGACCTCCTCACAGTATGTGTGGAAAATAATCTTTTGTGACGAACACTTTCTTTCGCCATAAGAGGATTCACATGTATATATGAGAAAGAGGTGATGATAGAAGCATGATGAAGACTGGTGCAAAGCCGTTATAGTTCCAATATATAAGGAAAAAGGGTCACAGCAAGACCGTAAAAACTACTGTGGTATCAGATTGCTTAGTATTGTGGGTAAACTATATGCTAAGGTGTTAATTGAAAGAGTTATGGAAGAAACTGATGAAAAAATTTGGGATGTGCAAGCTGGATTTAGAAAGGGGATGGGGTGTACGGATCAAGTCTTTTCCATGCGCATGATTGCGGAGAAGTTTTTAGCCAAAAACCAGAAAGTTTTTTGTGCGTTCATGGACTTGGAAAAGGCTTATGACAGAGTGGATAGGAATGTGTTATGGCAAACACTGAACTCATTTGGGTTGAGCGCTGGTTTGATACAGGCATTAAGGTCTCTTTATAGGGACTCTAGTGCTTGTGTCAGGATCAACGGGGTCTACTCGGACTGATTTGGCATCCAAAAAGGTGTCAGGCAGGGCTGTGTAGCTTCCCCGTGGCTGCTTAACCTATTTATGGACAGTTGTTTGCAAACTTTGAGAGTGAAGAATGTGGGTTGAGAATGGGTGAGTTAACCGTAAAATGCCTTTTGTACGCCGATGATCAAGTCATATTTGCATCGTCGGCGGCCGAGTTGCAAATGATGGTTATTTTAATGTACTGGTCATTAAAAGAAAGGAGTATGAAAGTGAACGCAAGTAAGACGAAAGTGATGGTTTTTGAAAGAGAAGAAAGTAAAACGTTATGTGAAATAAGAATAGAAGGGGAGTTGATTGAGCAAGTGGATGAGTTTGTATATTTGGGATGTTTATTTAGCAGGAATGGTAGATATGATACGGATATAGAACGACGAGTGAACGCAGGAAATAAAGTAAATGGGGCTCTACACTCTGTTATGGAAAGTCAGAATGTGTCCAAAAAGGCACTTATGGCAATTCACAATGCTGTGTTAGTCCCTACTTTAATGTATGGTAGTGAAAGTTGGGCGTGGCAGAAGAAGCATGAGAGTAGAATAAATGCTGTAGAAATGCGGTCATTAAGGAGTATGCTAGGGCTGAATCTGAATGACAGGGTGAGAAATAGTGTGATAAGAGAAAAGTGTGGTTTGCAAGATGACGTTGTGACCAGAATTAAGAAAGGAATGCTTCGGTGGTTTGGTCATGTAGAAAGAAGGAACGTGAGTGACAAAGCAAATTTATGTTGCAGAAGTGAACGGCAGAGTCGGGAAGGGATGCCCTAGACGAAGGTTTATCGACCAAATTGGCATTATATTGAAAAAAGAGTACCCTTAACCGACCAGCGTGTATGCGTAGATATATGGATGTAAAGGAGGCGAGAGAGGTGTGCCAGGATCGTGCCAAATGGAAGTCCGTAGTCTCTGCCTACCCCTCTGGGTGACAGGTTTGAGTGTTTATGTATGTATATAAACTTAATTGTTCGGTTAAACCAAATTTAAAATCAATATATATCATAGCGCGCTAATGTTCACGGTTAAGATCCATCGTTTTAAATGAAAAGCGTGGGAAGCGTTGCAGGAAAATTAATAGAACTTTGTTTTTTTTTTTAATATTGAGCAATTGGCTTATGGAGTTCTATTTTTAAATAAATTTGCTTTTTAGAAACATATAGCACGGGTGCGTTCCATTTTTAAATTTCGAGCATCTCAAAACTTATAGAGTGACCTACGTAGAGAGGACACCTGTACTTGCTCAAACACTTGGGCGCTATGACCCTGTCCTTCGCAGTTGGCTAGTCTCCGTTGAGGCTGGCCGCCGTGACTGAAATTCGGTCTTGAGGACATTACTATTATAACTATCAAAAGTTCGCTGCCGAATATAGGCCCTCCACATAGATTGGAGATATTTTCTACGCTATACATGCGGATTAGCAACCACAGTTAATTACTTTTTGTTGTTATAACGAAGACGCTGCTGCCCACCTCATAGTTTGTTTGCTCCTGTCGCCTCTTACGACACCCACGGGTCGGTAGGGGTATAGTGGATATTCTTATACCGCCACAAGTTAGACTATGACACTGTTCTAGATAAGATAATACTATGTTTTCACTCAATAACGTAAAGAAAGATTAATGTAATGAAATTCAAAAGAAAAAATGTCAAGAGCACTAGTTTTTTTTGGTGATATTTAGATTTTAGACAATTTTGGGTTAAAACAATTAGTCATATGCTCAGTTGTGAACTAATAATGGATTTGAATTTAGTGACAGTACCTATAAATATTGCACACGTAGTTTTTCCCTACGTTCCTTTACGCGGAGTGTAAAAAAAATCGTGCATGCCCCATTATTCAATAATGATTTTCAAGAGAGATGCATTTCAGTCGCCAAATTTAAAAAGAAATGGGTTTATGCGGTCAAACAGTTTAAATTTTTCTATGGTTAATATGATGTATTTAAAAACAGATTATAAGGTGTAGAGTACCTTGTAGTGGCGACTTAAAAGTTCCACTTTGAGAAAGGCAATCAACCTTTCATTCATTTCATATTTTTTTGTTCGGAGACAACATTCTTCTCTCGGTCGAGAGTAATAGTGTTCTATGGTCATGTACCGTGTAGTACAATGCAAAGATAAATAATAATACACATATGAATCACATAAAAATCACACAAAAAAATCACATAAAAATGAAAGAAATGAAGGTCTATGTTCCGCAGTGACTGTTATGAAATCAAATGATGAAATATTTTTTATATACATTATCGAAAATTTTTCTATCGGCTAGTAAATCAAAATAATATAAAATAATTAATTACAGAATAACGAACGGAAACGTAGAATATACGTTGTCTCAAAAGCCGGAAATGCGCTTGCGATTTGTATGATGTTGTAAATATTATGCTTAGGCAATCACATCATATTTTACCTGGTAGAACTACACTGCAGCGTGTTATGACTGCATCACGAATAGGTCGGCTCAACCGGAGCACCGACAAGATCTGCACATTATAACAGTTTAAAACAGCAACATAAAGCTGCCAGAAATAATGAATAGGGAAGGAGCGACTAAGCAAATTTATGTTGCAGAAGTGAACTGCTAGATCGACAAGGGACGCCCTAGACGGAAGCTTATAGAACCAAATTGGCGATTTATTGAAGATGGGCTGACGAGTAGGTATATAAATGTAAAGGAGGCGAAAGTGATGTGTCAGGATTGTCTCTACCAAGCCCTCTGGGTGACAGATGTGAGTGTTTATGTATGTACTAAAATTAGTCATTATTACGGATGCTAAGAAACTGTTTCTTCTGTGGGTTTATAATTGATAAAAACAGTTTTGCTTTTAGTTTTACCACAAAATCCTATATATGCAGGAGTTAGGCGTTATTTAAAAAAAAATACACAGTTTCATGAGTTGTTTCCTCGGAACCGCTTGTTAATTTTGCATTAGCAAAACATAACGCTGCAAGTATAATTTATTTAAATATGCAAGAATTAAAGGGTGCATAAACTTTGCGTGCATTTACATACGTGATATTTATAATTAACTTAACAAATGACCGTCAAACAAACAATTTTCCGTTCGTGATATTATTATGTCGTGATTATTACAATTTCAGTGCTACCCATAAGAGGGCACAATTAAAACTTGAATAATTCATTTGCTCTTTTTTATCTTAAAACGTGACATAACATAACGTCACACTTTACTATAATAAAACACGACTGACATAGAGCTGAGCGCTTATACAAGCCGTAGACAAATATGTTAGATTTAGCACTACAAACATTCAGTTAAGGGAAGAGGAGACAAAAAGAAGGACAGATGTAACGAGCATTGCGGAGTACTACATCACACCTCCTTATCTTACCGGTTCTTCATAATATTAGAAGACTTATATGGATAAATACGAAATTTCAGTAAGATGAAGTGCGAATTGGCCCGCCATGTAGCTCGACGAACTCAAAACACATGAGGAAGGAAGGTTTTCGAGTGGCAGCCTCCTACCGGCAAACGAAGTGTAGTGTGGTTTACTAGATGCTGTGGCGATCTGGTAAGAGATACAGGAAGTCGATGGTCCAAGAACGTGCTTCTTGGTGTTCCTTGGGGAGGCCAATGTTCAGCAGTGGAATTGCGATGGGTTGTAATGATGATGATGATGATATCTACAACTGCACCGCTCTAGATCTATAAGTCGAAATGTGTAAAAAAAAATGTAATAAAAATTAGGTAGCATAGTGATTGTCTTCACGTCTTCGGCTGTATAACACAGCCAACCGCCAATCTAATCATATTATGTCAGGCACGGAGAAGGGATGGGATTCACAAAAAAATCTTGACCCTATAGTGACTAATGAGTTATGTCAGACGTAAATCTAAAACTTTACCAGATGGTAGGGCTTAGGACTGTGTGGATAGGTACAACATCCACAGTTGCTTGTAGGATATTAAGCCAGTATAGCATTTCATTTTAGTAATTAAGAGAATTCACTACATCTTAATATCCTATAGGTGTTGTAAGAGGTGACATGAAACAGGAAAGGGGATGCAAAGGGGAAGCGTTGTCACGCTATGGCATTGCAAATATCACACCTATAAAGTTAATCTATGGGGGAGGTCTATGTACAGCTGTGTTTTTTGATAGGATATAATGAATGATTCAACTTCTAGGTGACAGATGTGGCCTTCTTTGTTTGAAATTGGTAACAGGTTACATGGGCTACAGTAGCCATTTGCTATCAGATTGACTTTTAACTCGATATATAACAAGCGGTGAAATTAAAAATTTTGTACAACCGACTTCAATATAAATTATTAAGTATTACTCAAAAACTACTGGTCAGACCTCGATCAAATTTATAAAGGACCACATGAGAAGCACCAGCTTTCAACAAAAAAATAATCATCGAAATCGGTTCACTGAGAAAAATGTTATGAGGTAACACGCATAAAAAAAACATACAGTCGAATTGAGAAGCTCCTCCTTTTTGAAGTCGGTTGAAAAGATGCAACGTCTGCCAGGGCAGCAAACGGTCCTTAGTTTGACCACCTGTGGGATGGTCTGTACAAGAACGAAGGCTGCGCTTATTTATATACATAAAACTGTTTGTTTTTATAGTCGTAAATGTTCATTAATTCTTAAAATAAATTCAAACAATGCTGTAAAAAAGGCATGTAAATTAAAAGATAGTAACAAATTCGTCCACTATAAAACCGATTGTTTAAAAGCGAAAACCCTCATCCATGTCGAACTTAATGAATATACAACATCTAGCGTGTACTGTCGGGGAATTAAAAAAAGTAATTCCGCAAACAGCGAACATAACAAGGGGTATTCGAATGTGTCGGTAAAAGTCATAAGAACCAAGCGATTTTAAAATTTCATTTATTAGGGTTTGTCTTCTTAATGTCATCTTTATTTCCGAAGTAGTCTATTCTTGTTGGACTACTTCATGGTGCTTGGTTCTCGTCACTCCTCATTATTATTCTGCGAGATGGAAATGTCCACCATGGTTGTGGTGGCGCATTTGTGCTGCAGTCAGGATTTTTTTATTATATCAATGGCTGATGTAAAAATTATTCAATTGCATCAATAAACTAGATCACGCTTCCCATATTTGATGCAAGTACGGTAATAAATGTTACTTCTTTTAGTAATATTAAAGCAAAGTAAACTTCTATTAGCAATGTTGTCAACTGTATTATGCAACTGTGTATTTATTGCTTCTTAAAATTTACCTGTGTTCTTATTGAAGAAACTGTCGTAAATTGCTTTCACTTTCAATTTTTTATGGTAATGTATATAATAGTACATAATTAGGTTTTATAATATTTTTTTTAATATCGATAAAGAAGAATTTTTCTATAAATTCGCATCTTTCTTTATACTTAAGTCTAGATGATATAAGAATGTAATGAAAAAACATAGGTGCTTTTTGGCCTTTGTTTGCAAGGCGCGAACGGAACGAAACAATTGGGTATTTTCTTTTACAGAGTTTGATAGACGCACTGAGTTTTACGATTTTTTGCTATGTTAATAATTGTGTTGCTAACAAAAGGATTTTTTTAATTCCTTGATGAAAATAATGAAGATAGCGAATAAATTACGGGTTCACAGAAATAAAGGTTTTATTTTGCTTTCATCATTATCATCATCATCATTACAGCCTATCAAAGTCCACTGCAGTACATAGGTTTCCCCTTAGATTGCCTCATTAAGAAAATATTTTCCAAAGTTGCCACGCCTGGCAGGTGGGTTGGCGACTGCAGTTTTTTATTTTAGTTATAATTAAGATGACGAAGCTTTTCGTGTCATGTCTTGCTTCCCTCTGTCGCCTCCTACGACACCCACGGGACGAAAAAGGGTACCTAGTGGATATACTCACACCGCCGCTACACTTTTATTAGCTATAATGATATCTTCACTAATGTATTAATTATTGTAAACCTTTTTGTGGTCATATTAATAAAAAAAACAGTATAAGTATATAGGTATGCATATAATTAATATAAAACGAAGAACACGCATTACACGCAGGCATCCGATGTCACGCGTGACGTTGATGAATTGTAAACCTTTGGAGTATGTTCACACTGATATATCGTTCTCATTGCACAAACATGTTAATAATATCGCATTTTAGCGTTAAAATAATCTTAATAAAATAACTTTTTATATTGTATGTTACAAGTTCATGTGTTCAACATTTAAACAACTTCTTAACGATTTTTTTTTTATAGAATAAGAGTGACAAACGAGCACACAGTCCACCTGATGGTAAGTGGTTGCTGTGGCCCATAGACATTTACATCTATCTTCGTTTGCGAATTTAAATGCAGATGCGTTGTCAGCCGTGAGGACTAAGATAGAATGCCTCTTTTCCAGTAAAAAGGGTCTCCGGTTCTCTACACTCACCATACGAAACACAGCAGAATTAAGCTGCTATTTTACGCTGGTATTCTGTGAGAGCGTGGTCCTTCCCCGTCGAGCCGACCCATTCGTGCTACAACTATACTATTAATATAGCTGCAGAATGGCTCTACCATACTTACCATACGATACTTATTATTCAATCACAACCGCCGTTTTAAATCTCAATAATATTATTACAAATAAAGGTTTGAAGTATTTTTAATTCATTTGTTTATTCACAATATTAACAAACATTTCACAATATTTTACACATAATAGTCATTCAAATTGTTAAAAATTATGTCGACTGAATTCCCTATCGCTTAAATTCTATATTATTTTTATAATAATCTCGTTTAAATTCTATATTATATTTCTAAAATATATTTTTAATAATTAGTATTATTTTTATAGAGTAACAGACAAAGTTACCTTAATACTATAGTATGTCAAAAATGTTGTGTGGCTACACAACATTTTTGACATACTATTGATTTATTTTTGACTTTTGACATATTAATTTAAATGAGTGATTTGGTTCCACAACCATTAAGAAAATATTTGTTTTTAGTTAATCTTAACTACAATTCGAAAAGAAAATTTGTCACGGAGATTTACTCCGTTATCATATTTAAACACAAAATGCACATGAAAACTGTAAATAAAATCCCGGAGCGTTAAAATAGAGGTAGCTCGTGCTCCTCCCTTTGCCAAACCGTTGAGTATAGCGTGACAGTGGGGCGAAAGCACTAGCTGGCGTCTTTAATATTTCATTGCCTTTGCGAATCGCGATAAGCAAGCAGTGACAGGTCGCGTGCTAGAGCGAGTGATGAGTCACCGGGAAGATACAACTTACAAAATCGAAACACTGAGTCTACGTATAGAGTAAACTAAAATAAAATATAAATAATATATCAATTTGCTTCTATGATGTGTAAAGGAAAAGTAGCCTGAAAAGTAGTCAGTTAAAGGTAATGCATGAGGTAACTGAGCGATCGAGTAGTAATCCATCCATTACTTAAATCTTAGATAGAAAACTTGCATTCGATAACAGATTTTCTAGGAGTTTATTTATTTCAGAAATACTCTTTTTACTTCTCTAATTTATAAGCTAAGACAGTGCAATTTACCCTATTTTTGTAAATACAAAAATAGGGTAAATTGCACTGTCTTAGCGTAACAAAAGCCTATTCACTCTATCTTTGAAGACATCCAGATTTTAATCGGATGGAAGGGCAAATGCCCGCAAATTATTCCTTGCTGTACGCATTACAAAATACAAAGCAAACCGTTTGGTTGTAATGCGTGGAGCATCGATAACAAAGGAGTGGACACTCACCGACAGTTTAGTTGTCCATTGATGGAAAGGGAAGGGAAAATCAAATCATGTAATTCCTGCGCACACTCTCCTTAATGTAGAACACTAAGAGAACACTAAGAGGCTGACTACTCTGCGCCTGTGTTCGAGGCTGACAAGATAGGTTTTAACAAAATCACGGTTACTAATAAGTTTATAAGAAGATGCGTTCTCTTTTAATTTTGTACAATATCAAGGTTATTGGAGGAGAATGGAAGAGCATCTGAAATAACTTGGGATAGTGACAAATGATCTGATGGTAAACGGATGATGTGGTTCATACATTGGCCTAGCTATTCTAGATTAAGAATTAAGAATCAAAATTTAAGCTGGCTGTTGTAGTGAGGATATGTAAAATATACATATCCTCACTACAAAAGGAGTGGCCCATGTCCAGCACTGACTTTTTATGGTACGCCGGGTATGGTAGTGTGGTATGCAGTGGCTAAGCGAACGAAATAAATTTCACAATACGCGAGCAACCATCCGCCGGCACCAATTTAATTATTTAGTGCTTATTTACCACGAGCTCGGTGGTGAAGGAAAACATCGTAAAGAAGCCCAACAGTAACACGATGATAATGAATCCGCTGGGATTCGAGCATTAAAATGGTTAGTAACTTTATTACATGATTTCTCCGTAGAGTTAATGACAAGATTTTTTTAAAGAATAAGGGTGACAAAGGAGAACACAGTCCATCTGATTGTAATACTGTGGCTCTTCATCATCATCATCATCATTACAGCCCTTCACAAGTTCACTGCTGAACATAGGCCTACCCCAAGGAATGCCGCAAAGCACGGTCCTGAGCCACCTGCATCCATCGACTTCCTGCATGTCTTACCAGGTGGTCACTCCATCTAGTGGGGGGATGACCTACACTTCGTCCGCCGGCACGAGGCCGCCACTCGAGAACCTTTTTTCCCCATCGGTTGTCGGTTCTTCGAGCTATATGGCCGGCCCATTGCCACTTCAGTTTACTAATCCGTTGGGTTATGTCGGTCACTCTGGTTCTACTGCGGATATCCTCATTTCTACGTTTATCACGCAGAGGAACCCCGAGCATAGCCCTCTCCATAGCTCGCTGAGCGAACTTGAGCTTCCTCATACGGCCAGCAGTGAAGGACTACGTCTCAGTTCCATAGGTTATCACTGGCAACACGCACTGGTTGTACAGTCTCGTTTTCAAGTTTTGAATTATACCTGACAACAAGATGACATCTAATATATCCTATAATATAGATATATAGATACAGACAGCCTTGTTTCCCGTGAGAATACCTAAGATAGAATGCCTCATTTCCAGTAAAAAGGATCTCCGGTTCTCTACACGCACCATACGAAACACAGCAGCATTGAGCTGCTATTTCACGCTGGTATTCTGTGACAGCGTGGTCCTTCCCCCATCGAGCCGACCTCATGCTACAACCATAATATTTCTGCAGCGTGACTCTACCACTTAAAACATATAATGTTTAATTTACTTTATGCGCTTTAATATTCATTTAACACTAGCGATCCGCCCCGGATTCACACAAGTGATTTCTGGATATTAGCAACAGCGCCGCCTACTGGGTCCAATTATAGCTAAGAACTATCCGGGTGAGCTCATAAGTACCCCATAAAAATTTCAACAAAATCGATTAAGCCGTTTAGGATGAGAAGAATTACGAACATACGCACACCGGAATTTTATATATAACTTGCGATCCGCCCCGGCTACGCACGGTTGATTTCTGGATCTCAACAACAATGCCACCTACTGGGTCCAATTGTGAATCTAAACCATCCTCTAATCAACTTAATCACACACACAAAATTTTCATCAAAATCGGTCGAGCCGTTTAGGAGAAGTTAAGTCACATACACACAGACAGAATAATTATATAATATATAATATGCATGTGTTATGCATATAAAATTTACTTTTGAATCATTCTGTCTGCTGATGAAAACCGCATCAAAATCCGTTTCGTAGTTTACAAGATCTAAGCGTAAGATGGCGGGAAGCGGCTTTGTTTTATACTATGTAGAGAAGATATTATATAAGTTAGCATAACATATATGGCAACATACGAACCATTAGCGAGACATAACTCTGTTACATAAGGAAAGCAATATAATTTAGAAGCTCAGGCCTATCATCTTTGATATATTAGTTTTGACAGGACTCATTAACGTAGCTTAATAACCTGGAACTATCCATAACACACCATTACCTCGTGTCCTTTACAACTCGGAAACGAATTATAAACGCCCTTCTCACAGAGGTATCATAAATAATCGCTTTTTGAATAAAAAGATTATATAAAAATATATATTGCACTATTAAAATATATGTGATGCCTATGTATAGATAATATAAACAGATATAGCTCATTCAAAGTAATAATATACAAAGGGAACTTTAATGGAATGAAAATAAAAAAAAACACTGCAGCTGATTTGAATAACTTTGGTAAGTTCTTAATATTAGGCGGGTTTCCTCACGATGTTTTCTTTCACAATTATGCTATTAACAATTATATTGGTAACGACTGAGACCACATCCTTCAGCTACCAATGCTACACGAGTATAGTATGTGCAATTTAATACTTAATTAAAGTTCTTCGAATGAATCATAAGGAATGTCTTTCTGCTACTACCTTTTATCACTTACAAACCATATCGATATTAAAAACCAAGGAATAACAGCACATTGTTACTATTTTATTGGAGAGTTGGCAAACGAGCATGCGGCTCCTTTGATGTTAACTGCTTACCGTCGCCCGTAAACAATTGCGTTGCCGGTCTTTTAAAAAGGAGTAGGCTCTTTTCTTGAAGGTCACTAAGTTGTATCTGTCCGGGAAAATTTCTGGTGTTAGCAACTAGTACTTTAATTTTAATGTTTTATACAGAACTGGGGTCAAATAAAAAGCCTAAAGCTCTTTCTAGTAAATTAATAAGCAATAAAAAATATTATATACTTAACACTAACAAAGTTCATTTATAGAAATTAAAAATAATTTAACTTTAAAAAAATACAAATCAACTTCACGAGGTAACAAATACAATGTCGTCTAAATAGATACACTATAATCTTTTATCCTATTCCTATCCCTATTTTTCCTTTAAATTTATATGGGACTATCCTTGAAGTATAACCTATTTAATAAAAAAATATTATTGGAAATGGTTCAGCTGTTTCCGAAAAATCAGCAAACAAATTCACCGCCTTAACGAGTAATTTTCTACTTAGATGACAATGAAACTACAACTCGTGTGCAAACTACAGTATGTACGCTACCTCCCACAAGCTCAAAACAACAAATGAATGATCATTAGAAGTGTGTGCCGTGCCGCATGCAATCAGTTAAAGCGACGTAAGTGATTCCCGCAAACTTGCAAACTGCCATACTTTGCGCATACATGCATATGCCACGCCAACCACACGCGTCATTATGCAATAACTCATTATTTTTCAATTTGCATTACTAGGAGTTGTCGCATTGACTTGTTTTGTTTGTAACGTTAAAATTTGCGTTTGTTAAAAAAATATATATAAATATTATGTTATGGTTATGGTTTATATTGTACGCCCACGCAGAAAATTTAGCGATTTTATTTTATGAAACACTGGCCAGTTATGATTTATTTTGAAATCACGATTTATTTTGAAAATACGTTTGTTTCCAATTTCAAATTTTCTTCCATATTTTTTTAAGAGTAATTCTTTCTCTTATTTTCATATTTTATTAAAATCGTGTTTTATTAAAGAATGGATCTGAGTCGCGAACGTTGATTTTTTCGAATAACAAAATGTCGACTAAAACCGGACGAATCGTTTGATAGACTTCAAATGGCATATATGGATAAAAGCCCTTTTACTTAAACAAATTACAGCACGATCGAATAACTTACAGATATGAAGAAAAAAGTGGTCACCCTTTGACGCCTGTTACGAAAGGAAACGGATTAGCAGTGAATATTTGAAACATATGGGATTCAGTACATATTATTTTATTACATTCACGTGATTTCACAAGAACATATTTGCGTGAGAAGGATCGAGTTTCGCGTTGGGTTCCGCACAACCTAAAGCTCAGAAGCAATGGCGTGTTGCCGTGAAATTATTAATACTGAATTTGAAACATGCTCAACTCGGCGTTTTTAAGACATTATTATATTTTTATATTTAACAAAACGATCTAGCAATGAAGCACCAGTCAACAATTTGGCTGTTTCAAAATAAACCAACGCCTACCAAATTGAAACGATCGAGAAGTGCAGGGTAGATTTTGATCATCAGAAATCTAAGTAGCATCAATGCCAAATGGTATACTAGCAAATGCATGCTAGAAGTATTCACTGCTTCACCATGATAATATGAACTCGTACAATAAACGCTCAAAACGAGGAATTTCCTGCACAGCACACTGATGACTTAGTTGACCTTCTTACAGCCCTGATTTGACACCGTGTGACGTGTTTTTGTACCCTAAAATAAAGAATCTGCTAAAGCATATTAAAACGAGGTTTCTTTGTAGAGAGAAAAAACGGAGAAAGTAATTATATTTTATTTATATATATTTATTAAATAAAAATATAATATAAAATATAATATATATATTTACAGGTATTATATTTTTTTTGATACATGAGGCAGTTCAATCAGGCTTGTAGAATTGTTCAATCCTAATAATAGTAATATTAAATTATGCTTTATTCTACAGATTTATATATATATATATATATATATATATATATATATATATATATATATATATATATATATATATATAATGATTAAAGTTAATAAAAACTTGTTTCACAAGAACAAGTAGTTATTTGATATCTTATTTGATTTTTCTTCAACATACTCTCAGAAAGAAACGGGGACAATAATTTAATTTTTTCCGGATTTTTATATGTGATGAAGTCGACATGCAAAAACGTCGCCTTTGTGTGTTCGGTTTTCGTTAACTTTTGTATTATATATAATTTATTTTAATAAAATATTATTACTAACGTAATTAAATTCTGCATTTTCTTAGCTTTTGTGGGTGATTTTATTCGGATATAGGTAAAGAACTTTCTCCGATGTAACAGTTTTATTCGAACTGGTCGCAATCGAACCGTATAAAACCGCGACGAGCGGCGCTGGGACGTGCAAGGCTATTGTCGCCGTGTCGCCCGGATGTTTGAGTGGTTATATTACTTGGAGTGGTTAACGGGGTATTAGTAAAGTTAATAGCATTAGTACGATTTTGACGTGACAACGTCTTATAAATTGGTTTGCCGGGGAAATAATTTAATTTTTTTCCGGACATATGTTAAATAGAATTCGTGACAAAACACTGGATTAAATAATTGAAAATGGCGGTTTAAAGGTCTTACAATGTAACTAAAAAACCAAACCTTAAGTCGTAAATTCGAATTTTAGATCTCCTTTATGTATTTGGAATACTTTATATCAGTACTATGCTGGATTGCAGTTACCTACGTGAAAAAATATCCGAGAATAAATTCTATAACAGGCGGATAAATAGGTGGTTCCATAGGGGTTCCCTTTTTTAAGTACGGAATACAGTAAATACACGCATTCAGCACCTGTTAACAAAACACCTCATGTAACAGCCCTTACCCTCCTCGAACTTCAACCATATCAAAGGGTCAAACAAGAGTAGACGGCACACTTCACCGTGACAAATATCAGCCATCAATTTACAAAAATATAATAATTATGATAATGATGATATATTAATTTAATTTTTTTGCCTTAAATTAATACCAATATTTAAATCTTATGTTTGCACAACGGTAACTCTTGCAGAAACTAAATGCGTGTTGGACTTAAAGAAAATCTTCTTAGGCAAAGTACGAGTAATTAGGATATTTATTTTTGTCTATTTCAGTGGTCCTTTTTTTTGTTTACGGCGTTTAATTCATAATTAGAGTGCAAGAAAGTACAAATACACAGATTCATTCCTAAGCGGACAGTTGTGTCAAGTTGTGTTGTGTGTTATATACGTGGTTGAGCCATGCTACAGCTATATTAATAGTATAGTTGTAGCACGAATGGGTCGGCTCGACCTGGGAAGGACCACGCTCTCAGAGTATACCAGTGTAAAATAGCAGCTTAATGCTGCTGTGTTTCGTTTGGTGAGTGTAGAGAACCCTTGACCCTTTTTACTGGAAAAGAGGCATTTCATCTTAGTCCTCGTGGCTGACAACGCATCTGCATTTTATTCGCAAACAAGGATAGATGTAGATGTCCATGGGCCACAGCAACCACTTACCATCAGGTGGACTGTGTGCTCGTCACCTTTATCCTATATTAAAAAAAAACACACCAAACCAATACGTTCCTTTTTTAACTGGTTTTTTGTCGGGTTTCCAGACAGTTTTGATACGAATTTAAGGTTGCTTATTAATACTTATTTATCTCCTATGATGTCTTTAGATAGCATTAGTTTGTTTATATTTTATTCGTTACATAAAATATTAAATATCATTAGCTAAGCTAACTAAGCTAAGCTAAGATAATTTTTTGGTAAAATATGTTAACTAACTGTTATGTGAATAATAGATAAAATAATAAAAAGATAATGATTATTAATAATAATTATAGATAAGGAACATAATATATATTTCTTTAGTTGACGGCTTGATAGCGTAGATAGGATCAGTGAATACTTGCGGTTCTCCTCGATTCCCGCACTGAACATGCATTGTAAATACATTTTTTTAATGTATTTACAATGCATTAGAAACCCGTTTATGCGGGAATCGTTAAAAAAAGTTTTATAGCTATAGAACACTTACTTTAATTTATTGTTCATGTAATGAATCACACATACGAACATAATACGAACAAATTTAGAAATCATTATTGAAGATAAATGTCTCAGAATAAATTCACTTCACTTCGGAATATTTATTCACTCAATGTATCATCTTTGCGAAGGGACCATCAAATTATTTGTCTTAAGCATATTTCATAGCCGTATGAACAATCTCCCAATGACTTCCGAGAAAAGATATGTCTGGAAGTGTAATTATATTACTTTAGATTCAGAACGAGTTTAGTTTTATTTCTTGGTTTGGTAATCGTCTGGTTAATTGCAAACGATATGTTTTTTTTATACAATTAATGGTGTCAAACAGATGGTAAATGAATTCTGTGAGTTCTACACACTTGCGCTGATGGTAAGTGGATGCTGTTGCCATACACACCTACACTGTTGTTACCTGGAAGCCGGAGACCATAGAAACTTAAATTTATCATAAGTTAAGAATTAAAATGCAAATGACATGTGACTTCTGAGATTTTAGATGAAATACCTCGTTAACAGCGTTAAGAATGGTCTCCGGTTGTCTATATTCACCAAACGAAACGCAACAGTATTATGCTGCTACATTACGTTCGTGTTATATGAGATTTTGCCTCATGCAGCTGCAGCGTGGCTCTAATACCTATAGCTGTTCATGCACTATGAAGATCATGTACAAAATAATAATACTTTGCTATGTCTCGACATAAATCAACTCTATCATCATCACAAATAAGATGCGTACATAAAACGTGTGATATTATGGTCAGAGTTCCTGGCTATTCCCTTTGGGATACCTACTAGGCACAAATACTAGTTAGATCCAATTAATGCAAAACTTAATTCAATGTTATAAGCGTATTGAGTCTACTGCTGGATTTAGCCCGCCCCCAAAGATCGCCTCATATATTTGCCACGCTCGCCAACCGTTTTTTTTTAAAATTATTTTGAATTGTTGTCAAGATGATGAGGTCCTGTATAAGTTTTAGTAGGCATGTTAATTTATCTGATCGTTTATAAGGGGTCAAAACGATTGCACTTCTGTGTACGCCAGTAGCACTATGACAAGTCAAAATCTAAATCAAATTATACCTTATAATATATATAAAACCTTTAAAAAGTATTTTTTAAGTCTAGAAAACTAGAAGCCATCATTTCAGCAAAGTCCCTAACAGCGGGAGACCTTGTGAGAAGAAGCGTCAGGAAATTCACAAGTAGATTATTTTTTCACAACATGAGCAATATAAAGTTATAAAATATATAAACCAAAATATAAAAAAATAATCACCTAATTTATTATGTCCTTTCTTCATAAGAATTCTTTTTGCATGCGCCTTGAATTTATGCAAAGGTAAATCGGTATTATTACAGAACATCTTCTTATAATTAGTTATACGTCTACCCAAAAATAAATCGTAAGTTTTTTGAAGCCTGTACTTTGGTAAAACGAGTTCCTTACGCATATTAAATTTATGGACTTCACTCATTTTGTTGAAGGTATTAAAAAAGTTTCTTACTTAAAAAATAGCTCCTGTAGCAAACGATCTTTGCTGACCGTTAGAAAAAAATTATATAACATTTAGTCATCAAATGAAATTTTACCCCTATTAATTTTAAGCAGTAAAGACGTATCATCAGCAAACAATACTTTTCCACATAAGTATTTAGCGAAAAAGCAAGGTAAGGTATTAAAGGTATTGATCGTTGAGGCACGCTCATAATTAAGGGCGCTTCAGGAGACGCAGTTCCGTTAATGACTACTTTTTACAACTGGTAATGACTATACCATATGATTATTTTAAAAGGTTTTCAGAGATATTTGAGACATTTATATATCATGTTTTGTTATAAGATTCCATTATAATTCGGAATTGCCGTTTTTGGATCATATAATTATATTAGGAAAATACAATTACATACCTTATTAACAATAACAGAGGCAATTATGACTTAAGGAAAAATAAATTTGAAATTTTTTCATTCCGGCTAATATGATTTAATTTATTACCAAGCGAAAAAATATATAATTTGTTAATATCGTATGACTGAATAAATAAAATTGCTTGAAATATTTTTATTTAATTAGTATTCATTTAAAAGGGTTCTTAAACATTGCTTGCACTTGGATTAGAAGAGAGCTTTTCTCTGCAAATGCTTTTCTTGCAAAATCGTCACAACGGTTCTTATCTCCGAAGTATTCTAGTGAAAATTACAAGATGCACTTAGCTTGGGTACTCTGTTTCATTACGACCCCAAATGTCTTACCCAAGTAACCTAAAGTTACAGATTAAAATATTACTTGAATACTTACAAGCATTATTTTTATTATAATATAAACATAATATCATCAAACTACTACTACATTTAAGTAAACCATAGGGAGTGAAAAAAATTGTTAATAGGGCATTTAAGAAACTTGATGCTTTCGTTTTTTTGAACATTGTGTCTTGTGATATAATATCGTTTTGAATACATTAATTATGTCATGTGATATTAAGTGAGGCAGTATAAAATAATCTATTGTCCCATCTCACAATATAGATGTCGTAAGAAGCGATTTAAGACAAAGCCCGAAAGACCTCGTGATCTAAAAAAATAACGACATTATTTTAAAAAAATTGGTTGCCTGTAAAGTCGGTATACGGGCGAAAGTTTTACGTGACAACGACTTTGAGTGGTAAAATAATTTTATTATGTCTGTCTCTCTCGCTCTTAGGCGGGCTAACCATGCCCGAGTGGAAGGGACGCGTGCCTCTCACTCGCTCTCATTGTGAGCGCATAACGTGAGCGGAGCGTAACGCAGTTTCTTGAAGTGTCACCCGGCAAACCAATTTATAAGACGTTGTCACGTCAAAAATCGTACTAATGCTATTAACTTTACTAATACCCCGTTAACCACTCCAAGTAATATAACCACTCAAACATCCGGGCGACACGGCGACAATAGCCTTGCACGTCCCAGCGCCGCTCGTCGCGGTTTTTATACGGTTCGATTGCGACCAGTTCGAATAAAACTGTTACCTCGGAGAAAGTTCTTTACCTATATCCGAATAAAAATCACCCACAAAAAGCTAAGAAAATGCAGAATTTAATTACGTTAGTAATAATATTTTATTAAAATAAATTATATATAATACAAAAACTTAACGAAAAACCGAACACACAAAGGCGACGTTTTTGCATGTCGACTTCATCACATATAAAAACATCATTACAGACTTTGGATTCATAAAATTTGAAGATATACAAAAAGAAAACATCTTGAGGATTATTTTCATATATAATACTAGTGCAAAAGTATAATAAACACATTATTACTTACATTTTAAATGCAGAACTCACAGTACTACCGACAAAACTTGACACAACGCTTGTTGTTTTTGTTTTTTAATGGTATCTGTTACCTGATATAAACTTTTTACTAACCCATAGATGCGTTTTTTAATATAGAGCCGTGTAGTGTAATTCATGAAGATTTTTGTAACTTTCTATAGATATAAACTCGTTTAAAGTGTAGAAGTCATCGAGGCCGCTCTAGTCGTCCTAACGTTCAACCGGAAAAAGTTTTAGGCGACTATAGTCGCCCGGACGTTTGAGTGGTTAAACTAATAACTACACGAGATGACGTCGGCAAAATAGATAATAACTAGCAGTAAAATATCAGGAAATTTTGGCGCAGCGGTAACGTGTTGGATTGATGACAATGAAGTCCACAAATCAAGAATAAGACTGGATAATTATTGCAGCGAGCGCAGCTATACTTAAAGCTACAAAAATCATGAAAAATCGTGAATAAAACACTGAAACACGCAAATATATTAATCGATTCTTGATCAGCACTAGATTGTCTTTCAAATCCGAACACGCTTAACCCCATAGTAGCAGAAATACAAGAAAGCATACGATTAATAAGAGAAGAGGGTGGCGAAGTAATGTTTTACTGGATTAAGGCACACGAAGGTATAGCCGGAAATGAGAGAGCCGATGAACTGGCAAAGTCAGCAGTAGAAACGCTTAAACAAAGCCCAAGTTATGACTGTTTTCCTCTGTCATTCGCAAAGCGCTACATCAGTAACAATTTGGCACAACGGATACTGGAGCTGTCATAAGAAAATTCTTCCATAGAGTAGAATAAGCATACAGAATAATGGGGAAAATAAAAATAAATCATTTAAGGGCGAATATTGACAGGCCACGGGGGTTTCATGGCTTATTTAAATAGATTTAAGTTGGCACGAAACCCATACTGCAATTGTGACGACGAAACTCCACAAACTGTAGAATACATCCTTATAGATTGTCCACGTTTTGCATCAAAACGGTTAGCCTGTGAGAGCCGTATGGGCTTCGTGCTACAGGAAAGTACATTAAGTAAAGCGATTAACGACAATGATGGCCGAACCTCCTTTCTTACATACGCTGAGCACTGCGTGCTCAGAGTGCTGAAGGAAAATGGTTCCACAGTATATAATATAGAAATCGAAAAGTAAGAAAAGTATAAAGTGGTGCGCGACTAATATGTAATAGGAAATAAGTTTTTAATGTACGTGAAACATAGTAACAGCAAAATTGTAAAAAAAAAACAGAAAGATATCAAAAAGAAGAAAAACAAACGCAGAATTAAAGGTTGCTGTAAAATAAATAACAGCAGAGGAATTAAGTAATAAAAAAAAACACTCCAAGTAAGCTTAAAATATTCGTATAAGGGGTGTGTCTCCAGTTTTACTTCTAAGTTTTTGTCACTTTTATATAACCATTTCATATTGAATGTTACAAAATACCTTTACCTTTGAATAAATGCAGTGTAAAATATTTGTTTATCATGCGTGGTGACAGTAAAAATCTTTTCTACTATTGTAATTATGAAGATTTATTTACATTAATCTTTTTTACAAATTAAATATTCCAATTAGTAGAATCACAAAAAGCTTTATATTGAATTAATGTGCTTGCACTTCCATGTTCCGGCTTAATTAATACTCTAATAAAAAAACATGCGTGAGTGTCGTGGAACACTCGGTTGGAACGAAGTTCCTTTCGAAGTATATTATTATTGATAAACGTATTATATTATTGATTAAAAATACAAATAAATGAATAACTAGCGTCTATTAAAATGAAGCGTCATTTAAAATAAAATAATATTTCTTTCATGGCAAGATAAGAAAAAGTGCGAGGGAGATGGATATTATTCCATCTTGCTTCCTTATATCCGCCAAGGCCGTCTACACTACGTCAAAAAGGGGTCATGACGGAAAAATCTTACACTTTTTGTCGCCTAGCCCCCATCCGTGAAATCCGTACCGTCCGATAAAGAACTTCGTTCCAAAAAGAACTATTCACCTTATACAATCTTTATTCAGGATTGATATTAAATACATTACCATCTTAAACTTATAACTTAACAAAAAATCCAGAATATGCGGACTTGTTGGAAACTTAAAGAGTTTTTTGAAAGAGCGTGCGTACGTGCCGGATGATTTACTCTCTCAATATTACGGTCCAAGTCAGGTGGGAGGGACACGGGCAACGGAATTAAAGTTGCGGAGAAATATGACCTGCCTGCTGTCCTTACCAAGGTCTAGCAATGAGTGGACGAATTTAGAATCAAGACTTTTTCGCTGTTAGGGATATTATAAGTTTTAATCAATGTCCCCTTATATTTTTCATAAGATAAAATATTTAAAAATCTCTGTTATTTATCGAATTAGATTTAAAGTTATAAATATGAACAATGCCAAATATTTTGATTTATTTTTCGATAGTTAAATTAAAAGATTTTTATATTATTATTGGTGCAAGTGGTGAAGCCACGCTGCAATTGTATTATGACTGCAGCGTGGACTCGACCAGAAGAAGACCACGCTCTCACATTCTATTTTCTGTGTAGTTAGTTCTGTTAGCCAGTTGACTCTTACAGCTTCGTCCGACATAGACCTCGCGGCTTGAAACATGTACACAAACCCATAAAAGGTAACTGATGATGATGATGACGGCTTTGACAGATTGCCAACGTAATATAGGCACGTTAAGCTACTGTGTTCCATATAATTAATGTAGAAAACAGGAAAATCTTTGTACTAGTAACAAGGTATTTCGTCTTAGCCCTTTGGGGTGACAATGCATTTACATTTATACGTGGTAGAGCCATGCTGCAGCTATATTAATAGTATAGTTGTAGCACGAATGGGTCGGCTCGACCGGGGAAAGACCACGCTGTCACAGAATACCAGCGTAAAATAGCAGCTTAATGCTGCTGTGTTTCGTATGGTGAGTGTAGAGAACCGGAGACCCTTTTTACTGGAAAAGAGGCATTCTATCTTAGTCCTCACGGCTGACAACGCATCTGCATTTTAATTCGCAAACGAAGATAGATGAATATATCTTTGGGCCACAGCAACCACTTACCATCAGGTGGACTGTGTGCTCGTTTGTCACTCTTATTCCATAAAAAAAAACATTAAAATATACACATATAAAGGTTGCCTATGATATATTAGATTTTATAGGTGCCTATGGGCCACAACATTCACTTATCATCAGGTGGACTATCTGCTATAAAATTGCTGTTATTATTGTCAACCATTAGAAAATAAATGCTTCTAAAAAAATTCACAATTTGCAATTTGTTAAATATTTTTATGTATTACCTATCGTAAATAAGTTTATTAATGTTTTATTATTTATATTTACTTCATAGATTTTATTTTTATCATACAGTAAATTTTTATTTAATCATTTAATCGCTAAATTCCAAAAACAATTTAATAAAACAAAGTTTTAATTATAAATGTATTTTTGCGACGTGTTCAGTTAAAGCAAAATCAAATTAAACTCTCAACAAAAATGTCAAAGTAACAGGAAATCATTATCCCTCCGTCTACAATAAACAATGACGATGTTGGCTTCCCGGATTCGAATATACTCACCTACGTACTGAAGTTAAAAAAAATACGACAGAAAAAGAGAAACAATTTCGCTTTATTGCTTCCGCCCTTTGCATTATGAAAATTAAGTTTTTACGTTTAAAAGAATAACGCAGCGCCGCGCCGATTCTTTTGTTTGAATTTCGAAGAGATAGCTTAAAATATTAGTATATTAGTTATTAAATTATCGATATCGATATAATATATTGATACATCTGTAAGTATTCAATAAAATACAGAATGTTATGTCTAATTTTTAGGGTTCCATACCCAAAGGGTAGCCAATGGGACCCTATTACTAAGACTCCGCTGTCCGTCCGTCCGTCTGTCTGTCAGCGGGCTGTATCTCATGATCCGTAATAGGTAGACAGTTGAAATTTTCACAGAATGTGTATTTCTGTTGCCGCTGTAACATAAATAATAAAAATTAAAATAAATTAAAAATTAAGAGGGGCTCCCCTAACTAGAAACGTGTTTTACGATGGTACGGAACGCTTCATGCGCGTGGCCGACTTGCACTTGGCCGGTTATTATACTACCAATTTACTAAAATTCTCCACCAGCTGGAAGCAGCACGATATTTATGTTTATACTCAGGCAGATCTAACGAACGGTGGTGGGTATGGCGTTTTTGGCATTTTCTAGTTGACTGCCAGACGTTTACTCGAAAGTGCTTGTTTGCAGAATGACTTATGTATGTCATAAACTTATATCTACCAATTGCACTCCATCTGGACGCATCATAATGCCGCGTGAGTCGCGTACGACAGCTGCGAGCTTCCCTGCTTGTATTGCCGCATGTATTTCATACTTGCATATCATGCAATATGTTGCTATTACGTGGCTTCGCCCACGCTATAGTCCGCGTCCGCGAATATACTTGAAATAAGTATCTAGAATGTAATATTTGATGTTTTTGGTTAGTGTAAATATTACGTCAGTATATTCTAAGTCTATGGTAAATATCACGTGTACGGAATGAATTTTCCCGATCGAAGAACTGTCAAATGAAACATCCAGATCTGTGCTCATCAACCACCTTATTCAGTTTTGCGCAGAATTGCCTTTCTCTTTAAAAAAATACAGAAATATATGTCAGCTTGCACATTTCACAAAATTATGTACAAAACTATCGAAAATTATCAATGGCAGTGTAGGTACATAATAGTGCAACAGGAGTACATCCAAACGCAAACAATAATTTATATGCATACCAGAAATACAATTTATGTTTTAGCATAGACTGAATTGTGAATTTAGAATGCGCGCTAATGAACCACATCAATATTTTATCATACAACAATATATGTTATGAAAACTTTTGTTTTAAACATTAATTTCTTCTGTACACTGTACGCCCTATTATGTAAGTAGTAATGTCGACTCCCCATTATACAAAGCTCACTTAACATATAGTTTATTAATTATTCGAAGCCCAAATCTCTCGAATGGTGATGAAATGATGCATGAAAGCAGCACTTCCGTCACAAGTGTCACTTAGAAATATTATTATAATTAATAATTACTTTGAAAACTATATAGAAAAATAATCTTAACTATATAATTGAAATTTAATAACGGACTACTATGAAACTTGTTCAATAAGTCAAAAAGTCTACAAAAGGAGACGGGAATTTCTACGCCCAATTTGTAATTTAAATATAGTTTAAAAAAGCGTTATATTGTTCTATTTCAAAATATAAAAAATTTGCCCAGCTCACAATCTCGAAGACGAGAAATCTTAAAAATAAGCTTTTGTAACGAATAAAATAGGAAATCGATTACTTTAATCGATAAATGTGAATGAGTTTTAACAAATAAACATAAAACAACTTACACCAGATGATTGATTCAATCAAAGTAAGTATGACATTGCAATTAACATAGTGTCAACAGTTTAAAAAATAAAATATCAACATAATCAAAATAAATCTTAAAATCGATTCTCGTTTACAGTTCGATTTATTACTTGTGTTTGTCAACTGTAATTTTAATCTGTGCTGACAGTGACAGCTCCTGCCTGACCTGACTCAATCTATCTCCTGCCTGACTCGTCTCGTATCGTTTAGTAGCATCGATATATATGTACTACGCACTAGATTTGGCATTCCGAACATTCACTATGTTCAAATGAACTGTACTGCAATCCGTACACCTTTAGTGTTATTTAGTGTGGCCACAGACTAATAAATGATGCTTACGCATAGTGTGGCTCCAATATTCATAGAGTGTGGAGCTGCGCTAATAATACGAGATTTCAAATTAAAGTTTAATTAAACCTAAACGTAAATAATAATTCAGTAGTCAAATGAATAAATAGGTAATAATATATCAATAGAAAAAATAAATTTCTTCATTTAAATACCCACCTAATCTATTATGACAAAAACTGACCGCGCAGGCGCAACGCGCTTATATCAACTGCGCATGCGCGACTCTACTATCTCCCGCGCATGCGCGAAATCAGAATAGTGCACATTTTTTGTTTGGAATAGCTTCTCTAGTACGTAGTACATATAACTCAATGTTTAGTAGGTACGTGTGCGTTTTGAGTGTGTTTCCCGTTGTTTTATTGATTTATATTCCTTGACCATTGCTTTCTTTCTACAGACTTCTGATCTTACTTAACTTGTACGACCCTTGCTATCATATCGGACACCGATAATCTCGTTTACTCGTTCGACTTTGGCTCGTTATTGTGAATTTTACGGCCTGGATTTTATCGATTGGATATTGACACAATGGATCGTTGTGTGAATTGTGGCATAGCAACTAGTCGCTGTAATACACTGGGCCGACGATCCTTTCAAAATACCAATCGCACTTTAAAAATCAACTGTTTAGTATAGGTTGTTGCCAACTTGTTGCATAACCTCACTTTTAATAAAACTTTTAATAACTAAATCGTGTAACTTCTGCAGGGTTAGCCAAGATGACATTCTACGTTTGTTAAGGCTATAGAAAACTATAAAAATAAATGAAATCACCGCTAAGTCACGTAACTTTACGTTCAGTAATATCATTCCCATTCATTTTTATAGTTTTCCATAGCGTTAACGATTCTATAATGTCATCTTGGCTAACCTCGCTGAACAACTTGACTGATTGATGTCATATTAACACAAAATGTTTGTTTCTCCAAGACGACGAGTTAAACTATTTACAAATACTAAGTTTATCGGATCAAAATAACCACAAGAGTCACAAAATCTGGGCCCAATAATCACTGTGATTGAGTTATTAATAAATTGAAAGTCATTCCTCCACCTAGATACAACGGCAGAACAACAACAATCAGAACAACAGAAAACTGGTTTAATCATATTAAGATAATTGCCTAGCCTATTGTATTAAAAAAGCTTTAAACCTGGCATATGGTAACATGATTTTTGCATTTCTTTTTCTTCTTCATCAGCTCGTAAAATACATTGCTTGTAATAATAGATCGCCTCTGATATAGGAGGATTTGTCAAAATCACTACACTAGGCAGACGACCAGACGATCGCTGTACCAGACGTTTGTATATTTAATTTTATTCTCTGTGACCTGTGTATTAAGCATTTTGCAAAACGTACGTAACGTAGTGGTTATAGCGCCATCTATCAAAAGCTATAAGATTTTTCTTGCGCACACAAAATTAATTGCGGTGATGATTTTCTAACGCCTTCGCCACAAAGGAATATAAGATTTATTGATTTATTTACAGAACTGGGAATCCTTTTCTAAAAAGGAGTCCGTCTGAGTGGTTAACACCCTCTTACCTGTTTCTATTGCCAAACAGTAGTGCTTATACTGCTGTGTTCCGGTTTGAAAGCTATACCCAGAGCCAGTGTAGCTTTTTTTGCTTGAAGTTGGTTACAGGAGTTCATGGACTGCAGTAGCCACTCTCATTTTCAGGTGGATTTTGAGTGCGTTTGTCACTTGAATTTGCATAAAAAAATACTTAAGGCGTGGGAAATATAATTTGAAATTCTCATAACTAGAGACCAGAGACGGAATTTCTAAAATGTGTCAGAAAATTAAAACTATCCAACTTTCTCAGGAACTTTTTAAAGAGTGCTTGCTGGTTAGATTATAATTTTAATGCCTCTCCCACACTCGGACGTCTAGCAATTCTTCTCATTGCATGAAGTCGATGTAACGACGTTCGTAATTGCAGACACTTCCTTTCGCGGCAAATGTATTACGCCATGCCTTCTAAGGTTATGCGGTTTTTTATTTTTTTCAGAAAAAAGTCTAAGAAATTTTTGATTATAATTATACCAGCGTGATTCCTTTCTTTAGTGTTTTGCTTTTTAATGGCTGAGTCGCTTGGTAGTTAAAATTCCTTATTAATGAATCTCTGGTAAGATCAGATGATGATCCTTGCAATACAGATAGGTTAAGCCGAAAATTAAACTGTGGCGAGTTTTAGGATATGCCCAGCAATTTATTTTGAGACAGTTACGATTAAATTTGTTTCGAAAATATAACAAACTTTTTGAAAAATAAAACAAATTTTTAATAATCAATTTTCGGAACTTATAAAGGCAACTTGTAAAGAACCTCAAAATCAAATTGTTCTTTTTCGGTTTGAAATGCATCTCATTCATTTTAAAAATTAAAAAAATTACGCTTGCCAAACGAATCTTAATTTTTTTATGTCTAAAAATTGATTTTATTTCATTCAATTGAAGTGATTTAATTATTAGAGGGATTACTTGATAAAAATATGGCTTTATACTTTCCAGAAAAGAAGGAACGCACTAGATAGAGGAAGAATTAATTTAAGGTAGCTACGAAAGAAGAGCGAGAGAGATACACAAAATAAAAACATTCAATAGTACTCTGCTGAAGATGAGCCTCCTTAATAGACTGCGTCATAAGGGAAATATTTGCCATAGTGCTCCCGCTTGGCGGGCCGGTTGGCAACCGCAAATTTTTATAATTTTTAACTGTTATCAGAAAAATACTGCTGCCCATCTCCTGGTTCATTTCTTCTCTGTCGCCTCTTACAACACCCACGTGACGATATAGGATAGTGGATTCTCTTATGCCACCAGTACATATTATAGGATATTAAAAACGGTACATAAATTGAATTAAAAATGTTAAATAGTTATATAAATCTTGGCCAGAAAACAACAGCATTATAATGGGTCGGGGAAAAAGTTTTTTTTTCAAAGTTTAATTATATTTAATTATAATATATATTTTGTTCGATAGCTTGTACACCAAACTTAAAATCTTGTAGGTAGTGACATAATCCCGTTGCTGTAGAAACCTTGGGATTTTCGATAATAAAAAATGCGACAAGTAGTTTTGACAGACCTCTCTTGATGTTAATCAAACACTACCCAAAGAATTCTGAAGAGAACGAAACATGTGAAAATCTTAGGTTGCAAGGTCAGGACTATATGGTGGATGCATTAACACTTCCCAACCAAGCTCTCTCAATTTTTGCTGAGTGGCCAAAGATGTGTGTGGTCTGGCGAAGGCCACTCCTTTTCTGTTGATCAATTCTTTCTCAATTTATTACTTGAGTCTCATTAGTTGTTGGCAACAGATATCCGAATCAATGGTTTTGCCCGACGGTAAAAGCTCATAATAAACGATGCTCTTCCAATCCCACCATACACACAGCATCACCATGTTAATCCGGGTTTCGCTACAGTCTGTGGAGCTTGACTACCCTTTGACCATGATCTTTTTCGCACGTTCTTGTCGTAGGTGATCTACTTTTCATCACCAGTGATCAATCTTTTCAAAATTGTTCGGTTTCATTACGTTTTAATAGAGAATCGCAAATGAGGTTTCTTTCAGTGAGCTCGTGTGGTACCCAAATATCGAGCTTTTTTGTATAGCCAGACTTTTTCAAATGGGTCAAAACTGTTTTGTAGTCAATCCCCAATGTCGTGCCGATCTTGCTCCACTTTTCAAAAATGGCATCGACTTTATCCATATGACGGCGACCCGAGCGAGATGCATTTTTGACATCAAAATTCGCGGACTGAAAACGCTTGAACCAACTTTGTGCTACTCTTACTGACACTGCATTAGGTCCATAAACGTCACAAATTTTTTTTCACGGCTTGAGTCGCATTTTTTCCTGTTTTGTAATAAAACTTCATAATGTATCGAATTTCTTCGTTAGATTCTCTCATATTGGCGGACAGAAAAACAAATGAAAAATGGCGGGAAAGTGTTTTTTTATTTTTATTTTTATTTTTCTTAATGACCTTTATGTTTTGATATTAAAACCAGCCAGATACAAACAGTACAACCAAAGAGATTTTTGTTAAATTTTATACAAACAAAATACGAAGAAACATTTTTCCCGATCTATAGTAAAAAAATTGCTTGAGACCTACTTAAAAGAGGATTCATTATACAAATCTTTTGACTTCTATATTTTACAGCGCTTTAATATCTAAAAAAAATTATCAGTCAATCTCAACAAAAATGTTTGATACCTACGTGTTAACAGATCAAAGGGCTATTTCTAAATAAAAGTGTTATGTTATCCTAGGGCTATCATCAATCTTTTAAGTAACAATAAAAGTGAAATTGGTGATGGAGATAAGGTGGTAATTAAATAGTAAAAGTTTAGAGGACATTATGGTTGAGTATTTTAAATAAAAACCTTTACATATTATAAAACTAGAGATCAATATATTGTATATAAAACAAAAGTAAACATCTTATTCCGCAGCATGTTCAGCATTTTGTATATTACTAGCGTAAATTAATGTAAAAACTAGGTACCATGTTATGTACGCAAATGTAAAAACTAAGTGCCATAATATGTGCTAAAAATTTGCTAAACTTTTAGCATATTTTAGAAATTGTCGAATACCTTTATTTTAATAAGCCTTATACAGCCTGGTGGCTTATCGATAGCCGCAATCGAATTTCGCAACTTTGAAGCCGCTAGTCAACACGGAGTGATAAATCTTATTGGGAATTTATATATTATCTCTAAGCAAACATTCATACACTAAACACGGTTTGAGATGAGGTGTCATTAGGTAGGATTATATTATTTTCCCAAAATTTATTCATGTGTTTTCCGCCATTTCTAATAAGTCATTACATTTAAAAAAATAGGTATTTGTAACTTCTTATTTCTAAATGTCTTAAAGTTAACTATTTTGTAAATAACTATTAATGTAAATATGTCACTTAACTACACATTACACAAATTAGTCTTGATATAAATTAGTACTTAAGAAATTAATTACAGTAAAAAAATAAGTATTTAATGATGTTATACTAACCGAAAATTAGTATCTTACGCAAATTATCTATCGATCATCCTGTTTTTTTTTAATTTAATAAGTTAACAAGAGCTCTCTCTAGCTTTTGCTTGTTCGCAAATTCTTTTAGAACAAAGAAAGTAGCCTAGTTTTTAATAATTAATTAGAGGATCCATTAGCACGGAGGTGAGATAATCTTTATGGTTTCTTAGTCGGATGGCGCCGTCTTAAATCACAACGCCTTAGCTCGCCATGGTTAGATATTATCACACTTTTACGGTCTTAGCTTTACTGTCGCTTTTTACTCAAAATATCACGAAATCCAACAGATAATTACTTAGTCTGAGAAGATTCATGCTCCTCTTTAAAATTTGTCTAAGTACCAAATGTGATTTTTTTTATAGAATAGGGTGACAAACGAGCACACAGTCCACCTGATGGTAAGTGGTTGCTGTGATTCATAGACATCTACATCTATTCTCAATAAAGAATCAAAATGCAGATGCGTTGTCACCTGTGAGGACTAACATGGAATGCCTCTTCACCAGTAAAAAGGGTCTCCGGTTCTCTACACTCACCATACGAAACAAAGCAGTGTTAAGCTGCTATTTTACGCTGGTATTCTGTGAGAGCGTGATCCTTCCCCGGTCGAGCCGACCCATTCGTGCAACAACTATACTACTAATATAGCTGCAGCGTGGCTCTACCACGTATAAAATATGAAATTTTTATTTAGCTATATTAGTTATATTAATGGCAAAATATGAAATAATATCCCAAACACAAACAAAATCTGTTTTCCTAGAGTGTTTTGGAGCGGGGTAGAGTCCAGCGCGCTGCTACAACGGCAATGACAATGATACCTTTCACAACACGATTATACGACCTATTTTTTTCTAAAACGTTACCCCCACACTAGGATTTTATCCTGTATCGTGGAGACAGTTTACAAACACAAATTGCACAAGGACAAACATCCAGACCCGGAACAATTATTTGTAAGCCATACAAATACTTGTTCCGTGCGAGATTCGAAGCCGCGGCCCCCAGCGCAACAACTCATTGCTAAGTCACTGCGCCACGGAACCGTCAAAAATCCCAGACGTGATTTGGAAATAAATATATAAAAATACTTTACCTCTTCTTCTCTATCATTCCGTATCAATCTCATAGTGTAAAAAAGCGAACAATGTTATATATTTAAATAAAAACAGAAGATGTGACTTATCTATATATGATTTTATTACGTTTTAAGACAAATAACTTATTAACCTTGTAGTGGCGGTGTATAAATATTCACTACCCCACATGGTCCCGGGGGTGTCGTAAGAAGCGACCGAGGAAAATAAACTAAAAAATGGGCAAAAGCGTCTCCTTATAACAACTAAAAAAATCTGCGGTTGCCGACCCGCCTGCCAAGCATGGCGATTATGGCATATATCCCCCCTATGAGACGATATATAGGGGAAACTTATGTTCAGCAGTGGACTTTGAATAGGCTGTAACGGTAACCCATTTAAAGTTAAACGTAATGTTAAAACCTATAAACGTCCTATGCCAAGCATGGTAACTATGGCATATATCCTCCTATGAGTCCATATATGGGGGAGGCCTATGTTATGCAGTGGACTTTTCATAGGCTGTAACGGTAATCCATATAAAGTAAAATGTAAAGTTAAAACCTATATACGTCCCACTGCTGGGCACAGACCGTCTCTCATTTCTGTGAGGGTTATGGAGCGATTATTCCGTCATGATGCTCCAGTGCAGGGTGCCCAATTTTTTTTTGCGCCCAGAAGCAAAGTAAAGGGCTACTCTCCGGAAGGGGGGGAAGGAGGTGGTGAATGCTCTTAGCATACCACGCAGCTGGCTGCGTGGTTATGTGGGACTCACTATGAAACCTGAGTGCCTACCCACTAAACACCACCTGGGACTGGCCCCTTGGGGAAAAGGGTCGCTGGCGGCGAGTAGCCGCTGAGGACCGAGAGTGCCCGACTTGATATATCCTATAATTACTTAAAACTAAGATTGCTCGCGTAATGTTTTAAAAAATTACAGCGCTTAGCCCCTGAGGTACCTCGGCTATACTACTATACCGCAGAGGGTATATATATGTAGTTTTTTTTAAGTCATTAACCAACAAATTATTAACCATTTAATAAACTTTAAAACACCATATTCTCCCAAGAGCTCATTAAAGTTCTTGGAAATTAGTATCAATTTTTTTAATTACATTGTCAGTGATAAAAGTTAACCGCCTCAAATCACCTAAATACTGAGATTACATTATCATTGAGATCTCGGGCTTTTAAAAAATCTGGACCCCAATTAACACCGGACTTGAAAATATGGCCAATGTTGTCTAAAGCAGTAGATAAGATTACATTTTGTTTCGCGTTCTATTGAAGATAACAAACTTTTAAATAACAACAATGATGAAAATGACTACTTGGCTTTTCGTTTTTTTTTTGTTCATTATAAACTTTCGTCATATCTTTATATTTTACTCCCAAGGGGAAGGACTTTTACAAGCAATCACTTATTAAAGAAGTTGTATCGATAAAATAGCGTCACTCGTACACAAATCAAAATACCAGATTTATTGCAACTTTAGCACCGCTTATATATATGAGATAGTATATCACAATGCAATAGAAAACAGTGATGTCTTGCTTGACATACTCATTGTCGTCTATTACGACACACACGAAAGGAAATGGTTTGATGAGTTCTCTATGGTCGCCATTAGACGACATAAGCTTTAGAAACATATAAGAAATTAACTACAGTATTGACATTAATAACTTAAATAATATCTTATTATTGACTTAGAAGAACCGTGATAGCTCAGCGGCTAACACTCGCTGTAATTTCACAGTACGCGAGCAACCTGGGTTCGATCCCCGCCGGCACCAATGAAATTGTTAATTGCAATTTTAAGTGCTTGTTTACCACGTGCTCGGCGGTGAAGAAAAATATCGTGAGGAAACCTGCATGTCCGAGAAATAAGAAAAAAATTTAAAAGACATGTGAAATTCGCCAACACGCATTGGCGCAGCGCGGCGGACATTTCCTTGCCCTAAAACCCTCTCAGAAATGAGAGGAGGCCTGTGCCCAGCTGTGGGACGTATATAGGCTGTAACTTTAACTTTTTAACTTAACTTTTGGAATATTATCTTATTAACATTTAAAATTGATGACACTGTTGACAGACTTAATTTTTTTCACATACACGTGTTCTTAACATGCGACATTTGCTCAAAAATTCAGGTGCTGTTAAGTCTTAGAATATATTAAAATTTACTAAGATGTTGTTCATGCCTTCGTTAGAGGCCCTTATCGTAGTCTTTTTGGACCAGAATCAACGTGCGCCGTCACAATATCGTGGGCGGGCCATGAACTGTATCAATATCAGTGACACCGACACCACCTGCCCGGCGGATTTCGTCCACCGTGACCGTTTTATCTTCATTATTGTTTTTTGTATGGTCCCTATACAAACACCTTGCCTCTTTTGTTTTCGGTGAAATAAAATATGGATGAATGTCATTCCCCCTTTTATTTTAATCAACTTTTATCACGCTTTTGAATACGACCTTTTTTCAATGGCCGCTCATATATCAACCGTATTTAGTTGGTTCAAATAAAACAACTAGACGAGAGAAATTTGAACAAAAAGTGCAGCCACATCTTATTATGAATGTAGTAACTTATCCGTTTTATAAATAAAAAGAAATGAAAGAATACAATTACTTACTTTTAACTATTATCCGACTGAATTAGAAGGTAGTAATATTTTCCGGATGTTGTATGTATATTACTTGTGTATATTGTATTTAAAGCTTCTTTATTATATTTCAATGAATTTAATATCTATAGGAAGTTGTACACACCATCCATCTATCCATCCATCCATAACAGCCTTTGAAAATTCACTGCTGAACATAGGCCTCTCTACGGGCCGGCCAGCCTGCCACGCTTGGCAGGTGGGTTTTCAACCGCAGTTTTTTATTTTATAGTTCTTAATGGAAATGACACTTGCCTATCCCTTGATTTGTTTCCCTATATCGCGTCTGACGGCATCCACGGTACGATACGGGGCAGTGAATATTCTTATATTGCTACGCCTTAACACTATATTTGCAGTAAATAATAGAGACAAAATTTTAAAATAAATGACGTGATTGCAGCGGGGATGATGGCCATAGTTACTACGCTTGGCAGGTGGGCTTTTATTATTAATCGTTATCAGGAGGATGCTGCTGCCTATCATTTGTTTCAGTTTCCTCCTTCCGCCTCTTATGACAGCCACGGTATGATATGCGCTATATATAACGCTAGATGGAGTGACAACCTTATACAGGCGACGAAAATACGAAAAGGCCTTAAGGATGATGATGATGATGATTATTTGGTTGCAGATAGCTATAAGCACTAGAAATATTTGTGTTAAATGCGGGTACGGGTATAAAGCGATGCGTGTTCAAGTCCTCTGCTTAACATACTCGTAGGTATGTTTCCCCTAAGAAATGCCACAAAGCATGGTCCCGTTGTAGGGATGATTTAATATAATAACCACACTTGTCAGGTGGATTTACGGTAGCAGTGCCATACAACTCGCAACTTTGACGAATCTTCAGTCTGACATCATTATGATTAAGCCATGAGATACTTCTAGCATTTCCCATATACGCTTTTTACAACAACCACTATATGAAATCGGATGATGGATTCTCTTTCATTGCTACCACACTGCAATTTATAGACTGCGAGAAAATAAATGGAAACTCGTTTACGCTCTATTAACATTAAATGTGTCAATTCATTTTAAATTATCTTTTATTATTTCATAGAAAATAATACAAAACTGTTCAACCAAGAAGAGACCATAACGTTTTCTAAATACCTTGAAAAACTTAGAAATCCTTTCTTACATGAAATACAAGGTCTTGCAATGTATGTTTTGAAAGTATGGGAACTCAATAACAAGATTCTAAGCAGGTATATTTTTATCGCCCATATAGTAATATCGGAACACACGGATAGTGAGAATGTCTAGCATGAACATTTTTACAATCGATTATACATTAACAAGCAGATAATTTGTCACCACTGTGGTCTAAGATGGAATGTCTTGTTACTAGTATAAAGATATATATACAATATGAAATACTACAGCATGATTGTCTTGGATTAAAAAATTTATGTTACTGGTTAGTGAAAAATGTATAAATTATATATATATACAGGCTCTCACAGGCACAATTAACCGACTTCTTAAATTTTAATATGATGTGCTTAAAAAGCTTTAACTGATGAGGGGTAAAGCCAGCGGCGAATTGCATGAACACTTGATGTACCGCGTACAATGATACGAGACGCCATCCGGCGGTATCTGGAGACTGGTCGTTACACACGGAGACCCGGTCAAGGGTAACATCGATGCACGTCAGCTCGGGACGATCGTTTTATTGTCAGTAATGTGTTACGAGATCGCTTTCATACAGTATCTCAGGTTCTAAATCGTGTGTTTGAAGTCAGAAATGTCAGTTTAAGTGAAAGAACAGTAAGAAGACGGTTGGCTGAGAGAGATCTGACAGCATTTCATTCAGCCCGCGCTCCAGAACTCCTCAGATCGCGCAGAACAGCCAGGTTACGTTTCGGGCGTGATCATGCTAACTGGTCAATGCAGGAATGAAAGAATGTTTTGTTCTCAGATGAAAGCAGAATTGCTTTAAGAGGTCCTGATGGACGCCAGCGTGTGTATAGACACCCAAACGAGAGGTTTGCGACACAATTATGGTATGGGGACGCATCAGTTACGAGGCTCGTACCGACCTCGTTATCTTTGAAAGAGGTGCTGTAAATGCTCACAGGTACGTCTAAGAGGTTCTGCAAGAACATGTCATTCCTTTTGCCCCTTTTATTGGCCAGAATTTTCTTTAGATGCATGATAATGCTAGAGCCCATGTTGCCCGGAGTGTTACTGAATACCTGAATGAGGTCGGAATTCAAACATTGCCATGGACCGCACGCAGTCCCGACCTCAACCCAATAGAACACATATGGGACAACCTCAAAAGACGCATTAGAGCCAGGATACCAGCTCCTGAAACCATACGAGAGTTGAAAGCAGCTGCAGTAGAGGAATGACACAACATTCCTCAAGCTGATATCCAGGATATTATGGATGATGTACCAAACCGGCTGCCAGAACTCATTAGAGCCAGGGGAGGCAACACCCATTATTAAATTGGAAGAATGAAAATGTTTTCATCTATTTTTTTTTATCAATACTGTTTTTTGTAAAAAAAATAATTTCCGTTTATTCTATTTTTCATAAAAATTTCTAAACATTTTCATTACATTTTATCATTTATTGTTTTGTTTAATGTACCCCCAAAACAAAAAAACAAAAATAAAGTTTATTTTCAACAATTTTTGGAAATAATTAAAAAATATGTGGTGGGCGGTTAATTGTGCATGCGAGTATATTTTAAGGTATTTCTTTAGTAATCTGCGGCATGAATATATGGTCGCCGAGTGGGCGGGGAGGGGAACCTCCCTAAAAGAATTAAGTGCCGAAAACCCCCCCTTTTTTTTAAATGATTTTTTAAAGTTTTGTGACCTATTGAGGCAAATAGTAATCTGCGGCATGAATATATGGTCGCCGAGTGGGAGGGGAGGGGAGGTGGGAACCTCCCTAAAAGGGTTAAGTGCCGGAAACCCCCCCTTTTTTTTAATGATTTTTTAAAGTTTTGTGACCTATTGAGGCAAAATTGATTTTGAGGGAAAAAACCGTGCGAATCAACACTATTTTGATTCTGCTTCTGCTCCAGCGCTGAGGCAGTGCGTTCGTTCTTGTAAAGCACAGGCACCTAGCTCACCTGCGCAGCTTCGGCTGTTTGTCGCCTTCGGCGACCAGCCTCAACCGCTACGGCTCGTATGCTGCCTGCGCTTAGTTACAGCGGGCGAGGCTGCTTCCTCCGCGCTTCCGGTTTTCATATACACCTAGGGTAAGAGCGGAAAGACCACGTGGAAGACGGGGTTGACAGATTCGGTTTTGTGATTTATACCTTCTGGTACTAGGGTTTGATCAAAAGAAACGACCAAATATAATATTATTAAAACATTTATTTATAAACATGTTTAATTGCTTTAATTAATTCCATAAAAGGATCTTTCTAATTGTTATATTGTTATTGCGTGTTATTTTTTAAAACAGATACAGACCATGCTCTATTGCTATCTCTTTCTAATAATTATATTGTTATTTCGTTTTCGTATCATTTTAAATGGATATAACCTCAAAATTATAATTATCGATATCTCGAAAACTAAAGATTTCCGGCATAAAAAGCAGCTAGATGGTAATCAATAGCATCATTGCCTGTCAACTAAAGCTAAAATGAACACTTAAATCGTGCCGCAGATTACTAAAGCCGACCCTATTTTAATGATCTATAAGACCAAATGTATATTGTATGTATATGTAATGAGGAATCATCTATATAATACATAGATGATCCCTCATTATAAATTATGTTTTAACGTTTTCAGATAGCAGCACAAGCGGAGTAATGTGTAACTACTTCTACTCAATTTAAAAAAAATGATATATATAATTTTTATTTTTAGGGGAAAATATATGTAGTAATTACTGTAAGTTAATATATGCTTATAAATTAATATATGACCATATATGTCATAATTATAAAATAGCATGTTTTAATTAAAACGTCATATTAATTTATAAATACTGTCTTTGTTAAAATAAGTATTCAAATATATATTTGCTCGCTAAGTATACAATAAGGTCTTAATATAACTCATAAATGTTACCTATGTATGTTTGTAACCTTAACAAGCGTTGCAATAAAACATTTACAAGGTATAAATTAACTAATCAACACAAATTGTAAATAAATATTATTAATAAAACAAAATAATTTTACTAAAGTTACTATCATTCTATACGCTCGTAAGTCTCGAGTCAATGAAAAAAATCGTGGTCGTCACTGCACCGACGCTACTGCTTTCCGTCGCATCTTTGTCGGCGCTTTTTGTCGTTCAACCCGTGACTGTTTTAGTAATTCGATAGACAACTGTTTGAGTTACCGATGAAGCTTATGATCAGGTAGCGATGAAGTAATTAAATATGAATGAGACAAAACGACGACGAAAAAGATGTGCACTCGAGCGCAATGACAGTTGATTGTAAAATCCTAAGTAGACCGCTATTACATTATCCATATGTATATGATCATAGATATTATATGATTCGTAGAAATATGAGAAGACAATATAGTTATATTTTATATTACCTTAATACTGAAATCATAAGCTACGTAATCTATTTAAACAAATGAATAGGCCCTTATTTAAAGGAAATATAGTAAATGTATTTAAAATATTTTATGTAAACATTCCAAAAAGTTGATCACATTCTATTTACATTTAAAATCTATATCGTTTCATTTTATATTTTCACAGTCATAACGCAATAATAATTTTTATGCTTATATTACAATTTCAAAAGTCAAATCACTTCACAATGCATATACGTCACTAACCTCTACGTATATATAGAGGTCAGTGATATACGTGCAAAAAAACTCTATCGTAAAAATTATGTATTTCGCCGAGATGTCATTTAATGAAGTTTCAAATAACGCCTGAGCATTTTATATAAATGTTCTCATCGTTAAGCACATCAAAAATTGTTTATTTGCCAGGCACTGTGAAGAGTTTAATGTCTTGTTTCAACTATTATTGGACTTCTATTCAATTTCAAAAAATATTCTACCTACCTTCACGTTACGTCACTTCGCCTATTCCACCACGCCGCGTGTTTTAATTCAGTTTTCGTTCATTCATTCATTCATTGCCTCAAGAGGAATATTTGCTAAGGTTGCCACGCTTGGCAAACGGGTTGAGAACCGAAGTTTTTTATTATATAATAGTTTTTAGGAAGATGCTGCTCCTGGTTTCCCTCTGTCGCCTCTTACAACACCTACGGGACGATATAGGGACTACCCTAAATTCATTACGATATTTGTACACCGCCACTACACGGTCAAACTCACACTATGCTACAACTTTAAGTTATTAAATAATAATAATAATTTAATAACTGTGGACAAGAATCACTTAGTAAATTGCGGCTCATTTTGAATGCTAACGGAAACTTTCCAATTGTACACGACATATTCATAATGACATTAAATTTTACGTGTACACAAACCACTCACTCAACCTAACCTAAACCATTGATATCAGATCATACTAGATTCCGAGCCAAAAACAATTGCGTTTTGCGTTTTTGCACAAAACGCCGGCTTCCACAGTCAACTGAGATTGGAATAAAAAAAAACCTTCTTTTGTATAGAGTAAGGGTGACAAACGAGTACACAGTCCAACTATCCTTGATTAAGAATTAGAATGCAAAATGCGTTGTGCCAGCCCTGAGGACAAAGATAGAATACCTCGTTTCCAGTAAAAGAGTAACGAAAACACAGCATTATCAAGCTGCTATTTCAAGCTAATATTCTGTGAGAGTGTGGTCCTACCCGGTCGACCCGACCTATTCGTGCTACATCCATAATATACCTGCAGCGTGACTCCACCACGTAAAAAATATAATGTTTAATTTACCACGTATAACCTTCGATTCAGTAATTAAATACTATGAAAACTTACTACTATACTAACCACGTAATCGTTTTAAGAGAAGTATGTGATACATTGAATTTTTATGTGATTATAATTCCCACACCTGAATTTACGAAGGTGTAATAATTGAATTTTATTTTCAACATCTTACACTTTATAAATAACGGGTACCAACAATCGATGTTCATCTCGGAAACAACGCTCTTCCCACTAATGTTTGCCCATTATTAAAAGATGATGTTGCGGTATTACCTTATAATATATGCAAACAGGTTCCCGTATAATTCAACAGCTTAATAGGCAATATTGTTTACTCCTTAATCCAATTAGTGAGTCTTGCTGTTTATATGTTCCACAATTAATTGTAAATACACCACTAGTAGCGCCATCTTCTGCCGAGTAGATGTAATTTAAGCATTTTATAATTTCTTTAAGCATCGTGGTAGTGGAATGCAAAAGAAATAGTTTTCATTTTAAATACATGAATAGCATCTTTTTAATATTTAATTTTGCATTTACCAAATAATTATTGTTTACCAGTTGCATTACCTTTTACTTAAAGGATAGTATAGATTTTGAGGTGTTTCAAGTTTGTTTTACATGTTCAACTTTGTTTCTAGGGGTGACTTCTTGATTCTTTATCGAAGAGATTAAACGCGATTGTGATTCATAGTAACCGCTTATTATAATGATAAGCTGTGTGCTTTGGTTACTCCATATTGAAAAAGGAAACACGAAAATATAACGCAAGCAAAATATAACTAATTAAAATCATAAAAATGTCTACCATCGAGTAGAACTTGGAGTAGTTATATTTTACCCAGTCGTAGTTTTCTTGAATTTACGAATATATCAGAACTTTACCAAAAGTCATTATAGGACTGTTGTCATATCTCTATATATAAAAATCAATTGCTGTCCGTTAGTCTCGCAAAAACTCGAAAATGGCTGGACCCATTGTGATGATTTTTTTTGTGTTTCTTTGAGTAGGTTCATGGATGGTTAAGATTCACAATTGGACACGGTAGGTGGCGTTGTGGTCGAGATTCAGAAATCCCCCTTGCGAAGCCGAGGTGGATCGCTAATTATGAAATAAAAATACAAATTATATTTCAATCTGTTGCAGTAACAAAAAATGACACGTATTACACTTTACTAAAATAGATATATTTAAAGAAAATAATATGTGATAATTACAAAACTTTTGAGTATAGATGTTAAAATTAACTGGCGAAGATCCGCGTAAAAAATAATAATAATGTTATTGTATTTTTATTATTTTTATTAGCTATGTAGTAGTTAATTAGTCTAAAAAATAAATATTTTTTATAAAGAAAACAAAGATGTTGACTTCTGGCATCTTGCCAAGAAAGAAGAGAATATGTTTTTATTATACCTATCACTTGATATCTTACCTTATTTGGCACACTTTATGACGTCATTTGGACGTGAAAGAGATGTCAAATAGCATTATGCATTTTTGATAAAATAAATAGCAAAATATGGTTTATAAATGAACAATCTCGCAATGGTTTCACATTCAACATAGCTTATAAATTTCTTTACATATTGGATTGCATGCACATCAACGTCACAACTAATCTTTAATATTATGGATTTTTGCAAAGTAAAGCCTTATTTTATTCATTACCTTAAAGTATTCTTAAATAGTCGTAGTAGTACTGTACTAACACTTTAGCATTTTGATATACCTATAGTCAACTTGGCCCCGCTGAAGGCACTGTAGTACTGCACAAATTTCGACGGAATCAAAGTCTTTCTCATAGTCCCCATACGCGAGGCAAAGTGGCAGATTGCACTCTTCGCTCATGAGTACAATTTACCGAAGGGTATGTATGTGGTCTATGGTACCAAAGCCTTTACGGAAACCGTTAATTAACCGTAACGAGAATTCGTAAATGTTCTCACTACATCTTATTCTATGTAGCAATAATACTAAAAATGTTATCTTTGGATAAACGTAGGGAGCTAACAGACTTGTTGTTTTTATACAAAATTCTCAACAATAGAACTAGTTGCCTTCACTACTGTTACTAAACGCGTTTGACTTTAGCGCACCTTCAAGATATCCACGACATCCGATATCACCTTTGAGACAGCAGAACCGTTTTTGGCTCCAGCTCTCTTATACCTAGACTGTGTAAGTTGCTACAAACACATAATTGATGTAAACTTTGATTCCGCTTATAGTTGCGGTAAAAAATGGTAGACAGTGTGGCTAGCACTTTATTTTTAACATTGTTAACCAAATTAAAACTTACTCGTATGTAATTGTTACGAGGGTGAGACTGAAACTTCTTAGAAAATCAAAAACTGAACAAACTAGCAAGTTATTTGTTTTATTATATCTTTTCAAAATAGTGTCCATTTACATTAACACATCGCTGCATCCGATGGAACCGCTGAGAAAAGCACTTTGCCCACTCGTCCTTAAGGGTCTCTTCGACGGCACTTTGAAACGCAGCCACTGCTTCCTCGGCGTCCATAAAACGTTTTCCTCGAAGTTTTATTTTTATTTTCGGAAATAAATAAAAATTGAAAGGTGCGAGGTCGGGGTTATAGAGCGGGTGACCTAATAATTCCACGTCTGACGTCGCCAAGTAGTCGATTGTTTGCTTGGCGACGTGCGACGAGGCGTTGTCGTGGTGAAGGAGGATCCTACTGCGAGGTCGTTTCTCCCGAATTTTTTCCAAGACAAGTGGTAAACAATTGTTAGTGTACCACTCTGCAGTAACTGTTTTTCGATTCTCTAAAACAATTGTTGCGTAATGACCTGTCCTTCCGAAGAACGACGCCATCATCTTTTTTCCCACGCTTCGACCTCTCTTCACTTTAGTTGACAACTCCTCGGAACACCCAGACAGCAGACTGTCTCTTAGTTTCAGGATCATATCAACAAATCCAGCTTTCGTCACCCGTAAGTATCTCGAACACAGCATTTGAGTCACCTACGTTGAATCTTTGACCCATTTCACGACACCAATCAACACAACGGAGTTTTTGCTTTCTTCTTCTTTTTGCCTTGGCCTCTTTCTTGGTATCCACCGGGCACAAAGCTTCCTGACCGCTAAATATTCATGGAGGATTTTGTGCACTTCACTCATACCGATGCCTAAGCTTGTTCGAATCTGCTGATAAGTCACTCTTTTGTCAGTCTCTATCATACGCCGCACAACACTGATGTTATCTTCAGTTGTCGCCGTAGAAGGCCGTCCCTCACGCAGATCATCGGTGAGATTAGTGCGACCACGTTTAAACTCATTAAACTAGTTGTAAACAGTGGCAAGAGATGGGGCTTCATTGTGAAAGGCCAATCGAAGTCTATCATAACTTTCTTGTTGACTTAAATGACATCGAAAGTCATAAAAAATTAATGTACGAAAATTTTCTCGCGTTAAATTCATGCTGACGTGACACAGACAATTTTCAATTTGCCGCCAAATCGTAAACAAATGACAAATTAATAAAATACACACACAATAATATTGGCAGAGTTCCATTTTGAAAATTTGAACTTATTTTTTATTATATACAAAAATACAAAATACAAAAATATTTATTCATAACACAAGTCTCATTTACAGTGTTAGATATGGATCTCACCCTTTTAAGTTTGAAAACCTGTATTAGGATGAGTCCGCTCTTCCTTTAATCAGTAAGTCATGATAGATATTACTTGTATTACATAAAGATAAATCAACAGACAAAAGTAACAAGAATTATAATATCTGTGAGTGTGTGTGTGTGTGTGTGTGTGTGTGTGTGTGTGTGTGTGTATATATGTGTATATATAATATATATATATATATATATATATATATATATATATATATATATATATATATATATATATATATATATATATATATATGTGTGTGTGTGTGTGTGTGTGTGTGTGTGTGTGTGTGTGTGTGTGTGTGGTGTGTGTGTGTGTGTTTTTCAATTTATACATAAAACAAAATAATAAATGTAATATAATAAGATTCATACGAACTAACGTATGTTACGTGTTGTGTGAAAGTAATGATTCAGTACTGTCATAGTTATGCTGTTTCAACCAAGAAGTAACCAATTTTTACACTCAAAGTAATGTTTGCTGTAAAACTTGAGTTTCCATTTAATTTATTATACACTAAGTGAGATTATGAATTAAAATTTGTACGAGCAAATTTTGTTTTAACAGTGGGGTAGAAAACGACAGAATAGGGATTACGCTTACTTAAGATTTTTGGATCTAGGATAATAGTTTTGTGAATTTTAAGAATACATTTTAATATGTAAAGTTGCCTAACAGTTAAAACATTGCAGTCCCGATATAGTTCAGAAGTCCCCGATGTAATTTTCCTGAATGTCATAACTTTAAGGAGTGAGCGTTGAGCCCTCTCAATTTTAATCATTTTGGTTTTGTGGGTACCACCCCATATTGGCAAGCAATATAGTATGATGGATTGTACCAGAGCAGTATAAATGTAAGTAATAAGTTGTTTGTCGGCGACATGTCTTATGTATTTGAACAGCCACAATAGCTTTCTGACTCTGTGGGTGCAAGTGTCAATTTGTTTATGCCAATTTAGTTGCTGATCGAGATATATCCCTAAGTATTTAGTGAAACTAACCTTTTGCAGGGTCTGGCAGTTACATTTAGGCACTCTGTAAGGGTTTCACAGGAATGGGCGATTAGATGAAGATTATTATTGTTGCGTAGAATTTTTGATTGCAAATGTTATATAGTTTGTTTTACTAATATTTAAGGTAAGGAGATTGCTATGTAACCATTTGATAACAGTGTGTAGGCCCTTGAGGCTGACTCATGGACTTCATCCCAGTTTTTACCATAAAAAAGAAGCGCTGTGTCGTCGGCGTAAGAGAAGATTTGACCGTTTGGTAATTTAGTTTCAGAAAGGTCATTAATATATATTAGGAACAGGGTAGGTCCAAGAACACTACCCTGTGGAACGCCATATGTGTGCAGAGCTCATTAGAACTATATGAGTTATCGTCTATTTTGACTTGTTGAGTTCTTCTTAAAAGATAGTCGGATATGAGGAGAAGAAATTGACCACGAACACCAATTCTGTCAAGTTTCTTGATAAGAGTGGGGATGGAGACGGTGTCAAACGCCTTTTTTAGGTCTAGAAATATACAGAGCCTTCTCACTTCTATCAAGTATATTAACAATATTGCCGGTCAATGCTAAAATAGCATCTTCTGTGCTCCTTTTTCCTCTAAAGCCAAATTGAGCGTCCGATAAAATGTTATATTTGTTTATAAAATTTAAAAGCCGTTTATTAATAATTTTTCTATAATTTTGGAAATCACTGTTAGAACAGAAATAGGTCTGTAGTTATTAACGTCGTCTCTAGCCCCACTCTTATATATAGGATGAATAATTGCCCTTTTTAATGACTGAGGAAACACGCCTTTATTAAAACATAGCACGCAGAGATGATTAATAATAGGGCTAAGTTCTGTTTTGGCAAGTTTAATAAATTTTGTGGGTATATTGTCCCAGCCAGGCAGAATCAGATTTAAGGTTTGTGATAATTGATTCAATTTCATTTGTATCCGGTTCAATAAATCCGATGGAATTGGGTTGAGAAGAAGGAAGTAACTCGAAGTTACTCTGAGGTAGGTGATGTGTAATAATGTCTTCTGCGAGCGTTTTCCCAACATTCAAGAAATGGTTATTAATTAAATTTGCAGAGTTGTTTGGTGTATCAGCCAACTGTCTAAGTTCTTGATTATTAGACTTTTTATTGTTGAGGTGCGTAATATTCTTTAACGTATTCCAAAGTAATTTATTATTATTTTTAGCTTTAAGGAGTAGGTCTTGTTCATATTTTCGTTTAAGTTTTTTTAACAGATTGTTACAAAAATTACGATATCGTTTGTATATTAAAGATAATGTTTCGTTTTCTTTATTTTGTTGTGATTGTTTTTGAAGCCTATTTCTGTTTTTATGCATTTCAACAAACCCGAGTTATCCAGGGTTTAATAATACGTTTATTACTTGGGATTTTTATTACTTTTGTATTAGTTTCTATTGATTTGTTAATTATTTCAATTAATTTTTCAGATAAAGTATTTGGGTCTTCTATTTTAATAAGTTCAGCCAGATTGTTATCATTTAGGCTATTTACTGCACTTTTATAGTCAATCAATACTTTTGTTGATTTTCTGTGAGTAATATCGCTTTTCGAGTAGATATAGGTAAGAACCATGGAATGGTCGGTAGTAGTGGCTTCTAGGACCGCTATCGTAGCAGAGTACTTATTGGGATCAAGATTAGCGAAAACATGATCTATACAGCTGTTGATTCTAGTGTTTAATCTATGTCCCGGCAGTAATCCGTGTTGCGCCATTGTTTCAAGATATTTGTGACTACGTGCATCTAGGTGGCCCTCTAATAGATTAATGTTGATGTCACCTGTTATGATTACGTTTTTACTTAAATTGTTAGATTGAAGATATTGATCTAAAGAATTTACAAAACTTTCTATGTTATAATTAGATGGTGATCTATATATACACAAGATAATGAGGTTAGTTAAACTAACTTGCAGACATGTAGCATCATTTATAAAAATCTCTTTAACTTTATGTTCTAAAGTATCATTTATGTAGACAACGACCCCATCGTTTTGAGTAACTTTGTTAGTAGTGTTATAAATGTAATACCCGGGTCTGTTTGGTAATGGAATATCAGGATTTAATCGGCATTCAGTCAATATTAAAATATCAATATGTTCCTCAACTAATGATAGGCTAACTGAAAAATCATCAGAGTTCTTATTTATACTCCTGATGTTCTGAGTAACTATCGAAAAAATTGGTTTATCTGAAGGTAAAAGATTGGGGAGTTCATTTGTATTACAGGCAAAGCTATTTACATTATTAATGTTATCCAATTCATGCAATAATTGGTCTTCGCTATCCATTAATAATAGGCGGAATAATTAAACATATTATCCGCAGTCTTTGTGAAAAGTTTGAAAATAGTGAAAAATTATTTCCGTTGATATCGTAGTTGAAATATGGGTATAGTATTGCGTTTTTAATTTCGTACATGGGGTTTCGATTCATATTTAAATTTAAAAACAGACGGTGTAATATTGTAATTAATGTGTGATTAAATTTGTAGCAGTAATAATCATTATATAAGTAAATAATGAAAATTGTATTTTATATATTTAGGACTGAGGTAAAATCAGATGATAGGGATTGTTTAAGATATAATTTAGTGTCGTGTAGAATGTTTGAAAAAATGAGTAAGTGTTCGTACACATTTTAGAACAAGTTAAAAGTGTATGAGTAAGGTTATAAAATAAACCAAAAAACACAGCAAGCATCTTTAGGTTACAAATACGGAAAAAACATTTTAGTGAAAGTAATAAGAAAGCTAGTCAATTGTTCATCAGTTTTTGAAGCATTGCCTCATTCGTAATATGTATGATAGGAGAGTTGTCGTCCTTCCTCACGAATACACGACCGTAGGATGTCCAACAGTATTTGTAATTCTTGGACCTTTTCAAGTCTCTCGCCAAAAAGAATAATCTCGATGCCTTCGGTGTAAGGTACTCTGCGATAAAGATGGGACTATCGGAATTTCTTTTGTTCCCTAAGTGCTTGGCGCATAACTTGTCACTATGGTTACGTTTGTTAAATGACTTAGCCCCTTTAAGAATGTCTTCCTTTAAAAGAGTCGAGCTAAATTCAACAATCACAGATTTTTTCTCCGTTGTGCTTTTTGATTTGTAAATGTCTCTAATATCACCCTGTTAATAGTGACGTTTATGGTTTTAGAAAGGTTTTCAATCATGCTAACCAGGCCGTCTTTTGACACATTAGTATCAAAACTACATTTTTAATCTCTATAGTAGTTTTACGGCTATTTCTCAGGGTGTCTTCTAGGCGGTCCTCAAGTATGGCAACATATTCATCCCTTTCTTAATCTCCTCCAAACGCTCGACATTCTTTTTAGCTCGGCGTTCTGCTCTGCCAGAAATGTGATGGTGGTTTCAATATTATTATTAGCTTCCTGAATTCCTTTTAATATCGGGAATAATTTTGTAATTTGAGCCTCCTGTTTTCGCATTTGGCTGTCTTGCCTAAGCGTCCAATTTTCAAATAATTCATGCATTTCGTGTCGAAATTCACTAAATCACCTCTGTTTTCCTTGTCTTCCATCCTTTGCCGTTTTGCTCTTGATGTAATAAACCCGTAAGTCTTTTCCGGGGTATCGTCATCAACGATACTTAAATTAGGCGCTGAGTTTGTTTTGTCCAATGAACTATGTGGCTCCATGATATTATTGTACTCGTAAAGCAGCAGTTATTATAAGTGACAATATAGTAGAATAGATCTCACCAAACAGCCCGATGAATCACAACACGGCAAGCGTAGCGCAATGTTTATGTGCTACGTAATACGTAGTTTTCTCGTAGCAAGTGGGCGTGCTCGTAGTTCAATCGTAGCAAGAAGGCGGAGAGAGATAAAAATGCATTGTACCTTTCTCGCGGGGTGAAGAATGGCCCTCTCTCTGCTGCTACACGTCGTTCGCTCGCGTGCAAGTCACCAAAATATTATTTGCGACAGAATTTTGCACTAATGATAACAACTTTAAGACTATTTATGGTATGTGACAAATTGAACAGATTTATTTAAAACACAACACACGTCCGTCCGCTGCAAAGTTATCGGAGGAAGAGGATATATCGTTTACAAGTGGCCAGTTCTAAAAACTTTCACTGTCGCCCTCGTATAGTGCATGCTGTTTTTACTAGTAAGTAGTTACTACACTTAGCTTAAGAAACTATTATATTATTTAAGATGTCAGTGTGTAAGTTTACTGTTTGTTAGTAAGCCATATGAATAAAATAAAATACTACCTCATTTATTCTACTTAAGGTGTCATTTTTATATTATTATATTTTTGCTTCATAATCATGGTAATAAAATAAACGCCGATTCTTATTATTTTTGTTATGTAAGTGGTAGTTAACTTTTTATAGCTGTTTTTATAGTTGTTTCAATAGCTGTGTTAAATTTTACTAATCATAACGTCATTGAATGCGCTGAAGAGTTTACCTTTGTCATGCCATTATTTTTCGAGTATTTAGTTGTGATTTAGTGATAAATTCGATAACATTAACATTTAGTAAGAGAAAACGGTTGATCTGAGATAATTATAAAAATAATATTTGTAGGGTAGCGTCTGTGCTTAGCACAAGGATTATTGTAAATCAATAAAATTAGAAATTGAGCCAAGTAATAAATTTAAAAAAATAATCGTATTTTATAAACAAAAGAAGACGTTGGTTTTTGTCAGCTTGACAAGAAAGCAGATATTTTTTAATTTTATCACTAGACATACGTCTTACTTCATTAAGAATACCTTATGTACTAATGACGTAATTTAGAGGTGAAGTAGATGTCAATAGCACGGCTTATAATTTTCGTATCGAATTCCTTATTTTGATAATTCTAAGACTTGGGGTTGCAATTAAATGCAATTTAATGTTAGGCGCACATAAGAATATTAATTATGGAACAAGCAAGAAAGTCATTCATTTCAGTTGATTCGGTCACAAGCAGTTTGTATTTAGCGGCCATCTTAACACATTCACTGTCTGTTTCCAGACACAATAGTAAGCCAATAGTAATGTACCATATGTGGCTCATGGGACAGTGTATGGGTTAATGATGTTTTCATCATTAAAGAATGGACTTACATGGCCTCTCGGTGGCACATAAAAACAGAACCTAGGACAAGCATTTTGAACCCGTTGATTAAAGTGTGCGGTGCGCGCCAACTGTCATGGCCAGTAGACAGTGTCAGCATAATTAAGTTTTGATAATAAAAGTGCGTCAGATAACCTCTTACATAGTTTGATACTCAGGAATTCACGTATCCTGTAATAGATTTTTAACCGATAGAAGCAGTTCTTAACAACACTAGCAATGTTACCTTCGAATCTTAGATCAAGGCTAATTATAACTCTTAGATTATGGGTCTTCTCCACTCTTTTTAAAATAGTTTCTTTTATAACTTTTGGATTGAAAAACATTTTTTATTCAATCCAAAAGTTATATTTTATTTTTTTAGCTATTTTTTTATAGGATAGGGTGCAAACGAGCACCCAGTCCACTTGATGGTAAGTGGTTGCTGTGACCTATAGACATCTACATTTATCCTTAATAAAGAATCAAAATGCAGATGCGTTGTCAACCGTCAGGACTAAGATGGAATGCCTCTTTTCCAGTAAAAAGGGTCTCCGGTTCACTACACTCACCATACAAAACACAGCAGCATTGAGCTGCTATATTACGCTGGTATTCTGTGACCCATTCGTGCTACAACTATACTACTAATATAGCTGCAGCTTGGCCCTACCACGTACATTTTAATTTAGTTGTTGTTTAGTACCACAAATAAAAAAAAATGTGCGTGTCAGCTCCGACGCGTGACTGGAGTTTACTTCTGAAAAACGATTGTCTTAAATTATATACACTATGTAAAGGAAGTAAATAAACCCATATATTAATTTATATTTATATTTATTAGGTAAAATATCTTTATATATAAAAATGTCGTGTCACATTGTTTGTCCGCGATGGACTCCTAAACTACTAAACTGATTTTATTGAAATTTTGTACATGTGTATTGCTTGCTCCAATTTGAGAGATAGAATAGTTTTTATCCCAATAAGTGACCCTCAATATTTTTTATTGCGAATTTCAAGATTTTTTATAGGACAAAGTTTCATCGGAAAAGGCAGAACATCCTCTGCCTGGGCAGCTGGTATTATATAAAATATATTACATAAAAATATTCGACTTATATTACATTATTCATTTCGTGAATATTAACGTCATTATTAAACACTGTGACAATATTTTGTTCACTTTATTCATTTCACTCTATATATAAATATGCTTGCTTTATAATTTATATAATAGGAACTGGGTAAATATATTATTTAATAGATAGCACGTCTATAACATAGAAGTTCCAAAATAGAACACTTTTTGTTAACGCTTGATTTTACTACCCATCTATTTTTCATTCCGTGCGCTATATATGAAACGATTCTTAAGGAGTAAACTCCAATAAACTCCAAAAACTTCGTCTTTGACGCATTCAACACTAGATATTTTTTTCTGACCTCTTCAGTACTTTATCGAGATCGTCATTGAGGCCCATTATAGCTTCCTTGGTATTCATGGGCTAGAAAGAGGTGTAAACATGAGTATCGTCTGCATATATATGGTATTTACAATTTTAAAGGAAACGGTAATGTCCGAAGTATATAATGCAAACAGCACAGGGCCCAGAATCGATCCTTGGGAACACCTCTCGTAACCTGCTGTGGATGAATATCTACCATCTGTGATATATGTAAACAGTACCTTACTTTTCCTACATATTCATATCTAATATATAATTTTTTTAATGATTTCTTATATTTACGCGAACACTACACATTGAAATAAAACTAGTTTTACGGATTTTTTCGCGTATATTAACTTATTTTATATTCCCGACGTTTCGAGTACTTCACAGCACCCATGGTCACGGGGGGGACTGAGGTATTTGACGTCCCAATGTCATAGTTAACCACGGTTACCTCCAGATTAAAAACTATTAATTTTTGTACCGATCTACGCAGTATGAACTTACAGTATCTTGAATTTAGATAAAGTAACTGCATTTTTAGACCATCTTAACTCCATAAATTCTAAAATTCAGTTCACAATGGAGTTAGAGGCAAACAACTCTTTAGCTTTTCTAGATGTGTTAGTAATTCGGTATCCTGATAACACCTTGAGCCACACTGTGTATAGAAAAAAGACCCATACAGATAGATATTCAGAGCGAGCTGCATATTTGACATCAAAATTCTCGGACTGAAAACGCTTGAACCAACTTCGCGATACTCTTACTAACATTTCATTAGGTCCATAAACGTCACAATTTTTTTTCGCGGCTGGAGTCGCATTTTCCTCTTTTTTGTAATAAAACTTCAGAATGTATCGAATTTCTTCGGTAGATTCACTCATTTTGGCGGACAGAAAAACAATTGAAAAATGGCGGGAAAGTGTTTTTTTTACTTTTTATTTTTCTTTTTCTTAATGTCCTTTATGTATTGATATTAAAACCTGCTGGGTACAAACAGTACAACCAAAGAGATTTTTCTTCAATTTTATACAAACAAATTACGAAGAAACTTTTTTCCCGACCTATTTATACAGTTTTTTTTTACAGATTATTTGTATATTGTCGTGTAGAGTAAGTCAATGGTTTATGCAAAAATAAGGTGGTTCATTCTTCCTTCCTTCTTTCTTCTGAGGTAATCTGTAGGCTGTAATGGATGGATAATGGACGATGATTATTAAATACTTCCGTGCAGTGTATTCATTGTGACGTATTAAGGAGCATTTTACAAGAAGTATGATTAGATTTTAAAACGCTTGCAGATCCTGCTTAGTTAAGTAACGCCAGATTCAATTGATTATTATGAATATGAGGTAAGGATACACTGCGGGCCAACTTTTATGACTTATATTTATTGAAGTAGCTGCAGACTGTCATTTGAGTTTCGGAAATTCAGGGTTGCTGTTTACTCGCCTTAAATGAAAGTACTTAAATTAAATAAAGAAAAGGAAATCATTGCAAAGTAATGTGCATATCTGAGGAATTATAAATATTTCGCAGACGTGTGAAGTTTGCAAATGCACACTTAAATGATGCGGCGGACTCCATACATTTCTAAGAAATAAAAAATGACTCGCATGGGTGCAAAAAGTGCATGTTAGGCGCACGTATTGTGATATATTATACCAAGGAGGAGCTATAGCAGCTTATAATCTGGTCCGTACATGGATCGCGGAGTCAGTTCTCGCATGTCTAGAATTGACTCCTGACACATGAATACAAGGAACTCCGCCTACAAGTCCAAAGGAGAAGATTCATCCAACCTACACACTGTCTTATAGGACACCGACACCGCCCACTGAGGTCTTCTCAGGAAGTTAATAGTTATTTATATTTATATCAGAGCTCCGATCCAAACGAAAAGCCCTTATAAGACTATGGATCGCTCCGTCACCGCGTATAGACTGTGGCATAATACATTTTTTTCATGTGGGAAGTGCCAACGTATACCTACTTCCCTCGCGGAGCAAGGACGGATTATATTGGACTCACAGCAACTAAAACCCCATGGTGTTTGTTCATTGCATATTAGCACGGCCACGTAAACAATTTTGCACACATTTAGAGACCCACAAGCGTCAGCTACACCTTGACGACGGCCCCTCATCGGGGGAGGACTATTTCACCTCTCTCTTCTTTTTTCTAAAAAAGCTTTCTGGAAAAGCGCACTGGCCGTGACAACATTGGCGCAGCAACATTTCGGATATCTAGTGTAATTAGTCTGTTATAAGATTCCATTATAATAAAAATAACTTATAGTTTATTAGATCATACAATACAATTACATTACATTATAATATAATTTATCATATAAATATATGAACTTCGCTTGGAGATAGAGTAATATTTATCTAAATATATAATTTAATCTAAATCATTAGAATCGTTTCCGCGAAAGCAATTACATAATTATTATAGAATTTATGATTCTCTTGCGCTGCGCCGCCATGTAGTGGCCGCGTTAGTGAATCCACTACACTATTTAATCCCGTGGGTGTCGTAAAAGGCGACAGAAGGATATGAAGCAGAATATAGGCACGCCAATATTTATTCTGCAACGCTTGACAAAAGATACGCTATTGTCAAGCGTTGCAGAATAAATGAGTAAACAAACTATAACTAAAAAAATGAAAATGATAAATATATCCTATTTTTGTTGTAGGCAATTGTTTCAAGGAAATTCCTAGACACGACATCACAATTAGCCTAATATCAGCTTTAAGAAGTAGTGATGTTCTCTCAACAAAAGCGGGGATTGAGGTAACGTTTTCATAGCTACACACCGTACTACAAGACGGCCTTAAGCGATGCTATTGATATTTCTTTAGAATTAGATTTTTTGCAGGCTTTTATGTTTAATTACTAATTTGTATCCCCCTTATGAGAAAATCTATGGGGAGGCCTATGTTCCGCAGTAGACTTTGATAGGATGTAATAAGTGAATTCATAAATTAATCTCATGATATTAGACGAAGGGACTCATTCAAAGTTCTTTTTAAAGATCACAGTTAATTTTGCGTAATATCATTATGTAAGAAACCATTTTAATGCCTTTCACAAAATGAGTGATCTCCATTACTTTAACACACGCAATAAATTTAAAATTGCTGTGTTCTTTCGTGCATATACCTAGGTCCCCCGTAAAAGATGATGGAAGGACAACCATTTGTCCTAGCTGGTTGGCTTCTGCGTCTTGTCGTCCAATAGCATCTTTTAAATGGATGTAACTATCAGCTCGTAATTTGGCTTGATTATTTTTAATATAATTTAATCTCTCTGTTTCTATTTTGGCGTATTTATCCACCAAATATTGACTAAAAAGGGCACGATAATTGACTAAATAGTTATTTTCTCCTGCTTTAATCATTATTCTATACGAACAGAAACTTGCAGAAGAGACAGTTTTATTAAGCGGCAACTTAGTTGTAGGATCGCGTTGTGGAATGTTGATTGAATACCCATCATCCTCCCAGCAAAACATCAATGAATACTGTAGCGCATCATATGCTCGATGTATCTCACTAATACGGTGAAGTGAGCCTGAAACACTTGTTTACTCATTTATTGATAGGAGTACTCCTGTGAAGTTTCGAATAAAATAGTTTAACTAATAATGTTTCCCCATACAAACTTTCAACCTCTTTTTCACCCCCTTAGGGGTTGAATTTTCAAAACCCTAGGACACGTAATTGTTTATTTGTAATAACCTAAAACAAAGTTGCCAAATTTCAGCGAAATCCGTTCAGTAGTTTTGGCTGTGCGTTTATAGATGAGTCAGTCAGGTTTGCCTTTTATATATATAGATATCCTGTAATGTTACTGATTTTCCTTTGCGTGAATTAATCCTTTGCGTTGTTTGTATATTTGTCAAAGACAATTGTATTTTGTTTGTATATTTGTCAATTTGTATATAAAATCGCATAGGTACTCATTGCCGCAATACTGGGTGAAGAGGCTAGTTGTACTCGAGTCGTAGGAAAAAGAAAATAAGAATACGTATTTTGAAAATACTGCTTTAAGCTTGTCAATTTTTAAAATTTATTTAATAATAAGTTGTCATATAATATCACATAAAGGGGTCTAAGGACTTTGCGGATATAAGATAAATATTTTCGAAAATATTTGCCCATACTTACAATTTTAGATAGGCGGGCTCGCGCAGAGGCTCGCGCTGGTAATGCTATTCCCCAGTCTTCATCACCCGTCTGTGAAATTTGGGTTCAACATTTTTGTATACATTTTTCACCATCACTCCGTCGCCAGAGTTTTACAAGGTAAGAATGCACCGCGTGCAATGTAAGGCTGGCGTGGAGAAAACATCATATATTGCTTCTTCATTACATTTATTGTAGCCTATCAAAGTCCACTGTTGAACATAGCCCTTAGATTGCCCCACAGGTGGATATTTGCCATAGTTACCACGTTTGATTAACGTGTTGGCGACTGCAGTTCTTTATTATTTTGGGCTGTTATCTAGAATATGCTCTTACCCATCTATTATTTAATTTCCTTCTGTCACCTCTTACGACACCCATGGAATGATATCATCCCGTGGGTGTCATCATCGGGGAAGTGGATGCTCTTACGCCGCCACTATACGGCGAATCCTCCTCACTCCCTACACCCACTCTATAATTTTTGACTGCCTCATTCACAGTATTCCGTTGGATCATCATCTCAACAACAGGGTTATAGAGCACGAGTATGTGCGCACTATTGAAATACCGCCAAATTCCAGACTCCGGGCTGCTATTGAGAATTGGCAGTAGCAGCAGGCACGATGACTCTATAAATAAATAAATTTTTGACCCGACTCGATATACGAACCCGGGACCTTATGATCAATATTCACGCTTACTCCTACTCGACCAATGAAGCAGTCAAAAATTATAGTGTGAGTGTAAGGAGTAAGGAGAATTCGCCGTTTAGTTAGTTTAGTTTAATTTGTCATGACATTATTATTATTATTAATAATAATTTTGGTACAAAGTATTTAGTTCAATGATACTCCATGAAATAATGAAAATACTTTACCTTTTAACGTCACAGCATTACAGCTTTAAAGTTGAAAACATTCCATGCGCATTCCTTCTGTAGAATGAAATAATATAAACCATTACTCTGTTTAAAATTAAACGTGACACCTCACGAGACGCCTTTTTCCGAGTATTTTACTAGACTAACTTTTTCCGTATTCACGTAGCGTGCTACACACAAATTTAATTTTGAATTAAAGTACATTTAAATGCAAAGCCCAGAGAAGAAGGTAATTAAGCTGAAGAAATGTACTGAAAATATTCTTAATTCTAAACCTTAATTCTTTTTACTTCAGTGCAGTTGAAGTAGATTACTTCGTTTAAGTCATGGGCACTTGAACAAAATTACCTGAAGCTGAATAACGTTATGAAAAAATTCACAATCCTTATATTAATTACTCTAACATATCTAAAAATATACATATTAATATACTACTTATAATTATTTTATAGATTTTATCACAGTACCAAATGCAATGGTTTCTTGATATAAAATTTGTCGTTGCCATATACGAGTACATCATCAGTCTGTTAAAATTAACTGCTGGACATGGCAATCCCTTGTAGAAATGAAGATTTGCCTAAATCGTCACGCCGTCACAGAGATAATGTTATGAATAGGAGAGGTGTTATCATCTGGTAAGGAACCGCTGTGTAAAATATGGATTTTTAATTTAGCTAAATAACACACAATAAATATAACTATTTAAATTTAGTATAATAAATGGTCCTTTAAATTAATTCCGCTGCACTATAAACGATTTCATCCTCGATTTGACTCTGATCGGCCAGTCCAAGTAGTGGATTGCACTTGTGCTTAACGTAAGCGATTTATAAAACGGGCCAATGCAGTCACGAGTGCTGCTCCGTTGGAGGACAATTATTAACGATTTTACTTTCGTTTTAGTACTTGCCCTTTCGTTCACAATCTTATCTATTGTGCACTAATTTAAATATATTTATTTTAAATAACTTAAAGTTCAAGTTAAAGTTGTGATTAAGACATTTACAAATCTGGAAATATTTATAAACTAGCTGTTACCCGCGGCTTCGCCCGCATGGTCACTGGGAAATGAACTATCCATTGCTTTTTGAATTGAAAGAAAACTGAGTTTTATAGATTTGTCAGAGATGCAGCCATTAAAAAGAAACTGAGCAAAATTGATTCGTCAGCCTATTTAAATGTTTTGAGTATAGGAAAGCATGAAAATAGCCTGTTTATTCCAAATGGAAATGGGATATTTTTTTAATTAAAGGAAACTGAGCATAACTATCCGTCAGGGATGCAGACTTTTGAAAAGAAACTGAGCTAAATTGATTCGTCAGAGATGCAGTTTTCTGAATTGAAAGGAAACTGAGCCAAATAAAAATCCGTCTGAGATGCAGCCTTTTGAGTTGAAAGGAAACTGAGCTTAATAGGTCCGTCAGAGGTGCAGCATTTGGAATTGAAAAGAAACTGAGCTAAATAGGAAATTTTGAATTGAAAGGGAAGATCTGTGGGAATTTGATTAATTGATTGTGGAAATTTTGGAAAAAACTAACTGAACACTATTTTAAGACGCTACTGTACACAATGTTATATGTTTTTCATTCGGGAAAGAATGTGGAGATTCTGGGTATTTGACACGCGAACATGCTACATACAGCTGACCATGAGAGAAGCACGGTTTTTCTAAGTTGACCCCGCTACCTGTAACGTTTGCCTTGCGCTTTATTAATTGTCATTGCAAAACTGAGCTTAATAGGAACTGCAACCTTTTGAATTGAAAAGGAAGATCTGTGGGAATTATAGGATCCGTGGTATAATAACATTTTCACCTTTTCCTACGCCTGACAAAATTGTAGCACCGATTATGTTCCGTCCAAGATGTGTCACACGCAGCCTTGTCCCGTTACATAACCGAGGAGCATCTAAATTTCGCATTAGCATGACTGGGACGCCTAATTTTAATTGAAGCTTATGTGAGGCACACCTGACAACTCTAGCGAATTTAGAAACTCTACGGGATATGAAGTGCTCTGTTCTGTGTCCATAACTGTGTCTACTGACAAATACTCTGTTATTTCTCCTGCTACTTCCCTTAATATATCTGAATTTATTTTGTTAACGCTCTCATTTTTGGTGCAAGAATCGCCCTTCACATAACCATTTGTCTTCATGCATGTTATTCGTTAAATCTGAATAAACGCTCGCAATTAATTCGGAATGACTGTACTAAATTACAAAAATCTCTCGTCAATTTAACGCAGCCCTCAACATCCGTTTCCAACCGCCCATCGCCAATTTTTAATAGTGTGTCAGCATATTTTCCAGCATTGATATCATTATACAAATGCACTCATATTCGTAGTTAAACTAAATTTTGTCACCTTGTTCCATAAAATAGACGACTTGAGGCATGCTTTAATTTCATCTGCAGGTGTGCCCTTTTGAATGACAGGTAAAGTTTGGCGAAAGTCACCAGCCAGTAAAACCACCATTCCTCCCATTACATCGGTATTGTTGCGCAAATCCTGGAGCGTTCGATTTAGTGCTTCTACAGCTTTTTATGACATTGTACTTTCGTCCCACACTAAAGTTTGCATTGTCGTAGCATTATACCTCGTGCACTATTTTTGCTAAAGTTGCAGATCGGCGATTCTTCCTGGGCTAGATTTAGAGGGAGTTTTAAAACAGAATGTGCAGTGCGGCCCCCGCTTAGCAGCGTGGCGGCTATATCGGAGGAAGCTACGGCCACAGCAATGTTTTTATCTTTCCGTACTTGCGCTAATAATCAATTTAACAAAAATGTCTTCCCAGTTCCTCCAGGGGCATCTAAAAAGAAAATTGCACCATTTCCAGATTCAATTTGTCCTAATACTTTGTCAAAAACTCGTTTTTGTTCGGGAAGCAAGCGGTGTACAAATTCGGCTACTTGCTGCTGCAAAGCTGGTATATCGTAGTTTGTTTCACGTATAATTTCGTCACTTAGTTCATTTTCGGTTGTTCGCTGAGGGCTTATCATTCCAAAGTCGCTTAATTTTTTGCCTACCATTGCCATTACTTTATCTTCAATTTTTCCAAGTGCTTCATTATAAATGTGTTCATTGTATGTCATGTTCGCGTATGTCTGCTGTAACCTTCGCAAAATATCTTCCACCATGTACTCTTTATATTTGTCCCACAATTTATGTGCATTAGATAGCCCGTAAGATGATATGAGAGTTGCATAAAGATCCCTAATTTTGGCTGGTGACTGGCACTGCACAGCTTCCTCCATGGTTTCATCCCAGTGATTATCGTTTTCTAAAAGATGCAGAGCTTCACATGCTTCTCTATAAGTTGCACATTCCTGACCGTTGACAGTTTTAAGGTCTTTATATCCTGTAGGACCCCGAACATGGTGCAGCAGCAATCGTAAACAGAAACATTCAAAATTAGTTACATGGACGGTATACACACGACCAAGGGCATCTGATGACTTTACACGGGCCAATTTGCAACAGGCGAGCCTTGAATACGGCGTTTCCTCCTTCCTAGATGTGTTCCAAGCATAATAGCGGGGACTTCAGAATATAACAACGTTTTTGCAAGGGGTCGGTTTGACAAAGTTGAAAGAAGGCTGTTAGTGTAGTTTTGGCGGTGATGCAATTCTTTCTTGAAATTTCTTTCGGTGAAATATACACGCCTCCATTTTCTAAGTGCACAGCAAGGTGAGTTACTGTTGGGTGCCTTTCGTGTAAAGGGAAGCCAAGGAGACGCCACGCTGCCTCGTTACTGCTGACATAACGCCCTGCTTGAAAGGTCTGTACTTCATTAACGGGATTTGCCTCACCTTCACTCCTGAGATTATATATTGCTTGGTCGCTTCCTTTATTTATGTACTTACAGATATACTTGATTGCGCGGACAGAGCTACATGCTTCTACATTAATGTGGGCATTAAACATTTTACATAGAATGGGCGAATACGGGACAATCCAGCTGTTATCTAAGGTTTCGAACGCTCCAGAGCGAGAGTTGATTGTAACTTTCCTGCCGCCATCTTCGGGAGCTCTGCGTCTGTATAAAGGGTAGCCATTGTCTATAGTGTGTTTCTTTTAATAGCTGTTTAGGGAATTTCTTTGTACATTTTCCTTCTTTCATACATGGCGATATTGAATTTCGTGCTCCACATGGACCGTGAATCATATTTCGGACGATGGTATCATACAATCATTTATCTTGCTCAGGATCCGGAATCTCGGCGCTTATTATGTCGTCTATTTGGCTGGGCCGCAACTTTTCTTTAAGCCATATTAGAATGTGGGCATGCGGTAATCCTCTTTTTTGCCATTCAATTGAATACATGAAGCACTGCACCTCTCCGAAAATTTTCCCTTTGTTAATTACATACATTAATTTTTGTACTTTTAATCTAAATACTCTAGCAACTAAATCGTGTCTGTCAGTACTTTTTTTGGCCCGGCAAGTAAAAGTAACAAAAAGATCAGGTCTTCCGTAAGTTCGTACATAGGCGAATGCGTATTGTGTGTACTCATGTAGGTAGCGGGGACTGTTAACGAATGATGAGGGCAGAATTACCATTTTACCTAAATCTCTGGGGTTTACATTGGCGTCGCTAGAAACTGCATCTTGTAAATGTATATAATTCTCAACGCGCAGCTTTTTTTGATTTAAAGATATATAACGGAGACGTTCACTTTCTACCTTCACATACATGTCCTACCAAAAATTGATGAAATAATTGTCTACACCGGGCTAAGAGGTTAAAATCATTTTCTTGCAACATCATATGATACGCATAAAAATCCATACATGATACTTTTTTGTTCGGAGTAGGCTCCTTTGTGACCGGGTTAATGAGTGGAATTTGAGGTTAATGAGTGAAATGATAACCTCTTGTCCTTTGCAATAAATCAATGGGTATTGCAGAGCGTCATAAAACTTGTGTGTATCGGCTACCCGTTGCAACGTATCATCACGTGCTCGCAAGATAATGTCTCGTTAAGAAAATTGATCACCACTAATTACGGCTGCTATTTCGTTTATCAAAGGTGCACTGTAGCGCCTTTCATGCTCTCCTCGAGGGGTCCGATCTGCTTGAATGACGACTTTATAATCCTCTTCAGGTAGGTTTTCTAAAGCAGTTTTAAATGTTTTGACTAAAATGTTACGTTCATGCAAGAATCATTGAATTTTGAACACTGTGTCTCTCTCAACTCCCTGGATAAATTGGCAGCGACGGTCTACCTCAATTTCTTCGTCACCCATAAAATATACTTGTTATAATTTATACTGTTCGTTTTCAGCTGGAAAAGGTGAACCTATTCTATGATAAATTTGCCCTTGCACCGTAAATGTAGGCGAAAATCCCGGCATTATTATTTCCCGGTCAACTCCGAAGGACGTCATTTGAAAGCATGAGTTATATTCCGGATCCTGTTTAAAAGCGCCGTGACTCATTAGCATCATATAAAAGAGAGTTTTCAAAGGTTCTTCTGGTTCCCCAAGTAACGGAAGAGACACTTTGCCATTGGAACAGCACATTCCTGCGGTCTCATCTTTCCATTTTAAAGCGCTGCAAAATCGACACGCCTTGTCCATCAGTCCGATAACAACTAACCTGTGATTTTTATAATCAATCAACGGATCATAATTGAATGCTGCGTCATTAAAAACCGACCAATTGTTTCTTTGAAAATTTTGTCGACGTTCAGCTTGGAGCTGTGCATTTGCATCTCTTCGCGCCTGTGTCTGTTCTGGTGTTTCAGATGCCCTTATAGTAGATTGACGTTCAGCTTGCTCAATGAGTCTGTGTTGAGTTAGATCAGGTGTTTCCGCGGCTTTTAAGGCGGCCTGACGTTCCGCTTGTTCGAATAGCCTTTGCTGACTTTGAGCAGGTGTTTCAGTAGCTCTTAAAGTAGATTGACGCTTTGCCTGTTCAAGACGCCTTTGCTGACTTTGATCAGGTGTTTCAGTAGCTCTTAAAGTAGCTTGACGCTCTGCCTGTTCAAGACGCCTTTGCTGACTTTGAGCAGGTGTTTCAGTAGCTCTTAAAGTAGCTTGACGCTCTGCCTGTTCAAGACGCCTTTCCTGACTTTGAGAAGGTGTTTCGGAAGCTCTTAAAGCAGCCTGACGTTCTGTCTGTTCAAGACGCCTTTGCTGACGTTGAGAAGGTGTCTCAGATGCTCTAAAAGCAGCCTGACGCTTTGCTTGCTTCTCAGTTCAGCATCTTCTAAAGATTCTAGCGATCGAGCTAATCTTTTCGCTTGTCTTTGAGAAGATACTCTTGAAAGGCTGGACTTACGTTTGCGAGGCATTATGAAGTAAGAAAAAACCTATTTATAAAAAAACGTTAAAATACCTAAAAGAAATTAAATTTCCTTTTAAATATTTTTTTTAAAAGCAAATCCAAAATATCTAAAAGGAATAAATATTCCTTTTAAATATTTTTTAAAATCAAAACAACAAAACCAATTCAAGACACAACACGAATCCGAAAACGATAGCCAAAAAATCGAATCAACAAACCAAATCACAAAACAAATCGCAGAAAACCGAAATCGAAAGCAGTAGTCAATATAAATATAACCAACGAAAAAGAAGTAACTGTATAGGTACCGTATACACTATCTATACTATTAATATTCCTATGAAATATTGTTAAACAACCTAAAACAACGAAAACCAATTCACGATTCTAAATAAACAAAATCCAAAATCAAAGCCTGAGCCAGAGTCTAAATATGTATAAAGGAATACCAACCAAATCGACAAAACCGATCCAAGAAAATACACAAATCCGAAAATGAAAGCCAATATAAATCCATTCAACCTTAACAAAATCACAAAGCAAATAACAAACAACCGAAATCGAAAGCAGGTAGTCGAATAAGCTACGAAATAGAAACAATTTAAGCGTATAGGTACCGTATGCACTATAAGTTGAAGCGCGGCTCAACGGCGGGAGTTAAGTACATGTCAGAAACATTTCGTTACCGCGTTTTAAAACCTAGTAACGACATCTAGCGGAATCAATTTAAACTATGTATACGTTAGTTAATAAGAACTCTCAAAAAATATTTTTCTTATAATTTTGCACAATTTTTCTTATTGTAATACCGATTCATTCACAACCACATATAAGAACTGTATTCATTTCCGTTCAATAAATATTACTAAGGCTTATTAATAAGGCTTACTAAGAACTGTTTCTACCATTGTTAAGTAATAGTTAAGGGTGAAAGCGTGACAGGTGGTGCTAGTATTTCTGATCCATACTTATAATCACGCCTGTAACCCTTGCGGGTAGGCAGAGCATCAACGGATTACTTAATATTGTCTGCGAGGTTATCGCCTATTTTGTGAATTACGATGCACCAAAACGTTTGAAGAAAATCAGCTGGTGAATTTTATGTTTTTATCGCTCTCTTCCCGGTCCTGCGGAAAAATACAGATCCATACATTTTTTATCTTAATTTTGGTAAAAAGACATAATAATCCAGATATTCTGACCTTCTGTGTTCGTCCATCGTACCGTCGTCCGTCTTGTAGAATCACGGTGGCGCCACCTAGCTGAATTTAATTTTGCAACATATTCGATTTTCCCACGGGAATGAGATGTTTTTCCGCGGAAAAAAGTAGCCTATGTCACTCTACAGCCACCGAACTATCCCCATAAAAAAATCATGTATAATAACAGCAACAAATTCAATAAAGATTCACTGAGTTTATTTTTCCTACAAGTAATAAATTAACAAACATTGAAATAACTATATTTTGTTCGTTATAACTATATGACTAATATAATGTTCGGTATAACAAGACCCGTGGTACCTCAGATGATTAGCGCTCGCTGTAAGTTTCACAGTACGCGAGCAACTCGGGTTCGATCAAAACAATGAAATTGTTAATTGCAATTTTAAGTGCTGATTTAGCAGGTGCTCGGCGGTGAAGGAAAACATCGTGAGGAAACCTGCATGTCTGAGAAATAAGAAAAAAAAATATTTCGAAAACATGTGAAGTTCGCCAACACGCATTGGGGCAGCGCGGCGGACACTTCCTTGCCCTAAAAACCCTCTCAGAAATGAGAGGAGGCCTGTGCCCAGCAGTGGGACGTATATAGGTTGTAACTTTTTAACTTTTATAACATGAGTTACTTTTATGACAAAATGAAAATTATTATTCCGTAGAAAGTCAAAAGAAAGAATTTGAAAATTACATTACGCATCCTAATCGGTAAAATTTAGCACGAGGATTCCGGGATTTTGCATTTCCTTGATTTTGTACTATTTTAACATATTTTTGTTAAAATAGTAGTAAATATAGAAAAGGCACTATTTTATCTGCTCCGTCCATTTATCCATTCCTTCCATACAACCTATAAAATCCCACTGCTGAACATAGGCCTCCCCATAGATTTCCTGGAAGGATTTTGCCATAGTTGACACGCTTGGCAGGCAGGTTGCTTATTATTTTGAGTTGTCATCAGGAAGATGCTGCTGCTCATCCACTAATTCGCCGTTTCGTTTCTCCTCTGTCGCTTCTTACGACACCCACGTGACAATATGGGGTAGTGGGAATTCTTACACCGCCACTACACGGTTGAGTGTCAGAGTCAATAAAGATTTATTGCATTATATCTGATAATGTATGCTTTTAAATATTATCTAGTACAATTTCTCAATATGAGAAGTAGTATAATGAAACTATACAAGTACGTAGCATATACCGAATAAGATTTAGTGATGATAAATTTATCGAATATCGACTCTGTTAGTTTTGTCTCTCACAGCGTTGGTCCCAAACGCATAAGTCACTCCATTTGTCTCTAGGGAGGTCACGACCTTCGAACTGAACTATGAGCCACCAACTTTCCGAAGAATAAATGTTTGTGCTCTCCCAGATAAGGGATCGGAAAGAATAAATTTCATACAGGTCGTTTGTCATGAGACAATTACGTAAAGCGGTAGTTTGTATCCCGATTAATGACCAATAGACCTCACCCGCCTAGAATCATAAGTAAAATATGGTGTGGCCATATTAACATAATACAAGATTTTTGTAAAATGAATGACTGAGAAAAAAATTTGTATTTATATGTTTAATTTTATATAATTTCGATGTTATTAAAAATGACAGAATCTATTTAATTAATGCTTCTATCCTCCTCTTCCTCCTTTTTAATCCTTTTGAAATTGGCCTTTACATTACTTGAAAGTGTTGTTGATACTCACTACGCGGGGCAAGATTTATAAATACAGAAAAGTTTTTTAAGCGGTAGAGCTACGCTACAGCGTATTATGGCAATAGCACAGACAAATCGGCTTGTCATTTTGATTATTTGTCGAAAATAGATGTAGATACCTTTGGGCACTTCATCTATCCTACATCCATATGCACCCACATATAGTATCCATTCGCTTTAAGATTGACTTTGTGCTCGTTTTTCACCCGTATTTCTATAAAATATCCTCGCATCGGTGAAGTCCATGAACAGTTGTTCTTCAGAACCTCGTCCGTCAGTCAACAAGGCGTTTAGAATTCTAATTACAATGAGCTTTAGTACAGGTTCGCTTGAGGCCGGCTACTGGCTTCACGCGTACCCTTCGTCAAATACAGGAACATTTCTTGAGCCTGACACGTTCCGAATCGCAACCTGTCTACGGCTTGGGGTTCCGGTCTGCGCTCCTCATAAATGTCCGTGTGGCAGCGACGTAGACGAGCTAGGACATCACGGACTATCATGCCAAAAAAGTGCAGGCCGCTTCTCGAGACATGCAGCACTTAACGATATCATACGCCGGTCCCTTGCCACCGTCAACGTGCCAAGTCTACTTGAGCCGTCTGGTATTGTAAGAGACGATGGCAAGAGACCGGGCGGTATGAGTTTGATTCCATGGAAGATGGGCCCGGTGCTGGTATGGGATGCAACCTGTTCAGACACGCTGGCTTCTTCCCATCTACATGGAACCAACAACAGAGCAGTGCGGCTTGTGAAGCGGCTGAAAAAGCTAAAGCATGCAAATACAGGGGTCTAGGCTCCGAATATGTTTTGTCCCATTCGGTGTCGAGGCCCTTGGTCCGTGGGGCTAGGACCCCACGGACCTATAAGGCTTTTGAAGGAAATAGCAAAAAGGTTAGTCGACGTCACAGGAGACCGAAGAGCTGGCAGCTACCTCGGACAAAGAATTAGTCTTGCTATTCAAAGGGGGAACGCTGCCAGTATCTTCGGAACCTTGCCTAAAGGGACTCCATTTTAATAATATATTTTAGTTATTATAATATATATATATTTTTAAAGTTTTTAGTTTTAGGTTCATTGTTCTAGTATATATTTTATTTTATAAATTGTGTAATGTAACTTTTCTAAATAAAATTGAAGTGTCTGTCCATAACTAATTAAATAATTACAATTTACTTTAAGGGAATTCAATTATAATAATGATTTTATTGATCAAATATTGATTTTAGGCCGTCTTAAAACCTAGGGTTTAAAAAATAGGGTTTACGATTATTTTTACTAGACTAAGTAGCGTAAATAAATATTACACAGGAACGAATCTATAACTCCAGGAAAAAAGAGGCCATACTATTTGCATATTAAACTAATTTAATGTACCTAGTTGAGATCAAAATTTTTGACCGAATGACGGTTCCATGGCGCAGAAGCTTAGCAATGTTTAGTAGTTGCAGCGTTGAGGGTTGTGGGTTCGAATCCCGCACGGAACAAGTATTTGAATGGCCTACAAATAATTGTTCCGGGTCTGGATGTTTGTCCTTGTGAAATTTATGTATGTAAACTGCCCCCCACGATACAGGAGAAAATCATAGTGTGGAGGTAACGTGTGTGGGATGTGGGTTAGATGCTAGGCAAATGAAAGTGACTTCACTCTTCCAAGAATGTATATATATTTCACTTTACACTGGTACAGTTAAGTATTACAAGTACGTAGCAAAAACAAAAAGAGATGAAAAAGAAATACAAGTAATTGGATGTATAGAATACTTGAGGTTGAAAGCCGAGAATAAGTTTGTCGCGATTTAAAAGAACCGTTATTACGGTGGCGCGAGCGTTGGATCTAGCGCTGAGGCCGTTTAAATGCAGACTGCCGGTTAAAAACGAAGGCGCCCGGACTGTCACGAAAGCGGCTTGAACGGAGTCGAGCATTGCCGACCCCAACCGACACGAACATCGCGTACGCCGTTCACTAAACATACAAAAAAAATATATGACAAAATTGCATGTCGCCACACGTTTTTTAAATACAAAAAAGAAAAAGAGAAATTTTTATATTCCTGAGGATTTATCAAATTCAAGAATGATAGATGACAATTTTTGTTAGAGTACAATAAGTTGAACTTGATGTAAGAATTCAGTTGAAACACTTTACGTAATTATCATAATTAATTAATAAACCTGTATAATATATTTTAAGTTTAGACATAAAAACGATATAATAACAATAATCTCCTCCAGACCGAATTTCGGTCACGGCAACCGGCCTCAACGGAGATTAGCCATCGGCGCAGGACAGGATTATAGTGCCCAAGTGTATACGCAATTACAGGTGCACTCTTTTTTTTTTTGCGCCCAATGCAAGGACACCCTCCGGAAGCGGGGGAGGGAGGTGGTGAATGCTCCTAGCATACCACGCAGCCGGCTGCGTGGTTATGTGGGACTCACTTTTGAAGAAGTGCCTACCCACTAAACACCACCTTGGAGGCGACTTTAGCCCGAAGGCTTTACAGTCGAATCGGAGACAACCTCCCTCGGGGAGTGGGAGGCGTGGGGCACAACCGTCCGGGGACGGAAGTGCGGATCAACCAACACAGCCGCAAAGTGCGGCGGTGCTTGGTGAGATGGAGTGGGAGTCGCATGTGCGAGAATGTACTCACCGTACGGGGACAGCGAGCACTGACTGCCAGCGCAACCGCACGGGGGCGGCGGCACTAGCGGGTGGAGACAGGGAGGGAAGGCACTCACCGTCCAACGGTAAGTGCGGGACGCACAACACAACCGCACGGGGGCGGCTGGCGGAGACGGGAAGGCTCCCACCGTCGCCCGAACCCATATTCATGGGCACGGAAACACGGCGACGGCGAGACAGCTACGCACAACCCACGGGAGCGGCTGTGCCATCCGAGCGAGAGGGCAAAACTCGACCGTGCAAGGACGGGAGTGTGGGAGGGCACCCAACCGTACAGGGACGGAAGAGCGGTCAGCCAACGCAACCGCACGGGGGCGGCGGCGCCAGCTGAGGGGGACGGGGACGGGACTGACGTTCTATTCCAAGAAACTGTGCCGACCGAGGGAGAAGACCCGTACGGGGACGGGTGCTCGGTCGGCGGCGGACCCCGCAAGCGCACGACCGCACGGCAGCGACGGCGCAAGCGGAATGAAAAAGTTGGTGCACTCTCTATTCCCTCGCTCTTATAGTCCGATGGGACGGTAAACCGACACAACCGGAAAGAGATCAGGCGCAGGACCAACGGCTTTACGTGCTTTCCGAGACACTGCCAGCTTCCTGACTCCGGGCAGCTACTGAGAGTTTCTTCATGGAAAAGCTCAATACTTAACAGATTTTTTTTTGGCCCGACGCGGGATTCAAACCCGTGACCTCATGATCAGCAGTCGCACTACTACAACCACTAGACCAACGAGGCAGTCATAATAACAATATTATATTTATAATATATATATATATTAATTAATGATTGATGATTGTATTTTTAACAATTACATTACCCTTGTTGTATAAAAAACTTAGAGTATAGAAAAGTATACTCTAAGATAAAAAACATATAACTATTACCATTATTATATTTTATAAATTCACATTACGTTGCAAAAAGAAAAAATCTATGAATATTGATTAACTAATGAAGCGTTACGCTAAATTAGAAACGTTATAAGGTCAACGTCCTTTAAAGAAATACTTAAACATGTAGTATCTTGTTAACTAGTGATTTAAATATTGACTAAAGATAAACTAACACTTACATATTACAAAGAGTGGTTTACACTTAATCTCAGGTTTAAACTAGAATCCGTTTCACGAAAGATGACCCGTGGAAATATGCGAACTTAAATGTAAAGTATGGACAACTCCATTCTTACAGTGGCGCAGTTTTTAATCCATAGTTTTAACTCGAGACTATCAATAAACCACTAACTTTTTGTAATAAGGCGGACATTGTTTTGAATTGTTCTTCTTCTTGTTCGATCCGTAATATTCTACGGAAGAATTTGCCTTAAACGCCACGCTAGGCAGGCCTATTGGCGATTGAAGTACCAGATGATGCGCTCCTTCGATATTACTCCCCGTCGCCGGTCTGGGTATTTCAGGTCTGACGTAGGGTGGTTACACCGCCATGTATAGAAAGCAATGAGATCTTTGTGATATTTCACATAGTCGCCTCTTAAGATATCCACGAGTCGAAATGGAGTGATGGATTCTTTTACGCCGCCAACACACTGCATTATTGTCTTGACTATTATGTTACATACCTATAATCTATCATAGAACATTTTACTATATTATTACAACTAAAATGCCTTAACTTTGTAGCCATGATCAGTTGAAAACCAGTTAAGTATTATTTACATAATTTCCATTTTTGCAGCAAAACATTTTGTAACAAAAAAACATTTCGTTGGTAGTCGCTAACTTTTTTAGCTAAGTTTATTAAAATAAATAAAAAAACGTCAAATAAAAGATTATGAACTAAGTGAAGGTTGTTGTGTTTGTTCATGACCTAACCTTCAACTTATAGCTTGACTTCTGCAGTGGATGAAAAGTCATCATTAAAATGACAACGATAATTTTCACACAATTTACATTCGCAAACAATGTAAAAACGTGTTTTATCTTATAATGACTTCACGATCCCATGTCAAAGAAAAATGACATAGGAATTAATTTTAATATTTAAAAATTAGTTGTCATGAGGGAATGATCTTGCACTTAGAACATTTCCATTAGTGTGTACCTTTTTTGCTTAATGTGTATGTGCTGTGTATTTCAAAAAACTGATTTGTCAACAAAACAATAGATACACTATTTGTGTATTGTGTATATACACTTTGCGATTGACGATTGCGTTGCCGAATGGTTGGAAAACACGCTACTAGGTACGAATTTGTTTTCTTTTGTGATTCTGAGAGTAACGAGTATAATACATTTGATTTTACAGAATGGTAATGATTTTCAGAATTGCTTGCCTAGCGAGTACAATATGGGCACACCTTTAAAAAATTAGTACATACCTAGAAATGCTCTATCGAAAATTTGCCTTGAAAAGCTGCTGACATTTTAAGGCTATAGGCAAGGAGGCACTAAATGTAAGGATAGAATTTAATACAGCACAATGTTTGCAAGTTCATATACCCACACTGCTATGTATATTTCTGAAAAAACATCGCACGTCGCTTACGATTACATTCCATCAACCTCAGTTTTAATTTACTGAACATCCTTTGTTGAAATAATTGAATATTAATGCGGGAATTTAAGTATACCAGCAAATGAATTTATGTGCGCATAAATTGTGATGGCTTTTAATTATTTCAAGCCAAACAAAAGATTGAATCAGTTCAAGGCGTTTTGCATAATTCTCGCGTAGAATATAAAATATGTATGTCGGGTGCCTGTCTTCGCGTTATTAATTACTTAATAATAAAAGCAACTTTATTATGATCAAATATTACGTTGAATGTTATGCTGCCTAAAAAGATTATGAGTATTTAAAACATTATCAATTGGAAAAATAAGAAAAATATAGACTCGATTATTTTTGTTTAAAATCTAATAAGTGTTTAAAGATGTTCAATCTTTTAAAAGTTTGCCTTAAATTAATGAAAAAGAGTGTCAAGTAAATAAGTAGTTCATATTAAAAAATAATATAAAACGATCAGTCTTACTGCCACCTAAAATTTCTCCCAAGCAAACTTTGGATAGACAGAATTCAAGATAGAAAATCGGATGTGCTTATGATAATATACATATTATATTATAAGATAAGAATAAAACTTCCTAAAATTGCGTCTGAATTTAAAAATACGCCGTTGGCACCACGTATTCACGAGACGAAATAGGTTGATGCATTATTTTACCTTGCAAGCTTTTATATGACCTTCAATGAAAATAAGACGTTCTGCTCCCGCTAATCCGAGATTTAGGGACAAGATTTTACGTCACATGACGCAGGAGTGTACATGCTTGATTATGAATGTGTTTTTTTTTATATTGGGGAAACAAAAAGATAAATTAAAGCCTGCGTAAAATAGTAATTAGCTGGCCTGAAACAGCGATTCCCAACAAGGATGTTGCGTCGGGCTATTGATATTGCCATCGGTTTGGGATCCAGTGCTCAATAAAATCTAATCTAAAGCCAAGCACACCACGATTTTAAGAAACTGTAAGTGTAGAAATAAAATCTGTTTAGGTAAATAAAAGGCGGCTCATGAAAGAACACATTGAGGTTTCGTCCAAGCCGTGTGAGTGATTAAAGTGCAGCTAATCCGACACTCAATACCATCACCCCTGATAATGCACACAATTTATATTCTTATTCCGTTCGTGTAATCAAGATGGACACTCCGATGCGCATCTGCGATTCTAAACCCGCAAGCTTAACCGTGAACTAGTACCAAGGATTTGCAGCTTTATTTCACAAAGTTAAGACTCAAAACAAACCCCTAAATAACTTTCCAGACGAGTTAAACGGATTACCGTTCGGACTGTACGACGATAATTGTATATTTTGAGATAATAATATAATGTCTGAGTGACAATGTCCTTACTAATTCTGTTCTCATTTACTCAGACATAAATTTAGACTGACACTTATTATAAAAAGGCTTACTATGCCGAACGCGTTGAGTAAAGGGTTATGGTATGTCGTGTCTTGTCTCAATACAAATCAGTATCCGAGTAAGTAGAGTATGTTTTGTTTTATTTTATTTGCAATTGAGTTATTCTACCGAACGTGTTAATTTTTGTAAAAAAAACTTTTTCATCTAATATCAATAATTAAAACGGAAATCAAAGGTCGCTAGCCAATAAAGAAGTAAAAATCATCAAAATTATAAAAATGGCTGATAACAAAAATGATGCAAATGTTGAAAGAAATAATGAATTCTAAGCTATCTAACAATAACAACAATTCTTGTGTTATCTTGTGTAATTGTAAGTCAAATATGTGTTCACTTAACATCAACATTAAATCGTATTCATAGTAATAATTACTATGAATACGATTTAATTTAATTTTTTGTTTGTCAGATCATAATTATTATGAACAGACAAACAAAAAATAAAATTCTAATGTTCACAGAAATGATGCGTCATTTCTGTAATTATTTTTCAAATAGGTAGGTACAAAAATAAAATCAGCAAATAGGTAACAATGGACGATAAAATCTAAATATTATTTCATCATCTGATAAGCTGAAAAAATATAGTTCTTCCTTAACCTATATTTTGTCTTAGGAATCCAGCCATTATAAGTCTCAGGCTAGTTTTCTATATTATACAAAATCGAATGAATTTTCACCTTGTGGATGAAAGTGGCGATGATTTGTTATGTGGCGACTGAACAAAGCTTTTTAATCGAGTATTTTCTGGAGAATCATCGCCACATTGATCGCTGAAAATCTCTTAATAATAGCCATTGAAATCCTTGGTAAAACAGCTTCAAATTTAACATGACCATCAAGAACTGGAGGCAACTTTAGAATAATTAGTATTGATCCACTTATTATTTGACGAACAGCATCTGCTGTATTTATTTCCAACTGGACATGGACTGGAATATCTGGCCAATTGGGGTTCCACAATTATCAAATCAATTTCGAAATGAGCGCAGATATGTACTGATTTGTATTTGGAACAACTCTGACTTTTAGCATGCAAAAGGGGTGGAAGCCTATCTACTCTAAGTTATCTGAATATCTATTTTTTCCTTGAATGTTTCTTTGATTTACTTGGTTTTTAACACATTGTCAACGATTTCAACGCTATCCACAGCAAAAGTTTGTACCCTTTTACAATTTTCTTATGAGCAGTTTATCATCTCCGTAAATTAGTCACAACACGTCCCACAACCATTGCGTTAACTGCTACTTACAATGCTACCTTTTCCGTCGGAGTTCCCTTCCATATTTTATTCTGTTCAGGTGTGAAAATGAGAACAATTGAATAAAACATAGATTGATTTCGATACAAAGTAACAGGCCTGTCGCTTAGGAAATGCATTGAGATCGTACTAACTATGATTTCGTCTTTCCTGTTATTATACGCCATTTTTATGAACACCAAGTTAACGGAAATGCCGTTCGCAGATGTGATGAAACATCACAACTCAACAACTCATTTGGCTGTGTGCTTAAAAAAAACATTAAGAGGCACTAAAACTATTAGGTAAACGATTATTTTTTAAATTCGTAATAACCTTTTATGACGTTAACAGGATTGATGCATGAACTTTTACATTCGTATATTTACCTAATCAATTTTTTTTTTATAAGGTAGGGTGACAAACGAGCAAACAGACCACCTGATGGTAAGTGGTTGCTGTGGCCCATAGACATCTACATCTATCCTCGTTTGCGAATCAAAATGCAGATGCGTTGTCACCCGTGAGGACTAAGATGGAATGCCTCTTTTCCAGTAAAAGGGTCTCCGGTTCTCTACACTCACTATACGAAACACAGTAGTGTTAAGCTGCTATTTTACGCTGGTAGTCTGTGAGAGCGTGGTCCTTCCCCGGTCGAGCCGACCCATTCTTGCTACAACTATACTACTAATATAGCTACAGCATGGCTCTACCACGTATAAAACAATTATTTTATATAGTAAAAACAAAACACAAACGGATGCGTAAGTTTTGTTCAATGTAAATGACAGGTGAACAGTGTGCCATAATAGGTAAAATTAATGCAAAATGCTTTTACGCAGATTTTATTACAAAAATTAGCTTTGTTCACAGCAATGACGAATTTTTGGCTACGTGAGTAGGATAAACGATACAAAATCAAATAACACAGCTATTTTTTTATATTCATAAGTTTTTAATAAAGACCGTTATACAGTCCCATTGTTTTAGTGAGCCACAAACCTGGAAATAATATATTGAACTACCTACTTAAAGGTCATCATAATCATGATCATCATTATTATAGCTTATTGCAAGTCTACTGCAGATTTTTTTTTCTCTGCAATGTAAAGTTTGTGATTCCATCCGACTTACCGGTTAGTTAAAGCAATGTTCTCTACTGTACGCTCAGTTTGACGTCCGGGATATCACCGGAACAGTGTCGGATGTGACTTTTGCTCTTTTCTTCACATTTGCGTGTAGCGCCAACGACGATTTAAACCAGTTGTCCATAGAATTTCTAAATCTTTTTCAAAATATCAGGCGTATCGGAAATGACACTGTTACAGTTTGTCAAATTGAAGGCAGACTCTTTTCTTTTTTTTTCGAACACTTTGGCTATATGATCTCTAGTTTTCTTTGTTAAAGTTAGTTTCATTTAAATTCATTAGGTATATCTACAGTAAATGTTAGCTTTTGACTTTCAATGTCATTCAAAGTTTAACAATCGATTTTTGAGTTTAAGTGACATTTAAATTCACATAATCTCATTGTGCAAAAATGTTTACGACGCAAGTTCATTTGTGTTCAATGTGACAATGTTCCTAAATACATCATGTACGCCGCAAAAAATGAGGGGAAATTTGAATTTGGAATGTTACCTACATATTTCTTTTCCTAAATGTACCTTTCAAAAGTTGTATTTTATGACTAAGTAACAAACAACCAGTGTCTCATATATAAAAAATAAGAAACTCAATATTTTTATTATATTCCGGAAGTTTGGTGACATTTCATATGATAATAGCAGTAGTTTCGTACCTAACCATCAGGTGTTGTAACTACGATACATGGAATATAACCTGAATCCAAAGGAATACGAGTACATATTCGTAGCAAAACTAATAACAATGTGTACTCAAGTAGTTTTATTTTCAACGATATATTTATAGCAATCTCTTTTGATCTAGGGACCTTTTTGCTGACCGCAATAATGCTTCACTAAAAAGATAAAAGTAGTTAGATTCCTTTGTGGTGAAACTCGGTCAAGTGACTCAGTATACCTAATGAAAATCTCTATGTTGAACTAGGGAAAATCATTTATTTCAATAACATATTTCTGTTCAGATGGCGGCTATGCCTATAAATTTTAGTAGCTAAAATACACATTTTTATTAATATTAATGAATTCTAAAGTATTCTTACTTAATACACTTTTCAGTTTTTTTATTCAATTCTATTTCGGACTATCTAACTACACATAGGACAATAGCAGATTACTTTCGACGGGAATCGAACATGTTTTTCTCGCATCCATGTTAGGTGAGCTGCCAGCCTCTGATCAAGGCTCCATATTTCCATTTATAATATTGATTGTTTTAGACAAAAAGAGGGTAAGTAGCTTCTACAGTCCATGGACATCTGTAGACAACTCCCAAGGAAAGAAGGCTACAGATGCGTCGTCACCTCAGTGGGATAAGATGGAATACCTCACATCACTTGTTATTATACTGGCTCTCTATACCCTTTAAACCGGATCACATCAGTTAAAGCAATGCTTTTTGGCGGCCACGACGGACCACGACGCACTCCTAGGCAAAAAAAGAAGTCCTACCATCTAGTAATTTTACGTCTAGCGTAAGTGAAATGGTTATACCGCTATCTATCGAAGCTATATCTACTGGAAGCTTTTTTTCTTTCTTTCCCCTAGTATTGCAGTTGTTCATGGGCGGCGGTAGTCACTTACCTTCAGGTGAGCCGCGTGATCGTTTGCCCCTTGTTATATAAAAAAAAAGCTCAAATAGTCACCTCTTATGACACCTACGGGAAGAAATGGGGTGGATTAGATCTACGACTCACCAAAATAATATATAATTTTTTTTGTAAGTCGTGACAACTATTTTCCTGAATAATCTCGATGGAGAGACGAGGCTTCGACAAGTGATTTATGGTGGCATATCAATCTAAATATATCCCCGATAACAAACCTGATATAGCTAGATCCCCGAATAGCCAGACCTACATTTTTTTAAAGAAATATTTTTCTTTCTATGGTCGTAACATAGAAATAATAATTAAGAATGTCTTTATATTAGTCAACTTGAACGAGAATAGGCATGCCAGATAACAAACCATGTTTAATTTGTAAGTGAAGGAAATATTAAGATTAAATTATAATTTTATAATGTATATTAGAAACCAACTGAATGGATTTTCAATGATTTGATCGTATTCCAATACTGTGTTGCTCATGCATTATAAGTAGTCCCTGACCTATGCAAGACAGTATGGAAACGGGGCCATCAAATTAATCCCATATTACTACTCCACTGTATCTATTGTAATGTTTTATAGGATGTACAGTGTTGTGTTATGACAACTAGTAACAGCTATTTAATTAATATTATAAATCACATGAAATATATAACAATTTTTGAGAGTATAATAGTGTTACAAAAAAATTAAGAATGCTTAGTGGTACCAGATATAGATAGCAGAATACCTTTTCTGTCTAGGATGCCTTACTTTTGGATACTAAATTTTAACAGCAGTAAGGTGGCGGTGTCGCAGTGTAGTAACGGCGTAAGAGCCACCCCATATTATCTCTTGCATGACGTAAGGGCGACAGAAAATAAATGAAATAGGAAATGGGCAGCAGCATCTTCCTGATAACAATTCAAATTCATGAAGGTCTTCACAGAATATAAAAATGGCACGTGGTAATCGTAATAGTAGTTATATTATTTCAACGATGATTACGAATCCGTCACCAAATACCGTCTGTCAGCGGGTTGATGACCGTGAAACTAGGGCAACCTCGGTGGTTGTAGCATTACCACCTCCTCGCTTGATTGGATACTCTAGTGTTCCTACGACGTCGCTAACCTTATGATAAGGGAAGACGTTTGCGGAAGTCCTCGGAAAATTTCACGTCCGGCAACCTCTTGTGATCCAAAACGAGAAAAGGTTGATACGAAATCTGTTCTTGTTATGACTAGCTACAAGATCAATAATGACGGGCTTACTCTTGTTGAGAAGGGATGTCGATGGATACCTGCAACCAGCTTGGCAGAGAAAATAGTGCAAATACAGCACTGCGTGTTGTGGAACCCACCAAACAGCTATATCTCCCTTTTGGACAAAAGTACGTTGGGAGAAGACTTCTTGCGCTTCGTGGAAAAACAAAACCGATGCCACATAGTTCCTCTATGTGCCATCGGAATCGGAAATCTATCATTTGAAGCGTATGGGCGAATGTTCTTATGTTTAAGTCCTTGATGCCTAAAATAAAAATATTGTAGGTATTGTATTGTAAAATAACAAAAAACTGCGGTTGCCAAACCGCCAGCCAAGCGTGACGTGAACTATGGAAAATAATCCGCCTTTGAGGCCATTTATGGGGGATTTATTTGTTTCATATTATCTTATATACTACCTTATTGAATTAGTCTTTATTTCCAAAAGCCAGATAAAGGTTTGTTTCTTGTTTAAAAATGCTTTGTATTATCCTTTTCGGGGATTCATTTCGCAAACATGAAAACGTCCGACCGCAATACCCATCACGGCATTCCGCTTAAAATCATGTGGTCAGTGACAACAAAGAGGATTTTAGATCTCTGTGGTCACATACCAAAATAATATTTAACTTGATGTGGTATACTTTGTAGTCATATTTGATTTAAATTATTTTTCTTTTATATTATACTTATAATACAACATGTATTATAAGTAAGCAATTAACAGTGATAGAGCCTCGCGGTAGCTTTTGCTGTCGCACGGATGGGCCGGCTGAAACCGGGGTGGTACCACGGTACCAGAATACCAGCGTGAAGTAGAGGTAACTATGCGTTTCGCTTGGTGAGTGCAGGTGGCCGGAGGCCCCCCCCCCCCATTGACATGGTAGCGGAATTAAATGTAATCAGACTACCCCAGGAGGGTACCAGCACCCCTGGAGAATCATGAGCATCCACGACCAAGCGACTCCACTCTTGAGCGTGGGTGCTCAGGCTGCCCCGCGTATTCTGGGGGGGGCGATATTCTGCTCGCGACTAAACCTGCTCGGGGCAAGCGGAGCAATAACACCAAGGCCACCTAGTGCTATCCGTGAACTTTTGCAACCTTAACGCTGTCCGCTACCATCTGGAGACGGCGAAGCCGGCCTTGCTCTTTTTAACCGAGACTCAGGTGTCCTCTCCAGCTGCAGTGTTCTCCGGCTGCAGTGGCGAAGCTAGGGCTCCAAACTAGGGCAAGTCCAAGATATGGTTTTGTGGTTTTTTAGCAGTTTTATAAAAATACACCAATCTTGATCTGTCTCCACTCTTCAGTTTCATATTCAGTGCTGTCGAGGACGCGTTTATGTTCCTTGGGACAGATGGTCGCCCTCCCGGTGATAGAATAAGTTGCCGGATTCGAGGATTACCGTGTCCTCCCCCTCTCTTCGGACCTCGGATAGTCCTATTATATTCCAGCGTAACTTATCTATCTCTTCTTCTAGCTCCAGGATCTTCTCGTCAGTCCTCAGGGTGCGTGCGTTATATGTTGCCAGGTCGAGTCGTCGTAGGTGGCAACCGAACCTCCACCGGAGATTCTTAGCACCCCCTGCCCCGCCGTTACCATGGTCGCCACCGTAGCCAGGAATAGCGGGGGCTGGGGGCCGTTTATTTGTGTCGTCGCTCATGGGGGGTATATTGCCATAGTTGCCACACTTGGCGAGCGGGTTGGCAACCGCAGTTTTTTATTGTTTTTTGGCTTTTATCAGAAAGATGCTGCTGCCCATCTTCTGTATCAGTTTCCCTTTGTCGCCTCTTACGACACCCACGGGAAGATATGGGGTAGTGGGTATTCTTACCCGCCACTACACGTTCGAATAGTTTGTTGTTCTACAATTGGAAAAAATTTAATTTGTAAATTTCAGAATATCGGCCATTAATTTCTGAAGATATGTTTTCAATTATTTCAACAAAAAGTCGTTTGTATTCTGTCTGAGCACAGCGCACATTGCGTCTCAAACGAGGAGCAGAGTTATTTTGCAATGTGTTTTCATAAATGTGATCAAAATACACAGATCAGGCGTTGGTTTCGGCGTGGATATGAGCTGTTTTTTCTTAACAAAGTTTAAAGATTTTACCTTTTCCTCACCGATTAGCACTTTAACACACTTCAATTCATAACAAGAAACACTATTATCCTCCATTTTCACTAAAAATCTTTAAAAAAGCATACATTTTCAACTCGCAATATTCATTCGCTCAAGTAAACACACAGAGTAATCATTGAAATGTAAAGTGAACTTGCAAACGTATCGCCCGCGCATCCCCGCGCTTGACTAACTTCACACCGAAAGCCCGGCTTAAGGCTCCATACTAATTGCTATATAAACAATCGTAGTTATATTTCATTATAGAACATTTTGCCACAGGTTAGAAAGGGAGCGATCGTCTTCTCGAAAGCCCGGTAAAAAGCCCACGCGTGCGAGAGAGACGACTAATAGCTCAACTCAACTCCTTTTTTATGACAGCAGTATCGCGCAGTTTTGCCGCGACTGGGGCCCATCCATATTGTTTTGCTTTTTGACAGTCCATTGCGTGTTCGCTTTGAGACAGAGAGAACATGAATCAGTGTATTTCGAATTGCCAAGTGTTGACGTTACATAATAAGGCTACGAAGTCATGACCTGTGTAGAACAGAGGAGCGCGCGGGAAATTTGAAATACTTTGAAACAGTTTACGAGTTATTTTATTAGTAATATTATTGATTGAGCAGTTTGATAGGGCAAGCCCGGCTTCTCGGCTTCTATGGAGGCTTCGCTACCGTCCGGCTGATACTTCATATCTCTCCTACCCGGGGTACAAATTGGAACACCTCTTTGTGCCCCGGGCTGGAGTTTGCGTATACGTCAGAGAGGACATTTCTTTTCGACGCCTCGGCAGACTTGAAGGTACGGAACTGTCCATCCTATGGCTGCGCGTAGACAGCGACGACCATCCCCGCGTCTACGGGTGCCTCTATAGGTACCATAGCGGTAATGCCGAAACAGACCGACTCATCGACCACGTCCAAATGGCTGCAGATTCCTTGCTACAGCAGGTCCCATCCGCAGAGATCGTGATCCTTGGCGATTTTAACGCCCACCACGCCGAATGGCTCGGTTCACGTTTAACCGATCGTGCGGGGAGATCTGTTTATGACTTTGCCTTGGCATATTATGGTCTTACACAGCTGGTTACTTCGCCTACGAGGATTCCAGATGTGGAGAATCATGCACCATCCCTGTTGGACCTTCTGCTTACCTCTCATCCGGACGGATATCAGGTTTCCGTCGACGCCCCTCTAGGGTCGTCGGACCATTGTCTTCTCCGGAGTGTAGTGCCATTCACTCTAACGTCACGGTTGCATTCTGCAGGCTGCCGCCGTGTTTGGCACTATAAGTCGGCCGATTGGGATAGGATGCGGTCTTTTTTTGCATCCTACCCTTGGGGGCTGATTTGCTTCTCGCCGGACGATCCCAGCGTTGTTGCTGATTCTGTCGCTGATGTGGTACTTCAGGGTATGGAACTTTTTATTCCAACCTCTGTAGTGCCAATCGGGGGCAGATCCCAGCCATGGTTTGTTCGCTCCTGTAAAAATACTGACGTTAGGCCTGAGCTGACGCATCAACGTCTCGGGATGTAAACACCAGCGCTCTTAAAAAGAAGTATAATTCCGCCTCCAGGTCCTTCAAAAGAGTCATTGCCAAGGCAAGGTCTGAGCAAATCGGCAGAATTGGCGAGAAGCTAGTTCGCTTTCCTTGAAACCCTTGCATTCTGGTCTCTCGCCAAGGCTGTCCAAGGGGACTTCTGTCAGCCATCTCTTCCATCTCTGTACAGAGAGGACGACTCACTGGTCCATGCCGCAAAGGAGAAAGCCGAGCTGTTAGGCTCGCTCTTTGCGTCCAACTCGACTATTGATGACGGAAGACCATCCCGTGGTGTGAGTGATCCATGCCAAATGTGCGGTTTACACAACGCTCGGTTCGCAAAGCACTCCTTACCCTGGATATTAGCAAGTTGAGTGGGCCTGACGGAGTCCCTCCCATTGCGCTGAAGACGTGTCCTCCGAAGTTGGCACCGGTTTTAACGCGTCTTTTCCGGTACTTCTACTCCCAAGGCGTAGTCCCGAATTCATGGAAGACAGCTTTGGTTCACCCGAAAAAGGCGACCGCTCAGACCCGTCTAACTACAGGCCTATCGCCATCACCTCCTTGTTCTCCAAAATAATGGAATCCATTTTAAACTGCCAGCTCATGTGGTACCTTGCGCATCACCAGCTGATTAGTGACCGCCAGTGCGGTTTTCGTCGGGGTCGATCAGCTGGTGATCTTCTGGTCTACCTGACTCATAGATGTGAGGAGGCAGTAGAGTCCAAGGGGGAGGCATTGGCCGTTAGTTTAGACATAGCGAAGGCCTTCCATCGGGACTGGCACAAAGCGCTTCTTTCGAAGCTCCCTTCCTATGGGCTTCCCAAGAAATTGGGCAAATGGATCACCAGTTTCCTTGCTGATCGGAGCATCAAGGTCGTCGTTGACGGTGCAAGCTCTGATTACAAACCTATCAACGCTGGTGTTCCACAAGGCTACGTGCTATCACCAACGCTGTTTCTCCTGCATATCAATGATATGTTGCAAACTGGTAACATTCATTGCTATGCAGAAGACATCACTGGTGATGCCTCATATACCGGCCGTGCCAATATTTCTCCGGAAAACGTCGCCGAGTAACAGGACAAATTTGTGTCTGAAGTCGAGTCTTTGCTGAACAAAGTCTCGGATTGGGGGCGACTAAATTTAGTCCAGTTCAATCCCCAGAAGACACAAGTTTGCGCGTTTACCGCTAAAAAGAACCCCTTTGTCGTATCTCCTCAGTTTCAAAGCACTCCCCTTGCTGCCTCAGCTAGCATCGGAATCCTCGGCGTCGACATATCGAATAGCGTGCAGTTTCGTGGTCACTTGGAAGGGAAGGCCAAATTGGCCTCTAAAAAGCTTAGCGTGCTCAACAGAGCGAGACAGTATTTCATGCCGGCACATCGCCTGCAACTTTACAAAGCGCAAGTTCGGCCTCACATGGAATACTGTTCTCATCACTGGGCCGGGGCACCCCAGTGCCAGCTCGTTCCACTTGACCTCATCCTACACAAAACATTTCAAATCATCAACAACCCAATTCTTTTTAATCAACTAAATTCACTGACACTACATAAAACTGTTGCATCCCTTTGCATTTTCTATCGAATCTACCACGGGGAGTGCTCTGAGGAATTGTTCGGATTAATTCCAGCCACCAAATTTCACGAAAGCACATCGCGTCAAAATTCACGATACCATCCTTATCATCTGAATGCTTGGCGGTCCACCACTGTGCGTTTTACTAGGAGTTTTCTTCTTCGTACAACTTCTCTGTGGAATTGTTTACCACCGGAGATTTTTCCGGACCAATACGACTTAGGGACCTTCAAGAAAAGAGCTTACTTCTTTCTTAAAGGCCGGCAACGCACCTGCAATTCGCCTGGTGTTGCGGTTGTTCATAGGCGGCGATAGTCACTTACCATCAGGTGAGCCGCATGCTCGTTTGCCCCCTCTTCTATAAAAAAAAAACATTGTGTAAGGTGGAATATAAAACAAAATCTTCAGCAAAATTCCAGCTCTGATAACCGACTGTAAGACGAACCTGCGCTCCTTTGTCCTGCTAAGCGTTTTCAGAAAGACACTTTTATTACTACTAAGGATTTTAAAAATTAATTAGCTAAGACCCAACACCACTACTCCAAACACCACTACACTAGGAAAAACACACCACCATCGATAATACGACACGTGTTTTGCCTCTCAACATCATCAGGTGAAATAGACTGATAGACTACCAGACACTATAAATTTTTCCTGTGTCATGGAAACGTTTTTCTGACGTGAATTGCCTATTGACACCCGTATCTAAAACATTTTTTATGGGCTGTGTTCCATGTATTGGAAAATTTCAAAATCCCGGGAATTGAAAACGCTGCCTGCATCACCGCAGTCAAATGCTTAGCTACTACGCTACCGAGACGTCAAATTTCAGTCTTATCTGTTAATGATATTAAAATTTAAGAAAACTTAAAAACTTGCATTGATCATGAGCTGGCATGATTCTAGAGAGAATTATGCTGGTGATCTTAATCAGAATACCAGGATAAACTTATTAAATTATTGTATTCTCTTTACTTTTTTTTCGCGGGTAGGTGCACAAAGAGTAACAACATATTTTTTTGGTCTCGTTTTAATAAATAATTAAAATAGTTAAACTTACAAGTTTTAGGCATCTTAAATCTTAAATCTTGGCTATCATCCCATAGCACATGTATTAGTTTACACCACATCTGCTGCAAATACTATTCTTCAGTACTACACTTCAACACTGCACTATGGCTGGAAGACGAAATCTTGAAAAAACTAATCCGGAAGATGCTGTCAAAACTCTTGAAAAAAAGTTTGAAGAGTGCATGTCTTCGTTTGAAGCCCGGTTGGAAAGTTCCCAACCTAAAGTCACTTCTCTCACCAATGATTTTATCACGTTCAAAGAGACTATGAAGACTGCCCTGGAGATCTTAAAAAAGCAAGTTCAGTCCCTTACACTATTAACTGATGACATTGACAACAGGAGCAGGCGTAAATTTCTTTTAATCCGGGGCATTGAAGTCTGATGCAGAAAACAACATTGACACTGTTGTAAATCTAGTGACATCAAAATTAAAAATACATGCATTTAGATCAACTCAGATTCATTCATGTTATCGATTGGGAAAAAACATAACAGCAAATCCTTGTGCACTGCTGGTAAAGTTTACAGATTATGCCATTCGTCAGGAAATCTGGCGTGCTAAGCTCTCTTTGAAAGGAAGTAATATTTCTCTGGCTGAATTTCTTACTCCTCATAGGAGAGAAGTTTTCAAGGAAGCTCGACGCCTACATGGTATGCACAGGTGTTGGACACAAGATGGTAACATATATCTAAAACTCTGTAATGGCAGCAAGGTACGTCTTGTTTCTCTAGACCAACTGGCTGAATATCCCGTGAGTAATTCAGAAACTTCCAAAGCTGTGGCTTCCAAACAACGGTCTAAACCTGGAAAAAAGTTGTAAAATTAGTCTCTTTATATATTTACATTTTCTTTTTCTCTATTATTGAGAATCTTTTTACCGTTGTAAATTGCATACTTTACTTAATGATATTTAACTTACCGTCATAGACTTTATGTAATTATCATTTCTATCTTTTGTTTGTAGGGCATAAATTGCCTATCATTACTTAAAAATACTAATAACTTTTATTATTGATAGTTGTAAAACTTATTATCCCAAACTACCTGCTTTATATAATTTAACTCGAAACAGAACTCATAGAACATCGAATTCAAACTTTTTCTAACCATCAAAATCTTATTTTTTAAGTTTGTAATGTCAATATCAATTGACAAATACAATGTCAAATGATCAAAATGTAATTTAGTCCTTCATACGCAGTGTTACCAGCTTATGAATTTACACATTTGCACAATTACAGTTTTTTCCTTATAGTTAAATTAAGTTTGTTTTTAACCGGAATATGCTCGTATTATATTCTTGTTTCTTTTTTCAAATTATTATACATTGTACTTCCTCCTGACATAGTTGTAATGTCCTAACTGGTACTGGTTTTTATTTTCATTTAGCAGTTATTTTGTATATATATTTAATATATATATATATATATATATATATATATATATATTAATATTATATATATATATATATATATATATAATTTTTCTTATATAAGATTATATAAGAATCTGATTGCTTTAACTCTACAAGTTCTTCGTTATCAACGTTTTCTGCGGGCCAGGGTTCCCCAGAACCTCAACTTGGGGAAATATTAAATAGTGCCCTTGAGCCTTACCAAAGGAATCTAAATATATGTCATATTAAAGCACAAAGTGTTCCGGCTCACTTTACAGATCTTCTTGTTACTTTTGAAAACAGTCTTATTCATGCCTGTCTCATATCAGAATCATTTCTTAAACCTAGCTTACCATCTACTTTGTTCAGTCTTCCTGGTTATCATCTCATTAGGAACCACAGGTTAAATAAGGGAGGCGGAGGTGTTGCCATATACCTGCGGTCAGATGTACCATACAATATCGTTTCCAGATCGCCTGAGGTTTATTCTAAATCAATGGAATACATTCTCATTGAAATAATGGTACGCAACACACCTTTCTTACTAGAAACTTGTTATGCACCTCCTTCTGTAAATTATTTCAATGATTTGGAACAGCTGATTGAGACGCATCTCCCAAACTACTCCCACTCCATTTTCATGGGTGACTTTAACACCTGCCTTATTCGAAATGATACTAGATTGAACAAGCTTAAACTCATATGTGCATCAAGCAATATTAAAATTCTTGACCTTGAATCCACCTATCACGTCAATAATACTCACTCTTTACTGGATTTGATCCTTACTTCCCATCCTGATCGTATATCTCTACATGGTCAATTTGTGGCTCCTGGATTTTCCCATCACGATCTAATTTTCCCATCATATGCTCTTAAATCCACAAAATCAACTCCCGAAATTGTATTTCAGCGTAACCTTGTCCGTATGAATCGCCAGCTATTAAATTATGAGATATGCAATGCTAATTGGGCCGACTTTTATAACACTAATCATAATGATATTAAACTGCAGTTATTCAATAACATTATAATGACATCTTATGACAAAGTAGCGCCTTTAAGACCAGTAAAAATGAAACGGGCACCAGCACCTTGGTTAATCCCATATATTCGATCTCTTATGGCACGTAGAGACCGCCTAAAAAGAAAACATAAACGCTTGCCCAGTGATGAGAACTGGGAAAGATTTAAAAAAGCACGGAATCGCTGCAACCAGGTGATACGAAATGCCAAACGCCGATACATTCACAATTCTATTAAAACTTGCTCAACCCAGAATATATGGAAGTTCTTGCGCAGCCTGGGCTTTGGTAAAAGCAAACAGAATGTTAGTCATTCCCTTGACTTATCAGCGCTGAATAAACACTTTTGCTCTTTGCCAGTTTCATTGGATTCAACAGTCAAAAGCGATACCATTAAAGATATTACTTCTTTCCCTTTACCATGTTGGACTCCTTTCTGTTTCGAACCAGTGACTGATGATGAAGTTAAAAAAATTGTATCCATCATATCCAGCAAAGCTGTTGGCCCAGATGGTATTGGACGTGACATGGTTTTGCTGATTTTAGACCAAATAGTTTCCCATATCACTCATCTAATAAATTTTTCCTTTGCCTCCAGTACCCTCCCTACCAAGTGGAAAGAAGCGTTCCTAATTCCTGTCCACAAAAATAGCTCTCCTACTAATTTCAACCATTATAGTCCAATATCTATCCTCTCCTTCTTCTCTAAAATTCTTGAAAAGGTTGTTCATGGCCAACTCACAAAATTTCTAAACAAAAACAATCTCTTCAATCCTTTTCAGTCTGGTTTCCGACCCCTGCACAGTACTTCCACGGCCTTAATTAAAATAACTGATGATATCCGCTTTGCGATGGATAATCGTCAACTTACTCTTCTTGTCCTTTTAGACTTCAGTAACGCGTTTAATTGTGTTGACTATGACATTTTGTTAGCAATTCTGAAATCCCTGAATTTAACATCATCAGTTGTACAATGGTTCAGTTCCTATCTTCGGGGACGCCGGCAACACATACGTGTTGATGATAAGTTCTCCAATTGGTGTAACGTTGTTGCTGGTGTTCCTCAAGGCGGTGTATTTTCTCCGTTACTTTTTTCTGTGTTTATCAATGCACTTGTTTCCGTAATAAATTTCATCAAGTATCACCTGTACGCAGATGATGTCCAGCTGTATCAGCATTTTAGTGTAAACGACCTAAATGAATCTGTGGACAGAATGAATTTAGATCTTGCTGCAGTTCATCAGTGGGCAAGCTATCATGGACTTATATTAAATCCTGCCAAAACACAGGTTATAATCATAGGCAGCAGAAAAATTACATGTCGACTTGACTATCAACGTCTACCTAAGATCATTCTAAACGGTGTAGATTTAGAATATGCTAAGCAGGTTAAAAACCTCGGCTTAATTTTGGCTGATGATCTAAGTTGGGTGTCACAAGTTAATGAGGTCCGGAAACGTATTTTTAGCACAATGCATTCATTAAAGCTCTGGCAAAAATTTATCCCACAGACGGCCAAGGTTACGCTGGTCAACTCTCTGTTGCTTCCTCTATTAGATTATGCTGATATTGCTTATCCTGATATAACTGAGGAGCTGCTTAGCAAACTCGACCGTCTGCTCAATCTGTGCATACGCTATATTTTTGGCCTGCGCAAGTTTGATCATATATCACAATTTCGCTCAAGACTTAAGTGGCTCGACATCCGTTTTCGCCGGAACACACACCTTCTAACCACTTTGTATGTATTCTTCACAATCCTTGTTCCCCAGCTTATCTGAAAGAGCATTTTTCATACTTAAGCTTATCCCGTTCGATGACCAACAAAACTCTAACTATCCCGATGCATAAATCTACATACTACGCGGATTCCTTTACGGTATCATCAATTACACTTTGGAATAACCTTCCACGAGATTTAAAAGATGCTCCCTCAATAAATACATTTAAACGTAAGGTTGAGGCACATTATTTAAAATTACTTCATTAATGTTATTGGTATATATAATATAATTTCCTATACTAGATTGTATGTATTTTATTGGTATAGTATGTATTTTTATTTATATGTACATATACATTTGTATATATGTATGTATATGTGTGTATAAGTGTATATATGTATAAAGTAACATATTTATATTATATTATATTTTTAAATAATATGTGAAAATAAGTTAGTTTTTTCTGTTGCGGCTCTACCCATAGCTCTCACCACACTACCAAAGGTTAGCTGCCAGAGAATGCCTTTTCGGCATTAAGTTCGCCTTTGTACCAAATGTTTTTTTGTTTGAGTGCAATAAAGAATTTTCTATCTATCTATCTATCTATTCTCATATTTTCAATGCAATCGGCCATCTATTAGTTGATAAATTTTTAAATTAAATAAAATAAAATAATTTATTTCGTCAAATATTAAAATTCATTTTATAATCAGTGTCAGTCACCTAGTCAGCAAAATAATGCCTATAAGAGGTGACTTCGCTCTTCCATAGCTAGAAATTACAATAACATTACCGAAATAAAATAACTTATATGAAATAATAAAGATAAGAAATACATAACTTTAGTATCCTACCATCAGTCTCATAGCATTAATACATAAACAATTATTAATTACATTAAAAGATTCCGTTTCATAGATAGATACATAGTAGATATATAACGAGTGATTCTTTTTTTTTAATTTTTAACGCGTTTTTTTATCATATTCTTGCACTGTCATCCGAATTTGAGCTATATTCAAAATTTCAAGTTTCCAGCTCATTGTGAAGTTAGTTTAAAATCAATTACAATATTCCACCCGGAACGACAGACAAACAAGAAAGTGATTTAATAAAAACGTGGTAAAATGAAACGTCTTTTCATTCTCTAAAATACTGAATTCGTTAAACATGTGAACTTTTTAAAGAAATTTTTTAGCATTGTAGAAAACAGTAACAGATGCTACTATTTGATAATGATGTTATTTATTTTAATTATTACTAAGGACACAACATCCAATCCGCAAAATGTCTTTGTCTGTGAACGATAAAATGCGCTTAGTCAAAATAGCTGTGGTTGGTCTGAAACGAACACCGAACTTGCGGCAAGGAATGGCTTGGTACTTCTCACATTTATGACTTAAAACAATATCAAAGGGGTTTTTTGATACAGACCTAATTTACTTTTACCCAAAAGCAAATTATAAAATTCAAAATATTGCCCAGCGACTGTCATAATACGTTAAATTATCATTCTAATTTTTAAAGTTAAGATACAATTTATAATTAACATTTGTTAATAACGTTATTATTTTTTTACAACCAAAGAAAATTCCTTGGGGAAGGTCTATGTTTAGCAGTGGACTGTAATGATGATAGTAAAAGTAGAAGCAAATAAAAATTATTTGTTTTAATTAAAATCTTATATTTTGGTTTGCCTTTTAGTACTTTGCATGTACTCGTATTAGTACGTAGTATGTTCGCAGTTATTTCAAATACGTGTAGTATCAATTAATAATTAAATTCAGCAGAATTTTCTGTTGTAAAAAGGTGTAAAGTGATAATCAATATATAAACATTCAATAACTTCATAAACATAAAGTGTAATAGAGCATAAAATAATTCCCAAGAAATTACACCAGAATTTATAGTGAATTTGTGTACAGAACTAGGAGTTGCTATGAAAATTGATTTAAAGCTGACGCGTGTATTTAGATAAGAATTTTTCTTTTTAAAGTCACAGTAAGCAAGCTGTTAACCATCTTCTTTGCATCACCGGCCAAATGGCATTATATATCTCTTCTAAAATGCCGAACCAGTACAAGGTGGGTACCTCCAGCTTAACTTGAGCCATTTGTTCATATACGCATGCCAGTCGGCACATTCTTGACAAGGTCTACATCCAGTAGGGGATGAAAAGCTTATTGTCAGTTGAAAAGGTCAGAATCATCAAAAGACATCAGTCGGAGGCCATTAAGGTTTGAATTCTCTATGCCAACAGGACTGGAAGCATTTCGTTTTTGTATGGAGTCCGGCGCGACATGTACGTACCACGTCTTATCTACTTCTACCGCCACGCATAAGAATATAACCTCCAACTGTCACCTGACACAGTCAGAATAATTAACCAGCCGTAAGGTGGTGAAGTAAGATAATCTGTCGCCCCTTTCGTCCCGTGGGTGTCGTGAGAGATGACTATAGGAAATGCCAGAAATATCTATATATCTTTATGGCTTTCGATAGATGGCGGTAAAACCATATTTCTTTATGTCAGGAAAGCGAAGCGAAGTGTGACCATTAACACAAATCCTCCCTACCACGGTAGGGACCCTCGTCTAGCTGTTGACTTTTACGGACTGATAAAGTAGAAGAAGTATGACCGCAGGTAATGAGGCATTGCTTCTTAGTACTAGGACAGGATAACGCATTAGTAGCTTAATTTGCTATAATTTATTTGCCCTTCACCACTAGTTGCACTTTTACGAGTAGATCGCTTGAAATTTTGATGTTAAAAACACTTATAGATTTTTTAAGCTATAGCATAAATATCGTTTATAAAATGTTAATTTACCTCCACGATACAGTAGAAAACCCCATATTACGGTTTTCTACTGTATCGTGGAGGTAAATTAACTACAAGTATCCATTAGAAAACTTTTAAATGTCGCCTATTGCTTGTAACTTAAACCGTTTAAAAAGTCTTTATTCGTAACAGCTTTGTTGGCTCGTTACGTCTTCCGTGCAGAAGTCGAATAAAGTAAAGTTTTCTTTGACGTATTTGCATGCGTGATGTAGTTCAATTTCTTTGAATTGTTTGTCTTATTTGATATTTAAAATCATAACGGTTTGATGTTATATAATTTTATTATAAAAACGATTTATTTTAGAAATTATTGAAAATTATTGGGAAACATGGAGAAGATTGATCCTGAGATTGAAACAAATAGTGTCTCATTTAGAATAATTTATCATGAAAATAACTGAAAGAGTATGTAAAATAGACCTGTATTAGTTTGACGGGAAATATGAGAAGCTTTTCTCCGTTAAAGTCTAAGTTAAGAAGTTCTTTCTATCTATTGTTAGTCATGAAATGAAACAGAAATGTTAATACCGCTTTACCTGACTGTGGCACAAGAGCCTATAGGAAAGTTAACATTTTTAGCTTGGTATATATTAAATATTATAGGATTTTGACAATTCAATTATTTTTTCGTACATGTACCATAAACTTTTACAGCATAAAATTAATTTGACGGACGTGAATGCTTGTGCTTGCGATTACTATAACAAAATATGTACCTACATTGAAATTGTAATTGATTTTAGAATTGAAGTTGTTTCAATTGTTTTCGCATGTTTGCATACAAATAATACTAACATTAAAATATAATTATAGTTACAACACTACAGGCGAGTTCGTTGTTTTTAATAATAATTTATTTGTTCACTGAGATAATATATTAACCATAACGACTATAATTAAATTAGTGGCCTCTTATTTTCACCAGCTACGGTAACAAAATGCATGCATCATTAATGCTATAACACGTAATCAAACATTCTAATTGGCTTGACTTGACTTAGGTTAAACAAGCGTAATGAGTGAGAGACCTGCAATATTCACATTAATCTATCTGAATATGCAATTACGTATGTAATAATAAGTGATATTAACCTTACTTATAATTTTTGATTATCGCTATACTTAAATTAAGTATTAATAGAAAGACACAATAGAAAGAGACAGATATAATATTTATATCTGTCTCTTTCTATTGTGATTTTGTGAGGAAGTACTCAATTCGACTGTATGTTTTTTTTAATGTGTGTTACCTCATAACTTTTTTTCTGGGTGAACCGATTTCGATATTTTTTTTTATTTAAAAGCTAGTGCTTCTCATGTGGTCCCATATAAATTTGATCAAGGTCTGACCAATAGTTTTTGAGTTATTCTTAATTATTTATATTGAAGTCGGTTGTACAAATTTTTAATTTTTAATTATTATCAGTAAGATCGTAAAGTCTGTAAATTGCCAAATTAAGGATACTATTTGATTTAAAATTTTCTAAATAATCTTCTTTAGATTAAACACTTTTTACTTGGGTTGTATAAAAGCCGTGAAACAATTTCGCTATAGTAATTACACATGTAATTAAAACCTGGGTACCATTACTTTGTGGAATCTCAACTATTGTGAAGTCAGTCAGTCGCACGCTGGATATGGCCTGCCTTCGGACACAAGGGAACTCAACCGTATAATACTTTACAATTTTAAATTTAATTTCCACAAATGTTTGCTTTTATGAAATATCCCTGTGGAATTGTAATTATAAGTTGGGTATTATTTAATATTATATCTTGTGTAATTTTTATTCAATATTATTAGAATTTTTAATTAGTTTACGTAGTTTCACAGTTTAAGAGTGTATTGACGGCATAAGGGAACCCTTATCCACATTGCGTGTTGTTGCTATCTTAAGAAACGACTACGGTAGCTTTCAATAGATGGCGGTATAAAAATCTCGTTTACGCCTGACGCAAAATACACAGACCGGCTATCGGCAGTAGTTGGTGCGAGACATGCGATCGTCAATCCGCGTCATTTATTTCCTACAACGGAGGGCTTAGCCACTTACGTGCTTATGAATTATTGGAGGTATTACAATTAATATCTTAAATGCCTTGCTTCCTTATCATCAATATCAAATTCCCCCTTAATGATAAGGGTAGATTGGGATTGTTTAACATAATGAGAAATTTAATTAATAATATTTAATTAATATTATAAAATAAAAAACATATCGAATCACACCCACATCAGCCTCTCTTAAATTTAATATAGATATAATCATCTTAATATTACACCACCTTAGCGCGTAATTATAACTGTTACCGTTACAGCCTATTAAAGTCCACTGCTGAACATAGGCCTCCCCCATAGATTGCTTCATAGGAGGGATATTAGCCATAGTGCCACGCTTGGGAAGCGGGTTGGCAACCGCAGTTTTATTATTTTTAGTCGTTATTAGGAAGACGCTGCTGCTCCTCTCCTGATTTGTTTGCCTCTGTCGCCTCTTACGATACCCACGGTATGATATGGGGTAGTGGATATTCTTACACCGCCACTACACGTAATTATTAGATATAAGTAGGTAGGTAGACACAAAGGGTTTTCAAGAACTGTGAGTGCAAAATATTAAAAGGTACTTATGTAAGAGCATTTGAAACGTCAGTATGTAGAAATAAGCCGTGATTCCGTCTAGTGATAAAACACTTCAACGAACAAATGCTAACGCTACTCTTAAATATGATCATAAAAGAGCTTTTCTCCGGCACGGCAAGAGGTGCACGTTTTATATGAAAACATTTAAAGACTGTATTTTCTCCGTGAATTTGCAACCAGCATTCATGAATTTAAAAGCCTTTGGCCCTTACTATGAATTTCTTAAAACGAACTGTGTTAATATTTTTATATTATACATTTTGTTATTTATAACCTCAACCAACACAGGGATAAGGGCCACCCCATAGTAGGAAATATTTTCCGAAATCGTCAAATCTGTCAGACTTATTGTCAAGGTTACGTCGCGCACATTCACCTCTAGTCCAGTCCGGTCTGGATATTTCAGCTATCGGAAGCCATGTATAACACCTTGTTATTTTTCATAGCCTGCTCTTAGGATATCTGCGGAATCAAATGGGGTCATGGTGGAAATCGACTTTATCTTTATCATCATCTTTAAAGCTAATAACAAATCCACTGTCTTGAACAATCTGCATCTTTTCAAGTCTTGTCAGATCGTCACTATATCTAATAAAAAATAAAATCGCGGTATTAAGTTCTATACGCCATAGAGCCATGCTGCATATTATAGGTGTAGCAGGAATGGATCAGCTCCACCGGGAAAGGACCACGCTCTCACAGAATATCAGCGTAAAATAGCAGCTCAATGCTGCTATGTTTCGTATGGTGAGTGTAGAGGAACGGAGACCCCTTTTTGATGGAAACGTGGCGTTCCATCTCAGGTTATCAGGGGTGATAACGCATCTGCATTTTAATTATTAATTGAGGATAAATGTAGATGTCTATGGGCCACAGCATCCACTTACCATCAGCTGGACTGTGTGCTCGTTTGTCAACCTATTCTAAGTAAAAAGGAGTGTCACCTTATACTGCGCCGGTACATGGCTGCATACAATATTCTTACTTTCTTATAAAGTGAGTTTACACGCTCCGGTTCTGGATTTAATTCTAACATGAATAAGGGAACTTCGCGATACAATCCACTCTCATACATAAGTAATTTAATATAATTTTGGAGCCATTTGTGATATCGACTAATCCTTAGGGGTAGCGCACATCGCCTATAATTTTTTCGTTGCTTCTATATAAATTGTACCTACTATATATTAGATCTTTCCCAACACGTTCCGGATAAGTTGAAGCGCCTTCTCAATAATTGAATATGTTTCATTTTTGGTTTAGGTAAGTATGACCATGTTTCTTTGTAATGTGCAAAGCTCAAATAGCTTACCATTCGACAAAGGCGTAGCTCCAGAATTTTACTTCTTCTTTAGTCTACCTTATTTGACCAAATCCTTCATTATATGTTAAAAATAATTTCCATTCTTTGTTCTAATCGAGATCGATTACCTCGTCCATCAAATAGTATTCCCCTTAAGAGCAATAGTATTCCCCGGCGTAGTACTATCTTTTTCAAGTCATCATTTACAATACAGGCTATACTACTCTGGAACGCCCTCCCCGAATATATCAGAAATGCTCTGAATAAAAAATGTTTAAAAACACTGCTTCGACACCATTATCTGAAGGCAAAATGTTAACATATATTATTCACTTTTCATTTTGTTTATATTTTTTTATGAAAGAGGAGAAAACGAGCATACGGCTCACCCGTTGGTAAGTTATCACCGTCGATAACATATACGTATACGTTCATTATGCTTGTATACTTATTTATTTATATATTCATATATGTGCGTATGTATCTATGTAAGTGTTTATGTACGAATGTATGTATGTATAAATATGTATATTATATGTTATGTATTCAGTTTTTCCTTTCTTATCGTCGAAGTCTAAACCTACCAATACTTTCCTTATTCTCCCAGGGTTGACTGGCGGAGAATGCCACAAAGCATTAAATCCACTCCATTCACAATATAAGAATTATATGAGAATATAAAAATAAATAAACTAATAAATAAATACCTATATAATATAAACTTTAAATATTAAGTGACAAATAAACTGACATTCCATCTGGTGGTAAATGGCTTCTGAAGCCTATAGTCACGCCTAACAGACTTCAAACAACCAAAGCAAAAGCGATGTCCATCAGAGACAAACTTACTTAAATGCAAAAAGCAAACAATAATTTCAAAGTTTTTATTTCCGAATGCAAAAGCATTTTACCGAGCAGGTGTTGTACTAAGTAGATAAAAGTTTATCTCTGTAGGTGAATGCAACGAGCAGGCTACGCGTAATTAAAATGATGTGGTAACTTTAGCGTTGTTAGTTGGTGAGCTATGAATATTCTAGTCGCAAGAGAAGCCTCGTACATGGAAATTTCAAAGTAATATCTAGTTTCTTGAACCTCTTTGCTTTAAATAATTTTTATACAAGAGAAGGCAAACGAGCATGCTACTCACCAGCTCCTGCTGCAGCAGCCACCCATGAATAACTGCAAGAGGAATTGAAGGTGCATTGCTGGCTTTTTAGAAAGAAGTAAGCTCTTTTTTTGAAATTTCCTTAGTCGTATCGATCCGGTAAAATCGCTGGTGATAGCTCATTCCACAAGGTAATCGTATGAGGAAGAAACTTCTGGAAAATTGCTCAATGGTGGATTGGCAAGCATTCAGATGGTATACTATCATAACAAAAATGTTATCGTGATGTGTGATCAACTGGCTGGGATTATCCGAACAATTGCTCCGAGCACTTCACGTAGTAGATGCGGTAGAAATGTAAAGAAATGGTCTCTGATCTATTCGAAGCGCTAGTGAATCGAACCGATCAAAAGGAACTCGGTTGTCGAAGATTCGAGCGCTCTCACTGGATGATAATAATGTAATGTTAAAATAAAAATTTGGTTATTTTAAACGCAATATTACTACGCAAATTGACAAATATTTGGATAATATTTACATGTTTTATATTTCTTGTTCGATTTTAATAAAACATTGTAACTTCGTAAATATATAAAGAAAAAACAAGTATTTTTAGCCGGAAATACTCTGATTTAAACTTTACATATTGTCAAAATAATACTTAATGCTTATATTAGTTATTTAACTATGAAATTTCCGTTTTTTATGAAATTAGTTAACATAATTTTTTTTCTATATTTTTTTATGTCTATTAATCAAAGTGATCACCCGTGCAACCGATGCATCCAACATAATATCAGTTTATTGATGCCCTTCTTGAAGAAATCAGCTGGACGGGAGGCAACAAATTCTTCAAAGGCGTTTTGTACTGCCTCTCGGGTATTGAATTTTTTTCCCGCCAAAAAGTTATCTATATTCTGGAAAAAGTAGAAGTCTGTAGGCGCAAGGTCTGGTGAGTACGGCGGATGACGGAGAGCTTCCAACCACTTACAGGTTACAGCACTTGTAACTTAGAGACCGTCTGTTGTGCAGTATGATGTCGCGCATTGTCGTGTAGGAGCAGCGGGGACGAGCAATTGACCAAAGCTGGTTGGAGACGTACGAGCTTCTCCATCATTATGTTCAGTTCTTCACAGTACATATCTGCAGTAATGCTCATCCCGTTTGCTAGGAAGCTGTGATGAATCACACCGGTAAGTTTTCGTTTAGGGCATTGTTTAGGTGCTGAACCAGGATCCAACCAACTTGCTGAGCACTTGCGATTGTCAAACAAAATCTGGTTTTAGTCGCAGGTAACACACGCGCGGTTAAAAAAGATAAACTATTTCAAAGCTTAATTTTTCGCGGTATTTTTGGATGGCGGCATTAAAAAAAAACTGAGAAATACGAAATGACGCCGCGAATGTTTCCGGGATATACGAGTGCGATAAAGTTCATTTACGAGTTACCGTTACAGCCTATTAAAGTCCACTACTCATAGGCCTTGCCCATAGATTGCCTCATAAGGGGAATATTTGCCATAGTTGCCACGCTTGGCAAGCGGGTTTTTAATTTTAGCGGGTTTTTAGTTTTTTTTTAAATTTTAGTCGTTATTAGCAAGACGTTGCTGCCCATCTCCTGATTTGTTTCCCTCTATCGTCTCTTACGACACCAATGCCAAACAAAAAAACAACCAAATGCCCCAATGCGTGTTGTCGAACTTTACATGCCTTCGAATTTTTTTTTCTTATTTCTCTCTGACAGGCAGGTTTCCTCACGATGTTTTCCTTCACCGCCGAGCACGTGGTAAATCAGCACTTAAAATTGCAATTAACAATTTCATTGGTGCCGGCGAGGATCGAACCCGGGTTGCTCGCGTACTGTGAAATTTACAGCGAGCGCTACCCTGAGCTACCACGACTCTCTATTAAAGAATAATAAATTCAGATCTCCTTTTACAAGTGCAAAAGTTCTTAAGCACAATAAAAGCGAACCCACTTATTTATAAACATGGCTCACAAAAGATGTCTTTGATAACGTACCCTCGTAATGCTAGGGTGGCGCCTTAAGCTGAACATAAATATAGAAAACTTTCCAAATAATTATAATGTGTTGCAGTGGAGCGCGGATCAGCGTGGTGTGTAGTGTAGTGTAGTGCACTTCAAAATAATGACGCACTGAGCATGGGGGAACCGAGGTTTAGAATTTCACTAGCAATTTGAACAAGTTATTGAACACTTATTACCAACTCAATATTAATTAAATATAAAAAAACCTTTTTTGGGTCGTTGACAAAACAAATTAAAATCTAGGAAAAGTCATAATTGAGATATTATTCCAGAGGTTTCAAAAATTCTGCTAGCGCCATTAATTTATAAATTTTAATTTATTTAATTTGGTTATGATTTATCTTGTAAATTACGTTAATAAAACAATTGCAGCTGGTATTTAACGAATTTCTATATGCCAATTTTTTTTTAAATATTACTATAAATATACACATAGTAGATAAAACCCCTGGGAATGAGTCTGCTTCCAAGGTATTTCTAAAATGATATAATTAATTATATTTCATTGAAATGTTACTTCAAAATGCCCCAATTGGTTTCTTGTTAGTTTTTAAAGGCAAAGGTAAAATTACTTTCAGTAACTATTATTTGTTTACATTAAGTACTAGCTGGTACCCGGCGCGTTGCTGCCACAGAAAAAATAATTGTCGAAATATCGTTTTAAATTTGGAAGAGTTATATTGTAAAATTAGGAATGATAATACATTCATTGAAGTTGAGTGATGTATAACTTTAAAATAAATTTGTTGGTACGATACGCGCGCCACCTATTGTAAGTTAATTGTACTATGCCTATAGCAATAAGTTGACAAAGTTTTACCGCAATCTGATGAACGGTATGGCAGCGTATAAAATACGAACAAACAAAAATTAATTATTATATATTAGAATATTCATATATTATCGCGTGGTAGTCACCATAAAAACCACCAACGTAATATAGCAGCCTAATGCGGCTGTGTTTCGTATGGTGTGAGTGAAGAGAACCGGAGACCTGCATTCCATCTCAGTTATATACAAAAGAAAATTACATTACATTGCTTTTTTTAGCAGACGCATCCTAGGGTGATAAATTTTGCAAAATTATGCTTTGCAAACCAAATAGTCGCTAAATTACTACGAATAAAACTACTAGTGATTATTATATCGCTAAACTTGAAACATGGACTTGTCATCCTTCCACTACATTTCACTACTGAACATGAGCTTCTCCCGTTTTAGGAAGAATTTTCTTTAATCGCTACGCTCATCAGGCGTATAGGAAATCACAGTACTAGATGTCTGCCAGTTGTAAGGCTGCTTCTCTCGTCAATTTGTTTATTTTACATCTTGATACGAAATAGTATTTAGCCATCTAGCCGAGACTGTAAGTTTTCTGTGACCTTTTGTCAGAGTTGCTATTTACGACAATCATGGTACGAAAAGAAGTAATGGATTATCATCGAGAGAAAAATCATAATTACTTTAATAAAATAAAATGACTAAAAATAACACACATGAAATTCTGTTGCGGAGCTATGTAAATAACAAAATATGAAAACGAAAACTAGACTCTATTTGTTATAAAAGAACCCTTTGGCTATAAAACATAAAACAATATGTTTTAAACAAACCAATATAATCTGAACAGACGAGTGAATATTGACGGGTCACTGCGTTTCAGAATTTTCGCAAAATAAGGATCAGAAACAAAGAATTCCTCACAATAATCTATTTTATATTCAGTTATATATATATATGTATGTATGTATGTATATGTATATATAATAAATGATGCTTATTACTATTATTTCAAATTCCTTGTGATAGTTATTGTTTGTTATATAATTAGTAAGACCCATTTGATAGGTGTTATAATAGATTTTATTTTGAAAGCCCAAATTTCAACATATCTTCACATTTTTAGATCCATATCTCCCCCTTCTAATGTTTTATAGTGATATCTGTGTTCTTTTGTAGGTTCTTATGTAAGTGAAGTTTTCCGTCTCCAATGTATCAAAAATATATTATGTTATTTGTTATCATTTAAATCGATTATATAGATTATTTAAAAAAAAACATGTTTATAAAGTCACCAAATTTCAAACTAATAGAGAGGGCATATCGCAATTCACACGCGGGTGTCATAGAAAGCGACAGAGCGAACAAGCCATGATAGTAAGCAGCAGTCTTCCTAATAACAACTAGAAAAAAAAGTATTTAGTTGTCAACCCGCCCGTCAAGCGTGGCAAATATACCACTTAGTGGTGCAATCGATGAGGAGGCCTATGTTCAACAGTGGAGCTTGAAAGATGTTAAATGAATGGCTGAGTGTTAAATTTAATGCTTAATACCATGTCATACATTTTATGAAATAATTTTGTAGCCTAAGATGTTTTTTAAAGTATTTGTAGCCTCAAATGGAATAAGAGTACTTCATCCATCGCATTTCTTATTTCACGTATCGCTGTGTTGAGTAATATTACATTATGTTTTTTGAAAATTAAGTGAACGTCTCGTTTTGTTATTATCTGTTATATAACATTTGACATGCAAGTGACAACGTGGGTTTAGTGATCGAATAACCTGGTTACTACATCAAGGGTTGTGGATACAAGACCATTCCGGACACAAAATTTGTTCAAAAATGCAAATTGTTTTACACGCAAATTATTTTTACGTCTTGTTTCGTTGTAATTGCTATAGTGTCTAAACAGTTTTATTGTGTGACGTCGTGATTTAGTAAAAGTGGAAATTAAACGCGACAAAATCCATAAAATAAATTTTATTTAATGTGTAATATTAGCGTAAATCGTTTAATCGTTTCGCATCGTTTTAATCATATCTAAACAATTGACAAATTATTTCGGATATGCATCGAATAAGGCATGCATGCAATCGAATCATGTTATTCCACCGTCGCTGAATATCGGCGGGGCCACTGGAATACTCTGGCACACATAGACAGCGGGTCCGTGGCGCAGTGGCTTAGCAATAAGTTGCAGCGCTAAGGGCCGCGGGTTCGAATCCCGCACGGAACAAGTATTTGTATGGCCTACAAATAATTGTCCTTGTGCAATTTATGTTTGTAAACTGCCTCCACGAAACAGGAGAAAATCCTAGTGTGGGGGTAACGTTTTTTTTAAATAATAAATAAATAAATAAAGACAGCCCCACCAGCGCCGCTTCACTAAGTACACTCCGAGCGCTTGCCTCGAAACCGGCAAGCTATATGCTATACCGGCTCCTCCTAACTCAACCCTTGGCGTGGGTGAGCGAAGACAACTAAGCCATTTTTTTATATGGGGAAATGCCTATGCATACCCGCTTCGCGGGGCAAGGACGGATTATGTCGGACTCGCACCGACTAAAACCCCATGGTGTTCCACCTTCGTCGCATATTGGCAGGGCCTCGGGAACGCTATCGTACACATCCGCGGCCCCACCGGCTTCGACCATCCCATGGCAACCCCTCCTCGGGAGATGACGACTTTTCATCCTTCTCCTTCGCACCACACTAGGCGCACCTTCCTCCACGGTTTCTAAATCCACCTGAGCAGCCCCCCCTCCCCAAGCCCAGTGTGCGGAAGCTTTGGTACCAGGAAAAAACGAGCACTCAGAGGTACCAGCTTCCCTGACCTCAACGGCGGATCTGATCTGTGGCTCCGCCGCCAACCAAGTTTCGGACGCGGAGGGTAGAGAGAGCCGCGACTCCACCTCAGCTGCAGCTGTAGGGGGTGAGGATATCCCTACCGCTGCAGTTGAAGTGCAGTTGAAGTGGATTCCGAGTGGCAGCGAGATCGCCGCCACTCGGAATGGACACCTCGGGCCAGCCATGTGGGTTCTTTCTCCGCCTACTAACTAAGCCCTTACTCCGCCTCCGTTCCTATTTTTAAACATTACATAATATAAGATTTTGTAGGGAGAGACTACAATGAATCACCTTTAGGGCATGACGCGAAGTCCTCCATTCCACTGCAAAGTCCAGATAGCGAAGCACAGTTGTTGGATTGTTTTTGTGTACTTTTCATCTTCTTAAAAAAATTATCCCCACACTAGAATTTTGTCCTATATTGTGAAGGCAGTTTACATAATATAAAAAACAAAATTGCATAAGAATAAACATCCAGACCCGGAATAATTATTTGGAGGTCATACAAACCCCCGCGACTCTCAGCGCCGCAACTCAATGCTAAACCACTGCGCGACGGATCACAGAGAAAAATTAACTAAACTGCGATATAAAAAAAAATGTTTAAATTAAAATTATGAATATCAGTATACGAGTATATGTATTTTTAACAAGTTTCCGTGTTTATGATTATATCGTAGGTACTACTAGCTTTAAAAGTATATCGAGAAATCTCGTTAGAGACATAATAACAATAAATCATATACCTCATATCACCGAAATTACTTGCATATTCCATCTTATTTCTATGCAATGTGGTTCCTTATATAAGACTGTTAAATGATACCACCAAGATTTCCTTTATAATATAGCATTAGCTATTATGACTTATAGAGACGCGGTGGACAATTTTCTACTATACGCTCTTTGCTTAAATCACCACATTTCAACGCCGCATTCGAGTTTACATGAAATCGGGCTTTTACTGAAAGCGATAACAGGAATGTGTGTCATTTTCAAAGGGAAATAAAGGGGTTTTAACGTTTGAAGCAGTAAGAGGAAATATCATTTTCATTCATCTTTGAATTCATTGTAGTTTTGTTTGCACTTTGATGAGGTTGGTTCATGAAATAATAATATTTTTTTATTGATGGCGTAAGAGAATCTACCATCCTATATCTTCCCGTGGTTGTCGTAAGAGACGACAGAGAGAAAAAAAAACAGGAAATGGACAGCTGCGTCGTTGATGGAGTTCTTCCTAATAAGAACTAAAAATAAAAATAAAACATCTATGGCCAACCTGCTTGCCAAGCGTGGCGACTATGGAATATATCCCCTTTGTCAGGCAATCTATGGGGGAGGCCTCTGTTAATATTCTGAGTTGTGGGGTTCGGTACCATAACGCTAATGGTAAAATACAAAATTAAAAGTAAGCATTTCCAAACGTCCAGAAGTGCCAATGATCCCACAATTTTATTATCTATTAAAATATATAATTATATAATTTCGACAAATGAGCTACCAAAATATTAAATCATCTCTTACTAATAATCGCCCAATCAATATAAAAACGAAATCAAAGGCAACTAATACAAGCATAAAACATAAAAGAAAAACTAGAACAACCTATATTACTTGTCAAAAGCGGAGTTAATCATCGAAACGGCTATAAAAGCCTATAAATAAATCTACCGAGCTATATTTATTCATGTTTGTTTTAGAAAATTTGAACCCTTTAACCCAATTATATCTAATTTTGTCATGTGGTATTACTGATAGTGATTTCGTTGCACACTTTTTATAATATTATTTTATTTTAACCTTTTTGATTATACATATAAAGAAAAAACAACATCGATCCTGAACATAAACTTAGAATATACTGGCGTAAGTATATTCTAAGTCTATGATCCTGAAAACATATTATCATAAATGTAATATTAAAAAAAAATTATCCCTTTTTCAAAGTATTATTCTTTATTTCAACACATTATAAGTTTTCTAGTTAAACAGTTTATTGTTTATGAACCTTAGAGCATGTTTATAGACAAAAATATTAACTTAATTTTATTATTTTGCAAGTAATTACATTATACTATTTTATCATTTTAAAATAACTGCCTATGTAAGAATCATAATATTATGGTGCTGTGATAACTTTAGAGTACCTCGTGTAGCGGCGGGTAAGAATACCCACTACCCCATGTCTTCCCGTGGGTGTCGTAAGAGGCGACAGAGGGAAACTGAGGCAGAAGATGGGCAGCAGCATCTTTCTGATAACAGCAAATAACAATAAAAAACTGCGTTTGCCAACCCACACGCCAAGCGTGGCAAATATGGCAATATACCCCCATGAATAAAGTTACGAAGTGACAGCTCCCAGTCCCCGGCGGCCCCGCTATTTCTGGCTACGGTGGCGACCATTGTAACGGCGGGGCAGGGGTTGATAAGAATCTCCGGTGGAGGTTCTGTTGCCACCTAAGACGGCTCAACATGGTAAAACGCCCGTAACAGGTAACAGGCCTGGACGCACGCACCCTGAGGACTGACGATAAGATACTGAAGCTGGAAGAAGAGATAGACAAGCTGCGTAGGAATATTGAATAAAACTTTTTTTACGGATTTTATCGCGTTTAATTTACTATTTTAATTCCCGACGTTTCGAGTGCTTTACAGCACCCATGGTCACGGGGGGGACTGAGGTGTTTGATGTCCCAATGTCATAGTTAGCCCGGCTACCTTCAGTTTTTTGAATATTAATTTATTAATTGAATATACACTACACACTGCAGACTTCACGGAACGTTGGTGCTTCACGTCAGCTGAACATATTCAAGATCGTCCCCGCCACTCATCAAATTTGATAGACCACAAATCCTCGCAAAAGAACACCGATTCCTACCAAGGATGATACGCGAGGCTATTGAGATTACATCCTAATTTCAATAGAGAAGATGGATGGATGCTACCATCTGCTTGGGATCCTATAATTAATAAAATTAAATCTAAACCCAAGCATACCACTGCAAGACTTCAAGATACTGTAAGCTCATTCTGCGTAGATCGGACCAAAACTTAATATTCAAAAAACTGAAGGTAGCCGGGCTAACTATGACATTGCGACGTCAAACACCGCAGTCCCCCCCGTGACCATGGGTGCTGTAAAGCACCCGAAACTTCGGAAATTAAAACAGTAAATTAAACGCGATAAAATCCATAAAAAATATTTTTATTCAATGTGTAGTGTTCGCGTAAATATAAGAAATCATTATAAAATAAATAAATTTCAAGACGATTAATAAAATCTATCATCAGTTTGTCAGTGCGCGAGAACTTTTATATTGTTATTGTTTTAAAATGCCAAGGAGAAGACGACCTGACTTATGTCGTCAAAGTCAATAAAATGTGCGACGAGCTACCTCACGTTCAAACCGCACTGACGACCAGCGAGAGACAGATAATAATAACATTCATATTGGTATGGCAGAATTGCGTTTCACAGTGAATAATAAAGAAGTAGATAGGCTTAGAATGGAACGACTGCACTGCAAACTTCCCTGTGTGAACATGTTCAAGATCGTCCCGCCACTACATCAGATTTGATAGACCACAAATCCTCGCAAAAGAACACCGATTCCTACCAAGGATGATACGCGAGGCTATTGAGATTAAAAAACATCCTAATTTCAATAGAGAAGATGGATGGGTGCTGCCATCTGCTTGGGATCCTATAATAAACAAAATTAAATCCAAACCCAAGCATACCACTGCAAGAATTCAAGATACTGTAAGCTCATTCTGCGTAGATCGGACCAAAAATTAATATTCAAAAAACTGAAGGTAGCCGGGCTAACTATGACATTGCGACGTCAAACACCACAGTCCCCCCCGTGACCATGGGTGCTGTAAAGCACCCGAAACTTCGGAAATTAAAACAGTAAATTAAACGCGATAAAATCCGTAAAAATATTTTTATTCAATGTGTAGTGTTCGCGTAAATATAAGAAATCATTATGCGTTGGAATATTATAGGATTATCCGAGGTCCGAAGAGAGGGGGAGGACACGGCAAACCTCAAATCCGGCAACTTGTTCTATCACCGGGAGGGCGAACATCTGTCCCAAGGAAGTGTCGGATTTATCGTCCACAAGTCTCTCGTTAACAACGTTATAAAGATTGGGAGTGTTTCGACGAGTGTTGCGTACCTTATACTCAGAACCACCAAACGGTATTCGCTGAAGGTCATATAAGTTCAACCTCGGCACATCTCGATGAGGAGGTGGAGGAAATGTATGAGGATATATCCAGAGCCGTGCATTCCTCCAAAACCTACTATACGGTGTTAATGGGAGACTTCAACGCAAAACTAGGAACAAGAGAGAGCGGTGAGCTGAAAGTAGGGAAATTCGGAATAGGGCAACGGAACTCAAGGGGCCAGCATCTGGCCGACTTCATGGAGAAAGAGGGACTCTTTATGATGAACTTTTCTTTCAGAAGTGTTCGACAAAAAATGAGATTGACTTCATTATGACGATTAGACGGCAACTAATCAGTGAACTCTCAGTGACCGCGAGGGTGAAAACTGGCAGCGGTCACCGAATCGTGAGAGGCACACTGAACCTAAACGTTAAATTGGAAAGATCACATCTAATGAAGTCAACGCTCCGTCCCGATCGTGCTCTAATCCAGAGTCCCGAAAACTTTCAGCTCGAGTTACAAAATCGTTTTCAGGGCCTAGAATGATTGCAATGCAGTGGACGATATGAATGACAAGCTCGTCGAAACTGTTCATGCGGTCGGAGCTAAGTTCTACAAGACCGGCCGCAGAAGAACACAAAACTCTCCGATCACACTCTTAATCTCATGGCTGTTAGACGGGAAATGAAGCTGCAGTCTTCAGCAGATTTTACAGCATATAGGGGCTTACGCAACTTCAATACAGCTCGTATTGAAGAAGCTATCGAGCGGAACAATGGTTCTAAAGACATTGCCAGAGATTTGTCTGCCAGGAACAGTCATCTGTAGAAGCTGAAGACCGAGTGTGGCGGCAGTGAGATTTTGAGTGAGATTGAGAAGTTCTATGAGCAGCTGTACACATCATCGTTGGAGCCACACGCAAGTGTAAGTAACGATCCAAGAGCAAGTCTCATCCGATACTATTCCGATGATATTCCGGACGTCAGTCTGAGCGAGATTAGAATGGCTCTCCAGCACTTTAAAAACGGCAAGTCCCCGAGCGAAGATGGAATTACAGCGGAGCTTCTGAAAGCGGGCGGAAAACAGGTACATGAAGTCTTTCAGAAGCTCTTTAATTCCGTCCTCCATGTTGGCACTACACCGGAGGCGTGGAGTAGAAGAGCGGTGGTCCTGTTCTTCAAGAAGGCGACAACGCTCTCTTGAAGAACTACAGACCAATTTACCTTTTGAGCCGCGTCTACGTGCTGTTTTCGAGTCATTACGAATCGTCTCGCACGCAGACTCGACTACTTCCAGCCTCCCGAACAATCCGGATTCCGAAAAGGCTTTAGCACCATAGACCACATACAGTACGCGCGCGAGTTCATATCCATCGGGGCCAGAGGCGACGCGCGGCAGCAGCTCGCCGTGCCCTCGCTCACCTCGCTGCTTTTGTCTGCAGTCGAGTGTTGTCCTTGACGGTTGTGCTCGCGCTTATCGAAACCGAAAGTCGCTATTGTGTTATTTTATCGTGTATAAACCATGACTACTCCGCTTCCAGCAAGTTCAGGTAGAAAAAAACCTTTTATAATACATAAGCAAGCACGTGAAATGGCGAGAAATGTCCTTCAGTTATGTGTCGAAGAGAAAAAAGAGAATAAATTCGCTTTTCCCGTTAACAATGCTTTAGATCGAGCGGCCCATCACACTGGACTTACTAAAAGAACATTGTCTAGAATTCAAACCGAAGCAAAAAATGGACCTCTCCATTCGCCTTCTAAAAAAGGGAAATCGTGTAATAAAATGGGGAATTTAAATGTAGATGATTTCGATAGAAGTGTAATACACAGATGTATAGAAGAATTTTATTTGACAAAAAAAATTGTTCCCACTTGTCCCAAACTTCTGGCGGCTATCCGGGAAAAAATGATTTTCCCTGGGGACTACAAGTTTACGAAAACTACTAAAGGAAATGGGCTATAAATGGCAAAAATATCACAACAAGCGAAGGATTTTGGTAGAAAGACCAGCTGTTTTATTTGCGCGGTCAAATTATTTGCAAAAAATTCGTCAATATAGAGAAAATGATCGCGATATTTTCTTTTTAGACGAAACGTGGGTTGACAATAACCTCACATTTAAAAAGTGTTGGAGAAACGATTATATAGACGCGATACTGACTGACACCAGCTCCACGAACAGGCTGATTCTCGTTCACGCCGGATCCAGAAGTGGTTTTTTGGATGGCGCAAAGTTGCTTTTCAAAGCTGGTACTGCTACAGGTGATTATCATGGGCAAATGAACAGTACGAACTTTGAGAGATGGGTGACTGATATGTTCATTCCCAATTTGCCACCATCCAGCGTTGTCGTTATGGACAACGCACCGTATCACAGTGTTCAGGAAAATAAAGATCCTATAAAATCAAGCACTAAAACGGTTATGTTAGACTGGCTTACTAGAAACAATGTAGAGGTTTCACTAAGCATGAGAAAAGGTGAGCTTTGTGATTTGATGAAACTGCATGCGATCCAAGAGAAAACTTTTAAAGTGGACCAGCTCATCCGTAGTCACGGACATGAGGTTTTAAGATTGCCACTGTACATGTGCGACTTAAACCCATGGGCAAAAATCAAGAGAGTTGTGAGGGAGTTCATTGTTAACTCAGATTTATCCCTAACAAGATTGAAAGAAGTAACGGAGATGGCTATAAACCAGGTGACAGAAATAGATTGGCGTGGATTCGATGATCACGTTATAATTTTGGAAGAGCGTTACTGGCAAAAAGACGGACTAATGGAAATTACGATCGACAAATTCGTAATTGAAGTCAGCGACGGCGAAGATACTGATTCCGACTCTGCTCCTTCGGTTGTCTTTGCATCTGATAGTGATTAAATTGCATTTAAAAAATATTTTTCTCTATTAGCAATAAACAAGTAAGTACTTATCATATTTATTTTATTTCATAATTTGCAAAATTACCTTAAGTTACAAATTAATACCAAATTGACAGCTGTTGACTATATCGGTAGTAATTATCGACATTACCATAATTGATTAGATCACAGCACTACCGCATTCCTCAGGATGGACATGAACTCGCGCGCCTACTGTACATACCCTTCGGAAAATTGTACAGAAGACCGAGTAGTACAATTTGCCACTATGTCTTGCATATGTGGACTATGAGAAAGCCTTTGATTCCGTCGAAATTTGGGCAGCGGTGCCAAGTTGACTGTCGGTATATCGAAGTGCTGAAGTGTTTGTACAGTAGGGCTACGATGGATATCCAAGTACAAAACCAGAGTACGAAACCTATCCAACTGCAGAGAAGTGTAAAACAGAGTGACGTTATATCCCCGAAACTCTTCACCGCTGCATTGGAAAACGCTTTCAAGCTACTGAGCTGGAAAGGATACGGTATTAATATCAATGGCGAGTAAATCACTCACCTTTGATTTGCTGACGATATAGTCCTTATTGCAGAATCGCTGGAGGACCTAAGCACTATGCTCAATGACTTCAATAGTGCCTCCCAACGGATAGGTCTTAAAATGATCATGGACAAAACAAAGATAATGTATAACGTTCATGTCACATCTATGCCGGTAGTTGTTGGGAGCACTAAGCTCGAAGTTGTTGACGAGTATGTTTACATGGGACAAATATCCCGACTAACAACTTCGACCGAGAGGTCAATCGACGGATTCAACTTGGCTGGGCAGCGTTCGGGAAATTACGACACATCTTCACGTCAGGTATACCTCAAAACTTGAAAACGAGATTGTACAACCAGTGCGTGTTGCCAGTGATGACTTATGGACCTGAGACGTGATCCTTCACTGCTGGCCGTATGAGGAAGCTCAAGATCGCACAGCGAGCTATGGAGAGGGCTATGCTCGGGGTTTCTCTGCGTGATAAACTTAGAAATGTGGCTATCCGCACTAGAACCAGAGTGACGGACATAGCCTAACGCATTAGTAAGCTGAAGTCGCAATGGGCTGGCCATATAGCTCGAAGAATCAAAAACCGATGGGGAAAAAAGTTTCTCGAGTGGCAGCCTCGTACCACTAGGCGAAATATACACTAGGTGACAACCTGGTAAGACATGCATGAAGTCGATGGATCCAGGTGGCTCAGTACCGGGGTTAGTGGCATTTCTTGGGGAGGCCTATGTTCAATAGTGGACTTGTGAAAGGCTGTAATGATGATGATGATGATGATAGCTTAGAGGTTATGCGCTCGTCTAAGTATCATATTTTGCGAGTAACGCGGTTTCGATCCCGGTCAGCACCAACGAAATTTACAATTTAAGTTATAAGTGCTCAGCGATGAAGACAAACATCGTGAGACAACCTGCATGTCTGATTTATTTAAAATATAAATACATTACGAAGACATGTAAAGCCTATGCATTGTGGCAACACTGTGGACAATCCGTACTCTAAAACCATCAGTAATAAGAGAAAACCTGTCCATAGAAGTGGACGTATACTGGGTGTTACAAAACTACCCGTAAAGCCGAAAGGAGGTTAAATGGGGCCCTATAACGAGTCTATTCACAATATTTAAGAACCGTAGTAACGCAGTATAACATACCCCAAAAAATAAAATTATTTTCACTGATGCAAACCCTATTTAGTAAAATTAAAGAGTAAACTACGCAGAATGTACCTACATTTTACCAATCGTGGAACGACAAAAATTTTAAAAGACCTAACCTAACGAAACAACCTAAACGAACACTTACTTTTCATAATAAACGTCAAATTTAGAGAAACGGCTCAGTGCTCCGCCTGCTCAATACACACAACCTCGCTCGTCGGATATGGCTTGTGGCATTTCGCACCATCGTCGGTGTTATTGATGCGAAACCGATCTAACACGCTGTTCCAACTCGATAACCGTTGGGCATCGGAGAAATACACCTGTCCTTCACGTAACCCCACAAAAGAAGTCCAAGGGTGTGAGGTCCGAGAACGAGCAGGCCATAGACCGGTCCCCGCAGCCGATCCATCCTCGCGGAAAGCGAACGTTAAGACGTTGCGAGCAAAATGTGCCAACTCCATCATGCTGAAACACCATGTTTCTTGGTTCTCAAAGTAATCCCAGTCAGCCACAGGAAATTCGTCAATATAGAGAAAATGATCGCGATATTTTCTTTTTAGACGAAACGTGGGTTGACAATAACCTCACATTTAAAAAGTGTTGGAGAAACGATTATATAGACGCGATACTGACTGACACCAGCTCCACGAACAGGCTGATTCTCGTTCACGCCGGATCCAGAAGTGGTTTTTTGGATGGCGCAAAGTTGCTTTTCAAAGCTGGTACTGCTACAGGCGATTATCATGAGCAAATGAACAGTACGAACTTTGAGAGATGGGTGACTGACATGTTCATTCCCAATTTGCCACCATCCAGTGTTGTCGTTATGGACAACGCACCGTATCACAGTGTTCAGGAAAATAAAGATCCTACAAAATCAAGCACTAAAACGGTTATGTTAGACTGGCTTACTAGAAACAATGTAGAGGTTTCACTAAGCATGAGAAAAGGTGAGCTTTGTGATTTGATAAAACTGCATGCGATCCAAGAGAAAACTTTTAAAGTGGACATGAGCTGGTCCACTGGTCCGTAGTCACGGACATGAGGTTTTAAGATTGCCACTGTACATGTGCGACTTAAACCCATCGGCAAAAATCAAGAGAGTTGTGAGGGAGTTCATTGATAACTCAGATTTATCCCTAACAAGATTGAAAGAAGTAACGGAGATGGCTATAAACCAGGTGACAGAAATAGATTGGCGTGGATTCGATGATCACGTTATAATTTTGGAAGAGCATTACTGGCAAAAAGACGGACTAATGGAAATTACGATCGACAAATTCGTAATTGAAGTCAGCGACGGCGAAGATACTGATTCCGACTCTGCTCCTTCGGTTGTCTGTGCATCTGAGTGATTAAATTGCATTTAAAAAATATTTTTCTCTATTAGCAATAAACAAGTAAGTACTTATCATATTTATTTTATTTCATAATTTGCAAAATTACCTTAAGTTACAAATTAATACCAAATTGACAGCTGTTGACTATATCGGTAGTAATTATCGACATTACCATAATTGATTAGATCACAGCACTACCGCATTCCTCAGGATGGACATGAATTCGCGCGCCTACTGTACATACCCTTCGGAAAATTGTACAGAAGACCGAGTAGTACAATTTGCCACTATGTCTTGCATATGTGGACTATGAGAAAGCCTTTGATTCCGTCGAAATTTGGGCAGCGGTGCCAAGTTGACTGTCGGTATATCGAAGTGCTGAAGTGTTTGTACAGTAGGGCTACGATGGATATCCAAGTACAAAACCAGAGTACGAAACCTATCCAACTGCAGAGAAGTGTAAAACAGAGTGAGGTTATATCCCCGAAACTCTTCACCGCTGCATTGGAAAACGCTTTCAAGCTACTGAGCTGGAAAGGATACGGTATTAATATCAATGGCGAGTAAATCACTCACCTTTGATTTGCTGACGATATAGTCCTTATTGCAGAATCGCTGGAGGACCTAAGCACTATGCTCAATGACTTCAATAGTGCCTCCCAACGGATAGGTCTTAAAATGATCATGGACAAAACAAAGATAATGTATAACGTTCATGTCACATCTATGCCGGTAGTTGTTGGGAGCACTAAGCTCGAAGTTGTTGACGAGTATATTTACATGGGACAAATATCCCGACTAACAACTTCGACCGAGAGGTCAATCGACGGATTCAACTTGGCTGGGCAGCGTTCGGGAAATTACGACACATCTTCACGTCAGGTATACCTCAAAACTTGAAAACGAGATTGTACAACCAGTGCGTGTTGCCAGTGATGACTTATGGACCTGAGACGTGATCCTTCACTGCTGGCCGTATAAGGAAGCTCAAGATCGCACAGCGAGCTATGGAGAGGGCTATGCTCGGGGTTTCTCTGCGTGATAAACTTAGATAGATAGATAGTAGAGCGATGAAAAGAGCCGGTGGAATGTCATATCGTCATATTCCGAGTTAGAAAGTATCGTTATTTTGCAAAAATGTTGGAAAAAAAACTCGAAACAGTTGTAGGATATCGATTAGAAGATTTGAAATTGACAACATTTTTTTTTCCAACTTGACATTTTTTGAAGCCAGTACTTGAGTATAATGACATCCTTGTATTGAGGTAGCAAACATTTACGAATGAAAAATAGAAAATTATTTTTATGAAGCCAGTTTACTACAGCTTATACCTATTCTAGCTATTACCAGTTTGAGTATTGTTTTTACAATAATTCGATAATGAAACAGGTTTTAATAAACGAGTACGTCACATGCATTTTGTTTCCACCGGTGAATATTTCATTATTTTCGTAAAGTGACGGTCAATAAAAGAATGTATTACAGATTCTTTGAGTGTCATTTAGCTTTGATTAAACATTTACACATAAGAACTGAACATCGGTGCCCAGCATAAGTTTTTAACAGTCACGTACCGTCATCAACTAAATGTATGGAAATATGAAAAAAACCCATGGCCGACATAAATTGGATTATTTTGTGTCATCAAAGTTACTCAACAGCCAACTTGAATCGATTGAAAAGTCATGTTCCCATGAGCGGCACTTCAATTTTATAAAAAAAATAACTTTTTACTTTTTTATAAAATTGAAGTGCTAAATGAACTAACAGTCTACCTCTTGGTAATAGGCTTCAAACAAAGAAGGTAACCTTGCCACCTAAGATGGATTGCCTTACTGTTTGTAATTATATTATCTCTATACTCTTCAGACGGAAACACAGCAGAGCACGCAATGCTGTTTGGCAGCAGAAATACATACTACACGTGCGGTTAAAGAATCGCATTGAAAATGGCGTCGCCTCTATTCATATCTCGCTCGCACACTGTCGTTATCTATACTCACACCCGCCGGTAAAGACTGCAAAAAATCCATTGCGATATACGGTTTTCGTACGTTCTACAACTTCAGTCCAACTTGTTATTGGAATCAATAATAACAAAATGCCATAAACTACAAAAAAAAATCAGTCCGGTTTCGTTAATTTGTTAGCTACGACGCGATTTGAGAGTTTTCTTCATAATCATTATTGATTTTGTTTATTTTTCTGTAACATAATTACATGAGACATGAGTAACCATTTTTAAAATTTTCGTTTGTCTGTCTGTCTGAGCTAATCTTTGGAATGGCTGAACCCGTAAAGAAACTTCACGAACAAATAGAGAGTATTACCAGGAGTGGTCTAGACTAAATTTTATTCGAAAAATTTAGAGAATTTATTAAAATAGAAATATTGATAAGATAAAATAAATGGTCTTTAATGATTATCATAAGTCTAAATAACGCCACTTTAATACATCCCACCTTGGCGAAACCAATGCGGGTCGCTAGTTATAAATTTTATTTTAAAATTAATTAATGTACCTACTCGCGTATACAATTATTTTCAAATATTTTCCCATTAATAGAAAATTTTCATTTAACCGAATAATATAAAGTTATAACGATATATCGTTATTAGCGGGTTTTCGCTATTGGTACTGTGCATGTTGACGATACGGGTTCGATAACCGCCATTTATAATCCCATACTTTATCTGTACGGAAGGTAATAGGTAGATGAACTCCTAGTCTGAAAGAGAGTCTTAATAACAAGTAAGAAACATAAAAGAACATCATCGTTATCAGTCTATGTTGATAAACTGCTGTTGGCAATGGCCTAAGATTGTGTGGTTGATTGAATTGATGAACAGAAAAGCAATGGCCTTTTCTGTTCATCAATTTCAGCCGTTTTTTCTCAATTTCTTGCTTGAGTCTCATTAGTTGTTTGCAGTAGAGATGCCCTTCTAATCCCACCATATGTGTATGTACCTTTTAGTATCACCTTATTGCGTGTTAATCGGGGTTTCGCTACAAGCTGTGGAGCTTGACTACTCTTTGACCATGATATTTTTCGCACTTTCTTGTCGTAGGTGATCCACTTTTCATCACCAGTGATCAATATTATCAAAAATGGTTCGGTCTCATTACGTTTCAAGTAAAGTTTCTTTCAGTGACGTCGTGTGGTTCCCAAATTTTGAGCTTTTTTGTATAGCCAGACTTTTTCAAATGGGTCAAAACTGCAATTCCTCGGCTATGTCGTAACTACTAATATACCGATCTTGCTCCACTTTTTCTAAAATGGCATCGACTTTATCCGTATGAGGGCGACCAGAGCGAGCTGCACCTTTGACTTTGTGCTACTCTTACTGACACCGCATTACGTCCATAAACGTCACAAATTTTTTTCGCGGCTTGAGTCGCATTTTTCCCTTTTTTGTAATAAAACTTCAGAATGTATCGAATTTCTTCGTTAAATTCACTCATTTTGGCGGACAGCTAAACAATTAAAAATGGCGGGAAAGTGTTTTTTACTTTTTATTTTAATTTTTCTTAATGTCCTATATCTATTGATATTAAAACCAGCCAGATACAAACAGTACGACCAAAGAGATTATTCTTCAATTTTATACAAACAAAATACGAAGAAACTTTTTTCCTGACCTATTAGTTATTTACCAAAAAAAATATTATAATATACCAATATGTAAAAAACATATTTTCTATTACACTGTCGAGACTAAAAATACCAAGTCAAAAAGAACAGTTAGAATAATGTAGGAATAAAGAATCCTCTGGTAATAAGCAAGATACGAGTATATTAAGTTTGTCCGTTATTTGTTTTTGCACGAGATCGCGGTCAACAATACTTGAGATAAATTTTGACTGGCGTTTCAGTGCCACTATTTTGGAATGAAAATTGAGAATTTTAGCATTATATATTTTAAAGCCCCATTCTGTGCCACTATTTTGGAATGAAAATTGAGAATTTTTGCATTATATATTTTAAAATTGCCTTAAGCTGAGGTTAAGCGTAATAAGCGTAGATAATGCCTGATGATTACAGGCAACTGAAGCACGGCATCAGCGCTATACGACGTATATATAAGCTGAAAAAGGTAGTCTAATATGATCACGGATGGAGCATGTAAGCATATTATTTTTGTAGAAGCATACACCATTATTTAGCCGAAGAATTAAAATGCCAACTCATAGATTAATGTAGTGCAATGGCAGAAAAAAAAGATGGAGGCAACGTCATTGCTGTATTATAACAGGCTCAAAATGTAAAAGCAATCTGAAGAATACATGTATTATTTTAAGAATTTGAGAAAGAAAGAAGTCGATGAAAAAATATGGTACAATTTTTTACTTTTATCCGTTTTTGATGATGATTTCTTGGAATAATATAAGTATTCTACTAACTTAATTACTAATACATAAAATAATCAATAAATACTTTCATACATCATTACAATTTATTAAAAAACAATAAATACAAAAAATAAAATTACAAAATGCAAAATATTTATACGTCGTAGAGCCATGCTGCAGCTATATTAGTAGTATAGTTGTATCACGAATGGGTCGGCTCGACCGGGGAAGGACCACTCTCTCACAGAATACCAGCGTAAAATAGCAGCTTAACGCTGCTGTGTTTCGTATGGTGAGTGTTGAAAACCGGAGACCCATTTTACTGGAAAATAGGCATTCCATCTTAGTCCTCACGGGTGACGATGCATCTGCATTTTGATTATTTATTGAGGATAAATGTAAATGTCTATGGGTCACAGCAACCACTTACCATCAGGTGGACTGTGTGCTCGTTTGTCACCATATCCTATAAAAAACACGTCCACCCAGAACAAACTACGGAAGGAAGAATATTGAATTTGAAGGTTTCAACTTGTATAATAAATTATCGATAAATATAAAAGAAGCAAAAAGTATGCCTCATTTCAAAAAATTGCTTAAGTTATATTTATTAAACTCACATTAATAAATAAAGTTTTATTCGTACGCTTGGATTGATGCCACATCTAGCCAGTAGCATTTCTCACACAAGATCCGTGTTTGCTCAGTTGGTGTTATTAATTTATTAATTGTTGTAAGATTTGAAGGCTATCTGCATTTTATTGTATTTGGTATAATATTCAACTGTACGCTTAATATAAGTATATTTTGTTAAATTTAGTATCGCAGTAAGCAAATTATTGTTAATTCTTCATGAGAAATAAAGTTCTTAAACCATACCCATAAAGTTTGACTATTGAATAAGTGTTTCTGCTTTAGACAAATCAAAATCACACAAATCTAGACTTACGGCATTGTGCCAGCCAAGTTCGGAAAAAAATGGCTGACGCACCGGCGTTCCTATACCGTAAACATACTTTGATTTTACACATCTAATACGAACCCCTAAACTACTTTGAATCGCAATTTTCACTAATAAAACTATTAACAGTTAAATAATAAACAGTTTGGAGCTATTAGGGTATGAAAAGTGACATTTTTATCACTCACTGACGGATTCACTCACTCTTTAAAAACACAGCTATTTTTAGAAACTTGAAATTTGGCATTAAGATGGTTATAGGTTAATAGGCGTATACAAAGAAAAGATTGAAAACAACAAATTATCGATATTCGGGTTGGACAAGTGCTGACAAAGTTATTGCTGGTAAAAAAAACAATAAATTAGTGGATATAAAATTTTGATAATTATGAATTAAAAATAGGTAACAGTAAAACGTAAATAAAAGAAAAAAACGTTGAAAGTCGTATTTTTTATTTAGATAAGATAAAAACATTTTTCAAAAATTAATCGAGTCTTACCAAAAACATAAATGTGAAAAGTCTTGTATAAAGGACCTTGTAAAGATTCCTTTTTTCACATTTGTATATAATGTATGTATAAAATAATTGAGATCTGAACGGGCACCAAGCTCCATAGCAGTTCCGAAAAGTTATACTTGCCTATGGCGCCTATAATTTAAGCCACTGCTATATAGATTAGCATCCGCTCAGAACTCAATTCTTTTATCGACATTCATGAAAGACGTTACCGAACATGACTCTTTGTTCACATTTATATTTTTGATGGAATAAAATTGCGGCTCACCTGATGGTAAGTGACTACCACCGCCCATGAACAATTGCAACACCTGGGGAATTGCAGTGCGTTCCCGGCCTTTAAAAATAGTAGGCTCTTTTTTTGAAGGTCCCTTAGTAGTATCGGGCCGAAAAATCGCTGGTGGTAATTGATTCCGCAAGGAAATTGTACGAGGAAGAAAACTTCTTCTAAATCGCACAGTGGTGGACCTTCAATCATCCAGATGGTGTGGATGGTATCGCGAGTTTTGTCGCGATGTGCGATGGTGAAATAGGGCGGCTGGAATTAGTACAAACAATTCCTCTGAGTACTCCCCGTGGTAGATACGATAAAATACGCAAACAAATACAACATCTCTTCGCAGTGCCAGTGAGTAAAGCCGATCTGAAAGAGCTCGGTCGCCAACGATTCGAAACGCTCTGCGCTGGATGCGATCAAATGGAAGGAGCTGGACCCGGCCCAGAGATAGGGACAGTATTCCCTGTGATGTCGAACCTGCACCTTGTAAAGTTGCAGACGGTGGCATAAAATACTGTCCCGCTCTGCTGAACACGCCAAGCTTTTTAGAGGCCAATTTGGCCTTCTCTTCCAATTGACTACGAAACTGCACGTCCTTCGATATGTCGATGCCGAGGATTCCGATACTGGCTGAGGCAACTAGGGGAGTGCCCTCAAACTGAAGAGATACGACAAAGGGGTCCTTTTTAGCGGTAAACGCGCAAATTTGTATCTTCTGGGGATAGAACTGGACTAGATTTAGCCGCCCCCTCAGATATAAGTTTGTTCCGCTACTCGGCAACGTTTTCTCGAGAAGTATTGGCACGGCCGGTTTATAAAGCATCTCCAGTGCTATCATTCGCATAGCAATGCATGTTACCGGTTCGCAACATATTATTGATATGCAGAAGAAACAGCACGCAGCCTTGTGGAACACAAGCGTTAATAGGCTTGTAATCGGAGAATGCACCGTCTATAACGACCTTAATACTCCGATCAGCTAGATAACTGGTGATCCATTTGCACAATTTCTCGGGAAGCCCATAGGAAGGAAGCTTTGAAAGAAACCCTTTGTGCCAAACCCGATCGAAGGCCTTCGCTATATCCAAATTGACTGTCAAAGCCTCCCCCTTGAACTCAACCGCCTGCGACCATCGGTGTGTTAGGTAAACAAGAAGATCACCAGCTGAGCGACCCCGACGGAAACCGTACTGGCGGTCACAAATCAGCTGGTGATTCTCAAGGTACCTCATGAGCTGGCAGTTTATAATTGTTTCCATTATTTTGAAGAACAAGGAGGTGATAGCGATAGGCCTGTAGTTGGACGGATCTGAGCGTTCGCCTTTTTTAGGGATCGGGTGCACCAAAGCTGTCTTCCTTGAGTTCGGGATTACGCCTAGGGAACAGGAATACCGGAAAAGTCGCATTAGAACCGGTGTCAACTCTGGAGCACACGTCCGCAGCACAATTGGGGGGATTGTGTCAGGCTTACTCAAGTTGTAGATATCCAGGGAGAGGAGTGCTTTGCGTACTGAGTACTGTGTGAATTGCACATCAGGCATAGAGCACTCAAACTGCGGGATGGTCGGCGGCGTGCTCCCCCGTCATCGAGAGTCGAGTTGGACGTAAAAAGGGAGCGTAAAAGGTCGGCTTTCTCTTTTGCGGCATAGGTCAGTGAGTCGTCTTCTCTGTGCAGAGATGGAAGCGATGGCTCACAGAAATTCCCTTGGACAGCCTTGGCGAGAGACCAGAATATACGGGTTCCCGAAGCAAGATGAACTAATTTCTCGCTGATTCTGCCAATGTGCTCATTATTTGCCTTGGAAAAACGCTTTTGAAGGACCTGGAGGCGAAGTTATACTTATTTTTAAGGATGCTGGTGTTTACATCCTGAGAATAGAATAGAATAGAATAATTTTTATTCAATATAGATTACATGTGTAATTCTTATTGAAAGTCATTTTTACTTTACCACTGGTTCGAAAAAACCTCTGTCCTGGGAAGAACCAGCAAGAAACCCAGCGGGACTTTTTTTAAAGTAAGTTTTACATTAATGGTTGTACAAACTATTTAAGTACAAAATTTATTTTAGAAACTGCTTGGTAGCGACCACCTCATTCCCAGGGTTATTATCAATCATATATTCATTTATACTATAATAACCCTTTTATACAGTTTCAGCTTAACAAAACATTTAAACTTGGTAATAGAGAGAGCCTGTACACTTTCCGGGACCTTGTTGTAATAGCGTATACATTGCCCCAAGAATGAATTACTGACTCTATGGAGTCGAGAAACTGGTATCACTAGCTTGTGTTTGTTCCTAGTGTTTACAGAATGTATATCACTTTTTTACTAAAACTACCTTTGTTTTGTGAACATACATTAAATTTTCGTAAATATACTGAGAGGCCAAAGTTAATATATTTATTTTTTTAAATTTATCTCTAAGAGACTCTCTCGGTTTTAGGTTGTAAATTGCTCTAATGGCCCTCTTCTGTAAAACAAAAATAGTTTCTGAATCAGCCGCATTTCCCCATAGCAAAATCCCATAAGACATTATGCTATGGAAATAACTGAAATAAACTAGTCTAGCTGTCTCGACACTAGTGAGACCTCTAATCTTTTACAGCATAGGCTGCAGAACTTAGTCTGCTTGCTAGTTTGGATATATGGGGCCCCACTGAAGCTTTGCGTCGAGTGATGCCAAGAAAACAGTGGATTCAACAGGGCTCAGTTCTTCCCCATTTAAAACACATTGGTACCAGACTTTTAACATTCGTTGTTGTAAATTTAATACATTTAGTTTTATTTCCGTTTAAATGTAGATTATTAACGTTAAACCAATGCACTAATTTTGATATAGCATTATTCACTTCGTCACATTTAAATGATTGACGTTTAAGTTTAAAAATCAAGGAAGTATCATCAGCAAATAATACTATATCATGATTATCCCTACAAGGAAGGTAAGTCATTAATATATACCAGAAATAGGAATGGGCCGAGAATCGAGCCCTGAGGGACACCATTAGTACAGGTGATCCGGAAGAACTTTTACCATTGATAATAACTTTCTGCATTCTATTACTTAAATATGAAATAATAAGTTTAAGCGCTGTGTTCTTGACACCATAGTACTGTAGCTTCCTGATTAATGTCTCATGGTGAACACAGTCGAAGGCCTTGGAAAGGTCACAAAATATACCCAAAGCATCCTCCGAATTCTCCCATGCACAAAAATATGTTTAATAAGCTCAACTCCAGCGTCAGTTGTCGAGCGACCCTTGTAAAACCGAATTGATTTTTATGTAGCAATTTATTAATATTAAAGAAACTTAAGATCTGATCTAAAATTATTTTTTCAAAATTTTACTAAATGTTGGTAGTACAGAAATCGGTCTAAAGTTGGCGGGGTCTAATGTACTACCAGATTTAAATAAAGGTATGACTTTACTATGTTTCATTAAATCAGAAACACACCAGATTCGACGCTTGTATTAAATATAGTGGCTAGATAAGGTGCTATTATATCTATTATAGATAAAATAACTTTAACGAAATCCCCATAAGTCTGCCGTTTTCTTAACATCAATTGTTTTAAAATATTTAACGATATCTTTTGGCAATACTCTATGGAATTTAAAAGTATTTGAACAAGCCTTTACATTTTGTTTAAGCAATGATTCGGCGACAGTAGGAGAAGAATTTAATGATTTTGTTGTCAAAAGGAACATCAGTAAAATGTTTCTCAAAAGCCATAGCAACTTCTTGATCAGATCGAGTTAAACTGTTGTTAATATTCAATTGAAAATCCGAGTTGCGCGGTTTGACCTTGCCTGTTCACTATTTATTATTCTCCAGGTCATTTTAATTTTGTTGGATGCAGTTTTAATTTTGTTACTTAAATGTAAAGCCTTAGCTGTAGCACACTTTTTAAATATTTTAGAATATGTTTTACATAATTCTAAATATAACACTAGTATTATATGATCTTTCATTATAAAGCTCATATAACTTTCGCCTACTTTATAATTCCTACTGTCGCCCATTCATTAAATGATTTATGACTGTTAAAAGAGAAAGTTTTAGAAGTAAATATTCTACTAAATTCACAAGTTATAATTTTAAATAACATACTATACAAATCATTAGCACTATTTTTAAATGAAAGTGATGGAAGTCTTTTATTATATTACTTCTAAACCTCTCCAAGCGATGGTCATTTATTGGAACAAACACAACTTCCTTATTTTTCTGTTTTTTGTATGTAAGGCAATGATACCAACTGTCCACAGTGATCTGAACTTAAATTTTGAATAATTGATTTATGCAAGGGCTTAATATCTGTAAAATATTATCTATACAGGTTGCACTAGGCCCAGCAATACGTGTTGGTTCTAAGAATAAATTAACAAGATTATACGATTTAAACAATGAGCTAAACTTAATACTAATGGAAGAAGTTTCAAGGAGATTGATGTTAAAGTTCCACATATTACAACAGACTTGTTCTGTTTACTAAGTTTGAGCAAAACTTTTCCACAATTTTTCAAAATAGTCATAAGTAGCACATGGGGTCTGTAAACACTTACAACAATGAGGTGCTCGAGCTCGACACAAGCCATTTCTACAGTTCGCTCAACAGAGAGGCTCACAATATCCTTACGTTCTTTATATAATAATGATTTATCTGCTAATATTAAGGAGCCACCACGTAAACTTTTTCTCTATTGAAGGAACTGACCACCTGGTGATTTCTGAAATTAAACATGAAATTATAATCTTTTAGCCAATGTTCAGTAATACAAAGGATATGTATATTGTTACTATTTAAAACAATTCAACTTCCAATTCTTTGCCCATCATGCCTTGTATATTTTGATGCACCAGGTAAACAATTTTATTACTTATTTGTGGGCTGCATTCAAAATTAATGAAACTCTTATTATTGCTAGAGATTGCCTCTATTGTCGCATTTACTAATTTAAATTAGTTGAACTGATTCCAAATTAAATGTCAAATGATTATCATGCTCAATAAAAGCAGTCTTGGTAGCCAAAAACTTGGCTGAGTTAAAAGTAACTAATAAGTTAGCAAATTTGCTACCAGTCTTAAATTATATTTGGATAGGTAATACCTATCTTTTGTCCAAAACTTTTTATTAAATTATTTATGTCAATTAAATGAAATTTGTCATTATTATCACAATTACATGTCAAATTTAAATTATTGTTACATATTAAATTATTCATATGTATATTTAAATTATGTCTTAGATTATTTTCCTGTGGCAATCCCTGTATGTAAGGCAGTGTGAACAAGACAATTTTTGTACATTTAAGTTATTGTTGTTCAATATATCTTAATAACTGTTTGTTGTTTACACTGCCTCTTCACCAACAAAAATTATTATTGTACTATTTGGGCAAAATTTAGTAACTATAATTTTATTTAGGATGTCACTAAAAGATGCTCCAGGCATGCAGCAATTTGTAATTTTTGTCCCTTTAAAGAGTTATTTAAAGTTATGCCTAGATTTTTCCCATGTCATCGCTATACACAATTATATTATTTTTGTTAATATTTGAGTCATTTTTATTTTAAGCTCCTCTGCTATGGCACTGTCATAGAGTTTTGGTGGTGGTATAATATTTTCAGCACACACCGACTCTGAAGAAGCTGGTATTGAACGCTGACACTCACATTGATGTTTAACTAAGGAGTCAAAACGCTCTCATTTTTTTGCCGCAGCGTCAGCTCTGGCCAGATAACACTCCTGCTTACTACGTAATGCAGTCTTACAGGAGCGATCAAACCAAGACTGAGATCTGCCTCCAATGGGTACCACAGATGATGGAATAAATAGTTCCATTCCCTGAAGTACCACATTAGTGACAGAATCAGCAACAGCGCTGGGATCATCCGGCGAGATGCAAACACGGGGCATGAGTAGAATGCAAAAAAAGACCGCATTCCATCTCAATCCGCTGACCTGTAATGCCAAACAGATGTTAGTGAACGGCGTTAAGGTTCGAGGGAAGTCCCATGATGTTGCAAAAGTCCACGGCTAGTGTGGCAGGGGTCACCATGGTTTTTTATCGCTCTGTTTGTCCCATGCAGTGTGTCAGTAGTGAGCGGGATTATTGATACCTCCGGCCACCTGCAATAAGCTTCTACTTCTGGTACTGCTGGTATTCTGTGAGGTCGTGGTACTTCCTCGGTTCGAGCCGGCCCAGCCGTGGCTCTACCATTGTTAAAAAAGTTGCGCAGTTACACTCGCCGGCAACGATTCCTAACAGAGCTGCATAATCGCACTGCAAGTAAGCCGCACGTCCGTTGGTCTCCTCTTCTATAAAAGGAGACATATTTTGAGACTAAAACAGGTTAACAAAATAAACCTGGTCATAAAAAAGTGGGGTGGTCTACTATATTACTATCTATGAGTGTTGAATCAACATTCATACTTTAGGACATATTATAACAGACTGAATGAGTAAGAATCATTTTTTGCTGAATGTAGTCAATCACAAAATGCAAAGTACATTAATTCTTCAATATCGTTATATTTATATAATATTTATAATAATTGTATAAACATCAAGATATTATTTCACAAGTAGGTATAATATTTTAAGAAACAAAATTTATGGTTGCCTGAACACAAATGTAGACAAGAAGTAGATATTATTATGACTTGAACTTGATCGCTTTAAATAGCAAACACAAGTGGGTAACTTAAATTAATATTAACTTAATTTAAAAAAATATAATAAAAAAACTATAACTAATAACTTAATTATCATACAGTCCTACTCCCCGTGGTATCGTGCCAAGAACGCTGGCTGCGTTTCCTCGCTGAATGGCTATTCTTAGCCTTTGAGCGAGAAAAGAACCAGCCCTCTTATCACCAGTAGCAACGACCAGTCGCGTGTAGAGTTCCTTTAGGAACTTCACCGCAGGTGGACCCCACGGACCGATAGTTTCTACAGCAAATGGCACAAATATGTTGTCATCTCTCAGACTCATATTTGCGCATCTTACTCAGTTCAGCTGCCTCTGATGCCGCCCCGGCTCTAAACAAGGTACCCGTGAGATGAGAGATCGCCAAAGTGTCTACGCAAGTAGCATCCTACACTAGGGTTTTACGTCTCTCCCAAGGGACCAAAGTCATACCGTCAGGTCTCCTGCTATCGTCTCTACATATTCCACAAGGCTTTAAAACCGAGGGAACATTTATTGAGACAAGAGCACTTCGGATGGCATCGTTCAAAGAACCGTGCCGTGAAAACCTACCAGAATTTTTCTTACATGAAAGTCCGTGGAGCCCAAATTCGTCGAACCTGCTACCACAGGCGCACTGATGGGGTTGACAAATCGCCGCTCCTAGTCGGATTCCTACGGCGATGCACAAGCTTTCCCCTTCATGTAACGTGCCGGGATTACTTGATGGTAAAGCGTGTGACCAGTGACTAGATTCCTTAGTTGAAACAGCTAGAAGGCGTGCCTGATCATGGTCACTATGGAAATTATGAAACAAATTTTTCTGCACACTCTGTACCAACGGAATATCCCACCGAACATTCTCGCCGGGACAGAGCGTTCGCCATGTCTGCCCTGCCTCCGTAGCAAAGCACAGGTCTACTTTATTATTTAAAATTATGTTACGTAAGTCACTGACACTATGCACGTAAGCAAGGAAAGCAGGAAATGCAATGCTAGAAAGACTTTTGACATCAATGCCACCAAGTTTTATAGTTAAAGTAGCTTGAGTCCAGGCTGTTATATTTAAAGTTAAATTTAGAATTTTTTCTATAGCTATTTTAAGATTAATATCAATATCTTTTAAAATATCCGAACATTTCCAGACTGGACTCGAGCGGAGCAAGTATGTAAATCTAGGTACAAGGAAACAATATTTTAAAATAGTTAGAGCAATGTGGGGGTTTAAGTTATACAATTTATCAACGTGGTTTAAAAACTGATTAAATTTTGTTTAATACTATCGAAAAACAACGGGGTACCTATCAGGTATAGCGATTCCGTAATGACAGTTTTTATTCCTGGAGAAATATTATTGAAATTTTGAAATAAAGCGGCTCTGTTAGAAATAGATAAATGGCTGGAAAAAATATTTTACATTTATTGCTATTTGGTTCAAGACCAACATTTTTAAAATTTCGAAAAATATGAGTAAGATCACTGAGGACGTCAGTGTACCGTCGTCCAGGTACCAGACATTCAGCTTGGATTACAAATTTGAAATAATGGGTTGAATTCTCAAACTGAAAAGTGCTGGAACTAGTGGGTTACCTTGCAGAACACCTACAGCAGAATAGATAATATGATTTTCGTAAAACAAGTTAGTATTTTAACTGTAACATTTCCAAACGTAATGATAAATTTCGGAGGTATTGTTAGCCACTTCTTTCAGCAGGGTTACGCCATCTATAGATTTAAAAGCATTCCTTAGGTCAACCTTCACAAGAACATCTGCTTCAGAGTTTGTTAAAAATGTACGCACTGAATGTACCGCCGCCTCACAGCCCCCTCTAGTGCCAAAGCCTAGTTGAGTAGGCTGAAATTTTGTCTTAAGGTTAGAGATTATGTGCCTGCAAGCTAACTCTGTAGTTAAGCGTCAAAATGTGGAACCAACGGCAATAGGACGGATACCGATATCTTTTTTTTTGAAGACACATAATCTTGCCCCATATATGAATGGAATGAAATTTGGATTAACATTAGCAGAAAGCATAAAATTACATAATTTTGTAATGTCATTAAGAAGTGCTCCGCCGGTGTCACCGGCAGAAGCGCTAACAAGATTTTTAAGATATTGAGGCGTAATTCCGTCAATAATAATAATGCCGACAGCAGAGCCATTTGAAAATGACATAATTGCTTCTAAAGTGTCTTTTTCAGAAATTTGTAAAGGTTGCATAGATGTCTTGAGAGGCAGCGGTAAACTCTGAGAAGGATAGACCGAAGAATGCTTCTGACGAAGGCCTTTAAGAGTTTCGACATTACGAGGAGCCAGGATGTCGTCTGAAAATAAAATACTTAATTTTAAATGAAAATACTTATCAGCGTTATGCTATTTTAATTTCTATTATCAGTCACGTAAACTTTAATAATATTTTAATTAAAAGAAAATATCAAACATTTTAGATTATAAGCGTAGATCCGTAGTTATAATTAGCACAAAAATATATAAAATTAAATTAACATTCATAAAATAAAAATGGAAACTTATTTTGGCTGGCTTCAGAGCAGAATGTACATAAGGTCGGCGTAAATTGCTTTTTTCCCTTAGGAAATGGTTTTTCTACCGACTTCAAAAAGGAGGAGGTACTCAATTCGACTGTATGTTTTTTTTATGTATGTTACCTCATAACTTTTTTCTGGATGAACCGATTTTGATAATTCTTTTTTATTTGAAAGCTGATGCCTCTCATGCGGTTCCATATATCTTTGATCTAGGTCTGATCAATAGTTTTTGAGTTATCCTTAATAATTTATAATGAAGTCGGTTGTACAAAATTTTTAATTTTTAATTATGAATTGTGCATTTGATGTATGCAATAAAAATATATTTGCACACATCGAACGCAAAGTGGAGAGCTTGGATTCTACTGTCGACTTATCAAGGTCATGCGACTCACTCACATTAAATCGAGTTTATTATTTTTATACCGCATTAACACGTTATAAAGAGCACATTAATATGTGGAGGAAGCACTATAATGAATAAGCGTGATGGATTTAATTATAAAAGCTCAACAAAAATTGTATCGTTGAAGTTCGTTTGCGTGGTTCAGATATTTTGTATTTAACAAAATTATTAATTTTTTATCACTAGCTTTGGAATAAAACACAGATGGTTCGTTTTGAAAATCACTTGTGTACTCCGCCTCGTTTTTTATAATAAACGATTACTGCTTAAACTGACAGTTTTACATGTAAGCAAATAATCATGCTGCAGCTCTTGTTGCTACATATACGAGTATAAACCGAAGCGTTGCATCGACATTTTCTGTGAAAAAATGTGGCTGATTCAATTTTTTTTGTAAACTTTCTTTTTAATTATTTTTAGCAATAAAAATGGCAATGAAATTAGTATAGCATACTTAATTTAGAAAATTACAATTAATCAAATCAATAACGAAATATTTAACACCTAACCCAAAAATAAATCAGTGCATTTGAGGTTCCAAGCTACATACCTACTATTACATTACGTGATGCTTGAGACAACTTTCTCGGATCGCATTACTGGGCGTTCAGCACCCTGAGCCTACTTCTAGACCATTACTGAAGACAGATCACCCATTCTTGTTCAACATGCTCCAGCGCAGCGCTCCAAATTACGTCCTTACGTGCAAGATAATTATTTTTAATTTTATTTTAACAAATATGAAAAAAAACAATACAAACAATTTATCTGTTAGAAATTGACCTACAGTGCGGATAAGTTAAACAAAATTTAAAAGAAAGTTACATGGTGACACATTTTTTACATAACAAAAAGACGTATAAGAATACCCATAAATGTTGTTCATTCGCAAACCTTACTTAAATTCACTTTAATGTCTGTTTTAAGGTATTGACAGACGTGTTAAATAGGTCGATATTAGTAAATTGCTTAACTCTACATAGTATAAAACAAAGTCGCTTTCCGCCGTCTGTACGCATAGATCTTTTAAATTACATTAAAAAAAAATTAGATGCAGTTTTCATTAATAGATAGAATGATTCAAGAGGAAGGTTTTTATATATAATACATGCATATTATATATGTATTAGGTAATTCTTCTGTCCGTGTGTATGGGACTGAACTCCTCCTAAACGGTTGGACCGATTTTGATGAAATTTTGTGTATGTAATTAAGTTGATTAGAGAATGGTTTAAATTTACAGTTAGACCCGGTAGGTGGTGTTGTTGTCGAGATCCAGAAATCAACCGTGCGAAGCCGGGCGGATCGCTTTTTAACCTTTGAGAGACGTAGAGAAGAGTCAATTAAATTATTCAAAATTTTATATAGAAATATTATATCAAACAATTTGCATCTACTACAAAGGGATAACAGTTTATACCCAAGCAGAGTTTCATCATATAATTCGTTAGTAATATTATTACGATAGTTAAATGATCTTAGAAATATGTTTTGTACTCTATCAATCCCATTGATATATATATGATAACAGGGACTCCATACAATACTGCAAAAATCTAATATTGACCGAACAAAGGAAAAGTACAAAGTTTTAAGCGTTTTTGTTTTATTAAAGAGTTTGGTAATACTATAAGTTCCAAGCCACGGAATGCATTGCATAACATAAAATCAATGTGTAGATTGAATGACAATTTTGAATCCATTATTACACCCAGATATCTAATACTATCAACGCTTTTAATAGTACTGTCATTCAAGCTATAATCAAATATTATATTGTTGACTCTACGCGTATAAGATGTAATTTGGAATTTATCAATATTGTGACATAGTTGGTTATTAGAACAACAATTACAAAGAGCAGCTATGTCTTTTTGTAGCATTACACAGTCACCAAATGCTTTGAGAACTTTGAATAATTCTGTGTCGTCGGCGTAAAGTGGATACTTATTATTTTTTCGTGCGAGTCCTATAATATCATTAATGTATAAAGAAAACAGCAAAGGGCCTAAGTGTGATCCTTGAGGCATGCCTGAAAGTACGGGTAGAAATTGTTAAGAGTATTCTATATTACACAAACTGCTTAATATCTATTTTTGATATAGGATATTGGATCCACCTAAGAAGGCTGCCGTGCGTGCCAGCCCTTGTAAGCTTCTCAATAAGTAGATCGTGATCATTAATACCGGGTGCTTCGGTGATTATCATACACAGATATTCACCGTCTAAGCGATATTCACCTTAGCGGGTGCTTAGGTGAATATCTGCTCAGTGCTCAGAAATAATCTGTGTAATTTTATCTTTATTTTATTTGGGTTTAGGATAACTAACAATACATACATTACATAATTTAATTCAATAGATATTCTTATTCTGGGATTAAAAACTAAATGTTGTTTTATAGGTATACCGCTTGTCTTGCGGGCTTTCTAATTGAACCTATTAATAAACAATTTATATTCACATATAATTATAAATTAATAAAATTGTAATAAAACTACATATTTTATAACAAAATCAAAAAATTAAAAAATAACCGATTTTTTAAGTCTTTAGTTAAAAAGAGTTAACTATTGACTACTTAAAATTAAAAATGCTACTGCTATTTTTTGGACAGGACAGAGTTATATCACGACACATAAAATCAGTCACACCGATAATGTCACAGGAAGAAACCAGTAAAACAAACCCTATTTCAGGTTTTTTTATAGAATAATGGTGACAAACGAGCACACAGTCCACCTGATGGTAAATGGCCCTGCCATTACATTAGATTTGATAGACCACAAATTCTCGCGAAAAACATCGATTCCTGCCAAGAATGATACGTGAGGCTATTGAAATTAAAAAACATCCTAATTTCAATAGAGAGGGAGGCTGGGTACTACCATCTGCTTGGGATCCTGTAATTAATAAAATTAAAACTACACCCAAGCATACCACTGCAAGACTTCAAGACACAGTAAGTTCATTCTGCGTAGATCGGACCAAAACTAATAATTAAAAAAGCTAAAGGTACTCTGGGTTAACTCTGACATCGGGACGTCAATCACCTCAGTCCCCCGTGACCATGGGTGCTGTAAAGCACCCGATACGTCGGGAATTAATAATAAGTTAATAAACGCGATAGAATCCGTAAAAGTAGTTTTATTCAATAGTTTTCTAAGTTCTTTAGACCGGAACACAGCATTGCACTGTTGCTAAGCGGCAGAAATTGGTAAGAGGGTTGTACCTACCCCGACGGATTCTAGGTAGAAAAAGAAACCTAGTGAAAAGATGAACTATAAGCAACAAAGTAATTTTTTAAATATCCACAATACTTCGTATCATATTTTCTGAAGTAATAACTGCGGAAAGCAAATGATTTAACATTTTCATACTTGTATGGTTTATTCACAGGTTTCATTGCCATTGTACTACAGCAGTGGACATTTACGGACTGATATAGAAGAATAAGAAGAATAAAATCCTTATAGCCGGTTAAATAAAATATATTATTCTTCCTAAAAATATTCATGAATCTAAAATCTATTCTATATTAATCAAAAATCGATAGATTTAATTGACCATAATTATACTAATATTGGGTTCAACGTTCTGAACACCAACACCGCTATCTATATGATATTTACCGTGTTACATAATATAATTTGCCATCAATCGAGCTCCGCGTGGAATAAAACTAAAAACAAGATTAACTGGCCAAGTGCTAGTCGGACTCGCGCACGAAGGTTTCCGTACCAATTCAATTATTTTTATTTTTATTATGTTGTTATAGTGGCAACAGAAATACACATTCTGTGAAAATTTCAACTGTCTACCTATTGCAGATCATGAGATACAGCCCGCTGACAGAAAGACGGACGGACAGCGGAGGCTTAGTAATAGGGGCCCCTTGGTTGCCCTTTGGGTACGGAAACCTAAAAACGGAAACTGATAACTGCTCTGAAATAATTTCATTTCATCAACTTGTCAAGCCCCTTTTTTATAGAATAAGGGTGACAAACGAGCACATTGTCCACCTAATGGTAGTGGTTGCTGTGACCTATAGACTACATCTATCTTCGTTTGCGAATTAAAATGCAGATGTGTTGTCAGCCGTGAGGACTAAGATGGAATGCCTCTTTTCCAGTAAAAAAGGTCTCCGGTTCTCTACACTCACCATACGAAACACAGCAGCATTAAGCTGCTACTTTACGCTGGTATTCTGTGAGAGCGTGGTCCTTCCCCTGTCGAGCCAACCCATTCGTGCTACAACTATACTATTAATATAGCTGCAGCATGGCTCTACCACGTCCGTAAACAAATTATTAAAATTATTATAAATAACTAATATCGATGATTAACTTTTAGTGGTGGTGTAAGAATATCCACTACCCCATTAAATTTCGTGAAATTCGCAAGATGGTACAGAAGAAAAAATTAACAAAGAGATGGGCAGCAGCATCTACCTGATAACAATTAAATATAAAAACTGCGATTAGGCAATCTATAGGAGAGGCCTATGTTCAGCAGTGAACTTTTAGTGGGCTGTAATGAACAGACGAATGGAATGTTGATGATTTATTTTTCATCCTAAATAATTAAAAACCTAGGTCTTGGTAACGTTTGATGAATGTAATTGATCTTATTGTTCGCTTTTAAAAATTAATAGGTTTCACTGTGATATTTAAATTATTCTTAAACTTATTCAAGCAACAAAAATGTAAACATAAACAATATATTATAATTCTTAATGAGCGTACCGCAACTTGTTTCAAGTTTGTAACATAAATTGAGTCCATCACATTAAACTTTTAAAAATACAAACAAAGTATTGTATAAAAATGATAATAAATAAAAAATGAACGCCAACCTTCTCGTTTTCTTTACAATATAATTAAACATTGCTCTTTGCAGATGCATAGGATAAAGTGGAACTAACTTCAGTTAAAGGAATCGATGTTTTAAGCAAGGACGTTGAATTTTGTATGAAATAGCAGATGCACTTGGTGTCGGCGAAGATAGATGATATTTCCTTCCGAACCAACATTTCCTGGCAGCATAAAATATGTAAGAAGTATTTTTATATCAATTTCATACTTGCATTTCGATTTATGGACGTTTCGACATCTTATTTCGAAATATATTGTATATTATGTAAATATACTCGTACATATATTCCGAAATTTACCAAATCTTTTCATTTATTTATTATTAATGCATTTCCAATCACCCAATTACGACTAAGAAAACGCTTCAAGGTAGTCAGAGACATGAAGGATAGCACCAGTAGTCGGATGAAACCCGTGATAAGTTAGCGTAATAAAACTACCTCATTTTTAATGAGGTAGTTTTATTACGCTGCCATAATTTTCATTTTAATTACCCACGACGGAACAGAGCCGTGTAGTGGCGGTTAAGAATATCCACTACCCCGTGTCTTTCCGTGAGTGACGTAAGAGGCGACAATGGGAAACAGGCAGGAGATGGGCAGCAGCATCTTTCTGATAACAGCAATAAAATAAAAAAAACTGCGGTTGCCAACCCGCTCGCCAAGCGTGACAACTATGGCAAATACCTATCTCCCCATGATGAGAGTTACGAAGAGACGGCCCCCAGTCCCCGGTGGCCCCGCTGTTCCTGGCTACGGTGGCAACCATAGGAACAGCGGGATAGGGGGTTCTAAGAATCTCCGGTGGAGGTTCGGTTGCCACCTAAGACGACTTGACCTGGCAACATACAACGCACGCACCCTCAGGACTGACGAGAAGATTTTGGAGCTGGAAGAAGAGATAGACAAGTTACGCTGGCATGTTATAGGATTATCCGAGATCCGAAGAGAGGAGGAAGACAAGGTAATTTTCGAATCCGGCAACTTGTTTTATCACCGGGAGGGCGACCATCTGTCCCAAGGAGGTGTCGGATTTATCGTCCACAAGTCTCTCGTTAACAACGTTGTAAAGATTGAGAGTGTGTCGACGAGGGTTGCGTACCTTATACTCAGAATCACCAAACGGTATTCGCTGAAGGTCATACAGGTTTATGCACCAACCTCGGCACATACCGATGAGGAGGTGGAGGAAATGTATGAGGATATCTCTAAAGCCATGCATTCCTCCAAAACCCACTATACGGTGTTAATGGGAGACAAGAGAGAACGGTGAGCTGAAGGTAGGGAAATTTGGAATAGGGCAACGGAACCAAACGGGCCAGCAGCTGACCAACTTCATGGAGAAAAAGGGACTCTTTATGATGTACTCTTTCTTCCAGAAGCGGCCCCACAGGAAGTGGACCTGGTCGAGCCCCGACGGTTCTACATAAATTGAGATTGACTTCATTATGACGACCAGACGACAACTGTTCAGTGATGTCTCAGTGATCACGAGGGTGAAAACTGGTAGCGATCACCGAATGATTAGAGGCACACTGAACCTAAACGTTAAGTTGGAGAGGTCACGTCTAATGAAGTCAACACTTCATCCCCCTCGTGCTCTAATCCAAAGTCCCGAAACCTTTCAGCTCGAGTTACAAAACCGTTTTCAGTGCCTAGAAGACTGCAATGAAGTGGACGATATAAATGATAAGCTCGTGGAAACTGTCCATGCGGTCGGAGCTAAGTTCTGCAAGAGCCGCCGCAGAAGAACACAAAAACTCTCCGATAACACTCTTAATCTCATGGCTGTTCAACAGATTTGACAGCATACAGGCAACTGAATAGACAGATTTCCACATGCATGCGGCGGGACTTACGCAAGTACAATACAGCTTGTATTGAAGAAGCGATTGAGCGGAACCAAGGCTCCAAAGTCTTAGCCAGAGATCTGTCTGCCAGAAAGAGCCAACTGTCAAAGCTGAAGACCGAGTGTGGCAGCATCGTTTCCGGGACACCTGAGATTTTGAGTGAGATTGAGAGGTTTTATGGGCAGCTGTACACGTCATCGTTGGAGCCACACGCAAGCGTGAGTAACGATCCAAGAGCAAGTCTTATCTGACACTATTCCGATGATATCACAGACGTCAGTCTGAGCGAGATTAGAATGGCTCTCCAGCACCTTAAAAACGGCAATGCCCCAGGCGAGGATGGAACTAAAGCGGAGCTTCTGAAAGTGTCCAACTTCGACCGATAGGTCAATCGACGGATTCAACTCGGCTGGGCAGCGTTCGGGAAATTACGACACATCTTCTCGTCAGGTATACCTCATATCCTAAAAACTAGATTGTACAACCAGTGCGTGTTGCCAGTGATAACTTATGGATCTGAGACGTGGACCTTCACTGCTGGCCGTATGAGGACGCTCAAGGACGCTCAGTGAGCTATGGAAAGGGCTATGCTCGGGTTTCTCTACGTGTTAAACTTAGAAATGAGGATATCCGCAGTAGAACCAGAGTAACCGACATAGCCCAACGGATTAGTAAGCTGAAGTGGCAATGGGCCGGCCATATAGCTCGAAGAACCGACAACCGATGGGGAAAAAAGGTTCTCGAGTGGCAGCCTCGTATGGTAGGCGAAGTGTAGGGCGACTCCCCCACTAGATGGGGTGACGACCTGGTAAGACATGCAGGAAGTCGATGGATGCAGGTGGCTCAGAACCGTGCTTTGTGGCATTCCTTGGGGGAGGCCTATGTTCAGCGGTGGACTTGTGAAGGGCTGTAATGATAATGACGATGATGACGGAACAGAGAAAGTATATGCGTTTAGGGTGAGACGTTGTTTATGTTGTTTGATTGTTTGTTTGCAAACGAATGTTCCCATTTATCTCCCAAACGGTTTGACCGATTAAGATACGGTTTTCTCTAAAGGGTTTTTAAATCATACGCGACGGTTCTTAGATAGGTGTTATGTTGTGAACTCACCAGGAGGTGCTACAATAAACATATTTGTGCAAATGAATGTTACCATTTATTTCCAAAGCGGTTTGACCGATTTAGATACAGTTTTCTGCGAATGATTCACACACTGTGTGGGTGTGTGAATCATTCGCGATAGCTCTTAGATAAGTGTTCTATTGTTAACTCACCAGGAGGTGCTACAATAAACATATTTGTGCAAACGAATGTTCCCATTTATCTCCAAAACGGTTTGACTGATTTAGATGCGCTTGCATATTTGGGTTCTTAGGCTCAATTTATATTGCCGCGGAACGGAATGGAAGACAATTTTTGTAACAAAATTGTACATAGTAAAATGAGTTTTATATTAATTGTGTAACGTGCAAACTAGATATGAGCCAAAAATGAAGTCGTGCGTCTTCCAAGGAATTCTGGCGCATTTTCGAGCATTTCCGTAGCTACTGTCGACGCAGTCTGTGGAATCCGCGGGAAGTGGCGCGAAGGGTGACGTTATCGTATCTTCCATAAATCATGAACAAAAATATTTCTTTTCATTTTTCTGATAATTTTCCTTTTCTCATCATTTTCTTCTTCTGCCTCACAAATAATCAATATGAAAACTATCCAATCAACCATTTCTGTCAAATAAAAGATCTAGACTAAATAACTAAACGTCCTCTATAGCCTCAAGGCGCAGTCGCGGGACTGCTCGATCATTCTCGCGAATTCGCGCGCCTTCTTGCCCGACGAGTCGAAATTGTCGCTTCCGTTTCGCCGTAATGTAAATTGAGCCGAGTACTCACTATGTTAATAGCATAATAACCGATCTATATCAAAGACAGCTTTGTCGCATTTTATCGGCTTCCTTGATTTATTACTTGCGCAACGTGCTTATCAATTGCTCTAACTCTTCCAACGCTATGCTATTATATGGATTTTTGAAAAGTTTTCTTTGATTTAGATCAGTTATTAATACACCAAATAAAGATCTTACTTTATTCAGAGTTACATAAGGTTGCCCTTTGGCGAATGTTTTGGGTCCAAGATATATGAACGCCTTATCGACTGTGGTACCTTGCAATTTGTGCAAATCAGTGGAATCATAACCCTTTCTAATTTGCCAGCACCTTTGTTACCTTGAAATGATACCCTTATTAGAGTTATGCCTAACCAACCATTTTCCTCATGGTAACTTCTGCCAATAAAGTGGTCATCAAATTGGATTAGGACTTTTTTGGGTAGCTCTCCATCTTACAACTGGTCTCTTCTTAACCCTATCCACTGAAAACCCCGAACTACTTCAATGCTGCAATGGAATAATCCTTCGCTGACCTTGATGTTCTTTTTTAACATTACTCATATACCCACACCCAACTTTATGTGCGATACTAAGCCTCCTGTGTTATTTAGTAGTAGATATTTAGTAGTTATTTAGTGTGTTATTATTTCACTGGAATAGCAGCAGGTGGAGGTTTTTGTCCATAGTTGTTGGGTTTCCTAGACTCATCTCGTGCACTTATCGCGTACAATTTCGTTGTTATTTTAGTTAACATTGTCTGATTGTATGCGTTGACAAGTTGTAAGTTGAGATATATCCGAACAGCTTTCTCACCATAAAAGTTTCCCTCTAGAGGAAAACGAGTCCTCTTCGGAAGTAGCTAAGACTGTTCCATGCTCAGTTCTCTCGTGAATTGTTGAGTAGATAGAGTAGATAGATAGATATTTAGACATTAACGTGGGAATTCTATAAAAAAGTATAACATGAAAAGTAATTTTACTTAAAACCCTAGAGGACATAAAAGTTGTAATCAAAAAAGTATTAAATAAAATTTTTGAAAAACCCCCGACTAAAAGGAAGTAAGTCACGACGACAAAAATTAAAAAAAAACGTTTTAAAAGGGTTGATTTGTCGCGAGGCCTGTCATAATAAACAACTAATTATGACTTTCTTAAGTCCTTTCTACCTTTGTGTACCTATTTCATATAATTGCATTATATGTATTATCAACATAACTGGATTTATGACATGATGCTATAAGTTTTCGGCTTTACTATTTTTTTAAGGAACTTGAAAAATTCTTGAGTGTCAAAAACTTATCCAAATGTATGTATAAAATCCTCAGTAAAATTTTATCAAATAATCAAACGAATGTTTGCCATATATTTGTCGTGTACCACAGGATTTACCGTACCATCTCGTGGGTTCAAAACATGATGATTGGCAAAAATAATTATCCTTGTAACAGGAGACAAAAAACCATCTTGTGGATGCATACGAGTATATAAACTATGCATACCGGCAACAGGGTGTAGCGTTAATTGTTTAATTATTACTTAATATTCTGATAAATTCCATTTACTGTTTGAAAAACATATTGTTTTTTGCACAGCGGAAATTTACCGAGGTTAAAATGAAAATACATTTTTTTTGCTTCATTATCCACAACATTTTTATGGTTGCGATTTTAATCTTTTATTACAAGTAAATTTCGTATTTTTATTATGTTTAAAGCTGTTTTAGATAAGCAATAGAGTACCAGAATATTGTAGAATATTGTACAAGGCCAGGTCACGTTTTACTCTTGTACGTTCGGGTTATGAAGGTTGGTATGTATGTTTGTTTTATCTGTTCATTTCTGACCCATTTATTCCCTCTGTAAAATTGGCCGGCAAACAGGATCAGTGTCTAATGTGTACGATATCTAACACTGCGAGCGTGAAGCGTAAACACGCTCACACTCGCCAAGTGTGACGATTAAGACAAATCCTTTCTGAGAGCATTGTCTTTGTTCCACTCACAAACTCTCTCTCCGTACTCCTGAACATTCATACTCTTTCTTTAAAAAGTCATTCTCTGTTACATGTGTACGCTCGTGAAAATCCTTACCTCTGATGAAAGTCGAATGCAATTGCTTTGGTCCTGCATGTCTATATATGTGCTATTTATGTAAATGTATAACATCTTCATAGATGTTATACATATTTATGAATATGGCATGGGCATGGTGGATACCTATGCTCATATCCTAGTTTAGAAAAAGAGTACCTATTAAATTTGGATTCATTCTTCCATTTTGTGGTTTCGTAAGGGACGTCAAAGGGAAACTAAAACAGGAGATGGGCAGCAGCATCTTTTTAATAAATAAAAGAAAATAAGCCGCCTGCCTGGCGTGACAACTATGGCTAAATCCTCCCTATGAAGTAATCTATGATGGAGACCTATGCTCAGAGTGTGATAGGTAGTGATAATGATGATGATGAGCTTCTACAATAACATTTAGCAATAAAAAATATTTGTAATTATGGTACATACACCGTATGGTACATGTACCATATCCTATGGGAAAGACAAGTTTCTGGAGTTGATTGTTGTGGACATAAATATGAACAATGATCGTAAAAAACACCAGAAACAATGTCAAGAATATTTTAAAAACGTCGAAGTCAATAAACCTTTTATATATCTGTTTAACATAGAACAAAGACATGTTTAATATGTAACCTGTAGCTTTGTTAAAACACAATATTGTCATCTTTCGATATAGGTCTATTTCGAAATAAGATATTAGTAATGGTTACCAAAATATAATGAAATCAATATACACGTCAACGCTAATATATTATTCCCATTCATATTTATAGTTTTCACATTTTTAGTCATTAAGCACAGGATTATAAAAATAAGTTTATTACACACACATAAGGTAAAACAACATTTTCAAACACCGCAACAACGGCTCATGTAGTTTTCGCTACAACGAAAGAAAGGGTAACTCGTAAAAGCTTGCCGTCGCTACATCGTTTACGCTCCCACATAAACGAGGGCAATTCAACATGCCGCCACACCTGTGGCTCATCTTGCCAGACTCGGTCAAGGGTATCTTGGAAGTAATTGCCATTTTTAAATCATATAGGAGTTTGTAAGACAGTCCAGGCTGTTACGTCCGTACGACAAGTGCTAGTAACTGGGAACTTTGTTAAACAAACACTTTGTTTGTTTTCAACTCTAATTATACTGTGATGATCCGCCTCTATTTCTAACACTATTCTAACTTACCTTGGATTCTTTTTCTTTCAACAAATTACAGGGCATCTTCCAAAGCTTGACGGCTCCGTGGTGCAGTAGCTTAGCAATAGATTCGAATCCCGCACAGATCAAGTGTTTGTATGGTCTGCAAATAATTGTTCCGGACCTGGATGTTTGTCCTTGCGAAATTCATGTTTGTAAACTGCCTCCACAATACAGGAGTAAATCCTAGTGTGGGGGTAACGTTCAATCGGTGGACTGTTTTTCGGGCTCTATGGAAAGCAGAGGCAAAATTCCTGGACAGGTAATGGTAATACATTTTCCAATCACTACGTGAATTAATTTTGATTATAAAAGGTGAAATGGTTCAGCAGCCTCAAAGGCGTGAGGCATCTAGTATTACCCCTGCCAAGCGTGACAATTATATCCTATCCTTCTTATAATGTGAGAATTCCACGCACAACGATAAACATTTTTGGATATTACAAAAAAGATTTAAATTACTGAATACATAAATATTGAAGTACTCTTTTTAGTGTGTATTATAAAACAGATGAATAAAACTTAAGCATCTTAATGCTGCTGTGTTTCCTATGAGTAGTAGAGTGCAGATGCAGATGCGGTACCTCAGGGGTGGTACCGCTGGGCACCCACTATAGCGGCGATAAGACCCTCTTTGAGGAGTGGCTTGAGAGACGCCACGGTGTCCTCACCTTCCGCCTGACGCAGGTCCTCACCGGACACGGTGTGTTCGTTAATGAACAATATTTTATATTCGTGAAAATCATGCTTGGTATTTTATGCGAGATGTAACCACATATTACAGAGTAGTTGAAGACTATGGGAAATGTAAGAAATATCTTACCGCCTCCGATGGGTCGCCATAATATATTCATCTTGTAGGTAAGAGCATTAAAAGTCTAGCCTAGCCTACATACAGTACACCACTGCAACACCTGGGCGCGGGCCTGCTCTCTTTTCTGAAAGGGTTAGGTAGCAATTTAATTTTTATATTTTATAAACGTAACCTCCACACTAGAATTTTCCCCTGTATCGTGGGGGCAGTTTACATACATAAATTTCACAAGGACAAACATCCAAACCGGACACAATGATTTGTAGGTCATACAAATACTTGTTCCGTGCGGGATTCAACCCGCGGTACTTAGCGCTGCAACTCATTGCTACGCCACAGCGCCACGGAACCGTCAACCAATTAGCACGCCGCGCTGCTCCAGTGCGTGTTGGCGGACTTTAACACGTCTTCTTATTATTTTCATACCTCAGACGTGCATGTGTTATGTTATTGTCGCGATATTTTTCTTTCCCGCCGAGCACATACGTTGAGAACGTAGGTAACCTTGAATGAAGCAGATTGAAACAAGTCAGACCAAGGACGGTAGACAGAGTCAAATATTTGACACTCCTCGTAATGCCTCTTCCCACCAGAATAGAAGAGGCCAGCTGTGCACATTTAGAGGCTAATAAAGAAAAATAATTCAGAGGCATATTTCTCCATAACTAACGCTGAAATTGCTATTAGTAAGTCTAATGCAATACATTTATAAAGTTAATATAAAAAAGTTTTTGTAACTATTTTTTTGTAACACCAATCGCAAGCGTACGTTTATATCCCTTATAAATTTAAAGTCATGTACTTACGTCAATTTAAAATTCCAATAGTTATTGAAATTATATTTAAAATTATGACCTAATGGTTCGGCAGAAAAAACTCATTAGAATATAAATAAGGATGTTTTATTTAATACTAGCAATCCGCCCCGGCTTCGCACGAGTGATTTCTGTATTTCGACAACAGCGCCACCTACCGGGTCCAATTGTAAATCTAAATCATCCAGGGACCCACTTAAACGCACAGAAAAAAAATCATCAAAATCGTTTGAACCGTTTTCAAGTTTTAGCGAGAGTAACGGACAGCCATTGGCTTTTATTTAGAGACTAGTGACCCGCCCAGGTTTAGCCTGGGAATATGGAGCAACACAGGCCACCGGTGGACCGGAAGGGAGTAGCCATAGCGTTTTTTCTCAATACAGAACGGTATGTTAGTTTTGCGGGGAGAAATCTGCGCACACAACAACAATCGTCTGTCACTACGAAACTCACACATAACACATATTTGTTACAGGCAAACATACTCGTCAACAATTTCGAGCTTAGTGCTCCCAACAACTACCGGCAAACTTCTGTTACACATGATCTTTGTTCCATGTTCATCTTAGGAGCTATCCCTTGGGAGGCACTATTAAGGCCATTGAGCACAGTGCTTAGGTTGATTATTAATTTAAAACGTCTACTAATGCAGCGGCAAAGAGTTTCGGGGATATAACGTCACCCTGTTTTACACCTCTCTGCAGTTGAATAGGTTTCATGCTCTGGTTCTGTACTCGGATAGTCATCGTAGCCCTACTGTACAAACACTACAACACTTCGATATACCGACAGTCAACTTGGCAGCGCTGAAGAGACTGCAGCACCATCCAAATTTACCTCATTGAATCAAAGGCTTTCTTATAGTCCACATACGCAAGGCAAAGTGGCAGACTGTACTCCTCGGTCTTCTGTACGTTGGTACTTATGGTGCTAAAGCCTTTTCAGAAACCGGCTTGTTCGTGAGACTGGAAGTTGTCGAGTCTGCATGCGAGACGATTCGTAATTACTCTGGAAAACATCACGTAGACGCGGTTCAGAAGGAAAATAGGTCTGTAGTTCTTCAAGAGAGCGTTGTCGCCTTTCCACCGCACTTTTGCTCCACGCCTCCGGAGTAGTGCCACATGGAGCAGCTAAAAGTTAAAAAGCAGTAAATAGCAATAATTTAATTAATAGTTTCTTATATTTTATGAAAGGTATACTAGGTAATATACATGTGAGTCTATATGTTTATAAGAAGATAAGGCCATCTATCTATATTGTAAATATCATCATAAATATCATCTATATTGTAAATTTGACGTTGCGAATCTCTTTTTGCAGCAAAAATCTGAACAATTCGGCATTTTTGTAGGACGTCGATTCAGCCGCGCAACTAGATTTAGTCTAGTGAGAGTGCGGCTGCAACTAGTTTTTATTGTACGCATAGGACCGCGTGGACTTATACTTAGATAGAGGGGAACGCCTGCATATGGCTACTCCCCTCTGACCTGCCGGTGGGCCGTGTGGCTCTATGCCTATTTATATCTATACATATTATTTTATAAATTTTTCGTTTTTTGAAGAAAAATCTGCAAGTTTTTCGGACAATCAGTTCAAAAACAAACAATCGGTTCAGCCATTAAAAGATTAGTCCGTACAGACAGACAGACAAAATTTTTGAAAATGGTTATCCATGTCGTAATGGCACGCAAATAAATAAATAAGGAATAAAATTGAAGTGTCTGTATGTATTTCGATATTACGAGTACATACAGACTCTTCAATTTTATTTATATGTATAGATCCAATATTTCAAGGTAATGTGAAGTCCATCGAAACATCGATTAGTCGCTCCATAACCATCTTAGAAATAAGAGGACGCTTGTGTCCAGTCGTGGGACGTAATTATAGGCTGCTACTTTAACTTTAATTAGGTAATGATGTCAAGTCGATGTTTGGTTGGGATAGCTCTACTATTACAGCACTATTTGAACCTATGCTTATTGTGTTTAGGTACTTATTTTCATGATATATTTTATGTTACTTTTTTTTTTCAAATTAAAATTTGAAAAAATTTGTAATGGGACAGAGTTGATCTTAGAGAAACTAATTACGTTCTCTGCATTAAACGCTTAGGTATACAAATATTATACAACTACATTAAAATTTACTTTAAAACCTATTAATTTACTTAAAAGCTATAAATAATTATCATCATCATCATTATTATTGCCCTTCATGATTACATAGCTAAACGTAATACCTTACACATAGTTTTCGACAGTTATTTATTGTATTAATTATTTTCTACATCAAATAATCTTGAAAAACCGTCGTCAAGTTATTAAAATTATTTTAGATTTGTATTGTTATACCTGTATGTAAAAAAGATGTTTTAAACTTGTTCTATCCATTTCTTCCATTCGCTAGATACAGAGTTCATTACCACAGCTTTTTCTGTGCTTAAGACAGCATAAAGAAAAAAAAGTTAAAGTTGTAACCACTTTACAATATGTACAAAAAATACTGAACGCCTTGTTGTTTGACGCTACTAGGGTTCAGTATATCGATAAAAAAGCTAAAATATAATCATTTATAAAATTCATCTTATTTTTCGAATGTTTAAAATAAATTACTAATCAATAAATATTTAACTCGCCACAGATTGTAAGCGTTTAATGTTTGTATTGAGAGGTATAAAAACGAACCTGTAGCTTTTTAGTTTGTAATATGTTCCAGGCTTTGACTGCGAAATCGTGTGATACCATGGACAACCATCAATAGAACATTTGCTACTCCTACATATTCGCCACAATTCACAGGCTAATTGGAAAGTACTCTAACACTCTTTGCTAATCAATGTATTTTAAAGGTCTAGTATGGCATACACTGGCCATAGATAAAATAGGATAGATAGACAGAAATGGTTATCCGACATCTTTTCGCCCTTAGTAGCCTACATCTATCCTCGATTAAGAATCAGAATATAGATGCGTTGTCACTACTGAAGACTAACATAGAATGCCTAGTAACCATTAAAAGAGTCTCCGGTTCTACGTATATACACCCACTATACGAAACACCGTCGCTGCTATTTTACGCTGAGAGATTCTGTAAGAGTATGGTCCTTTCCCCGGCCAAGCCAAATAAAATAGCAGAACAGAAAAAAATAGCTGCAGCTTAGGTTTACCAGTTTAACGTGGCAAATTTTATTTTTGTGCTTTGTACCACAAAAAGAAAAAAAATGCCTTTAAAGGATCACGTTGTTGTCCTCTGTCAGTCCGTCCGCATGTTCGTACTTATGTCTGTCTGTCCGAACGTCTGGTCCTCTATCAAGAATCTTTTTTTAAGGAACAAGTAGAGGTATCATTTTGAAATTAATATCAAATATTGAGGTCTATGATCCCATGGAGGTGTTAAAAAAGCAAACTTCACCTTCGTGCCCAGCGGTTGCGGTGGCGTGGTGAAAGTAAGTACTGTTTCAATGTTTACTTATTTATTGTGAAAAAAAATATAATATTAATTTTGTTACTTTGCGGCATTCGAGTATAGGTATCAAAAACAGGCAAAATTGTCGGGACTCCCGATTTCTGTATTGGATGAAATATCTACATCTGTCTTAATACATAATAAAGTTTATTCGGAACTCTCAAGGCGCGTGTTCCTAATCGCAATGATCCGCTTTTCTTTATATTGGAAAACACACCCTTAAACTTAATAAATTACAATTTTGTTAGACCAATCTTTTCATTATAATATTATCTTCATATTAATAATAAAATACTTTTCCTGAGATTCGCGTAAAAAATAAATAAATAAAAATGACCTTCATGTGCGCGCACGTGCAGATCCTAACTAATTAATTTTAATCATCTTTATTATAATGTATTTCCGCAAAGTAACGACTGATTCTATTAACTAACCTAAAACTTATTTGACATTTTTTACCTAATAGAAAATATGTATGTGAAGTATTACCTCAAACCCCAAGAACCTATTCAATTGTTATCTAGTTTCCACTCATGACTCCTCACATTTACATTTTCAATTATAAGCTTTTAAATACGTAAGGTATTTGCTTCTATTTTGCTAGTACTTTAATCCTAGTTAAAAAAAAACTATCGCGGGATGGCGGAACTTATACTTGCAACATATAGCCTAAAGAAACTAATTTCATATTCGTCTTTTTAATTATACTGTTTAGAATCTGGTTTCTTTAAATAAAAAAGATTTTGCCGCGTTTTTATCTCACGTGTAAATAAGTATATAATCGGCAGATCTTGCGCAAACAACTTCAGTATTCGTTTATCCTTAGTAACATAAACATATATTGTTGGAAAAACAAAATAATAAATACAATCGATAAGTGTTAAAAATGCATTACCTGAGCCTTTTTTTCTTAACTTATTTATTGTCGGAGTCTAGTGGAGCACTTGGTAAGTCTCTTTGTCACATTAATAATACATAACGGTGATGACGGCAATGCTGGCAAAGTAGAGTCCCGGGTTCGATTTCAAATTATTTCTACATTTGAAAATAGAAGTTTTTGGGTTCAAATTTGTCAATATACTTGTATCTTAGACAGTGCATCCAACAGAATACTTTATCGCTTTTAAACGTTTCATCGGACACCTGATTGTAATACTCATTTTTTTTTAATTTAAAGTAATTTAAAGTAATCGTCGCAGCCGTATCCCGTGTAGTGGCGGTGTAAGAATATCCACTACGCCATACCATCCCATGGGTGTCGTAAGAGGCGACAGAGGGAAACATACCAGATGGGCAGCAGCGTCTTCCTAATAACGACAAAAAAATCTAAAACGGCGGTTGCCAACACGCTTTCCAAGCGTGGCAACTATGGCAAATATCCCTCCTATGAAGCAATCTATGGAGAGGCCTATGTTCAGCAGTGGACTTTAAAAGGCTGTATCATAACAGTCGTAGCCGAAATCGCAAACACGCCTAGTGTTGAATAAAAAAATTAAGTGTGCAACACACAATTGGAACCGGTAGGTAGGCCCTGTTGTCGAGATCCAGAAATCACCCGTGCGAAGCCGGGGCGGATCGCTAGTCTAATATAAAAGTGACTAATGTCACTTGTCACAATTTTTAATTAATAATAATTGTTTTACATATAAATAAATAGTCCGCCATCTTGGGTGGTCCGCCATATTAGATTTAAAATGTCATCATTTAGCTAACCATGCATTGTCATCCAAACTAAATATGTATGCAAAATTTCAGCTTAATCGGTTGAGGATAACTGCTTTAAAATTCAGTGCAAGATTTGACCCTGACAAACATTCAAACATTGAAAGTTGAATAAAACTTTTTAAAATACGGACTATAATAAAATATACAGTACCTATACGCAAATTTAATTACTTAATCGAAATAAATGTATCAACAGTATTTGCCATCTTACTCCAGTGTGTACCTAGTACACATTTTTAAGCAATACTGACTAAATCTATTAAAAGTGACTAATCTGTTTTATGTTTATTTGCAGCTCCTTTTATTAAACCTTGCAAAAGTGATGACACTGAATGCCTTATATCCAGTACCCAAATTGCAATTCCCTACTTAGGGAAAGGTATTCCTGAGCTGGGTGTTCCTCCTGGCGACTCACTAACTTTTAAGGAAATTAACGCTGATCAGGGTGAATTAAAACTTGCTTTCAGAGACATGAAATTAGTTGGCACTAGTAAGTGCCAGGCTATAAATGTTAAGTAAGTTACTTTAATATTAATAATTTTCCGAAAATTGCTAAACAATTAACAAAATATAGTAAAAATTTCCCTATGCAAATTATTTTCGACTGTCAATTTCTTTAGATAACATTTAAAAACTTTTTTAATAAAATAATTTTGCTTATTTGTCTGCGTTCTTTACTAATCTATAAATATATTTTATATATCTATAATTCAGTAATATTGCTGGGTCCTTTTTAACAGAAAAGAAAACTATATGTTAGATACACCTCAAGAGTTATTACAATATCGTAACTTATTAATTTATATTTATTTTTCTAGGAGAGACATCGAAAAATCGACTATTTCAATTGAGATTGACTGTCCCTTATTAGTCACTGGTCTTTATAAGTTAGATGGAAAACTTCTTTTCATCCCAGCTCAAGGAGATGGTGATTTTGAAATTAAGACAGGTATATTGAAAATATTTTACATAAAAATCCGATATAACACCAAATTAAAAAAAAAGCAATTAAATAAGGTTTTAAAATTTATTTTAAAAATGTATCTTTAGTAATGGTAAAATAAAAGTATTGCTCTTACTAACTGAATAACAAAATTCGCTCATGATGAAATTAAAAAAGAATACTAATACGAGTACCTTTATTAATGAATAAAATTGCTATATCGTGTAAGAATATCCATATACAGAGTGAAATGAAACAGGAGATAGGCAACAGCTTTTTTTTTCATAGAATAAGGGCGACAAACGAGCACGCCGTCCACTTGATGGTAAGTGGATGCTGTAGCTTATAGCCAATTAATAATCATAATGCAGATGCGTTGTCACCCCTGAGGACTATCGTTGCGTCGAATGCCTCGTTTCCAGTAAAAAGGGTCTTCGGTTCTCTACACTCACCATACGAAACACAGCAGCACTAAGCTGCTATTTTACGCTGGTATTCTGTGAGAGCAATCTAACGGGGAAAGTAATCTAAAGGGGAGGCCTATGTTCACCAACGTGATGATGATGATGATGATGATAAAATTGCTATATTTATATAGCAATTATATATACTTATATTTTGTAGTTATTATAATATTGTTTTGCATAGAATATTTTAATTCTAATGTCTATGGAACAAACACTTTTTGTGAATTTTTATTTTATTTTGCTTATTTCATTAACTCATTATTTAACCGTGTAGTGCCGTTGTAATATGACCACTATACACTACCCCATATCGTCCTGTGGATGTCGTAAGAAGCGACAGAGGGAAACAAACTAGGAGATGGGCAGCAGCGCCTACCTAATAACAACTAAAAAGTAAAAAAACTATGGTTGTCAACCAGCCTACCAAGTGTAGCAACTATGGCAAATATCCCCTGTAAGAGGCAATCTATGGGAGGCTTATGGTCAGCAGTGGACTTTAATAGGTTGTAATGATGATGATGATGATGATGATTTGTTCATCACAAATTTAATCGTTGCTTGTGCTTTTTTCCAAAAGTATGTCACAGAATTTCTTTCTAAACACTTTTGTCAACAAATTAATTACTTTTTTAAAAACTTTTATTTTTAACCTAATTTTACAGATAAAGCTAAGATCTTTGTCACGTTTAAATATAAGACAATCAATGGAAATGACGGTCAAAAACATTGGAAAATCACCGGCTATGACTATTCCTATGATCTTGTCGAGAGAGTTTATATCAAGCTTGAAAATCTCTTCAATGGAGACGAAACAAGAGGTAAACATAATATGTTTGTCATTAATTTTATCGCCATTTCTATTTACTTACAACAAAGTTATTATATTGGATTTAGCAAGAAACAATAGGATAATACTATATAACGTAATTGGATCACAGGTAGAGTCACCTCAATGTATGTTTGTCACAGGTTTTTTTGAATTCTCAGAGACTATTGGACTTACTTAGATGATTGAAATTTGGCATAGATATAATATCCTAGAGGAACACGTGATTATGTGGGTATTTTAGAGTTGCATTAATATTATACATCTAGCAACTCTTACCACTTTTTATATCGGGCATGTCTGAGTAGACTTTTTTTATAAAAGTAGTTCTATTCACGGTGAACGTGAGAAGAACAACATTTATGAACGGGAGTAAAAATATATTCGCCTTGTAGTGGCGGCACTAGAGAATCCACTGAAACAGGAAATGGGCAGCAGGGCTCTTCCTGATAACAGCTCAAAATAATAAAAACCTTTTTTTTCATGGGGAAATGCCTACGCATACCCATCTCGCGGGGGCAAGGATAGGTTATGTCGGACTTGCACCGACTAAAACCCTATGGTGTTCCACCTTCGCCGCATATTGGCAGGGCCACGCGAACTTTTTCGCACACATCCGCGGCGCCACCAGCGCAGCCCGCCCCACGGTAGCCCCTCCTCTGGGACGTCTTCTCTTCCCCCCTTCCTTCTCAGGTAAGGCGCACCAGGAACACAAGGCGCGCCTTCCTCCACGGCCTCTTACTGCAACTGCGAAACGGACTTCTCCGAGTCCGATATGCGGAGGCCATGGGGCCTGGAAAAACGAGTACTCGGAAGCACTAGCTTTCCCGACCCCAGCGGCGGATCTGGTCTATGACTCCGCCGCCAACCAAGATTCGGCTGCGGAGGGTAGGGAGAGCGGAGGCTCGCAGTACCGACACTCCTCTCCCCGCAGCCCCACCCCCACCGCATTAACGGTGCGGCCCCGTCAGAGTTGCGGAGGATAGGGCTAGTGGCGCATCGCCATATCAACACTCCTCTTATAATAAAAACCTGGAGTTGCAAACCCGCCTGCCAAGCGATGCAATTATGGCAAATATTCAGCCTATTTGTCAATATATGGGGGAGGCCTATCTTTATCAGTGGACTTTTGGTAGGCAGTAATTATGACGATGATGCGTTCTACTTATCTCCGCTTCACTTAATATTAACGGTAGAATGAAATCAAAAATGAAACATCTCCTAAAATATGAATTAAATAAAAACTCTATAATAAAAAATAAAAAAGTAGCAGTCTACATATGTACATCCCACAACTGGGCACAGGTCGCAGATAGTTTTGGGATTAACTTCTGCGGGTTTCCTCGCGATATTTTTATTCACAGCTAAACCAGTTCTAGAAATTTTGAACAACAGCTGGAAGGATTTAATTACTGAGATTGGAGGACCTATCATCAAGGAATTGGTAGCTAAAGCTGTAGAGTCAATAAAGAAGTTTTTGATAGTTGTACCAACTTCTGAACTCGAATTATCATAAGTAATACGCAAAAGCACAATAGAACGCCCGTTACGAGTACCTATCAGTTTTAAGGACTTATGTTTAAGATATTTATATAAACAGCAAAATAATGAACATAAAGTAAGGTGGAGTGGTTATCAAAAATAACTTTAGTAGATACTAGTTGCTTGGTAACGTTACACTTTAAGAAGTGTAATGAGGTTTATGTAACTTGTGTGTAGTTTCCTTAAAATGAATACTACATATTAAGAAAACTTAATAAAAGTTACATAATTATGATTAAAATATATTATTTTACGGAAAAAATCACAAATTGCATTTTGAAGAAATCTCAATAAAATTTTATAAGTTATTTTTGTCATTTCATTTTTGTTACTTTATTAACTAAGAAAATTTACGAGAGGAAGTTTATTAAATGCTGTGAAAATGTGCAATAAATAGTACGTTTTATATTTTAAAATAAATCTCTACTACTAGATTTTTAGTGAACAGTTATGAAACATATCAGATAATAGAATAGAATAATTTTTATTCAATATTGATTACAAGTAATTCTTATTGAAAGTCATTTTTTACTTTACCACTGGTTCGAAAAAAATCCTCTGTCCTGGGAAGAACCAGCAAGAAATCCAGCGAGACATTTTTTTTAAATAAATTTTTACAATATAAATGACGAAATTTGGGCGATGCTTCAATCCCTTCAGGGGTGCTAAGTTGAGTGTTGATATATCAAAGTGCTGAAATGCTATACAGTAGGGCTACGATGTCTATCCGAGTACAGAGCCAGAGTGCGAAACCCATCCAACTGCAAAGAGGTGTAAGACGAAGAAAATGACGCTATAAAATCGTATACCCGAAATTCGGAGCGGATACGGAACGTATTATAAACGTCAATGGCTCAATGATCTCAATAGGGTCTTCCAACGAATACAACTCCCTCTGCCTGTGCTAATTCGTCGAAATCGACTACCGATGGACAGACAATGGACTCCACGCGCGATAGTGCATGAGCAGTCGTATTTTCACTACCTTTAACGTACTGAATATCGTTTGTAAATTCTGAAATATATAATAACTGACGGGCTCTACTGGGTATTTCATTTTGACTACTAAGTTTCGTAAATGGAAATGTAAGGGGCTTATTATCTGTACAGATAGTGAGCTGTCGTCCTTCAATCATACTCCTAAAATGTACAATAGCTAAATATATCGCCGTTAACTCTTTGTCATAAGTACAATATATCTGTTGTGTATCCGACAATCGCTTAGAAAAATATCCTAGCGGTTTCCACTCGCCATTAAGTTTCTGCTGTAAAGCTGCACCTACACACGTATCCGATGCGTCTGTCATAAGCAATAACGGAGTGTTCACACTGGGGTGAGACAATGTAGTGGCGTTCTGTGAGCTGTTTTTACATTACTCAAAAGCTAAAATACTGCTATCATTCCACACAATTTTAGTTTCATCTCTCTTTTTTGCGTTATATAAACACATATATACATATAAGTGTGACCTATAAAAATTTATCAATCCGAGAAAACAACGGAGTTGTTTTTCCGTAACTAGTCTTGGATAGTCTGCAATCGCCTTAACTTTTTCTGGCGTAGGGCTAAAACCTTTTTTTGTTACCTCGTAACCTAAAATTCTATTCTAGAATGCACATATACTTAAATTGATCGTTATGCCTACTTCACTAAAACCTTCAAAAAGTATTCTAAGGTGTTTTCTATGAATTTTCTCATTTGGCGATGCAATTGCGATGTCGTCGATATAACAAAACAGTGCTGACTCACCTTCGTTTTCTGCATCTTCTATTAGTTCTATTTCCTTCAGTACATATTGGTCCATAAATCTCTGGAATGTCTGCGCAGCGTTCCTTAAACCGAACATCATGCGCGGAAAAACGGTGTAGTAATGGTAGTCTTTTCGATGTCTTCGTCTATAACCGCTATGTTATGGTAGGCCCTATTTAAATCTAAACGTGTAAACAATGTTTTATCTTTTAAAATATACGTAAAACTACTTAACCTTGGAATTGGGTAACGATCTGGTTTCATTATCGCATTTAATGCTCCGTAGTCTCCACACGGGCGTAATGCGCCGTCCTTCTTTGTACGACACCTTGCGATTTACGACAAATACCTAACTCATTCATTAACTAGAATTAATTTTTTACCTTATTATACCGATCCGGTGGTAACGGCCTTGGTCGCGCGTATGCCAGGGAACTATTTGTATTTATATAGTGCACAACTGAATGACAAGGCGCCTCTATGAAACAAATTGGTCTAGTTATTTCTGAAAATTCCTCTAATATTTCACGATACGGGATCATTTTCAATACTTTTAATAGTTGACGTGTCATACTGCACGATGGAGCCATTAGAGCGTAAATTCGTTAAACTGTCTATAAGTTTCTTATTATATAAGTCTACAACTAATTTATGTGTCTCAATAAAGTCTGCTCCTAATATTACTAGCTGGACGTCGCAAATAATAAACGTCCACCTAAAAACTCTACGTGATCCTAAATTAAGCTCTAATGTCTTTACACCATAGGTTTTAATTTTACTGTTATTGGCAGCATATAACTTATAATTACTTTGTACACACTCACTTTTGCTTACACTACGTACTGGTAGCATAGAGACATTCGCGCCGGTGTCTACTAGGAAACGAATCTTAGACTTTCTATCTGTTATACTAAATCGAAGGTTACCTGCTGCTGTGATACAGTCGCCCACCGTGCTCGACTGCAACGCATTCAGTTTTCCGACGGTGATGCTTTCGATGTTTTCCAGTTGCACGGTTTTCCACATATCCTCGCTAGCTTTCTATACCCGAAATGATACTTGCACAACCAATTCGGGCTATCTGGGGTGCGACTTGGTCCTCTAGATCTTGACCTTGATCTACTTCTATTCCACCGCGATCTACCTTCTCTTATCTTATTTACCTCTTGTTTTATTTCCTTTAGCCCTGTTTCCAACTTGGCCATCATGGTTGATAATTCTGTCACTGGTATGTCTTCTGGTGTCGCCGCTGAAACTGCAGCTACGTTGTCAGCATTTAGATTCTCTGCAATCTTATCTACCATCATCGCGAGGATGTCCAGTTTCGTAACCTGACATACCGATAGTACTGCTTTCACTGAGCCTGGGAGTCTCGATATCCATAATCGTCTTAGGGCGTTGTCAGATACTTCTGTGTTCCGAGTTCGTTCTGACATTCGTCGTAATAACTGTGACGGGCGCTGTGATCCTAAATCCATTTCACTAACCACCAACTTCTGAAACTGCCATTCATCTTCAAAAGCTGTTAACAGTCGCTGTTTCAACGCTATGCACGCTCTCTCTGCTTGCGGTGTCAATATAAGGTCGTGTGCTTGCTGTAGAGCATTCTTGGTCAACTTTACTACTACCATCTGGAAATTCGCTAGGTCACTTTTTTTCTGAGGCTCCATGACTGCCTCGAACTGCGCAAACCACATACGCGGTATCTCCGCCCAAAACTCTAGAATTCTCGCCGAAACGCTTATGGAAGCCAACTTCGCAGTCGCTTGCGTTGGATTCATCGTTTTGGTTTTCCTTGAAAGTAACCCACCGAGTCAGTTCGTTGTCCTCAATCGGCGGGGAATCGTCCCTCGTCCAAAGTCAAATCACTGCACTACTTTCTATTGCACACCGTAACTAAATTCCGGGGACACCAATGTAAAGTCAATGAAATGTATAATAAAGTTCTGTTTACCACGTGTTCACTAAGTTACGGTGGGGAGGGTTAATAATTTGGAGAGTAATGAAACTTAGAGTCTGGTCAAACAAAAGGTCTATTCACTTTCACGGTAATGTTCCTTACGCTAAAAAGTTATTACACGTTATTTCAGTTAGGAGGTTTAGGGACGACTGGCGTGACTATGGGCGATCAGTGTGGGTGACATACAAAAATGTACTGTCAGCAAAATGCGTTAGAATGTTGCACCTACAGGTCTTAAGACAAACATGGACAAAACAAAGTAATATATGTTTACCTCGGACAAATAGTCGGACTAGGTAAGTCCAACTTCGACCGAGAAGTCGGTAGATATATAAACAAGATTACAATAGAAAAAACTGCGGCTACCAACCCGCTCGCCAAGCGTGGCAACTATGGCAAATATCCCCCCATGTAATGAAAGTTACGAAGAGACGGCCCCCAGTCCCCGGCGAATAGCGATTCCTGTCTACGGTGGCGACCATGGTAACGGTGGGGCAGGGGGTGCTAAGATATCTCCGGTGGAGGTTCAGTTGCCACCTAAGACGACTCGACCTGGCAACATACTACGCACGCACCCTGAGGACTGACGAGAAGGTCCTAGAGCTGGAAGAAGAGATAGGCAAGTTACGCTGGCATATTATAGGATTATCCGTAGTCCGAAGACAGGGGGAGGACACGGTAATCCTGGAATCCGGCAACTTGTTCTATCACCGGGAGGGCGACCATCTGTCGCAAGGAGGTGTCAAATTTATCGTCCACAAGTCTCTCGTTAACAACGTTGTAAGATTGTGAGTGTGTCGACGAGGGTTGCGTACCTTATACTAAGAATCACCAAACTGAAGGTCATACAGGTTTACGCACCAACCTCGGCAAATCGCGATGAGGAGGCGGAGGAAATGCATGAGGATAACACTAAAGCCATGCATTCCTCCAAAACCCACTATACGGTGTTAATGGGAGACTTCAACGCAAAACTAGGCACAAGAGAGAACGGTGAGCTGAAGGTAGGGAAATTCGGGATAGGGCAACGGAACCAAACGGGCCAGCAGTTGGCCGACTTCATGGAGAAAGAGGGACTCTTTATGATGAACTCTTTCTTCCAGAAGCGGCCCCACAGGAAGTGGACCTGGTCGAGCCCCGACGGTTCTATAAAAAATGAGATTGACTTCATTATGACGACCAGACGACAACTGTTCAGTGATGTTTCAGTGGTCGCGAGGGTGAAAACTGCTAGCGATCACCGAATGATTAGAGGCACACTGAACCTAAACGTTAAGTTGGAGAGGTCTCGTCTAATGAAGTCAAAGCCCCACCCCCTCGTGCTCTAATCCAAGGTCCCGAAACCTTTCAGCTCGAGTTACAAAACCGTTTTTAGTGTCAAGAAGACTGCAATGTAGTGGACGATATGAATATTACGCTCGTGTACTTTCACATGTAAAAGCCATTCTTCAGATCAAGGGACGTGAACATTTTGGCCTCCTTTAACTTGTCTATCTGGTCTTCTATTATAGGAAGGAAATCTTTCTTTAGTTACCTTTTATTTAATCGTCGATAATCTATACACATTCTACGTGACCCATCTTTTTTATCAGCCAGAACTACAGGACAGGCGAAATCAGATTTGCTAGGTTTGATTATTCCTTTGTCTAACCATTCTTTTACTTGCATATTCACGGCATTCATTTCTAAGGGTGACAAACGTCAGGATTCTGAAAACTGGTTCTTCATCGGTAAGTATTATTTTCAATTCAACGTTACTTTCTTTCTTCTTTTCATTAGATCTATACTCTTCACATCTTACGAATCTTTTCCGCGTATTTAGAATCTCCTATATCATATTCTTGTTCATTATCCTTTTCCTCCATTAGAAGTGTAAGATGCATAATCTTTTGTATAAAGACACCTTCAGGAGTGAAACACACTTCGAAATCTTTAAGGATAGGATTTCCAATCAGTAAAGTTACCGGTATCTCGTTGTCTTTTACAACATGAAACTTGACATCTGTGTAGTAATTGTCAATTTGAACATTGGCTGTAAACATTCCTTCAGTAAGAATTTGTTTTTCGGCTATTCCTGTTATACACGTTGATTCTGTTTTATAATCTTTAATTCCCTCTTTAACCTTCTCGAATTCTGATTTTGTTATGAGGTTAATATCACTTCCAGTATCTATTAAGGTAACAAATTCTTTACCATTAATCTTTATCTTTTTGTAGGGTACTTTCTCTTCTTCACTTTTATTTCTAATTTTCAGCGTCTTCTTAGGTTTGCTTGTACATTCAGTTGATTTGTGACCAAATTCATTGCATTTAAAGCATTTGACTCCCTTTGGACAGGTGGGCGATTGATGATCCAGTTCGCCACAGTTGTAACATCTTTTTACATGAGTCATCTTACGGGTTGAATGATGCCCATGTGATTGGCCAGACTGTGCCGATTTGTTAGGCACCTTCGTTCTAAAAGCACTGTAGATTTCCAACTTCCTGCGAAAATCCTTTATGTCTGTAGCGCCATATAAAATAACTTTATTGGTCTCTAGATCACGAATACCATCAATGACATACTCAATCAGCGCAGCGTCTTCAACCTTGCCATGAAGTGCTAATTCTTTCATAGACAGGAAATATTGTTGGTAAGTTTCATCGTTCTTCATCTTACGCGATGCAAGTTTCTTATGTATGATTGCGCTATTAATCTTGGGGCCAAATTCTTCCTTAAGTGACTTTTCAAACTCGCGTAGTCTTTTACTCTTCCAAAGATCGTAAAATAGCTTGGCAGTACCGTCTAAAAGTCTCTTTGCATAGACCAGCTTCTCGACTTTAGTCCACTTCATAATTTCAGCAGTATCTTCAAATTCGCCAATAAATGTCTCAATAGGATAGGTGTCATCTCCGGTAAAAATGTTCATTGACTTCACCAAGTCTTTAAATGAAATCTGTATATCTAACTCCTGCTCTTCATCTTCACTTTCTTTTACATCTTTCTTCGGCGGCATTGTGGTTGTCAAACTAGTATTAGTCTTTCTTTTTCTAGTCGTGCAAAATGATAGCTTATTTGAACTCATTAAGTCTTCAGTCCTTAAAATAAATTTTCATATCCAAATTCCAAAACGGCACTTTCTGTTGAATGACTTGTAATAAATCTTCGAATCTTTAGTCTTCGTCTCGCCTCAAATTTTGGCTATCCCGGACGAGCCCCCAAAGTTGTGGTGATATTTCAAGAATTTGAGACGAAACACTCACTTTTATACTGCTTCTTTTATTTTCATTAAGTAACAAAAAACACATTACATCTTGCTATCTTGATTACAATGACATTTTTCTAAAGTGACATCTTACAATTTTATTTTCAGTTCAATAAACCAAGGAGGTCAATATTCTACAACAAACAATAAAAACAAACTACTCATTGCTAAATTATCCCATATATATATATATACATACATATATATACAGTTATGTGTGTGTGTGTGTGTGTGTGCGTGCGTGCGTGTGTGTGTGTGTGCGTGCGTGCGTGTGTGTGTGTGTGTGCGTGTGTGTGTGTGTGTGTGTGTGTGTGTGTGTGTGTGTGTGTGTGTGTGTGTGTGTGTGTGACACACGAATCGAATAACATCGTAACTTAGATAGTGAGGCTTACAGGAGAGTGAAAGAACGATTTTACACCCTTCACATCTTGTAATTTGGACATGTTTTATAATTTTTGAATAATTTTTGTTATCTAATTGCAGCATTTTCATGTTATTTATAAATGTTTAATTATGTATCCCTATTTGTTTTATTTTTTAGCAGACTAAAATAACGTAAGTGGACCTATGTAGCTCTCCGCTTGTATTCAGGCTGCGACAAAATATTGTTAATAAACACATATATGCTAATGAAAACAATTGTGGCGTACTATTACTTTAAATCAAATAATATACTCGTATCAAAACTTACAAAAATAAGTTTTAAGCTTTTAAGGGAAATTTTATATTTTACTTACGATTTTTCCTGGCTTTGCACAGGTGATTTCTGGATCTCGACAACAGTGCCACTTACCAGGTCCAAATGTTAATATCAACCACCATTCAAACACATACACAAAAAATTTCATCGAAATCGGTCGAGCCGTTTTTGAATTTTAGCGAGACTAACGGACAGCGATTGATTTTTACATATATATAGACTTGTAAAATACTATTATTCCGTACGATTATTACATAATCATACGTGGTAGAGCCATGCTGCAGCTATATTATGATTGTAGTACTACTCAATCGAGGTTAAATGTAGGTGCCTTTGGGTAGTATACACTTACCATCAGGTGGACTGTGTGCTCGTTGGTCTCCTGGATTCTATTAAATAAGTAGAAGCGTAAAACCTATAACGTTCATCAATAAAAAATAAGTAATATATTAAATAATTTAAACTCTCTGTATAAATTATATTATAATATATACAGAGAGTTTAAAGTGAAATACAGCTTGCTTAAAGTAAACTGAAAATAAATATATTTTGCGTCCCTAAAATTTGTAAATTGTGCTTAGCCTGAATGTTGTTCACATAAATTAAATAATTAATATACTGTAATAACAGAAATAGAGCAGTATACAAATAATTACAGTCTAAAAATGAAAGACAAACAGTAGCAATTTATTGTCTGATAAATATATTTTACGGCACTCAGTAGTCACGCTTACCACCCCTTGGTACGACGTAGTGTGGCCGTTTACAGTTTTCACTGGCCATTTTTTACGTCTAGAGGTAGAAAGTGACGTGCGATAAGCTTAATTATCAAGCTTGTTCCTGGACATTACTATAGCATTTACCAGGTTTTCCCTATTGTAGTCTCCTACGACATTCATGGGGTTTAAAAAGGTTGGTTCCTTTCTTTCTTTTAAACTATATCCTAACAATAAATAACCCACTAAAACTAGGAGATTTTAGGTTAACAATCACTGCAACGATTTCGGTACTTCTCAGTCTACAAATAGGTAAATAAATTTTTACCTATCCTCTTGCTCACAATTGTAATTAGTAATTCTTATTTGTATGACATTTGCTCTATAGGTATGTTGTGTTCGTTGTGTATTGTATTATCAACCTTTGACTTCTTCGGCTGCTAGGATATCTTCTTATATAGGTATTACATAAGAAGATTCTTATATTGTGTATTCCTTCGTTTTCCAAAAAATGTGGTGGTCATTTTTTTCATATCCCTTTTTATAAACGACGCCTTATAAAGTTAGAGTAAAGGCGTTAGAGTAAGGGTTTTAGGGCAAGGAAATGTCCGCCACGCTGCCCCAATGCGTGCTGCTGAACTTCACATATATTCTAAATGTTATTTTTTTCTTATTTCTCAGACATGCAGATTTTTTCACGATGTTTTCCTTTACCGCCGAGCACGTGGTAAATCAACGTTCTATAATGCCTGTGGAATTAGGATTATTGCAAAACCGGTCTAATTTTTTCATCATATTTTGAAATCTTACAGGTATGACAATTATTAATTACAGCCGAAACTGTTTCCTGCATTTTATCCCAAAAGTAGTTCCTACGTATGCTTACCATAGTTTCCTTTATACTACGGTGACGTGTTTTACCCTCGTGATTTATTTATGAAATTTTGAAGTCAACTCGAACGTTAAAATATATCGGCATCTACTTTACTTCTTTTCGTACCATGGGTATCGTAAATGGCGACGCTGACAAAACGTCAAAGAAAACTTACGGTCTCGGGTAAATAACTGAATACTATTTCATATCCAAATATAAAACCACCAAATTGTTGAGAGAAGCAGCCTTAAAACTATTGGACATCTAGTACTGCGGTCTTCTATAAGTCTTCTGAGCGTAGCAACTACAGAAATTTCTTCTTATAATGGAGAGGCCCATGTCCAGCAATGTGTGATATGATGAAGGGGAAGAAGCTCGTTTTCCAAGTTTAGCGATATATTAGTCACTAGACCTTTTATGGAGTGATTATTTGGTTTGCACAGAATAATTTTGCAAAATTTATCACGCTAGGATGCGTCCCTAAAAAGCAATGAGGCTATAATTTTTCTCGTATATACACCCCTGAGTACTAAGTTGGAATACGGTTTATCCAGGAAAGGGGTCTCTGGTTCTATTTACTCACCATACGAAACACAGCTGCATTAGACTGCTATTTTACGTTGGTGGTTTTTACGGTGGCTCTAACACGTGATAAAATATAAATAATACTTACTTAATTACAAGATAAATCGTAACAATTGGCGGCTCCAGCAGAATTTTTGAAATCTTTTTGAAACAAATTTTGTGACTTTTCCCAGATTTTAAATTGTCCTGTTAACCATCCAAAAAGCTTTTTATTTATATTTAATTTATATGGGTTGGGTAAAAAGTATTCAATAACTTGTTCAAGTTGCTAGTGAAATTCTAAACCACAAGCACTACACTGCACTTTAAACCATGCTGATCCGTACTCCACTGCAACCCATTATAATTATTTGGAAAGTTTCCTCTATTTTAAATCAGCTTAAGGCACCTCGCTAGCATTACGAGGGTACATTTACAAAGACATCTTTAATGACCCATGTTTACAACTAAGTGAGTTCGCCTTTATTATGCTTAAGAACTTTCGCACTTGTAAAAGGAGATATGAATTTATTATTCTTTAATAGAGAAATCATCTTCCCATTCAGAAGTTTTTGTAAAAGGTCCGATTTTGGTTTTGATGTATTTGTTTTATATGGTTGCAAGTGTCCAATCCTACAGTCTTCAAAGGGATATTTAAGGCATAATGGGCAAAGAGTTGAAAGTTTAATTGTTATTAAATAGTTACAACATACATATCCTTTGAATTACTGAACATTGGCTAAAAGATTATAATTTCATGTTTAATTTCAGTAATCACAAGGCGGTCAGTTCTAATATTAGCAGATAAATCATTATTATTTATAGAACGTAAGGATATTGTGAGCCTCTCTGTTGAGCGAACTGTAGAAATGGCTTGTGTTGAGAACAATTCCTCAGAGCACTCCCCGTAGTAGATGCGATAGAAAATGCAAAGGGATGCAATATCCCACACAATGCCAGTGAATCAAGCCGATCAGAAAAATCCCTAATTCGAGACTTTGTTGAGCAAAGACTCGACTTCAGACACAAGTTTGTTCCGGTACTTGGCGACGTTTTTTTTTAATATAAATAAATTGCTTTATAAAAATCAATTTGGTTTTACAAGGCATCACTCGACCACTAACGCCGGAGTTGAGCTTATTAAACAAATTTTTTGGGCATGGGAGAATTCAGAGGATGCTTTGGGTATATTAATTTTGTGACCTTTTTAAGACCTTCGGCTGAGTTCACCATGAAACATGAGCTTGAGACAAACAGCTTGTAGCGATCACCTCATTCCTAGGGGTTGAGTCATCATCATATAAATAAATACATGGTTGATCATGAGTTATGATCAACCATGTATTTATTTATATTATAATAACCCTTTTTATACAGTTTTTGTTTAATAAAATATAAAACTTAGTAATAGGGAGACCTTGTATATTTTCTGGGACTTTGTTGCAATAGCGTATAAATTGCCCCAATAACGAATTACTGTCTGTGTTAAGTCAAAAAACTGGTATTAATAGCTTGTGTTTGTTCCTAGTGCTTACAGAATGTCAATCAATTTTTATTAAAACTACTTTTGTTTTTGTGAACAGGCATTAAATTTTCGTAAATATAGTGAGAGGCTAAAATTAATATATTTATTTCCTTAAAATTTTCTCTAAGAGGCTCTCTCGGTTTTAGGTGGTAAATATCTCTTATGGCCCGCATTATCAGCCGCATTTCCCCATAGCAAATTTCTATAAGACATTATGCTATGAAAATAACTAAAATAAACTAATCTAGCTGTTTTGACACTAGTGAGACCTCTAATTTTTTACAGCATAATCTGCAGATCTTAGTCTGCTTGCTAGTTTGGATGTAGTGATGCCAAGAAAAACAATGGATTCAACAGGGCTTGGTTATTTACTATTTAAAAACACATTGGTATGCTGAATTTTAACATAAGGTGTTGTAAATGTAAGACATTTAGTTTTACCGACGTTTAAATGTAGGGTATTAACGTTAAATGAATGGACAATATTTTTATATAGCATTATTCACTTTGTCACATTTAAATGATTGACGTTTAAGTTTAAAAATCAAGGAAGTATCATCGGCAAATAATACTATATCATAATTATCATCTACAATGGATGTCAAGTCATTAATATAGACTAGAAATAGTGATGGCGCGAGAATTGAGCCTTGAGGAACACCCATTAGTACAGGTGACCCGGGAGAACTTTTACCAATGATAATAACTTTCTGCGTTCTATTACTTAAATATGAAATTGTGTTCTTGACACCATAGTAGTGTACTGCTTCCTGATTAATATCTCGTGGTGAATACAGTCGAAGGCTTTGAAAAATTCATAAGATATACCCAAAGCATCCTCTGAATTCGCCCATGCACAAAAAACATGCGTGAGTGTCGTGGAACACTCGGTTGTAACGAAGTTCCTTTTGTAGTATATTATTATTGATAAACGCATAATATTATTGATTAACAAATATAAATAAATAAATTACTAACGTCTATTAAATTGAAGCGTCATTTAAAACAAAATAATATTTCTTTCATGGCAAGATAAGAAAAAGTGCGAGGGAGTTGGATATTATTCCATCTCGCTTCTTTATAGCCGCCAAGGCCGTCTAGACTACGGCAGGAGGGGTCGTGACGAAAAAATCTTACACTTTTTCTCGCCTAGCCCAAATCCGCCAAATTCGTACTGTCCTATAAGGAACATCGTTCCAAAAATATGTTTTATAAGCTCAACTCCGGCGTCAGTGGTCGAACGACCCCTTGTAAAACCGAAATTATTTTTATGAAACAAAAAAATAATCAGCATAATTTTTAAATGTAAGTGATGGAAGTCCTTTTATTCTAAACCTCTCCAAGCAATGTTCATTTATTGGAACAAACACAACTTTCTCATTTTCTGTTTTTTGTCTATGTAAGGCAATGATACCAGCTTTCCACAGTGATCCGAAATTAAATTTTGAATGATTGATTTATGCAAGGGCTTAACATCTGTAAAAATGTTATCTATACAGGTAGCACTAGGCCCAGCAATACGTGTTGGTTCTTAGAATAAATTACCAAGATTATACGATTTAAACAATGAGCTTAACTTAATACTAATGAAAGAAGTTTCAAGGAGATTGATATTAAAGTATCCACATATTACAACAGACTTGTTCTGTTTACTAAGTTTATGCGAAACTTCTTCCACAATCTTTTCAAAATAGTCGTAAGTAGCACATGGGGGTCTGTAAATACTTACAACAATGAAGTGCTTGAGCTCGACACAAGCCATTTCTACAGTTTTCTCAATAGAGAGGCTCACAATATCCTTACGATCTTTATATAATAATGATTTATTTTCTAATATTAAGGAGCCACCACGTAAACTTTTTTCTCTGTTGAAGGAACTGACGATCTGGTGATTACTGAAATTAAACATGAAATTATAATATTTTAGCCAATGTTCAGTAATACAAAGGATAGGTATGTTATTACTATTTAAAAAAAATCATCTTCCAACTCTTTGCTAACCAGTTGTAAACAATTTTTATTACTTATTTCTAGGCTGCATTCTAAATTAATTAAACTCTTTATTGCTAGAGTTTACCTCTATTGCCGCATTCACTAATTTAAATTAGTTGGAACTGATTCCAAATTAAATCTCAAATGATTATACTGCTCAAGAGAAGCAGTCTCGGTAGCAAAAAACGTTTGCTACCAGTCTTAAATTATATTTGAATAGGTAATACCTGTATTTTGTCCAGACCTTCTCAATAAAATTATTTATGTCAATTAAATGAAATTTGTCATTATTATCATTACAATATGTCAAATTTAAATTATAATTACATATCCAATTATTCATTTGTTAATTGAAATTATGTATTAGCTTATTTTCTTGTAGCAATCCCTGTATATAAAGCAGTGTGAACAAGACAATTTTGTGTACATTTAAGTTATTAGGTTGTTCAATATATCTTAATAACTGTTTATTGTTTACACTGCCTCTTCTACCAACAAAAATTATTATTGTACTATTTGGGTAAAATTTTGTAACTATAGTTTTATTTAGGATGTCACTAAAATGCTCCAGGCATGCAACAATTTGTATTTTTTGTCCCTTTGAAGAGTTATTTAAAATCATGCCTAGATTTTTTCCCATCATCGCTACACACAATTATATTATTTTTGTTAATATTGGAATTATTTTTAAATTAATCTCCACTGCTATGGCACTGTCATAGAGTTGAAGTGGTGATTTAATTTTATCAGCACACGCTGACTTTGAAAAAACTGGTGTTGAATGCTGACACTCATATTGATGTTTTATGAAGGAGTCAAAATGCGCCTCATTTTATTTTTTTATAGGATAGGGTGACAAACGAGCACACAGTCCACCTGATCGTAAGTAGTTGCTGTGACCCATACACATCTGCATCTATCCTCAATAAAGAATCAAAATGCAGATGCGATGTCACCCGTGAGGACTAAGATGGAATACCTCTTTTCCAGTAAAAATAGTCTCCAGTTCTCTACACTCACCATACGAAACACAGCAGTGTTAAACTGCTATTTTACGCTGGTATTCTGTGAGAGCGTGGTCCTTCCCCGGTTGAGCCGACCCATTCGTGCTACAACTATACTACTAATATAACTGAAGCATGGCTATATATTTAGATGTCTTTTACCAGATTATTCATAGCCAGTATGTGTTCTTTTAGTTCGTTTTGGACTGATTTATATTTATTGGACACGGTTTGAAGGGAGTCAGAAAGTGATAATTTAAGGCACTTTACGTCAGTCTCATATCACTTTTTAATGTTATCCAGCTCAATTGAGCTATGATATATGAACTTAAGTTGTTTTCAATTGAATACAACTTAAGTTCATGTATCAATGCTTGCTTTTCTTTACATACATTAAGATAATTTTAGGTATTGATCATATTTTTTATAAATTTTTGTATTTTCATCATGTATTTATTAACATTTATTTATTTCTTCCATTTGGTTTTACTACTTGGAAGTTGAAGAGTCATCACCATTCAAATCTTTTGTTACAGATTGCTGTAATATTTTAGAAGTATTACATTGCACAAGCTCAGAGAACAGGCTTTGAGTCTGGGAGGCTTTTAAGTTATCTATGTATGTTTTAAATTGTGATATTTGCTCATTAGCCGTATTCAACTGTAACTTTAATGCAGCAATAAACTTGAGAGCTTCCTCATATTCCTTGCTACATCGATCAAACTCACTGACCGTTCCCTGTAGCTGGCTCCTTTCTTTTATAACACTTGTGTAATCTGTATGTAACTTAATTATATCACATTTCAATTGTGTATTTTTGTAAATTATGCTATTCCTTTTCATTATCATCACTTTTCTTAAGAAACAGTTCACACTGCTCCTTGGACGCCTTAAGTTCTTGGAGCGCAAGCTGAGTTGGTTCTCCATCTGACGCGTCTTGGCGTTGAGAGTATTCATTTAACTATTTATTGTAAATAATAAAAGAAAACAAAGATCGAAAACAGAAGTAGCAGAGTAAGCTAATATCGAGTTGTTGTTGTAAATCAAATTGTCATTAAAATAATTCGAAAAGAAACCCGCAAAGAATATAATAATCCGCGAGCGTAATACAATAGATCTTTAATTAATTAATGGAATGATATGAAGTAAGAATTATAATGATTTTAAACAATGTCCGGTAGGTACCTGTCACTTTTATTCCAACACAAAATTGTTGTTATGATATTTATGCACAGAGTTTCTTAATATTCAATACCAAGCGGCAGTAATTATTAACTTTTAACATAAAATTGAGGTAGATTTAATGAATTTATGATATTCAAATTATTAAAAATTTTCGGGACCAATTACTTTTATAAATTCTTCACTTTTACAAAGTATTCCGAATAACGACTAAAAATAAAAAAACTGCGGTTGCCAACCTGCTTGCCAAGCGTGGCAACTATGGCAAATATCCCCCCCTAAGAGGCAACCTATGGGGAGGCCTTTGTTCAGCAGTGGACTTCAATATGCTGTAACGGTAATACTGTCTAAATAATAAAATACTGTCAATATGAAACACATATAAGTTCTGTCGTTTGGTTACGTTCATACCACAGAACACAATTACTCTCTACCAAGAGAAGAACGCCAACTTCATACTAAAAAACGGAAACACGTCTTTATGAGTGTACACTAAAAGCACTACGGTGGGCGCCCATATAAAACTTTTTTAGCGGGAATTTCAAACCTTTGTATTCTGTAACTTTGAACTTTTTATTTAAAGGCATATTCGAGTAATTTTGGCTCAAGCCTCACAAACCTATGGGGTAAATTCCCATACATTTGAGAGGTTGCACCAAAATTACTCGAATATACTTTAGATTAGTATGTGAGATAAAATAAAACTATAAATATGTATAGTTATGTAATTTTATTTTATGGAAGACAGATTGTTTTATAAACTATACATTATTATTGATGTTTTTTATTGCTTTCGCACATAATATTTCCACGTTTGTTACTGATATATAACACATGTTATTGTCAGAGAGTTATTCTTCACAGAACTTTAACGTAAATTTAAATCAGCAAAATGGGTGAAAACTTAACTCAGCCGAAATACGTGATCTAAAACAGATACAATTCGAGTCAATATAGTAATAATCGCTACAAATAACGGTCAATAAATTTAAAATGCTTATAGACTTACCACAATTATTGTCATAAGTATAGGAAACCTGCAGAAAGTGATCAGATGATTTTGTGCTTTTTATTTGCAAAACATTGAACTTACTTTCGATAATGATCACACATCGTGCATAAAATTTTGAAATAATGAATTCATTTATAGTCAATATCTTATACAGAGTTAACATCTCACAAAAAATCTTTACTGTATATTCACGACGATATTATGACTGTGTATTCGCCTACATACGAAAATGAAGTATTCTGAGCCCATAATAACTAAATTTAAGCGAAAATCAATAATAAATATTAAAATCGAAACCTATGAAATAAGTTTGAATAAATTTCAGAAAATATTTTCAATATGAAAGATGTTGACAAGCAAATGTCATTTTTTTTTCTATTAATTCATGGCTTCTTTTGATAGAATTCTGCTAATATTTAATAATTTAATTTTAATCAATTAATATGAAAATTAATTGTGCAAATCTCAGAGTAATATGTATGTAATTATACTTTAAAGAGCAAACCAAATAAAGCTTAAGAATTACCATTTTTAGTTTCTTCCGATATAGGTAATATGAATTTATGTATCTAATTTTTAAAATGGCAATCTAAAACAACATGAAGGAAAGAAACAGCGATATTTTTTTCTCGCTTTATTTTTACAAGCCCAACATGAACATTGACAAAATCATGATTGTGTGCAGATTTTTCAGCTTTCATACAAAGTTGCATCACCCTACTGTCAATGTCAAACACAATAATCTGTGGTCACATTTTAAAATTTGCCGACAATTAATTACTACTTTATTTAATTTAAAATCTTCCTTTTTCAATAGTCTGTACAGTGTATGTCAAAGAAAAAAGCGTTTATTTTATATTCTTTATATGATATATCTGTGTTTTAATTTGTAATTGAAAGTGAAAAACGGTTTGCTTAATAAACAAAATTAAAAATTAAATGAATTACGGTCGAATATCGACCAATAGGCGGACACTGACTAAACAAAACTTATGTGAAAAGTAATTCAGAGAAATCATAGCATGCCTAAGTTTACTAAATACTGTTCAAACTAAATTTTGTAAATCGTACTCGTGTCCTAAACTTAAATTTTCCTCATACGAATGTTCAGTGTGATTGTATACTCGCATACAATAATAATATAAAATATTGATTTTATGTCTAACAGGTGTGATGGATCTCAAATAGTTGTTACCTTTTCTTATAGATTAAGGATACTCAATCAAAAAGTGGGTTAATATTTTATGTAATAATATGTATTTTGCTGACATGACATTCGCGGAATTATTTCTTAGAGTAGCCAAGAAATGAGAAGAGTAATTTAATTATTGCCTTTCAATAACAGGTGTTTTTTTTAAATTATAGTAGATTTTTTAAATTATACCGTCGTGTATTTGCGGATCGACCCGTAGGTGTCGTGAGAGGCGACAGAGGAAAACAAACAAGGAGATGGGCAGCAGCTTCTTCGTAAAAGCAAATAGAAAATATAAAACTGCGGTTGTCAACCCTCCTACCAAGCGTGGCAACTATTGCAAACATCACCTTATTAGGCATTATGGGACTTTGATAAGCTGATATGAATTAAAATTAAATGATAAGTGACGACAATATATTAAATTGAAGTATAATTAGTACCTATCATCATTATCATCATTATAGCCCTTCACAAGTATACTACTGAACATAGGCCTTCCCTAAGGAATGCCACCAGGTATGACTTCTTACATGTCGTCACTCCATCTAGTGGGGGGCCGTTCTACACTTCACCTACCGTTACGAGGCTGCCACTCGAGAAACTTTATTCCCCATCGGTTGTCGATTCTTTGAGCTATATGGCCGGCCCCCCACTGTCACTTCAGCTTACTAATCTATTAGGCTATGTCGATTACTCTTGTTCTATTGTGGATGTCCTCATTTCTAAGGGTATCACGCAGAGAAACCCTGAGCATAGCCCTATCCAGAGCTCGCTGAGTGACCTTGAGCTTCCTCATACGGCCGGGAGTGAAGGAGCACGTCTCAAATCCATATGTCATTACTGTCAACTCGCAGTGGTTGTATAATCTTGCTTTGAAGTTTTGAGGTATACCTAACGAGAAAATGTGATTGTGCATTCTGGTTTCTCTCCAAGGCTGTCTAAGGGAACTTCTGTCACCCATCTCTTCTATCTCTGCACAGTGAGGACGACTCACTGGCCTATGCCTCAAAGGAGAAAGCCGATCTGTTAGGCTCTCCCTTTGCGTCAAACTCGACTATAGATGACGGGGAGAACACACCGCCGATCATCCCGCGGTGTGAGTGCTCTATGCCAAATGTGCAGTTTATACAGCACTCGGTTCGTAAGGCACTACTTTCCCCGGACGTTGTTGACGTTGTTGACGTCGAGTCGAAAGGGCCTGATGGAGTTCCTACCATTTTGCTGAAAACGTGTGCTCCAGAGTTGGCTCTGGTTCTAACGCGTCTTTTCCGGTACTCCTACTCCCAAGGCGTAGTCCCGAGTTATGAAAGACAGCTTTGGTCCACCCAATCCACTGATTAACTGCAGGCTTATCGCCATCACCTCCTTGTTCTCGAAAATAATGGAATTCATTATAAACTGCCAGCACATGACGTATACGGTTTTGTCAGGGTCGATCAGCTGGTGATCTTCTCGTCTACCTGACTGATAGATGGGTACAGTAGAGTCCAAGGGGGAGGTTTTGGCCGTTAGTTGGGGCCAAAGCCTCCCCCTCGTTAATCAGGTTTGACAAAAAGCGCTTCTTTCGAAAAAAATGTGCAATTGGATCACCAGTTTCCTTGCTGATCGGAGCATCAAGGTCGTAGTAGATGATGCATGCTCCGATTACAAGCCTATCAATGCTGGTGTTCCACAAACCCTTGTAACGCACCCCCTTCTATTGTATATAAAAGTGGCCGGCTATCTGTTAAAATATAAAAATAAACGTGACAAGATAAAACATATTGATATTTTACAAAGATCCTTTCTAAAGGTTTAACAATATGCCGTTTGTTATAAATATGGTGTGCTCGTCTTAGTTAGGATCCTTATTTACGTTGTGTTTATTTAACTTAGTTATTTTAGGTGTCTCTTGGAAGAATGAATATTTGTCAGAGCAATTGAAAGCTGTTGTTAGTGCCTAATAATAATTTTAAACTATAGAACCCCGTTCACGAAGAAAGGGCTCAGAAAGATTAAGAATGTTAAATCGTCCCTATTCCTCTTGTATCAGGTTCACATCAATCATTTCCTTATTAATTAATCCCTTCCCGCTTGGAAAAGGCTTACAATATTTATATAAAAATACTCGATAGAAGGAATTCACCCTCCCTCACTTAAAAAAAAAGCTCCGTAGGCAGGGCGTAGGTTGGAGGAGAACGAACGATACTCTACCTAGTACTGGCATCCAACCTACCAACACGAACCAAAATCGGGATCTACAAGACCTACGTCCACTCGTGGCTGACATACGTAGGACTAGCCTGGTACGTGTTGACTTCAGCCACTTAGCGCAAGAAGATGCAAGTCCAGCAGAACTTTACATTGTGGTCCGTCTGCGAGACGGTTGTACGAGCGCGCAGATAACGGACCACACCCAAATCTACACAGTTTGGCACCCATACACGCGCACTCACCCCGGTGGCCACTCCTACGCGAACTTCTGCTCTCACCGCCCGGCGAGAGGGGAGCCGGGGACAAGTGTGAGTCCCAACACTGATTAAATGGCGTAAAGTACCCAACACCTCAACCAACAAGCTGCAACTGCAGCACCCAGGGCCGGAAGAGCCGTGTCCCCTCGAGACACCCGCAGTCTCCTGTCCTCAGAAGGGGGACAAGAAGAAGAACCACCAGACGTCTCTCACTGTTGGCGCTGCTACATGTTAATGGTCTGGGTATTCACGTAAGGAAGTTGGTTATACCGCCATCTGTCGGAAGCCATAAGACTTTCTGGATTCTCATAAAATCGCCACTTACGAAAACTTCTCTTACGCCGCAGCTTAAAAGCTTAGTTTAGAAAAGTTGTAAGCTTGTAGTCTTACGATTATTGGAAAGCCGGTATATCCAAAATGAGGTATGCGCAACTTTCATTAACAAATATGTCACTATATATTTATGTTTTACTATGGTATATTTCGCCCTATAGCTGATAAGTAAGTGTCTGGCCTAGGTTTACTCACATAAGTAAGGCCTATGTGTTCAAAAAAAGTAAATTTTATATAAAGTTATATGATAAATGTTGCACAACGCAGTTCTGCTTTGTGCTGTTAGCATTTTTATCGAGCACAGGCGCCCATTCTAACACTAGTTTATTTTCAGAAATATTGCTATGATATAATGTAAAGGCTCAATTTCAGAATATCTATGCATCGACCGTAATAATTATAAGCATATAGTTTCTTGGATTGTAAGCTTTAGTATAATAAGGAGAAGAGAATTCTATTTAAAAATGTTGGGTCAAAAGATGTAACAAAAATGATAGAAGAAAGATGTATTTTGAATCTGTAAAGCAAGCCGTTTTATATGACGACCAAAATTAATTGTTATAAAAAATTATAATTGCAGAATTTTGATGGCTGGCGGTCCACTACCGTGCGATTTATGCGGAATTTTCTGCCTTGCACGACCACGAATATACCGTCGTCAGCGATTTTTTGGACCAATATAACTTAGAGACATTCAAGAGAAGAGCCTACTACTTTCTGGCAACGCAAGTATGTTCGTTTGCCTCCTCTTCCAAAAAAATAAAAATAAAATATAAATAGCATCGCACAGAACGTCATATTTTACAACCAACCATTTTGAATCGATATTTCGTCTTCTCCCGAATATACGAGTATCGCGATGTGACTAAGCGCTTGGCCAAAATAATTTGCGACGTCGCAAACATTCACATTAACAATATAGCTATTGACTCAGAGGTTTCTAAACTACAGACTAAGAGCTAATCAGTAGCAGTGGTCAATCGTTAAGGTATTCTAGCGCTATGTTTTCACTATGAAAAGTAAACAGTGTGTCAAACGCGGCATTTAAGAGAAGATGAAATGCCTTTTCTGGGGCTGACCGTGGTCCATGGATATGCACTAAGCAGCTCATGGCACAGTCAATGCGAGAAGACACTATTTCGTTATAATAAGCTTTGGGCACAAAAAATTTACTGAAGTAATTTATCAAATAAAACAACAAACATTCTCTCGTGATCGAAAAAATATATCTTCGTGATTTTATAGATTCATTTAAGTCGGCCTATTTGTTTTTAATAAATAATAAATTGCTTGCTTCAGTATTGTTCAATGTATACTATGCCTAATATATTATTCTACAGCTGAGTACTGTAAATTAATATTTCAAGTTATCTAATATAGAACCCATTATTCATCTGAAACATTTGCTTGTATTATAAATCATGCTCAGCTTCACGATAACTAAAATAAAACATAAAATAGCTATTTACTGACACATGGTGCTCACCATTTGTCAGCAAATAGCTATTTATATTACCACTGTTAACATAAAGGCCATTATTTTATTATTAGATTTTGATTTCTTTATAGTAGTTTTATTTTTTAATGTAATTTAATAAGTGGCTTGCTTATTTTGGATTTATAGCTAGAAACAGTTATTAGACTAAGAGTGATAGTGTCATTCAAAATTCCGTTCAAAGTTGAAGCAACAACACAATGAATGTGTGCATAAGCGGACTGTAATTACGTTTGCCCCCACACATACAAGCAAATGAGTAATGTTTGCAAGTAAATGACATTTTCCCTAGAAGTGGGAAAGTGTAATAGTAGACATAGTCATAGAATTAATATTTAGGTTGCGTTTAGAATTATTTATTAATTGTTTGCAAAGAGAGAAATTTAACATTATTTATATTTGTTAACTAATGTAATATTTAAATTATTTATAAATGTAAAATCTTGTGTTGTAATATATATTCACAAATCTATTATGTAATTATATTATTCTGTTAGAAGTGCTATATTTATATAAATATCTATTATTTATCTTCCATATAATCTTATATAGTACATTAGCATCCACGTGAATATTCTTATTATTTGTAAATATAATTCTATATATGGGTATGGCTCAAGGGTATCATATATAGAGAAGTGGAAGAAATGGAGAAGGCAAATGCCTACGTCCATTTCTTCCAGTTTTTTCGATCCAACGCCGCTTACACTTAACAAGTGAATAGATGTCAGATAATCATTTTAGCTGTCAGATATTTTTCGTAAGTTATTCATTACGTGCTGTGGTTGTGGCCCGCGGCTTCACCCACGTTAATAAAAATAAAAGCATACACTGATATCGATTCTTATCACTAAGAATCTACGTGCTATATTTAATTTAACTCTTTAATTCCCATGCCTATGTTTATCAAAAAAATAATACTTTCTTTTACTTTATGATACCGATACATTTAGTATAGACTAAAAGGAATTAGAAAAATAAGACAACTACTTATTTTTATAGGGGTGTTACCTACAGGTGACAAAGTGAAAAACATTAACTTTATGAACTGTTTAAACACTGGACACTGTTTAAACAGTTCATAAAGTTAAGGTTTTTCACTTTCGTTCTGTAGGGATAAAACATCCGGTTTTATAAAAGAAATATTTATTGACAAATAAGAAAGAAGTGTTTTATTGCCATGGAACATATACTAGAACTTTAGTTACAATCCGATATTGTAAATGGCTTGGCGCACATTTTTCGCGTACGTTGATGACAATATGTATGCGCTGCGAACAGACAACTTCTACATGGTCATCGGGGATACCTGTAGACCTCACCACACCAGACACTCTAATCTGGACTGGAACTCCGCAGGCATAATCACGGGTTAGAGGCTTGGTTGGTATGATATTTTATATTAAAATGACTTTCAATAAGAATTACACATGTAATCTATATTGAATAAAAAATTATTCTATTCTATTCTATTGTATTCTATTCTATTTTATTCTATTCTATGACACCCTAACGTAATTTACATAAACCACCTTTAATCATATACTTTTATTTTTCATCGAAATGTATCGAGCATATCTTGGTGTGTTTAGTTGGCTTCCAATAGTTTTCTTTGCGATAGGTTTCTTGCTTTTTTTTCATAATCAATTTGTAGAAAGAAACAAATTATAAGGATGTGGCAGTGGCAGTGGCAGATATAAACTGTATTATAAAAATTTTGCTCTAGTGTCATTATCGAATAAGAAAAGGAGGAATACGTTTGTATAGACAATTGTCTGTTAAAATATTGGATATGAACTGACCTTAATTTATTTCTGGAACATTTATTCAAATGTAAGCTCGGTTTGATTAATTATTTTTTGTCTGTCTTTACTTCTACTCTTTGAAGTTCTATACAATCAGAGTAATAAATTTTATGCGAAGAATAATAGTTAATTAGTGATCGTTTAGCAAACAAGACGCTGGCAAGAATGTTTTGATATATTGTTATAAATTAAGAAGCTTGTTACTTAGTTTATGCGGATTTTATTTGATATTCGTGTGGTCGAGAAACCTAACCTCCTAAATTTCTGGTGAATTAGACAATGCGATTTACCATCTAGGGCTTTATTACCACTTACCGTTAGGATCAATTGTAGTCAAGCGCTGGTTTATAACAAGAGAAAAATAAATAATCACAGATTTAACGCTTATAAACAAAGGAAGAAGTCCAATTATCGACTGAAATAACAGCTAAGAATCCGTAAATTTTGTGGACAAAATTAAACTTTATTTTTAATGTTAGTAAGGCAAGTGTTTATATTAGCATTTTTGGAAACTTATTTAGCCAGAATGTGGTTGTGGGCGACGCAGAATTATGTTACTTTTAATTTTTTAATTGTTTTAATGTTTATGTCAACAAACTTTATTTGTTTTATATATGGCAATGTATGCGTAACGGACGCGTGACCGGTATAAAAATTCAAAAATTTGGGAGGTAGTGTGAAGTCGATGCTGTATGCGAGTCCGTGCGCGTTCTGATTTTTGAGTTTGTAAGGATTCCTTGTTGTTCAATTATTTTAGTGCATTTGTGCAAATTAACGGAGTTGGTGAACAAACTCAGCATTATTTCACTGCGAGTTCACTCAGAAAGTCACAGTGGTTAAAGTTAGGGCAATTAGACTGACTAAGGAATCAATTATCATTATTGTCATCATCATGGTAGCGGCGTAAAATCTACCACCACTTAGTTCGCACCATGAGCCAACAAATCAAAGAAATGGTCCCCGAGTTCCCGGCGCCCCTTTAATGGGACAGGGGTGCGAAGAATCTCCGGGAGAAAAACCGGCGACGAGGTTCTCCACCCGTCACGTTCTGTCTCCCGGAGGGGCGAAAAGTGGATTGCGGAGGCCCGTCTGGCTACGCTGAATGTATGTGGAGCAATTAATGATAAGATGGATGAAGTATGCGAAATGATAAATGATAGAGGAATAGATGTGTTATGTGTAAATGAGACGAAACGAAAGGGAAAGGATGCCACTGCACATGGCATGTATACCGCTTACTGGTCTGGTGTAGACGAGACCGAGCGGGCATGCCAGGGAGTCAGTGTCATCCTTTCAGAAAGAATGGGTCAATGTGTGAAAGAGTATGAATGTGTAAGCCCAAGGCTGCTATGGTTACGAATGAAAGTGAGCTTAAAGAAGTTGTTTGTGCTAGGGGTGTACGCCCCAGACATGTCTAAGCCCACTTATATCCGAGAGCAGTTTTGGGACATGGTAAGGATGGTGTTGATGAAATGTAAGGGAAATGAAAATATTATTATGCTAGGAGATTTTAATGGTAGGGTTGGGGTGAAGAGGTCTGGTTATGAAAGGATATTAGGAACGTTTGGCGATGAAAGTGTAAATAAGAATGGTGAAGACCTCCTCGCCGTATGCGTGCGGAACGCAGTGGTAGATACAAGGGTTTACCGGGGGTCCAACGCAGGGACGGATCATTACTTGGTCTTATGTCGAATAAATGGTCTATTCAGGCGTTGGCGGCATCGGACATCTGTGTCCACCACTGCGTTACAGCGTATAAGAATAGATAGGTTACAAGATGAAGGTGTGAAAGAGAAGTATAAATATAGTCTGAGGGAGAATATAAGTGGTTTGAATGAAATATGTATGAATGATTTAGATCTGAAGACTGTATGGAATAATGTTAAGAAAGTTTTGGTGGATGCTGCCACCGATGTATGTGGTGTAAGTAAGAGAACGAATGAAAGGAAAAATAATACGTTGTGGTGGGATGATGAGGTACGGATGGAAGTTGAAGCAAAGAAGACAGCATGGCTAGATTTACTGGCAACCAAAGCTGGTAATTCTGGCGGTATGAATAATGAGATTGAAAGAAAAAAGGCAGACTTTAGACTTATAAATAAGAGAGTAAAAGAAGTTGTTGAAAGGAAAAAGCAAGAAAGAACGGATAATAATGATAGAAGGATATCTGATAACTTCCAGGCAAATATTAAAATGTTCTGGAAACTCGTAAGAACTGCTAGGGGAAATTCAAAACAGCCTAGAATGAATGCTATACGAGACGAGAATGGCTGTATGCTAAATGACGAAGTTTCGAATTTAAAGAGATGGAATGAATACTTTGAAAGCGTGTTTATGAGTGAAGAGTCGTCTGAATTAAGTGAAATAGAAATTCGAAAGAAGTGGAGAGGTAGGGAGATAAGTGTAGATGAAATAATGAAAGCAATGAAAAGCATGAAAGCAGGTAAGGCAGCCGGATATGATAGAGTATCACTCGAAATGCTAAGGGCTGGAGAGGGAGTGGTGGCAGGCCTGCTGTACACCTTGTTTAATTTATGTAGGGAACTGAAGCGGGTACCGGAAGACTGGTGCAAAGCCGTTATAGTCCCAATATATAAAGGAAAAGGGTCACAGCAGGACTGTAAAAACTACCGTGGTATCAGCTTGATTAGCATTGTGGGTAAACTGTATGTTAAGGTGTTAATTATTAATTAAAACAGGTATTGGAGAAACTGATGGAAAAATTTGGGATGTGCAAGCTGGATTTAGGAAGGGAATGGGGTGTACGGATCAAGTCATTTCCATGCGCATGATTGCGGAGTAGTTTTGGCCAAAAACCAGAAAGTTTTTTGTGCGTTTATGGACTTGGAAAAGGCTTATGACAGAGTGGACAGGAATGTGTTATGGCAAACACTGAACTCATTTGATTTGAGCGCTGGTTTGATACAGGCATTAAGGTCTCTTTATAGGGACTCTAGTGCTTGTGTCAGGATCAACGGGGTCTACTTGGACTAGTTTGGCATCCACAAAGGTGTCAGATAGGGCTGTGTAGCTTCCCCGTGGCTGTTTAACCTATTTATGGACAGTTGTTTGCAAACTTTGAAAGTTGAAGAATGTGGGTTGAGAATGGGTGAGTTAACCGTCAAATGCCTTTTGTACGCCGATGATCAAAACATATTTGCATCGTCGGCGGCCGAGTTGCAAATGATGGTTACTTTAATGAACTGGTCATTAAAAGAAAGGTATATGAAAGTGAACGCAAGTAAGACGAAAGTGATGGTTTTTGAAAGAGAAGAAAGTAAAACATTATGTGAAATAAGAATAGAAGGGGAGTTGATTGAGCAAGTGGATGAGTTTGTATATTTGGGATGTTTATTTAGCAGGGATGGTAGATATGATAAGGATATAGAACGACAAGTGAACGCAGGAAATAGAGTGAATAGGGCTCTACACGCTATTGTGAAGAGTCAGAATGTGTCAAAAAAGGCACGTTTGGCAATTCATAATGCTGTGTTAGTCCCTACTTTAATGTATGGTAGTGAAAGTTTGGTCTGGCAGAAGAAGCATGAGAGTAGAATAAATGCTGTAGAAATGCGGTCATTAAGGATTATGCTAGGGCTGAATCTGAATGACAGGGTGAGAAATAGTGTGATAAGAGAAAAGTGTGGTTTGCAAGATGACGTTGTGACCAGGATTAAGAAAGGAATGCTTCGGTGGTTTGGTCATGTAGAAAGAATGAATGAAGAAAGAGTGAAAGCAAATTTATGCTGCAGAAGTGAACGGCAGAGTCGGAAACGGACGCCCTAGACGAAGGTTTATCGACCAAATTGGCGATATATTGAAAATGGGCCAGATTAGGAGTACCCTTAACCGACGAGCGTGTATGCGTAGATATATGGATGTAAAGGAGGCGAGAGAGGTGTACCAGGATCGTGCCAAATGGAAGTCTGTAGTCTCTGTCTACCCCTCTGGGTGACAGGCGTGAGTGTTTATGTAATGTCGTCATCAGCCTTACCGTCTTCAGCTGCATCACTATTTATACTTACACTGCTGAACGTGGGCTTTTCTCAAGGTTCTCCTGATCTGCGGCTTGACGCATCCAGTGCTATCTGTCACCTTGCGTAGATCATCACACCATTTACTCAGTCTTACATTACATTTGCTTAAGCGCTGTCTCCACCTATGACACCTCTTCTACAATGGTTGTCACTTTTGTGACAAACGCGGTCAATCAATTAGCAATTTAGTTTTTTTTTTTATAGAAGAGGGGGCAAACGAGCATGCGGCTCACCTGATGGTAAGTGACTACCACCGCAACTGTAACCACCGAAGTTGTACGAGGAAGAAAACTCCTAGTAAAACGCACAGTGGTGGACCGTCAAGCATCAAATAGTGAGGATGTCATTGTGAATTTTGACGCAATGTGCATTCGTGAAATTTGGCGGCTGGAATTCATCCGAACAATTCCTCAGAGCACTCCCCATGTTAGATGCCATGTGACCACGAAACTGCACACTATTCGATATGTCGACGCCAAGTATTCCGATGCTAGCTGAGGCAGCAAGGGGAGTGGCTTGAAACTGAGAAGATACGACAACGGGTTCCTTTTTAGCAGTAAACGCGCAAACTTGTGTCTTCTGGGGATATGAAGTGGACTAGATTTAGTCGCCCCCAATCCGAGACTTTGTTCAGAAAAGACTCGACTTCAGACACAAGTTTGTCCCGGTACTCAGCGACGTTTTCCCGAGAAATATTGGCACGGCCAGTGTATAAGGCATCATCGGTACTGTCGTCTGCATAGCAATGAATGTTACCAGTTTGCAACATATCATTGATATGTGGAAGAAACAGCGTTGGTGATAGCACGCAGCCTTGTAGAAGACCAGCGTTAATGGGCTTTTAATCGTAGCATGCACCGTCTACTACGTCCGTGATGCTCTGATCTGCAAGAAAACTGGTGATCCAAATGCACCATTTCTCGGGAAGCCCATAGGAAGGGAAATGTGATTAAACTTTGAAAAAAAAATGTCTTGAATTTTTATATAAAATACGAAGTAACTTTTTCCCCGACCCAAAGAGAATTTGTATAATAACAGACTATCAGGTATATCATCAGTCTTGGTGGTAGGGGGCGGTTGGGGGATTGAGACGGCGCATTATTATTATTATTATTGATAAATAATAATTAAATTTAATATAAAGACATTTAAAAATATCATAGATATAATATTTTGAACAATTAAAATGCTGTTCAAATACATTTATTTGGAACATTAAGTATTATAATATAGTAAAGGCTTAATATTGTCTTTAAAAACCTATAAATTTATTAAAACTCTAATTTATTAAATATTCAAAATGTATTAAATAATAGAAATACAAGTCGATTATATTACAATAATAAACATAAATAACATTTGTAATATAGTTGAAAAATGGGACGAAAATATTCCAAATTAATGAGAGTGTTTTGTAATGGTGCAGTTCTGGAGGGTGTTCGTGTAATAATTGCTTATATGAGGGAGTTGCTGAAGACACATATCCAAGGTCGTACATATTATATGGGGTGGTCGGGTGACTGACTACTATAGTACTGTTGCACAATGTATAGTCCCATATTAGGGACTTATGATAATAAGGTCTATGATACAAAATATTAATATAGCAGGTCTCTTAGATGCATAAGCATTATGATAGCAGAGCTATGACTTGAAGTCTCATATATAAAATACATATAATAGTAAGCTCTATGAAATAAAGCAAATAGAAGGTCTCAAATATGTAAAAGCATTATATTAATAGAAATGGGACTTGAAAAGGATTATTATAGTGGCGTATAGACTGCTTTACAGCGTCCGAGACCGAGGTAAACTTGGACTCGCTAACCGATGTGTGCTAGGCATATCATATTAGTGCCGGTGGTAAGCGGGTTTGTTGTAGCAATAACACTTGCCCGTGGACATCACATACCCCTACCGTTTGTGGACAGTTTCTTAGCATAGCGCACAACGTTATGATACGTCGGCTATCTTTCGGATTAGGGTGAGTGTGTTTGGTAGTACTTTTAAGTTCAGCAAGTATACTCAACTCCGTGTCTTAGTGCAATAGCTCTATGATACTATAATAGAACTATAATAGATTTTTGGCTACTGGCGTCTTAGTAGCGTGCTACTGTGATACGTTGGTGCTATTTTTAGTTAACCAATTTTGTTGCCAAAGTCAATAGTGATCATGTGGGTGTGTTGTGAGAGGGCGCCATCTGTATGATAGTTGCATTGATGCTTACTGCTACTTGCGGTATTACGTCTTGTGATGGATCTGCGGCTGTGCTGCGCCTGATTCGACGCATCTTGTGGTTTTGGTCGATGGAGTTATGTAGGTGATGTCTGCTGTGATTATATGAAGGACCTTGGGATGGTGTAAGCCCGACGATAGTCGAATTGATGCTTGTTGCGTTCTGCAGCATTGCGTCTCTGCGATGATTGTTTGGCGGGTCACTACTCTCAATGGCGCTCTCTGAGTCTTGGTTTGACTCACGCATAAGTAGCTTAGCCCAAATCGGGTCCCTTCATTACGGTGTTGTAAACAGTCTGACCTCCATGATGTTTTATATAACAACAAAATAATATTTCTCTGTAAATTTCCCACCTTTGAATAATTGAAGGCTTTGTTGTGGGTGAGACGAACATGATCGAAAAATACATGTACTCAACGTCAGTGACACAAACCCGAATTGGATTGGCCTTTTGACTTTATCTCCGTGTCGACCTCATGCGAGTTATAGCTGTAGGGATAATCTGAAGACACTCTCAAGGTGGCGGCCGAAAGCCGCTCAATTTGGGACCCCATTCCCTTGAGGTGAGCAGTAGACTCATGACATGCTCTGCGGCTAGTAGCCGTACTGATGCGTTATATTTACATTACGTCTGCAGGAGCGGCGGTCTGGCAGGTGGTGGTGCTCACGGAGGGTTTTTTATGGCCAGAGTGCCTAATATTTAGACGTGTTGTCTAAACCGTATGATGTACATTCACTGTGGCTGGATTTGATCGTATTCTCTATAGCGTGTACACGTATTGAAATGCACGACTTCGGTCGATGTTTGTGCTTAAGCACTACCTAGGGGACAAGCCCTCTTTTACTGGTTCGCCAGTTATTTTGCTGTGGACTACGGTCTAGCTCCCAACTTAACGTCCTTCTTCGGGAGCGCGTCGGTTGGTTGGCGCTCACCGCACACGGCGTGTGTGGAGACGTGTGCCTCCCCCAATTTTTTTTTAAATGTGGAAGAGTGAAGCCCTTGTATCGAGTATTTTATATAAATATTGTGAGCCTTTTCCAAGCGGGAAGAGATTAATTAATAAGGAATTGACTGATGTGAACCTGATACAAGTAGAATAGGGACGATTTAACATTCTTAACCTTTTTGAGCCCTGTCTTCGTGAACGTGGTTCTTTAGCTTAAAAATAATTAGAAGGCACTACCAACAGCTTTCAATTGCTCTGACAAATATTCATTCTTCCAAGAGACGCCTAAATGAACAAAGTTACGAAACAAACACAACGTATATAAGGGTCATAGCTAAGACTAGGTTTTGTAATATTAGTCGTCATAACTACAAAAAAATGTGACAAATTATCGCCTGCTTTATTTGCCAAATGTTTCAAATATATGAAGATAATTAAAACATTTCAATTTGAAAAAACTATTCGTTTGTTGTAACCGATGATGGAATTCATATTCGGCAAAAGGAATTGTAGACACCTAGCTCCTAAGTAATATAATCTATACATATAATAAATCAGTAGAAAAGTCGTGTCTGTAATTCTAATATATTCTTGAAAAAACAAGTGCAGGGGACTAAATAAAGGGTTCTAAAGCCAAATTAGTAGTTTTTTGAATTTTTGTCTGTCTGTGTATACCGGATTCACTTGGAAACTACTAAACCGATTTACATGACATTTTATATGTAGGTAGTCAGTAATCCGGGGCAACTTAAAGGCTACTTTTTATCCGATTACGGAACTTCAAAAAAGAAGGTTAACTATTTTCCTTCCTTTAGATAATTTTCTATTATATGACAGTTATAGGCGGGATGACGGGTGTTTTTCAAATAAATACCATATTTATTAATAAACTTTAAAATATAGTAAAAAGTTTAAAATATGGAAAAATATTTGAAACTACACCGATTTAGTTATCAAAACAGTGCCATCTATCATCAAATGGAAAAAGTAGTAAGGTACGTGAGGGTAATATGGTCACCTTAAGTTTTGCCGCCCTATTAAAGCAAAACTAGGAGGAGGACAGAGACAAAAACACTAAGTCGTATACTATGATAACTAATATATTAAGAAAAAATTAATAATTAAGCAAACTAATATATTAAGCAAACAAGCCTTGGCAATAATTAGGAACACTTCGAAAAATCTACTTAAAGAAAACTAAATACACTACCCAATACTAAATATACTACAATGTCAAAATGGCGTCGATAAAGCAGCGCTCTTTTGACCCTTTATTATTTGTTTGACTGATGAAGAGCTATCGTATCACAAAGCCATCTATGCAAATAAGGCTGTAGTTTCTGAGTTTTAAGAAAGTGACCATATTAACCGGATGACCATATTACCCTCACGTACTATATATTTTGCCTTCAGTTACTAATAAATTAAATAATATAAATAACTTACATTTATATGTTTAAGTAATTAGATTTTTAAAATGATTTCAAAATTCTAACGTTTAGTTTCTTAGTATTTTTGTTATTTTATTTTAAAGGTGTAATAATTTCAATAGATAATAGTGACGTCCGTCTATCAAAAATATGAAAATTGATAAGGTTTTTATTTCAATTATTAATCTTTATGTAAACTGATCTGTCTGCAATTATTGCAAAATTTTCATTATCATTATAGTTTTATTAAAGAGATTTTTATATAAGTCGTGGCGTGATCGTAGAATTAATCATATATCATAAAGTAGTCTACCACTTCGTGAAATGGTGTGGTCATTTCATGATATTTAACACTGTTTGTTGACCATATAATAATATAGCTTGACCAAATCAATGAATAGAAATCGTTAGAAGATATTAATAACTAAACACAACATTGCTATTTCATGATATGATCATAATATGACGATATCATTAAATCGTTTTTCACAGCTAGCGGCGCTGATAGCGTTTATGTGTTATTGATATAATAAATAAATGTTCCCTTCTATCGCTGATATTAGTATAGTATAGTATAGTTTTGGCTTTCATTATTTCATCTAACAATAGTGCCATCTACTTACTTCTAAATAAACTAAATAATAGAATGCCACTGAATATACGATGTAAATAATTGAAAATTCGTTCGTGGCTTCGTTGGATGTGTAATTACTAGGTAGGTAGATGTGGTCAACAATCATGCAAAAGCTTAGTTTCAGTTTGTATGTAAGCTGCTACTTTTTTACTTTTCATGGGGCAATATATGCAGTTTATATTTCATTCATATTTTCGGGTATGTTCTTTTTTGTTTTTACTCTACCGTAAATATTAAGGGTTGCAAATATGAGTAGAACTCATTATCGTCAGTCTATCAAAAGTCTACTAAAATTAACATAGGCCTCCCCCATAAATTGTCAAGTGGCTGGATATTAGCTACAGTTGCCACGCTTGGTAGGCGGGTTGGCCACCGCAGCTATTAATATTTTGATCTGTTGTCAGGAAGATATTATGCTGCCCATCTCCTGTTTATTTTCCTATGTCGCCTCTTACGATGGGACGGTATGAGGTGGCAGATTCTCTTCCACCGCCACAACAAGGCAAATATTTTTCTACTCCCGTTCATGAGTTTAGTGCCTCCCACGTTCACTGTGAATGAAATTTATAAGGAATAAAACAAATTTTAAGGATTTTTTTTGCGTTTAATTTTAACTTTTTTAATTTTCGATATTTTGGGCACTTTACAGCACCCATGGTAACGGGAGGACTGAGGTGTTTGACCATCTGATGTCGTAGTAAGAATATAATAGAATAGAATAGATGCAGTAGTATTAAAGTTGGTAAAAATTACTGCAGTAGTATGCTTGGGTTTGAATTTAATTTTATTAATTATTGGGTTCTTAGTAGATGGTAGCACTCAGCCATCTTCCCTATTAAAATTAGAATGTTTTTTAATTTCAATAGCCTCGCGAATCATCATTGGTAGGAATCGGTATTCTATTGCAAGGACTTGTTGTCTATCAGATCCGATATAATGGTTGGGATGATACTAAACATGTTGACATACTTTAGACTTCCGGGAGCGTCGGTGCTTCACATCTACGACATGTTCTTTTACGCGGGTTTCTATGGAACTTTCATACAAAGATGCGTAAAAAAACCCCACGTAAAAATGTTTAAATCAAACGTGATAAAATCCGTAACATTAGTTTTATTCCATGTGTAGTACACATTATTATCGAACTGCATTTATGAAATTTTGAAATCTACTCGAACGTAAAAAAAATATCTACATCTATTTTATAATAATAACTATTTTGATATAATAATACATTTTGATTCCAAGACAATTTACCTTTCTTATGGATACATCGGAAGACACGCCCGATATAAAAAACAGTAGGTGTTTCTAGACATATACATATATGCACGTGTTTCTGTAGCTATTATATCTGTGCCAAATACAAATCATCTAATAGTCTTTTAGAATTCAAAAAAAATCTTTGACAGACATAGAGACACGGACACCGAGGTGACTCTAAAAGTAATCGAATTTTGCTAAATTTGGCACGGAATAGCATTTAATGATGTTTCTAAATTCAAGTTCACGCGAGCGAAGCCGCGAATAAAATACTAGTACTAAATAAAACACTTAAATCTAAGTTTTAAATAATGATTAACAATTCATGTACTTTGACAGAAATAATTACTGAATTAGAAGGAACTAACTTGTGAAATAATAGGTATCCTAGTTTAGGAGTCATGGTTCAAAGATGTTATCAATAATACTACTACGCTATTTAAATAGAAGTCTCAAATAAAGAATCTTATTATTTATTTATTTATTTTAGCATTATCAAAAATGGAAACTTGCATGTTTGTTTGAATAGTTGTATTGTTTATAGTTGAAAGTATTTGAGATGAGTTTCAATGTAACTACTTCAGAAAATAATCCTGAGGCACCTTTATCCATTAAAACCTTGTAAACTTTATCAGATCGTCATCCTAAATATCGAGGAAGCAGTTGATACTGTATACTTGCCGTAACGTGATTGTTATGCTGATATCATCCTTTCTGTTAAGTACTTTGGACAAGTGGCTGTCAAGTTTATAAACTCGCTTGTATTCTTTGTAACGCTTACGCGCCGTATACAGACATTATATATTGTAATAAACAGAAAAATAATACCGACCATCAAATTAGATATTTTTATTTTAAAAAATCTTAGAAGCGTATGAGGAGTGATTTCAAATCATCGTCTATAATAGCTCTAGATAAATTCTGAGAGGAGATTCAGTGACTTATTTGATGCAGTTATGTTGAATATGGTGGTGGTTGCTTGTAAAAATTCAGTCTATCCTCTCAGTTGCCCTAGCGAAGGAGAGAATCTATATAAGATTCTTCACATAGTAAGCTTGCTTTAGTTAACAAACAAAAAATACTATGTTAGGATAAAACAACATTTAGCCGAAATTATTTTAAGATAAAATACAGCGTTTATCAAAACATTTTAAATCACTTTATACTAACACGAGAAAAGAGCTTGTCAAAATAATTTAAAATTAAATATTTTGTACAACCGACTTCAATACAAATTTTTTAAAAATAACTCAAAAACTATTTGTCAAACCTTGATCAAAACATTTATATGGGAACACATGAGAAGCACCAGCTTTCGTAAATCAATAATTATTCACCGTCACAGCCTTTCAAATGTCCACTGCTGAACATAGGCCCATACCATAGATTGCTCTTGATTGATTGTTGTTATAAGGAAGATTATTTATTATTAGATTTACCACGTGCTCAGCGGTGAAGGAAACATTGTGAGAAAACCTGCATGTCTGAAAACTAAGAAAAAAATATTTAAAAAGACATGTGAAGTTTGCCAACACACGCATTGGGGCAGCGCGGCGGACCTTTCTACAGACGGACCCTGTACCCAGCTGAAGCTGCTACTGCCCATTATCTACTGTTTCAGTTTTCTTCTGTCGCCTCTTACGACACCAACGGGACGACATTCGGTAGTGGATATTTTTACACCGCTTACTAAATGATCATAACGGGTAAACCGCCATTATGTGGAAATATTTAATCATATTTTGATTTAAATGTTGGCAATGACTAGGAATTCAAGTCAGTATAAATTTAAAATCATATCACGCACAGCTTTTCCAAAGTATATTTCTCTACTTCTATCTATATCTATTGAATATATGTATAAATATGATATTAAACGATGGATGTTAACAGTCAAGAGCTTGCCTTGCGGCGTTAATGAGCATCTCCAAGCCCCTTCAAATGTAGAGGGGTTTGTGTTTGTAATCTTTATATTTATCCTCCGCGATTTCCTTTCTTCTTCGTTCGGGGTCATTACTTTGACTTAATGATATCTCTAGATTATAGATATAATGTGCATTATTATACTATAGCTTTTTTGTGGATTAAACTGAGCAATAAATAAATACATATACATAAATGATAATAATATTAATACATACTAGAGAGGTAGAGAGTGTATTTTTGGTGTGGTACTCACGTCTCATGATCTCATGTTGTGTTCCCTTTATTACGTAGAAATTTATGCAGGTATCAAAAATAATTACTTTTTGTTTTTGTGTGTTTCAATTAGTATTTAAATCACTTCGTTTAATGTGTAAAAAATAGTTTTAACGTTCTAAAAGATTGTAACATTCTTTTTTGATACCTACTTATAAATAGATCCATTTTATCTTCATTTAGGTATACTTTAAAAAAAATCTGTTTGATAAGTAACTTTTTGTATTTTAAGCCAGTGTTAAAATATAAATAGATATGGAAATATGTCCACTCGTAAACTTTGGCATAATAACAGTGCTGCAGTAATGTTGCTGTAAGCTTACTCTGAGTTGGTGACCGACAGCAGTAATGCTGCAGCCCAATAGTAATTATTAGATATTTTTCTTTGTGTTGAACTTAATGTGCTATATTATGCTGTTGCCTTTTTTAAAACCATTAATTTGTTTATTTATATATTTTCATGGTTATAAATAAACAAATTAATGGTTTTAAAAAAGGAATAAAATTAGCATAACTTTTATATTATAAAATTTATTTGAATTAAAAACACCCAGACAAACCATAGCTGTTCAAATTGGCTAGTTCAACATAACGTCAAGTATCATATATGATAGGTCAAGCAGAAGTTTTGTGAAAAAGCTTTATTTTTGTATGGGACACTGGTCAGTAGTAGTAGATTACTAAATTTAAAGCAAGCTCGTTTCGGCGTGTTTTCAAAATTATTATACGTGATGATTCATGGGTGCATTAATACGATTCATAAATAAAGCTCCACTTACATTAAAAGTTTGTAAGTTAAATTATTTAAAAGTTTTATTGTTCAAATGGACCAACAGGTAATGTTCACTGCTGTGAGCAACCAGCGACCAAACACGGGGCTCTGCGAGCTACTTCTTCACCATGACAACACGCTCGCGCCCTCAGCTCTTAAAACGAGGATATTCTTGGTCAGCTTACCGATTACGCTTTTAGGTCACCCTTCTCACAGCTCCGATATGGCACCGTATGACCTCCTTTATTTCTCTAAAATAAAAATAAGCTGAAAGGGATACAGTTTTGGTCGACGAAAGATGCACTAGCAGCGTTCGAGCAGGTCGTAGAAGTTGTTACTTCTATATATATTATAGATAGTCACCCTGATTGGGTGCACTAGAAATGGTTTTTCGAAAATTGGTTGAGACGCATGAAATTTAGTCTAGCTGTTAGAGAATTTTTTGTAAATATTTCATAGTAAAATCTTTGAACGTAGAACTTTTTTTTTGTTTCTGAAATCGTTCAGCGTGGCTCAAGTACAACAGTGTCAAACGAAATAACAAGATAATTGATCATAAGTCCACCATATAAGCCTACAGAAACATCCAACAAAACTTGAAACAGATAAGTCCACAAATTTTTAGCCCCTGAGATAAATACCTCTAAAATGTCGTTAAATAATCTAACATCCCATTTCATCCCATGAGTGCCATTTCCAGTTGTTTTTTTCCAAGTTCACGTCCAAACTAATATACCAAATATGTAGTACATACAATATGTGAATGTGCACACTGCCAACTTTTTGGGGTGCAAGTTGAGGTTACATTTACATTTTGGGCGTATGCCCATATTGTCTTGAAATGTAACCTCAACTTCACGTAGTGCACCAGCTAATAGCCGAAAGAATTTAGCGGCCCACCTGCAGCAAAAAATCAATGGGATCGCCAGATGAATAATGATTATCATATTAATATAAACAGCAATTTTATTTATATCTCTGTTTTTGCTCGATCCTTAAAACAAAGTGAGATAGAAAATCGAGATCGGGTTAATAAAGGTCAATCAACCTTAGCGTCTCTAGTAGTAGAATCGGGATGTGGATGGTTGAAGAATGAGAAGATGAATATTTATTGCGAAGTCCTGTGCGCGTTAATTGCTTTTGCAGTTCCATAATAATGAAAACGCTTTGTTGTTTGGTTAGTAAATGTATTGATATAGATTTATATGAACATGCAACTTTGTGAGGCTCAACATTATTTAATAGAATTAAATGAACCGAATAAACAGTGCAGTGGCGGCTTCTGAAGCATTTTAAGTACCCGGTTTCTCCATTGAATTTCATCCTAGCCCGGGGTCTTACCATTTATAATATGTGGAACAAGAAAAATTTGGTTGAGCAAAGTTGATGAGTTTATGTATTTAGTATGTATGTTGAGCAGGGATGGTAGACGTGACAAGGATATAAAAAGAAGAGTAAATGCAGGGCACAGTGTGCATGTGGCTTTAACCGGGGCTCACTCTATCAGAAGTCAGAATGTGTCAAAAATAAACGTTTTGTAATTCACAATGCTGTCCCTATCTTAATAATAATATCCTCCAGACCGAATTTCGGTGACGGTGGCCAGTCTCAACAGAGACGAGCCATGTGCGCAGGACAGGATTATAGTGATCAAGTGTTTGCGCAAGCAAAGGTGCACTCTCTATTCCCTCACCCTCATAGTCCGCTGGGATGGTAATTCGATACGACCGGAGAGAAATGAGGCGCAGGATCTCTTTACCTGCTTTCCGAGGCACGGTGGTGAAACATCGCCAACTTCCTTACTCCAAGCTGCTACTGAGAATTTCTCGACAGAAAAACCAAATAACTGGATTCGAAACCAGGATCTCATGTTCAGCAACTGCGTTTACAGACCACTAGACCAACGAAGCGGTCCTTATCTTATTATGTGGTAGAATCATAAAAATCGGCCATTAAGATGTTGGGGGTGTAAAATTAAATAATAAATTTAAACAGATTTAACTTAAATAGGAGGAGGATTTTTTTCATGTTTATGTAATACTAATTAACTTTGCGGGTGTTCAGAGGAGAAAATAACATTCCAATAACAAATTATCACGGACACATGGTAGCTTTAAAAAGTTAATTAACTGCGGCCAACCGCGGTTTCAAACTTAAGAATTTCTTCCGTTTACGCTGCAGTTTTATGAGCTCATTCGTGAAGCTTAAAATCATGTTGAAAGTAATAAAAGTCAACAATTTTTTATAATTAAACCGAGTTGTTATGTTAAACGTTCACGTTCCTCGATAAAAGCTTACGTAGATCTATTTGTTGTTATAAAACAATATATTGCGGTAAGATATTGTTTATGTTAAAATTACTGTACTATGCGTTTACTTTATGAGGGCAAAAAGATAATTGATGCATCGTCCTCTGAAAAATTGTAGTAAAAACACATTCAATAAATATTAATGTAAAATAGCACAAAGATGATTAAAGACGAATTACATTCTTGATTTAAACGAATTTTACGTTCATGTATAAAGGCTGTCCAGTAAATAGCACGACATACTGCAGGGGTGATAGTTAGATTTTAAGATTATCAGTAGCAGTGAGCACAGCAGCATTAACTAGCCCTGCAGAATAGTATTATATAATGGCCATACAAGAGCCAGATGCCAAGTTTACAACATTCGTTAATTATAACACTATTCATACAGACAGATTAATAAGACAACGCTTATTGCTCACCCCATACTGCTGAGTAGTCTTAAAATATCGTTAGGCTGAGTCCACATTTAATCATCTTGACATACCATGATCACGATACACGATTAACCCAAACGCGACTGAATACGATACACCAAGATGATCAAATGAGGACCCGTCCATAAGGAGAATCAAATTTAAATTTTGGAAGGAATTTTTTATCATTGGTAGAAAAAAAAGAAAGAAATTCTACGCCTTTTCCTTTTGATAACTTGTTACAAAACAAAGCTGGCTGCAAGTAAAGAGCAAACGAGCAAATATAGGTAACACAGGTAGAACTACATTTTTCGCGTAGCATAAAAAATTTGAAATCATCCAATAATACTTTCATAACAATGATATCACGGCACCATTTTCAGTTTTAAGGTTCTTGTCTCAAATTTTTTTCAATATGTTTTTAACTTTCAAGTTTAATTTAGTACCTTTACTGTTTTATATTTATAAATGTGTAATTGTACAGTACCTGGATGACCGAGCTTAGCTCGGTATGTTTTTATTGTAAATCGTGTTTTTTGTAAATTATATTTAGATACGAATTACATACTGATGAAATATGAACATTATTTTTCGATCTTACTTACCGTATTCTTTTGTTTAAAACTTCGTCATTTTTTCGTGTTTTTTTTAATATAAAATATACTTAGATACGAATTAGATGCGTTGATAAAAGGCTGCAAATAATAGTTTTTCTCACAAAAGAAGGAACTTGAAAAAAAAGGGAAAAAAATAATAGGGCTGGAGACATCTGGATTCGAAACGGGGTCTTCCAGTTTCGATACCACCCGAATTCCCAACTGAGCTATTATAATTTTGTAGATAGTGGCGAAATTTACCTTCATTTTCATTCGTATTCGTATTCATTCGTATTCTAATGATATTGTAGCAGTTTTTCATTGCCTGGAAACACGGATAAAACGCCATTTTCTAAAAATGAATCCTAGCTAGATCAATTTATCGCCCCCGGAACCCCCTGCATACTAAATGTCATGAAAATCGTTGGAGCCGTTTTCCGACTATAAACAATTGCTCGTTTAAAGGTATTAGATAGAAGTTCGCTGCGAAACACGGACCTCTGCCGTATAGTGTGTTCACTGTGCCGGGCAGGCAAAATTGTGATCGCAGTACTAGACGTCTTGTCTTGTAGTTCCCGTCGCCGGACACTGGCGCAAACAATTCTTCATTCTAATATATATCAGAAGCTACAAAATCTTTCTGTCATTTCTCATACTGTATATAATATCCTCGGGATGAGATACGGTGATGGAATATTGATTTTTTTTTTGTTACTATTCTAACCCAGCGTCTAAAAACAATCCCACCTGATGGTAAGTGGCGATGTAGCCTAAGATGGTGAAACGCACTGACTTAACAAAAGCCTATTCACTTTTGCTTTGAAGACACCCACATTGTAATCGGAAGGAAAGGCAGATGCTGGCAACTTATTCCAATCCTTTGCTGTACGAATGACGAACGATTTAGCTAACCGTTTGGTTCGAATGCGTGATAAGTCAACAACGAAAGGGTGGAACACTGATCGAACGTCTGGTTTTCCGATGGTGGAAGGGAGAGGGAGGAATTAAATTATGAAATTCCTGCGCACACTCTCCGAAATGCTTGACTTGCTACTTTGCGGCTGTGTTTGAGGCTAGTAAGCTTGGTTTTAACCAGATTCAGGTCACCATTAAGCCTCTAAGCATGCCTTTTCATTGAGTCCAAAGCCACTAGGTGGCATTTTGTTGCACCAGCCCATATGTGGTACTCCATGGATGACCGGAATTGAGCTTTATATAAAGTAAGCAGCTATCGTGGCTAGAAGTACCGCTGCACCTTTGCAAGGACTCCTAGCTTCCTTGCAGCTGCTCTGGCCTTGGACTCAATGAACCGCCCGAAGTTCAGGTTTAAGGATATCTCAACCCCTAACAATTGGGGTTGTTACGGTCGGTGTATTCCAGTGATACATTTCGGAAAGAAGGAGCCAAGGTGAGCTCGCTTCTTTTTGCAGTGAAGAGACACGCTTGTGTTTTGGAGGCGTTGAATTTCACCAGATTAGTATCGCCCCATTCGGAGACTACCTGTAGTGTGAGATTTACACGTTCAACCATAGCTTCTCTTTCTTTTAGACTGGATTTGATCCCGACTGGCCCGAGGACTTGGTTGGTATCTCTCCACGACTGTGATATCGTCTGCGTATCCATAGATCCGGGCTTAAGCAGATCATTATTAAGCTGCAGGAAGAGAGTTGCGGAGAGAATGGACCCCTGAGGAACACTGGCGTTAGTCGCCACAGGATCGGATGAGCAGCCATCGATGACGACCCTGAGAGACTGTTCTTCTTTCTTTTGGAGGCGTTGAATTTCACCAGATTAGTATCGCCCCATTCGGAGACTACCTGTAGTGTGAGATTTACACGTTCAACCATAGCTTTTCTTTCTTTTAGACTGGATTTGATCCCGACTGGCCCGAGGACTTAGTTGGTATCTCTCCACGACTGTGATATCGTCTGCGTATCCACAGATCCGGGCTTAAGCAGATCATTATTAAGCTGCAGGAAGAGAGTTGCGGAGAGAATGGACCCCTGAGGAACACTGGCGTTAGTCGCCACAGGATCGGATGAGCAGCCATCGATGACGACCCTGAGAGACCGTTCACTCAGAAAGTCCTTTACCCAGTCAATCAGACCATATAAGCCATACACTGGAAGCTTACCTAAAAGGCTAGCGTGCCGAACTCTGTCAAAGGCCTTCGAGACATCAAGGGAAACAGCTAGTATTACCCCACTGTTCGCGAGTGCGTCGCCCTATACGTGCATAGCATACGCTAGAAGGTCCACAGCTGATCAATTTCGGTGAACTGGTGGTCACTGAGAAGTTCATTCTATTCTAGGTATGTCATTAAGCGGGCATTCAATATACGCTCTATAATATTGCAGGGTATGGTGGTAATTGAGATTGGCCAATAATTGGCAGGATCGTCACGGCTGCATTTTTTTGGGACAGGCTGCACGTTGGCTAGCTTCTAGGATTTTACACTATTCCAGTCCTAAATGATTATTTGTGATATAAACCTCCAACATAAAGGTCCCGCAGTGGGGTAATGCAGGTGGAACGTTGTTGACACTGTCAAGACGCAAATTGCAGGCAAAAGAGACCCGTATGCGCTAGTGTGTCATCCGGTTTTACCAGCGGAGGCAGTGCAGGCTGACAGAAGTTTGTCTCGACCGATTTGACAAGAGACCAAAAAGCTCTAGTGCCAGATGGTCTGGCCGAGAGTTTTGCGTCAATATGTTTAATGCGATCGAGACTGGCTTTCCGTAACGCTCTTTTGTAGGACTTGGCGGCCTGTTTGAAAGCTCTTGGAGCTTGTATTCGGAGCTTTGCGGTTTCGAGCATCAACGCGGGATAGATACGCGCTTTTCAACTTGGGTGCATTCAGCGTTAAACCATCGCCAAGCTCTGCTACTGGTGGGAGCATCAGAAAACGGGATAAAATACTCCATAGCTTGACGCAACACATCGTTTATCGCACCCGTGAAGCTCGACGGATCCGTAGAAGAGAAACGGACCTCCCACCAAGGATAAGAGGCAAAAGTATCGCATCTCATCCCAATCACTAACTTATAACTTATTATTTTATACGTGGTAGAGCCATGCTGCAGCTATAATAGTAGTATAATTGTAGCACGAATGGGTCGGCTCGACCGGGGAAGGACTACGCTCTCACAGAATACCAGCGTAAAATAGCAGCTTAACACTGCTGTGTTTCGTATGGTGAGTGTAGAGAACCGGAGACCCTTTTTACTGGAAAAGAGGCATTCTATCTTAGTCCTCCCGGGTGACAACACATCTGCATTTTGATTCTTTATTGAGGATAGATGTAGATGTCTATGGGTCACAGCAACCACTTATCATCAGGTGGACTGTATGCTCGTTTGTCACCCTATCCTATAAAAAAATACCGCCGTATTCGTCGAACAACTTGTAATCAGGTGGAGAATATGACGATACAGATTTTACCAGACAGTGGTCAGATGTACTCAAAGGGGGGGTAATCTGTACGTCATACCTATCTGGTTCGGTAGACAGCAGAAGAACCAAGCAATTGGCAGTATGACCGCCTACATCGGATACCCGGGTAGTCACTTCCTTTACCAGCTGGGAAAGTCCTATCGTCAAGGCACGCTTTTCTTCCAGCATGGTCAGTCTTCTGACAAGGGAACAGCCAGTCTTGGTGACAGGCGCTAAAGTCTACCAAAAAGACTAGCTGTGCTGTAGGATACCGATTTAGGGCCACATCAGCAGCCTCACTAAGGTGATCAAATAATTGAGTTGTCTCCTAGTCACCGCTGTGCGATCGATAGGCACAGGTATAGAGGATTTTATCAATACCTGTACCTACCATTACGCAGGTGCACTTTTAGTGAGAGGACGTGCAACCGCTGTTTAGCCATACTATTCTTTTTAAGACACATGACAGTTAAAGAGTGAATAAGGATGCAGAGTGGCAGTTGAACGAGGCGTTGCAGTAGCAACCAAACGATACTACCAGAGTAACTGCGCCCAACTTGCTCCGAACTTGATCTGGAGACTGCGGGGACACCCGGACCCCCCCACAGAACGCCATCGAGTCTTCTCGCCCGGTTGCTAACCTGCACGATGGAGCCACCCTGAGATCTTTCGCTAGCTGGCGGGGCAGCCTTTCATGAGTAGCTAATTCACTAATTGGGCCCCCAACTACCTGTGGTCGACCAGTGGAATACCGTACATCGGATCCCACTACCCTCCATGACTAAGCACCCGACACAGCAACAACTGACGCTTCGCACCCATTTCACACACACAACGCTACTGTTCAGACCCATTCTGCATATGGCTTCACCAAGCATCATGCCGGAACACGACAACGTTATTTGGCGACAAGACCTTGCATTGGTGGGTGGTAATCGAAAATCCAGCGGCCGAAACCTACCACCGGAATCGGTACTGCTCGTTTAGCACTATCCGGGAGATACGTGTAGGGAGTCAGATTTAAAGTATTTCATACGGACGCCGCTTTGTCATTTTTTAATAATAATAATAATAAAACATAAGTTGCGGGGTGTATCGAGGAGCACCACCTTTTGCATTTGAGCCATTCGATTCCACTCGCATCGTCCGCCGGTTTCTTTCCCTTTCCCCCTAATCGTCGGCCATTTGGTCTCCCCTGCCGGGGGTTTCCATCTGGTTGGGTTTTTATGTGAAGCTTGTCAAGGTGGGGGGCTTAAAGAGAACAGACACTAGTACTAGATCTGAAGATCTCGATCTAACACCCCAAGCGGGAGATACTAAACATTTAATCCCAATAACATCTGGGCCAATACTCTCTCTGAACCAACCATTTCCAACACAAACCCCCTAATGTAGCACAGTAAAAATGTGTATAATTTACGGCCGCTGCCCGGGGTTGCCTGGAGCTGGTACTGGGTGCTACAGTTCACGGGATACGGGTGGCAAGTGGTTGATGCTACAGCTGAATATTTAAGCGATGATACCACACCAACTATATAATCTATGGCTTCCAATTCCTCCGAGTATTTGACAAGTGAAACATCCACCTTGTCTTCACCAAATAGGACCAATAGTGTTGAGCAAGATGTCATTAATGACTCCGAGCTTGCACCCACTTACAGAGTTTCTAAAACGCGCAGGCGATAGACACCTGAAATGAATCTATTTATACTGTGCACTTATCTTCAGCTAACCTTACTTGATACTGACACCAAAACCTACTCGAACCACTACATCAGAAATTTATTGTGAAATACCCAAATATGCTAGTTAGCCGTCAAAGAGTAGGAGACCAACGTAGAGCTATAGTCCGCAATAAACTGATATCACAAAAACCATAGATCAGATTTATAAATAAGTTAGAGAAGAGTTAAATCATCATGCTAGACTCCCAACAACTCATGAAATACAACAACAAGTTTTAGAAACACATACTAGAGAAATGCAAACAAAAATGAAATGGAAAAATGATTAAAATAAGACTTTAATGAGATTGTATTACCAGATAACTGAACTAAATACAAATAGAACTTCTTATAGAAAACAATCACATGGAGCTTTCGTTAATGCTTTCCCAACACTTGTTCATTTAAATGAACAGCGAATAGCCGACCAAAGAAGAGCAATGGTAAATAATAAATATATTAGTGACGAAAAATTGAATGAAATAAAACAACAAGTAGCTACAGAACTATCAATAAAACTGAATAAATAAAATGATGATAATACAATGCCTTATACAATTAAAGAAAATACACAAGACACTAACAATATTAACATTCCTTTTATAAACAGCACTGAAGACTCTTTATCTAATCAATCACAACCTGAAAGAGATTCATTCAAGCATTCTTACATTCTAAACACATTGACCCCACAAGCAGAGTCTACATCCCTAAACAAAAACCATCTAAAAAACTAGAAATAATAGTACATTATATTAATGAAAAAACTCTTCCCGCAACTGTGAATACTGAAACGGACTTCATTACATTACAAACTGCAATATATTGCGCTGCGTGGACAGCAGCTAAGATAAACAGGGCAAAAATATCGTACGGATCTTCAAAAAAATCTTGCCAAACTAAAGAAGATCATAGAAAATATTGGAAAAGGCGGCTAGAAAGGAGACTAGATGAGTTGCGAGCAAAAATCGGCAGAGTAACACAATACATTAACGGAAACAAAACAAAACATCTAGAAAAACATATAAAAACATAATATAACAGCACAGAATTCATTCAGTACATGAGGAACAAAACAGACAGCTCACACACACACTTGATACACTCAAACAAAAACTTGCAGTCATCTCAGGTAGTTTACGTAGATACAAAGCATGCGACAAAACAAACGACAAAACAAAACTCACCGAGTGGGCTGATAAGTCTCTACATGGAAGACATCGACATGATATATGTCAACCTAATGTCGACGAAGAAGCATCGAACGCGTGGTTGATTCGTGGCGAACTTTTTCCAGAGACTGAAGGCTTTATGATTGCTATACAGGATCGAGTAATAGAGACCAGAAACTACCAAAAGCATATTATAAAAACTTAGCCTCTGATACGTGCAGAAAATGCAACAGTTGTCCAGAAAGTATTCAACACATTACAGGTGCGTGTAAAGCAATAGCCCAAACAGATTACAAACACGACATGATCAAGTTGCAAATATTATTCACGAAAAACTAGCTCACCAACAGAACCTAAGTCCAATGAACCCTATTATAAATATAACCCAGAAAGCCTATTAGAGAACTCCAGAACGAAGATATACTTTGACCGCGCTATCCTCACAGACCGGACCATTCATTGTAACCGACCAGATATTACATTTATTAATAAAATTAACATAACCGGCATCTCAGATAGGCATCTTTATCTCAGCCACGTTTAAATTAATATCTCTCCGAAATAGGCGAAACATTCTTGATCTGTATTTTCTATATATTAGTATACAATAAAGTAAATTGCAGTGACCTCCTTGATCGCATATCGTTAGCTGTGCCGCGTAAATATCCCCATTGTCACATTTCAAAAACATTTCATATTCCATTCGCGAAAACTCATTTCGGGAATTCATATTGTATATGTGGCAAATATAACGAATTGTGTAAAATAATACACTCACCTATCATGTATCGCCGAGTTTCTCATAAAATAATATTTTGCCTATTTGATAAGAATAAAATGTATTTTAAACTTTTTTTTTAAATGTTCATACTTCTGAAGTGAGTTTGAAATAAAATACTTTGTATAATATAATTTACTATGATCTCTCTTAATAATTGATTCTGCTTTTTAATACATTTTTATTTTAATTTGTAAATTTAAATTATACGTGGTAGAGCCATGCTGCTGCTATATTAGTAGTATAGTGGTAGCACGAATGGGTCGGCTCGACCGGGGAAGGACAACGCTTTTACAGAATACCAGCGTAAAATAGCAGCTTAACACTGCTGTGTTACGAAACATGGTGAGTGTAGAGAACCGGAGACCTTTTTTACTGGAAAAGAGGCATTTCATCTTAGTCCTCACGGGTGACAACGCATCTGCATTTTGATTCTTTATTGAGGATAGATGTAGATGCCTATGGGTCACAGCAACCACTTACCATCAGGTGGACTGTGTGCTCGTTTGTCACCCTGTCCTATATAAAAAAAATTGTTCAAAAATATAAAATCTGAGAATGATAACATTCTTGATACAGATTTCACCAGACAGTGTACATAAGTACACTTGTAATTGATACTCATATCAGAGATTGTAAAAATGTGTATATTTTTGTTATATTGTCATATATGTGTATTTTAAGCGTATTTGTTAAATAAATAGATATGCATCTAAAATAAGAATGATTCACAACTAATAAATGCTTTCTTTTGCTGCAATATTTTTATAATAAAATTATATACGTACTTGAATAAAACTATTTTTTACGGATTTTATCGCGTTTAAAATAGTAAATTAAACGCGATAAAATCCGTAAAAAAAATAGTTTTATTCAAAGTGTAGTGTTCGCGTAAATATAAGAAATCATTATATATGTATACGTGCTTTATAATATTTGTGTCTGTACTGTACGACTGTAATAAATATACGTCTATTAATATAAGCAATGGCTTTAAATTAGAGACTACTGCTCCATTAATCGAAACCATCATTTGTCAGGTGGAACCGTCACCCGCTATTGCCAATGTTACAGTAATTAAACCTTACCACTATCATTATGCTATTGAGAGTTAGTGTATATATATATATTTCTCTGTTTCTCACGGCTTATTCAAAAATAATTGGCAAACGTAGGTTTAATCAGTGCTTTTTGGTATACTCCGAATAATTTAAAAATTATTAATACTGTCGTAGATAAAATTTATTCATAGGATAAAATAACACATAAATAAATTCTAAATTACAGTTTTATGAACAAAATAGTTTCATATTCAGTCAGGTTATAATTTATTTGATGAATAATATTTATATGAGGATTGAAAAATCAGCCCTTAGTGTAATATACTGACGTTCTTTTTCGAAAAACTTAACAGAATTTATTTATATTAATAAACACTTTAGGCGAAAAAAAAAAACCTAAAAAAAAGCAAATAACCAATTTTATTGTTACTATTACATTAATTTTAGATAGTCTTATACTCAGAATTTTGTAAATTAATTAACAACGCATAGTTTTCGTCAGTTTTATCATAACATTTTGATTAAATTAATGAGAAATAATGTTAAAGTTCAAAGCGCTAGCATTCTTCAGCTCTCTCATGGTCTGCGGACGGCTGCACTGATCTCACTCTTTGCTTCAGAACACCTCTGACATGCTCTGGGACTTAGGTCGGGACTTGAGCTGTCCAATCCTAACGACGAATTCTGACCTTATACGCTTCCACATCGGTAGACCGGTGGGCGCGAATGTTGTCATCCATAAAAATTGAGTTTACGTTAAGAGCGGCCAATGCGGGTAATAAGGAATTAGCACTTTCGTTATTTATCGGTGTCCAGTCAACTTGCCATTCAACGGATTTATTCCTGTTTAAACCATAACAGAGCCCCCACCATAAGGTGTGATTTCTTCAAAACATGCATCTGCAAAGCGTTCTCCTCGTCTTCATAGCACTCACCGACGTCGGTCTGCACCGTACAGAGACTGGCTGCATCGGAAAAAAATACCCTGTCCCAGTTTTCTTGAGTCTATAACACACAATTTCGAGTGCAGCTAAACCTGGTAACTCGGTGCTCACGAAATAATTATGTATTACGCGAGAAGCCTTCTCCAGACTGTTCATAGAATAATTTGCACATTTATTACTTCTTCGAGGTTGTTCTTGAGGTCTACATACGAATATTTGCGATTTCTCAACGCTTGACTTACCAGAAAAAGATCTTCCCTTGGTTCAGCTTTTCTTTAACCAACATTCTCTTGACGGAATCGGTCTCTTGATAGCGCTCCCAAGTCTTATGGACTGCCGAACGACTCTCATTTAGCCTCTGAGCCACGAAGCGTTGGCTGCAACCCTCCTCAAGCAGCGCAATAATTTTGCTGGTTTTAACACTTTATTTGCCATTTTCGAGACCGCTAAGCATCAATAATAATACTTTAAAATGTCAAGGAAATGCGATAAATCAATATAAAAGGACTAAAAGTTATATAGAGTCAATTATTACTTTCGGAAGTTCGCGCCACAAAATGTAGTATAAAGGTGTTTTCTTTAAAATCCAACCTCAGGCAAAAATTTGAATTTGTAACGTATTTTTATACAACACATAACCTTCTTTTTCTAAATATAACGATTGAAGTATTAATTAAAAGTTAATATAATATTATTACATATTAAGATACAACACATTAAGAGATTGTTAATGAAGGTTTATTAGATGATTCTACAAAAGTAACCAATAAATATGTTCAGTAAACCTTGCGGTGAAGCTCATGGTAGGTTGCGGCAAAACTATGAATTGTGATGGCATTTATTATACGTTCATAAACTTATTTCTATACAATTGAGCAACAAAAATGTTTATTTTTTCTAATATAAAGACTTTCAATCTGTTTAAAACTTAAGACCGTGAGAGCACTACAAAATAATCTTTACAAAAGGAATTTTACGGGACCAAATTGTAAAATTTTTGAGATTATCATGTGGGGTGATTTAAAAACTATTTAAATCACCAATTCCAAATGTTAAATTCATTATTTTATCAAGCTTAATATATATAATAAATTATTTTTAAAATTATTTCAAATTTCTAAGTTTAAACTAAAAATTAAATATTAAAGTTTCAGTCACAATATACAATTATTTGCATTATTTAATTCGAGACAAATTTAAAACAAATCACACTTATTTTGTAACGAATGTTAGTTACACGTTTTTTATAGATTTACGGTGACAAACGAGCATATAGTCCACCTGAAGGTAAGTGGATGCTGTGGCCAATAGACATCTACATCTATCCTCGACAAAGATTAAGAATTAAGATGCATATCCGTTTTCACCCCTAAAGACTAAGATCGAATGCCTCGTTTTCAGTAAAAAGAGTCTCCGGATCTCTACACTCAGGCATACGAAATACAGCAGCATTAAGCTGCTATTTTACGCTGGAATTCTGTAAGTTACACGTTTACACAAGAACGTACAAGATAATAATTTATAGTATTAAAAACTGTGTATTGGAAAACAGTTTTAGATTATGTGTGTACATAATGTTCACTATCAATCTAATATGTATGGGAAAAAAATAAAATAAGCTAGAAGGCACCTTATATCTATAAGCATAGTCTTTTCTTCATTTGAGCTATACTCAGTGTGCGTCCAGAGTGATGGCGCACCGCGCAGGCAGAATGAACGGCGCATTAAACCTTAGACCATTCAACCAAAGAACGAGTAATGCGCCTAATACTACGAACAAAAAAGTCTGTCACTTTTGGTGCGGGGCGAGGAAACACTACATAGACAGTACTGCACACCTACTCAATAACATTTTGTGTCATTATGGCACACACAAATCTAAATCTCCAACACTGTTACATTTAACGCACACTTATAGGTTAAATACATCAACATAGAAAAAGGTATGAGTGTAAGACAGACGAATTAATTGCGATGCTACCATATCGATATTTTATATCGATAGTTTCCCTAAGCGGAAAAAAACAAACATAAGCAAAACGCACTCGAACAAATAAAATACTCTGAACTCTTTAGTTTGGTCAGCGCAACAAGTCTTGTTAAGGTTCCGTAGTAAAACAACAAGGAACCCTTATAGTTTCACCAAGTCCGTTAGTCTGTCCGTCTGTCCGTGGCTTAGAGTAGACTGTTGGTACTGTAAGGAGCTTTTGCATGGTTATACGTGAACACCAGCAATAAAAAAGGATCTAAGTACCAAAACAAAAATTGGTGGAAGTGGGTTGCCTCAAAAAACAATCCCTAAAGAATAACACTTACAGCTTATTTTAACAGTAATGTTGGTAAAGCATTGGAGACTAATTTGCGATGTTTACTTGGCAACCATTGAAATTGGGATGAATCGAAGAGATAGTACTTGTGCAGGTAGGTTCCCAACCCCTTTTTCGATTGCACAATTGTCCCTACTTCATTTTTAAGTGAGGGTCTTTTGTAAATCTGTAAAAGTCAAACAATCATGATAATCCACACTAATGTGATAAATGCGAAATTGTGTCTGTACTATAGTTTTTCCGGATAAAACTTATCCTAATGCTTAACCCAGTGTATAAGCAACAAATATGCCTAATTGCATTTAAACAGATTCAGTAGTTTCAATGTGATGCGCCAATATATATATAAACGCAATCTCCACTTGATATATATTATATATGAAAGTTTGGATGTTTGTAACTCCTTCACGCCACAACGACTGAACCGATTTGGATACTCTAAATTAAAACATTACCTACATTTTATCCCAGAAAATATTAACATTCCCGCGAGAATTAAATAACCTTACATATGAAATCCATGTGACCACTTACTTGTTTTTATAAGGCGCGACAATTGCAGGGTTAAGAAATAGTCTCATTACACTTATTTAGCTGTCATTTTATTCGTTTATTCGAATTTCGACCTTAGCTTTATGCATTGTTGGTTGAAATTGCAATACAAAAATAAACAAATCTCGTAAGGAGTGCGTTTGTACTGGCGTGTTCAAATTTAAACCTAATTGGTAGCTAACGAAGGTTGAAATTGCTTAAAAAATAGTCTCGTGGGGAGTGCGGTTGTCACATTGCGATTATCACTACGATTTTTATGAAATATTACGTACTTGATTACCTAATCGGTAAAGTTTTCGATTATTATTTATGATATTATTTTTAATGATTTTAATAGAAAAAAAGCATGTGTCACAATAAAAATACTTACATATGGAATGTCTTTCCACTCCATCTTTATGTAAATTTTAAGTATTTGACTGCTTTATGAACACATTAACCGCACAGATCTTCATTTTTCAAAAAGCACCTACTTCGGTGGAAAAGATTCTTGTAATGATAAAATAGATTCCGTAAACCGTTTTTATAAATGCACAAGATTTTTAAATCCAATACCAAGAGGGGAATAATCATGCGAGGCGAGTCCATTAGGTTAAATGGTCTAAGCATTAAAAAAATGTTCGACACGTTTGAAATTGTCCGGAGTGCGAGCGGGCGCGCACATTTCACGGCGCATTCTACTGGTGGATGCGCTCATCAATACGCGTATTTTAATTTTTACTCGCAGATAGTGAAGTGAAATGCCGCAAATTAATTTGAATGAAGACTTTCCTGCTGAAGATTTCATCGCAGTAATACCATGTAGTGGCGGTGTAAGAATATTCACTACCTCATATCATCCCGTGGGTGTTGTAAGAGACGACAGAGGGAAACAAACCAGATGGGCAGTGATCATCATTAACATAACAGCTCTTCACAAGTCACCTGCTGAAAATAGGCTTCCCCCAAGGAATGCCACAAAGCACGGTCCTGAGCCACCTGCACCCATCAACTTCCTGCATGTCTTACCAGGTGACTCCATCTAGTGGGGTGTCGCCCTACACTTCGCCTACCGGTTTGAGGCTGCCACTTGAGAGCCTTTTTTCCCCATCAGTTGTCGGTTCTTCGAGCTATATATCCAGCCCATTGCCACTTCAGCTTACTAATCCTTTGAGCTATGTCGGTTACTCTGGTTCTACTGCGGATATCCTCGTTCCTAAGTTTATCACGCAGAGAAACCCCGAGCATAGCCCTCTCCATAGCTCGCCTTGAGCTTCCTTATACGGCCAGCAGTGAAGGACTACGTCTCAGTTCCATAAGACATCACTGGCAACACGCACTGGTTTTACAGTCTGGTTTGCAAGTTTTGAGGATACCTGACGAGAAGATATGTTGTAATTTCCCGAACGCTGCCCAGCCGAGTTGTATCCATCGATTGACCTCTCGGTCGAAGTTGGACTTACCTAGTCCGACTATTTGTCCCAGGTAAACATACTCGTCAACAACTGCGAGCTTAATGCTCCCAAGAACTACCGGCTTAGGTGTGACATGGACGTTATACATGATCTTTGTTTTTTTCATGTTTATCTTAAGACCTATCCGTGGGGAGACACTATTGAGGTCATTGAGCATAGTGCTTAGGTCCTCCGGCGATTCTGCTATAAGGGTTATATCGTCGGCAAATCGGAGGTGAATAATGTACTCGACATTGACGTTAATACCGTATCCTTTCTAGTCCAGTAGCTTGAAAATATCTTCCAATGCAGCGGTGAAGAGTTTCGGGGATATAACGTCACCCTGTCTTACACCTCTCTGCAGTTGGATAGGTTTCGTACTCTGATTCTGATAGCCACTCGGATAGCCATCGTAGCCTTACTGTACAAACACTTCAGCACTTCGATATACCAACAGTCAACTTGGAAGCGCTGAAGGGACTGCAGCTCCGCCAAAATTTCGACGCAATCAAAGGCTTTTTCATAGTCTACATACGCAACAATTTGCCGAAGGGTATGTAAATGGTCTATGGAGCTAAAGCCTTTTCGGAAACCGGTTTGTTCGGGAGGCTGGAAGTCGTCGAGTCTGCGTATGAGACGATTCGTAATGACTCTCGAAAACAGCACGTAGACGCGGCTTAGAAGGGGAATCGGTCTGTAGTTCTTCAAGAGAGCGTTGTCGCCTTTCTTGAAGAACAAGACCACCGCACTTCAGCTTTACGCCTCCAGTGTAGTGCCATCATGGAGGAGGGAATTAAAGAGCTTCTGAAGGACTTCAAGTACCGGTTTTCCACCCGCTTTCAGAAGCTCCGCTGTAATTCCATCCTCGCCCGGGGACTTGCCGTTTTTAAGGTGCTGGAGAGCCATTCTAATCTCGATCAGTCTGACGTGGGCAGTGATATCAACTAGAAATAAGAACCTGCGGTTACTAATCTGCCAACCAAGCGTGACAACTATGAGAAAATCCCCCCCATGTGGCAATTTCTGGAGGAGGCCTAAATTCAGCAATAGACTATTGGCTGTAATGGATGGATGAACTGACAATGAAATATTGAGAACAATCAAAAAGAGTAAGAAACAAAACTATGTTTCAAACACGTTAATGTGTTAATGTAATACACGTTAATGTAAGCACGCTAATCAATGTATCAGGAAAAAGAAGAAGAAAAGACGACATTATAAAGACGAGGATTACAAAAAAGATGACAAGCCTATTTTCAACTTTTGTTATTCCTCGGCAGAAAAACCATAACAATGCTTTACCTTTTGGGTTTGATTGAAATTATCATACTGACTTGTATAAAAATATTAAATTAACAGGAGCCGAAGTCATCTCAGCTCAATTTTTTAACCATTCAAGAAACCAAACAAATAGCTATTGTTTCTTTTCTCTTTTATCTCATGGCAGCTCATTTTACTAATCGCACGCCGTTAATTAGACAGTACGCAAGCATCTGAGTTCGATCCCTGCCGGCACCAATTAAACTGTTTACTGTAATATTAAGCTTTGATTATTAAAATGTGCTCAGCGTTTTAGGAAATCATTACTTTTTTTTAGAAGAGGGAGCAAACAAGCATGCAGCTCACCTGATGGTAAGTGTCGACCGCCGCACATGAACAACTGCAACACAAGGGGGATTGCAAGGTTGCAGGTGCAATTGCAGGTGCGTTGCTGACCTTTTATATAGGAGAGATATTTTATTAAGGAGTAAGCTCGTTTATCATCACAAAGAATTCGTACGAGGAAGTTGACTCCTAGTAAAACGTACACTGGTGGACCGACAAGCATCCAGCAGGGCTAGCATGGGCAGGAGACAATTTTATCCCCGGGGAAAGGAGAAAATGTTTATCCCCTCGCTTAGTTTTATCCACCCTTAGAGCATGGGCACACCGGTGGATATAATATCCACAGTAGATAAAATGGGAGATTGACTTAGACTTAGATAGATTATTTGTATGAATATAAACTTAAACCCACGTCCAATGAACTAGGATAAAATTGTCCCTTTCAAATGTCAAAAAAGCATAATTTTTTATCTTTCATTAGGGTCCATGCTATGGACGGGGATTACTCGTTATGTCAAACGGGGATATACTTCCGTTTGACATAACAAAATAATTTTATCTCTTGTCAGTGGATATAATCGGGGGATAAAATTTTTGTCCCCCGCCCATGCTAGCCGGGCTGATGGTGTCGTGAGTTTTGTCGCGATGTGAGATGGTAAAATTTGGCGACTGGAATTAATCCAAACAATTCCTCAGGGCACTCCTCGTGGTAAATGCGATAGAAAATGCAAAGGGATGCAACAACTCTTCGCAGCGCCAGTGAATCGAGCCGGTCATAGAGAACTCGGTGGTCGACGATTCGAGTCGCTTTGCGCTGAATGCGGTTAAGCGGAAGGAGCTGATACTGGTGTGCCCCAGTCTAGAGATGAGAACAGTATTCCATGGGAGTATAGCTGTGATGCAATTCTAAAGGAGCGAGCTAACCATGATTAGGATCTGCCTTCGATGGGCACCACATAAGATATAATAAAAGGTTAAATTTCCTGAAGTACCACATCAGCGACAGCAATCACGTTGTTAATCAACAACAACGTTGATGATACAAAAAAGACCGTGAAAAAACGTAGTATTTATGGCATTATTATAAATTTTTCTCTCGTAGATTTTTTTTAATTAATAAAGTAGCAGAAATAAAATAACAAAAATAACTTATAAAATTTTATTGCGACTTCTTCAAAATGCAATTTTTTATTTTCTTCGTAAAAGAAAATTCCTTTAATCATAATTTTGTAACTTGATTTTTCAGTTTTCTTAATATGTAGTATATTCATTTTAACGAAACTAAAATACAAGTTACAAAAACCTCATTACACTTCTTACATAGTAACGTTCCCAAACAACTAGGAACTACAAAGGTTATTTTTGAGTACCACTCCATCTTACTTTATATTTAGAGCTCTTCGTTATTTTGCTGTTTATAAAATTATCTTTTACCTTTCCTTTAAACATCTTACCTACATATACGTACTCGTAACTGACATTCTATTGTGCTTTTACGTATTAGTTATGATAATTCGAGTTCAGAAATAGGTACAGCTAACATAAATTTCTTTATTGAGTTTACGGCTTTAGCTACCAATTCCTTGATGATAGGTAATCCAATTTCAGTAATTAATGCCTTCCAGCTGTTATTCAAAATATCTAGAACTGGTTTAGCTGTGAATAAAACAAGAATTTTTAAAAATCATTGGTCGTCAGTATGTTTAATTGTTAAATATTTTTTATTTCTAAATACACACCATAAATGAAGACTTAATTGTTTGCCTTAAATTTCATAATAAGCGAGCACCTCAAGTTCGATCCTAGCCAAATTGTTTAATTAAATTTTAAATTCTGATTATTTGTGGTGTAGAAAACATTGCGCGATTTTTTAAAAGTTTTGATTAATTTTTTTATTTAACGTATAAATAAATGTTCCTCAGCTTAAGTGTACGCACTTGGGAACAATCTTGAGGTTGTGATCTTATTAGTAAACATACCTGAAATTGCGGCTTAGATTTACGTTATCAGCTGAGTGACGAACTATTTAATAAACGAAACTCGACTCTCAAGTACACAATATAATATATTATACAGGGTTATTTTTCAAAGAGTAACCTTTTAAACTTAAGTTCAAATATACAAATAATAATATACCGTTATTGCAGTTTTTGAAAATAGGAGTAAATAAGGCTTCTACTTTTATTTGAAATCATCCCAATGAACGTGATTTATGGGCATCAACGTTTTTCCCTACTGATCGACCCTTACGAATGTGTGCGTGCGCAGTAAAATCAGTTAAAATAATGCATTACCACGCATTTTGAAATTATATATTGAATAGATTATGTAAATTTGTAAAAAAAAAGAAAATCTATTGTAGTGAAATATTCGTGTCTACGTATAAAGGGAATGATACTTATTTACCTGCATAAAAACAACGTTACATACAATTATCCTATTTAGCTATTACTAAATCCAACATAACAGCTTTATTGTAAGTAAATAGGAATGGCGATAAAAACGACAAACATATTATTATGTTTACCTCTTGTTTCGTCTCCATTGAAGAGGTTTTCAAGCTTGATATAAACTCTGTTGACAAGGTCATAGGAATAGTCATAGCCGGTGATTTTCCAATGTTTTTGACCGTTGTTTCCATCGATTATCTTATATTTTAACGTGGCAATGATCTTAGCTTTATCTATAAAATCAGGCAATTAAAAATTATTAATATAATTTAATTTAATCTTTTCTATATACCTAGCTTAAAAAGCAATTAATTTGCGGTTGAAAGTGCTCAGAAATAAATTCTGAACACTTTCGACAGCTCGCTTGCTTTTGCTTTTGGAAAAAAGCAATTAAGCTCAGACTAAATTTATGATGAACAAATCATCATCAGCATCATTACAACCTATCAAAGTCCACTGCTGAACATAAGCCTCCCGTAAATTGCCTCTTATAGGGGATAATTGCCATAGTTGCTACACTTGGCAGGCTGGTTGGCAACTAAAAAAAAGCTACTTTTAACTTTTTAGTTGTTATTAGCTAAGAAAAGAAAGTCGTTGCTGCCCATTTCCTAGTTTTATTTCCCTCTATCGCCTCTTGTGAAAGTGACACCCACGGGACGATATGGGGTAGTGTAAAGTGGTAATCTTACAACGGCACTACACGGTCAAATAATGAATGAATGTAATCAGCAAAACGTCAAAAGTGTTTGTTCCATAGTCCTAAAAATTCAAATTATCTATACAATACTACAAATACTTAAATGTACTGATAATTTGAATCTCTCACTTTTAGGTAGGTATAATTATTGTGAAAATTTTGGTAAGATTTTTTTATAGAATAAGGGTGACAAACAATCACACAGTCCACCTAAGTGGATGCTGAGGCCCATAGACATCGACATTTATCCTCGATTAAGAATCAAAATGCAAAAGTGTTGTAACCCCTGAGGATTAAGATAGAATGCCTCGTTTACCATACGAAACACAGCAGCCTGAAGCTGCTATTTATTTTACGCTGGTATTCTGTGAGAGCGTGATCCTACCCCGGTCGAGCCGACTCATTCGCGCTACAACTAATATAGCTGCAGCGTGGCTCTACCACGTAGAATTTTTTTTTAGTTTATTGATAGGAACAATACTTTAATTGGTGCCTTTAATACATTATTTTAAAGTTATAACTTTAAAGTTTTTAATTTAATTTATTGTTTTTATTTAGGGTTAATATTGGTGTCATATATTTTTATATAAAATATTTTCAATATACCTGTCTTAATTTCAAATTCGCCATCTCCTTCAGCTGGGATGACATAAAGATTACCTGATAACTTATAAAGACCATTGATTAATAAAGGACAGTCAATCTCAATTGAAATAGTTGATTTTTCGATGTCTCTCCTAGAAAAACAAATATAAATTATTAAGGTACGATATTGTAATAACTCTTGAGGTGTATCTAACATATAGTTTTCTTTTCTGTGAAAAGGACCCAGCAATATTACTGAATTAGAGATATGTAAAATAAATTTATAGATTGGTAAAGAACGCAGAAAAATATATAAATAATATATATTTTTAAAATATGAAAAAATATTACATTAGAGAAGTTTTTAAATGTTATCTAAAGAAATTTACAGTTGAAAATAATTTGCATAGGGAAAGTTTTAATTTTTTGTTAATTGTTTCGGAATTTACGGAAAATTATGGATATTAAAGTGACTTACTTAACGTTTATAACCTGGCATTTACTAGTGCCAACTAATTTCAAGTCTCTGAAAGTAAGTTTTAATTCACTCTGATCAGCATTAATTTCCTTAAAAGTTAGTGAGTCGCCAGGGGGAACACCCAGCTCAGGAATACCTTTTCCTAGGTATGGAATTGCAATTTGGGTACTGGCTATAAGGCATTTGGTGTCATCGCTTTTGCAAGGTTTAATAAAAGGAGCTGCAAATAAACATAAAACAGATTAGCCAGTCTTAAATAGAAATGTGTACTGGGTTCACGCTGAAGTAAGATGCTAAATACTGTTAATAGATTAATTTCGATTAAGTAATTAAATTTAAATATAGGTACTGTATATTTTTTACAGTTCGTCTTTTTTTTATACAAATAAAACAATTATTTTTAATTAAAAATTATGACCAATGAAATTAGTCACTTTTATTTGCGATTTCGGCTACGACGTCTATGTACTTAAAATTACTTTAGCAAGTAATCTACAAATAAAATTTGTATTAAGAAGTAAATACAAAAATAATATGATAAATAATATTTACAAGTAGGGGTGTCCGATGAAACGTTTAAATGCGATAAAGTATGCTGTTCGGTGTATTATCTAAGACACAAGTATATTGACAAATTCGGACCCAAAATACGAAAAACTTGTATTTTTAAATCTTGAATTTGTTTAAAATCGAACTCAGGACTTTGCCAACTTAGCTTCTTTACCGCTGTGAGTTATTACTGTTACTAAGGGAACTTACCCAGTGCTCCACTAGACTCTGATAGCAAATAACTTAAGAAAACAAGGCTCAGATAATGCATTTTTAACATTTATCGATTGTATTTTTTTTTCTCAATAATATATGTTTATGTTTCTGATGATAATCGAATACTGAAGTTATTTGCGCAAGATCTATGGATTTTATACTATTAGTATTTACACGTGAGATCAAAATGTATCGAAAGCTGTTTTTATTTAACGAAACCAGATTCTAAACAGTCCAATTAAAAAAAAACGAATATCAAATCAGAAGAGCCCTACCGGATGAGAATAGTGTATTGATGCCCCAAAATAATAATAATAAACTCTCCGTATAACGTTAGCTAGCAAGACTACTTCATTGATTTTAAATCGTGCGATACCTACCAAACTAAATAATCAAGTGGATCATAAATCACACATCAGTTCAAATAATAAAAGACTTTTGTGATTCTTCGTATGACTAAGGAAACGCTATATTATGCAATTAAGTAAGAAAGTTTTGGTGGATGCAGCCACCGAAGTATGTGGTGTAAGTAAGAGAACGAATGAAAGGAAAAATAATACGTTATGGTGGGATGATGAGGTACCGATGGAAGTTGAAGTAAAGAAGACAGCATGGCTAGATTTACTGGCAACCAAAGCTGGTAATTCTGGCGGTATGAATGATGAGATTGAAAGAAAAAAGGCAGACTTTAGACTTATAAATAAGAGAGTAAAAGAAGTTGTTGAAAGGAAAAAGCAAGAAAGAACGGATAAAAATGATAGAAGGATATCTGATAACTTCCAGGCAAATATTAAAATGTTTTGGAAACTCGTAAGAACTGCTAGAGGAAATTCAAAACAGCCTGGAATGAATGCTATACGAGACGAGAATGGCTGTATGCTGAATACTTTGAAAGCGTGTTTATGAGTGAAGAGTTGTCTGAATTAAGTGAAATAGAAACTCCGAAAGAAGTGGAGAGAGGTAGGAGATAAGTTTATATGAAATAATGAAAGCAATGAAAAGCATGAAAGCAGGTAAGGCAGCCGGTATGATAGAGTATCACTCGAAATGCTAAGGGCTGGAGAGGGAGTGGTGGCAGGCCTGCTGTACACCTTAATTTATGTTGGGAACTGAAGCAGGTACCGGAAGACTGGTGCAAAGCCATAATAGTCCCAATATATAAAGGAAAAGGGTCACAGCAGGACTGTTAAAACTACCGTGGTATCAGCTTGCTTAGCATTGTGGGTAAACTGTATGCTAAGGTGTTAATTGAAAGAGTTATGGAAGAAACTGATGGAAAAATTTGGGATGTGCAAGCTGGACTTAGAAAGGGAATGGGTGTACGGATCAAGTCTTTCCACGCATGATTGCGGAGAAGTTTTTGGCCAAAAACCAGAAAGTTTTTTGTGCGTTCATGGACTTGGAAAAGGCTTATGACAGAGTGGACAGGAATGTGTTATGGCAAACACTGAACTCATTTGGTTTGAGCGCTGGTTTGATACAGGCATTAAGGTATCTTTATAGGGCCTAGTGCTTGTGTCAGGATCAACGGGGTCTACTCGGACTGGTTTGGCATCCAAAAAGGTGTCAGACAGAGCTATGTAGCTTCCCCGTGGCTGTTTAACCTATATATGGACAGTTGTTTGCAAACTTTGAAAGTTGAAGAATGTGGGTTAAGAATGGGTGAGTTAACCGTCAAATGCCTTTTGTACGCCGATGATCAAGTCATATTTGCATCGTCGGCGGCCGAGTTGCAAATGATGGTTACTTTAATGAACTGGTCGTTAAAAGAAAGGGGTATGAAAGTGAACGCAAGTAAGAGGAAAGTGATGGTTTTTGAAAGAGAAGAAAGTAAAACGTTATGTGAAATAAGAATAGAAGGGGAGTTGATTGAGCAAGTGGATGAGTTTCTATATTTGGGATGTTTATTTAGTAGGGATGGTAGATATGATAAGGATATAGAAGGACGAGTGAACGCAGGAAATAGAGTGAATGGGGCTCTAAACGCTATTATAAAGAGTCAGAAAAGTAAAGCACGTTTGGCAATTCATAATGCTGTGTTAGTCCCTACTTTAATGTATGGTAGTGAAAGTTGAGTCTGGCAGAAGAAGCATGAGAGTAGAATAAATGCTGTAGAAATGCGGTCATTAAGGAGTATGCTAAGGCTGAATCTGAATGACAGGGTGAGAAATAGTGTGATAAGAGAAAAGTGTGGTTTGCAAGATGTCGTTGTGACCAGGATTAAGAAAGGAATGCTTCGGTGGTTTGGTCATGTAGAAAGAATGAACGAAGAAAGAGTGACAAAGCAAATTTATGCTACAGAAGTGAACGGCAGGGTCGAAAAGGGACACCCTAGACGAAGGTTTATCGACCAAATTGGCGATATATTGAAAATGGGCCAGATTAGGAGTACGAGCGTGTATGCGTAGATATATGGATGTAAAGGAGGCGAGAGAGGTGTGCCAGGATCCAAATGGAAGTCCGTAGTCTCTGCCTTTCCCTCTGGGTGACAGGCGTGAGTGTTTATGTATTCTGTATTATGTAAATATGAAAGAAAACTATTCAAATTTACTTGTAATAAGTGTGACTAAAATGAATGTAGGAGTGGCAAATGAACTTATTCGCGCCACTTTTGCACTATCGCCTAACGGTTATGAGATTCGTTAATTATTATCCAATAAGAGTTCTGCAAGGCCCATTTCCGGGTTTCCTATCTACCGCCTTTTATGTCTTTAGCATGTGCACTCTTGTGTAAACGGAGTTCGCATAAGTTAAGAAGGCACGAAACCAACCGCATCGCTTCTATCTCGTGTCATCGCTCCCACCTTTGTGTAATTTAGATATTAAACTATACCAAAATATCGTAAAGTGTAGTAGACATTTACAATAACGCTATATTTCGCGATTATCTTTGAAGTTTAAATGTGTGTGAACAACATAGTGGAGAAAAATCATAGTGGCTGCAGCCCTTGAAACATTAAGTCCAGGTGAGAGCACATGCATTCCTTCACTTCCTGTTGCCTGAATTTAGGTCATTTCGCTACTGCAAATGACCTAAATTCAGGCAACAGGAATAGGCGATACTTCGCGAAATATTAATACCTCCTCACCGTTCGCATCGCACCACACAGTCTGCTATTAATTTGAATAACTCTGAACCAGCAGTTGGTCATTTAAACAAACACACTAGTTTTTGGCACTTCGGCCTGAATAAAAGCATTTTTTTTTGGTCACTTCGGCCGGGATAATTTTTAACCAATTTCTGCCCTTCCCGCCGAATTACAGTTAATTAATTATCCAGTACTACTGATGGTTGTCCATGGTGTCAAACGATTTCACAGTCAAAACTTGCAACATATTACAAACTAACAAACCTACAGGTTCATTTTTTCTTCTGAAGACTAGCATTAAACAACAACTGTGGCTAGTTAAATATTTGTTGATTAGTAATTTATAATAAAAATTCAAAAAATAAGATGATTTTTTAAATAATTATGTTTAAGCTTTCTTATTGATATGCTGAATCCATAGAGCAACATAGGCCACCGACGGTCCGGAGTAGAGTAACCATACGCAAGCGTTCCTCTGTTTCTAAGTATAAGTACGCAGTCCTACAATGCATACAACAAAGTTAGTTGCATCCACCCTACTCACTTTCACTATGAATTTAGTTGCGCGGCTGAATCGAAATCCTACAAAAATGCCGAATTGTTCTGTATTTTGCTGCAAAAAGAGATCTGTTATGTTTACCTATCAAATGTAAGTAATTTTAATGACATTAGTCTTGTTTCGGATTTGTTTATCAATACAGGTCGCTCGCCCTTATACATTATGCGGTTCGGTCGAGCGACTGATCCAAGTCTCTATCCAAGCTATTGCTGTCACCGAGCGATAGTTTTGATATACCGGTTTGTAAGTAGTTCTATGGGCAGTTGTACACGTCATCATTGGAGCCACACGCAGGTGTGAGTAACGATCCAAGAGCAAGTCTTACCCGGCACTATTCCGATGATATCCCGAACGTCACTCTGAGCGAGATTAGTATAGCCTCTCCAGCACCTTAAAAACGGTAGGACCCCATGCGAAGGTGGAATTACAGTGGAGTTTCTGAAACAAGTGGAAAATTAGTACTTAAAGTCCTTCTGAAGCTCTTTAATTCTGACTTCCATGGTGGCACTACTCTGCAGGCGTGGAGCAGAAATGCAGTGGTCTTGTTCATCAAAAAAGGCGACAACGCTCTCTTGATGAACTATAGACCGATTTCTCTCCTGAACCGTATCTACGTGCTGTTTTCGAGAGTCATTACGAATCGTCTAGCACGCAGACTCGAAGACTTCCACTCTCTCAAACAAACCAGTTGACAAAAAAGCTTTAGCACCATGGACCACATTCAAGTGCAAAGCATACGTATGTAGACTATGAGATAGCCCTTAATTCCGTCGAAATGTGCTGTAGTCCCTTCAGCAGTGTCAAGTTGACTGTCGGCATATCGAAGTGCTGAAGAGTTTGTACAGTAGGGCTACGGTGGCTATTCGAGTACAGAACCAGAGTACGAAACCTTTCTAACTGCAGAGAGGTGTAAGACAGGGTGACGTTATATCCCCGAAACTCTTCACCGCTGCATTGGAAGACGTTTTCAAGCTACTGGACTGGAAGGGATATGGTATTAAAATAGCGAGTACATCGCTCACCTTTGATTTGCCGACAAAATAGTCCTTATTGCAGAATCGCTGGCGGACCTAAGCACTATGCTCAATAACTTTAATAGTGCCTCCCAACAGGTCAGATAGATTTTAATATGAACATTGACAAAACAAAAGCCATGTGTAACGTCCATGTCACATCTATGCCGATAGTTGTTGGGAACACTAAGCTCGAAGTTGTTAACGAGTATGTTTACCTGAGACAAATAGTCCGACTAGGTAAGTCCAACTTCGACCGAGAGGTCAATCGACGGATTCAACTCGGCTGGACAGTGTTCATGAAATTACGACACATCTTCTCGTCAGGTATACCTCAAATCCAAAAACTAGATTGTACAACCAGTGCGTGTTGCCAGTGATGACTTATGGATCTGAGACGTGGTCCTTCACTGCTGGCCGTATGAAGACGCTCAAGGTCGCTCAGCGAGCTATGGAGAGGGCTATGCTCGGAGTTTCTCTGCGTGATAAACTAAGAATTGAGTATATCTGCAGTAGAACCAGAGTAACCGACATAGCCCAACGGATTAGTAAGCTGAAGTGGCAATGGGCCGGCCATATAGCTCGAAGAACCGACAACCGATGGGGAAAGAAGGTTCTCGAGTGGCAGCCTCGAAATATTTATAAGGCCGGTTTTAAAGCATTACCAGTGCTGTCGTCCGCATAGCAATAAATGTTACCGGTTTGCAACATCATTGATATGCAGAAGAACAGCGTTGGTGATAGCACGCAGCCTTGTAGAACACCAGCGTTATTGGGCTTGTAATCAGAGCATGCAACGTCTACAACGACCTTGATGTTCCGATCTGCAAGAAAACTCGACTCGACTTGTTGACGTCCAGGGTAAGGAGTGCTTTGCGCACCGAGCGCAGTGTAAACAGCACATCCTGCATGGAGCACTCACTCTGCGGGATGGTCGGCGGTGTGTTTCCCCCGTTATTGAGTTTTGAGTTGGACGCAACGAGAGAGCCTAGCACATTGGCTTTCACCATTGCGGCATGGCTCACTGAGTCGTCCTCCCTGTGGAGAGATGGCAGAGATGGCTGACAGAAGTTCCCTTGGACAGCCTTGGCGAGAGACCAGAATATACGTGTACCCGTAGGAAGTCGAACTAATTTCTCGCCAATTCTGCCGATGTGCTCTGACTTTGCCTTGGCAATTACACTTTTGAAGTACCTGGAGGCGGAATTATACTTCTTTTTAAGAGCGCTGGTGTTTGCACCCCGAGACATTGATGCGTCAGCCCAAGCTCGGTAGCACTCCTGCGTATGACGTTTTGCAATTTTACAAGAGTGAACAAACCATGGCTGAGTTTTGTCTCCAATAGGCACCACAAATACGCACACTAAGTAACACACCAGCAATAGAATCATCAACAACGTTGGGATTATCTGGGTAGAAGCAAACCCGCCCCTATGGTTAGGAATCAAAAAAAAAAACCGCATACCTTGAGGATCACCAGCTGATTAGTGACCGCCAATACGGTTTTCGTCGTGGTTGATCAGCTGGTGATCTTCTTGTCAATTTCACCATCGCACATTGCGACAAAACTCGCGAAACCATCCATACCACCTGGATGATTGGCGGTCCACCACTGTGTGATTTAGAAGAAGTTTTCTTCCTCGCACAACTTCCTTGTGGAATCGATTTCCACCAGCGATTTTTCCGGACCGATACGACTTAGGGACATTCAAGAAAAGAGCCTACTACTTTCTAAAAGGTCGGCAACGCATCTGCAATTCCCCTGGTGTTGCGGTTGTTCATGGGCGGTGGTAGTCACTTACCATCAGGTGAGCCGCATGCTCCTATAAAAAAAAAATCCTGTCGCAATCGGCCGACCTATAGTGCCAAATACCGCGGTAATTTGCAGAACGCAACGGCAATAGGAGCGTGAGCGTAAGGCACTGTACTCCGGATCATACAATGGCCCGAAGAGCCAAGAGGGGCGTCGACGGAGACCTGATGAGAGGTCAGCAGAAGGTCTAACAGGGAACGTACATGATCCTCCACATCTGGGACCCACGCAGGCGAAGTAACCAGTTGTGTCAGACCATATGCCAAGGAAAAGTCATAAACAGATCTACCCTCATGATCGGTTAAACGGGAACCAAGCTATTCAGCGTGGTGGGCGTTAAAATCACCGAGTATCACGATCTATGCGGATGGGACCTGTTGTAGTGGTCGATGAGTCGCCCTGTGTCGGCATTACCGTTATCGGACCTATAGAGGCACCCGTAGACGCGGGGGTGGTCGTCGCTGTCTACGCGCAGCCATAGAATGGACAGGTTCCTACCTTCAAGACTGTCGAGGCGTCGAAAACAGATGTACTCTCTGACGTACACGCAAACTCCAGCCCGGGGCACATAAGTGTGTTCTAATTGGTACCCCAGGTAGGAGAGATACGAAATATCAGCCGGAAAGGACACCTGTGTCTCGGTTAGAAAGAGCAAGGCCGGCTTCGTCGTCTCCAGATGGTAGTGGACGGCATTAAGTTTTGAATGAAGGCCCCTAATGTTGCAGAAATTCACGGAAAGCATGGCAGAATCGCCTTTGTCTTATTGCTCCGCTTGCCCCGAGCAGATTTAGACTTGAGCGGAATTTCGCCCCACCCCCTCCCCCCTGAATACGCGGGGTAGCCTGAGCATACTCAGGAAGAATAGGGTAGGTTAGGTTGAGCGTGGATCAGCGAGGGATTCTTCGTCACCAGGGGTGCTGGTACCCTCCTGTAGTGTCTCATTCAACTTCGCTACCATGTTAAGGGGTGGGACTTGGATCTCCGGTCATCTGCACTTGTCAGGTGAAACGCAGCAAAAGTAAACATCTACTTCACGCTAATATTCTGTGAGGTCGCGGTACCACCCCGGTTCGAGCCGCCCCATCCGTGCGACAGCGAAAGCTGCCGCGTGGCTCTACCACTCTTCACCCAATTTCTCAATTACAAACCCAAGTAAATTCATCGCGCCTGCCATTGCTATCTTTGTTCTCAATTTCAATATAGAAAATCTAAGACATGCAGCAATTTATATCAATTAAAGACTACATTTATTTACATACCCAACGTAATTTCAGTTAGTCCCAAACTTATAAACATGTAGAATTTTAGTTCATCTCAGGGCAGGGAATAGCGGCCCCGACGGATTTACTTGGGTTAACTATAAATATGAATACGAGTATACTCGAACGTTAAGTCACGTGATTTAGCGTTAATATCATTATTCGTTATATCTTTGCTAACCCCGCAGATAAGCTTTAGGAAACTGTCACATGTTGAATTTCAGAGGCCGGCTAGGTTTGATTTTGAAGTTTTTATACACTTAGACTAGTAGCCTATCAGCTTTTTATAAGTAGTGGATTCAAATAGTTACTTCCATTCACAGGGGTCGGCAAAGCATCTAAGCCGCATGCTTCCGAAATTAATGGACAACAGCTATGCTAAGCACTGTTAGCATAAAAATAAATAACCACTACTAATATCTTATTTCGAAATAGACTTGTATCGAAATATGAGAATATTGTGTTTTAACAAAACTACAGGTTTACAACATATTAAACATATTTTGGTTCAATGTTAAACAGATATTTAAAGGTTTTTTTGACTTCGACGTTTTTAAAATGTTTGACATTGTTTCTAGAGTTTTCTATGATCATTGTTCATATTTATGTCCATAACAATCAACTATAGAAACTTATCTTTCCCATCGGATACCAGGTAACCACCATAATTACAAATCTTTTTTATAAGTAAATGTTATATTCAACATCATCATCACTGCCTGTCACACTGCTGAACATTGGCCTACCTCATAGATTACCTCATAGGGAAGATTTACTCGTTGTCATGCCAGGCTTCCGGTAATTTTCATTTCTATATTAATTTATTGTTTATTAGAAAGATGCTGCTGTACATCTCCTGTTTCAGTTTCCCTTTATCGCCTCTTTCGACACACACGGGATGATATGGCGTAGTGGATATTCTTACGCCGCCACTATACAGCTACATACTCGTATTAGAAACTAAAGGTGGAGAGTTAATCCAAATTTAATTGTTTTAAATAAACTTTCTCTAAACTAGATTGTTCTTTTGTATGGTGGGGATGTTTTACATTCATAAATTGCACATAGACAGACATGCAGCCCCTTTTTTTTTTTTTGCGGATGGAAAATCATCTAATGACGCCTTTCGCTGTGGGTGGAGCGGAAGGAGTGTCAGACTTTACCGACTAAAACCATCCGTGTTCCTTCAGTGCCCTTACGTTCCGGAGCCGCGGTATCTCTTCGAACAGCCCGCAGCCCCGGCAGGCGTCGGCCCTTGCGGGCCTTCACGCTGCTGACAGCTTTTGAGGCGCGCGTGGAACAAACGCGCCGTCGACACGGCCTGTCGTCGTTAGACGGACGGACGGCGAGCTACCCATTGCTCGCCGTCCACAGGTCCGCGCCTACGGTGGTCAGGGCCACGACGCCCCTGACGCCCGGGCGTCTCCTGCGGCGGCCGAAGGAAAGGTTTTTCCTTCTCCCGCTCCGCCACCTTCGCAGCATCACTGCCGCAGAAGGTGGTGACGGCATCCCATTCCGTCTGCTCCGGACCATGGCTTCGACCAGGCCGGACGCGAGAGGTCGCCGCCGCCTATCGCCGCACGAGTACACGGCGGTGCTCCGCCCAAGCAGGGCACACTCCACGGTGTGCTCCACCGTGTCCTCCGGTCGATCCTCGCAGGAGCACCTGGCGTTTCTCCCGCCCGATTCGGTGCAGGAACCTCCGAACACCGTGTCCGGTGAGGACCTGCGTCAGGCGGAAGGTGAGACACCGTGGCGTCTCAAGCCACCCAAAGAGGGCCCGCCGCTATAGTGGCGTGCCCAGCACGGGTGCGACAGTCGCCTTCCATGTCGCCGCGAGATCATGCCGAAGTCTGCCCGCTGCGCGACAACCTGCCGCGGCAGCGGGTTTCCCGGCATAGTGCCCGCGCGCCATTCGTGCAGGCGCGCGAGGACTATCGCCTCCAGATCCCATGGCGGCAATCCAGCAAGGAGGCTCGCCTGAGGAGATCGCGGTAGCCGCGAACCATCTTTACGGCAACCACCCTTTGGGGCGCGTTTAGGTGGTGGACGGCGCCGCGCCAAACCACGCGCCCACACCGGGGCCCCGAAGGGCCATGGACCCCACGATCCTCGCGTAGAGCCTCCGGCAGGAGGCGTTTGGCCCCAGGTTCGGCAGGAGCCGCCTGAAGGCAGCCCCGGTCCGTTCCAGTTTGGGAGCCAAACGTCGGAAGTGCTCAACGAAGTTCCATCGGCCGTCGAGGACGAGTCCTAGGTGCTTCATCGTCGACTCGACGCCGATGGATACCTCCCACCATCACTGAGGATCCCAGTAGGCTGTTCCTGAGGACCATGGAAGTATGGCCTCGGACTTGTGCAGAGCCACCCGAGACCCAGTTGCCGGATCCTCTCAACGACTATCGCAGCCCCGCGTGTCATAGTTTCCGCCGCCGCCTCGTACGACCCCCTGCCAGCATTACGTGTCGTCAGCGTAGCAAACTACGCTGACGCCGGTAGGAGGTCGGCGCGCAGCACCCAGTCGTAACCGATGTTCCACAGGGCGGCCCCAGAACTGAACCCTGTGGGACACCGCACGACATCTCTCGCCGGTTCCACTCACCGTTTCGACGGGGTAGATGACGGCCCTGTCCGTCAGATAGTCCCGACTATATGATGGAGATAGGTCGGCACCCGGTGATACCGGAGTGCCCCACGCAGCTCCAGGGCATGGAGTTGAAGGCGCTGGCGATGTCGAGAGACACCAATACAACCCCCTGGCCACTGCATCCCCGTCGTGAGGGCTCTCACGCGCATGATGGCGTCCACTGTAGAGCGCCTCTGCGGAAACCAAACTGGTGTTCCGCAAGATACGGCCCGTCTCCGCAAGGTGCTCGGCGAGGCGGTCAATACTTTTCAAAGAGCTTGCCCACCCGTCGAGCAGCACCACGGGCCGGTATGCGGACGGAGAGTCCGCAGGGCGCCCCTGGCTTCCGAATGAGGACCAGCTTCCCGTCTTCCAACGAAGCGGAATTGGCCTCCAAGCATGCGCTTAGGAGCCCTCCAGTCGGGGCCTGAGAGTCCGAGGCCAGAACCCAGGCTTTGCCAGGCAAGCCATCGGGTCCTGGGGGTATTCTGGCCTTGAGCCTACGTACCGCCACCTCAGGTCTACCCGGTCCCTTCCGGGATGTCGTCGTCGTCGTCCTGGTGGTCCGCTTCCGGCACCGCAGGTGGCGGAGCCATAGGCGGGGCGGATGTTCCTCGCGCGCAGGGAACAGAGCGCTCACCACATCCTCCACGAGCTGAGGCCGGAGACTCTGTCAGCGGGGCCCAGGTGCGGAGTTTATCCCGCACCATCTTGTAAGGGCGCCCCACGGATCTCTATTGAGAGTCTCCATATTCTCACGGGCCTGATCCCGGCCCGCAGGACAGCCTCCCGAGGGCGGTCTTCGCCGCCTGTATCCCCTGTACAGCCCGCCTCATCGGCTGCCGCATCGGTGAACGAATGCGGAGCCTGCGATGCCTGGCGTACAGGTGCCGCGCGGCGACACACGCCTCGCGCAGAGACGTCAGCTCACGCGACCACCAATACACCTGACGCCGGGCACTTCCTGGCCGGACGCGGGGCATTGCCGTCACATATCTCGGACATGGCCTCCTGAACCACCCTGCCTCATCATTGACGTCGGCAGGCCTGTCCGGTGATGACACCCAGGCCTGCACGATCGAGGCTTCAGGAGGAGCTCCCGGTCCAGCTGCTTCAGCGCCCAACGCGGACCACCTGGGCCTGTAGGACTGGCGCGCCTGAGGGCTGGGTGGAGACGTCAAACCGATGTACCGGTGGTCGGAGTAGGTCTCCACCCCTCCATGACCCGCCAGTCAATGGCACGCGGCGACAGACGGGGCTAGCGAACGAAATGTCCACCACCGACTCGCCCCGCATCCGCACACACGTGGGGACAGAACCCGATTTAGGACGACCAGGCCTGTCTCCAGAGCCCAGTCTTCCATCATCCCCCCGCACATCTGTACGACGAGAACCCGCCGTTCTTGGCATTGAAGTCCCTGAGGACAAGTACGGGGAGGATAGCCTGACGACGACTGCTCTCAGCTCTGCAAAGAGTTGTGAAACTCGGGAGAGATCGGTTCGGAGAAGTACCCACAATGACGAACTCCCTGAACTGTGCCGCTACGCACCCCGACCCTCCTGACACCTTCGGTCGGGGTACCGGCGGCGGCTGAAGAAATGATGGCCACTGAGCCGTTAAGGTCCGCCACCCAGTCCTCCCTAGGCCAGACAAAATACGGCTCAGCGACCACAGCGATAAGATCGACCACCGCGCCATGCTCTGGAGCAACAGATCCTGAGCGCAGGCGCAGTGGTTGATATTCGCCCGAGGAAGCTTAATGGGGCCGTTATAGGCATTCCATTTCAGCTTCCTCCACGGGCGCCTTTCTGCGGGCGTCGGTGTCGCGGCGGCGGCGGCAGCGACAGCGACAGCGGCGGCGGCGGCAGTCGCGACCGCGGCGGTGGCCACAGAGGCGGTGGCGGCGGAGGGCCCTCTCACCCGCGGCCTTGGCCTTGGCGGGTGGCACGCAGGCCTGCTTCCGGCCCGGTGATCGGCTGGCTTGCCGGTCGCCGCACATGCATCACAGTGCGGCGTGACGCAGCAGGTCGCCGATATGTGTCCGGGCTGACAGCAGGAAGCAAAGGCCACTGCGGTCAACCTCCGAGGCGCATTTCACAGATACGTGGTGCCCCACGAGACAGCGGTAGCACTCAGAGGTCTGGGCTCCAGCAGCTTAACCTGCGCTGAGACCCAGCCCACCAGAAGCCTTCGGCCTCCACTATGGTTTTGGCTGCCAACAGGGCAGCACACCGTGGCGGCATGCATACCCTGTTGGTCCGGGCGTATGGCGCCTGACCTGATCTGGTCAGTAGTGCACCCCGACCTGGCGACGGCGGCCACCAACCTCCTCCGATACCGAGTCGTCCAGACCCGCGATGCGCAGGTCTGCGCATCTGACGGGCCTGACACTCCTCGTCCGCGTCCAGGACGCTCTGAGCTTGCAGCCAGAGCGTCCGCGGTCGCGCCACTGGATTCCCCGGGATCTCCAGCATACGGGCCCTCGTCTGGGTGACTTTGAGCCGGAGGCCCCTGGTGATCCTGAGCCCCTGAGATCCACCGCCTTTCGTTTTCGCGAGCAGATCGCGGTAGGTAACGCCCTTTTTCGCGTCCGGCTGTAGTGTAATCACCAGCTGCGGTCTTCGGGCGCGGAGCCTAGCCGCGATCTTGCGCGCCTGAACTGGCGCTGCTGCCCTGCTTTGGCCTTTTGGCTGCCTTCTTCCCTTATTTTTGTCCCCGACCACCTGCCAACCGGCTTCAGCCGCGGGAGGTGTAGGAGCTGAGGGGGCGGTGGCGGCGGCGGCAGCTGGCTTGCGCTGGCGCTGGCACATTCGCCGCAGGCACTGGGGCTGGCGCAGCCACCACCTGTGCTGCCGCTTTGCCCTTTTTGCCTTCGCCTTGCCTCCTTCCCGTTGCCGGCTTAGCTGGAGCCGGTTCAGCTGGTACCGGCTTTGCCGGAGCCGGCTTTTCAGGGAGGGGCACTGCAGCCCCGCCCGAAGGCTGGCTGGACGGCCCCGGCTTGATGCGGCAGCTGTGGCCGCCGCGTACGAGACCGTTGCCGGCCTGCCGCCGTCTTATTTGCCCCAGGCTGCAGGACGATGCCCTCCAGCACGGAAAACCGGTGTTGAAGGCAGCCAGCTCCTGCCGGACCAGGTTCAGAACCTGGTTCTCCATCGGCACGGGCTGGCCTTGCTGCGTCTGGGGCGCTGCGCGAGAGGCAGGCTCACGTAGACTGGCCAGGTCTGCGCGGAGCTTCTCATTCTCCTCTGGAGAGTCTCCATGGCGGACGTCAGGCGGGCCACGTCCGCCCGCAGCTCCGCTACCTCGTTTGCCTTAGGCTCGGCCCCAACAAAGTTGGCCTCTGCAGCCGCCATGATGGAGGCGGAGGCCAGGAATGGCCTTTAACTTTGAGGAGGCTTTTTGTCAGGCCACGACCTTGATCGCGGCCTCCACCTCCTTTACGAATCTCCTTGCTCCACCCGGAGCCGCCAGTCGCATCCGTCGCCTTCGATACCGAGCCACGCCCGTGGTGCCCTCTCGGCATGCTGCTTGTTCGGCCCTCTGATTGTCAGAGGGCCTCCTGCCTCTCAGCCCGCCCCGCCTGTTGGTGGGGATTTTCCGCCGAAGCCTTCACCGGCTGACGACCCTGGTCGCCATCCCGCCTGGACCGCTTGCGGAAGAACTTACTGACTCCGCGGTCCCAGGCTCCACGCGTCGGGAGTTTCAGCACGCTGCTCGATGCGGCGTCGACCTGTCCCCGTATCATTCTTCCTCTCTATGTTGCCGTTGTCGGCGGTTTTGCTTGTTTGTTTTTTTTCCATATTTGTACCCACGAGTATGGGAGTAATTAAAGGTCCACCTTGGCAGTGACCCTTACCACAAAGCAGATTTAGAGGATTTATTACCGCCAGGGGGTCTGCAGGTACCCTGGCGAGGAGCGCACTATCGACTGATTTGTTCGTAGAACCCCGTCAGCCATCCATCCTCGCGGTGCGTCGCCGCTTGAGATTCGGGGTAATTTATAGAGGTTTTCCTCGCGGTCCGGGCGGTTAAGCCAAGACTCGGTCCCAATCAAAGCCGCGAGACATGATCCACGACACTTCGATACTGGGATTACGAGACTGGCGGTGACAGCAAAGGATGAATCTCTTCACTGTTCGCCCGGAGGCAGGGTGCACACCGAGCCTGCCTCACTCCTCTGCTATGCCCCTGCTGATCAGAGGGTCACGCAGTGGAACGCGCCGTTGGTCCGGGACGGACCCCACCCATGTCAGAATATTAGCCGCGGCAGTAACCTTCCCAAGGAGTAAGAATTTCTTCTTCTCGAGGAAGATTACTGCCGCGCCCAGGGTGCACCGGCCTAGTAGCTGCTCTTCCCTCCAGACGTATCTAGAGGGACCCGCAACTACCAGGCACACGTGGAGGACTTCTGACTTCGCACCCCAGACATGCAGCCCCTAAACAACTGTGTGTGTGAGCCGTGGCAGATCTGATCTTATATCTCAGCATTGGACTTTCATCGGGGGTAAGAATTTTCACAAGCATACAGCTGTAATAGAAAATAACATTTATAGAAAGAGTACAAATATCCAGGAGTACGGAAAGAGAGTTTGTCAGTGGAACAAAGATAATGCTCTCGGAAAGGATTTGCCTTAATCACCACGCTTGGCGGGTGTGAGCGTGTTCACGCTTTACGATCGCAGTGTTAGAAGATATCGTACACCTTAGACACTGATCCTGGTCGCCGGCAAATTCAACAGAGGGAATAAATTGGTCACCTTCATAATCGAAACGTACAAGAGTAGAACATGACCTGGCCTTGTACAATATTCTACAATATTCTAGTACTCTACTGCTTGTCTAAAACAGCTTCAAACATAATAAAAAGATGACATTTACTTGTAATAAAAGATTAAGATCACAACCAAAAAAAAATGTTTTGGATTACGAAGCAAAAAATATATTTGCATTTGAACCTTGATAAATTTCCGGTGTACAAAAAAACAAAACATGTTTTTACACAGTAAATGGAATTTATCAGAATATTACGTAATAATTAAACATTTAAAGCCGAAAAGTTATAGCATCACATAATAAATCCAGTTATGTTGATATGACATATAATGCTGAATGTCACAGGCAAATTTTCTAAAACTATTGAACGTACCTAATAATTTCAAAGACTCCGAATAACCCTCACACTCGGAAATTGCTACGTTCAATTAAAAAGAAAGCAAAATTAAAAATTTTGAAAAACCGACGACGACGACGATTAAATTTTTTTTTAAAACCCCCGGCTAAAAGGAAGTAAGTCACAAAAGATAAAAATAAAAAGCGTTTTTAAATGGTTGATAGTCGCGAGGTCTGTCATAATAAACAACCTGCCATGCCCTGCTCTGAAATGTACTAAAATTCTACATGTGTATAAGTTTGTGACTTATTGAAATTGTTGGGTACGTAAATAAATGTAGTCTTTAATTAATATAAATTGCTGCATCTCTTAGCTTTTCTATATTGAAATTAGGAACAAAGGATTACTGTTTAATTTTGCTGTTTATTGAATATTAATATAATATTTTATATAATTAAATATAAAAATATTTAGAAACAGTATGCTATTGATCACCTCATTCCCAGGGGTTATTATCAATCATGTACTCTTTAGCAGTAGTAGGTAGTTTTTTTTAACTTTTTGATTGATAAGTCCTGCATATTTTCTGGGAATTTGTTGTAAAACCGTATACATTACCCCATAAAGGAATTGCTGACTCTTTGGAGTCAAGTAACTGATATAACTAGCTTGTGCTTGTATTTACGGAATGTACGTCAATATTTTTGTTTTTAAATATATACATTATATTTTCGTAAATATACCAAAAGGCCAAAGTTAATATAATTATTTCTTAAAAAAAATCTCTAAGAGACTCTTTCGAACCTGGATTTTTAGAATAGGTCATAAATTGCAATTATGGCTCTCTTCTGCAATATGTTACTACTGTTCTTAATAAAATATTACTTGTGGTAGAATAAGTAAGTTTTTGTTCAGAAACATAAACAGAAACTTTTATTCAATATAAATAATACTTATTGAAAGTCACTCTTTTGTTTAATTTACCACTGATTCGGAATATAAACCTATGCCCTGGGAAGGACCAGCAAGAAACCCAGCGGGACTTTTTTTTAAATAACAGCTTACAATCATATATACTACAAAATTAACAACAAAAAACAAATTAGAAATAGCTAGGTAGCGATCACCTCATTTTCAAGTGTTATTATCATCCAGAAATTCCTTAATATTATTAATAAACCTACTTTTGATATAAACTTTGTTGAATAATATACTTTTTGAACTTTGAGCAGGTCAAATTTTGTATATTTTCTGGGATTTTGTTGTAAAATCGTGTACATCGCCCCAAGAATGATTTACTGACTGGTGGAGTCGAGTAAGTTCAATGCGGGAAGCAAACCCACAATGACAATCCCAAACTCTTAGCCGTTTGAAACGATTGTAGTAAAGTGCTTTCTAATATATTTTTGTATGTAGTAAGATCACACCTCATCCCGTTTGTGTATGAAGTAATACAATTAGTAAGTAAATTAAGGAAAACCTTACGACGTTCGATAGATGGCGCTATAACCGGCCCATTAATTAAAAAATTCAGGCAAAAAGAAAAAATATTAAAAATGTGGAACTTCTGATGCTATGACTACTAATATTAGAAAATCCCAGATCTAGCAGGGGACAAGCTAAAAAACGTTGAAATAGGAGATATTGAATATCCCAAAATTTTATTTGTCTGTATAGGTATATAATGAGTTATTATCTTATACGAAAAGATATTTTAACAATTCCAGCGCCCTCGATATTTCGCATCAAAATGTCTGAGAGCGACAGTGCCGACAGCCTCTTGCGTGCTGTCAAGAGCGTACTTTAGGGGAAGAATCCCTCGCTTTATAAATTGCCCCGCTATCTAAATCTGAGAGATAAGTGCGTTTGAACTTTCCAATTTCGCTACACATCAATAACAGTGACAACTTAAGTCGGGAGTAACAAATCAAAAATCTAAATGTTATGGGACCTAAAGACAAAAAATATACGTGCCGCAAAAATATCTCTTTTGCTAAATTATTACCCAAACACAGATACATTTTACAAAACTTGCAATTACTATGTGAAATTGACATTGATATTGAATTATAAAATTATTTATATAAATCAAGTTTTCAATCTTTCATTCTTTTTCTGTTTCAGCTTAATTAAACTCGTATAAATATATTTAAGCCGTGCCGTGGTAGCTCAGGGGCAAAGCGCTCGTTGTAAATTTCACAGTACGCGAGCAACCCGGGTCCGATCCCCGCCGGCGCTACTGAAATTGTTAACTGCAATTTTAAGTTCTGATTTACCATGTGCTCGGCGGTGATGGAAAACATCGTTAGAAAAGCTGCATGTCTGAGAAATAAGAAAAAGAAACTTCGAAGACTTGTGAAGTCCGCCAACACGCAGGGAAGCGCGGCGGTAATTTCCTTGCTCTAAAACCCTCTCAGAAATGAGAAGCGGCCTGTTCCCAGTAGTGGGACGTAGATAGGCTATTACTTTACTTTAAGAACATTTAAATAAATATAAGAATTGCTATGTGGTGATGGCCTAAGAATATCCCCTACCTGATTTTCAACTATGGCAATATCCCCCCTATGAGGCAATCTATGGGGGAGGACTATGATCAGCAGCGGAATCTAATAGACTGTAACGGTAAAAACGCACCTAAATTTATTTAAAATAGTTGAGCCTTATAAAAATGTATAATATTTATAAGTAAATAAAAAATGCTGTTTACGACTTCATAAAATAAACAAACAAAACCACAACGGCATTTTCTTAAGAGTTTGCTGAAGGTTTCTATGTCACTTTTTATATCAAACATAAAATAATATGTTGAACATTCTACTAATTATTTTGCAATTAATATACTTCTGCTTTTTGTATTATTTTCTTTGATTTTGTACTTCGTTCGAGGATATTACATCTATTAAGTTGAAACATTGTGTACGTTATGTAAGTTGTTCAAAGTTTTGACGTAAACATCCAAACATACCTGTGCTAAATTAAGAGCTTGTAATATTATAGAAAATAGAGCTTGAAATATTAGAGAAAACTTTTTTTGTGAATAACGGATGATAATGTCGATTCATTAGAATTGATAAGGTTTTATTTAAAGTAGTTGACATAATTCATGTTAAACTTTGACAAAACATAAAGCGAACGTTGGAATTTGAGGGCGGACTCTCGCAATGAAAATGATCTTCATTCCAATAATGGCGTCGCGTCGGCCTCGTGATGAATTATGAAACCGTGCCTCGACAAACTGCGTCCGTTCTAAAATTGCTCACAGTAATGTTAGTATGAAAATTAATTTTGTGCTTGCTAAGGAAATAATGTTATTGTAAGTTTTGTGCTATTATAAAAATTGATCGAGTCCGTAACTGTATCAAAGGTGGCCACTTCGAATCGTTGTGAATTGTTTTCAATTAATCACTAAGACTTAGATAAAGCTGTACATAAGTTTTATTTTTATTAAAATGTTTCTCTAAAAATAGAGGTGCATTTTGATGAATAACAGAACCTATACATACATTGCATGGTATTTAAAAATATTATTACATATTTTATATATAGCAAATTAAAAATACTACTTACAAAATTTATTGTTACTGTGCATAATATATGGGAATTCCAATTATCAATATATTATATTTGTATGTTTCATATGTAGTTACAATTTAAAGTATAAATGATAAAATTCTCTAGGTATAAATTTAACCCTCAAGTCATATTTGAAAAGAATATTGTTTTATTGTTCTTAATCTTCTCCCTTGGATGTGTCGTTTTCGAAGATAGAATTCGAAGTTATCCTACAAATCTACCGCAGAGATTAAGCATAATAGTGTTCATTCATTAGTTCATGAATGTAATCAATTAGTAGCAAGCGATGTTAATAGACTGAAGCCATTGTCATTACATTTAAATTCCTCAATGATGCGCAACGATCTACTATTACACCATTAAAACCTTCCTTATACATTTATTAGTGGTTCTATGAAAACTACCGTTAAGTAAGGGACTATAGACAGGTTTTCAGTTTCCATTTTCTTATATTTTATTCTAAAATTATGTTTTATATTAGTTTAATGTTAAATATTTATGATAATATATAAGAGTCGTACTTTATTGCACGCCTCATAACGCAAAGCGTTATAGGTGTGTTCTACTCTGGACACGTCAAGTTCAAGTTCAAAAAAACGGTATGAAAAAATTTTTGTTAGCTTCAGAATTACATCAACTGGTTTCCTATTTCATATCAATAGCCTAGTATGCGTAGTTTGTTAATAAAATGATTTTCAACTTTTATAAGTTTTATGGTTTTATCGCTATTAAAAATTTAAAGGCGCTGTCACATATTTTTTTAGCATTTGATAGACAACGGACAAATTTACCATACAGCCTATATCGATTTTATACTTTGTGTAAACGATTTATTTTTGGTAAACATTATTTTTTTCCCTGTAGGTTAAAATAATAGAGCGCTATATTTAATACACGTAAATAATATATTTAAAAGTCAGGAAAACAATTTATATTTTTCATCAAAATTTAATGAAACGCTCATTGTGCGTGCTCTTTTGAATTTTCCAAACTATTTTTAATTTCTATTATATAACTTATATAAATTTCGTAAAAACAAATGCAGATGCTAAATTCAATTTCATTTTAGTGTATGCAACTTAATTAATCACCTTTGCCGATTTTTCTTTATCAAAAGAATGCTCCTTCACAATTGTTCACTTTAATTGTAATTGAATTGAATTACTTGGTGGTGTCCGTTTATATTTTTTACAATCCAATTATTTTAATGTTAAATAGATATTGTTCCAAGGGTCTCGTAAATAATCTCGTCTAGTACTGCGGTCGCCAATTTGCCTGATAAACGTGGTGATTATCACAAAATTCTTCCTACATTGGGAGAGACTCACGTTCAGTAGGTGGACTTTTACGGGCCGATGATAGAAAGGCAGAAGAAATTTCATATTATATATTTTACATTATTACATCAGCGTTTTATTCATTTGTCTTTCTCTCTCTCTTTCTCCCTGTCTCTCATTTCTTCTTATTTACTATTATTGGACCATTACATACAACCGGCGGTTCACATGGTTACGTATTGGTAACTATTTACGTTGTAGAGCCATGCTGCAGCTATATTAGTAGTATAGTTGTAGCACGAATGGGTCGGCTCGACCGGGGAAGGACCACGCTCGCACAGAATACCAGCGTAAAATAGCAACTTAACACTGATGTGTTTCGTATGGTGAGTGTAGAGAACCAGAGACCCTTTTTACCGGAAAAGAGGCATTCCATTTTAGTCCACACGGGTGAAAACGCATCCGCATTTTGATTCTTTATTGGGGATAAATGTAGATGTCTATGGGTCACAGCAACCACTTACCATCAGGTGGACTGTGTGCTCGTTTGTAACCCTATCCTATAAAAAAAGAACATTTTGACATTGCCCATTATGACATTTCAACAACGATTATGGTATCGGGTTTCTATTAATCAAATTCGAAAATAAGAACCGAAGAAAGAATATTTATTCTTATCCACAACACAATACAGCACAAAAAATTTTACACAAAGAAAAATATCTAGTAATAATAATTAATATTGGGCTGCAGCATTGCTGCGGTCATTCACCAACTCTACAGCAACATTACCGTAGCACTGTTATGATGATATTCATACATATCTATTTATATTTTAACACTGGCTTAAAATACAAGAAAAAGACTTATCAACATAGACTTAGAATATACTGGCGTACTTATCAAACAGAATAAAAGTAAAAAAGTAAAAAAGATGATAAAACGGATCTATATAAAAGTACCTACACAGTATTTTACAATCTTTAAGAACGTTAAAACTTATTTTTTACACATTAAACGTAGTGTTTTTAATACTATTTGAAACGTACAAAAACTAAAATTAATTATTTGTGATACCTGTCTTTAATTTTACGTAATAAAGACAACTCATGTAATTATGAGACGTGAGTACCACACCACAAATATTCTCTCTACTTCTGTAGTGTATATTAATAATATTTCATTTAGTACTTATTTATTGCTGAGTTTAATGCAATCCTTTTTGTATTTATTTATTTCTGCAAACTTTTTTTTTTGTATTTATTCATTACTCAGTTTAATGCACAAAAACGCTATAGTATAGTAATTCAAATTATTTCTATAATCTAGAAATATCATTAAGTCAAAGTAATGATCCCGAACGAAGAAGAAAGGAAATCGCGGAGGATAAATATAAAGATAACAAACACAAACCCCCTCTATATTTGAAGGGGCTTGGAGATGCTCGTTAACGCCGCAAGGCAAGCTCTTGACTGTTAATATCTATCGTTTAATATCATCTTTATATATTCAATAGATATAGATAGATGTAGAGAAATATTCTTTGAAGAGCTTTACGCGTTATGATTTTAAATTTATACCGAGTTGAAGTCCTAGTCATAGCCAATATTTTAGTTAACATTTGATTAAATATTTCCATATAATGGCGGTGTACCCGCTATGACCGTATAGTAGCAGTGTAATAATGTTCACTACGATATAATTATGGTCCCGTTAGTGTCGTAAAAGGCTACAGAGGAAAACTTAAACAGAATATGTGCAGGACAATCTTCCTGATAAGAACAATCAATCAAGAGCAATCTATGGGATGGGCCCAACTACAGCAGTGGATTTTTATAGGCTGCAACGATGAATAATTATTGATTTACGATAAGGACGGGTGGTGTTGTGTGTTATTTTTCTCTATTTATCTATACCCACATAATAAGAACAAGCCCTTTTCTCGCCTTGGTATAAGGTGATTTAAAATGTTTTAATAAACGCTGTATCTTATCTAAAAATAAATTTTGATCATGAATTATTAATCTTATATTACATAACATTGAAAAATAAACAATATAAAAAAACTATAATGAAAAAAAAACTAATATCTTAAATTATCATACAGTCCTACTCCCCGTGGTATCATGCTAAGAACGCTGGCTGCATTTACTCGCTGAATGGCTATACTTAGCCTTTGAGCGAGAAAAGAACCAGCCGTCTTATCACCAGCAGCGACGACCAGTTGTACCAGACCAGTCTCTACAGCAAATGGCACAAATATCAGTCATCTCTCAGTGACTCATATTTGCACCACTTACTTTCTATCTAAAAAATAATTTCAGCTAAATATTGTTTTATCCTGACATAGTCTTCTTCGTTTATAAACCAAAGCAAGCTTATTATGTGAAGAATCTTACATAGACCCCACCCCTTGGCTAGGGCAACGAGATTACACTGAATTTTTACAAGCAACCACCACCTATTCATCATCACCGCAACAAGGAAGTCTCAGTAATCACTAACTTACGAGGTAGCAATTTGTCAGGCATTTGCAACTAGCTTCCAACAATAAACATAGATGCGTTGTCACCCCATAAGGACTTTGATGATGTGCCTGATAGCCTATTATTATATTAATTCCCTTATCTGTCAGTGCAGAAAGAGGAAAGATAAGAAAGTAAAAAAGAAACCCTACCATCTATTGTTGTCAAATTTAAATAATTCTTCTTTGGGATTAGTATCGGGTGATTCATAATTTTTTCTTTAACGCCGTACCTTGTCTTAAAATAATTTCGACTTAATAGTGTTTTAACCCAACATAGCTTTTATTATTTATAAACTAAATTGCCAATCGATTGATCGCGTCTGTCACAAAAGTGGCAAAGTAAAGCCGAAGAACGGGCGAACCTTGAGAAACCCACGTCCAGCAGTGTAAGTGTAAAAGGTGATGCAGCTGAAAATGGTAAGGCTGCTGATGGCGACAATGAGAATTGATTCAACAGTCAGTCTAATTGGTCTAACTTTAACCACATTCTCGCTAAATAAGTTTCCAAAAATGCTAATATAAACACTTGCCTTTCTAACATTGAAAAATAAAGTTTAATTTTTGTTCCACAACATTTACGGATTCTCCGCTACTATTTCAGTCGATAATGGACTTCTTCCTTTATTTATAAGCATTAAATCTGTGATTATTAATTTTTCTCTTGTTATAAACCAGTGCTTGACTAAAATCCCACCTGACGGTAAGTGGTTAGCCCTATATGGTAAATCGCACTGTCTAATGTACCAGAAATTATACAGGTTAGGTTTCCTCGCTTAAATCACACGAATAATAAATTAAATTGGTATGAACTTTGTAACAGCGCTAAATGGTCACAAATTAACTGTTATTGTTCGCAGAAAATTTATTACTCTGACTGTATAGAACTTCAAAAAGAAGAAGTAAAGACAGACAAAAAATAATTAATAAAACCGAGCTTACATTTGAAGATTTGTTCCAAAAATAAATTAAGGTCAGTAGAAAACGGTGGAGTTTTAATTGTCTTCATCGGCCTTATGGGCACAGCAATAAGTATATATATATATTTTCTAGTTCTATTCTTTCATATTTTATAAATATACTAGCTGACCCGTGCCCACTTCGCTGAGCATTTTTACATTTTTACTTGTGATGAAATTATCTTGCGTGGTTCTTAGTACTGAGTGTGTAGGATTTATTTTATGTTTATTTTATTTCTCGTTATCTGCTAGTATGTGTTGGGCAAGTATGTCAATTGTTTAACTAAAAAATACAAAAATAAAAAAATAAAAAACTTCTCTGTATACTATGTTTGATGTTGTGCTATTGCCGGTTGCAAAATGTATTGGTTTTCTGGAGTTCCATCTCGAGATAAGCCAACATATAACTGGCCATGAAATATACATTCCTTTTTCAAGTCAATGCACACCAGAGAGAATGTTTGACACTGGGACTTATTTATCGTGAGGGCAAATGAAAATTTGACTGGAAACTGCAGCCTTTTGAACAATATTGGCAAATCCTTCGGAATCATAGGTATCCGCGGAATATGAGCAAGTTGTCCCACTGCTGGCCCCGTGAGGACGGTCACCACGATTATATTGTCCCGCAACTCTTTTATCAGTCTTGTGCTATTACACATGTTGGGAGGGCTCAATTTTCTTTACAGCATGATAGGAATGCTTTTAACATAAGGTGGTAGGCCAGAAGGGCTCAAATAATTTAAAAATTCTTGAGGATAGTGCACTGTATCCTCAATATTACACACCGTGTCAACTGACTTATACTGTTTGACTTGACCGGGAGTTTTCTGTAAAATTAGTTTATTTATTTTATTCACTGTATCGTTTCTGGTGACACTATTGCCCTTAAACAAAGTCAGTCATTTCAATATAGACTGACGTGTATGAAAAATACATCTAAATATCACCGTATGCTTTTTCTTATACTTTTAACAAAATTCCGCGGCACTACATATCTATCTTTTATATTTAATACACAATAGAGGTTGAACATTATATTCACCTATATCAAACCGTTTAGTCAGCGCACGCCGATAAATCAACGCATCAGCCCATTTTTCTCAGAATTGATTGACAAATAATTGTTCTTTCACATTAAAAAAATATCATCAATCATAATCAAATATGGCCTATGTCAATCAGGAATAATGTAGCTTTCTACTGGTGAAAGAATTTTTTTAAATCGGTTCAGTAGTTCCAGAGATTACTTCCTACAAACAAACTCACAAACTTACAAACTTTATAATATTAGTATATTTTTCAAAGAGTAGCCAAATTTTAAACTTAAGTGCAAATATATATATATAATGATATACCGTTATTGTATTTTTTGAAAATAATGCGAGTAAATAAGGCTTCTACTTTTATTTGAAAATGAATGTGATTTATGGACAACAACGTTTTTGCCTACCAATTGACCCTTACGAATGTGTGCATGCGCATTAAAATCAGTCAAAAGAATGCATTACCACGCATTTTGAAATTAAAAGATAAAAAGGACAGAATGTTTGAGATTTTTTTTAATTAATTTTTCTTCACCATTTGCCTATATTACTTATTCTGAACCTTCTTTGCACACTTGGCCAGTTATTGCAAAATAACTCTGTGTATATATATATATATATATATATATGTATGTATAAAATAGTTTCACCATTATCATCATTACAGCCCTTCACAAGTCCACTGCTGAACATAGGCCTCCCCCAAGGAATGCCACAAAGCACGGTCCCGAGCCACCTGCATTCCTTGACTTCCTGCATGTCTTACCAGGACGTCACTCCATCTAGTGGGAGACGCCCTACACTTCGCTTGCCGGTACGAGGCTGCCACTCGAGAACCTTTCTTCCCCATCGGTTGTCAGTTCTTGGAGCTATACGGCCCATTGCCACTTCAGCATACTATTTCTTTGGGCTATGTCGGTCACTCTGGTTCTACTGCGGATATCCTCGTTTTTAAGTCTATCACGTAGAGAGACGCCGAGCATAGCCCTCTCCATAGCTCGCTGAGCGACTTTGAGCTTCCTCACACGGCCAGCAGTGAAGGACCACGTCTCAGATCCATAGGTCATCACTGGCAACACGCACTAGTTGTATAACCTAGTTTTACCTGACGAGAAGATGTGTCGTAATCTCCCGAACGCTGCCCAGCCGAGTTGAATCCGTCGATTGACCTCTCGGTCAAAGTTGGACTTACCTAGTCGGACTAGTTGTTCCAAGTAAACATATTCGACAACAACTTCGAGCTTGGTGCTCCCAACTAAAATTGATATTATTTAAATAGTTTAAATAATATCAATTCTAATGTTTTATGTTCATTTCATTAATATTAATTTAGCTCGAAAATTGCTTAAGTATTTTGGTTTATTTATTGTTATTGTAATTTTTTTATTTAACCAATAGAGCTCTAAGCCCGTTAAATGCGGTGCCCTTCAAGGGTCAATTTTAGGGCCTTTGCTGTTTCTAATATATAATATAGATAAATAAATATGTAGCAAGCTACAGATACGATAGTGACTTTTAGTCAAGTTTCCCAACTACGCGTTTTGGCGCTGCAGTCGCCTATTTTGACAGATGACTAATGACTATACAAACTCAGTATAGCTATGTATAACTTAGTGATTGCAAGCACACATTCTTCAAATCACCGATATCGATATTTAGTGATGTTCTTATTTTATCGATATCGACGTAAGAGTACGTTTTATAGTTATACCAAAAATATTACTAAATGAAACAATTATTACATAAACATTTATTTTTATTCAAGCACACAATATCATATACATACACGTAATCTTAGGATTAAATTAAAGGTGCATTAGGTTATATTAAAAATGTACATAACATTGTACATAGGTAACGATTTGATGAAAACAGAGTAATATTTATTGTTCATTTAAATAAAGCAAATAGCAAATTAAAGAAATCAAACCAAAGGAATCATATTTAATCATAGTGCTCAATATTTTACTTTACAAGTTACTTTTTATATTAATTTTAAAACAGCTATAATTCAATTAGTTATGAATTAAGTGAGTACCTTCACTGTATAAGATAAGGAACTTTTCGCTAGGGTATGCTAAATTATTATTTGGTCTATATAACATTTGTTTGTTAGGCAAGACAAACATTTTTTCTAAAAGTTTGTTGTGTTTGGAGCTTTGTTTCATTAGTAGAAATCCTAATAATTTTACATCTAGGGTAAACCTGGCCATTTTGTTTTTTTAAATTGCTCTAATTACATTAATAATAAATCACCCTTCAATATTTTATTATTTATGTTGCACCAATTGTGCCCGTGTAACCTAATTAAAATATTGATGAAAAAGTTTTTTTTACAATTAAGGCATGCTTATTACATCCTAGCCAGGAAAAACTCAGTGCTCAATATTTTACTTTTCAAATTACTTTTTACATTACTTCCAATACAGCTATAATTCAAATACTTATGAATAAAGTGAGTACCATCCCTGTACAAGATAAGTAATTTTTCGTCTCTAGATTTTATGTAAGAGTGAATATTTGTCTCTGTACTGCTAATGTTTTGATGCAATTCTTACAACGAATACCTTTCGATATTTTCCGACAAATGTATCCAGCAGTGTAAACTGAGCATTGGTCTTTAATTTCTTCCATGACTACATCACCCACCAGCAATTTTTTTATAGGAGATCTCGCAAAACATTGGGAGTGTTTTCAGAGTATTTTTTTATTATTATAAACATTTTTGTAAATAACACTAAAATTTAATAATGTGTCTCCATAATCCTCTTCGCAATTAGAGAATTTCGAATGTGGACTAACTATATAAATATGTTTGCATCTAGTCAATATTTCTATAATTTATAGCTACATCCAAAAATAAATTTCCAAAGGGTCTTGGTTAATAGTATAGGTTTTTTGGATAATAATATTCTACATTATACTGTTGAAATAATAATTTGGAGACCCTTATAAAACTTTCAAGTAATCTATCTTTGTCGGGATGGACCTCGCACAAGTTGAGGTTTTCCTACTTGTATAGCATGTTTGCTACTATATAGCATGGTGTCTACAAAAACCATATTTTATTTTATTTTATTAATGGCTTCAATCCAAAAAGCATGATGTTGTGAATTTTGCTTAACCACTCGTCTTAACTTTCCTCTTTGCACACCACCCGGGTAGCCATTGACGCTGTCAGTGTGTCGAAAAATTCAACAACTTCTGCTGTTGAGGCCATTGTTGCATCAGAGTTTGCTTAATGAAAATAATCTGAAAAAAAAGTACTTTTACAGTTATTGCACCTGCAAGTCTTTCACCAAAAGACACTTCTTATTTGCTTACAACAACAGACTTTGTTAACCTTTATAAATTGTAGTGTGGCTCACGGTATCCACTAATGTAATACCAATTATAAATTTAATGCACTAATAAACAGGACTTGGAAGATACAGGTTGTCTCATTTAATAACGTCCTTGAGGACCTTACAGGCAAGCTGGCCACTGATAGTAATAAACTCATAATAAATATAAGACTTAATAAATACACACATTACCAAAACGAGGAAAATATCGCGAAGAGCCATAATAGAACAAGTTGTAAATAAATATTTAGAAAATAAAGTAAAAAAATATAAAATCATAAGGCAAAGAGGCAGCTAATAAGACTTGAGATGGGAAAAGAGGATTTTTTTAATAGGATAAGGGACACAAATGAACAGTCCACCTGATGGAATATATACATCTACATCTCTCCTCGATTACGAATCAAAATGCAGATGCGTTGCCACCCGTGAGGACTGAAATGGAATGCCTCATTTCCAGTAAAAAGGGTCTCCGGTTCTCTACACTCACCATACGAAACACAACAGCGTTAAGCTGCTATTTTACGCTGGTATTTGAATTTTTTGTGTTTTATATATAAGAAAACAGGAAAAATGTTAATTTCAAGGAAACCAAAAAACAATAGAGAATAATGTGAAAAATATGTTTGATGTATTTACAAAATAATTACTGTATAAAATGCAAATTATGTATTATATTTTGAGATGTCATGTGAGTAATCTTAAATATAAATTATCTCGTTTAAAATTGCGATTTCATAAAATTAAAAATGTAATAACTATAGTCTTCAATCTTTTACCATTACTCATTTTATAGATGGAAAACTATTAACACAAAGCAAGTGCTACTTGTATATTCATATCCTTATTATTTAAGCGTGATTATTTTGATTTCAATGTGTAATGAAAAGTAAATTATGTGATTTAATACATATTATTTTTTAAGGTCGAAGATCATTTTATAGTATTTTTAAGTAGCTTAGAATATTCCATAATGAAATACAATTTTGTTTCTAAAATTTGTAAACCATTTCACATTTTGAATAACTCCCAGCACTATGTACAATTTAAATTAGAAAAGTTAAGTTCCATCTGTATAGGATTTCTCTGTACAAAATATTAATTTGGTATAGTAATTAATTGTATTTCTGTACTTGGTTTACCTGGTATTAGTAAAGAGATTAGTAAAAAAAATATATAATTTATACCAATTTTTTTCTTCAAAATTCCTTTGAAAAGTCTTTGTGAGAGTGAGTCACCTAGTTTTAGTTGCAATCTTTGTCAAAATTTTAACCAATTTTCTTCTTTGATACTGTTTTCTTCACCAATGTAACCTGTAATGAAATAAATAAAATAATTAAGTACTATATTCATATTTTGTAACTGAATGATAAACATAAAATATTAATTTATTATTTAGAACTTTTGATGTGTTCACCTTGATAAGGTAACAAATAAAGTGGAAGGTGCCATAAGAAATAAATAAAAATTATATAAAACATTGTATAAATTATATAAATATAACTTTGTTTATCAAATTCCAATAAAGGTAATTATGCAGTTTGGAAAAAGCCTTAATACCTGTTGATCTCAAATTGTCCTGACTAAGCTTTTGATTGATTACTCGTAAACATGATAATTGCAAGTAGCCTTAATTTTACAATAACATGTTGACCACGAATTGTAGTGATTAAGCTTTTGATATTGGATTACTGAAAACATGTTATAAAGTGTAACATTACAGAACACGCTGACTCCACTGTGTAATTGTTATTGCTGTTCAAACCAAGGTGTCATACTTTCAGTCAACAGACTTGTTTTGACCACCCTATAAAAGCCCTTGCATTTAGAATAAGATTCATTATAGTTCTCATCCTAGTAATGTAATCACATAGGTAAGGAAGTCAGTATTGCATTGAATTAGTTTTAATACATTATTGTAATGTAATAGTTATTAAATGTCATCGAGACATATTTGTAGTTTTTAAAAAGCTTCAGCACCGCTCCCGAAACTTAACTGGCGCAGCCGGTGGGATATCCGCGATTACAGCTGAGTTCAAGTACACTCAAATTGGTCTTGTCCACGGTTCCGGATATCCTCGAACCAAATAAATTTGTTAAATCAGGCACTGAAGAAACCTTCCTGTCGAGACAAGAGCAGCTCTACGGGTAGACATGGCAGTGAGCGGACTGTAAGTAAACCTTTTTACTATCCTGTCTCATCCTAGTTATTTGCTGTGGTTGTTTCTTTATGGGCTTATGTCGTAACTTTTGAACTAAAATTGTTGAAAGTTATTTCACTTCTGCAGAAAACTTGGCAGTTATTTATTAAGTAAATATTATTATAAAGAAAAATAAAGTAGATTAAATAAAAATAAAGTAATTATAATCTTAAGAAGTGATAAAATTATAGAAAGAAAATAATTAACAGAATATTTTTGTATACATGTATTGATTTTTTTTTAAATAAAAATGAAACAAAGAAGAGTATGTCACTTTGTTCAAATTAGACCGAAGGATCTAAAAATCTTGATCATCATGTTTGATGGCGATCAATGTATTTCAAGTTTATTTATTAAGAAATGTGAATACCATTTTTTATGGCATGAACAAGATTCTAAATACAAACTTTATATTTTATTGTATAAGAATTAGATTATAGGAAAAGATGCATCTCTTATTAAGTTAAAGATTCTGGTGATTTTAGATCAACTTGCAACTGAATTAGAAAATATTCTTAGTGGTTTCAATACCTACTTAAAAAAAAATTAAAATTAATCTTATAGTTAACCAACTTCCCAATCCACGCATTTCAGAAGGTTTCAGATATCCATTCGTATTGAAAATAATTTTAGATTTAACCACAACATAAAAATTAGAATTACATGGAGCAGAAAACAATTCCTATGGCCTTATAATATTAATATTGGTGTGTTACTTAGAGATGGCCATATTAGTATAAGTGATGAAAAGTGGATTATAATTAAGGTTTTAGATTTAAATGTTACGCATGAGCAGTTAGAATTTAATATTATTGGATATGTGAACTTAAATAAGCATGTTAGAATTATTTTGACAAAAAAAAAAACTAAACATTCAATTACTTAATATAACATTTCAAACTGAATTCGAAACAAATTCCAGTATTGAACAGTTGTCACCTTCATTTAGAGTCAAACGAGGCATTCTAAACTCCCTAAGATATATTAGTAAGATTATTACTGGTAACTTTGATTATAAAGATGTTATTAAGTATGAAAATATGATTGGTAATTTAAAAACTCTTCGATATACACTAGTGAACAAGATTACCTTAATGAAATATCAGAATCTCTTGTTAAACTAAGTAACATTTACAAAAACAATTTTATCAATATTGATTCAAATTTATTTTTATTTGTGAATACAGGTAATAAAGAACAGGTAACATCTTTGAAAAATTACATTCGCTGCATTCAACCCTTAGGTAATATTATGCGTAGAATTAATATAATCTACTACAATTAAATTATATCATTATATTATTTATATTATAATTATATTGGAATGCTTCATATAAATCGTATTGTCATTTAATATACAGTACTGTAACTAAATTATATATTAGTTATGATATTTACAATATATAGTCAAATTGAATATAAAAAAGAAGATATAAGTCATTGTAATATGCCTACCGATGCGTCGCTTAAATATTCATTAATTGAGTAATAACATTTCTTAGTTAGATATATTTTTAATTATTTTTAAATTTATGAATATTCTCCGTTTCATGAAACAAAGATAGAACTTTATTGTTGGTTTTAAACAGTGTGCCGAAAACTTTATCTAAGTAAAGTTGTCTAATGAAATTGTATAATTTTATTGTCAATTATTAAATAATCACTAAATATTTCAGAATTAGTTTTTATAAATGTTACAACTTGATAAATATACAGCGTTGGAAATGACAATAATTTAATTTTTTTAATTCTTGATATATTTGAGAGTTAACAATATGTAATTTTATTAATATTTACAATTTATGTTTACACAATTTCCAATCACTCTACACTAGATGGAATGAAATCGAAATTTGTAGTAAATTAGGAATTTTTGAAAATTGAAGAATTTGAAGAATTGTTAAAATTATTAAAATCAGTAGAGTTAACAAATAAATTTATATACCCCGTAAGCCATAACAATTAAGTAAAAATAGAACAATGTATAAAATTACGGGAAGTCAAATAACATTAGTTTTAGACACCAATTATACAAAAAATAATTACTATACAGCCATCCCATAACCACTTCCTCTAAACTATAATTTTAATTCCTTAATACCCATACCTTCTAGTAAAAGGTTCTGAAATGATCTCACTCTCTCAGTCTTGCAACTACGAGGCTATGTTCCTGCACTATGACGACAAGTCACAACTTTAAGTTGAAGATGCTTGTATGAATGCTTTAATGAGATTTTCAGATAGTACGAGCTCCTGCCATCCAGTACCATCCGAAAAGCAGATCTATCATCTTGGACATTAGTGATTTAACATATCTTGAACATTTAAATAACTTTTAAAATAAGGAAAGTGAAATAAAATATAACAGTGAAAAATTTATAAATGTAAAAAGTGTTGTGACCAGAAGATGAGAAAACTAAAAATTTAACCACATGTAATCAGCATCTTTGAAAAGTAATAAAATTACTCGCCTGTTGCAGTCTGAGGCACACCATGAGCTATTTAATCGTTAGTAAGCAAGCACGGGTAAGAGTACCTATCGAAGTTTTCTGCCTTGTGAAGAAACTGTTCTTTGGAAAGTTCAATAATCTGAGGATTTGTGGATACTAAGAAATACATACACAATTTTCTTAAATTATCGTTTTTAGGGAATCTGAGAAACCGGTGCGTTTCACATGTTGTATTGCAACCACCAACACAGCACTTTTCGTATTCCATTAAGAAGTCTACAATATGCACACGACCAGCACAAAAAACAGAATATTGTTATTGTCACAAAAAACGGAGGAAAATGCGAGGAAATACACTTGAGCTAAACTCATAACTCAGGCGACAATTTGATAAATAATGGCGGCAATCAATACGATAATTTTGACAATTTGGGTTGACATTAACACAATATGGCGTCTCAAAATGGCGTCCGTAGACAGAGAACAAATTGCGAAGGTAGCGCCAAGTTGCGTAGAATGGAACTAAGCTGTCACGGGCCTGGTCAACACGCGGCAAAACTGCGCGATTAGGTTGTCATAAAAATTTGTCGTCTCTCTCGCACGCGTGGGCTTTTATCGGGCTTTCGAGAAGACGATCGCTCTCTTTCTAACCTGTGGTAAAATGTTCTATAATGAAATATAACTACGATTGTTTATATAGCAATTTGTATGTAGCGAAAAGCCCGGCTTTTAGTGTGAAGTTAGTCATTAGTCAAGTGCGGGCGATACCTTTGCAAGTTCACTTCACATTTCAATGTTTACTCTGTGTTTACTTGAGCGAATAAATATTGCGAGTTGAAAATGTATGCTTTTTTATAGATTTTTAGTGAAAATGGAGGATAATAGTGTTCCTTGTGATAAATTGAAGTGTGTTAAAGTGCTAATCGGCGAGGAGAAGGTAAAATCGAAAAAGAGAAAAGGTAAATTTTTATAAAACTGCTAAAAACAACAAAACCATATCTTGGGCTTGCCTTAGTTTGGAGCCCTAGCTTCGCCACTGATAGAAACCAAATTATTAAATATATCACAAATATATCAATATAATACTTGATATATTAATACGTAAAATACTTAACAACGACATTCATTCGCAAATATTGTTTAAAAACTTAATTGTTTCACAAGCGTAACCTAAGACGAGCCTATGATATATACATACAAAAAGTTAGAACAGAGTATGGTAAGAAAAATATAATGTTTGACGGTGCAAAATTGTATAACGCTTTACATAAAAATACAAAAGAATCAAAAACATTGCCTATCTTTAAAAAAATATTGAAACGCCATATTTTGGAAAATTAGCCACAAAAAATACAAATTGAAATTAAATGTAAATTAGTTTTACGCACCCTTATTTCTGTTTCGGTTGCCTTTTAGTTATTCGGTTATTACAATTTGTACGCGATGCTCAAACCTATGTTTACTGTTATTTTAATTGTTTACGTTTTACCCACATCTATAGTTAATATTCTGTATGCTCGTAATGGATTCCCTTATTATAATAGATTTAGTAAAACCAATTCTATAAATATCTTGCTATCCGACACTCCATGACATGAAACGTTGCATACGTGGAGTATACTTCTAGCATTAAACCAATAATAAACAAACAACTTATTAAATTAATTCATTAAAATATAAATCTACTACAAAGAAACCAAAATCGATCTAATAATAAAATAATGGCCTTTATGCGAACAGTGGTATTATAAATAGCTATTTGCTGACAAATTGTGAGCACCATGTGTCAGTATATACTCGTAGCTATTTTATGTTTTATTTTAGTTACCGTGAAGCTTAGCATGATTTATAAGACAAGCAAATGTTTCTGATGAATAATGGCTTCTATATTAGATAGCTCGAAACATTAATTTACAGTACTCAGCTATAGAACAATATACTAGACATATAAAAAATCAAATAGGCTAACTGCAATGAATCTTTAAAGCACGAACTGGTAGTGGACCGCCAGCCATCGAAATTCTACAATTATAATTTTTAATTTAATTATAATTTTTGATTAAAATGCTTACATTAAATTTTATAAATAAATATCATTTCTTGAAGTATTCATTAAAAATAATCAGATATACTCGTAAGTATTAATGTTCAACTTATATCAAAAGTTTGTAGCGCCAAAAACTATCGGACTACGTCTGATGTTCTATCGATAATAACGTGAGCTGTAGGTATGAGGTTTTAAAACATGGTGGCTTCAGTTTTGGGTTGCTAGTTTCATTATCTTTCAAAGTACTATGTTTTCGTTTTGCAGATGTAAAAAATAACAAAGTTATTTGGATATTTTCGTGAAGGCAATGCAATGTTGTGGCAGTTTACGGTACCATTAATTTTGGTCAAAATTTAAAATGGCTTGGTTTACAGATCCAGAATACATGTTTCTTCTATATTTTTTGTCGCAGTATTACTACATGTTTTGACCCAAAAATTTTAAAGGAATTATCTTTCCCTCCTTATTATTAAAGCTTGCAATCCAAGTAACTCTATGCTTATAATTTTTACGGTCGACGGATAGAAGATATATTGAAATTGAGCCTTTACATTATATCATAGCAATATTTCTGAAAATAAACTAGTGTTGGGAAAGGCGCCAGTGCTCGACAAAAAAAATTTTCGAGTTTTTGTCGCACAACGAAGTTTTATAAAATTTACTTATTTGAGAAATCATAGGCCTTACTTATCTGAAAAAAACCTAAGCCAGATACTTATCAGCTATAAGGCAAAATGTCTCACAGTAGAACATAATTAGGCGTCGACGCATTTATTGTGAGGCATAGTGACTTATATTTGTTAGTGAAAGTTGTGCATATCTCATTTTGGATATACCAGCTGTCCATTAAGATTACAAGCTTACATTTTTTTGAAACTAAGGCGTGCAGTGCAGTGTAGTGGCGGCGTAAGAGAATCGATTATCTTATTTTTCCCCGTCCCTTTTCGTAAGAGGCGATTATAGGAATATTCAGAAAATCTTGTGGTTTCAGAATCAGAATCAGAAATTTATTTGCTTTAAACATGGTAGTGCAAAGATGTTAACATAGTGGTATGTCCTCATGTTTGACTTATAATTGTCATGCAAATTTAAAAGTAGTTACATTTTAGTCTACTTAGAGCTAAAAATAAGTTAATAGACTCACAGACAGAACATTACATGTCATGTTTCCAATAGATGGCGGTATAATAAAATTACTTACGTGAATACCCAGACCAATAATATGTAGCAATGTCAAAAGTGAAACACGACGATAGTCGAGAGTTCTTCGATCGTTAATTCACCTGCAAAGCGTGACCATTAAGACAAATCTTTAGTACAACAGGTGAGGCCCATAATCAGCAGTAGGTTTTTACGAGCTAATGAATAAGAATTATATGAAGATGAACTACCTGTACCACCAATACAATCAAGTCGACTTAGTAGTATTTTAGTTACCACGCTTAGCAAGCGGGTTGGCAACCGCTTTTTTTTATTATTTTGAGTTGTTACTTGAGTTGAGTTGTTTCATACCCCTCTGTCGCCTCTTACGATACTCACAAGATGAGGATAATATAGGATAATGAATTTTGCAACTTTACGGCATTGAAATGAAGATTTATTTACTTAAGTATACCTTATTGTCTTAAACTCATATAAAAAAGGTTCACAAAGGGTAGAAACTTATAAAAAATATTATGTTTACATTCAAACTTAAAATTACAAACGACAGCAGGAATCGTCTTCCACTTCGTTTGATACAACTACCATATTGTAACTCTTAGAATTAAATTAAATAAAAACTCTATGCTTAGAGCAGTACAAAGCACCCAAAACAGTTTCAAAGCTGGAATAGAATGTAAAATTCTATCAGAGTCAAAATAAGATGCATAAAAGATAAAAGGACTCATTAAAAAGGATTTTTTTTAAACTTATAACCTAATGAAGTCAGAGTTAACTAAATTAAGGGCATAACATATCATATAAATATCCACATATTAAATTTGGTAACATTTTTATATACCAATACTGCGGACAGAAAGTAGTGTGTTGACGATTTCAAAACATTTAAGCATGAGTAGAGAAGAGTAGAGACAGTGTTGAAGCTAACATTAGCGTTAAACACCCCCTAACTGATAAAGCCTCGAACTGCATAGGATGGTCGACAGGAGCTTGATTTGCTAAACCGATAATAGCTCTCAGTGGAAACTTTGTAAGCAGCCTGTGTCCGGTCAGCCATGGGCCGCTACAAACTTAGCATTTGGCATTACAGTTGCTAATTCAGTACCTAGCCGAACGTTTCTATTCTCTGAGTATCGATACAAATTAGAAATGCATCTTTTTATTCACATTTTAAATTAATGCTGGATATTTATCGTGAGCCGCGGTAGCTCAGGGGCTAAGCGCTCGCTGTAAATTTCACAGTACGCGAGCAACCCGGGTTCGAACCCTGCCGGCGCCAATGAAATAGTTAATCGCAATTTTACGTGCTAATTTACCACGTGCTTGGCGGTGAAGGAAAACATCGTAAGGAAACCTGCATCTGAGAAATAAGAAAAAAATATTTCTAAGACATGTGAAGTTCGCCAACACGCATTGGTGGTCAGTTCCTTGCCCTAAAACCCTCTCAGAAGTGAGAGGAGGCCTGTGCTCAGCAGTGGGACGTATATAGGCTGTAACTTTATATATCGTGGGCCTGTGACAAATACGCGAAGTGGCATAAATAATTTGTTAGAATTGTTCGTTGGCTTTTGTTGGAATTTGTAGAAATTGTGAAATTCTTTATTCTTAATTTTCAGCGGCTTTGTGGCGCAGTGACTTAAGATAGTGTTGCTACGCTGAGGGCCGCAGGTTCGAATCCCGCACGGAACAAGTATTTATATGGTCCACAAATAATTGCTCCGAGTCCGGATGTTTGTGCTTGTGCAATCCCAATTATTAGGTAATGTTTTTTTATTGAAACAAAAAAGTTCCCTTTCAACATCACCATCATCACCATTACATCCCTTTACAGGACTAGGTCTACTGCATAACATATGTCGCCCACAAAGAAGCCACAAAACACGGTCCCAAGCCACCTGCGTTCATTGACTTCCTGCATGTCTTACCATGTCTTCTCTCTATCTAGTGGGAGGCCTTAGGCTCACCTTTTTCTTACGAGGTAGCCGTGAACCTTTCGTCCCTATCGGTTGTCAGTTCTTTGAGCTATATGGCTGGCCCATTGCCACTTCAGCTTACTGATCTGTTGAGCTTATCTATTTGGTTATACTGCGGATACCTTTGTTACATTTTATCACGCGTAGAGCATAGCCCTCTACACAGTTCGCCGAGCGACCGTAAGCTACCTCATAAGACCAAAAGTGTAGGCCCACATTCCAAATTCATACAACACCACTGATGGGACACTCCTGTTTTTAAGTTTAGAAATATCTGTAGTAATAAATTTTTCGAAATCTGCCCAGCTGAGATGGACCCGTCAATTGACCCCTTGGTCGAAGTTTGTCTTACCTAGTCGAACAATTTCCTCTAGGAAAAAATACTCGCCAACAAGATCAAGCGTTAGTATTCTCAACAACTACCGACATGGATGTGGCGTCAACGTTACACGTCACCTTTGTCTTGTCCATGTTCATTTTTAGATCTATCCATTGGGTACACTATTAAGATCATTAAGATCATCATCCCATTAGAAGTTCTCTATACGTATATTATGACACAATTGTAATTTTAGTATGCGGGAGAAAAAAAAAATTTATATTATAATAAATCTGAAGAACTGGCTGATATCGTAAGTTAAGTACATTAATAAGTATATTTATAAAGTACTTTTAGCCTAGCAGTTCTAACTAGAATAATAAAGAAACATTAGGTCTTTACCTATGAAACTGCCGTTTTTATGAAATAAGTTAACGTAATTTTATTTCTATTTTTTTTTCTATTAATCAAAGTAATCACCCATGCAATCGATGCATCTTTTTTTCAATATTCCTTCGTTTGTGTGCCTGTTGAGCAGTGCAAGGCACGTCTCGACGCGTACTTCGTGCTGGCTTCGATCAATGAGTTCGTGGGGCACCCATTTGTCAAGCTTATTTTCCCTGCCAATTTGACGCAAATGGACCAATATTGTTTTCATGCTAACGTCGAAAGCTGCTGCTAATTCAGCCGTAGATTGAATATCATCAAATTCCATGATCGCCTTGTCGCAATTCGTCATTGTCGACCAAAGTTTTCGGACGACCACGGGGTTCATTTTTCTGATCGAAATTTGCAGAACGGAAGCGGGCAAACCAATAACAGGTGGTGCGTTCGTTTGTAGTATTCGCTCCGTAAACGTCGTTAATGTTGCGTGCCGCTTGTGCCGCGTTGCCGCCACGACGGTACCTAATCACATTATATAATTACTCGAATTTTTAACGTATCCATGATGACGAAAAAGATTCAAAGGTTATCGAAATATAATGCTAATCAATAAACAAATGATTAATTTAAAAAAAGGAATTCCCTAATTTTAAAATAAAATTAATTTGAAATTAGAATTCTTAGCCAAACAAAAAAATCTAAATTATTTTGATTTGAAATGGCCAGTACTGTAGAACGGCAATTTCATAGGTAAAAATACAGACAAAAAGTTTCGTTCCTATTATTTAGTGTAGTTTTTAATAAAAATGTAGTTTTTTATACGTGGTAGAGCCACGCTGCAGCTGTATTATGGTTGTAGCACGAATGGGTCGGCTCGACCGGGGTAGGACCACGCTCTCATAGAATACCAGCGTAAAATAGCAGCTTCATGCTGCTGTGTTTCGTATGGTGAGTGTAGAGAACTGGAGACCCTCTTTTCACTGGAAAAGAGGCATTCCATCTTAGTCCTCAAGGGTGACAACGCATCTGCTTTTTGATTCTTAATTGAGGATAAACGTAGATGTCTATGGGCCACATCATCCACTTACCATCAGGTGGACTGTGTGCTCGTTTGTCACCCTATTCTATAAAAAAAAAAGTCTCAGCCATATGGTCCGAGATAGAAGCAGAAAGAGCGTATAAAACAAAGAAATAATGTGTTTTGCTAGCAACAATAATTTGCAAGTTCTTTGAGTAATGTCAAAATATTCTTTTTTTGTAAGTAAAGCAATAAAAAAAATAAAAACTCGACTAAGATTTTTGTTTTCTATTGTTGTTTTTTTGAAATAAAATACGAAGTCTGAAAGGCGTATGAAACAAAGAATTGCGGTCTCTAATAAATTTGCTAATTTTTATCGCACGATTCATTCACCTTTTTAAGATAACTTTACAGGCTTTTACAACTTAAAAAAGGTCCTTTTCCTTTATCAAATAAATACGATACCTATAATATCTTATTAAACTAAAAATGGGTGTCGTAATAGGCAACAGAGGGAAAATGAGGTAGAAGCAGCAGCATATTTCTGATAACAGTAAAACAACAATAAAAAAACTGCGGTTGCCTACCCGCTCTATGTATAACTATGGCAATATACCCCCCATGAATTAAGTTACGAAGAGACGGCCCCCAGTCCCCGGCGGCCCCGCTATTTCTGGCTACGGTGGCGACCATGGGACAGGGGGTGCTAAGAATCTCTGGTGGACGTTCGGTTGCCACCTAAGACGACTCGACCTGGCAACATATAACGCACGCACCCTGAGGACTGACGAGAAGATCCTGGAGCTGGAAGAAGTGATAGACAAGTTGCGTTGGAATATTATAGGATTATCCGAGGTCCGAAGAGAGGGGAGGACATGGTAATCCTCGAATCCGGCAACTTGTTCTATCACCGGGAGGGTGACCATCTGTCCCAAGGAGGTGTCGGATATATCGTCCACAAGTCTCTCGTTAACAACGTTGTAAAGACTGAGAGTATGTCGACAAGGGTTGCGTACCTTATACTCAGAATCATCAAACGGTATTCGCTGAAGGTCATACAGGTTTACGCACCAACCTCGGCGCATCCCGATGAGGAGGTGGAGGAAATGTATGAGGATATATCTAGAGCCATGCATTCTTCCAAAACCCTCTATACGGTGTTAATAGGAGACTTCAACGTAAAACTAGGCACAAGAGAGAACGGAGAGCTGAAGGAAGGGAAATTTGGAATAGGGCAACGGAACCCAAAGGGCCAGCAGCTGGCCGACTTCATGGTGAAAGAGGGACTCTTTATGATAAGCTCTTTCTTCCAGAAGCGGCTCCACAGGAAGTGGACCTGGTCGAGTCCCGACGGTTCGCCAAAAAATGAGATTGACTTCATTATGACAACCAAACGACAACTGTTCAGTGATGTTTCAGTGATCGCGAGGGTGAAAACTGGTAGCGATCACTGAATGGTTAGAGGCACACTGAAACTAAACTTTAAGTTGGAGAGGTCTCGTCTAATGAAGTCAACGCTCCGCCCCCCTCGTGCTCTAGTCCAAAGTCCCGAAACCTTTCAGCTCGAGTTACAAAATCGTTTTCAGTGCCTAGAAGACTGCAATGAAGTGGACGATATGAATGATAAGCTCGTGGAAACTGTCCATGCGGTCGGAGCTAAGTTCTGCAAGACCCGCCGCAGAAGAACACAATAACTTTTCGATTACACTCTTAATCTCATGAACGGGAAATGAAGCTGCAGTCTTCAGCAGATTTGACAGCGTACAGGCAACTGAACAGACAGATTTCCAAATGCATGCGGCGGGACTTACGCAAGTTCAATACAGTTCGTATTGAAGAAGCGATCGAGCGGAACCAGGGCTCCAGTGTTTGTTAGAGATCTGTCTGCCAGAAAGAGCCAACTGTCGAAGCTGAAGACCGAGTGTGGCAGCGTCGTTTCCGGGACCTGAGATTTTGAGTGAGATTGAGAGGTTCTATGGGCAGCTGTACACATCATCGTTGGAACAACATGCAAGTGTGAGTAACGATCTTATCCGACACTATTCCGGTGATATTCCGGACGTCAGTCTGAGCGTTATTAGAATGGCTCTCCAGCACATTAAAAATGGCAAGGCCCCAGGCGAGGATGGAATCACAGCGGAGCTTCTGAAAGCGGGTGGAAAACCGGTACTTGAAGTCCTTCAGAAGCGCTTTAATTCCGTCCTCCATGGTGGCACTACACCAGAGGCGTGCAGCAGAAGTGCGGTGATCTTGTTCTTCAAGAAAGGCGACAACACTCTCTTGAAGGACTACAGACTGATTTCCCTTCTGAGCCGCGTCTAAGTGCTGTTTTCGAGAGTCATTACGAATCGTCACGCACGTAGACTCGACGACTACCAGCCTCCCGAACAAGCCGGTTTCCGAAGAGGATTTAGTACCATAGACCACATACACATCCTTCTCCGAATTGTACAGAAGACGGAAGAGTACAATCTGATTACGCCTTTAGGCCTGAGTACGCCTTTGATTCCGTCGAAATTTGGGCGGTGCTACAGTCCCTTCAGCAGTGCCAATTTGACGTATGAGTATATCGAAGTGCTGAAATGTTTGTACAGCAGGACTACGATGGCTATCCGAGTACAGAATCAGAGTAAGAAACCTATCCATCTGCAGAGAGGTGAAAGACGGGGTGACGTTATATCACCGAAACTTTTCTCAATGCAAAACTATGCTCAATGACCTCAATAGTGCCTCCCAACGGATAGGTCTTAAGATGAACATGGACAAAACAAAGATCATGTATAACGCCAATGTCACACCTATGCCGCTAGTTATTGGGAGCACTAAGCTCGAAGTTGTTGACGAGTAGGTTTACCTGGGACAAATAGTCCGACTTCGACCGAGAGGTCAATCGACGGATTCAACTCGGCTGGGCAGCGTTCGGAATATTACGGCACATCTTCTAGTCAGGTATACCTCAAAACTTGAAAACGAGACTGTACAACCAGTGCGTGTTACCAGAGCTATGGAACTGAGACGTAATCCTTCACTGCTGGCCGTATGAGGAAGCTCAAGGTCGCTCAGCGAGCTATGGAGAGGGCTATGCTCGTGGTTTCTTTGCGTGATAAACTTAGAAATAAGGATATCCGCAGTAGAACCAGAATGACCGCTATAGTCCAACAGATTAGTAAGCTCAAGTGGCAATGGGCCGGCCATATAGCTCGAAGAACCGACAACCGATAGGGAAAAAAGGTTCTCGAGTGGTGGCCTAGTACCGGCGGACGAAGTGTAGGGTGTCCCCCCACTAGATGGAGTGACGACCTGTTAAGACATGCAGGAAGTCGATGGATGCAGGTGGCTCAGGACCGTGCTATGTTGCATTCCTTGGGGGAGGCCTATGATCAGCAGTGGACTTGTGAAGGTCTTTTATGATAATGATGATGAATTTGGGTAAGTTACACATATAATAGTCTCTTTCTTTGTCTTTAGGTAACCTACTTTGTTTGAGGTTGGTTACATGTTTTTTTTAAATGTCAATAGGCTCGACTACTAGACACATCATAGCAAGTAATATTATAGCTCATTTATTACTCATATAATATTTAAAAATACGTTTTATTTAATGTCTGCGGATTCTGCAAAACAACATTTGTAAAGCCCATAAAAACAATATTTTTTTTTGTTTACAGTCTACTCAGAAACAAATTCTTATTAATTCACTTACGTTATTTACCGTGAAAACGCGGCTCTTAAAACTGAACGAAATGAAAAAAAAAATAAAGAAAACTCTCCAAACTCCTTGCTAAAAATACTTAAAAGTTTTATCAAAGTAAATAACTTATTTGCGAATATCTTAATAAACGCCGACTTTTCGCAAACGAGTATAAATATATACTTCAAAAGTTTGTTTACCGTAGTCGTAATATCTCGCATGTATTTAAAAAGTACTTTAGTTTTAGATTCCGAAGTCAAAATTGATAACTACAACTGTTAAGTTTCCAAGTAGTTATTAAATCGTAACATTTTAAACGCGTTTTAATAGTATAGTGTACGTCGATGACATTGACTACTGTAATTAGTTTTGTTATATTTATTATACCACAATTTAATATATTATTATCGGTACTTAACGTTTAATTTTAATTCATACCAGCCTCACAACGCCTACTGCTGAACATAGGCCTTCCATAGAATGCATCAAAAGAAGGATATTTACCATGATTGCCACGCTTTGCAGGCGTGTTGGCAACTGCAGTTTTTTTTTCTAGTTGTTAGGGGGCGTCCATTAATTACGTGAGGCGATTTTTCTATCCTCCCCTTCTCCTTGGTGAGATGACGTGAGATATGGCTCGACCCCACCCCATATCTCACTTTTTTGAGATTTTTCAAAATGCGTATTTTTACACTAAAAATAATTTTAGTAATGATTTCTTATATTTACGTGAATTATATATAATATATTTATGTGAAGAATCGACGCTCCGGGAAGTCTGCAGTCTGTGAACATGTACAGGATCGCTTCGTCGGTATATTAGATTTGATAGACCAAATCTCCTTAAGAACACCGATTTCTTCCAAGGATGTTCATGGTATTGAAATCAAAAACATCCTATTTTCAATAGAGAAGATGGCTGGGTGCTACCATCTGCTTGGGATCCTATAATTAATAAAATTAAATCCCACATACAACTGCAAGACTTCAAGATACTGTAAGTTCATACTACGTAGATCGGAACAAAAATTAATAATTTTAATCTGAGGTAACCGTGGTTAACTATGATTGGGACGTCAAATACCTCAGTCCCCGTGACCATGGGTGCTGTAAAGTACTGAAACGTCGGGAATATAAAATAAGTTAATATACACATAAAATCCGTAAAATTAGTTTTATTTAAGTATGTAGTGTTCGCGTAAATATAATAAATCATTATGTAAACCAGTACGTACTGGTAATTGCAAATAAAATTGTCGATTAGAAGATCTCATGACCAAGCGCGCAAGATATCTAACAGCCTTAAATTTCTTGAAGAGATGCCGAGACCATAATCTCATTCCTACTGTGTCAAAATATCCACTAAAGGACATTCGAGGAAGAGCTAAGATCTTATCAGCAAGTAAAAGTTGTTACGAACAGTAATCCGACAAAAACACCCGATCTACACATAAACAAATCCATAGACACATCATTCAGTAGTTAACAGTCTTAACGACATTTCATTATAATGTTTGCATCGAAGCGTTAAATAAACGAGAAAATAATAAATATAACGAATGCAAAAACAAACATATAGTAAAATATCAAAAATTAACGAACAAATTAAATGTCAAACATCTGTGTCAACGTGAGAACGAAGCGCAACCGTTGACTACAAACACGGATCATAGATTAAACGCGGTCTATAATCTGTCAAAACGAACTCTGGATGATGCAAAAATTAGAGTATTATCGAAAGGCCTTATTTATTATTAAAGGATTAATTTCGCCATAAAACCTAAAAAATTACCGTACGAGGAAATTATCTACAGTGTCGAGGACTGTTTATTTAAAAACAATATGCAAAAGGAAGATTTGGAAGCGATACGTCAAGACATTTCGTCAATGTTACGTTGAAGTTCAGCGCCGAAACCGAATCTACCTAAGGACGAATTTAAAGCGTTGAATAACCTAGGCAATAAACCAGAACTCACGATTCTCCGCGCAGATAAGGGAAATGCCACGGTAGTAATGGATACGTCAGATTATAATTTTAAAATACAAGAACTTTTGTCGGATTCAAGCACTTATAAAAGGTTAAAACGACAACAAATAACACACTAGAACAAAGTGATCTCATAAAACACTCCGAAAAATTAAATCTGGACGTAAAATCGATAATACCTACGTGCCCAAACTACCGAAGTTGTATGGGTTACAAAAATACACAAGCCCAATGCTCCACTATGTCCCATAGTTAGCCAAATCGATTCACCAACTTACAGATTGGCTCAACTTGCAGCGAAATACTCACACCGTTCAGGGACATACAAAAGCACACACAAGTTCCTACCATTTTGTCAGCGATATTAAAGACCTACATCTGGCAGACAATGAAACTATGGTCAGTTTTGATGTGCAGTCTCTGTTCACATGCTTACCTGTTGAAGGCTGCATCTCGATTGTAACTAGAAGGCTGGAGGAAAAACAACATGCCCATAAAATATGCAGTATTACTCAGACACTGTCTTACATCTAGCTACCTATTGTGGAAGGAGGAGTTCTACAAGCAAGTAGATGGCGTGGCGATGGGCTCACCTGTATCTCCCATTGTCGCCGATATATTCATGGAAGACTTTGAGGAGAAGCCCCTTACTTCCCCGTAAATCCAAGATTATACAAGCGGTACGTAGACGACACTTTCACAATTCTACCTTTAGATAAAGTAACTGCATTTTAGACAATCTTAACTCCATAAATTCTGAAATTCAGTTCACAATGAAGTTAGAGGCAAACAATTCTTTAGCTTTTCTAGATGTGTTAGTAATTCGGAATCCTGATAACACCTGAGCCACACTGTGTATAGAAAAAGACCCATACAGATAGATATTTAAACGGTGACTCTCATCACCATCCCGAGTTAGCTACCGTGGGTAAATCTTTGTTCAGAGGCACGAGAGATCTGTGACAGTAAACACCTGTGCCGAGCTTCAACATGTCAAGCAAGTTTTGCACGACAATAAGCTTCGGGTCCCGCGCCTACGTCACAGTGAACGAGTGAAGCCGGCCACAGTCGAGCGAGTGCCTGCTGTACTGCCATATGTCAGGTGTCATTGACAAGATTGGCTACATCCTGAAGCGTGCTTCTATTAAAACATACTTCAAGCCGCCGAAGAAGATTAGTCAGTTTTTACCATCAGTCAAGTGTAATGTCCCTCTGCAAGATGCAGGAGCGTACAAGCTTGATTGTGAATGTGGTCTCTCTTATATAGGACAAACTAAAAGATCAATAAAAACCCGCGTTAAAGAACACATAGTTGATGTGAAGAATCGACGCTCCGGGAAGTCTGCAGTCTGTGAACATGTACAGGATCGCTCCCGTCACTACATTAGATTTGATAGACCACAAATCCTCGCTAAAGAACACCGATTCCTTCCAAGGATGATTCGCGAGGCTATTGAAATCAAAAAACATCCTCATTTCAATGGAGAAGATGGCTGGGTGCTACCATCTACTTGGGATCCTATAATTAATAAAATCAAATCCCAACCCAAGCATACAACTGCAAGACTTCAAGATACTGTAAGTTCATACTGCGTAGATCGGAACAAAAATTAATAATTTTTAATCTGGAGGTAACCGTGGTTAACTATGACATTGGGACGTCAAATACCTCAGTACCCCCCGTGACCATGGGTGCTGTAAAGTACTCGAAACGTCGGGAATATAAAATAAGTTAATATACGCGATAAAACCCGTAAAATTAGTTTTATTTAAATAATTTTAATCGTTAATCTGTGCTTGATTGCGTTGGGTTTATTTAAAAAAAGACAAAATTTGCTTAATTATTTTTACATAATTTGTGGAGTTCGCTTATCCGCCATAAATATTATTGTGTAGAATTTAGCCATATTTTTCTTAATTTAATGAAATTTCCACGAAATTTTACACTGTTTTTGCGGAAAAAAATAAACACCTCACGTAATTCATGGACGCCCCCTTATTAGGAAACAACTGCTGCCCATCTCGATATATTGTAGCAGATAGTTATACACCGTCACTACAAGGCGGTATAATTTTAATATTCTACTATTATTTGAAAAACACCTTTTTTCGAAAGCATTCCGCCAATATTATGTCAGTCATGGGAGAGTTAGCAAAATATTGTGTACATAAAATGTCATACCACTTTTTGATTGAGTATCCTAAATCTAAAACAAAAGACAACAACCGTATGAGATCCATCACCTCTGTTAGACATAAAATCAATATTGTATATTATTAGTGTATAAAAAATCCCACAGAACGAAGAGAATTTAAGTTCAGGACTGGCTGCAAATCAAATGGTCGGGTGTTCCCTCATCTAGCCTTTAGACGTATGACTTTAGAAATAAATATTAGCTCATTATTATAACTCCAGATAATTGTGTGAAAAAAATTAACACGACAATGGGGATGTTCTTCCTTCCAATTTCTTATAAATTTTCTCAAATTCATTTATTTTGTTCGTTGTTCTTCCAACTGGACATAAATGTTTTAATTATGTACATAGAAGCAACGTATATAGGAAAAGTAATAAAAGTTTATAAATAGGATTCATTAACGTAAGTAAAAAAAATATAAAATAGGTTGTGGAAGGATATACGTCAAATTTAAGGGTGATTCAGTATAATCTGAAAGAAAACCTATACGTAGTTATATTTCCTAAATCAAAATTAGAATGGAGCGACGCCGCAAGCTGATTTCTTTGAAATGCAGGTGATAAAGGATTTCTTAGTGTCTTTTTGTCTTAGAATCGCATTGAGAATAGTTGATAAATATTATAGAATTCAATGCAAAACTGGTGGCCAAAAACTTGGCATCCTATAACAATGTGCGGTACTTCACTAAAGGACAACGCTTAAAATTTCATCGGGCACAGGTCCGTCGTATGGTGTGGATATTGCTGTCATCATTAAACTATCCTAAATATCTAGTGCCTGCTTTCGATTCAGCTGAATAATGTGCTATGGCTTCTGGGTCATCAAATTTAATTACCAAAAGATTATTTGAGATTCCGGCACTTTTGTAAGAATACATTATACAATAATATCAAGGAGAAACAGTTATTCTAATCGATTTGAATATTGTGCGAGCTAGATATATTAAGAAAATTGATTTTGTGCTGGTGTGTTGTTGGTTAGAATAACAACTATTATCAATGTCCATATATACAATGTAAAAAAAAATTGTGATTCATTTTTTGCTTTACGGCTTCTCGACAAAGCAATAAAGGTAAGGAAACCGTGCGTGATAAAATTTACTTTCACAGAACCAAATTTCTTTGTTTTGCACATCCTCTGGTTTTGTGTTTTATTGGAAAACATGTCGGACAGTAAAATGTTCGTTCTGCTTTATTTGGTGGTATACATAATGTATAAAATTTGTTGTAGCATTTTATGTATTCAAATTTTATGTAACATTTTATTTAGAATCCTTGTTGTACTTGTAACGCAATATTTTGTAAATTTTTAGTTGTAAATTTGGCCAAATTTACGACTTAAAATTATATATATTAGAAGTTATTCTTCATATACACTTCTGATTATACAAATATATTGAGTTATTTATAAAGGCTTGCTCCCTTTCTTACGCAATCAATCATTATCAGCAACTGAAAAGCGTACCGCACTATAATAATAATGTCCTCCAGACCCAATTTCGTTCACGGCAGCCAGTCTCAACGGGGACTAGCCATCTACGCGGGACACGATTATAGTGCCCGAATGTATGTGGGCAAGCACAGGTGAACTCTCTATTCCATCACTCTCATAATCCGATTAGACGGTAATCCGGAACAACCGGAGAGAGATCAGGCGCCAGACCTACGGCTTTACCCGCTTTCCAAGGCACGTGGGTGAAACACCGCAAACTTCCTAACTCCCGGGTACGAATCCCGGGTTGGGATGACTCATGATCAGCAACCTGGCTTGCGACCACTAAACCAGGTGGAACGCCACGTGCTACATAATAATACATTCAAATAGAGCAGTTAGCAGTGATGATGTTATAGCTCAATTTAATCTGCCATTTTTGCTGTAATCATTGTAATATGTATTCTTTACCAAATGTTTGACGGCAGAAATAGGTATGTGATTTTCCTTCTAGTTTATTACTGATAGACACATAAATCAATCCTGCGGTAATTATGTAAAGATAATTTGACATAATGAGCTTTCTTAACCCGCCAAAGTTAAATTGAGCTTCCCTCCCTACCTTCACGTCGCTTACTGCTCTCACCATCAACGCATCAGTACTGTTCAAAAATTCAAAAACGATCTCACGCCTTTGGCTTAGACTCATTTTCTTATATTATTATTTATGAACGCGGTAGCTGCACCCATTGGTATACGACAAACACTACTTTTTTGCAATTATTACGGCGCGCTTACTAGTAGTACATCATCCTATCGAAGTCTCGTGTTGACTTTTGCGGGTTATAGATTTTCTTGAGTTGTATACAATACAATACAATATCTTTCTTTTAGGCATATATATTTATTTATACTTTCCTTATTATATATATATATTCTTGCCGCTTCTTCTCACGTCTCCCGCAATAGGTACTTGTTTGTTGAGTCGATGAAGTAGCTTTTTTGACTTTCAAAAAGTGCCTTATAAAAGCTATTTAATTTAACTATGACTTTTAGTTCAAAAATAGTTTTACGTCCCATATACATTTATTTTTCTATCTTATGCATATAAAATACGATTTACGTAATAAAATTTATATGACATACAAGCAAATTGAAAATGCCTTAATTTGCAACCAAGCACTAACGTTCCAGCGAGCTTTGTCTCGCTACGGAACGTCTGGCTCTAATGTAAAAGACATGGTAATTTTGAAAGTTGAAAGGAAGCCACAAGATTTCTCTTTGCGTTTAAAATGGCGTAAATTAAAAGTTTACAACTGTATTTACCTTCGAATGTCAAATTTAAGTCTTCTTAAAAAGGATATTTATCAACATGAAATTTTAACTAATGATTTACTTAGAAGAAAAGATTATCAGTTAATTAAAATAATTGTCGGTATTTTTCCACAGTTGATGGCTATTATCTAAAACCTCTTTTAATTTTTGTTTTATTGCTTTGCGAGTATGTTACTTCGTTTTTGTAATTAGCTGCCAACAAAAAAAACGAAGTGTTTTTAATAAATCATACTACATATCGCTTCTCGTCGCCGATCTGGGATGTTAACATCTGGTATAGATGCAAGAAGGTTGATGTTGGAGACAAGACCCCCTGGGTATTCCCCTGCAGGGCTCTAGCATGGGCAGGAGACAATTTTATCCCCAGGGAAAGGAGAAAATGTTTATCCCCTCACTTAGTTTTATCCACCCTTCGAGCATGGGCACACCGGTGGATATAATATCCACAGTAGATAAAATGGGAGATAGACTTAGACTTAGATAGATTATTTGTATGAATATAAACTTAAGCCCACGTCCAATGAACTAGGATAAAATTGTCCCTTTCAAATGTCAAAAAAGCATAATTTTTTTATCTTTCATTTGGCTCCATTCTATGGACGGGGGATATATGTCTACTCGTTATGTCAAACGGGGATATACTTCTGCCCGTTGCCGTGCTTTGGCATAAGGACAAGATAATTTTGTCTCTTGTCAGTTGATATAATCGGGGGATAATTTTTTTGTCCCCAGCCCATGTTAGCCGTGCTGGTCGTCTTTTGCGATGCCCATGAGATGATATAGGATGCTGCTGGCTTCTTTTATGCCGCCATGGTACGGCAAATATTATATTGTATGGAGTACGTTTATGTTTTGCGTTAAGTAGCTTGTACATTAATTAATAGTCTATATTTAAAGAGTCGAAAATTTTATGATAAGTAGGTATTGTTTGGGCACTCTTTGCCTTAATGTTATTTATATTTTATTCATTTGAATACAATTATTGATTCATTTATCAATTGAGAAGATGCTATTGCCTCCTGTTTCGGATTCCCTCTATCGCTTCTTACGACACCCACGAGATGATACGGCCTATTGAATTATCTTACGCCGCCACTAAATAGCAAGTCTAACTAAGTTTATTTAACACTAGCTGTTACCCGCGGCTTCGCCCGCATGGTCACTGGGAAATGAACTATCCATTGCTTTTTGAATTGAAAGAAAACTGAGTTTTATAGATTTGTCAGAGATGCAGCCATTAAAAGGAAACTGAGCAAAATTGATTCGTCAGCCTATTTAAATGTTTTGAAACGCAGCGTATAGGAAAGCATGAAATAGCCTGTTTATTTTAAATATAAATGGGATATTTTTAAATTAAAGGAAACTGAGCATAATTATCCGTCAGGGATGCAGACTTTGAAAAACTGAGCTAAATTGATTCGTCAGAGATGCAGTTTCTGAATTGAAAGGAAACTGAGCCAAATAAAAGATCCGTCAGAGATGCAGCCTTTTGAGTTGAAAGGAAACTGAGCTTAATAGGTCCGTCAGAGGTGCAGCATTTGGAATTGAAAGAAACTGAGCTAAATAGGAAATTTTGAATTGAAAGGAAGATCTGTGTGAATTTGATTAATTGATTGTGGGAATGTTGGAAAAAACTAACTGAACACTATTTTAAGACGCTACTGTACACAATGTTATATGTTTTTCCATTCGGGAAAGAATGTGGAGATTCTGGGCATTTGACACACGCGAACATGCTACATACAGCTGACCATGAGAGAAGCACGGTTTTCTAAGTTGACCCCGCTATCTGTAACGTTTGCCCTTGCGCTTTATTAATTGTCATTGCAAAACTGAGCTTAATAGGAACTGCAACCTTGAATTGAAAGGAAGATCTGTGGGAATTATAGGATCCGTGGTATAATAACATTTTCACCTTTTCCTACGCCTGTCAAAATTGTAGCACTGATTATGTTCCGTCCAAGATGTGTCACACGCAGCCTTGTCCCGTTACATAACCGAAGAGCATCTAAATTTCACATTAGCATGACTGGACGCCTAATTTTAATTGAAGCTTGTGAGGGCACACCTGACAACTCTAGAGAATTTAGAAACTCTACGGGATATGAAGTGCTCTGTTCTGTGTCCATAACTGTGTCTACTGACAAATACTCTGTTATTTCTCCTGCTACTTGCATAATATATCTGAATTTATTTTGTTAACGCTCTCATTTTTGTGCAAGAATCGCCCTTTCACATAACCATTTGTCTTCATGCATGTTGTTCGTTAAATCTGAATAAACGCTCGCAATTAATTCGAATGACTCTGTACTAAATTACAAAATCTCTCGTCAATTTAACGTAGCCTCAGCATCCGTTTCCAACCGCCCATCGCCAAATTTGTAATAGTGTGTCAGCATAGTTTCCAGCATTGATATCATTATACAAATGCACTCTCATATTCGTAGTTAAACTGAATTTTGTCACCTTGTTCCATAAAATAGATGACTTGAGGCATGTTTAATTTCATCTGCAGGTGTGCCCTTTTGAATGACAGGTAAAGTTTATGAAAGTCACCAGCCAGTAAAACCACCATTCCTCCCATTACATCGGTATTGCTGCAAATCCTGGAGCGTTCGATTTAGTGCTTCTACAGCTTTTTATGCGACATTGTACTTTCGTCCCACACTAAAAGTTTGCATTGTCGTAGCATAATAGTGCACGAGGTGTGCACTATTTTTGCAGATCGGCGATTCTTCCTGGGCTAGATTTAGAGGGAGTTTTAAAACAGAATGTGCAGTGCGACTCCCGCTTAGCAGCGTGGCGGCTATACCGGAGGAAGCTACGGCCACAGCAATGTTTTTATCTTTCCGTACTTGCGCTAATAATAAATTTAACAAAAATGTCTTCCCAGTTCCTCCAGGGGCATCTAAAAAGAAAAGTGCACCATTTCCAGATTCAATTTGTCCTAATACTTTGTCAAAAACTCGTTTTTGTTCGGGAAGCAAGCGAATTCGGCTACTTGCTGCTGCAAAGCTGGTACATCGTAGTTTGTTTCACGTATAATTTCATCACTTAGTTCATTTTCGGTTGTTCGCTGAGGGCTTATCATTCTAAAGTCGCTTAATTTTTTGCCTACCATTGCCATTACTTTATCTTCAATTTTTCCAAGTGCTTCATTATAAATGTGTTCATTGTATGTCATGTTCGCGTGTGTCTGCTGTAACCATCACAAAATATCTTCCGCCATGTACTCTTTATATTTGTCCCACAATTTATGTGCATTAGATAGCCCGCAAGATGATATGAGAGTTGCATAAAGATCCCTAATTTTGGCTGGTGACTGGCATTGCACAGCCTCCATGGTTTCATCCCAGTGATTATCGTTTTCAAAATATGTAGAGCTTCACATGCTTCTATAAGTTGCGCATTCCTGACCGTTGACAGTTTTAAGGTCTTTATATCCTGTAGGATCCCGAACATGGTGCAGCAGCAATCGTAAACAGAAACATTCAAAATTAGTTACATGGACGGTATACACGACCAAGGGTATCTGATGACATTACACCGGGCTAATTTGCAACAGGCGCCTTGAATACGGCGTTTCCACTCCTTCCTAGATGTGTTCCAGTATAATAGCGGGGGACTTCAGAATATAACAACGTTTTTGCAAGGGTCGGTTTGACAAAGTTGAAAGAAGGCTGTTAGTGTAGTTTTGGCGGTGATGCAATTCTTTCTTGAAATTTCTTTCGGTGAAATATACACGCTTCCATTTTCTAAGTGCACAGCAAGGTGAGTAACTGTTGGGTGTCTTTCGTGTAAAGGAAGCCAAGGAGACGCCACGCTGCCTCGTTACTGCTGACATAACGCCCTGCTTGAAAGGTCTGTACTTCATTAACGGATTTGCCTCACCTTCACTCCTGAGATTAAATATTGCTTGGTCGCTTCCTTTATTTATGTACTTACAGATATACTTGATTGCGCGGACAGAGCTACATGCTTCTACATTAATGTGGGCATTAAATATTTTACATAGAATGGGCGAATACGGGACAATCCAGCTGTTATCTAAGGTTTCGAACGCTCCAGAGCGAGACTTGATTGTAACTTTCCTGCCACCATCTTCGGGAGCTCTGCGTCTGTATAAAGGGTAGCCATTGTCATTGTGCACTGTTACTTTTAATAGCTGTTTAGGGAATTTCTTTGTACATTTTCCTTCTTTCATACATGGCGATATTGAATTTCGTGAATCATATTTCGGACGATGGTATCATACAATTCTTTATCTTGCTCAGGATCCGGAATCTCGGCGCTTATTATGTCGTCTATTTGGCTGGGCCGCAACTTCTCTTTAAGCCATATTAGAATGTGGGCATGCGGTAATCCTCTTTTTTGCCATTCAATTGAATACATGAAGCATTGCACCTCTCCGAAAATTTTCCCTTTGTTAATTACATACATTAATTTTTGTACTTTTAATCTAAATACTCTAGCAACTAAATCGTGTGTCAGTACTTTTTTGGCCCGGCATTACCTCCTCGGTTATTTCTTCCATGTGGGATTGCAAAAGTAACAAAAGATCAGGTCTCCGTAAGTTCGTACATAGGCGAATGCGTCTGTGTGTACTCATGTAGGTAGTGGGGACTGTTAACGAATGATGAGGGCAGAATTACCATTTTCGTACCTTCATTCATTCATGCAAGAATCTTTGAATTTTGAACACTGTGTCTCTCTCAACTCCTGGATAAATTGGCAGCGACGGTCTACCTCAATTTCTTCGTCACCCATAAAATATACTTGTAAAATTTATGCTGTTCGTTTTCAGCTGGAAAAGTGAACCTATTCTATGATAAATTTGCCCTTGCACCGTAAAATGTAGGCGAAAATCCTGACATTATTATTTCCGGTCAACCTGAAGGACGTCATTTGAAAGCATGAGTTATATTTCCGGATCCTGTTTAAAAGCGCCGTGACTCATTAGCATAATATAAAAAGAGAGTTTTCAAAGGTTCTTCTGGTTCCCAAGTAACGGAAGAACACTTTGCCATTGAACAGCACATGCCTGCGGTCTCATCTTTCCATTTTAAAGCGCTGCAAAATCGACACGCCTTGTCCATCAGTCCGATAACAACTAACCTGTGATTTTATAATCAATCAACGGATCATAATTGAATGCTGCGTCATTAAAACCGACCAATTGTTTCTTTGAAAATTTTGTCGACGTTCAGCTTGGAGCTGTGCATTTGCATCTCTTCGCGCCTGTGTCTGTTCTGGTGTTTCAGATGCCCTTATAGTAGATTGACGTTCAGCTTGCTCAATGAGTCTGTGTTGACTTTCATCAGGTGTTTCGCGGCTTTTAAGGCGGCCTGACGTTCCGCTTGTTCGAATAGACTTTGCTGACTTTGAGCAGGTGTTTCAGTAGCTCTAAAGTAGATTGACGCTCTGCCTGTTCAAGACGCCTTTGCTGACTTTGATCAGGTGTTTCAGTGGCTCTTAAAGCAGATTGACGCCTGCCTGTTCAAGATGCCTTTGCTGACTTTGAGCAGGTGTTTCAGTAGCTCTTAAAGTAGCTTGACGCTCTGCCTGTTCAAGACGCCTCGCTGACTTTGATAAGGTGTTTCAGAAGCTCTTAAAGTAGCTTGACGCCTGCCTGTTCAAGACGCCTTCCTGACTTTGAAAAGGTGTTTCGGAAGCTCTTAAAGCAGCCTGACTCTCTGTCTGTTCAAGACGCCTTGCTGACGTTGACAAGGTGTCTCAGATGCTCTAAAGCAGCCTGACGCTCTGCTTGTTCTTACCTTCTCAGTTCAGCATCTTCTAAAGATTCTAGAGATCGAGCTAATCTTTTCGCTTGTCTTGAGAAGATACTCTTGAAAGGCTGGACTTACGTTTGCGAGGCATTATGAAGTAAGAAAACCTATTTATAAAAAACGTTAAAATACCTAAAAGAATTAAATTTTTAAATATTTTTAAAGAACTAAAATATCTAAAAGGAATAAATATTCTTTTAAATATTTTTAAAATCAAAACAACAAAACCAATTCAAGACACAACACGAATCCGAAAACGCTAGCCAAAAAAAATCGAATCAACTTAAACCAAATCACAAAACAAATCGCAGAAAACCGAAATCGAAAGCAGTAGTCAATATAAATACAACCAACGAAAAAAGAAGTAAGTGTATAGGTACCGTATACACTATCTATACTATTAATATTCCTTTGAAATATTGTTAAACAACCTAAAACAACGAAAACCAATTCACGATTCTAAATAAACAAAATCCAAAATCAAAGCCAGAGTCTAAATATGTATAAAGGAATACCAACCAAATCAACAAAACCGATCCGACGAAGAAAATACACAAATCCGAAAATGAAAGCCAATATAAATCCATTCAACCTTAACCAAATCACAAAGCAAATAACAAACAACCGAAATCGAAAGCAGGTAGTCGAATAAGCTACGAAATAGAAACATTTTAAGCGTATAGGTACCGTATGCACTATAAGTTGACGCGCGGCTCAACGGCGGGAGTTAAGTACATGTCAGGAAACATTTCGTTACCGCGTTTTAAAAACCTAGTAACGACATCTAGCGGAATCAATTTAAACTATGTATACGTTAGTTAATAAGAACTCTCAAAAAATATTTTTCTTATAATTTTGCACAATTTTTCTTATTGTAATACCGATTCATTCATAACCACATATAAGAACTGTACATTTCCGTTCAATAAATATTACTAAGGCTTATTAATAAGGCTTACTAAGAACTGTTTCTACCATTGTTAAGTAATAGTTAAGGGTTAAAACGTGACAGGTGGTGATAGTATTTCTGAGCCATACTTATAATCACGCCTGTAACCCTTGCGGGGTAGGCAGAGCATCAACGGATTACTTAATATCGTCTGCGTGGTTATCGCCTATTCTGTGAATTACGATGCACCAAAACGTTTGAAGAAAATCAGCTGGTCAATTTTATGTTTTTTACCGCTCTCTTCCCGGTCCTGCGTGGAGAAATACAGATCCATACATTTTTTATCTTAATTTTGGTAAAAAGACATAATAATCCAGATATTCTGACCTTCTGTGTTCGTCCATCGTACCGTCGTCCGTTTTGTAGAATCACGGTGGCTCCACCTAGCTGAATTTAATTTTGCAACATATTCGATTTTCCCACGGGAATGATATGTTTTTCCGCTGAAAAAAGTAGCCTATGTCACTCTACAGCCACCGAACTATCCCCATACAAATAATCATGCCATGCCGACGCCCTGTTGCGACGTGAAAGAAGGACAAACTTGTGCAACATATTCGATTTTCCCACGGGAATGAGATGCTTTTCCGCGGAAAAAAGTAGCCTATGTCACTCTACAGCCACCGAACTATCCCCATACAAAAAATCATGCCATGCCGACGCTCTGTTGCGACGTGAAAGAAGGACAAACAAACAAACAAACAAACAAACACTTTCGCATTTATAATATTAAGTATTTAACATTAATAAATGTAATAATTAACAACAAATAAAAAGTAAATAATGTTGTTTATACGACATTAATCACAATAACACAATGTCATTTCACACCTAATCGCATAGTACAAACAAGTAGAACATCGTAACATAGATAAAAAGAAGATTATTCACTGTGCCAGGATCATAGTCTCTAACAAAATTATAGAATAGAATAGAATAAGTCACTTAATGTGCTAGTTGTAGGTTTAAGAGATTTAACATTTTATTAGTAATTAAGTATCACCACAACCTGCCTAGAGTAAGGCTTACAGTATTATTAAAATTGTGAAATTTAAAACATTATGTCACTATTCATTAAATCAAATCAACAAACACGGACAATAAATCATAATGTCGTACAATCAGGGTGATGCAACTTTGTATGAAAACTGAAAAATCTGCACACAATCATGATTTTGTCAATGTTCATGTTGGGCTATTAAAAATAAAGCGAGAAAAAAATATCGCTGTTTCTTTCCTTCATGTTGTTTTAGATTGCCATTTTAAAAATTAGATACAAAAATTCATATTATATCGGAGGAAACTAAAAATGTTAATTCTGTGTTAAACTTTTTTTGGTTTGCTCTTTAAAGTATAATCATATTACTTTGAGATTTGCACAATTAATTTACCTATTAATTGATTAAAATTAAATTATTAAATATTAGCACAATTCTATCAAAAGAAGCCATGAATTAATAGAAGAAAAAATGACATTTGTTTGTCAACGTATTTCATATTGAAAATATTTTCTGAAATTTATTCAAATTTATTTCATAGTTTTAGATTTTAATATTTATTATTGATTTTTGCTTAAATTCAGTTATTATGGCTCAGAATACTTCATTTTCCTTTCCATAATATCGTCGTGAATATACAGGAAAGATTTTTTGTGAGATGTTAACTTTGTATAAGATATTGACTATAAATGAATTCATTATTTCAAAATTTTATGCACGATGTGTGATCACCATCGAAAGTAAGTTAAGTGTTGTGCAAATAAAAAGCACAAAATCATGTGATCACTTTCTGCAGGTTTCCTGTAGCAGGAAAAGGAAAACTTATGACAATATTGTGGTAAGTCTAGGTATAAACATTTTGAATTTATTGACCGTTATTTGTAGGGATTATTACTATATTGACTCGAGTTGTATCTGTTTCAGATCACGTATTTGGGCTGAATTAAGTTTTCACCATGAGAATTTTGCTGATTTAAATTTACGTTAATGTTCTGTGAAGAATAACTCTCTGACAATAACATATGTTATATATCAGTAACAAGCGTGGAAATATTATGTGCAAAAGCAATAAAAGACATCAATAATAATGTATAGTTTATAAAACTATCTCTTCCAGAAAATAAAATTGCATAACTATACTTATTTATTGTTTTATTTTATCCCACATACTAAGCTAAAGTATATTCGAGTAATTTTCGTGCAACCTCTCAAATGTATGGGAATTTAAATTGCTTGAGCCAAAATTACTCGAATATGCCTTAAATAAAAAGTTCAAAGTTACAGAATACAAAGGTTTGAAATTCCCGCTAAAAAAGTTTTATATGGGCGCTCACCGTAGTGCTTGTAGTGTACACTGATAAACACGTGTTTCCGTTTTTTAGTATGAAGTTGGCGTTCTTCTCTTGGTAGTGAGTAATTGTGTTCTATGCATACAATGGAATATTAATATGTCAAAATACATGTTAGCTTACAACTTTACTGTACTCTTTGCTTATAACGTAATTAAGAAAATATTTCAAATAAAAATTAATTTAGAATGTAAGTTTGTAGCTAAAATAATCTTTTAGGGAGTTAAAACATCTTTCAGTCTATAATTCTAATAATTTATTCTTAATTTTTTTTATTTCTAACTTTTAATTTGTCAGGTAAATGATTATATATTTTTGGTCCCAATGCATAAAAACTTTTTGAGAAAAAAACTGTCCTAGATGTGTGAAACGGTATAGTAGTAACTTTATTCTTTGTTTGCCTCAGGTGCTTAGCAATATGAGAGTTAAAATAATGTAAATTACTTTTGTCAAATAAGCAGGCTTGGTATATGTACATTGAGGGTAAATTTAGGATTCTTAATTTTACAAACAGGGGTCTGCAACTATCTACTTGTTTGGCACCAAAAATTGCCCTGACACACTTTTCTTTGCATACAAAACAATGGGAACATAAAAAAATTACGAGAATATTCTTTCGATATAGGTCTCAACTTTAAGGTAGGAAAATAATATACAATTATAATATTATATTTGATGTACTTCCAGCAATTAGGCGTAGTTTTCGAAATAATAAGCTTCAAACAAGTTTACAATGTGGCCACCCACAAACTACTAAGAGGATACTACGCATGTCCACCAAAACAGAATACGTAAACGTTATGTTAAAAAAGTTGAATTTAATATTGAGATGCAATATCTTCTTAGGGAAATCGCTTTTCTATTAATTTTGTCTCATTTCGTACTCAAAACTAGAATATCCACTACTCCATATCGTCCCGTGTGTGTCGTAAGAGGCGACATAGCGAAACTGAAACAGGAAATGGGCAGCAGCATCTTCCTGAAAAAAACTCAAAATTAAAAAAAACTGCGGTCGTCAGTCCGCCTACCAAGCGTGGCAACTATGACAAATATCACCCTATGACGCAATCTATGGCGGCGAAATATGTTCAGCATTGGACATTTGATATGATTTAATGCATGATGAACGGTAATAAAAATTATCTTTTATATTGATATTACATCAAATCAGAAAATGTACGGAATATATGTAATAATTTTTTATAAAATAGCGCTAACACAAATATCTCTCTGTCCTGCCAGTGGCAAAGCTAGGGCTCCAAACTAGGGCAAGCCCAAGATATGGTTTTGTTGTTTTTAGCAGTATTATAAAAATACACCAATCTTGATCTGTCTCCACTCTTCAGTTTCATATTCAGTGCTGCCGAGGACGTGTTTAACAAAGCACACAGAAGGCATACTACTGCTAGATAGATTATATGACATATCAGCAATCGCATACCTTCGGTGGCTTTGAAAACAGCCGTTTGGGTTTGCTTGAGCGAAAGAAAAAGATATTTAGATTTAAGATAAAAAGATATTTAAACTATGTACAAAATTAAAAAACAAATTATTTATAATAAATCGAATTGTCTCTCATTGTAAGGAAAGATTTGATTACGTCCGCGTAAAATGTTGGTGAACGTTTTGATTCTACCAATAAATGTTTTCAATTGCGATAATTGATAAGTCTGAAAGACGCCCATGACCTTGTATATTTCTTAAATAAGTATATATGCGCTTCAGAGATGAGAAAGCACGTTCCGCGGAGGAACTTGTGGCTGGAATAGTTACGACAAGATAAGCTAACTTTAAAAGCTGGGGAAAGGCCTCTTCAAGACTATTTTTATTTATAAAGTCAATGAGTTCGAAAACATTGCTGTTTGAAAACCAATTGATTTCATTTGGAATACAATGAAATCAATTGGTTTTTCAATGTTTGTTTATCAAAATGGTTTGCGTAATTTTAGAGATACGAGTACACAGATCAGACGTTGGTTTCGGCGTGGATATGAGCTGTTTTTTCTCAACAAAGTTTTAAGATTTTACCTTTTCCTCGCCGATTAGCACTTTAACACACTTAATTCATCACAGGGAATACTATTATCCTCCATTTTCACTAAAAATCTTAAAAAAAGCATACATTTTCAACTCGCAATATTCATTCGCTCAAGTAAACACACAGAGTAAACATTGAAAGTGAAGTGAACTTGCAAACGTATCGCCTGCGCGCCCTCGCGCTCGACTAACTTCACACCGAAAGCCCAGCTTAACACTCCATACTAATTGCTATATAAACAATCGTAGTTATATTTCATTATAGAACATTTTGCCACAGTTTGAAAAGGGAGCGATCGTCTTCTCGAAAACCCGGTAAAAAGCCCACGCGTGCCAGTGAGACGACTAATCGCTCAACTCAACTCCTTTTTTATGACAGCAGTCTCGGGCAGTTTTGCCGCGACCGGGGTCGGACCCCGGGGTCCATACCTGTGTAGAACAGAGGAGCGCGGGAAATTTGAAATAGTTTGAAACAGTTTACGAGTTATTTTACTAGTTGATATTATTGATTGAGCAGTTTGATAGGGCAAGCCTGGATTCTCGGCTTCTATGGAGGCTTCGCTACCGTATCCTGGGATCATCAACCAAACCAGTGGGACTTTTTTTTCCAATGTAACATTATACAATAAAAATAGGTTGTGAAATTACTTCATTGTTAATTCTTTATTGTTATTAATAATTATAGTAGGTTTAAATGTTTTAATCACTAAATATTTTAGTAACTTTATTTATATTTGCATTAAAAAAATCCGTACCTGCGTGAATGAAGATATTAAAACAGCTATAATTGTGATTGTTACGTTGGTTAATAATGTGCAAACTCATCAGCTACTTCTTTCTTAGATTTAATTGGGCCGTTGACTATACCTAATGGAAATTTACTTCTTGGTGGTACTGTTGTCTGTTTAGAAAAGAGTAAATTTGTACCACCCTCTTACCTTTTTATGACATCAAGAAGCAGAATGAAGGCATTTATACGAATTAAGAAAAATAAATAATTACAAAATATTGAACTAATAAGAGCTAATAAGAACTAAAAAAATCACAATCAATATATTTAGGTATTTGCTTGAATTTTATTTCGTAAGTAGGTCCAAAAGCAATTAATTATAGCCGGCCGGACTACGCGTGACATTTTAGATTTAAGGCCAACGTTAAAAGCTAATGAAAGCCCTGACTAAGAGTAATAAATAAAAACAAAATATCGTTCAAGGCTAAAAGGGAGAGCGAACACAATAAATTATCATTTAGCGAACATTAGTATTTGCCGACCGTGCGAGACAAAGGCGTTTGACATTAAGCATAACTGGTAACAAATGGCTCATTTGAATGTCATAATATTGTTTGTTCCAGTAATTGGTTACTTAGCTGCTTTTTTTGTTTTGTTTTCTAAATAAATAAGTTGGTAGAGCTCCATATCTGCCTAGGAGTTCACGTGGGCTGTAACCACCATCTAACTTATTACCTCTGCGAGCAATAGCCCGCTCACTACTCTTCCAGTTTGAATGATAAGAGAGCTAGTATATTTTTTTTATAGAATAAGGGTACAAACGAGCACATAGTAAACCTGATGGTAAGTGGATGCTGTGGCCCATATACATCTACATTTATCCTTGACTAAGTCATGTGTGTAATAAATACTAAATTCACATATGACTAAGTATCAAAATGCAGATGCGTTGTTATCTCTGTGGACTAAGATAGTATGCCTCGTTTCCAGTAAAAAGGGTCTCCGGTTCTCTACTCTCACCATACTAAACACTCCTTCTCCGGTCGAGCCGACCCATTCATGCTACAACAATAATATAGCTGCAGCTTGTCTCTACCACGTAAAATACATTACAGACTATGATAAATACATCTTAATATAGATAATTACAGACTGTCATGCATTCTATCTTAATCTTCAAGGCTAATAATGCACCTGTGTCATTCTTTATTTGCAGGTATAGGTAGACTGCAGTAGCCAATGATAGAAGATTGCTAGCTCGTTTGTCAATCTAATATCATAAAAAAGGAGACATCACCTATTTGCAGCGCGATATATGTTATGTGGATGATGGGATCTCTCACAAAAAGTAGTTGCCTAATGGTGCTACGAACTATAATATGGTGGTAATAGAACGGTGGTCTAGAACTCACTACAATTTACAAACTACAGCGATTTAAGATATTGTCCTGTAAGGCTGCAACGATGCTCTTGAAGGTAGCACCAAGCATATCATAGCATAGTTTATTTGGTTGGAAACGAAGAGGAACCCACAAGAGGCGACACAAGTTGGCTGCTCTGTGTGAGCTTGTTGGGTGCGTGTAGCGGGCTGCGGCGGGAAAATTCCCTCCAATTGCCAGCCACAGCCGAGATAGATTTACGAGGGAAGGGGAGTGTTGAAGGCCCTACCCGTCCTATCATCCACGACTCTGGTGGTGGTATCTTTACCTCATCTGGACTTTCCATTAGAAGAAATTCCAATAAAACTTCAGCCTGTACACAAATTAAAAATCGTATCATGACGCATAAAGTAGAGAGACTAACAGAGAAAGAAAACATAACCGACATAACATACCCACGCTAGGAACACTAGACCAACGAGGCATTCGAAATGATAGTATAAGCATTATCATACCACAAGGAATTACCTTTATCCTGGAGACATTATAGAAACCTAAATTGCACATGGATTCATTTTCAAATCCGGAAAAAATTATTTGTAAGCCGTACCTGTGCACCAAGCCATAACTCAAGGTTGACTGGTAGAGAATTCCTGTAATTAAGTTGGCCCTTTATATCCCATAATATAAGGTTCGTGTAATAAAGATTAAATAAATAAAAGAAAATATACCCGCAGGGATCTAGACATAAATTTTTACTACTGCTTTACCGAACCGACAGTCGTTTGTTGTAATTTTAATCGAAAGTATTTCGTTAGTCAGTGGTAGTCTAATAAAGTTTAATTGCTTATTTTACGAAACCATGAAAGAAAAGTCGGAAATAATTCGCATCCCATACATACGTATACGAGATTTACGTAAAATATTATTTACGTATTTTTTATCCATATCACCAAAAATTATAAGTTTTTTCCAATAAATATAAATCTATTTCATGTTTCTTTATCTAGAAGCTACAATGTTTTAAGAAAATCGTACAACTTATGGTACAATATTCACTTAATGAGTTCGTGTTTTGCGGACAAAACAAGTGTGCTGGAAGCGGTAATACGCCTTGAGTAGGATATCCAATTTTATCAAGAACATAAAATAAATTTATTTCCTGAAATGTGTATTTTGAATGATTTGTTGTAAGGCCAACGTTTTTAGCTGACTTGAGAAATGGAGGAGGATCTCAATTCGAGTGTAGGTTTTCTTTGTATGTACATTACTCTATATCTTCGTAAATAGGATTAAGGGTCCACATAAATTTGGAGAAAAATTCCGCTCTTAGGAGGAAACTAAGGTATGAAGTTTTTAATATAATTATGTAGACGACATTTGAGTTTATGATATTTTTAAGTCCACTAAAAAGTATCAAAAATTTAACTATTAATAAAGAGAAAACGCCGACTTCAAAGAAATAAAAACAAAATAATTCCTGAATAATGGCTTCAAAAATCGGGACTTTAATATATACTGTACACTATGTCTTGTCACCGACTTATTAAGTGGAAATTATTTTAAAGTTTTTAGTTGTTTGCAGTCGGTTTCACTTTTTATTAAAATTCTATTTTTCCTAAAATCAACCTCACTTGTACCCGGGGCAATTGATTGACGGAGGCTCTAGAAAACAACCACTGGCAAAAAATCTATTTAAAACATAGAACCTAATTTTTACAAACTGATGATGGGCAGCAGCATGCCAGTACAAGGGTATGAACTCTAAAAATCTTCCAAGTAATGCTTGCCAGCCGAGGCATTCTTGGATATTTCATATAGAGGTGAGGGGGAGCACGTGGTCAACCTGTTTGTAAGTGGGTGCTGTATCCTCGATTAACGGTGAAAATGCAGATACTTTATCACTCCTGTGGACTAAGATGGAATTTTGGTTTTCAGTAAAACGTATTTATTTACCATGTGAAACACAGCTGGTCCATTCCCCGTCAAGCCGACCGATTCCAAGGACATAAATAGTTTTCTACATGTGGCGCACATAAATCCTCTAAAAGTAATATATTTAACAGATGTTGAAAAAAATAAAATTCATAAGAAACACATTTTATTCGATTCTAATCCTCAAAACGTGAAAAATGTGGTAAGCCTACATTTTATATTATATTAATTTCTTATTTCTATGTTAACGACCTACTGTGCTTGCAGCTATCGGCATGTTTAAACGATATACAAGGCATGAAAGTTTCTATTGTTATATAGTTATATAGTTTAGTAAATATTATAACAAAATAAATAATTATGTAAATATTTTACAAACTGCTTTGCTTTTATTATTATTAATCATATAAATTACCTTTATGGCTATTGCTCTATTTTGTTTGAATAATTCTACACAATATGCCGATGCGTCACATCGCAAAGTTTTTTGGAGTTTTATACGGCAGCTTAACCCACCCAGCTGAAAATCGAAGATTTGTCTTAAAAAGAAAAAAACATACGTGAGTGTCGTGGAACACTCGGTTGGAACGAAGTACCTTTCGTAGTATATTATTTTTGATAAACGTATTATATTATTGATTAACAAATACAAATAAATGCATTACTAGTGTCTATTAAAATGAAGCGTCATTTAAAATAATATTTCTTTCATCGCAAGATAAGAAATATTATATGCGAGGGAGATAGATATTATTCTATCTGTCTCGCACAATAGAAAGGAGGTCGTGACGGAAAAATCTTATACTTTTTCTCGCCTAGCCCCATCCGTCAAATTCGTACCGTGCGATAAGGAACTTCGTTCCAAAAACTTGAGATTAAAATCACCATTGAAGCACTTGTTATATCACTTACACAAGTATTCAATACACAAAATTACACCAATTTTACATTACTACGATAAAACAAACGCTGGCGGTCAAATCCTCGCCAAAACAATACAACGTATTTTTTTATCTTTTTTTTTTGTTTAATGTAAAGGTAATTGAATCACAAAAATTCAACCGAACCCGTAGAACCGCGGCAAATATAGAACCTCCCCGTATTTTTTTAATTCAGTTAAAATATCTACTTGCCTTTAATGTTTTCTCAAATTGAACTAGGTACCTATTTCATGTTTATTAAAATAATTGTAGACGTGAAAATCTACACACGTGCATTTACGCGGTCTATCAGTCCGTGCAGTCGGTAAAATACCTCTGTAACATTTTCCTAGGTGCAGTTCAAATTTTAAGTAGAATATGAACTAATTAGCTAAATTATAGGGAGTTTTATTAGGATGGGAACATTGAGTCAACTCACACATAAAAAAATAACTGGGTTCAGTTTGAAATTTGGCGGCGTCGTTAGTATGAAGACTATGGAGACTAAAGGAGTCAATCGTTTTTGGGCCCACTAGAAATTTTCGCGACCCTTAATGGTATTGTATACAAAAAAAGATACCAATTTATTATTGTAAATAGCATAAAGATTTTATGAAAATCTAAACGGAATTAAGAAATCTGAAAAAAAAGAGTTGTTTTGATATTTGTGTTCTTGTCATTGGTTCAGATAATGTAATATTAAAAAAAATTGTAGTAGAGATGTGCCAACTCGGAAGAAACTCGACTCGAGTTAACTTGAGTTGAAATTCACGTAACTCGAATAGTACTCGAGTTACGCAACTCGAATTATGGAACGAAGTTGTGTCAGTTTGTTACAAATTATTTTTATATTTGTTCCTCCATCCAAGATAATTATTATTACTTAACTTAATAGGTAGTTATATTTTATTGGTTTGCGTATAGACAAATTTCATAAAATAATATAGTCATGGGATACTCATTCCAATCTACCTGTCCGATAGTTGTGGTATAGTATACGGGTATGCGACCCCGGCTTCCTAGCTATTACTGTCCTATCCTTGCCCTCCTGACGGTAATATCCTACATTTCCTATTTCCCACTCTAACTTACCAATCTTCCTTGTCACACCACCTATCCTTCCCTTCCTATTCCTACCCTTCCGCCAATCCAACGTCTGCCGCGCGGATGGATGCATGGCTAGGGCAAGCCTAGTCGTTAGCGTGCCACACTGCCCTGGGACCGGGCGACCCCAGAATTAGCCAGCCTTACCTGGCATGCGGGGCTCTGCTGGGGACAAACCTTTCCTCGCTATTCGTGGGAACGCAATGGAGAATAATAAAAATAATTTAATTAACCAAAATGGCGGCGATGTGGTTCGCCACCCATCACGTCTGTTTCTCGCGGGGTGAAAAGCGGCCCACGGAGAGCCGCTTGCTACGTTGAATGTAAGAGGAGGAATGGATGGTAAGATAGATGAAGTATGTCAGATGATGGATGAACGATGCATAGATATTTTGTGCGTGAACGAAACCAAGAGGAAAGGATGACACCACGTTTCATGGCCCCTACACGGCATACTGGTCGGGAGTCCCCAAACCAGCTGAGGTAGTCAGGAGTTGGTGATTCTTTCATCTCGTATAGTGGAATGTGTGATGGAGCAGGAATGTGTGCCAAGACTCTCTGGATTAGGTTAAAGTCGGACTCACTCGCTTGTTTATCCTTGGGGTCTATGCACCGACGGATCTGCGCGGAGGTGGGTCATTGAAAGCCCAACAAGAGAGAGAGGAATTTTGGGATAGCATGAGAGAGGTCTTAAATAAATGCGGAGAAAATGAACGGATCGTGATGTTAGGGACTTTAATGGGTGGGTTGGAGTAAAGCGTGATGGGTATGAAGGAGTTCTGGGTACATTTGGGGACGAGAGAGTGAATGACAATGGAGAAGCCTGCTTGAATTATGCTTGAATGGAATCTGTGTGTGGCCAACACAATGTTTGACCACAAAAAGATCCATTTGTATACAAGAGATGAGGGTGAGTCTAGAAGTATGATTGATTTTGTAATTGTGGATGAAAGACTGAGGAAGAAAGTGCTAGACACTCGGGCATACCGCGGGGTAGGCCTTGACACAGACCACTTCCTGGTTATAGCCCGAATGCGTGGCCTCTTTAAACGGTGGCGACACAGAGGAGCCGAGCCTACGAGTGTTTTGGACAGAGTAAAAGTGGAAAATCTACAAGAAAAAGAAAAGAAAGACGAGTATGTAGAGAAACTGAAAGAAAGTTTTAAAGGCATAGAAGAGATAGGTGTGATTGAAGATTTGTGGGAGACATTTAAGAAAGGGGTCGTGAATGTTGCTATTGAGGTATGCGGGTAGCTAAAAGAAGGAAAGGAAGAAAGAACTATAATGTGGATGGATAAAGATGTACAAAGGTTGTGCAAGAAAAGAAGAAAGTGTTATTGGATTGGTTAGCAACAAAAGCTAACCAAAAGTTCAAAAGGCAACGGATGACGAGATAAAGGAAGCAAGAACGAAGTATAAAAGATTGAAATCAGCAGCGAAAGAAGTTGTGTCTAGAAAGAAAGAAGAACGAAAGGATGATTTCGATAGAGGCTCACTGAAGATTTCCAGTCAAACATCAAGTTTTCTGAAATCCATCAAAACAGCCAGAGGAAAACTTCTACCTCGGAGCTGAGTACAATCAGGAGTCAAGATGGGAGCATTATAAAAGGAGAAGAATGTGTGTTAAAGAGATGGAAAGAATATTTTGAAAGTTTGTTTGAAAGAGAGGAAGTGCAGGTACAGCATCCGGCACCTTCCATGGAAACTAATATAAATGTTGATGAAAGTGAGATAAGCATGGATGAAATAGTGAAAGCGTTGAAAAGTATGAGATTAGGTAAGGCTGCAGGGTATGACAGGATTACCGTCGAGATGCTGAGGGCTGGACAGGGCATAGTGGCTAGTCAGCTGTACCGCCTTTTCAATTTAGCTGGCGAAATGGGCAAGTACTGGAGACTGGTGCAAAGCCGTAATCGTGCCATTGTATAAGGGAAAAGGGTCACGGCAGGACTGCATAAATTACCGCGGTATAAGTTTCTCAGCGTCGTCGGTAAATTGTATGCAAAAGTGTTGATCGAAAGGGTTGTGAATGAAACAGACGAAAAGTATGGGATGCACAAGCGGGATTTAGAAAGGAATGGGATGTATGGATCAGGTCTTTTCCTTGCGGTGCATAGCCGAAAAGTGTTTGGCTAAAACAAGACGGTCTATTGCGCATTCGTGGATCTAGAAAAGACCTATGATAGAGTAATGAGGAATGAATTGTGGTCAGCACTGTCCGTGAACTGTGTGAGCAGTATCTCATACGAGCACTGCAATCTCTTTATAGGATTCTAGTGTTGTGTAAGGATAAACGGCATACACTGAATGGTTTAATATCGAAAAAGGTGTTAGACAGGGATGTGTAGCGTCACTGTGGCTGTTTAATCTGTTCATGGACAATTGCTTGACAGATTTAAAAGAGAATGAAAGTGGGTTGAGAATGAATGAGTTACTCGTCAAATGTTTTCTATGCTGATGACCAAGTACTACTTGCGTCTTCGGCCGAGGAGTTACAGGAGATGGTAACTTCTATGAGTGGAGCTTTGTTAGAAAGGGAATGAAGATGAATGTAAAGAAGACGAAAGTGATGGTGTTTGAAAGAGATGAGGCAGTGACAGACTGCAATATCGTGATTGGAGATGAACAAATTGAACAGGTGAAGGAGTTTGTATATCTGGGTTCAAAGTTTACAAGAGATGGAAAGTGTGAGAGTGATATCGAAAGAAGAGTGAATGCAGGAAACATGGTGAATGGAGCTTTGCACTTTTATGAGCAGTCGGAAGTTGTCTAACAAGGCTCGTTTGGCTGTGCATGAGGGGTGTTGTTCCGACACTCATGTACGGAAGTGAAAGTTGGGCATGGCAGAAGAAACTTGAAAGCAGAATAAATGCAGTTGAGATGAGAGCGTTAAGAAGTATGATAGGAGTTAAATTGAGTGACAGGATAAGAAATAGTGAGATAAGGAAACGTTGTGATTTGAAAGAAGATGTAGTGACAAAAATTGAGAAAGGTATGCTGAGATGGTTTGGCCATGTCGAGAGAATGAATGAAGAACGATTGACGAAAAAGTGTATAAGGCGAGTGAATGAAAGTGTTGGAAGGTAGACCTAGGAGGACGTTTCTCGACCAAATCAGGGACGTCTTGAAAAAAGGCCAGGTCAAGAGTACCCTAAACCGAAGAGCATGTATGAAGGGAATAATGAAAGTGGACGAAGCGAAACAAGTATGTAAGGATCGTAGCAAGTGGAAAGAAGTGGTCTCTGCCTACCCCTACGGGAAAGAGGCGTGATTATATGTATGTATGTATGTATGTATGTAATATCACTCTAACTTTATGACGTAGCGTATAGTTAATGTTATTAATAATTTCACTATCACGTATTATACTTAATCAGCTTGTTGATATCACATAATACATCAATAAATTGTTCGAATTAGTAAGTCGAGTTCATCACTAAATTGTAGACAGACACTGAATTGACCGTAAGGTAAAGATGCGACTCGAGTAGAATTTTGTGACTCGAGTCACTCGGGTTTTATCATGTCACTGTAGTTGTACTCGAGTTTTTGAGTTATGCGAATTAACTATTTACAGTCCCTGCATCGATTGAAGTTTATCACTGAGTTGATAATAGATTACCTTAGTTAAAGCATTTTAAATAATAATAATAATACTGTTTGATAATTAAATTACTAGTTTAAGTTTTTTTGTTATAGTTTTAATACAATATAAAGTGGAATTTCTATATTAATATACTTTTAAATAGGTACCTTTATTAAATAAGTAATATGACAATATGAAAAATATAAATATTTATTATTTATTTATTTGTAGTATTTCCATGTTTTTTATTTACTACAGACATGTGTAGCATTTCAAAATCTATAAACTGCTTTTCGCATATCTTACAAATCGCTTCCATTTTTCAAAATAAGCCACACTGACGAGTTTTGTTTTGTTGTTTCATTGTTAACATTCATACTTTAAACAAACAAGTATATATAAATCACCTTTTATGTTATGCACTACTTATTCGAAGTAAAAAAAAAAAACAATTATAGCACAATCACGATATTATAAATCAAACTAAGTTCATATTTGACTACAACATGCCAGATGCAAGTTTCACGCCCGCGGCGCCTTATACTATGTGAATTGGTTGATTAGATGATAGAATTAATGAATTAGTAGACTGACATCTATCTAGCGCTCTCCGAATCCACACGGTGCGTCGAGTTGACTCGGTAACTCGAGTGCAAGCGGATTCGAGTAAAATTTATTTTCACTCGAGTACCGAGTTACACAGATTCACTCGATTAAATCGAGTGAAAACAGAGTTCGAGTTGCATCACTACTTTAAGGATAAAGTCTGTAGTTAATTGTTATATACTTTAAAATAAGTTTTAGTAGCAAACTAGCAAAATTAATTAATAGCTAAAAAGTTTATATGTGTTTGTTTACAAGACAATAAAATAAATATCGTCTCATCGATGCACAAGTGTTTAACATATAATGGATAATATCTATTTTTCCTTTTTATTTTTTTGTGGTCGCATGGTAAAATTGCCAATGACATTCGAAATTGAAAAATGAAAACTAATGAGTTTAGTTAATTAATATAAGAGTATGTATCACAGAACACAATTACTCTCTAAGGTATGTATGTAATACAAGAGTTTACTTTTACACCTAGAATTTTGGGAAATCTAAATAACATCTATAATTTATGATGAATTACCTTAAAAAAAATGACAAGCACAGGTCTTAGAACCTTATTAGTATGTTAAAAGTGACAAAGTATTAAAGTTTTATGTTATTAGTAAAATCTACTTTAAATAATAGATAGAATAAATACATAAATGAAGTTTTTCTGTATGTTATAAGAAAATTAGAATCTATGGGTCGAGGGATTTAAAGATTTCTCTATTTGATGTAGCTTCATCGGCTTTGAAGAGCGATTCATTTAACTGCATTTAGGTATAAATACCTTATGTATTCAGCAAGTTGCTCCATAAACTTGACAATACCAAATGGCATCAAACATGGATCCTGAATTTATGCCAGCCATAGTAGATAGACAGTATAGATAATACATATTATATTAACGTGTAAATAAGTACTTATTACTTGTACTAGAAGCAAATATACAGTTTGCATAAGTATTGTAATTTAGTTAAGCCATTTTTACTTGTGTAATGGTTATATCCTTGTTGATCAGATGCTTCTATTATCCTTAGACTGATGTGTTGTTAACTCTGCAGGAAGGAATATTATTTTGTCATCTACTATCAGATAATTAATATAAAAATAATATCCTTTTCCCCTACATGAAACTAGTGAAAATAAGAAATCAGACAACTTTTACATAGTCAAATATTGTTGATGTAAATCCATAACTACCATTTGTGTATTTGATCATATGGAGCTGATTAATGGTGTATATTTTATAATAATTTCTTATTTATTTAACATACAGGCAGAGACAACAAAATACTGACAGAAATATGGAAATGTAGTTTATTGACATTGAAGTATAGTATATATATAGTCTTATACAATATTCATTAACTTTTTTCAGGTGGATCGCTTAGAATAAATGTGTATGTCTTGTAGGCTGAAATCTTGCAGAGCTGCTCGTAGGCAGAGACAAAAGTATATGGATATTGAATACAACAGTCTTATACCATATCTCACAACATTGATAATATCCTTCTGATTCATGTTATTATCAAGTTATTTTGAAAATAGCTTTTGAAATGATAATGACGGACAAAAATAAATACAATAAAATTATACATGTGTTTTTGTTATCCTTGACACAACCAGTTTAAAACATCTTACTTCATATTTATCAGTGTGTAATAACATAGATAAACATGATATTACCTAGTCATTTTGGCTTTAATGGTGTTTGGGGTATGATAACTAATCAGTTAATATATTTTAAAACAAAGTTTACACACTGCACCTTTACTAATCAACCAAAACATATTAAAACAAAGTCTTGACACCGCACCTGTCTGTCTGTTCCACTATTAGATTACACTATAGACTGCTTTGGAAATAATTACTACAATATATGCAGTGGCATTTTACTTTGTGTTTTATCCTTATACAACCAGTTCAAAACAGCTTTCTTACTATATAGCATTTAAAGGTAATATTATAAATAGACATATTATCCGTTATTCATCTTGGTTTTATCTCTATATCATATTTATTTAATTACTGTAATAGTGTGTGTGATGTATATTCACTAATCAATTAATACCTGTAAAAAATAGTCTCCACACCACGTTTGTTTGTCTGTGCACTGTTTTGCCGGAACTGCTATAAGGATTTTCCATCTATCTTAAAATATCTATAATTGCTGAATGTACCTACAACTTTGTTTAATACTATTAATTATTAAGCTATTCTATTCTATATACACTATTCTAACTCATAATATTGGTGAAAACTACTAGAAAATCGCTTTTAGTTTGTTTTAAGGTTATTGTGATATTCATATTTTAATTTTTAATTTCTCAGAATTCCCGTTAGATGCGATATAAACTAATATTAATTTTGTAATCTATAGATTATAAGGAATAAATCAACATACATTTCATTGAGGTTCACTAAAATTCGTGGTGGGCCCATTCTCCATACAAAAAGAAACTGTCTCCTTTAAATATTAAAAATATTTGTGATATATTTTACTGCATCTTTTCTCGCTTTCCTTGATATGTAATTTTTAAATCTGTGCACAAATTATTTTAAATAACAATTATCAGTGGTAGAGCGTATATTTACACGAAATATTAAGAGATATTATCGACCCCATAACTCAAAACTATTATAGGCCCTTGAAAACCTATTATAGTTCCTGAATTTCTGAAAAAAGCCATTTTTTTACTTACTGATTTACTGAATCACTTACACATCACAAACCTAGACCACTTCTAGATGACTTACAAAGTTGAAATTTGGCATCAAAGTAGATTTATTAGACGTATACAAAAGAAAAATAAATTAATAGTAAAAAAACATTATTAAAAACAAGTATTATTGAAATGCTCTAAAAAGAAGAAAATAAACTTTAAATTAAATCAAACCAATCAATTTATTACATTACACAATTTATATGATATAAAAGTTGTGTTGTGTTTTATAAAAGCGTAATTTTTTTCAAAGCGATGACCGTAGAAAAAGGTTGGTCATCCGAAACAAGTAGGAAAGTATACTTTTTTATTTGCTGGGTATTTGTTAAATAATAAACCAGCGGTTTGGTGGTTTGTAACTTGCTCATTTTTTTTAAAATTAATATCCTTCTTTTGCAGTATTGATATACAAAACGTAAGTCTATTTTTTATTTGACAGTGATGATATGATATTTGAAAGTGATGATAAATAATTTAAAACTAAAAAAAATGTTTTTTTTATTGTCAATATTAATTATTAATAATACTCAAAAACTATTAGTCAGACCTTAATCGAATTTATACACTGTTTATATTTTGACCACATGAAAAGCACCAGCTTTCAAATAAAAAAAGAATAATCAAAATCGGTTCACACAGAAAAAAGTTATGAGGTAACACAGATAAAAAAGAACATACAGTCGAATTGAATACCTCCTCCTTTTTGAAGTCGGTAGAAAATTTTGCCATACCACCTTTAAAATATTTATTCTAACGATAAATTTTCTATATCCGTTACCGTTACAGTCTATTAAAGTCCACCGCTGAACATTGGTCTCCCCTTAAATTGCCTTATAGAGGAGATATTTGCCATAGTTGCTATGCTTGGCAAGCGGGTTGGCAATCGCAGTTTTTTAGTTTTAATTGTTATTAAAAGATGCTGCTGCCCATCTCCTAATTTGTTTCCCTCTGTCGTCTTACGACACCCACGGAATGATATGGGGTTGTGTATATTCTTACACCGCCACTATGCTGTATGCAGCCACGCAGAGAGTTTTTGCGAGAGCAATTGCCGCGAGTATAGTTATTAGGCTCGTCTTCAAGCTAAATTGTGAGTGTATTACTGTATCGTTATATTTATATAATCAAAATGTTATAAGTTTAACAATTAAAGTTTGTTACCAGTAACATTTTTTAAGATATCCGCTCAGTCAAGTCAGACAAGTCTTAGCATAGACCAAGGAAAGCCAAAAACGGTCCTGAGCCACCTGCATCCATCGACTTCCTGCATATCTTACCTGGTCGTCACTCCATCTAGTGGGGGCCGCCCTACACTTTGCTTATTTGTACACAACAAACACACAAACACACACACACACACACACACACACACACACACACACACACACACACACACACACACACACACACACACACACACACACACACACACACAAACACACACACACACACACACACACACACACACACACACACACACACACATCTACTTTTACTTTTACATCTACATCAACTTTTGTAAGTTTATTTGTACAGTCGGATGTTATTAAATAACTATGCTTTGTAAAAAATAAATAAATAAATAAATAAAAATAAAAATCTACTATTACAGGGAAGAACCTAAATCGATAAATATAGCATCTCTATTTAAAATAATATTAATAATAATAATAATAATACAATCTAAATACGTCATTGGAAGTCATCATAAATCATAAAGTAACAATTCAATTGGTAAAAACTAATAATATTACTAATTACAACACATGATAATTAATTTAAATAACAACACATTACAATCAATTGTATAGTACAATTTGAGACATAACTATCAGGCACGCGTAAGCCTATCCACTGCAGCACACCGGGTTGCTAATGTAACCACGGAACACCTTTAAAATGTAGGTTACCAGCGCTAGATCCCTCCTAGTTTCAGTTTGTTAAATCCAACAATGCCCAAAACAAACAAGGTTGGATACATCAAGGGGTAGAAGGGATACACCCCATATAGCCTTTGATATATAAATCGCGTGAAGTTATTCTGAATGCTCTCCAGTATAAGACTGTATTTATTTTCATGTGGGGCCCATATTGCCGAGTTACACTCCAGCTGACTCCTTACTAGAGCATCATACAGCACTGAGATGGCTTTAATGTTGGTAAATTTTACTGCTCTGCGAATGATAAACCCTAGTCGTTTATAAGCTTTCTTACATATATTCATGATGTGCTCCGGGAATGTCAATTTGACATACATCTGGACCCCAAAATCCCGGACTGATTCCTTCCTCTTCATTAGCTCGCCATCCACCTTATTGTTGTAATGGAGTGGTGCCCTTGCTCGACTAAATGATAGAATTGAGCATTTTGAAATATTAAACTGCAGCTTATTTTTGTGACTCCATTCAACTACTTGGTCAATATCTTACTGAAGGTGGCGACAATCATCCTCACTCTTGATGGCTAAAATCAACTTTAGGTCGTCTGCAAATAATTGACACTTAGCCTCTCTTACTACTTCGGGTAAATCATTAATCATTATATTGAACTTTAACGGCCCTAAATTACTGCCTTGACTCACACCAGACCAAGTAAAATAAGGCTCCGACCGGTACCCACCGTACTCCACATACTGTTTTCTATCTCTCATGTAACTCGCAAAAAAATGAAGCAGTTTAGATGTGCAGCCAACTTTCGCCATCTTTGACAGTAGGATATCGTTATCTACCAAGTTGAACGAAAGGAGGAACCAAATACGTCATGGTATTTAAGAGGTTACTGGTTGTGCTCCTCTCTGGCCGGAAGCCGTGCTGGGCGTCCGATAACTGTGATGCAACTTGTTCCTGTACACTTCGCTGGATGGCTCCCTCAAACACCTTCGCAGGTGTTGAGAGAATCGCCACTGGTCTGAAGGATTCAACCGTAGGTTTGTTACCCCCCTTAGGTATCGGAATAACACGCGTGATTTTCCAACTTTCTGGAAAATATGAATTCTTCAGACACAAGTTGAAAATGTGTAACAACGGTTCCGCTAGCACTGAGCGGCAGTCTCGCATCACAAACGCCGGTATACCGTCCGGGCCCGCCGAGCGCTTTGGCTTGAGCGCTCGGCTTCTTTCCGTCACAAAAATAAGCTGCAGTTTAATATTTCAAAATGCTCAATTCTATCATTTAGTCGTGCAAGGGCACCACTCCATTACAACAATAAGGTGAATGGCGAGCTGATGAAGAGGGAGGAATCAGTCTGGGATTTTGGGGTCCAGATGGATGTCAAATTGAAATTCCGGGAGCACATCATGAATATATGTAAGAAAGCTTATAAACGACTAGGGTTTATCATTCGCAGAGCAGTAAAATTTACCAACATTAAAGCCATCTCAGTGCTGTATGAAGCTCTAGTAAGGAGCCAGCTGGAGTGTAGCTCGGCAATATGGGCCCCACATGAAAATAAATACAGTCTTATGCTGGAGAGCATTCAGAATAAATTCACGCGATTTATATATCAAAGGCTATATGGGGTGTATCCTTTCTACCCCTTGATGTATCGAACCTTGTTTGTTTTGGGCATGGTTGGATACAACAAGCTGGAAACTAGGAGGGATCTAGCGCTGGTAACCTACATTTTAAAGGTGTTCCGTGGTTACATTAGCAACCCGGGTGTGCTGCAGTGGATAGGCTTACGCGTGACTGATAGGTATGTATAGCGGCGACGGCGCCCGAGCTTGCTCGCGGTGCCGCGCGGTAGGACTAAGCTGGTACGCAACACCCCCCTCATGCGAACGGTACACATACTAAATTTGGTTGCTGAGAAGTTGGATTTATTTTCGTGTTCACGGAGTGACTTCGCAAAAGTGACATTATTGATAATATGTTATTCTCAAATTTGTAATGTGTTGTTATTTAAATTAATTATTATATGTTGTAATTAGTAATATTATTAGTTTTACCATTTGAATTGTTACTTTATGATTTATGATGACTTCCAATGATGTATGTTGATTGTATTATTATTATTAATAATATTATTTTAAATTGAGATGCTACATTTATCGATTTAGGTTTTTCCCTGTAATAGTAGATGTGTGTGTGTGTGTGTGTGTGTGTGTGTGTGTGTGAGTGCGTGCGTGCGTGCGTGCGTGCGTGCGTGCGTGCGTGCGCGCGCGCGCGCGCGCGTGTGTGTGTGTGTGTGTGTGTGTGTGTGTGTGTGTGTGTGTGTGTGTACAAATAAGCAAAGTGTAGGGCGGCCCCCATTAGATGGAGTGACGACCAAGTAAGATATGCAGGAAGTCGATGGATGCAGCTGGCTCAGGACCGTTTTTGGCTTTCCTTGGTCTATGCTAAGCAGTGGACTTGCCTGACTTGACTGAATGGACATCTTAAAAATGACTGGTAACAAACTTTAATAACTATACTCGCGGCAATTACACTCGCAAAAACTCTTTGCGTGGCTGCATACGGCATAGTGGTGGTGTAAGAATATCCACAACCCCATATCATTTCGTGGGTGTCGTAAGAAGCGACAGAGGGAAACAAATTAGGAGATGGGCAGCAGAATCTTTTAATAACGACTAAAAATAAAAAACTGCAATTGCCAACCCGCTTGTCAAGCATAGCAACTATGGCAAATATCCCCATATGAGGCAGTTTAAGGGGAGACCAATGCGGTGGACTTCAATAGTCTGTAACGGTAACGGATATAGAAAATGTATCGTTAGAATAAATATTTTAAAGGTGGTATGGCAAAATTTTCTACCGACTTTAAAAAGGAGGAGGTACTCAATGTTCTTTTTTATGTGTGTTACCTCATAATTTTTTTCTGGGTGAACCGATTTCGATGATTCTTTTTTATTTGAAAGCTGGTGCTTTTCTTGTGGTCCCATATAAATTTATCAAGGTCTGACTAATAGTTTTTGAGTATTCTTAATAATTTATATTGAAGTCGGTTGTACAATTTTTTTTAATTTTAAATTATTTATCATCACTATCAAATATAATATCATCGTTTTATTTATCAATACTGCAAAAAAAAAGTAAATGAATTCAAAAAAAAACTGAGCAAGCTATAAACCACTAAACCGCTGGTTTATTACTTAACTAATAATAATAATAATCATTTTTTTCAATTCATCAGATTATAGTTACAGTAGTACATTTGAAATGAAATTTAAATTTTGAATTACATAATATGAATTCAATTAAAATAAAATTGAATTATATTAAATTAAAATTATTAAAAAGCATATTAAAATCACTAAAACCAAATTAACATTATTAAATATAAAAATCAATAATATGCCTGCCTCTGAGTCATATGTTTGTTTGTCCTTACATTAATCATATAACAATGATTAATGTACTGACAATCAAATCTGTTCGCAAATACGCTCAAGATGGTGTTAGAGGTGGTCCGGAGCCTGCGCCCCAGATGTGCACCGCTTTTGCATCGTCGTGTAAAAACAGTCGACACGGGTGTCGGCCAACATCCCTGACGCGCTGCAGTTCCCGGGCAGCCCCTACAGCACCCTGAACGCATTATTACATTGCGCACGGAGTGCGTTGTACTGTTTCTGGGTATATGACACCCACATGCTGGCCGTGTACAGGGACGTACAAAATGCTCTAAAAAGAGTTATTTTGACGGCCCCCGAGCAATGAGCAAGCCTCCGGGCGATCATATTGGCCCTCACAGACAACGCCCTCCGCTCTCTATCGATGTCCGCATCGTCCCTCAGGTCAGTGGTCACGATATGCACGAGATATTTAAACTGTTCGACTCTTTTTAGTCTAATAGGTGGAACGGTCTCCGGGCAGCCACGCCCCCTGGCCCGAGACCATGCATTCACTCTTTTTTGCGTTATAGAGCAACCCGTGATCCAGCACGTAACGCTCGCAGACACCCAGCAACCTGGACAGACCACACACCGAGGCACTCAGCAGCACCATGTCGTCCGCATAACTAATATTATTGACACAATTACGGTCAATATGGCAGCCAACACGGGTGCTGCTGAGCTCCTCTATCAGTGTGTTCACGTACAGGTTGAAGAGCTTTGGCGAGGTCACGCCCCCCTGCCTCACCCCGCACTCCAACCTGTACGGGTCCGACAGAGCACCCGACCATCGAACGACGTTGACCTGGTTAAAATACCAGTACTTGAATATTTCTATCAGTTCGAGAGGCATTGAGATGTTCTTTAATTTTTGCCATAACATGTCATAACTAACCAGGTCGAACGCCTTCGAGAGGTCAAGAAAACAGGCATAAATAGGTGTGCTCCTTTCGGAGTAATACTTGACAGTTTGCTTTAAACACAAGATAGCTGACTCAGTAGACAGTCCCGGTTTAAAACCAAATTGATAGTCATGAGTGTTTACATACTGGTCAAGCAAACTGTCTAGAACCTTATCAAGCACTGTGGCTAGAGAGATTGGCCTGTAGCAGCTCGTGTCGCTGAGGTCACCAGTTTTACTCTTCACAATTGGTACCACCACAGTCCTCATCATCTCTGCTGGTAAGTACGCATGTTCTATTCAAAATGTATGTGACATGGCAAGAACTCTGAGCAGGTGGACCCCGGCATGCTTTAGATGCTCAATGCTCAGGCTGTCATGACCAGGAGACCTTCCACTTGACTTACTTATCTCCAGCCCATACGATTCTCTATACTAAATGGCCGTGATGTTCCCAACTGTGATTTCACCATAAAGTGATCCTTAAATAAGTCCGCAATACATTTTGGTTCACCCACCCCGTTGACGGCTTATTATTTAGCTTACTCGTAGTTTTCCAAGACTTACGAAAGTCATGCTTCGAATGGTGATAAGCGAGGATATCCATCTTTATCTGCTCCTGGTTTAAAGATACCACGACTCTCCCGCATCTCCTACCAAACACGTCCTTCACTTGGTTTACCCTAGAGTACCCATTCCATAAATTTACACCGAGCTACCCCGTGAGCGTCACGCACATGCTTGTTCCATCCAATCATCGGTTGTTTTCTTCTCGGTTTAACAATATTATGACTCTCAGAGGCTTTACACAATGCATTTACAATTCTATAGATATGTCTACACCAGTGCGCTTTCAATTTCGCTTTCATGTTCATTTTGCGTTTCAACTTTCAGTTCGTCTTGCGTCAAGCGCTGTGCCATAAGACGCATGCAGCTTATCGTCTATACCCGTGCGCTTGTCGCATGCAACTCGTCTATATCTCACACACCTTGGTTAGGTTTGGTTAGAGATGCACGCGGCACTAGTAGCTATCAGTAAGGCATATTTTGTGTTAAGTGCAGGGAAAAAACGCAAAAAAAGGAGAATCTGGGTGAAAGATTATTTGAAGAAACCAAACAACACAATATTGAAAGATTTAGAGCTAAACAATGACATTCTTTTTAAAAATTTCACACGAATTACTAAACCCACTTTCTACAAGCTTTTGAAAATAGTTGAGCCAAAAATTACGAAACATAACACTCATCATCTAATGTTTTAACTTTGTCTTCCGCTATTTTATTTACTAAAATGCACAAAATGTTGCATGCGAATCCACCGGTGACGGATCAGCGTTCGCTAGAGGCATGCGTTGTTGTCTAACTAGTTTTAGCACATGCGCTATTGCATGCGCTATGGTTGCTCAGGCATGCGTTAGAGGAAAACGCAGGATGAACAGGAAAGCGCACTGGTGTAGACATAGCTTATTATACATACTGTCAATTATACGCCTGTGATCTCGGTTGTTACAACATTTATCACTACAGTTACCGAATTCAGGCGGAAAGTCAATTTCTTTTAACCTATCATTACATAATTTTTATATAAATCTATTTGTTCGAGGTTTCTCTCCTCCCATTTTATTTTGTTACATTCACGATTTCCTTGCAAAATCTTTGGTTTTACATTATTAATATTGCATTTAATAATGAGTGGCAAGTGGTCAGATCATACCGGATCATATTTGATGTGTGTATCAACTATAGTTTGAAAAGCCGACTTGGTTACAACACCATTTAGCACCCCATTAGCGTCACTTATAAAACTATATGTGTCAGACAATAAACCTAAATGAATGATATCGGCACATTTACAATCCATGTCGCTACTAAAATTTGAGAGTTCATAATAAAATTGCTCACCCGGGTGGGCGTTGAAGTCACCGAGTATGTAAACTCACTCAACATCTTCATTGCCCACTACTGCGCTTATCGTTCCCGAACAATCCGTAAACTCGGCTAGGTTCACAGTGCTATCAGTCAGCATGTACACACTGAACACTAAAAATGACCTTTGCCCTATCACAACTTTAATACAGTACACTCGAGTATTATCACATCGCACTACAGTCAACTTATTAATTTTTTTTTTTAATTCCATAAAAATGCAACTCCACTCCACGGTCGTCCTGAGATCATACCCTTTGACGTGTCCATGGGTGATACACCCGTATAAGCGAAGTCATCATCTATACAGCCAAGAAAATGAATGTCATGCGGCAGTAGCCAATGTTCTTGCAAGGTAATTATGTGAGACGTTCGACATAACTGCCGCACATCATCTACTGAGCGCTTCACGTTCTTACAGTTAAAACTTACAAAGTTATATAATTCCATACTTGCCATATTTACCTTGGTTTTTGATCGGCCGACGCAGTGTAATTACTGTTCGTACTTCTCTGTCGAAAGTTTATAAATCATTGACAGCAAATCAAACTATTCAAGTGCAGTGAGCCATAATTTAAATAGTGAATATAAAGATAGATGGCTTGCGCACGGAGGCCCTATACTTTAACCGTTAGACTTTTATCTGTGGGTGAAATACAGAGTCGTGTTTACATCAAAGAGGCCCAAAGTTATGAAGACCGCCACAGTAAAATTATTGCTGCGTTCACGTGTAGAAAATCTATACCTAATACGGATTCCATTTTGAGGTACTAATATTAGTTATTGGGACTACTTGCGTAATTAAGTTGTAAATAGTTTATTTCAATTTTTTTTTAAATACGGCACAATAATGAGTCGTCAGTTTTTAAATTTTATTTATTATAACGATCCTAAGTCCGTTAAAAGTGTGATGGGAAAATAGGAATCATAATTCGTGTCATGTAGTTATTAACTTAAACATTAGTAGTAAGCGTTACAATAAGAAAGTAAACAGTAGGCAAAAACTTGAGAAACGAAAACGTGAATTGAATCGTATACACAGGAGCGCGTGTACGTGTAGTTGTTGCCCATAAATCACATTCAATTTGGGATAATTTCAAATAAAAGTAGAAGCCTTCTTTACTCGTATTTTCAAAAACTGTAATATAGCTATACCATGTCACATACTACGCAGATACGATTATTACACCACATACATTATCTATCTATATCTATCTAAACTATAATAAAACTCATAAAACTTTATAACGTCTGCCTGAACACGTATCACGAAAACCTTGAACCGATTTGGATGGGACTTTCACTGACAGATAGCTGATGTTATAAGGAGTAACTTAGGCTACTTGTATTTCAGGAAAATAATTAGGGTTCCGCGCAAAAAAATTGAAACCCATGAAATCCAATCGCAATAAATTCCACGCAGTCTAAATCGCGAGGAACAGCTAGTTATAGTACATAGATATAGATGATAACATTAAAGCTCAAATAAAAAATGTATCCTTATAACTTGACGGCTTTATAGTGGGATGGCTAAGCATTGATCTGATATCGGTTTATTCCAAGGAATAAGTTTGAGTAAAGCCTACAAATAATTGTTCCGGATCTGGGTTTGACCCTGAAATATTATATACTTGACATAAAACGAGTTGTAGAGTCAGAAGTCAGGGGCTCTCGCTGTAAATTTCACAGAACGCAAACAACCCGGGTGCGATCACCGCCGGCACCAAATGAAATCGTTAATTGCACTTATAAGTGCTGACTTACCACGTGCTTGGCAGTGAAGAAACCTGCATTTGCAAACCAGCACAGTGGACACTTCCTTTCCCGAAATTTTCAAAATGATTGTTTTAGGGCAAGGAAGAGAGTTCCTGAGGCCTCCTCTCAGTTCTGGACTATATAGGTTTTACTTTTATGTTAAACCCCACGAGAAAAGAAATGTCTCGTGTCCTCTACACTATTAATATTATTGAAGAGAATATCATCTCGAGAGTCCAGTGAAAGAAGGAAATGACATAGATATTTTTAAGTGACCTAGTAACAATGTTGAGAATTGGTGACTGCCTCATTGGTCTAGTGGTCATATGCGCAATTGCTGTTAACAGCAGAACCCGGGACCCGCGACCCATCGGCAATAAATCAGTTTTCAGATCAAGAAATTCTCGGCCACATCACGGTGCTAGAATGTTGGCGATGTTTTACCCTTCGTGTGTTTGTTGTTTGTTGGCGGTCGTTCCGATCACTACCCTCATATCAGACCAGAAATAGAAAGTGCACCTGTGTTTATGCACACACTCGTGCACTTTAATCCTGTCCTACGCAAATGGCTAGTCTCTGTTGAGACTGACCGCCGTGACGGAAATTCGTCTGAAGGAGGACATAACGAATTGGTAGCCCTGAAATATCGGGAGAAGCCGATGTCCATTTTCATTAACAAAAAATAATTCAGCCCTCCGTTTTACTACTTACTGACATCATTTTCTAGAATTTGAAACAACAAAAATTTGTTAAATTTTAACCACTCTATTGACTGTTAGAGAATGCATAAAGGTATTAAATGCGTCCTTTGTTTTCTTTTTTTTTAACAAGGATTGCAATAAAGATTTAATAAATATCTTGATTAAATTAATTTAACGCTGATAACAAATTTTAGTTTCTCAAATTAGTTTCAAAGAAAACTGCTTTGTTAAAGATAAAAGACGCTCAACTTAATGTTATTTAATTAATTTTGCTGGCAAACAACGAAGAGATTATGGCGTTCAATAGACCTGATTTAGTAAATACGCCGAAAACGCTTCGATAAACAGAGTAAATTTTTCAAAGTAGAATTTAATTACACTTTTTATTTATATAATCTTTTTTCAAGCATTCAAACTTACCGTTACCATCATTTATTCAGGCTATCAAAAGTTCACTGCTGAACAAAGGCTACCACATAGATGGCCTTATAGGGGGGATATTTACCGTAGTTGCCACGCTTTGCAGGCGAATTAGCAACCGAATATTTTGTTTTTTAGTTGTTATTAGTCTGATGCTGCTGCCCATCTCCTGGTTATTCCTCTGTCTCCTCGGGACGATATACTGTTACGAGCTTGGGGTTCGAGACAATTAAAAACTGCCGATTGAATTACCAAAATTGACACTTTAATTATACAACACTAATTACAACTTTAAACCACACTAATAACAAAATACAATTTTACTACAGATCGCTTAAGTTCGTAGTTGTATCGCTGAAGTCCTCGCTTGTATCGCCAATTCAATACTGCCTCGGTCGTGGTCTATACCGGCCTTATATAGCGCCTCCGATACTTTCCAGAACCTTCTACTGTGGAAACATCTAGAATGTTCGAGTACATATCGGTCCCGAAATTTCTAGAAAGATCTTGACTCTCCTAGTTCTGCTACTCGATACTAGAGGGCGCTAGTGGCTAGTGTTGCCATGTAAAAGACATTAATAGTGGCGCGCAACACTGCCCCCTCCTAAGACATGCTCGTCCCGAGCATTATTATTATAATAACGCGCCAGTCGATCCACATGGACGATCTTAGGAGTACCTCTTGCACCTTTCTGTATCCGGTAGGTTACGTCATTGATCCTTGTCACAATCCGGTACGGTCCGTCCCATTTAGCTTGAAGCTTAGGAGATTTCCCTTTGCTGCGAACTGGATTGTGTAACCACACTAGTGAACCTTCGTCAAACCCTTTGTTGTTCATTTTGCGGTCATACCGTGTTTTCATCTTCTCAGACGTTTGCTGGCCCGACTGTCTGACGTGCTCATAAATGTCATTCATTTTGTCCCGCAAGTCATTTGCATAATCGGTTATACTGCGTGGGGCATCAGGTGGTATTCCGGTGATCAGGTCTGCAGGCAGCCGTAATTCTCTCCCAAAATTTGCTAAAGCTGGTGTCACTGATGTACTTTCGTGAACAGCGCTGATATGACAACAAAACGGTTGTATGTGCCTGTCCCAGTCTCGTTGCCGTTTTCCACAACTTTGCTAGGTACCTCTCAATGTCTGATTAAATCTTTCTACCATTCCATCAGATTGTGGGTGGTAAGAAGTTGTTCTTGTTTTATGAGTACCCATAACTCGGCAAGTTTCTTGGAATATTTGAGACTCAAAATTCCTTCCTTGATCGCTGTGAATCTCTAAAGGTACTCCAAAACGACAGAAGACTTCATGAACTAGTTTATCTGCAACTGTTGAAGCTTCTTGATTTGGAATGGCGAAGACTTCTGGCCCTTAGTGAAGTAATCCATCACAACCATGAAATACTTGTTACCACTTTCACTTTCCGGAAACGGCCCCGCAACGTCAATGGCTATCCTCTCCCATGGTGCACCAACATTGTACAATTTCAATGCACCTCTACTACGAGTTTGAGGTCCCTTTACAGCCGCACAACTTGTACATTTGCGACACCAGTCCTCGACATCGTCACGACAGTGGACCCAGTAAAACCGTTCTCGGATCTTCAGTAGAGTTCGTTTAACTCCCAGGTGGCCTCCTGAACAACCATTATGGTACAGCTGTAGAACATCCGGTACTTTAGCTTTGGGGACAACCATTTGCAAATGACAACTGTCTCCCCGAACATTTTCCCATTTTCGGCACAGGACTCCATCCTGAATCAGCAAGCTGTCCCATTGGGCCCAATAGCTTTTCGTGGTCGAACTCATCGCTGAGACGTCACTCCACTTAGGCTTAGGAGCACTGGCCTTCATCCATTCCAGAATCGGCTTGATGTCCGGATCTTCCTGCTGTGCATGTTGTAGGCTGTCCTTCCACTCATTGCTGAGCTGGTCTGTCCTGACCATCCTCGCAGACACCACTTCCTTATCCTCTTGCCTAGTACAATGCTTGCAATCTTCAGGACAAGGTCTTCTTGACAATGCATCTGCGTTGCCATGAGATTTCCCGCTGTGCTCGGCGGTGCTGTTAGCCGCACTGCCCTCTCGAGATAGTTCACCTTCCCTTTTTACAGTTCGCTTAGGGCAGCTGGATCGAAGATGGCCCCTTTCCCCACAGCCGTAGCACCTAGGGCTGTATCCTTTATTGCAGTCGCGAACTGTAGCTGCTGCAACCTCCTGACGCGATGAGAACGATGATCCTGCCGCGGCTTCAACCTCCAGTGCATGGGCTAACGCGTCCTTAAGCGTCTCGTGGTGCCCGAGCCTCACAGCAGCTCTGACTTCAAGGTCGCGGATGCCGTCGATGAATGTCTGCACCAGGTTCCCTACAATGAGCGCAGGTACAGACTGGTATGCTTTTCGAACCAGCTTGTTCACCTCAAGGGCCCACTGCTGCAGGTTTTCGTTGCTGCGTTGCACGCGATCTTTGAGCTGCGCACGAAAGACGTGTTCCAGGTGAGCGTCGCCATATCTCGCCTCCAATGCCTCAAGGGCTGCTCGTAAGTCACTTCCTTACCGAGCTTCCAGAACAGTTAAGGCCTGGTCGCGCAGGCCTAGGGTGAAACAGTCATGGCCTGACTTTTATTCCAGCCGTTCGCCTTCATGACAGCCTCGAACTGGATTTTGTAGGCCGACCAGGAAGAAGTCCCGTCGAACGGCGGCACTTTGATCCACGTAGCGAAGGTATTGTAGCTACCACGGGGCTGTAACTCCATCCCCAAGTTTGAGGTCGTCCAGCGTTTTCTTCACGTCAGCAATCACGTTGTCAACCGATTGTTCACTTGGTCGATTCGGGTTTCAGCTTCCGACAGGCGGTTGTCATGTTGAGCAACCCTATCCTTCACCTCCTTATCTCTTTCCCGAAGGTAGCGTGAAGGTCCTTCGCGAGGGCATGTGCTCTTCCTGTTGGCGGGCCTGTTCCTCCTGTCCACGCTGCAGCTGCTCTTCCAACCGACGGGCCTGTTCCTCCTGTAGGCGGGCCTGTTCCTCCTGTCAGCGGGCCTGTTCCTCCTGTCAGCGGGCCTGTTCCTCCTGTCGGCGAGCCTGCTCCTGCAGCATCATCATCAGAGCACCTAAGTCGGGTGCTGCAGGTGCAGGAGCTGCTGACGGGCCGGCCTCCGTGGTCGGCAGCTGGCCCTCCGACGTTTGCGGCGTTGCATTACAAATCGTCTCTGGTCCGTCTCTTGCTGGCGTTGACTTCGGTACGGATACCCTCAGTGTCGTCCTTTGGTAAAATCGGCATGATCTGATCCACTTCTGACACCAATTGTTACGAGCTTGGGGTTCGAGACAATTAAAACTGCCGATTGAATTACCAAAATTGACACTTTAATTATACAACACTAATTACAACTTTAAACCACACTAATAACAAAATACAATTTTACTACCGATCGCTTTGGTTCGCAGTTGTATCGCTTCAGAGTCTTCGCTTGTATCGCCAATTCAATACTGCCTCGGTCGTGGTCTATACCGGCCTTATAGCGCCTCCGATACTTTCCAGAACCTTCTACTGTGGAAACATCTAGAATGTTCAGTACATATCGGTCGAAATTTCTAGAAAGATCTTGACTCTCCTAGTTCTGCTACTCGATACTAGAGGGCGCTAGTGGCTAGTGTTGCCATGTAAAAGACATTAATAGTGGCGCGCAACAATACGTTAAAACTTCTTTTGCCTTTGCATTTTTGCGGGACGGGAACTAAGTTAAATATTTCTTAAAACACAAGGCATATTTTGATGTATATAAGTGTAGGTATATGCTAAGTAATTTATATGCTACAAATAAATAAAATTGAAGTATCTGTTTGTAATGCCATAAGAACAGCTTTTTACTAAATACATATAAAAGTATATACGATACTTATAACAAAAAACAATTTTTAAAAATTTTGTCTGTCCGTCTTTCTGTCTATCTGTCTGTTTGTTACGGCTAATCTCCTAAATGGCTGGACCGATTTTGACGGGACTTTCACTGATAGATATATTATGTTAAAAGGAGTAACTAAAGCCATTTTTATTTTGGAAAAAAGTTAGGGTTCTGAGCAAAAAAAAATTTAAAATTGTAATAATTTCGACGCGGATGAGGTCGCGTGGAACAGCTACTTGCAAATATTTTAGAACAAACCGGTTATAACTCAATGGACCTGTAATTACTTGGACATTTTAGAGTACATTTTAAGGATGGATTTTACTTTAGTTTTTACTAGCTGTTACCCGCGGCTTCGCCCGCATGGTCACTGGGAAATGAACTATCCATTGCTTTTTGAATTGAAAGAAAACTGAGTTTTATAGATTTGTCAGAGATGCAGCCATTAAAAGGAAACTGAGCAAAATTGATTCGTCAGCCTATTTAAATGTTTTGAAACGCAGCGTATAGGAAAGCATGAAAATAGCCTGTTTATTCCAAATGGAAATGGATATTTTTAATTAAAAGAAACTGAGCATAATTATCCGTCAGGGATGCAGACTTTTGAAAAGAAACTGAGCTAAATTGATTCGTCAGAGATGCAGTTTCTGAATTGAAAACTGAGTCAAATAAAAGATCCGTCAGAGATGCAGCCTTTTGAGTTGAAAGGAAACTGAGCTTAATAGGTCCGTCAGAGTGTAGCATTTGGAATTGAAAAAACTGAGCTAAATAGGAAATTTTGAATTGAAAGGGAAGATCTGTGGGAATTCTGATTAATTGATTGTGGGAATTTTAGAAAAAACTAAGTGAACACTATTTTAAGACGCTACTGTACACAATGTTATATGTTTTTCCATTCAGGGAAAGAATGTGGAGATTCTGGGCATTTGACACACGCGAACATGCTACATACAGCTGACCATGAGAGAAGCACGGTTTTCTAAGTTGACCCCGCTACCTGTAACGTTTGCCCTTGCGCTTTATTAATTGTCATTGCAAAACTGAGCTTAATAGGAACTGCAACCTTTTGAATTGAAAAGGAAGATCTGTGGGAATTATAGGATCCGTGGTATAATAACATTTTCACATTTTCCTACGCCTGTTAAAATTGTAGCACCGATTATGTTCCGTCCAAGATGTGTCACACGCAACCTTGTCCCGTTACATAACCGAGGAGCATCTAAATTTCGCATTAGCATGACTGGGACGCCTAATTTTAATTGAAGCTTATGTGAGGGCACACTGACAACTCTAGAATTTAGAAACTCCACGGGATATGAAGTGCTCTGTTCTGTGTCCATAACTGTGTCTACTGACAAATACTCTGTTATTTCTCCTGCTACTTCGCTTAATATATCTGAATTTATTTTGTTAACGCTCTCATTTTGGTGCAAGAATCGCCCTTTCACATAACCATTTGTCTTCATGCATGTTGTTCGTTAAATCTGAATAAACGCTCGCAATTAATTCGGAATGACTCTGTACTAAATTACAAAAATCTCTCGTCAATTTAACGCAGCCCTCAGCATCCGTTTCCAACCGCCCATCGCCAATTTTAATAGTGTGTCAGCATAGTTTCCAGCATTGATATCATTATACAAATGCACTCTCATATTCGTAGTTAAACTGAATTTTGTCACCTTGTTCCATAAAATAGACGACTTGAGGCATGCTTTAATTTCATCTGCAGGTGTGCCTTTTGAATGACAGGTAAAGTTTGGCGAAAGTCACCAGCCAGTAAAACCACCATTCCTACCATTACATCGGTATTGCTGCGCAAATCCTGGAAGTTCGATTTAGTGCTTCTACAGCTTTTTATGCGACATTGTACTTTCGTCCAACACTAAAGTTTGCATTGTCGTAGCATTATACCTCGTGCACTATTTTTGCTAAAGTTCCAGATCGGCGATTCTTCCTGGGTTTAGATTTAGACGGAGTTTTAAACAGAATGTGCAGTGCGGCCCCGCTTAGCAGCGTGGCGGCTATACCGGAAGCTACGGCCACAGCAATGTTTTTATCTTTCCATACTTGCGCTAATAATAAATTTAACAAAAATGTCTTCCCAGTTCCTCCAGGGGCATCTAAAAAGAAAAGTGCACCATTTCCAGATTCAATTTGTCCTAATACTTTGTCAAAAACTCGTTTTTGTTCGGGAAGCAAGCGGGGTACAAATTCGGCTACTTGCTGCTGCAAAGCTGGTATATCGTAGTTTGTTTCACGTATAATTTCATCACTTAGTTCATTTTCAGTTGTTCGCTGAGGGCTTATCATTCCAAAGTCGCTTAATTTTTTGCCTACCATTGCCATTACTTTATCTTCAATTTTTCCAAGTGCTTCATTATAAATGTGTTCATTGTATGTCATGTTCGCGTAAGTCTGCTGTAACCTTCGCAAAATATCTTCCGCCATGTACTCTTTATATTTGTCCCACAATTTATGTGCATTAGATAGCCCGCAAGATGATATGAGAGTTGCATAAAGATCCCTAATTTTGGCTGGTGACTGGCACTGCACAGCTTCCTCCATGGTTTCATCCCAGTGATTATCATTTTCTAAAAGATGCAGAGCTTCACATGCTTCTCTATAAGTTGCGCATTCCTGACCGTTGACAGTTTTAAGGTCTTTATATCCTGTGGGACCCCGAACATGGTGCAGCAGCAATCGTAAACAAAACATTCAAAATTAGTTACATGGACGGTATACACACGACCCGGCCAATTTGCAACAGGCGCACCTTGAATACGGCGTTTCCACTCCTTCCTAGATGTGTTCCAAGTATAATAGCGGGGACTTCAGAATATAACAACGTTTTGCAAAGGGTCAGTTTGACAAAGTTGAAAGAAGGATGTTAGTGTAGTTTTGGCGGTGATGCAATTCTTTCTTGGAAATTTCTTTCGGTGAAATATACACGCTCTCCATTTTCTAAGTGCACAGCAAGGTGAGTAACTGTTGGGTGCCTTTCGTGTAAAGGAAGCCAAGGAGACGCCACGCTGCCTCGTTACTGCTGACATAACGCCCTGCTTGAAAGGTCTGTACTTCATTAACGGATTTGCCTCACCTTCACTCCTGAGATTAAATATTGCTTGGTCGCTTTCTTTATTTATGTACTTACAGATATACTTGATTGCGCGGACAGAGCTACATGCTTCTACATTAATGTGGGCATTAAACATTTTACATAGAATGGGCGAATACGGGACAATCCAGCTGTTATCTAAGGTTTCGAACGCTCCAGAGCGAGATTTGACTGTAACTTTCCTGCCACCATCTTCGGGAGCTCTGCGTCTGTATAAAAGGTAGCCATTGTTATTGTGCACTGTTTCTTTTAATTGCTGTTTATTGAATTTCTTTGTACATTTTCTTCCTTCATACATGGCGATATTGAATTTCGTGCTCCATGGACCGTGAATCATATTTCGGACGATGGTATCATACAATTCTTTATCTTGCTCAGGATCCGGAATCTCGGTGCTTATTATGTCGTCTATTTGGCTGGGCCGCAACTTCTCTTTAAGCCATATTAGAATGTGGGCATGCGGTAATCCTCTTTTTTGCCATTCAATTGAATACATGAAGCACTGCACCTCTCCGAAAATTTTCCCTTTGTTAATTACATACATTAATTTTGTACTTTTAATCTAAATACTCTAGCAACTAAATCGTGTCTGTCAGTACTTTTTGGCCCGCATTAGCTCCTCGGTTATATCTTTTCATGTGGGATTGCAAGTAAAAGTAACAAAAGATCAGGTCTTCCGTGAGTTCGTACATAGGCGAATGCGTCTTGTGTGTACTCATGTAGGTAGCAGGGACTTAACGAATGATGAGGGAAGAATTACTATTTTACCTAAATCTCTGGGGTTTACATTGGCGTCGCTAGAAACTGCATCTTGTAAATGTATATAATTCTCAACGCGCAGCTTTTTTTGATTTAAAGATATATAACGGAGACGTTCACTTTCTACCTTCACATACATGTCTACCAAAAATTGATGAAATAATTGTCTACACCGGGCTAAGAGGTTAAAATCATTTTCTCGCAACATCATATGATACGCATAAAAATCCATACATGATACTTTTTTGTTCGGAGTAGGCTCCTTTGTGACCGGTAATTGAAAATGATAACCCTCTTGTCCTTTGCAATAAATCAATGGGTATTGCAGAGCGTCATAAAACTTGTGTGTATCGGCTACCCGTGGCAACGTATCATCACGTGCTCGCAAGACAATGTCTCGTGAAGAAAATTGATCACCACTAATTACGGCTGCTATTTCGTTTATCAAAGGTGCATTGTAGCGCCTTTCATGCTCTCCTCGAGGGTCCTATCTGCGTGAATGACGACTTTATAATCCTCTTCAGGTAGGTTTTCTAAAGCAGTTTTAAATGTTTTGACTAAAATGTTACGTTCATGCAAGAATCTTTAATTTTGAACACTGTGTCTCTCTCAACTCCCTGGATAAATTGGCAGCGACGGTCTACCTCAATTTCTTCGTCACCCATAAAATATACTTGTAAAATTTATTCTGTTCGTTTTCAGCTGGAAAAAGTGAACCTATTCTATGATAAATTTGCCTTGCACCGTAAATGTAGGCGAAAATCCCGGCATTATTATTTCTCAGTCAACTCCGAAGGACGTCATTTGAAAGCATGAGTTATATTTCCGGATCCTGTTTAAAAGCGCCGTGACTCATTAGCATCATATAAAAGAGAGTTTTCAAAGGTTCTTCTGGTTCCCCAAGTAGCGGAAGAGACACTTTGCCATTGGAACAACACATGTCTGCGGTCTCATCTTTCCATTTTAAAGCGCTGCAAAATCGACACGCCTTGTCCATCAGTCCGATAACAACTAACCTGTGATTTTATAATCAATCAACGGATCATAATTCAATGCCACTTTTTTCAATGACCAATTGTTTCTTTGAAAGTTTTGTCGACGTTCAGCTTGGAGCTGTGCATTTGCATCTCTTCGCGCCTGTGTCTGTTCTGGTGTTTCAGATGCGCTTATAGTAGATTGACGTTCAGCTTGCTCAATGAGTCTGAGTTGAGTTTTATCAGGTGTTTCCGCAGCTCTTAAGGCGGCCTGACGTTCCGCTTGTTCGAATAGCCTTTGCTGACTTTGAGCAGGTGTTTCAGTAGCTCTTAAAGTAGATTGACGCTCTGCCTGTTCAAGACGCCTTTGCTGACTTCGATCAGGTGTTTCAGTAGCTCTTAAAGTAGCTTGATGCTCTGCCTGTTCAAGACGCCTTCGCTGACTTTGAGAAGGTGTTTCAGAAGCTCTTAAAGTAGCTTGACGCTCTGCCTGTTCAAGACGCCTTTCCTGACTTTGAAAAGTTGTTTCGGAAGCTCTTAAAGCAGCCTGACGCTCTGTCTGTTCAAGACGCCTTTGCTGACGTTGAGAAGGTGTCTCAGATGCTCTAAAAGCAGCCTGACGCTCTGCTTGTTCTTGCCTTCTCAGTTCAGCATCTTCTAAAGATTCTAGCGATCGAGCTAATCTTTTCGCTTGTCTTTAAGAAGATACTCTTGAAAGGCTGGACTTAAGTTTGCGAGGCATTATGAGTAAGAAATAACCTATTTTAAAAACAACGTTAAAATACCTAAAAGGAATTAAATTTCCTTTTAAATATTTTTAAAAGCAAATCCAAATATCTAAAAGGAATAAATATTCCTTTTAAATATTTTTAAAATCAAAACAACAAAACCAATTCAAGACACAACACGAATCCGAAAACGATAGCCAAAAAAATCGAATCAACTTAACCAAATCACAAAACAAATCGCAGAAAACCGAAATCGAAAGCAGTAGTCAATATAAATATAACCAACGAAAAAAGTAAGTGTATAGGTACGCATACACTATCTATACTATTAATATTCCTTTGAAATATTGTTAAACAACCTAAAACAACGAAAACCAATTCACGATTCTAAAGAAACAAAATCCCAAATCAAAGCCAGAGTCTAAATATGTATAAAGGAATACCAACCAAATCAACAAAACCGATCCGACGAAGAAAATACACAAATCCGAAAATGAAAGCCAATATAAATCCATTCAACCTTAACCAAATTACAAAGCAAATAACAAACAACCGAAATCGAAAGCAGGTAGTCGAATAAGCTACGAAATAGAAACATTTTAAGCGTATAGGTACCGTATGCACTATAAGTTGACGCGCGGCTCAACGGCGGGAGTTAAGTACATGTCAGAAACATTTCGTTACCGCGTTTTAAAAACCTAGTAACGACATCTAGCGGAATCAATTTAAACTATGTATACGTTAGTTAATAAGAACTCTCAAAAATATTTTCTTATAATTTTGCACAATTTTTCTTATTGTAATACCGATTCATTCATAACCACATATAGAACTGTATTCATTTCCGTTCAATAAATATTACTAAGGCTTATTAATAAGGCTTACTAAGAACTGTTTCTACCATTGTTAAGTAATAGTTAAGGTGAAAGCGTGACAGGTGGTGATAGTATTTCTGATCCATACTTATAATCACGCCTGTAACCCTTGCGGGTAGGCAGAGCATCAACGGATTACTTAATATCGTCTGCGAGGTTATCGCCTATTCTGTGATTACGATGCACCAAAACGTTTGAAGAAAATCAGCTGGTGAATTTTATGTTTTTATCGCTCTCTTCGGTCCTGCGTGGAAAAATACAGATCCATACATTTTTATCTTAATTTTGGTAAAAGACATAATAATCCAGATATTCTGACCTTCTGTGTTCGTCCATCGTACCGTCGTCCGTCTTGTAGAATCACGGTGGCGCCACCTAGCTGAATTTAATTTTGCAACATATTCGATTTTCCACGGAATGATATGTTTTCCGCTGAAAAAAGTAGCCTATGTCACTCTACAGCCACCGAACTATCCCCATACAAATAATCATGCCATGCCGACGCTCTATTGCGACGTGAAAGAAGGACAAACTTGTGCAACATATTCGATTTTCCACGGGAATGAGATGATTTTCCGCGAAAAAGTAGCCTATGTCACTCTACTGCCACTGAACTATCCCCATACAAAAATCATGCCATGCCGACGCTCTGTTGCGACGTGAAAGAAGGACAAACAAACAAACAAACACACTTTCGCATTTATAATATTCGATTTTCCACGGAATGAGATGTTTTCCGCGGAAAAAAGTAGCCTATGTCACTCTACAGCCACCGAACTATCCCCATACAAAAATCATGCCATGCCGACGCTCTGTTGCGACGTGAAAGAAGGACAAACAAACAAACAAACACACTTTCGCATTTATAATATTCGATTTTCCACAGGAATGAGATGTTTTCCGCGGAAAAAAGTAGCCTATGTCACTCTACAGCCACCGAACTATCCCCATACAAAAATCATGTCATGCCGACGCTCTGTTGCGACGTGAAAGAAGGACAAACTTGTGCAACATATTCGATTTTCCACGGAATGAGATGATTTTCCGCGAAAAAAAGTAGCCTATGTCACTCTACTGCCACTGAACTATCCCCATACAAAAATCATGCCATGCCGACGCTCTGTTGCGACGTGAAAGAAGGACAAACAAACAAACAAACACACTTTCGCATTTATAATATTCGATTTTCCACGGAATGAGATGTTTTCCGCGGAAAAAAGTAGCCTATGTCACTCCACAGCGAACTATCCCCATACAAAAATCATGCCATGCCGACGCTCTGTTGCGATGTGAAAGAAGGATAAACATACAAACAAACAAACATACTTTCCATTTATAATATTCGATTTTCCGGGAAATATGTTTTTCCGCTGAAAAAGTAGCCTATCACTCTACAGCCACCGAACTATCCCTTACAAATAGTCATGCCATGCCGACGCTCTGTTGCGACGTGAAAGAAGGACAAACTTGTGCAACATATTCGATTTTCCCATGGGAATGGGATGTTTTCCGCGGAAAAAAGTAGCCTATGTCACTCTACAGCCACCGAACTATCCCCATACAAAAAATCATGCCATGCCGACGCTCTGTTGCGACGTGAAAGAAGGACAAACAAACAAACAAACACACTTTCGCATTTATAATATTATAGTATGGAAGTATGGATTAATAAATCAGAAAATAAACCTTGTGAGAACGATTAAAAAATCGTTCTTTTAACCATTAACCAATTAGATCTGTTAACGGTAACTAGATTATCCGCACTTTTTTTAATTAGTGACAAGGGTAATAAAAATAAAATTCAGTTACTATTTATACATTTTATGTTACATATTAGTAATTCAACCTCACGAGGCTCCATCGGACTGGATAATGTTCCTCCATTGTGGTAACATCGGGTCGACTACAAGGCTGCATGGGTGCTCATCCTGCCTCTCCGCTGTTCACTAAATGAGTCTGCCCAATTTATGCGGATAAGTTATCGAATGCAGACAACTATAACCGAATAAAATGTTAGTTTATTATGATTAGTTGTTTTAGTTTAGTAGTAAAGCTAGACATTTTGTTTCGTTGTTCAATATTTTATTTGAGTGCTCTTTTATGACTTACCAAATGCATTTATATTTATTATTACTTGATTTATCCATCCTATTAATTAAATCAGGTCTTATTTTTTTTTGTTTCATAGTACGACAGTAAGTAATAAATTCAATCAAATACCGTTTCCTGACCATAGACCTAAAAAAGGTTGTTTCACGAAAAAAGTCCTGCAAATAATATGCAAGCTAAAATAAAGTATGAAATTTGACAGAGGATGTCAAATATCGCGTAGACTGTGGCAATGAGACTAAGGGACTTCTTTCTTGAAAAAGACTTTAACGACTTCAACGGCAACAGATTTGCACATAATAGTATCTTTTAATTGGTCTGTTTAGTCACGTAATATAAGCTACGTTCACTAAAATAAAATATAAAAAAAATACTAATTTATTGTACAAGCAATATAAAACTCTCAAGTCAGTTGAGCTCAAAGTCAAGTTCCTGGTATATTTACATAGGTGGCAGCAACAGCGGCCACCTTGAAGCTGCAGAGTTTAAAATAATTCGCTAAGACCGGTATTTAGAGACAATCTTGATCTTATGTTCTACTACGATTGACCTCAGCGTTTCAAATTCGAGCTCTAAATATCTTTTATTTTAATTTTTTTCGATTATTTATGAATATATACGGAATATATTCCATTTCATGCTTCACTACTTCTAATGCTTATACCAGGGGCCAGAAATACAGAAGGCTCGGTCTCTCACATGCTATTTTTTTCGCCATCGTTCATATTCCTAGAACTTTGCTTCAAGTGTTTGCAATGGCCTTTTAAGATAATTACGGACAATAATAGATTATCAATACTTATACATAATAGTAACGTCACAACGATAATAACGTAACAATAATATTTATTAAAAATAGCTCAAAATTTTACTAAAAAAGAAAGACAACATTAAAAATATAGCCCGTATTGATATAATTAATCCTGATATATTGGTAACATGAACATTTATTCAAACATAATAATTATGTTTGGTTGACTATTTGTTTTTAATTTGCAATTAAAAATCTAGACTGCAATAATAACATTTTGTATATTGATAAAATGCAAATCATGTACCTACCTATAAATTCTGTAACTTTATACCATTTCCATTAGTCCTCTATCGACCTAACATCAAGAATAATCAGTTGTAGAGTCATTAATATGTATGTTTTATTTATAAAAATGTAACTTAATATATTATATTAATTTTTAGTGCCTTTCATTAAGCCATGCACGCCTAATGATTTTAAATGTCTGTTAACTGCCAACACCCAAATTTCGATTCCTTACATCGCTGCTGGTATACCCGAACTTGGAGTTCCAGCCCTAGAACCAATGTATTTTAAAAATATTACTATGGACCAAGGATACTTCAAATTTTTTGTACGAAATATGAAGGTAGTTGGTGCCAGTAGATGTAAGGTTGTAGAACTGGAGTAAGTAAAATTTCTTTACTTACAAGAAACTCATATATTTTATTACGAATGTTATTTTAAACAATATCCCTACAAATAATTTTACCTCCAAAAATAATTTTCATCCGTTAATAAAACCATATGTTTAATCAGGCATAACGTTCAAGAACCCACCTTGAAAATTACTTTAGATTGCCTATTAAATGCAACTGGCAGTTATATTTTTAGTGGACAATATTTATTCGCACTCAAAAATGAAGGGTTATACAAAATTTAATCAGGTACGTTCTTTTAATCAAAGCTAACCTTTTTAGACTTATGTATAACCACAAAAAAAAATCACTTAATTATACATTAATAATGGCCGTGTGGTGGTGACGTAAGAGAATCCATCAACCCGTTTCGTCCCGTGGATGTCATTAAAGGTGACTATGGAAAAAGACAGAGAGAGTTCATAGCCTCCGGTAGATGTTAGTTCAGAATCAGTAATCATGCATATACCAAATGTAAAGTAATTAGACCGGTGGAGAGGCCCATTTTCAGTAGACTATTAAAGACTGAATAAATAAAAAGAATAAGATATACATATTAATAAATATCGGAATATGGGAAATATTCGTTGAGATGATTCTTTTTTTAGGGTTCCGAACCCGAAGGGTAACCAACGGGACCCTATTACTAAGCCTCCACTGTACGTCGGTCCGTCCGTCTGTCCGTCCGTCCGTCTGTCTGTCAGCGGGCTATATCTCATGATCCGTAATAGGTAGATAGTTGAAATTTTCACAGAATGTGTATTTCTGTTACCGCTATAACAACGAATAATAAAAGTAATAATTAATTAAAAATTAAAGGGGGCTCTCCTACTAGACCTGTATTACGTAGGTATGGAACCCTTCATGCGCGAGTCCGACTCGCACTTGCCCGGTTATTTATCTTTGAAACATTCGGGAATTATTTTTCGGAAGCCTAACAACAAGGAGGGTGAGGGGATAGATATGAAACTTCATGCATAATGATTATAGATGATAAGTTACTCTCAAATAACAAAATTTTAAACTTCATTTTTTGAGATGTATTACAGCGGGTGCAAATATCGCAACGTAAAGTGTAATTTTAAACATTCTTTTTAGATTCTATAAGAACAACAATTACTACTAGGATCGAGGAAATATATGGAGATGATGGCTTGAAGTACTGGAATCTGACAGACTACAAATATTTCTACGAGCCATTGAGCAAAATCCACTTAGATCTTGGAAATTTCTTTTCATAATGATTTCTTATATTTACGCGAACACTACACATTGAATAAACGTCGAAATTAAAATAGTAAATTAAACGCGATAAAATCCGTAAAAATAGTTTTATTCAATTTCTTTTCAGGTGACATTAGCAAAGGTACGTGGACGCGCCAGTAACGTGGGTTTCTTCGATAAAGATTTGTGGACTGTATTGGTACATACAACAAGCAGAGTAAGGGAAGTGAATGAGAGTGGAATGCACGCACTAATCTTGTTAGGGACTGCCTCGCCTTCCTCCCGGAGTATCAGCTAGCACAGCAGGTCCGCTACGTGGATCGGCGCACGCACTCTTAGATCAATTCTAGGATGTCACACACTCCTTAACTCTCAACTTATTGTAATCGCGGAAGGCGCGTCACATTCGCTAAATTACTAGGACTCAATGTCCGGTGATAATAAATATTAAAGAGGAGATCCAAGGACGTAATGTCTCTCGCGCGGTTGCGGTTATTAATCGATTGCAACTAATTGCCGCCGCATGGCGCTTCCGTCGCCTTCAACGGCTGTACGTGCATATAGGAAGGATTAGAGAAAGGGGGATTTAAAGATATATACCAATTGTTTTATTAGATTTATAAGTTAAATTGTTAACGTTACCATTTCGTTTTGTTTGTTTGGATTTAGTTGCACTTTTTAAAATATTACTCACTATTATCACGAATGGCCTGACTCTTAAATATAAAATATTATTCAAAAATCTCAGAATGTGGTATTTATTTCTATAATACATAGTAAATACTCCATATTACCAGAGTATTTGCGTATTGTAAACGCGATTTCTGATCATGAGGTCCTGAGTTCGAACCCCGGTCGGGCCAAAAACAGTTATTGGGTTTTTCTGTCAAGAAATTCTCAGCAACAGCCCGGAGGCAGGAAATTGGCGGTGTTTCACCCCGTTCCTCGGAAAACACGTAAAGCCTAAGGTCCTGCGCCTAAACTCTCTCACGTCGTGTCGGATTACCGTCTCATCGGACTATAAGAGTGGGGTAATAGATAGTGCACCTGTGCTACCCCATACTCTTGGGCACTATAATCGTGTCCTGCACAGATGGCTAGAGTCCATTGAGACTGGCCGCCGTGACCGAAATTCCGTATGGAGGACATTAGGTATGTGTAAATCTTCTAACCAATACATCTCAACCCGTGTATGCAATAGAATGGCCTATGACTAACAAGATTTAAAAGGCTTATGATGTGATATCATATAAACAGTAATGCGTGAATATCAAGCAATAAAAAAGCTTTTAGTTTATTTATAAGTCTTATTATACTTTTATTAACCATATAGTGGCAGTATAAGAATATTCACTACCCCATATTGTCATCCCGTGGGTATCATAAGAGACGAAAGAGAATGAAATCAGGAGATGGGCAGCAGTGTCTTCCTAATAACGACGAAAAATAAAAAACTGCGGTTGCCAACCCGCTTAACAAGCGTGGCAACTATGACAAATATCCTAGCTATGAGGCAATCTATGGGGTAGGCCTGTGCCATCAGCAGGAATTAATAAAAAGTTTTTTTCAGAAAAAAAATATAACGATAATAAATACATCACTTATATATGTCCCCCGTGACTATGGGTGCTGCAAAGCACCCGAAACGTCGGGAATTAAAAATAAGTAGAATTAAAAGCAATAAAAACCTTAAAAGTAGTTTTATTCAATGTTCTCTTACTGTCTGGAAATAAAATGAGAATTAAATATTTTAAATACTTTTTCTTTTTTACAGTGCAACCTATGTTGGATAGTGTAAACAATGACTGGTGGATTTCAATTGTAAAGATTGGTGAGCCTGTAGCTAGGAGTATAGTCAAGACCTTCTATGATGTTATTAAAATGTTTTTCCTTCGTGTACCTTTTAAGAAACTTGAATTGCTCAATTAATTTTCAAAACTATAACACGTTCATTAAAAATATATAAATTCATTTTACAATGAGTTTCCATTTTATAACTTGCTTTTTCATAATATAAGACCCAACCGTTGCAGAAAGAATTGAAGTACAAGACATAGTAAAAGTATGAAAGTGTCTATAAAATATCGCGCACAGTACTATACCCAATTCAGGAGATTTTCAGCAAAATTTAGGTCAAAATAGTATCGGTGCTTTTCTCAGGTTCCCTATCTCAATTGAAAATACGGAACTCTTATAGGATTACATTATTATCCGATCGTCTGTCCGTCTGTCAAGACCCTTTTTCGCAGGAACGGGTAGAGGTATCAAGCTGAAATAAATATTAAATCCTAAGGTTACGGTCCCTTGGAGGGCTTTTGGTCAACGCAAGTTACAAGATTCTGACATATAGATTACCTATTTTGATTCACGCAAACTTACTCATCAAAAGTTACTACTTCCTTAAGGTACTTCCCATTGATCTAAAATCATGAAAATCGGCTTGAACCAAGGTCTCACTTCGCTTGAACCAAGGTCTCACTTCAAAAGTAAAAACAAAAACGGAAAATCTTTAATTTATATTTATGTCACATAAAAAAAATAGAGCAGCACAGCAGGAATATTCGAGTAAAGTTAAACATTTAGATCAATAACAATTTCCAAATTTTGTTATGCTCCTTCATTTAGGTATTTTTCATTATTTGTCAACGTCAACATATTAGTGTCTCTAATACTCAAAACAAAATGGTAAAAGTTCTAATTCACTACGACTTCCTAACACCAACACAAAAAAATTACACAGAAATAAAATTAATGATCATCAAACAATTATATTATTATAATACATGCATTCTAATGACAAAAATATGTCAAATACTGTACACTAACAATTACGTTTTAAAACTAAAAAAAGATCTAGGCCTTCGACCTCTTCGAAGTACAAATAACATTAATCTTACAAAACTACTCACAGATTAAGGCAAATATACCATAAGCTATGAGGGAGCACAGATTTACAATAAAATAAATTACCTTTATATATAAAAATGTCCAATAAATGTATGGTCTTCAATAACAAACTAAAAGAATATGTAATCAACAATGTTAATTTTTTTTTCAAATTTTTTACTTTTTTCGGAACAATTGTACAATTATCATCGTAATGTACCAGTGGTTAAAAGAATTTCCAGAGGTACGAGGATGCAAATTGCTAAAACATTGTCATGCACTATTCAAAATTGTTTTACTAATTGTGATAAGAGTTGGCAAAAATTATTTACTTTCGCGTATTCCAATTTTCATTTTAATAAAACAATAAATAAATCAATTACGTCTCAACTAACAGAGACATCTTTTCAAAATTTAGATTACCTAATTAATATTTATTTATCTCGACCTCGTCCTAAATTTGATTTGAAAAAGTAGTTGAATCGAAAGTAATGGATAGCGACTTAAAAATGCATCCCGTACTCTATTTTCAGACGACATCCTGGCTCCTTGTAATGTCGAAACTCTTGAAGGACTTCGTCAGAAGCATCCTTCGGTCAATCCTTCTCAGAATTTATCGCTGCCTCCAAATACTTCTATGCAACCTTTACAAATTTCTGAAAAACACACTTTAGGCGCAATCTTGTCTATGTCGCAAGTTTCGAATGGTTCTGTTGGCGGCATTGACGGCATTACGCATCAACATTTCAAAGATCTTGTAAGCGCGTCTGCCGGTGATGCCGTAGTACTTCTTAATGACATTACAAAATTATGTAATTTGATGCTTTCTTGTAATGTTAATCCCAACTTCATTCCCTACTTATATGGGTCACTATTGTGTGCCAAAAAAAAGGATAACGGTATCCGTCCTATTGCCGTTATATCATACATAATCATAAGACAAAATTTCAACCTACTCAACTAGGCTTTGGCACTAAAGGTGGTTATGAGGCGGCGGTACATTCAGTGCGTACTTTTTTAACAAATTCTAATGCAGATGTTCTTGTGAAGGTTGACCTTAGGAATGCTTTCAACTCTATCGATAGGGTAACCCTGCTGAAAGAAGTGGCTAACAATACCCCCGAAATTTATCATTACGTTTGGCAATGTAACAGTCAAAATTCGAACTTGTTTTATGAAAACCATGTTATTGATTCTGCTGTCGGTGTTCAGCAGGGTGATCCACTAGGTCCTGCTCTTTACAGTTTGAGAATTCAACCCATTATTTCAAATTTGAAATCCAAGCTGAATGTCTGGTACCTGGACGATTGTACACTGGGTGGTAAAGCAGATGACGTCCGTCGTGACGTACTTATATATTTCAAAATTTTAAAAATATTGGTCTTGAACCTCTATGAGACAATCTATAGTGGAGGCCTTTATTCAGCAGTAGACTTTTACAGGCTGTAATGAATGGATGGATTGCTGTGTATGAAAGCGTGGTCATACAATAAGTTGACCATGGTTTTGACTTGGTTTTTGACTCACTTGAAATGTACGCAGCGCTCCATTTACCTTTGTTTGTTTGATTCAAAATACAAACTCAATATTACTAAGTTTAGGTCTCGTGTTATTTTTATACACGAACAGCATCCCAGAACCGAACCGAATTATGGTTAAAGAAACTTTATTTACTCAAAATAAATACATTGTTTCACTTCATGAGAAACTTAAAAGAACAATGTTTAACAAAGAACACAAACATAAGTGATAAAATGATATAACAACTAAATCGAGGGTAAACTATACAAAAAAATAAAAGCAACGCAAAATGTCATTGCAAAGAAACTAGAAATAAAAAATCTAAATTATGTGGGTTGAAAATAATAAAATGCAATGCTATTAATATATTTATTATTATATACATCTATACAATCTAACAGGGCCGGATTCAGATATAATGAAATTAATTTAACAACCTTTTTTTTACAAATATTTGTTTAGTATTGAATTTGTTATTTTATTTAAATTTGTCAACCACCAATGCCCAAAGGCATTGGTGGGGTTGACAAATTGCCGCTCCTAGACGGATTCCTACGGCGATGCGCAAGCTTTCCTTATCAAGCAATGTGCCGAGATTACTTGATGGTAAAGCGTGTAAACAGTGACTAGATTCCTTAGTCGAACAGCTATAAAGCCACAATAGTGGCTACGCTATGCTATACGCCACGAAGATGCTGCAGTCCATATCCTGTTTCAGTTTCCCTCCGTCGCCGCTTACGACACCCACGGGACAATATGGGGTAGTAGATAATGTTACACCGCCACTACACGGTTCATACGCACTCGTACACACATAAAATCATTTGCAACGAACAATATGGTTTTCGGTGTATGTGTGTGTGTGTTTAGCTGTAAACTTTTGAGGGCTGATAAAGAATAAATATGTGTACATGAGTGCGTCAAGAAATTGACACACACTGGTTGTCATCACTTGAAATGTACGCAGCACTCCGTCTGGTCTTCTTTGTATGTCTGAAGTTTCAAAATACAAATTCCATACAATAATTTTTTCAGATGACAAGTTGCAAGAGCCTTTGTAATATTGTAGTGTAGGTTTCGTGGCATTTTTATATAATTACTTCTTAATTACTTCTTCTTCTAGTTCGATTGTCACCTTTCTCTACGCACTAAATACTGAACTTCGCTAAGGTGACTCTCATTTAATGAATTCAAAAAAACTAGACTTTGTTGCGTTCATGGTTCAGTATAATAAAAGTGGCTAACGATTTTCATTTTGGTCCCGTTCTTGTATTTTTATTTCTGATATTTTTAAGAACCATTTCACTAACACATTGTCAATTAAACATGCCAGTTGGTGTATTCGTCAAAAAACGGATATGCTTACCAAAAAATATTAAAAGGCTGATGAAGAAAAGAGATATATTGAATAACATTATGATCATTATTATAAATTTTTATAAACAATCAGCAGTATAATACTGCTGTGTTTTATAGTATTTGACTGCAGTAGCGGATGAAACTTTTACGTGGTAGAGCCATGCTGCAGCTATATTAATAGTATAGTTTTTTTTTATAGAAGACTACTACCGCCGACCATGAACAACCGCAACACCAGGGGAATTGCAGGTGCGTTGCCAGCCTTTTAGAAAGGAGTAAGCTCTTTTCTTGAAGATCCCTAAGTCGTATCGGTCCGGAAAAATCACCGGTGGTAAATAATTCTATAGAGAAGTAGTACGAGGTAAAAACTCCTAGTAAAACGTATAGTAATGGACCGCCAAGCATCCAGATAGAGAGGATGGTATCGTGAATTTTGACGAGATGTGCATTCGTGAATTTTGGCGACTGGAATTAAACCGAACATGTCCTCAGAGCACTTCCGTGGTAAATGTGATAGAAAATGCAAAGGGATGCAACATCCCTACGCAGTGCCAGTTAATCGAGCCGATCAGAAAGAACTCGGTCGTCGACGACTCAAACCGCTCAGTGCTGGATGTGGTCAAGTGGAAGGAGCTGGCACTGGGGTGCCCCAGCCCAGAGATGAGAACAGTATTCCATGTGAGGTCGAACTTGCGCTTTGTAAAGTAGCAAGCGATGTGCCGGCATGAAATACTGTCCCGCCTCTGCTCTGCCGCGTCTACGTGCTGTTTTCGAGAGTCATTACGAATCGTCTCGCATGCAGACTCGACGACTTCCAGCCTCCCGAACAAGCCGGTTTCCGAAAAGGCTTTCGCACCATAGACAATATACATACCTTCGGCAAATTGTACAGAAGACCGACGAGTACAATCTGCCACTTTGGTTTGCGTATGGCTGTGAGAAAGCCTTTGATTCCGTCGAAATTTGGCGGTGCTGCAGTCCCTTCAGCGGTGCCGTGGACTGTCGGTATATCGAGGTGCTGAAGTGTTTGTACAGTAGGGCTACGATGGCTATCCGAGTAAAGAACCAGAGTACGAAACCTATCCAACTGCAGAGAGGTGTAAGACAGGGTGACGTAATATCTCCGAAACTCTTCACCGCTACATTGGAAGATGTTTTCAAGCTACTGGACTAGAAAGGATACGGTATTAACATCAATGGCGAGTACATCACTCACCTTCGATTTGCCGACGATATAGTCCTTATGGTAGAATCGCTGGAGGACCTAAGCACTATGCTCAATGACCTCAATAGTGTCTCCCAACGGATAGGTCTCAAGATGAACATGGACAAAACAAAAATCATGTTTAATGTCCATGTCACACCTATGCCGGTAGTTGTTGGGAGCACTAAGCTCGAATTTGTTGACGAATATGTTTACCTGGGACAAATAGTCCGACTAGGTAAGTCTAACTTCGAGCGAGAGCTCAATCGACGGATTCAACTCGGCTGGGCAGCGTTGGGAGATTACGATCCATCTTCTCGTCAGGCATACCTCAAAACCTCAAAACTAAATTGTACAACCAGTGCGTGTTGCCAGTGATGACATACGGAACTGAGACGAGGTCCTTCACTGCTGGCCGTATGAGGAAGCTCAAGGTCGCTCAGCGAGCTATGGAGAGGGCTATGCTCGGGGTTTCTCTGCGTGATAAACTTAGAAATGCGGATATCCGCAGAACCAGAGTAACCGACATAGCCCAAAGGATTAGTAAGCTGAAGTGGCAATGGGCCGGCATATAGCTCGAAGAACCGACAACCGATGGGGAAGAAAGGTTCTCGAGTGGCAGCCTCGTACCGGCAGGCGAAGTGTAGCGTCCCCCACTAGATGGAGTGACCACCTGGTACCAGGTGATCAGTCTTAACATGCAGGAAGTCAATGGATGGCAGTTGCTTGGACCGTGCTTTGTGGCATTCCGTGGGGAGGCCTATGTTCAGCAGTGGACTTGTGAAGGGCTGTAAATGATGATGGGTGGACCAAAGCTGTCTTTGATGAATTCGGGACTACGCCTTGGGAGTAGGAGTACCGGAAAAGACGCGTTAATACCGGTGCCAACTCCGGAGCACACGTCTTCAGCACAATGGGAGGGACTCCATTAGGTCCACTCAACTTGTTGACGTCCATGGAGAGGACTGATTTGCAGACCAAGCGCTGTGTAAACCGCTCCGCTGTCATTCTATCCTCGCCTGGGGCCTTGCCGTTTTTAAGCTACTATAGAGCCATTCCAATCTAATCTCGCTCAGACTGGAAATCAGGATATCATCGGAATATGATATTTGGGACGTCAGTCCGAGCGATTATTGATTTTAGATTTGAGGATTATGATCAGCGGTGGACTTTTATAGGCTGTAATGGATGGATGCATGAAATGGATAAAATTCTCGCTTCTCTTGAAAAAAACTTAATATAAAATAGGGCATTTTCTGCCCTGAAATTGTGAAATTTGGAAAAAATCAAGATTTCACAGCACAAGTAAACGAATAAATCCCAAAATCGTATTAATTTTAAGTTGCTGATCGACGCGCAGTAGGCCGATCTATGGGACAACATTTTGTTCCGCTGCAAAATTTGTCCTTCAATTCGACTTACATTTTCATTGGTGTAGCGAGATCTTTAGTGAATAAAATTAAAAAAAGCTTAAAACAGTTTAAACCCGAAACTATTAATAAAACTAGTTTTGTAATAAGACCTTGCTTATGTATACTCTAAGAATAAGACGGATTAAATTTATCGCTGAAAGTAGACTTTTTAAGAATATACCGGTATCAGGCAAGCATTAAAAAATAGCAACTAAAGAATGAGGTTCATACTTTTCGTTACAAATATATGCAAGGATCGAGTATATTCTGAATAATATTTTGCATTCAATAAATTATAAGTTGTAATTTAAATAATTAGATAATTTCTGTCAAAAACACACAACGTTATTGCTATTCTTTATCCTAATCATAGAATAAATTAATTAACTATTCAACCGATTTGCTTTTCATAAGTGTAATTACTAAAATATTCAGAAAACTAATCTTTATTATTCTTCGATTTTTGTCTAATCCGTAAAATATTCAAATGCATCCAGCACCAACATTATGAAAAACATAATGATTTCTTATATTTACGCGAATACTACACAAAACTAATTTTACGGATATTATCGCGTTTAATTTCAACTTTTCTAATTCACGACGTTTCGGGCACTTTCCAGCACCCATGGTCACGGGGGGGACTGACTGTCAAACACGACCCGATGTCATAGTTAACGAAGGCTACCTTCAACTTTTAATTATTAATTTTTGGTGTGATCTACGCAGAACGAGCTTACAGTATCTTGAAAACATATATGCAAAACTTTCTTGACGTGCTGGAGCTCGAGTGGTGTTTACTGTCACAGATCCCTTGTGCCTCTGAAACAAAGATTTTCACGGTAGCTAATTGTGAAGGATGGTGAGATTCACCGTTTAAGTATCGGTTAGTATGGGTCTTTTTCATACACAGTATGAATTATGGTGTTATTAGGATTTCGAATAACTAAAACATCTAGGAAAGCTAAAAATTATTTGCTTTAACTATAGCGAATTGAATTTAAGAGTTTATGGATATATTCTAAGGAATGCAGTAACTTTGTCTGATGTAAAATTGTGAAAGTGTTGTTTACCTACCACTTGTAGAATCTAGGATACACAGGTGCAGTGAGAAGGATTTCTCCTTGAAGTCCTCCATGAATATATCGGCGACACGGAGATACAGGTGAGCCCATCACACTCCATTTATTTGTAGAATTTATTAAACATACTTCGCCGAAGAAGATTAGTCAATTTTACCATCCGTCAAGGAATATCCTCTACAAAATGCGGAGTGCATTTGATTGTGAATGGTCTCTACATAGGACAAACAAAACGATCCATTAAAACCCGCGTGAAAGAATATATAGTAACGTGAGGCACCGACGCTCTAGAAGTATGCAGTTGTGAACATGTTCAAGATCGTCCCGCCATTACATCAGATTTGATAGACCACAAATCCTCTCAAAGAACACTGATCCTACCAAGGATGATACGAGGCTATTGAAATTAAAAACATCCTAATTTCAATTAGAGAAGATGGATGGGTGCTGCCATCTGCTTGGATCCTATATTAAAATTAAATAAAAAACCAAGCATACCACTGCAAGACTTCAAGATACTGTAAGCTCATTCTGTGTAGATCGGATCAAAATTAATATTCAAAAACTGAAGGTAGCTGGCTAACTATGACATTGGGACGTCAACACCTAGTCCCCTCGCACCATGGTGCTGTAAAGCACCCGAAACGTCGAATCAAAATTAGTAAAATAAAACGCGATTTGTAATAGTTTTATCAATGTAGAACTCTTTCTTCCACAATAGATAGCCAGTTGTGAGGAAATGTCTGAGTAGTACTGCATATTCCGCAGGCTTGTTGTTATCTTCTAGCTTTCCTAGTCACAATTGAGATGCAGTCTTCAATAGGTAAGCATGTGAATAGTGATTGAACATCAAAACTGACCATAGTTTAATTGTCAGCAAGATGTAGGTCTTTTATCTCACTCACAAAATAGTATGAATCCTTTGTATGTGCTCTTGTGTGTCCTCTCAGTTGTGACAGTATTTGTGCTAAGTGTTGAGCCAATTTATACGTCGGTGAATCAATTTGGCTACTAGGACGTAGTATCGGTGGTTTGGTGCACGGCGGTATTATCGAATTTACGTCGAGATTTAATTTTTCGGAATATTTCTTTATTAGATTGCTAGTTGTTTTAAGCACATTGGTTGTAGGGTCTGTTTTGACCTTTTTGTACGTACTTTTGTCCGATAAAAGTTGTAGTACTTTTAAATTATAATCTGACGTATCCATTGCTACCATAGCATTTCCTTTACCTGCGCGGAGAATCGTGAGCTCTGGTCTGTTGCGTAAGTTGTACAACGCTTTAAACCCGTCTTTGAGGATATTTAGTTTCGACACTGAACTTCGACGTAACAAGGACAAAATGTCTTGACATATGGCATCCAAATCTTCCTTCCCCACATTGTTTTTAAACAGGCAATCCTCAACGCTACAGATAATTTCTTCGTACGGGATTTTCACGTTATTGTGAAATTCATGCACCGCGCAAGATGGAAAAGTGGAAAACACCGGAAAGTGCTCAAAACGTCGGGAATTAAAAATTAAAATTAAACGCGATAAAATCCGTAAACTTAGTTTTAATCCATTATGAAAATATTTTTTGCGCCTATTCGACACTGCTGGTTTGATAAATGCGTAACTGAAAGCGTTTAAGTATGTTATGACGTATAAAAGAGTTAACAAATTGTCAAAATTGCAAACAAAACTAGTGATTTTTTTAAAATTCATCTCATCGGGAATTTAGTTTAGATTTTTGATGACATAATATGGTACTGCGATCCAACAATTTGCTTGACAAGCATGACGAATAGCCCAGCAATATATTGTTACCGGCTGAAGAAAAGAAATGGTAAAAGTTTGCGATTTGAAAATTTATTTTTATTATAAACACTGGCCCTCCTTATATGCCAGTGTTTGACTTATATCAATCCTGATATGAGTGACGAGATAACTTAGTAGTAAAGCGCATCGTGCTGCTATATTATATAGCACGAATGGGTCTTTGACCACGCTCTTATACCATTAAAATAGCAGCATCGTTTCGTATGGTGAGTAGAGAAGGAGACCCTTTTACTAAGAGGCATTCTATCTTAGTTCACGGCCCAACGCATCTGGCATTTAAATTCGCAAATGACAATAGATGAGATGTCTGGGTCACAGCAACCACTTACCCAGATGGACTGTACCGTTTGTCACCCAAATTATTTCATCGTAATTTAACAAGGAGAATTCTCTCCGCTCCAACATGGTAGCAGTTCAATTACCCCAGAAGGTACCATACCGTTATGAGAATCCTCGCTGAGCATCAACGCCTGCTCCTACTCTTCCTGAGCGTGGGTGCTCAGGCTGCCCGTGTATTCTGGGAGGGCATTCCACTGAAACTAAACCTGCTCGGGGCAAACGGAGCAATAAGTCAAAGGCACCCCCTGCCACGCTATCCGTGAATTTCTGCAATATCAGGGGACATCATTCAAACCTTAACGCCGTCCACTACCATCTGGAAACGGCGAAGCCGGCCTTGCTCTTTCGGCTGATACTTCGTATCTCTTCTACCCGGGGTACAAATTAGAACACTCTTTTGTGCCCTGTGGGGCTGGAGTTTGCGTGTACGTCGGAGAAGACATCTGTTTTCGACGCCTCGGCAGCCTGTCCATCTTATGGCTACGCGTAGACAGCAACGACCATCCCCACGTCTACGGGTGCCTCTATAGGTCCCATAGCGGTAATGCCGACACAGACCGATTCATCGACCACGTCCAAATGGTTGCAGATTCCGTGCTACAACAGGTCCCAACCGCAGAGATCGTGATGCTTGGTGATTTTAACGCCCGCCACGCTGAATGGCTTGGTTCTCGTTTAACCGATCATGCGGGTAGATCTGTTTATGATTTTGCTTTAGCATATGGTCTGACACAACTGGTTACCTCGCCTACGCGGATCCCAGATGTGGAAGATCATGCACCTTCCCTGTTGGACCTTCTGCTGACCTCTCATCAGGATGGATATCAGGTCTCCGTCGATGCCCCTCTTGGCTCCTTGGACCATTGTCTAATTCGGAGTACGGTGCCACTCACGCTCCCATCGCGGTTGCGTTCTGCAGGTTGCCACCGTGTTTGGCATTATAGGTCAGCCGATTGGGACGGCATGCGATATTTTTTGCATCCTACCCTTGGAGGCGGGTTTTCGCCGGATGATCCCAGCGTTTTTACTGATTCTGTCGCAAATACCAGCGCTCTAAAAATAAGTATAACGCCAGGTCCTTCAAAATGTCATTGTCAAGGCAAAGCACATCGGTAGAATTGGCGAGAAACTAGTTCGTCTTCCTTCGGGAACACATGCATTCTGGTCTCTCGCCAGGCTGTCCAAGGAACTTCTGTCAGCCATCTCCCATCTCTGCACAGGGAGGACGACTCACTGGCCCATACCGCAAAGGACAAAGCCGATCTGCTGGGCTCTCTGCGTCCAACTCGACTCTGATGACGGCGGTAACACACCGCCGACTATCCCGCGGTGTGAGTACTCCATGCAGGATGTGCTGTTTACCCAACGCTCGGTGCAGAAAACCTCTCCCTGAACGTCAACAAGTCGAGTGGGCCTGATGGCGTCCCTCCTATTGTACTGAAGACGTGTGCTCCGGAGTTGGCACCGGTTTTAACGCATCTATTCCGGTACTCCTACTCCCTAGGCGTAGTCCCGAAATCATGGAAGACAGCTTTAGTACACCCGATCCCTAAAATAGGTAACCGCTCTGATCCGTCCAACTGTAGGCCTATCGCTATCACCTCCTTGTCCTCAAAATAATGTAGTCCATTATCAACAGCCAGCTCGGTATTTGAGGATCACCAGCTAATTAGTGACCGCCAGTACGGTTTCCGTCGCGGTCGCTCGGCTGGTGATCTTCGTTACCTAACTCATAAATGGGCGGAGGTAGAGTCCAAGGGGACATAGCGAAGGCCTTCGATCGGTTTGGCACAAAGCGCTTCTTACGAAGCCTTCTTATGGGCTTACCGGAGAATTGTAATTTGATCATCAATTTTCTTGCTGATCGGAGCAAGTTTGTAGACGGTGCGCTCCGATTACAAGCCCATTAACGCTGGTGTTCCACAAGGCTGCGTGCTATCACCAATGCTGCTTCTGCATATCAGTAACATGTAGCAAACCGGTAACACTCATTGCTATGCAGATGACAGCACTGGTGATGCTCTCATACATCGGCCGTGCCAATATTTCTCGGGAAAACGTCGCCGAGTACCGGAACAAACTTGTGTCTGAAGTCGAGACTTTTTGACAAAATCTCGGACTGGGGCGACTAAATCCAGTCCAGTTCAATCCCCGGAAGACAAAAGTTTGCGCAATTACCGCTAAAAGAACCCTTCGTCGTATCTCCTCAATTTCAAGGCACCCCTTGTTGCCTCAGCCAGTATTGGTATCTTCGGCGTCGACATATCGAGTGACGTGCAGTTTCGTGGTCACTTGGAAGAAAAGGCCAAATTGGCCTCTAAAAAGCTTGGCGTGCTCAGCAGAGCGGGACAGTATTTCATGCCGGCATACCGCCTGCAACTTTACAAGGCGCAGGTTCGGCCGCACATGGAATACTGTTCCCATCTCTGGGCTGGGGCTCCCCAGTGCCAGCTCCTTCCATTTGATCGCATCCAGCGCAGAGCTGTTCGAATCGTCGGCGACCGAACTCTTTCCGATCAGCTTGACTCACTGGCACTGCGAAGAGATGTTGCATCTCTTTACGTATTTTATCTCATTTATCACGGGGAGTGCTCTGAGGAATTGTTCGGACTAATTCCGGCCGCACAATTTCACCATCGCACATCGCGACAAAACTAGCAATATTATCCATACCATCTGCATGACTGGCGGTCCACAACTGTGCGATTTAAAAGAAGTTTTCTTCCTCGCACAACTTCCTTGTGGAATCGACTACCACCAGAGACTTTTCGGACGATACGACTTAGGGACCTTAAACAAAAGAGCGTACTCATTTTAAAAGGCTAGCAACGCATCTGCAAAACCCTTGGTGTGGCAGTTGTTCATGGGCGGCGGTAATCACTTACCATCAGGTGAGCCGTATGCTTGTTTGCCCCCTCTCCTATAAAAAAGTGCCTATTCACACATACCTTGAAAACATTCACATTGTAATCGGATGGAAAGCTAGATGGCAGCAAACTATTCAACTACTTTACTGTATGCATTACGGACGACAACAAAGGTGTGGAGACCTATCGAGTATCTGATTTTCTAATGGTGGATAGAATCTTTCTGAGTTATCTATGACATAGTTGTTAATTATATCGTTTTAAAAAGGTGTGAATTCTCTCTTTTTTTATATAGGATAGGGTAACAAACGAGCACACAATCCACCTGATGGTAAGTGGTTGCTGTGACCCATAGACATCTATCCTCATTAAGGAATCAAAATGCCAGTAAAAGGGTCTCCGGTTCTCTACACTCACCATACGAAACATAGCAGTGAAGCTGCTATTTTACGCTGGTATTCTGTGAGAGTGCTCCTTCCCGGTCGAGCCGACCATTCGTGCTACAACTATACTACTAATATAGCTGCAGCATGGCTCTACCACGTATAAAATTCTCTTAATTAAATAGATGTTTAAAAACTCTTTGGTGGTTGGCCTCCTTTTCTTCTTAGAAGTCCTGTAGGTACCTACGTACTACCGGTCTACTTCTGCCGCTATGTGTGCATCAGTGCGTCTTTATCTGATCCAAAAAATTTTATATTACTTAATTCCGAAGAATCCGATGAATTTCGATTTAAGTAAATTCATAACTAATTTGCTTCATATCCCTAGAATAACAACAGCTGTGATGAAGATCTAGAAAAAGTTGTATTCCGTGATTAATGTTCGAGTTTTAACATTATGTTATTTTAAATTTTAAGTATTTAATACCTTTAAATTCAATTCAATTCATTAAAAACTGGCTTTATGTTTACAGTTTTCAATTCATCAAAAACTGTAAAGATAATCGCTAGCCTTACGCGTGCAGGCTGAGTTAGATTCCCGCCGGCGGGCGTGTATTCTTATTTGCTAAGCCGAACCGGCAGTTAAGGAAAAGATCGTGAGGAAATACTATGCATGAATAAAAATTAAAAATCGAGAACATGTGAATTTCGTCAACACGCCAAACACATATTGAGACAGCTCCAAACTCTCCTAGTGATTCGGGGCCTGCGCTGAGCAGTGGGACGTATTTACTCTGTAAAATTTTACTCAGTTTGCTTGCATAGTTTTTTTCAATCGCTTTAATTGATTGAACTCTCTTTTATACAGGTTTATAATTGAATAAAACAAAATCAGATATCAATGATCAGAAAGAGAAGTGAAGTGAAATTTGAGAGCGCTAGCTAATTAATGGTCTTGAAAATCAACTGTGATATATAAATAAACCCATATATATGTATGCTTCAACTGACTTGTTAATGTGCTTCCAAAATATAAAAGTTATTTTTCTTTTGCCTTTTATAACATGATTTTCTGTAATAATTGTAATATGTATAATTATAGTATAAGAAGTAAATATCCTTTTATTCCAAACCCATATGGATATATTGATTAGGAATAAAACATCTTGTTCGCAAAACTGCGATAAAGCTAAAAAAAGTAAATTGAACCTTTAAAGCAGTAATTTAATTAGATTTTTGTGTTTATTTAATAATCATTGTTCTATAAATTCATTCCCTTTTTTATTGACTTGCGAAAACCTACCATATATTTACTTACCTACCCCAATACTTACTATATACTTACCTATTACTGTAACTAATTAAAATTATGAATTAAATTAAATTAACACATAAGCGTCAATCATGGCGCATCACTATTTAACCGCTTCATCTATGTATCAGTATCTATAGAACACCTGTTTACATTTGGCATAATAGGTAATGAGCGCTACACGCTCTATTGCTTGCTTATTAATACTCTAAGGGTCTAAGGCATAAACTATCACATCTGTTTCCCAGAGGTCAAGGCATAGACTACGGACTTCCATTTGGCACGATCCTGACTCACCTCTCTCGCTTTTTTCATATCCATATACATAAACATAAATGAAAATTCCATTCTCTATTATATTACCGAAATCTCTGAATCCCAATAGGGTAACTGATATAGTGATTGCCCAGCTTATAGTAATTGCCATCACTAAGAAGTAGCCACATTTTTATGTTTCTATGTGCGCTTATAATTCAAATTATCATCGCTAGATGACTTTATAGTAATCGTGGTAGCATTTAGTATTAATAAACTGGTAACATTAAAAATAACATCACTTTTATAGCGGATTTTATTACATCAGGGTGTGTCTCGTCAAAAAGTAAGTTTCTTGTGATTTTTTAAGAACAACATTCTTAATTTTATGTAATTTGTCCACATTTTTAGTATTAGGTGTTTTTAATATTATAATGTGATAAAAGGCTAGAAAGCTTTTTATCACATTGTATTTTTAACCGCATATTATCATAAAAATATGTGGATATGTATTAGAGAGGGTAATAACTGTACCTGAATTTTAAAAATTTTAGTTATTGCCATATTAATATTTAATGATTCCCATTAACAATAATTACAGTTATTGACCGGGCAATATCTGTTACAAAACGGTTTTTTTTTTAAGTTTTCGTTGTGAAATATACGCCAGAAAATCTCAAAGAAGCTACTATAGCTGAATTACAAAACAATGAAAAAAGATTGTCAGATCGCCAGATATCCCAAAAGTATGGCATCCCAAGGACTACCCTCAGATTTTACAAACATAACCCAGGCCAAAAAACGAGTCTCGTACCTTCGTCTATCTTGATTTTAAAAGAAGAAGCTATTCTAGAAAATTGGATTATAATTTCAGCACGAAAAGGTTTTCCGAAAATAAAGATAACATTTTAGATACCGTTCAAAAATTTCTCATCGACAACCATCGACCTAACCCATTCCTTAATAATCGGCCTAGTATTGGATGGTGGAAGGCTTTTTTAAAGAGACACCCTAGACTTAGTATCAGAACTTCAGAAGAAGTGACAAAAGCGAGTTCATGTGTGTAAGAAAAGGACATACGAGGTTGGTTTGACGAAATACGTTGAGGAAAAAGGATTAAGCGAGATTCTCAATAATATATAAATAATACATATAATAAATAGAGTTTTCAATGCAGACAAGACCAACTTTCAAATTTGTCAGAGGACAGGACTAGTTGTAGCAGAGAAAGGTTCAAAAAATGTTTATAACATTAAACACTCAAATGCGAAAGAATCAATAACAGCTTTATTCACGTTCTCGGCAGCAGGTGACATATGTTGCCCATTTATTGTATATTCCTATCAAAGACTGCTGAAGTGTTTTATGAGTCTATTGCTAACGTTTTTCACCCATATTTAGTCTCCAAATCCGTCGAATTCCCAGTTACACTATATGTTGATGGCCACAAAACACATTTAAATTACCATTTGAGCCAGTTATGTACACATCTCAAAATTTAATTAATTGCCCTGTATCCCAACGCGACGAGGATTATTCAGCCAGCTGACGTCTCTGAATTTAGACCCTAAAGTGGAGGAAGTACCTAAAGAAATGCAATTATTAAATCAAAATAAGGGATAACCAAGCAAAATTTGCACCTATCCTAAATGAAGTCCTTGCAGCAAATTTGAGACCAGATATATTAGTTAATGGTTTCATCCATGACGATGCAGATATGATGTTTTTGTGTCACTTTTGTTACAAAATTGATGATTCTGATACTGACACAATTTCTGGTACCGAAGATATAAATTAAATGTATGCAAATCTACAAAAGCAAAAAATCTAGATGTTTAGTTGAGTGTTTATAATAATGTTGATTAAAGGAGAATTGAAATGTGGGCAATAATTGTATTTGATTAATGGCAATAACTGGATGCACTGGCAATGACTGTGTTATGAGAGGTTTATTTTTTTATATTACATTACCAAACATATTATAACTAGTGATTGGTGTTCATTTATATAATATATTGAAGTTATCAAAAATAATATGACTTCATGTATTCAATAATAAATTTTACAAATGAGAGAAAACGCGTGTCAATCCCTTAAGCGGACAATTACTATATCGGTTACCCTATTTATTTCAAAAAAAATGCTATTCGCAAATCTCTTTTTTTCTATTTGCTTATTTATAAATATAATTTGCAGTCATAATATATTCAGATGATGCAAATCTTCTATCTATATATTCCGAATCTTCGCATGCTTTTTATTAGTCATCTGTGATACTTACTTCAGGAGTCATCACGTTGAAAGATTTTTAAACTTGTCAAAATGATTAAAGAAATCTATTTGTTCCTATTCGTCACTAGCTGTTTGCTACATGAATTGCATACATCAAAAGTTTTTGTATATATTGCTGAAATTATTAATTGTCTAAATTTTATAATTTTTAATTTTATTATTATACAATATTTTATTATATACAATATTAAAAACTATGATAAAAAATAAACTAGTAATTTAATTATCAAACAGTCCTATCCACGCGGTATCGTGCCAAGAACGCTGGCTGCGTTTCCCCGCTAAATGGCTATACTTAGCCTTTGAGCGAGAAAAGAGCCAGCCTCTTATCACCAGCAGCACGACCAGCCGCGGATGGAGTCTTTAAGAACTTCACCGCAAGTGGACCCCACGGACCGATAGTCTCTACAGCAAATGGCACAAATATGTAGTCATCTCTTAGACTCATATTTGCGCCACGTACTCAGTTCAGCTGCCTCTGATGCCGCCCTGGTTTCAAACGAGGTACCCCTGAGATGAGAGGCCGCCAAAGTGTCTACGTAGCAGGTCCCACACTAGGGCTTTTACCTTCTCCCAAGGGACCAGTGTCATACCGTCGTCTCCTGCCATCTGTCTCTAAATACTCCACAGGCTCTAAAACCGAGGGAACATTTACTGAATTTTTTCTATAAAGCTATTTTAAGATTATTATCAATATCTTTAAAATATCCGAACATTTCCACTGGACCTATGAGCAAGTGCAAAATCTAGGTACAAGGAAAACAATATTTTAAAATAGTAAGAGCAATGTGGGGGCTTAGTTATACAGTTTATTAACGTGGTTTATAAACTGATTACATTTGTTTAATATTATCGAAAAACAACGCGGTACCTGTATAGCGATTCCGTACTGACAGTTTTTATTCCGGAGAAATATGATTGAAATTTTGAATTAAAGTGTCTCTGTGAGAAGTAGATAAATTATTAAAAATATTTCACAATTATTGCTATTCTGTTCAAGACCAATATTTTTAAAATTTTGAAAAATATGAGTAAGATCACTGAGAACGTCATCTGCTCTACCTCCCAGTGTACCGTCGTCCAGTTACCAGACATTCAGCTTGGTTATTTATATTTAATAACTTATAAATATAATAATGATCTTTACGCAAAAATTACACTCGTTTATAAATAACAAACTTTACAAAAGTCCATATGACGTTTTAACTTTAAATTATAAATTTATGTTACAGAAGTGAACGGAAGAGTCGGGAAGGGACGCCCTAGATGAAGGTTTATCGACCAAATTGGCGATATATTAAAAATGGGCCAGATTAGAGTACCCTTAACCGACGAGCGTGTATGCAGATATATGGATGTAAAGGAGGCGAGAGAAGTGTGTCAGGATCGTACCAAATGGAAGTCCGTAGTCTCTGCCTACCTCTGGGTGACAGGCGTGAGTGTTTATGTTATGTATAATTTATATATGTTAATTGTCATTAGTCATGTCGATGGATGCAAGTGTCTCAGAAGTAGTTTTGTGGCATTCCTTTGAGGAATGCCTATGTTCAAGAATAGAATTAAAGAGACGAAATGATGATGATGATAATGAATTGCGATTAACACGTTAGGAAAATTATCTTCCTAATGTATTTATTCATTCATTCATTCATTACAGCCTATCAAATGTTCACTACTTAATATAGATGTTCCGCATATATTGCCTTGTAGAGAGGAATATTTGCCATAGTTGCCAGTTTTGGCAAGCGGGTTGACAACCGATTGAATGTCCACATGCTATTCATCAACGTTCAAATGGTACTTGAGGAATGGGAGACATAATATTTTGCGCAACACAATATTGTGTTCTATTAAATATTAAGATTACAATTACCAGAGCAGGACTGTCTTCCAAATATATGAGACCGTTGTCTGCATTACTCATTGTTACTATTTGTCTGTTTATAGACTATTTTTTCTTTTAAATAAGATAGTAAATATTTTTTATTTAAAACACTACAATATGGTTTTCTTTTAAGTGCCTTTTATTCAATCGTGCAAGGCTGGTGACCATAAATATCTATTAGTCGCTAACACTCAAATTGCGATTCCTCCATCGCCGATGGCATGGCCGAATTTGACATATAAGCAGGGGAACCTATGAATTTTGAAAATGTAACAATGGACCAAGGATACTTTAAATTGATTTTAAAAATATGAAGGTAGTTGGTACCAGAAAATGCAAGGTAGTTGAGATGAAGTAAGTGTATTTTATTTTATATAAAATGAATTAGAACAGACTAGGTATAAACAACATTCCTAAAATAATTCAATTGTAGTTAATAAATAATTAGATAATTTTCCAAACAGGCATAACGTTCAAGAACCTAGCATGAAAATTACTCTAGATTGCCCGTTTGAAGCAACTGGCAAATATATTTTACTGGAAGCCTTGTTTTCTCGCAATAAGTAATGAAGGGACTTCTTAATTCGCACAGGTACTTTTACATTGTCATTATGTTTTTTCATTTCATGAAATATATGATAAAAATGTTTTGAAAAAAATTGACAGTGTCTTGGACATATAATTATTAAGAAAAACGTAAAGAGACAGATATTTATCACGAAATTTATTGCAGCACTTGGCAGATGGATTGAATTTCAAAATATATCAATCCTCTAGAAATTTTGTATTATGCAATAAAGTTAATTTCAGTAAACAAAAAAAAACTTTCTAGTATTTTTTTCCTTAGACACTTCGATTTCTTATATCATAAACTATCGAAAACTACAAAATCTTTCACGTTATTAAACTGTTAAATATAACATTATACACTGTAGCTAGTTGTTGCTAGACAACAAAAGGGTCGTAAACAGGAATATTCCAAGTTTTCCTCAAATTCTAAGCCCATCTGCACCTGGGTGAAGTATTCTGCTAATTGAAGGACGAGGCTCACAACCGATTTAATAATGAAAAAGCATACAAAATGCTGAACTAAATTTCACAGACTTGCTGACAGATAGCAGTATTATTATGAGAGGGTTTCGGCACTACGCTCACTAACTAGCCTACCGGCATCATGATTATTGCAAATCTCAGCTGACTCACTCTTGTGAAGACCTTGTTCCAGTAATGAACTTTAAAAGGCTTTTCATAACAGTGATGGGACAGATAGTTAGTTACACTACATCTACCGAAAGCCATAAGATCTTGTGAGGATTCCTCATTGTCGCCTCTTATGTCATTAACGGGATAAAATACTCGTAGAATGATGAATTCTCTAACGCCGCTACCAGTAAACCCAACGTAGAAAATACACAAAATATTTTTATGTAGATATAACGATACCTTTTTTATTCTAGCCTTTAACTGTATCGAGCTAATGTTATTTTCCATTGTTTAAACAAACGAAGTACACATTTTAGCCGACTTTAAAAAAGAAGGAGGTTCTCAGTTCGACAGTATGTTTTTTTTGTATTTATATTAGGCGATATCTTCGTAAATTGTGAACCGATTTTAAAAATTATTTTTATTAAATAAGTTAAACTTCAGAGTTTTAGAGGTGGTCCCATACAAAATTTAAGAAAATATTCCACCCTAAGGGAGGAAAAATATGGGATACATTTTTAACGTAACTATAAAGACGACATTCTAGTTGTTATCTTGTGCTTGTGATAACCTTTTCTACACTCAGTAGGGTAAAACATTGAACTCTTAATAAAAGTAAAGCCAACTTCATAATACTGAAAGGACTTTAATAATTTCACATAATAGTTTAAAAGATTGATTTCTAGAGAAGAATAGATAATTAAAATCAAATGTAACAAGTAATATGTTTATATTACTTTTTTCAGATTTCATAATATGACTACAAACTAAAAACCTACTTTTACAGATTCTGTAAGAACCACGATTACTTCCAATATTGGAGAAATACGTGGAAATGATGGTAAGAATCTCATCAGCTATGAATATTTCTTCGAGCTGGTGGACAATCTTCACTTGGATTTTGCTACTTTCTTCTCAGGCGATATTGGAAAAAGTGCCTGTATTAAATATTCTATTCTTAAAATTTTGAATTTTGTATTCGGAATAATGATAGTCAGACCGTATTTTAAACCTAAACATTTAGACCTGAGTCCTATTACAGACTATAAACTGCAGTGATGCTGGTGATAATTATTATATACTCGTTATTTTAATCACCAACATGCAAACTAGTGTACGTTTTCAAGTACTAAAGAACGTATCTCTCTCGTATTGAATTCCTTCTATCTTATTAAAAATTAAAGTTTATTAGTCTCCTATTTGAAATTTTCTGCAATGGTTCCGATATTTGAATTTAAACTCACAAGTTTCAATATTACTCTTCCTTTTATTCTATACTAGCTGTTCCCCGCGACATCGCCCGCGTGTAATTTATTACGATTGGATTTCATGGGTTTTAATTTTTTTGCGCAGAACCATAATTCTTTTTCTAAAATAGAAGTAGCCTAAGTTACTTCTTATAACATTAGCTATCTGCCAATGAAAGTCCGGTCAAAATCGGTCCAGCCGTTTTGGAGATTAGCAAACAGAAAGAAAGACAGAACAGAACAGACAGAAAGAAAGACAGACAGACAAAAATTTAAAAAATCGTGTTTTTGTTATAAGTACCGTATATACGTTCATATGCATTTAGTAAAAGTTGTTATTTGACATTACAATCAGACACTTCAATTTTATTTATTTGTATAGGTTAGTGTTAATCAACTAACAAACACTCACCAATTGATGTAGATGTTAGTACACCGAGCTGCATTTTAGGTTACCTCTATTATACAAGGAATTCTAATAATTTCGTTTTGTTCATCTGTTCTAAGCTAAGGTGCTTATTTTTTATTGGTGGTTGTGCTTGTTGTGGTACCTTAGCTTAGAACATTTTTGAAATTTAGACCAAATGTGATAAAATTCAGAAGTTTATTTCGATATATATGCCTCAATTTAAATACAAGAAAATTACAATCACAAATAAGATATTTATATATTACGTCCTTCCCATTTATGTAAGATTCCAATTTATTTTTACTTTCCGTATCCAGGGATATAATAAGAATTTTAAACATTATTAACCAATTTTTGTTAGCTCAGGGTTATGTAAAAAATAATAATTGTCAAATTTTGTTTTTTAAATAATTATTCGTATTAAATGAAATATAAAAAGTGTAAATATAGTTTACTGTACTGTTTGTATGAACAATAATAGAACAAATAAAAATATATAATTTTTAACTATCCCAAAGACTCCACTAGGTAAATAGTAACTTGACTATAATTTATTATTTTAAATGTCGTAAACAGATACCTCATACATACTTCCACATTGAAAGAAAACGTAGCATCTACCTACCTATGAGTAATTGAATCTTTATTTTTAAATAAAACTAGTTTTACGGATTTTATCGCGTATATTAACTTATTTTATATTCTCGACGTTTGAGTACTTTACAGCACCCATGGTCACGAGGGGACTGAGGTATTTGACGTCCCAATGTCATAGTTAACCACGGTTACCTCCAGATTAAAAATTATTAATTTTTGTTCCGATCTACGCAGTATGAACTTACAGTATCTTGATGTCTTGCAGTTGTATGCTTGGGTTGGAATTTAATTTTATTAATTATAGGATCCCAAGCAGATGGTAGCATCCAGCCATTTTCTATTGAAATTAGGATGTTTTTGATTTCAATAGCCTCGCGAATCGCCCTTGGCAGGAATCGGTGTTCTTTAGCGAGAATTTGTTGTCTATCAAAGATAATGTAGTGAGGGGCGATCCTGTACATGTTCACACTGCAGACTTCCGGAGCGTCGATTCTTCACATCAGCTATGTGTTCTTTAACGCGGGTTTTATTGATCTTTAGTTTGTCCTATGTAAGGAGACCACATTCACACCTGCATCTTACAGAAGGACATTACACTTGACTGATGGTAAAACTGACTAATCTTCTTTGGGCTTGAAGTATGTTTTAATGGAAGCACGCTTCAAGATGTAGCCAATCTTGTCAGTGACACCTCTGACATATGGCAGTACAGCAGGCACTCGCTAGACTGTGGCTTCACCTCGTTCACTGTGACGTAGGCGCGACCCAAAGCTTATTGTCGTGCAAAACTTGCTTGACGTGTTGGAGCTCGGTGGCCAGGTGTTTACTGTCACAGATCCGTCGTGCTCTCTGAAACAAAGATTTATCCCACGGTAGCTAACTGTGAAAGATGGTGGTGAGAATCACCGTTTAAATATCTATCTGTATAGGTCTTTTTTCTATACACAGTGTGGCTCAAGGTGTTATTAGGATTCCGAATTACTAACACATCTAGAAAAGCTAAAGAGTTGTTTACTCCATTGTGAACTGAATTTTAAAATTTATGGAGTTAAGATGGTCTAAAAATGCAGTTACTTTTTCTAAAGGTAGAATTGTGAAAATGTCGTCTACGTACCGCTTGTAGAATCTTGGATTTACGGGAGATGTACGCAGAGCTTTCTCCTCAAAGTCTTCCATGAATTTATCGGCGACAATGAGACATACAGGTGAGCCCATCGCCACACCATCTACTTGCTGTAGAACTCTTCCTTCCACAATAGGTAGCCAGATGCAAGGCAGTGTGTGAGTAATACTGCATATTCTACGGGCATGTTGTTTTTTTTCAGCCTTCTAGCTACAATTAAGATGCAGTCTTCAACAGGTATGTAAAGAGTGACTGCACATCAAAACTGACCATAGTTTCATTGTCTGCTAGATGTAGGTCTTTAATCTCGATGAAAAAATGGTAAGAATTATTTGTGTATGCTCTTGTATGTACCCTGAGCGGTGAGAGTATTTTCTCTAAGTGTTGAGCCAATCTGTAAGTTGGTGAATCGATTTGGCTCACTATAGGACGTAGTGGAGCTTATGCATTTTTGGTAACCCATACAACTTCGGTGGTTTGGCACACGTGGATATTATCGATTTTACGTCCAGATTTAATTTTTCGGAGTGCCAATCAAGTCAAAAATCAATGAGGTCACTAGTTGTTTTAAGTTTGTTATATGTTGGGTCGTTTTTAATCTATTTATAAGTGTTTACATACGACAAAAGTTCTTGTATTTTAGAATTATAATCTGACGTATCCATGAGTACCGTGGCGTTTCCTTTATCTGCTCGAAGAATCGTGAGTTCTGGTTTATTGCGTAAGTTAATCAACGCTATAAATTCGTCTTTAGGCAGATTCGGTTTCGGCACTGAACTTTGACGTAACATAAACGAAATGTACTGACGTATCGCCTTCAAATCTTCTTTCCGCATATTGTTTTTAAATACGAAGAAATTATATGTAGTGTCGAGGACTGTTTATGTAGATTTAGAGTGACGTCATTATATTTTCGTATTCTTCTTAGCAAACACTTTCATTTGATACCCATATCATGGGAGTCCATAGAAAATAACTAGACCACCATCTTGAGCCGTCCGCCATATTAGATGTAATATGACGTTAATTAGCTAACCATGCATTGTCATCCAAAGTAAACATATATGCAAAATTTCAGCTCAATCGGTTGAAGAGAACTGCTTTAAAATTCAGTTGCAAGATTTGACCCTCACAAACAAACATTGCAAGTTAAATAAAAAGCTTTTAAAAATCTGGAATTTACAAATTATTGATACTCGGCGTCGAAAAACAATCGTCAAATTAATTTTTATTTAAATTATTATTTTAAATTAAATTAATGACTTTTTAGCCGACTTCATAAAAGGAGAAGGTTTACAATTCAACTGTATGTTTCTTTTTTTGTATGTTCAATGTATGTATATAACGCGATATTTTCACCAATTGAGAGCCAATTTTGAACATTATTTTTTAGGATCACACTCATATAAACATGGAGATTTTTTTTAATTGGAATAAAATAACTATTAGGTTAAGTAACTATTTAAACGATATTGAGAATGTGATATTCCGTAAAAGTAAAAAGTTAAAGTAACAGCCTGTCTCACTGCTGGGCACAGGTCTCCTCTCATTTCGCTGCCCCAATGCGTGTTGGCGAACTTCGCATGTATGGGCCAATAAAAGAATTGAGATCTAAACGAGTATCAACCTCCATAGCACTTACATCTACATAAATAATACGGGTGCCACCATTCAAATCTAGACTAAAGAACCCCTTTTGACATTTGTGTTTATGGTGAACTTACTGTTATTTTTCATTGATCTATTTATTATTTACTTGCTTATCAAAATGCAATTACTTAAATATATTTTTATTAAATTTCAAATGCGGTTTTATTATGCTATCTTAATTAATATTTAATATAAATATTCATTAAGATAGCATAATAAAACCACACTTGACATTTAATAAAGAATATATTTGCAGATTACAACTAAGAATAAATTTGGATAAATGAACTGTTTAAGACGTTGATTACTAAGGATTCCACTTTCAATTTTGTATATTTTTAAAAATCTTATATGTTTTTCAACCACAAATGTCGAAGAAACAAATAATTAAAGAACGACCTCCGATTATCGGCTATAAGAAATTTATAGATTTTTCTGTTAAACCGGTAAAAACCGATGATTTGCAGATAATACACAAATAGGTAGTAAATAAACTTTCCAACGAAAGTAGTACAAAATTTTGTTTGTGTGTTTAGAAGTTGGGTTGAATGAAATAATTTAAACAGAAAATATTACTTGGAATAAAAACAAAAAAAGTAAGCAAAATTGACTGAATGTCAGGGCAGTTGCCACCTAAGTTTGATTACAATGCAGTACAATTCTCTTAATTGTACACCAACGAAAGATTAATATAACAAATAAACCAATATTGAGGTAAAACCAAAGGCGGTTTTTCTTTTGCTTCGATTGCTACATAGCAATCTTCCAGAAACCAAAAGGTGGAGAAGATTGGTAGGTATAATACTGTGACTACTAACACCGATACTCTCATCGCAACAGGTAATGAGTCAAATACGAGCGTATTCCAATTTCATGCATGCGTGTAAGTAAATCTCTTATTTCACTGTGTTATATTCGTTCGTATGAAAATCACGTGTTTTGTTTTACGTTCAAAAATTGATAGTGTCGAAGGGCTCAAGATACCCGGACCTATTTAGAGTCATGGTGAAAGCTGAGGAGGAGGGCCTAGTGCTCCGTTCATGTTACATTCATTAGTGGGTAATTGTCTGAAGGATTCAAACGCCTAGTACATATTTTTGTTTAGTCGGGAGATGGTTGAAGAAGGGGCCTGCTCGCCCAATCCACACCGCATATAGCCTGTAGCTGGATGAAGGGCACCGCACGCCCGATCCACGCCGCATAGCCTGAGGCGGCTGGATTAAGGGGCTTCACACGCCCGGTCCACGCTGCGTATTGCTTGAGGTAGCTGGATGAAGTGGCCTCGCACGCCCGATCCACGCCGCATATAGCCTGTGGCAGTTGGACGAAGGGGCCGTGCACACCTTTTCTACGCTGCATATTGCCCGAGGTGGCTGGATGAAGGGGCCTCGTTCGCCTGATCCACGCCGCATGTAGCCTGTGGCGGCTGGGTGAAGGGGCTTCATGCATCCGGTCCGAGGAGTATTATACGGTTTCCTGTGTGGATGAAGTTGGTGGACGCCCGGTCCACAGTTCAAGTGACTTCTGCTGACTAGGACGGGCGTGGGGGCATGAACACCTGCTCATGCTTTGATTGTCGGACAACTAAGTAAATTGGCGAGGATCGACACGCCCGGTCCGTGCTGTCGGTTGTAATACTGATTGAGGGGATGTGTTTCGGATCGGTTTGCTACCATCGACCCAAATGAAGTCGGTAATTGTCGAGTATTGCAATATTTAATAAGTGTCAATTTCTGTTGCAGGCGGTGATAACTGTTAGCCGTATGCTGACGGTTTACTGTCATCTACACGAGGACGTAGTGATAGTCAGGGTTTAGTAGAAGGTGCTGTGCCGCTCGATCTTGAATGGAACTATGCTTTCAACGTGGGATGCCGCAGGCAGATTATTTGCTGCCAGCCGGTGTATGCACCGTTGTTATCATATACTGCCATCTCATAGGTAGTTCATTGATCCCTTTACAAAAACCATGGGGCGAGAATCAATAAACTCTTTGAAGGCGGTTTGGACTGCCGCATCGGAGTTGAATTTTTTTCCTTAAGAAGTTGTCCAAATTCCGGAAAAATGGTAATCTGTTGGAACAAGGTCCGGGAATACGGTAGATGTCGCAGACATTCCAATTGTAGCTCATCTAACTTAGTGGTTGTTTGTTGTGCAGTGTGGTCTTGCGTTGTCGTGAAGCAGCAGTGGCCTAGAGCGATTGACCAATCTCGGTTGTTTAGCAGCTAGTTCTTCATGGTTTGCAGTTGCTGACAATAGATATCTGCCGTAATCGTTTGGCCAAATTTAGAAAGCTGTAGTGAACGACACCGGCGCTCAATTTTCGTTTAGGCCAGGATTTAACTGGGTTCCAGGGTTCAGCCATTGCGACAAGTTTTCATCACAAGTAATGATTCGATTTAAAATCCCTTTATTATTGTGTCGGTTGAGCGAAGTAACACAGCAGTCGACGCGTGTTTGCAAGTTCGATTCACTCAATTCATGAGGTACCCATCGTTCAAGTTTTTTTTACTTTCCTGATTTGCTTTGTGCATTAATACAGTTTTATTACTGACCCCAAAGCTGCAGCTATCTCTGAAGTGCTTTGTGATGGATCTGCTTCCACAATAGTCTTTAATTTTCATTTTCCACTTTGGTCTCCGGCCGTCCACGGGTTGGTTCTGAAGGTCGTATTTCAGAAAGAAAACGTTGAAACCAAAACATACCGTGCTTTTGCAACACCAGCGCCGTACACATCATTAATCCTTCGAGCGTTTCTGCACTGGTGCCACGGTAGAACTTGTACCGTAAATATACCGATATTTCATGTTTTGCATTGTGGTAATAAGCGACGCCAAAGAATAAAATAATGAGGAAAAACAAATGAATGACTGTTTTCAAAACTCAAATGTACCAGCTAAATGAATTTATAAATTTTAATTTGAATTTTAACCAAAGAGGAGATACTTCAAATCAAAGTTTTAACAGTGGTAGAGCCACGCGGCAGCTTTTTGTCGCATGGATGGGCTGGCTCAAACCGGGTGGTACCACGACCTCACAGAATACCAGCGTGAAGTAGAGGTTTACTTGCATTTCGCCTGGTGAGTGCAGGTGGCCGGAGGCCCAACCCCCAATCAACATGGTAGTGGAATTAAACAGAACTACCCCAGGAGGGTACCAGCATCCCTGGAGAATCCTCGCTGAGCATCCACGCCCATGCTACCCTATTTTTTGAGCGTGGTGCTCAGGCTGCCGCGTATTCTGGGGGCGAAATTCGCTCAAGACGAAACCTGCTCGGGGCAAGTGAAAAAGACAAAGGCAACCCTCACGCTTTCCGTGGATTTCTGCAATAGGGGACTTCATTCAAACCTTAACGCCGTCCCACTACTATCTGGAGACGGCAAAGCCGGCCTTATTTTCTAACCGAGACAGGTGTCCTTCCGGCTGATTGTATTCTCCTGCCTGGGGTACAAATTGAACACCTTTGTGCCCTGGGCTGGAGTTTGCGTACGTCAGAGAGGACATCTGTTATCGACGCCTCGGCAGTCTTGAAGGTACGGACCTGTCCATCCTATGGCTGCGCGTAGACAGCGACGACCATCCTCGCGTCTACGAGTGCCTCTATAGGTCCCATAGTGGTAATGCCGACACAGACCGACTCATCGACCACGTCCAAATGGCTGCAGACTCCGTGCTACAACAGGTCCCTTCCGCAGAGATCGTGATGTTCGGTGATTTTAACGCCCACCACGCTGAATGGCTTGGTTTCCGTTTAACCGATCATGCGGGTAGATCTGTTTATGACTTTGCCTTGGCATATGGTCTGACACAACTGGTTACTTCGCTTACGCGGATCCCAGATGGAAGACCATGTACCTTCCTGTTGACCTTCTGCTGACCTCTCATCCAGACGGATATCAGGTCTCCGTCGATGCCCTCTGGCTCTTTCGGACCATTGTCTGATCCGAGCACGGTGCCACTCACGCTCCCATCGCAGTTGCGATCTGTAGCTCGCCGCCGTGTTTGGCACTATAGGTCAGCCGATTGGGATGGGATGCGGTCTTTTTTGCATCCTATCCTTGGGGGCGGGTTTGCTTCTCGGATGATCCCAACGTTGTTGCTGATTCTGTCACTGATGTGGTACTTCAGGAATGGAATTATTTATTCCATCATCTGTGGTGCCTATCGGAGGCAGAACTCAGCCATGGTTTGGTCGCCCTGTAAAGTTGCATCACGCTATAAGCAGGAGTGTTACTGGGCCTGGGCTGACGCATCAACGTCCTGGGACAAACACTAGCGCTCTTAAAAAGAAGCATCCGCCTCCCAGGTCCTTCAAAAGTGTCATTGCATCTGTATTGGTAACGTTTTAAAAAAGAAAGTGTCATTGCCAAGGCAAAGACAGAGCACATCGGCATTGGCGAGAAACTAGTTCGCCTCTCACGGAACACGTATTCTGGTCTCTCGCCAAGGCTGTCCAAGGAACTTGTCAGCCATCTTGCCATCCTGCACAGGGTGGACGACTCACTGGCCCATGACGCAAAGGAGAAAGCCGATCTGCTAGGCTCTCTTTTGCTCCAACTCGATTCTGATGACGGGGAACATACCGCCTACCATCCCGCGATGTGAGTGTCCATGCGGAAGTGTTGTTTACACAGCGCCTGGTGCGTAAAGCACTTCTCCTGATGTCAACAAGTCGAGCCTGATGGAGTCCCACCTATTGTGCTGAAGACGTGTGCTTCGAGTTGGCACCGGTTTTAACGCGTCTTTTCCGGTACTCCTACTTTGTGGCGTAGTCCTGAACTCATGGAAGGCAGCTTGGTGCACCTGATCCCTCAAAAGGCGACCGCTCAGATCCGTCCAACTACAGCCTATCGCTATCACCTCCTTGTTCTCCAAAGTAACAAACTGTTATCAACTGCCAGCTCATGCACCTGAGGATCACCAGCTGATTAGTGACCGCCAGTACGGTTTCCGTCGAGGTCGCTCAGCTGGTGATCTTCTAGGTTACCTAACTCATAGATGGGCGGAGGCAGTGGAGTCCAAGGAGAGGCGTTGGCTGTTAGTTTGGACGTAGCGAAGGCTTTCGATCGGGTTTGGCACAAAGCGCTTCTTTCGAAGCTCCTTCCTATGGGCTTCCTGAGAAATTGTGCAATTGGATCACTAGTTTTCTTGCAGATCGGAGCATCAAGGTCGTAGTAGACGGTGCATGCCCGATTACAAGCCCATTAACGCTGGTGTTCCACAAGGCTGCGTGCTATCACCAACGTTGTTTCTTCTGCATATCAATGATATGTTGCAAACTGGTAACATTCATTGCTATGCAGACGACAGCACTGGTGATGCTTTATACACCGGCCGTGCCAATATTTTCGGGAAAACGTCACTGAGTGCCGGAACAAACTTGTGTCTGAAGTCGAGACTTTGTTGAACAAAGTCTCAGACTGGGGTGACTAAATCTAGTCCAGTTCAATCCCCAGAAGCCACAAGTTTGCGCGTTTACCGCCAAAAGAACCCATTTGTCGTATCTCCTCAGTTTCAAGAAACTCCCTTGTTGCCTCAGCCAGTATCGGAATCCTCGGTGTCGACATATCGAGTGATGTGCAGTTTCGTGGTCACTTGGAAGACAAGGCCAAATTGGCCTCTAAAAAGCTTGGCGTGCTTAGCAGAGCGGGACAGTATTTCAAGCCGGCACACCGCTTGCGACTTTACAAGGCGCAAATTCGACCCCACATGGAATACTGTTCCCATCTCTGGGCAGGGCCCCAGTGCCAGCTCCTTCCACTTGACCGCATCCAGCGCAGAGCAGCTCGAATCATCGACGACCGAGTTCTGTCCGATCGGCTTGACTCACTGGCACTGCGTAGAGATGTTGCATCTCTTTGCGTATTTTATCGCATGTACCACGGGGAGTGCTCTGAGGAATTGTTCGACTAATTCCAGCCGCTCAATTTCACTATCGCATATCGCGACAGAACTCGAGATACCATCCATACCATCTGGATGATTAGCGGTCCACCACTGTGCGATTTAGAAGAAGTTTTCTTCCTCGCACAACTTCCTTGTGGAATCGATTACCACCAGCGATTTTTCCGGACCGATACGACTTAGGGACCTTCAAGAAAAGAGCCTACTCCTTCTTAAAGGCCGGCAACGCATCTGCAATTCCCTGGTGTTGCAGTTGTTCATGGGCGGCGGTAATCACTACCATCAGGTGAGCCGCATGCTCATTTGCCACCTCTCCTATAAAAAAGTGGTCAGTACGACAAAACGCTAATTTCATATGTAAGGACCTAATAATTTAATTAAGTTAAATACTACTAAATACTTATTTCGGCAGCATATTAATATATCAAAACTTAATTAACACATTTGAAATTCCCGACGTTTCGAGTACTTTACAGCACATATGGTCACGGGAGGAACTCAGATGTTTGACGTCCAAATGTCATAGTTAACCACGGCTAACTTCAGTTTAAAATTATTAATTTATGGTCCGATTGACGCAGAATGAGCTTATAGTATCTTGAAGTTTGCAGGTGTATGCTTGGGTTGAGATTCCAAGCAGATGGTAGCACCCAGCCATGTTTTCTATTAAAATTAGGATGTTTTTTGATTTCAATAGCCTCGCGAATCGCCCTTGGCAAGAATCGGTGTTCTTTAGCGAGAATTTTGATCTATCAAATCTGTGGTGTTTGCGTAAACATAAGAAATCATTATATCAAAACTTGTCAAACTTAAAATATGCAGACCGGTTGCCACTATTAGGATGTTTGTCGTAATCGCCACGGTGAGCATAATTTGCTAAATAATATCAGATATCACACAGCTGGATACTGTTTTATTTATTTTATTTTATTGAATATGGCACACAATCAGACTGTAGTTATATACAGTTCTAAAATTAAAAGTATAATGATGTTGATCTAAACTACAATCCAAGAGAGTGTACACAGAATAATAATATAACTGCAGTAGAGACTTAGCCGAAGCAAAAAAGTAGACAAGATATAAAGAATAAATTTAATATTGAAAGAAACACGAAAATTTATTTTAATATAAAAAGGCTACTACTGAATATGTTTAGATGAAAGTTACTACACTTAATCTCATCTTAATTACGGCACATTTTGACAATAGCATTAAAAAGTAAATTTTATTCCTATGAACGTCTAACATGAAAATTCTTTATACACGCTGTCGTAAAGCGAAATTGAAGTTAATGTGTTTTAGTAACTTTGGGCAATCAATAAGCAAAGACTGCAAAATGTTGTGCAAAAAAAAAACTGTTGTACTGAATACCGTTTATACAAAATTATGATTAAAAGAGAAGCACTTTAGTTGAATATAATCATGGTAATAAGTTCACGAACGTACTTTCCTTGATTAGCAAGTTATCACATGCAGGTAATAGAATTTTAAGTGCTACGTGAGATTTAGTTTGATGTGGAATTTCGTGGCATCATTTTGATGCCTGATCATGACAATGGGGTCCTAGAATCTGCAAAGGCTTTTTTTCAGTTTTAGAACTTATAGTAGAATAGAGATACATAAACAGACATTACAAAATCGACAAAAGTAAGATATACTTTGCCGTGCCAAGAATGTAGATATTACTAACCTTATAACGAGGTATTATTAACAAGGCAATCCATCTTAGTCCTCAGGCGTGATTCTTAATCGAGGATAGATGTAGATGTCTATAGGCAACAGCAACCACTTACCATCCGGTGGGCTGTGTGCTCGTTTGTCACTCCCATTCTCTAAAAGAAACGATGATGATTATAAATTTTATGATTTTTAGACATTTAAATAATAAAAGATGGGCGGCAGCGTCTTTCTATTACAAATAGAAAATAAAAAATTCTGCGGATGCATCCTGTGGCAACTATGGCAAATACCCCTTATGAGACAATTTATCAGGGGGGCCTATTCAGCAGTGGACTTTAATTCAAATTGATTGCTTGTGTAATTCGAGAAATAAGCGTGTGCCTTAAAATTTCATATTACGTATAATTCTGAAGAAATGCAGTAAATATAAAAAATAAATACCTTATCTATGTGGTGGAACGCCTTTTCTAGCAGTCAGTTTGAATGGATACAACTGTCGTATTTCTGTCGCCAAATAGCAGTGCGTGCACTGCTTTGTACCGCTATGAAGTGTATGAAGAGCCAGTATAACTACAGGCTGTAAGGCATTCCATCTTAATACTCAGAGATGACAACACTTCTGTAGCATTCTTTGTTTAAAGTTGGTTACAGGTATCTATGAACTGCAGCAGCCACTTACCATCAGGTGGACTGTAAGTTCGTTTGTCACTTTAGTTTTATAATAATAAATAGTAAGTAAGCCGTGTGAAAATCACATACAGTTTACTGGCCAGTGCCGATTAAATTATTATTTGCAATAAGCGCTGTTTCACCACGTGCTTGGGAATAAATGGGAACATGAGATGAAACTTGGATTTATTTATATCAGGCTTATACATTTATAGAGGTTGCCACTCAGGACTGTTATAGCACAGCGTTGATTTGTCATGCACACCGAATGCTCCGCCTTGTCGCTGAACGCCCTCCACTAAAACACTATCTTCAGAGAAATAAACGGCTGTCTGTGATGATTTATTTCTATGTATATGGATGCCTATATACATGTAGTTAAGACATCCGCATCATCATCACATCTACCCTGCTAGCTAAAAGGATAAGCACTCGCCCTTAAGTTTCAAAAGTACGCGAACAAACATAATTCGATTTCCACTGCATTAAGTAAATTGTTTATTGCAATTTTAACTGGTGATTTACTACGTGCTTGAAGGTATAGGAAAACGTCGTTGGGTAACTGGCATATGTGAGAAATTAAAACATATTGAGGCACCGCGGTTTAATGTTACCTGCCTTAAAACCCTCTTAATAATAACATGAGGCATATGCCCGTGCATAAGTGAAACGTAGGTTGTTTAAATGTATTACTTTTACTTTACTTTATACCTCTAACTTTTCATCGGACTAGATAAAAAATACTAATTTCCTACAAATTTTTATCTTAAAATAATTTTATGCATACGAATATCCTTAATATAAGATCAATTATGCTCTTCGTTTCAATTTATTCGTTTTTCAATCAGATAAGCAGCTTCATAATGTAACATCGCATATATTACAGCTCCATATATATTTCGAAATATCACATCCTTTATACTAGTTGCCTCTCAAAGTTGCTTCGAGAAGCACTATACAGTTAGAAATAAAAACAGGCCTGTCATTACTCGTCATTAGTTGTTTGATAAATTATACTTATACTTCAATAAGTAAGTAAATTTTTACTAATGTCTACCTTGACTTAAGGATATTTTAAAAATGAAAATCAAAAATACTTACAATTTTTTATAGTTTAGCACTTGTACTGACTATTTCTTTAAAAGTTACTCGTTAGTTTATTTCATAAAGTAAAGCGCTTGCAACAAAGGATCAAAATCGCAATTAAACCTTTATTTCTACCGATTAATTTGATTATAGAATGCTATTCATATCCTACATAATTGTGTATTTCAGCACCTTTTATCAAATGGTGTAACGCCAATGACCATGAATGTCTACTTGCTTCCAACATGCAAATTGCCATGCCCTACCTCGCTGATGGCATAACCGAATTGGAAGTACCTCCAACAGAACCAATGGCATTTAAAAATATAACTGTAGACCATGGAGCATTTAAATTGTTCTTACCAACTATGGAGGTATTTGGTTCCCGAAAATGCCGTATAGTAGATCTTAAGTAAGTGATTATCATTGTCTGTAAAACCATTTTCAATTTTTTGAAGTATATATGTAAGGAATACAAAATTTTAATATTAGATTTTAAATTCATTTTACCAAAAATTCTATGCCCACCAGGTTATGAAAACAAACAATGTATCTATTATTTTATTTAAAAAATTGAATAAAATATAAATAATAGGTAACTATTATGTTATTTAAAAAAATTAAATACTATTTCAAAAGTATCACAAAACTGTTTTATATAAATTTAAGGGTAACAAACGAGTGCACAGTCAACCTGGTGATAAGTGGAAGCTATGGACCACATATATCTACATCTATTATAGATTCAGAGTCAAAACGAAGATGCATTGTTACCCTTGATGTAATAATGAATTGCCAGTAAAAAAACTTTCCGGTTCTCTACAGTCACCATACGAAATAAAGCATGCAGCATTTGCTGCTTTTTTACGCTGGTATTTTGTGAAAGCGTGGTCTTTACCTGATCGAACCGTCCCATTACTTGAAGCTTATTGTCGTTCAAAACTTGCTTGACGTGTTGGAGCTCGGTGGCCAGGTGTTTACTGTCACAGATCCGACGTGCTCTGAAACAAAGATTTACCCACGGTAGCTAACTGTGAGAAGGATGGTGGTGAGAATCACCGTTTAAATATCTATCTGTATAGGTCTTTTTCTATACAGTGCGGCTCAAGGTGTTATTAGGATTCCGAATTACTAACACATCTAGAAAAGCTAAAGAGTTGTTTACTCCATTGTGAACTGAATTTTAAAATTTATGGAGTTAAGATGGTCTAAAAATGCAGTTACTTTATCTAAAGGTAGAATTGTGAAAGTGTCATCTACGTACCGCTTGCAGAATCTTGGATTTACGGGAGATGTACGCAGGGCTTTCTCCTCAAAGACTTCCATGAATTTATCGGCGACAATGAGAGATACAGGTGAGCCCATCGCCACACCATCTACTTGCTGTAGAACTCTTCCTTCCACAATAGGTAGCCAGATGCAAGGCAGTGTCTGAGTAATACTGCATATTCTACGGGCATGTTGTTTTTTTTAGCCTTCTAGTTGCAATTGAGATGCAGTCTTCAACAGGTATGTAAACAGTGACTGCACATCAAAACTGACCATAGTTTCATTGTCTGCTAGATTTAGGTCTTTAATCTCGCTGACAAAATGGTAAGAATTATTTGTGTATGCTCTTGTATGTACCCTGAGCGGTGAGAGTATTTTCTCTAAGTGTTGAGCCAATCTGTAAGTTGGTGAATCGATTTGGCTCACTATAGGACGTAGTGGAGCATTAGGCTTATGCATTTTTGGTAACCCATACAACTTCGGTGGTTTGGCACACGTAGATATTATCGATTTTACGTCCAGATTAAATTTTTCGGAGTGCCAATTAAGTCAAAAATCAATGAGGTCACTAGTTGTTTTAAGTTTGTTATATTTTGGGTCGTTTTTAACCTATTTATAAGTGCTTACATACGACAAAAGTTCTTGTATTTTAGAATTATAATCTGACGGATCCATGAGTACCGTGGCGTTTCCCTTATCTGCTCGAAGAATCGTGAGTTCTGGTTTATTGCGTAAGTTATTCAACGTTATAAATTCGTCTTTAGGCAGATTCGGTTTCGGCACTGAACTTCGACGTAACATAAATGAAATGTCCTGACGTATCGCCTTCAAATCTTCTTTCCGCATATTGTTTTTAAATACGAAGAAATTATATGTAGTGTCGAGGACTGTTTATGTAGATTTAGAGTGACATCATTATATTTTCGTATTTTTCTTAGCAAACACTTTCATTTGATACCCATATCATGGGAGTCCATAGAAAATAACTAGACCACCATCTTGAGCCGTCCGCCATATTAGATGTAATATGACGTTAATTAGCTAATCATGCATTGTCATCCAAAGTAAACATGTATGCAAAATTTCAGCTCAATCGGTTGAGGATAACTGCTTTAAAATTAATAATAAATAAAAAGCTTTTAAAAATCAGGAATTTACAAATTATTGATACTCGGCGTCGAAAAACAATCGTCAGATTAACTTTTATTTAAATTATTATTTTTAATTAAATTAATGACTTTTTAGCCGACTTCATAAAAGGAGGAGGTTTACAATTCAACTGTATGTTATGTATATAACGCGATATTTTCACCAAATGAGAGCCAATTTTGAACATTATTTTTGGGATCACACTCATATAAACTTATAGATTTTTTTAAATTGGAATAAAATAACTATTAGGTTAAGTAACTATTTAAACGATATTGAGAATGTGATATTCCGTAAAAGTAAAAAGTTAAAGTAACAGCCTGTCTCACTGCTGGGCACAGGTCTCCTCTCATTTCGCTGCCCCAATGCGTTGCAATGCAAAGACGAACTTCGCATGTATGGGCCAATAAAAATTGAGATCTAAACGAGTATCGACCTCCATAGCACTTACATCTACATAAATAATACGGGTGCCACCGTTCAAATCTAGACTAAAGAACCCCTTTTGACATTTGTGTTTATGGTGGACTTACTGTTATTTTTCATTGATCTATTTATTATTTACTTGCTTATCAAAAATGCAAATTACCTAAATATATTTTTATTAAAGTAAAGCAGTTTTATTATGCTATATTAATCAATATTTAATATACTTAAATATTCATAAAGATAGCATAATAAAACCACACTTGACATTTAATAAAATATATTGCAGATTACAACTAAGAATAAATTTGGATAAATGAACTGATTAAGACGTTGATTACTAAGGATTCCACTTCCACTTTTGTATATTTTTTAAAAATCTTATATGTTTTTCAACCACAAACGTCGAAGAAACAAATAATTAAAGAACGACCTCCGATTATCGGCTACAAGAAATTTATAGATTTTTCTGTTAAACCGGTAAAAGCCGATGATTTGCAAATAAAACACAAATAGGTAGTAAATAAACTTTCCAACGAAAGTAGTACTAAATTTTGTTTGTGTGTTGAAGAAGTTAGGTTGAATGAAATAATTTAAACAGAATATATTACTTGGAATAAAAACAAAAAAAGTAAGCAAAATTGACTGAATGTCAGGGCAGTTGCCACCTAAGTTTGATTACAATGCAGTACAATACTCTTAATTGTACACCAACGAAAGATTAATATAACAAATAAACCAATATTGAGGAAAAACCAAAGGCGGTTTTCCGGCGGCGGCGGAGAAGATTGGCAGGGTATAATACTGTGACTACTAACACTGATACTCTCACCGCAACAGGTAATGAGTCAAATACGAGCGTATTCCAATTTCAGGTGCATGCGTGTAAGTAAATCTCTTATCTCACTGTGTTATATTCGTTCGTATGAAAATCACGTGTTTCGTTTCACGTTCAACGTGTCGAAGGGGCTCAAGGTACCCGGACCCATTTACAGTCATGGTGTGAAAGCTGGGGAGGAGGGCCTAGTGCGCTCCGTCCATGTTACATTCAGTAGTGGGTAATTGTCTGAAGGGATTCGAACGCCCAGTACATATTGTTTTGTTGATTCGGGAGATGATTGGAAGAAGGGGCCTCGCTCGCCCAATCCACACCGCATATAGCCTGTGGCAGCTGGATGAAGGGGCACCGCACGCCCGATCCACGCCGCATATAGCCTGTGGCAGCTGGATGAAGGGCACCGCACGCCCGATCCACGCTGCGTATTGTTTAAGGTAGCTGGATGAAGGGCCTCGCTTACCCGGTCCACGCTGCGTATTGCTTGAGGTAGCTGGATGAAGTGGCCTCGCACGCCCGATCCACGCCGCATATAGCCTGTGGCAGTTGGACGAAGGGGCCGTGCACACCTTTTCTACGCTGCATATTGCCCGAGGTGGCTGGATGAAGGGGCCTCGTTCGCCTGATCCACGCCGCATGTAGCCTGTGGCGGCTGGGTGAAGGGGCTTCATGCATCCGGTCCGAGGAGTATTATACGGTTTACGGTGTGTGGATGAAGGGGTTGCGGACGCCCGGTCCACAGTTCAAGTGACTTCTGCTGACTAGGGACGGGGTGTGAGGGGGCATGAACACCCTGCTCATGCTTTGATTGTCGGACAACTAAGTAAATTGGCGAGGGCTCGACACGCCCGGTCCGTGCTGTCGGTTGTAATACTGATTGAGGGGGACTTGTGCTCTCGGATCGGTCTGCTACCATCGACCTAAATGAAGTCGGTATGGTATTGCAATATTTAATAAGTGTCAATTTCTGTTGCAGACGGTGATAACTGTTAGGCCGTATGCTGACGGTTTACTGTCATCCACACGAAGACGTAGTGATAGTCAGGGTTTAGTAGAAGGTCCTGTGCCACTCGATCTTGAATGGAAGTATGCTGTCAGCGTGGGATGCCGCAGGCAGATTATTTGCTGCCAGCCGGTGTATGCACCGTTGTTATCTATGCACTTTTGCCATCTCATAGGTAGTTCATTGATCCTTTACTAAAAACCATGGGGCGAGAATCAATAAACTCTTTGAAGGCGGTTTGGACTGCCGCATCGGAGTTGAATTTTTTCCTTGTGAAGTTGTCCAAATTCCGGAAAAATGGTAATCTGTTGGAACAAGGTCCGGGGCGTACGGTGGACGTCGCAGAGATTCAATTGTAGCTCATTTAACTTAGTGGTTGTTTGTTGTGCAGTGTGTGGTCTTGCGTTGTCGTGAAGCAGCAGTGGCATAGAGCGATTGACCAATCTAGGTTGTTTAGCAGGCTTTTCTTCCTTCATGGATTGCAGTTTGCTAACAATAGATATCTGCCGTAATCGTTTGGCCAGATTTTGAAAGCTGTAGTGAACGACACCGGCGCTAGTCCACCAAACACTCACAAGTAATTTTCTTACTCAATTTTCGTTTAGGGCAGGATTTGACTGGGTCTCCAGGGTTCAGCCATTGCGACGAGCGCTTCAATTATCGTACAGTATCCACACTTTTCATCACAAGTAATGATTCGATTTAAAATCCTTTATTATTGTGTCGGTTGAGCAAGTAACACAGCAGTCGACGCGCGTTTGCAAGTTCGATTCACTCAATTTATGAGGTACCCATCGTTCAAGTTTTTTTAGTTTCCCGATTTGCTTCAAGTGTATTAATAAAATTTATCACTTACCCCGAAGCCTGCAGCTATCTCTGAATTGCTTTGTGATGGATCCGCTTCCACAATAGCCTTTAATTCTTCATTTCCTCTTTTGTCTACGGCCGTCCACGGGTTGGTTCTGAAGGTTGAAATTTCCAGAACGAAAACGTTGAAACCAAAACGTACCGTGTTTTCTTTTGTGATACCAGCGCCGTACACATCATTATTCCTTCAAGCTGTTTATGCAGAACTGGTGCCACGGTAGAACTTGTACTCGTAAATATACCGATATTTCATGTTTTCCATTGTGCGGTAATAAGCGACGCCAAAGAATAAAATAATGAGGAAAAACAAATGAATGACTGTTTTTAAAACTCAAATGTACCAGCTAAATGAATTTATAAATTTGAATTTGAATTCTTAACCAAAGAGGAGATATTTCAGATAAAATGGTCAGTACGACAAAACGCTAATTTCATATGTAAGGACCTAATACAAGTTGCCTCTCAAAGTTGCTTCGAAGCACTATACAGTTATAAAAATTGTACAAAGTATTTAAAATGGAAATAAAACAGGCCTGTCATTACTCGTCTTTACTTGTTTGATAAATTATACTTATACTTCAATAAGTAAGTAAATATTTACTATTGTCTACATTGATTTAAGGATATTATAAAAATGAAAATCAAAAATACTTACAATATTTTATAGTTTAGCACTTGTACTGACTATTTCTTTAAAAGTTACTCGTTAGTTTATTTCATAAAGTAAAGAGCTTGCAACAAAGGATCAAAATCGCAATTAAACATTTATTTCTACCGATTAATTTGATTATAAAATGCTATTCATATCCTACATAATTGTGTATTTCAGCACCTTTTATCAAATGGTGTAAAGCCAATGACCATGTATGTCTATTTGCTTCCAACATGCAAGTTGCCATGCCTCTACCTCGCTGACGGCATAACTGAATTGGAAGTACCTCCTACAGAACTAATGGTATTTTAAAATATAACTGTAGACCATGGAGCATTTAAATTGTTCTTACCAACTATGGAGTATTTGGTTCCCAAAATGCCGTATTGTAGATCTCAAGTTATTTTAATTAATAAAGTTTTAATTGCGATTTTGATCCTTTGTTGCAAGCGCTTTACTTTATGAAATAAACTAACGAGTAACTTTTAAAGAAATAGTCAGTACAAGTGTTAAACTATAAAAATTGTAAGTATTTTTGATTTTCATTTTATAATATCCTTAAATCAATGTAGACATTAGTAATATTTACTTACTTATTAAAGTATAAGTATAATTTATCAAACAAGTAATGACGAGTAATGACAGGCCTGTTTTTATTTCCATTTTAATACTTTGTACAATTTTTTATAACTGTATAGTGCTTCTCGAAGCAACTTTGAGAGGCAACTAGTATTAGGTCCTTACATATGAAATTAGCGTTTTGTCGTACTGATCATTTTATCTGAAATATCTCTCTTTGCTAAGAATTCAAATTCAAATTTATAAATTCATTTAGCTGGTACATTTGAGTTTTGAAAACAGTCATTCATTTGTTTTTCCTCATTATTTTATTCTTGGCGTCGCTTATTACCGCACAATGGAAAACATGAAATATCGGTATATTTACGAGTACAAGTTCTACCGTGGCACCAGTGCTGCATAAACAGCTTGAAGGATTAATGATGTGTACGGCGCTGGTGTCGCAAAAGAAAACACGGTACGTTTTGGTTTCAACGTTTTCGTTCTGGAAATTTCAACCTTCAGAACCAACCCGTGGACGGCCGGAGACCAAAGTGGAAAATGAAGAATTAAAGGCTATTGTGGAAGCAGATCCATCACAAAGCACTTCAGAGATAGCTGCAGGCTTCTGTAAGTGATAAAACTGTATTAATCCACTTAGCAAATCGGGAAAGTAAAAACTTGAACAATGGGTACCTCATGAATTGAGTGAATCGAACTTGCAAACACGCGTCCACTGCTGTGTTATTTTGCTCTTCCAACACAATAATGAAGGGATTTTAAATTGAATCATTATGTGATGAAAAGTGGATACTGTACGATAATCGGAAGCGCTCGTCGCACTGGCTAAACCCTGGAGACCCAGCCAAATCCTGCCCTAAACGAAAATTGACTCAGAAAAGTTACGTGAGTGTTCGGTGGACTAGCGCCGATGTCGTTTACTACAGCTTTCTAAAATTTGGCCAAACGATTATGGCAGATATCTACTATCAGCAACTGCAAACCATGAAGGAAGAACTAGCTGCTAAACAACCGAGATTGATCAATCGCTCTAGGCCACTGCTGCTTCACGACAACGCAAGACCACACACTGCACAACAAACAACCACTGTTAGATGAGCTACAATTGGAATGTCTGTGACATCCGCCGTACTCCCCGGACCTGCTCCAACAGATTACCATTTTTCCGGAATTTGACAACATCTTACAAGGAAAAAATTCAAACCGATGCGGCAGTCTAAACCGCCTTCAAAGAGTTTATTGATTCTCGCCCCATGGTTTTTTAGTAAAGGATCAATGAACTACCTATGAGATGGCAAAAGTGCATAGATAACAACGGTGCATACTTTGTTTAATAAAATATATTTTACAAAAAATGACTTTATATTCCTTCCACAAAACGCCAATTTATGTAAGGACTTAATATAAAGGATGTGATATTTCGGAATATATAGAGCTATATGCGATGTTACGTTATGAAGCTGCTTATCTGATTGAAAAACGAATAAATTGAAACGAAGAGCATAATTGATCTTATATTAAGGATATTCGATTGCATAAAATTATTTTAAGATAAAAATTGTAGGAAATTAGTATTTTTTATCTAGTCCGATGAAAAGTTAGAGGTATAAAGTAAAGTAAAAGTTATACATTTAAACAACCTACGTTTCACTTCTGCACGGGCATGTGCCTCATGTTATTATTAAGAGGGTTTTAAGGCAGGTAACATTAAACCGCGGTGCCTTATGTTTTAAATTTCATATATGCCAGTTACCCAACGATGTTTTCCTTTACCTTCAAGCACGTTGTAAATCACCACTTAAAATTGCAATAAAAATTATCTTAATGCAGTGGAAATAAGCACTAGGGGACGGAGTTGACTCCATTAGACGAGACCTCCAACTTAACGTTTAGGTTCAGTGCCTCATTACTGAACATTTGCCGTCTAGTCGTCATAATGAAGTCAATCTCATTTTTCTCGAACCGTCGGGGCTCGACCAGGTCCACATCCTGTGGGGCCGCTTCTGGACGAAAGAATTCATCATAATTTCAATTCATTCATTCTCCATAAAGTTGGCCAGCTGCTGCCTCTTATGTTCCGTTGCCCTATTCCAAGTTTCCTACTTTCAGCTCACCGTTCTCTTGTGCCTAGTTTTGCGTTGAAGTCTCCCATTAACACCGTATTATAATATATAGTGGGTTTTGGAGGAATGCATGGCTCTAGAGATATTCTCACATTTCTCCACCTCCTCATCGGGATGTGCCGAGGTTGGTACGTAAACCTGTATGACCTTCAGCGAATACTGTTTGGTGATTCTGAGTATAAGTACGCAACCCTCGTCGACACACTCACAATCTTACAACGTTGTTAACAAGAGACTTGTGGACGATAAATCCGACACTCCAGGTCAGATGGTCGCCCTTCCGGTGATAGAAAAGTTGCCGGATTCAGGATTTCCATATCCTCCCCTCTCTTCGGACCTCGGATAATCCTATAATATTCCAGCGCAACTTGTCTATCTTCTTCCAGCTCCAGGATCTTCTCGCCAGTCCTCAGGGTGTGCTATAAGTTGCCAGGTCGAGTCGTCTTAGGTGCCAACCGAACCTCCACCGAGATTCAGCACCCCTGCCCCTCCGTTACCATGGTCGCCACCGTAGCCAGGAATAGGGCCGCCGAACTGGGGCCGTTTATTTGTGTCGTTGCTCATGGGGTATATTGCCACAGTTGCCACGCTTGGCGAGCTGGTTGGCAACTGCAGTTTTTATTGCCTTTTGCTGTTATCAAAAGATGCTGCTGCCGATCTTCTGCCACAGTTTCCTCTGTCGCCTTTACGACACCACGGAAGATATGGGGTAGTGGGTATTCTAACAATATACATACCTTTGTATTACTGAACATTGGCTAAAGATTATAATTTCATGTTTAATTTCATCAGATGGCCAGTTCCTTCAATAGATAAAAAGTTTACGTGGTGGCACCTCAATATTAGCAGATAAATTATTATTATATTGTTATGAGCTTGGGGTTCGAGACAATTAAAAACTGCCGAGTGAATTACTACTTTAAACTAATTACCAACTTTAAACCACACTAATAACAAACCACAGATTGCTTTAGTTCGCAGTTGTATCGCTTCGAAGTCTTCGCTTGTATCGCCAATTCAATACTCACTCGGTCGTGGTCTATACCGGCCTTATATAGCACCTCAGATATTTTCCAGAACCTTCTACTGTAGAAACATCTAGAATGTTCGAGTACATATCGGTCCCGAAATTTCTAGAAGGATCTTGACTCCTAGTTCTGCTACTCGATACTAGAGGGCGCTAGTGGTAACTAGTGTTGCCATGTACAAAGCATTAATAGTGGCGCGCAACAATATAAAAACGTAAGGATATTGTGACTCCGTTGAGCGAATTAGAAATGGCATGTCTCAAGCTCGAGCACCTCATTGTTGTAAGTGTTTACAGAACCCAATGTGCTACTTACGACTATTTTGAAAAGATGGTGGAAGAAGTTTTGCTCAAACTTAGTAAACAGAACAAGTCTGTTGTAATATGTGGGGACTTTAACATCAATCTTCTTGAAACTTCTTCCATTAGTATTAAGTTTAGCTCATTGTTTAAATCGTATAATATTGTTAATTTATTCTAAGAACCAACACATATTGCTAGGTCCAGCAACCTGTATAGATAAATTTTTACAGATGTTAAGCACTTGCAGAAATCAATCATTCAAAATTTAAGTTCGGATCACTGTGGACAGTTGGTCTCACTGCCTTAAATACACAAAAAAAAAAACAGAAAATAAGAAAGTTTTGTTTGTATAAATGAACATCGCTTGGAGAGGTTTAGAAGTAATATATAAAAAAAACTTCCATCACTTTTATTTAAAAATAGTGCTGATTATTTGTATGGTGCGTTATTTAAAATTATAAGTTGTAAATTTAGTGGACTATTTACTTAAAAGTTTTCTCGTATTTACTTTTAAAACAGTCGCAAATCGTTTAATGAATGGGCCACAGTAAGAACTTATAAAAGTAGGCGAAGGCTATATGAGTTTTATAATGAAAGATCATATAATAAGAGTATTATATTTAGAGTATGTAAAACATATTCTAAAATATTTAAAAAGTGTGCTCTACAACTAAGGCTTTACATTTAAGCAACAAAATTAAAACTGCATCCAACAAAATTAAAATGACATGGAAAATAATTAAAAGTGAAACGGGCAAGGTCAAACCGCGCAATAATAATTTAACTCGATCTGGTCAAGAAGTTGCTATGGCTTTTGAGAAACATTTTTTTGTTATTCCTTTTTTGACAACAAAATCATTAAATTCTTCTCCTACTGTCGCCGAATGATTGCTTAAACAAAATGTAAAGGCTTGATCTAATACTTTTAAATTCCATAGAGTATTGCCAAAAGATATCGATAAATATTTTAAAACTATTGATATTAAGAAAACGGCAGACTTATGGGGATTCCCGTTAAAGTTATTTTATCTATAATTGATACAATAGCACCTTACCTAGCCCCACATTTAATACAATCGTCGAATCTGGTGTTTCCTGATGTAAAGAAACAGTAAAGTTAAACTTTATTTAACTCTGGTAGTACAATAGACCCCGCCAATTTTAGACCAATTTCTATACTACTAACATTTTGTAAAAAAAATAATTGATCAGATGTTAAGTTTTTTTAAAATTAATAAATTGTTTCATAAAAATCTATTTGGAGCTAAAACTGACATTGGAGTTCAGCTTATTAAACATATTTTGTGTAGGGAGAATTAAAACGATGCTTTGAGTATATTTTGTGACCTTTCCAAGGCCTTCGACTGTGTTCACCATCAGACATTATTCAGGAAGCTACAGTACTATGGTGTCAAGAACACAGCGCTTAAACTTATTATTTCATATTTAAGTAATAGAACGCAGAAAGTTATTATCAATGGTAAAAGTTCTTCCGGGTCACCTGTACTAATGAGTGTCCCTCAGCTCAATTCTCGGCTCATTCCTATTTCTAGTGCACATTAATGAATTACCTTTTTGTACGGATAATCACGATTTAGTATTATTTGCTGATGATACTTCCTTGATTTTTAAACTTAAACATCTATCATTTAAATGTGATGAAGTGAATAATGCTATATCAATATTAGTGTATTGGTTTAACGTTAATAATATACATAAAAACGGAAATAAAACTAATGTTTTTAAATGAGGAAGAACTGAGCTCTGTAGAATCCACTGTTTTTCTTAGCATCACTCTCGACGCAAAGCTTCAGTGGGGCCCCCATATATCCAAACTAGCAAGCAGAGTAAGTTCTGCAGCCTATGCTTTAAAAAGGATTATAGGTCTAACTAGTGTCGAGACAGCTAGTTTAGTTTATTTTAGTTATTTCCTGATTTTGCTATGGGGAAATGCGGCTGATTTAGAAACTATTTTTGTTTTACAAAGAGGGCCATTAGAGCTATTTAAACACAAAAACCTAAAAGAGTTTCTTACAGAAAAAGAAATAAATATATTAATATTGGCCTCTCAATATATTTACGAAAATTTAATGTATGTTCACAAAAACAAAGGTAGTTTTAGTACACTTTAGTTACACTCTGTAAACACTAATAACAAACACAAGCTAGTGATACCTTTCTCGACTCCACAGAGTCAGTAATTCATTCTTCGGGCAATGTATACGTTATTACAACAAAGTCCCAGAAAATATACAAGCTCTCTATTACCAAGTTTAAATGTTTTATTAAACTAAAACTGTATAAAAGGGTTATTATAATACAAATGAATACATGGTTGATAATAACCCTGGAATGAGGATTCCAAGCTGTTTTAAAATAAATTTTGTAAATAATTTTTGTAATTGTACAAGCATTCATGTAAAATTTTAAAAAAGTCCCTGGGTTTCTTGCTGGTTCTTCCCAGGACAGAGGAATTTTCGAATCAGGGATAAAAAAAAACGACTTTTCAATAAGAATTACACATGTGATTCTAAAATTATATTGAATTAAAAAATTATTATATTCTATTCTATTCTATGCTACCAGTTAAAAGAAAATAAATAAATAAATAATTTATTTTATAAGCTTTGTCTTAGCACCGACTTCAGAATATAAAGTTATTTTATTCTTTTAGTTTCTGAAGTCTGCTTGTACTATACTATATTAAAAGTATTTTTTTTACCCTTTTAAATGAACAAAGGAATATCACAATCTCAATTTCATCTCAGTATTCACTATTATATACGTGCTTGTACTCTGTCTCTTCTTAGGGAGGATTTTTCGAAGTTTATGGGATTACCCATCCTATTTAATAAAAAAGAATCAACAAAATCTGTTCACCATTGACAAGATATCGCGTAATAGTCATTCAAAAAACAACCACAATCGGAGTAAACCTCCTTTTTTGAAGTCGGCAAAAAATATTAGAACGGCGATGGGAGAAGCGTCAAGGGTGCGAGTACTGCGACACCCAATCCTCACATAGGTCTCAAGATGAACATGGACAAAACAAAAATCATGTTTAATGTCCATGTCACACCTATGCCGGTAGTTGTTGGGAGCACTAAGCTCGAAGTTGTTGACGAATATGTTTACCTGGGACAAATAGTCCGACTAGGTAAGTCCAACTTCGACCGAGAGGTCAATCGACGGATTCAACTCGGCTGGGCAGCGTTCGGGAGATTACGATCCATCTTCTCGTCAGGCATACCTCAAAACCTCAAAACTAAATTGTACAACCAGTGCGTGTTGCCAGATGACATACGGAACTGAGACGTGGTCCTTCATTGCTGGCCGTATGAGGAAGCTCAAGGTCGCTCAGCGAGCTATGGAGAGGGCTATGCTCGGTGTTTCTCTGCGTGATAAACTAGAAATGAGGATATCCGCAGTAGAACCAGAGTAACCGACATAGCCCAAAGGATTAGTAAGCTGAAGTGGCAATGGGCCGGCCATATAGCTCGAAGAACCGACAACCGATGGGGAAGAAAGGTTCTCGAGTGGCAGCCTCGTACCGGCAGGCAAAGTTTAGGGCGTCCCTCACTAGATGGAGTGACGACCTGGGACATGCAGGAAGTCAATGGATGCAGGTGGCTGGGACCGTGCTTTGTGGCATTCCGTGGGGAGGCCTATGTTCAGCAGTGGACTTGTGAAGGGCTGTAATGATGATGATGGGTGGACCAAAGCTGCCTTCGATGAATTCGGGACTACGCCTTGGGAGTAGAACCGGATAAGACGCGTTAGTACCGGTGCCAACTCCGGAGCACACGTCTTCAGCACAATGGGAGGGACCCATCAGGCCCACTCGACTTGTTAACGTCCAGGAGAGGAATGACGGACCGCGCTGTGTAAACCGTTCCGCTGTAATTCTGTCCTCGCCTGGGGCTTTGCCGTTTTGCTACTATACTACGCTCAGACTGGAAATCAGGATATCATCGGAATATGATATTTGGGACGTCAGTCCGAGCGATTATTGATTTTAGATTTGAGGATTATGATCAGCGGTGGACTTTTATAGGCTGTAATGGATGGATGCATGAAATGGATAAAATTCTCGCTTCTCTTGAAAAAAACTTAATATAAAATAGGGCATTTTCTGTTCCCCTAAAATCGTGAAATTTGGAAAAAATCAAGATTTCACAGCACAAGTAAACGAATAAATCCCAAAATCGTATTAATTTTAAGTTGCTGCATCGACCGCGCAGTAGGCCGATCTATGGGAGAACATTTTGTTCCGCTGCAAAATTTGTCCTTCAATTCGACTTACATTTTCATTGGTGTAACGAGATCTTTAGTGAATAAAATTAAAAAAAAGCTTAAAACAGTTTAAACCCGAAACTATTAATAAAACTAGTTTTGTAATAAGACCTTGCTTATGTATACTCTAAGAATAAGACGGATTAAATTTATCGCTGAAAGTAGACTTTTTAAGAATATACCGGTATCAGGCAAGCATTAAAAAATAGCAACTAAAGAATGAGGTTCATACTTTTCGTTACAAATATATGCAAGGATCGAGTATATTCTGAATAATATTTGACATTCAATAAATTATAACTTGTAATTTAAATAATAAGATAATTTCTGTCAAAAACACACAACGTTATTGCTATTCTTTATCCTAATCATAGAATAAATTAATTAACTATTCAACCGTTTTGCTTTTCATAAATGTAATTACTAAAATATTCAGAAAACTAATCTTTATTATTCTTCGATTTTTGTCTAATCAGTAAAATATTCAAATGCATCCAGCACCAACATTATGAAAAACATAATGATTTCTTATATTTACGGGAATACTACACATGAAATAAAACTAATTTTACGGATATTATCGCGTTTAATTTTAACTTTTCTAATTCACGACGTTTCGGGCACTTTCCAGCACCCATGGTCACGGGGGTACATAGGACATAGGGACTGACTGTCAAACACGTCCTGATGTCATAGTTAACGAAGGCTACCTTCAACTTTTAATTATTAATTTTTGGTGTGATCTACGCAGAACGAGCTTACAGTATCTTGAAAACATATATGCAAAACTTGCTTGACGTGCTGGAGCTCGGCGGTCAGGTGTTTACTGTCACAGATTCCTTGTGCTCTCTGAAACAAAGATTTTCCAACGGTAGCTAACTGTGAAGGATGGTGGTGAGATTCACCGTTTAAGTATCGGTTGGTATGGGTCTTTTTTCTATACACAGTATGAATTATGGTGTTATTAGGATTTAGAATGACTAAAACATCTAGGAAAGCTAAAAATTATTTGTTTCTAACTCCATAGCGAATTCAATTTAAGAGTTTATGGAGTTAAGGTGGTCAAAGAATGCAGTAACTTTGTCTGATGGTAAAATTGTGGAAGTGTCGTTTACCAACCTCTTGTAGAATCTAGGATAAACAGGTGCAGTGAGAAGGGATTTCTCCTTGAAGTCCTCCGTGAATATATCGGTGACAATGGGAGATACAGGTGAGCCTATCTCGCCACACCATCTATTTATTTGTAGAACTCTTTTCTTCCACAATAGATAGCCAGTTTTGAGGAAATGTCTGAGTAATAATGCATATTCCGCAGGCTTGTTGTTATCTTCTAGCTTCCTAGTCACAATTGAGATGCAGTCTTCAATAGGTAAGCATGTGAATAGTGATTGAACATCAAAACTGACCATAGTTTAATTGTCAGCAAGATGTAGGTCTTTTATCTCACTCACAAAATAGTATGAATCCTTTGTATGTGCTCTTGTGTGTCCTCTCAGTGGTGACAGTATTTATGCTAAGTGTTGAGCCAATTTATACGTCGGTGAATCAATTTGGCTCACTATGGGACGTAGTACTTCGGTGGCTAGGTACACGGCGGTATTATCAATTTACGTCGAGATTTAATTTTTGGAATATTTCTTTATTAGATTGCTAGTTGTTTTAAGCACATTGGTTGTAGGGTCTGTTTTGACCTTTTTGTACGTACTTTTGTCCGATAAAAGTTGTAGTACTTTTAAATTATAATCTGACGTATCCATTGCTACCATAGCATTTCCTTTACCTGCGCGGAGAATCGTGAGCTCTGGTCTGTTGGGTAAGTTGTACAACGCTTTAAACCCGTCTTTGAGGATATATTGTTTTGACACTGAACTTCGACGTAACAAGGACAAAATGTCTTGTCATATGGCATCCAAATCTTCCTTCCCCACATTGTTTTTAAACAGGCAATCCTCAACGCTACAGATAATTTCTTCGTACGGGATTCTTCGCGGTGTTATTATGAAATTCATGCACCGCGCAAGATGGAAAAGTGAAAAACACCGGAAAGTGCTCAAAACGTCGGGAATTAAAAAAGTTAAAATTAAACGCGATAAAATCCGTAAAATTAGTTTTAATCCATTATGAAAAATATTGTTTGATAAATGCGTAACTCAAAGGAGTTCAAAGTATGTTATGACGTATAAAAAGAGTTAACAAATTGTCAAAATTGCAAACAAAAACTAGTGACTTTTTTTAAATTCATCTCATCGGGAATTTAGTTTAGATTTTTGATGACATAATATGGTACTGCGATCCAACAATTTGCTTGACAAGCATGTCGAATAGCCCAGTAATATATTGTTACCGGCTGAAGAAAAGAAATGGTGTAAAAGTTTGCGATTTGAAAATTTATTTTTTATTATAAACACTGGCCGTGCCAGTGTTTGACTTATATCAATCCTGATATGAGTGACGAGATAACTAAAGTAGTAAAGCGCATCGTATTTTATTTCATCGTAATTTAACAAGTAATATAAGAGCCCAATTCTCCCCCTCCTTAACATGGTAGCGGAGTTAATAAAACATTACCCCAGGAGGTACCAGCACCCCAGGTTACGGAGAATCCTCGCTGAGCATCAATGCCCAAGTACCCTACTCTTCCTGAGCGTGGGTGCTCAGGCTGCCCGTGTATTCTGGGAGGGCAATTCTGAAACTAAACCTGCTCGGGGCAAACGGAGCAATAAGTCAAAGGCACTGCCACGCTATCCGTCAATTTCTGCAATATCAGGGACTTCATTCAAACCTTAACGCCGTCCACTACCATCTGGAAACGGCGAAGCCGGCCTTGCTCATTCGGCTGATACTTCGTATCACTTCTACCCGGGGTACAAATTAGGACAGTCCTGTGCCCCGGGCTGAAGTTTGTGTCTGTTTTCGACGCCTCGGCAGCCTTGAAGGTACGGACCTGTCCATCTTATGGCTACGCGTAGACAGCAACGACCATCCCCGCGTCTACGGGTGCTCTATAGGTCCCATAGCGATAATGCCAACACAGACCGACTCATCGACCACGTCCAAATGGCTGCAGATTCCGTGCTACAACAGGTCCCATCCGCAGAGATTGTGGTGCTTGGTGATTTAACACCCTCCACGCTGAATGGCTTGGTCCTCGTTTAACCGATCATGCGGGTAGATCTGTTTATGACTTTGCTTTGGCATATGGTCTGACACAACTGGTTACCTCGCCTACGCGGATCCCAGAAGTGGAAGATCATGCACCCTGTTGGACCTTCTGCTGACCTCTCATCAGGATGGATATCAGGTCTCCGTCGATGCCCCTCTTGGCTCCTTGGACCATTGTCTAATTCGGAGTACGGTGCCACTCACGCTCCCATCGCGGTTGCGTTCTGCAGGTTGCCACCGTGTTTGGCATTATAGGTCAGCTGATTGGAACGGCATGCGATCTTTTTTTGCATCCTACCCTTGTAGGCGGGCTTGCTTCTCGCCGGATAATCCCAGCGTTGTTACTGATTCTGTCGCAAATACCAGCGCTCTTAAAAAGAAGTATAATTCCGCCTCCAGGTCCTTCAAAAATGTCATTGTCAAGGCAAAGTCAGAGCACATCGGCAGAATTGGCGAGAAATTAGTTCGTCTTCCTTCGGGAACACATGCATTCTGGTCTCTCGCCAAGGCTGTCCAAGGGAACTTCTGTCAGCCATCTCTCCCATCTCTGCACAGGAGGACGACTCACTGGCCCATACCGCAAAGGACAAAGCCGATCTGCTGGCCTCTCTTTGCGTCCAACTCGACTTGATGACGGCGGTAACACACCGCCGACTATCCCGCGGTGTGAGTACTCCATGCAGGATGTGCTGTTTACCCAACGCTCGGTGCGCAGAACACTCCTCTCCTGAACGTCAACAAGTCGAGGGCCTGATGGCGTCCCTCCTATTGTACTGAAGACGTGTGCTCCGGAGTTGGCACCGGTTTTAACGCGTCTTTTCCGGTACTCCTACTCCCTAGACGTAGTCCGAAATCATGGAAGACAGCTTTAGTACACCGATCCCTAAAAAGGTAACCGCCTGATCCGTCCAACTATAGGCCTATCGCCATCACCTCCTTGTTCTCTAAAATAATATAGTCCATTATCAACAGCCAGCTCATGCGGTACCTTGAGGATCACCAGCTAATTAGTGACCGCCAGTACGGTATCCGTCGCGCGGCTCGGCTGGTGATCTTCTAGTTACCTAACTCATAAATGGGCGGAGGCAGTAGAGTCCAAGGGGACATAGCGAAGGCCTTCGATCGATTTGGCACAGCACTTTTTACGAAGCTTCCTTCTTATGGGCTTACCGAGAAATTGTGCAATTTGATCATCAATTTTCTTGCTGATCGGAGCATCAAGTTTGTAGTAGACGGTGCATGCCCGATTACAAGCCCATTAACGCTGGTGTTCCACAAGGCTGCGTGCTATCACCAATGCTGTTTCTTCTGCATATCAGTAACATGTAGCAAACCGGTAACACTCATTGCTATGCAGATGACAGCACTGGTGATGCTCTATACATCGGCCGTGCCAATATTTCTCGGAAAACGTCGCCGAGTACCGGAACAAACTTGTGTCTGAAGTCGAGACTTTTTGGACAAAATCTCGGACTGGGGCGACTAAATCCAGTCCAGTTCAATCCCCGGAAGACAGAAGTTTGCGCGATTACCGCAAAAGAACCCTTCGTCGTATCTCCTCAATTCAAGGCACTCCCTTGTTGCCTCAGCCAGTATTGGAATCTTCGGCGTCGACATATCGAGTGACGTGCAGTTTCGTGGTCACTTGGAAGACAAGGCCAAATTGGCCTCTAAAAGCTTGGCGTGCTCAGCAGAGCGGACAGTATTTCATGCCGGCATACCGCCTGCAACTTTACAAGGCGCAGGTTCGGCCGCACAGGAATACTGTTCCCATCTCTGGGCTGGGGCTTACCAGTGCCAGCTCCTTCCATTTGATCGCATCCAGCGCAGAGCTGTTCGAATCGTCGGCGACCGAACTCATTCCGATCAGCTTGACTCACTGGCACTGCGAAGAGATGTTGTATATCTTTGCGTATTTTATCGCATTTACCACGAGGAGTGCTCTGAGGAATTGTTCGGACTAATTCCGGCCGCACATTCACCATCGCACATCGCGACAAAACTAGCGATACCATCCATACCATCTGGATGACTGGCGGTCCACAACTGTGCGATTTAAAAGAAGTTTTCTTCCTCGCACAACTTTCTTGTGGAATCAACTACCACCAGAGATTTTTCCGGACTGATACGACTTAGGGACCTTCAAGAAAAGAGCGTACTCATTTTAAAAGGCCAGCAACGCATCTGCAATACCCTTGGTGTGGCAGTTGTTCATGGGCGGCGGTAATCACTTACCATCAGGTGAGCCGTATGCTTGTTTGCCCCCTCTCCTATAAAAAAGTGCCTATTCACACATACCTTGAAAACATTCACATTGTAATCGGATGGAAAGCTAGATGGCAGCAAACTATTCAACTACTTTACTGTATGCATTACGGACGACAACAAAGGTGTGGAGACCTATCGAGTATCTGATTTTCTAATGGTGGATAGAATCTTTCTGAGTTATCTATGACATAGTTGTTAATTATATCGTTTTAAAAAGGTGTGAATTCTCTCTTTTTTTATATAGGATAGGGTAACAAACGAGCACACAATCCACCTGATGGTAAGTGGTTGCTGTGACCCATAGACATCTATCCTCATTAAGGAATCAAAATGCCTCTTTTCCAGTAAAAGGGTCTCCGGTTCTCTACACTCACCATACGAAACATAGCAGTGTTAAGCTGCTATTTTACGTTGCTATTCTGTGAGAGCGTGCTTCTTCCCCGGTCGATCCGACCCATTCGTGCTACAACTATACTACTAATATAGCTGCAGCATGGCTCTACCACGTATAAAATTCTCTTAATTAAATAGATGTTTAAAAACTCTTTGGTGGTTGGCCTCCTTTTCTTCTTAGAAGTCCTGTAGGTACGTACTACCGGTCTACTTCTGCCGCTATGTGTGCATCAGTGCATCTTTATCTTATCCAACAAATTTTTATAATACTTAATTCCGAAGAATCCCATGAATTTAGATTTAAATAAATTCATAACTAATTTGTTCATATTCCTAGAATAACAACAGCTGTGATGAAGATCTAGAAAGAGTTGTATTCGTGATTAATATTCGAGTTTTAACATTATTTAATTTTAAATTTTAAGTATTTAATACCTTTAAATTCAATTCAATTCATTAAAAACTGGCTTTATGTTTACAGTTTTCAATTCATCAAAAACTGTAAAGATAATCGCTAGCCTTACGCGTGCAGGCTGAGTTAGATTCCCGCCGGCGGGCGCCGGTGTAATTCTTATTTGCTATTTAAGCTGAACCGGCAGTAAAGGAAAAGATCGTGAGGAAATACTATGCATGAACGAAAAATTAAAAAATCGAGAACATGTGAATTTCGTCAACACTCCAAACACATATTGAGACAGCTCCAAACTCTCCTAGTGATTCGGGGCCTGCGCTGAGCAGTGGGACGTATTTACTCTGTAAAATTTTACTCCCTTTGCTTGCATAGTTTTTTTTTCAATCGCTTTAATTGATTGAACTCTCTTTTATACAGGTTTATAATTTAAAAAACAAAAATCAGATATAAATGATCAGAAAGAGAAGTGATGTGAAATTTGAGAGCGCTAGCCAATTAGTGGTCTTGAAAAATCAACTGTGATATATAAATAAACTTCCATGTATGCATATGTATGCTTCAACCGACTTGTTAATGTGCTTCCAAAATATAAAAGTTATATTTTGGAACATGACTTCTTTCGTAATTTAAGAAGTAAATATTCTTTGTATTCCAAACCCATATGGATATATTGATATTAGGAATAAAACATCTTGTTCGCAAAACTGCGATAAAGCTAACAAAAAGTAATAAATTGAATTTTTAAGGGGCAGTAATTTAATTAGATTTTTGTGTCTATTTAATAATCATTATTTTATAAATTCATTCCTGTTTTTTTTATTGACTTGCGAAAACCTACCATATATTTACTTACCTACCCCAATACTTACTATATACTTACCTATTACTGTAACTAATTAAAATTGTGAATTAAATTAAATTAACACATAAGCGTCAATCATGGCGAATCACTATTTAACCGCTTCATCTATGTATCAGTATCTATAGAACACCTGTTTACATTTGGCATAATAGGTAATGAGCTGCTTGCTTATTAATACTCTAAGGGTCTAAGGCATAAACTATCACGTCTGTTTCCCAGAGGTCTAGGCATAGACAACAGACTTCCATTTGGCAAGATCCTGACTCACCTCTCGCTTTTTCATATCCATATACATAAACATAAATGAAAATTCCATTCTCTATTATATTACCGAAATCTCTGAATCCCAATAGGGTAACTGATATAGTGATTGCCCAGCTTATAGTAATTGCCATCACTAAGAAGTAGCCACATTTTTATGTTTCTATGTGCGCTTATGATTCAAATTATCATCGCTAGATGACTTTATAGTAATCGTGGTAGCATTTAGTATTAATAAACTGGTAACATTAAAAATAACATCACTTTTATAGCGGATTTTATTACATCAGGTGTGCGTCTCGTCAAAAAAGTAAGTTTCTTGTAATTTTTTTTTAAGAACAACATTCTTAATTTCATGTAATTCTCCACATTTTTTATTATTAGGTGTTCTTTTAATAATATAATGTGATAAAAGGCTAGAAAGCCTTTTAATCACATTGTATTTAACCGCGTATTATCATAAAAATATTGTGGATATGTATTGCGGGAGGGTGGACAATAACTGTACCTGAATTTTAAAAATTTTAGTTATTGCCATATCAATATTTAATGATTCCCATTAACAATAATTACAGTTATTGACCGGGCAATATCTGTTTCAAAACGGTTTTTTTTTAAGTTTTCGTTGTGAAATATACGCCAGAAAATCTCAAAGAAGCTACTATAGCTGAATTACAAAACAATGAAAAAAGATTGTCAGATCGCCAGATATCCCAAAAGTATGGCATCCCAAGGACTACCCTCAGATTTTACAAACATAACCCAGGCCACAAAACGAGTCTCGTACCTTCGTCTATCTTGATTTTAAAAGAAGAAGCTATTCTAGAAAATTGGATTATAATTTCAGCACGAAAAGGTTTTCCGAAAATAAAGATAACATTTTAGATACCGTTCAAAAATTTCTCATCGACAACCATCGACCTAACCCATTCCTTAATAATCGGCCTAGTATTGGATGGTGGAAGGCTTTTTTAAAGAGACACCCTAGACTTAGTATCAGAACTTCAGAAGAAGTGACAAAAGCGAGTTCATGTGTGTAAGAAAAGGACATACGAGGTTGGTTTGATGAAATACGTCAGTACGCTGAGGAAAAAGGATTAAGCGAGATTCTCAATCAACCCAATAGCGTTTTCAATGCAGACGAGACCAACTTTCAAATTTGTCAGAGGACAGGACTAATTGTAGCAGAGAAAGGTTCAAAAATGTTCATAACATTAAACACTCAAATGCGAAAGAATCAATAACAGCTTTATTCACGTTCTCGGCAGCAGGTGAAATATGTTGCCCATCCATTGTATATCCCTATGAAAGACTGTTGAAGTGTTTTATGAGTTTATTGCTAACGTTTTTCACCATATTTAGTCTCCAAATCCGTCGAATTCCCAGTTACACTATATGTTGATGGCCACAAAACACATTTAAATTACCATTTGAGCCAGTTATGTACACATCTCAAAATTTAATTAATTGCCCTGTATCCCAACGCGACGAGGATTATTCAGCCACCTGACGTCTCTGAATTTAGACCCCTAAAATTAGGCTGTAGAAAGTACCTAAAGAAATGGCAATTATTAAATCAAAATAAGGGGATAACCAAGCAAAATTTTGCACCTATCCTAAATGAAGTCCTTGCAGCAAATTTGAGACCAGATATATTAGTTAATGGTTTCATCCCTGACGATGCAGATATGATGCTGTTTTGTGTCACTTTTGTTACAAAATTGATTATTCTGATACTGACACAATATCTGATACCGAAGATATAAATGAAATATATGCAAATCTATAAAAAGCAAAAAAATCTATATTTTTAGTTCAGTGTGTTTATAATAATGTTGATTAGTGGAGAATTGAAATGTGGGCAATAATTGTATTTGATTAATGGCAATAACTGGATGCACCGGACAATGACTGTGTTACGAGAGGTTTTTTTTTTTTTTTTTTTATATTACATTACCAAAGATATTGTAACTAGTGATTGGTGTTCATTTAGATAATATATTGAAGTTATCAAAAAAATAATATGACTTCATGTATTCAATAATAAATTTTACAAATGAGAGAAAACGAGTGTCAGTCCCTAAGGGCAATTATACTTATTGACTATATCGGTTACCCTATTTATTTCAAAAAAAATGCTATTCGCAAATCTCTTTTTTTCTATTTGCTTATTTATAAATATAATTTGCAGTCATAATATATTCAGATGATGCAAATCTTCTATCTATATATTCCGAATCTTCGCATGCTTTTTATTAGGCATCTGTGATACTTACTTCAGGAGTCATCACGTTGAAAGATTTTTTAAACTTGTCAAAATGATTAAGGAAATCTATTTGTTCCTATTCGTCACTAGCTGTTTGCTACATGAATTGCATACATCAAAAGTTTTGTACATATATTGCTGAAATTTTTAATTATCTAAATTTTATAACTGAATATTTTTAATTTTATTATTATACAATATTTTATTATATACAATATTAAAAACTACAATAAAAAAAACTAGTAATTTAATTATCAAACAGTCCTACTCCACGCGGTATCGTGCCAAGAACGCTGGCTGCATTTCGCTGAATGGCTATACTTAGCCTTTGAGCGAGAAAGAGCCAGCCCTTATCACCAGCAGCAACGACCAGCCGCGGATGGAGTACCTTAAGAACTTCACCGCAAGTGGACCCCACGGACCGATAGTCTCTACAGCAAATGGCACAAATATGTAGTCATCTCAGAGACTCATATTTGCGCCACTTACTCAGTTCAGCTGCCTCTGATGCCGCCCGGCTCTAAACGAGGTACCCCTGAGATGAGAGGCCGCCAAAGTGTCTACGCAAGTAGCATCCCACACTAGGGCTTTACCTCTCCCAAGGACCAATGTCATACCGTCGGGTCTCCTGCCATCGTCTCTAAATATTCCACAAGGCTCTAAAACCGAGGAACATTTATGGAGACAAGAGCCCTTCGGATGACATCGTTCAAAGAAAACCTACCAGCACTTTTCTTACAAGAAAGTCCGTGGAGCCCAAACTTGTCGACGCTGCTACCACAGGGCACTGATAGGGTTGACAAATCGCCGCCCTAGTCGGATTCTACAGCGATGCGCAAGCTTTCCCATCAAGTAATGTGTCGAGATTACTTGATGGTAAAGCGTGTAACCAGTGACTAGATTCCTTAGTCGAAACAGCTAGAAGGCGCCTTATATTGGTCACTATTCAAATTATGAAACAAATCTTTCTGCACCCTCTGTACCAACGGAATATCCACTGTTTTGTTGGTTAACTTCCAGTGGAACATTTTCACCGGGACAGAGCGTTTGCGTCTGCCCTGCCTCCGTAGCATACGGGTCTTTATTATTTAAAATTATGTTACATAAATTATTGACACTATGCACGGAAGCAAGGAAAGCAGGCAATGCAACACTAGAAAGATTTCACACCAATACCACCAAATTTTATAGGTAAAGTAGCTTGAGTCCAGGCTGTTGTATTTAAAGTTAAATTTAGAATTTTTCTATAGCTATTTTAAGATTATTATCAATATCTTTTAAAATATCCGAACATTTCAGACTGGACTCGAGCGGAGCAAGTATGTAAATCTAGGTACAAGGAAACAATATTTTAAAATAGTAAGAGCAATGGGGCTTAAGTTATACAGTTTATTAACGTGGTTTATAAACTGATTACATTTTGTTTAATACTATCGAAAAACAAAGCGGTACCTAGAAGGTATAGCGATTCCGTACTGACAGTTTTATTCCCGGAGAAATATGATTGAAATTTTGAATTAAAGTGTCTCTGTGAGAAGTAGATAAATTATTGGAAAAAATATTTCACAATTATTGCTATTCTGTTCAAGACCAATATTTTTAAAATTTTGAAAATATGAGTAAGATCACTGAGAACGTCATCTGCTCTACCTCCCAGTGTACCGTCGTCCAGTTACCAGACATTCAGCTTGGTTATTTATATTTAATAACTTATAAATATAATAATGATCTTTACGCAAAAATGACTACACTCGTTTATAAATAACAAACTTTACAAAAGTCCATATGACGTTTAAACTTTAAATTATAAATTTATGTTGCAGAAGTGAACGGAAGAGTCGGAAGGACGCCCTAGATGAAGGTTTATCGACCAAATTGGCGATATATTGAAAATGGGCCAGATTAGAGTACCCTTAACCGACGAGCGTGTATGCGTAGATATATGGATGTAAAGGAGGCGAGAGAAGTGTGTCAGGATCGTACCAAATGGAAGTCCGTAGTCTCTGCCTACCCTCTGGGTGACAGGCGTGAGTGTTTATGTTATGTATAATTTATATATGTTAATTGTCATTAGTCATGTCGATGGATGCAAGTGTCTCAGAAGTGTTTTGTGGCATTCCTTTGAGGAATGCCTATGTTCAAGAATAGAATTGTAAAGAGACGAAATGATGATGATGATAATGAATTGCGATTAACACGTTAGGAAAATTATCTTCCTAATGTATTTATTCATTCATTCATTACAGCCTATCAAATGTTGACTACTTAATATAGATGTTCCGCATATATTGCCTTGTAGAGGAATATTTGCCAGTTGCCAGTTTTGGCAAGCGGGTTGACAACCGATTGAATGTCCACATGCTATTCATCAACTTTCAAATGGTACTTGAGGAATGGGAGACACATAATATTTTGCAACACAATATTGTGTTCTATTAAATATTAAGATTACAATTACCATAGCAGGACTGTCTTTCCAAATATATGAGACCGTTGTCTGCCTTACTCATTGTTACTATTTGTCTGTTTATAGACTATTTTTCTTTTTAAATAAGAACGTAAATATTTTCTTTTTATTTAAAACACTACAATATGGTTTTTCTTTTAAGTGCCTTTTATTCAATCGTGCAAGGCTGGTGACCATAAATATCTATTAGTCGCTAACACTCAAACTGCGATTCCTCCATCGCCGATGGCATGGCCGAATTTGACATATATGCAGTGGAACCTATGAATTTTGAAAATGTAACAATGGACCAAGGATACTTTAAATTGATTTTAAAAATATGAAGGTAGTTGGTACCAGAAAATGCAAGGTAGTTGAGATGAAGTAAGTGTATTTCCTTTATTTTATAAAATGAATTAGAACAGACTAGGTATAAACAACATTCCTAAAATAATTCAATTGTAGTTAATAAATAATTAGATAATTTTCCAAACAGGCATAACGTTCAAGAACCTACATGAAAATTACTCCAGATTGCCCATTTGAAGCAACTGGCAAATATATTTTACTGGAAGCCTTTGTTTTCTCGCATAAGTAATGAAGGGACTCTTAATTCGCACAGGTACTTTTACATTGTCATTATGTTTTTTTTTCATTTCATGAAATGTATGATAAAAATGTTTTGAAAAACAATTGACAGTGTCTTGGACATATAATTATTAAGAAAACGTAAAGAGACAGATATTTATCACGAAATTTATTGCAGCACTTGGCAGATGGATTGAATTTCAAAATATATCAATCCTCTAGAAATTTTGTATTATGCAATAAAGTTAATTTCAGTAAACAAAAAAAACTTTCTAGTATTTTTTTCCTTAGACACTTCGATTTCTTATATCATAAACTATCGAAAACTACAAAATCTTTCACGTTATTAAACTGTTAAATATAACATTATACACTGTAGCTAGTTGTTGCTAGACAACAAAAGGGTCGTAAACAGGAATATTCCAAGTTTTCCTCAAATTCTAAGCCCATCTGCACCTGGGTGAAGTATTCTGCTAATTGAAGGACGAGGCTCTGGCAACCGATTTAATAATGAAAAAGCATACAAAAATGCTGAATTAAATTTCACAGACTTGCTGACAGATAGCAGTATTATTATGAGAGGGTTTCGGCACTACGCTCACTAACTAGCCTACCGGCATCATGATTATTGGCAAATCTCAGCTGACTCACTCTTGTGAAGACCTTGTTCCAGTAATGAACTTTAAAAGGCTTTTCATAACAGTGATGGGACAGATAGTTAGTTACACTACAATCTACCGAAAGCCATAAGATCTTGTGAGGATTCCTCATTGTCGCCTCTTATGTCATCAACGGGATAAAATACTCGTAGAATGATGAATTCTCTAACGCCGCTACCACGGTAAACCCAACGTAGAAAATACACAAAATATTTTATGTAGATATAACGACTACCCTTTTTATTCTAGCCTTTAACTGTATCGAGCTAATTTTATTTCCATTGTTTAAACAAACGAAGTACACATTTTAGCCGACTTTAAAAAAGAAAGAGGTTCTCAGTTCGACAGTATGTTTTTTGTATTTATATTAGGCGATATCTTCGTAAATTGTGAACCGATTTTAAAATTATTTTTATTAAATAAGTTAAACTTCAGAATTTTAGAGGTGGTCCCATACAAAATTTAAGAAAATATTCCACCCTAAGGGAGGAAAAATATGGGATACATTTTTAACGTAACTATAAAGACGACATTCTAGTTGTTATCTTGTGCTTGTGATAACCTTTTCTACACTCAGTAGGGTAAAACATTGAACTCTTAATAAAAGTAAAGCCAACTTCATAATACTGAAAGGACTTTAATAATTTCCACATAATAGCTTCTTAAAGATTGATTTCTAGAGAGAAGAATAGATAATTAAAAGTCAAATGTAACAAGTAATATGTTTATATTACTTGTTTCAGATTCATAATATGACTACAAACTAAAACCTATTTTTACAGATTCTGTAAGAACCACGATTACTTCCAATATAGCTATGAATATTTCTTCGAGCCGGTGGACAATCTTCACTTGGATTTTGCTAATTTCTTCACAGGCGATATTGGAAAAGATGCCTGTATTAAATATTCCATTCTTAAAAATTTTGAATTTTACAGCCCTACTAGACTTACTCTCTGATAGGTCCGGATAGTATACGGAATAATGATAGTCAGACCGTATTTTAAACCTAAACATTTAGACCTGAGTCCTATTACGGACTATAAACTGCAGTGATGCTGGTGATAATTATTATATACTCGTTATTTTAATCACCCACATGCAAACTAGTGTACGTTTTCAAGTACTAAAGAACGTATCTCTCTGTATTGAATTCTCCTCTTATTCGCGCGACATCGCCTGCGTGTAATTTATTACGATTGGATTTCATGGGTTTTAATTTTTTTGCGCAGAACCATAATTCTTTTTCTAAAATAGAAGTAGCCTAAGTTACTTCTTATAACATTAGCTATCTGCCAATGAAAGTCCGGTCAAAATCGGTCCAGCCGTTTTGGAGATTAGCCAGAAAGAAAGACAGAACAGAACAGACAGAAAGAAAGACAGACAGACAAAAATTTAAAAAATCGTGTTTTTGTTATAAGTACCGTATATACGTTCATATGCATTTAGTAAAAAGTTGTTATTTCGACATTACAAACAGACACTTCAATTTTATTTATTTTTATAGATTAGTGTTAATCAACTAACAAACACTCACCAATTGATGTAGATGTTAGTACACCGAGCTGCATTTTAGGTTACCTCTATTATACAAGGAATTCTAATAATTTCGTTTTGGTCATTTGTTCTAAGCTAAGGTGCTTATTTTTTATTGGTGGTTGTGCTTGTTGTTAAGGTACCTTAGCTTAGAACATTTTTATGAAATTTAGACCAAATGTAATAAAATTCAGAAGTTAATACTTTCGATATATATGTCTCAATTTAAATACAAGAAATATTACGATTTCATATTACGTCCTTCCCATTTATGTAAGATTCCAATTTATTTTTACTTTCCGTATCCACGGGATATAATAATAATGGCCTTTTAAAACAATTAGGACTCCATAACCACATTAATGTAGCAATTAGGCTTGAATGAAGCTCAGTGTTATGTAAAAGTAATAATTGTCAAATTTTTTTTTAAATAATTATTCGTATTAAATGAAATATAAAAAGTGTAAATATAGTTTACTGTACTGTTTGTATGAACAATAATAGAACAAATAAAAATATATAATTTTTAACTATCCCAAAGACTCCACTAGGTAAATAATAACTTGACTATAATTTACTATTTTAAATGTCGTAAACAGATAGCTCATACATACTTCCACATTGAAAGAAAACGTAGCATCAACCTACCTATGAGTAATTGAATCTTTATTTTTAAATAAAACTAGTTTTACGGATTTTATCGCGTATATTAACTTATTTTATATTCCCGACGTATCGAGTACTTTACAGCACCCATGGTCACGGGGTGGACTGAGGTATTTGACGTTCCAATGTCATAGTTAACCACGGTTACCTCAGATTAAAAATTATTAATTTTTGTTCCGATCTACGCAGTATGAACTTACAGTATCTTGATGTCTTGCAGTTGTATGCTTGGGTTGGAATTTAATTTTATTAATTATAGGATCCCAAGCAGATGGTAGCATCCAGCCATCTTCTCTATTGAAATTAGGATGTTTTTGATTTAAATAGCCTCATGAATCGCCCTTGGCAGGAATCGGTGTTCTTTAGCGAGAATTTGTTGTCTATCAAAGATAATGTAGTGACGGGGCGATCCTGTACATGTTCACAGACTGCAGACTTCCGGAGCGACGATTCTTCACATCAGCTATGTGTTCTTTAACGCGGTTTTATTGATCTTTTAGTTTGTCCTATAAGGGAGACCACATTCACTCCTGCATCTTACAGAGGACATTACACTTGACTGATGGTAAAACTGACTAATCTTCTTTGGCGGCTTGAAGTATGTTTTAATGGAAGCACGCTTCAAGATGTAGCCAATCTTGTCAGTGACACCTCTGACATATGGCAGTACAGCAGGCACTCGCTAGACTGTGGCGGCTTCACTCGTTCACTGTGACGTGGCGGGACCCGAAGCTTATTGTCGTTCAAAACTTGCTTGACGTGTTGGAGCTCGGTGGCCAGGTGTTTACTGTCACAGATACCTCGTGCTCTCCGAAACAAAGATTTACCGACGGTAGCTAACTTTGAAGGATAGTGGTGAGAATCACCGTTTAAATATCTATCTGTACAGGTCTTTTTTCTATACACAGTGCGGCTCAAGGTGTTATCAGGATTCCGAATCACTAACATATCTTGAAAAGCTAAAGAGTTGTTTACTCCATTGTGAACTGAATTTTAAAATTTATGGAGTTAAGATGGTCTAAAAATGCAGTTACTTTTTCTAAAGGTAGAATTGTGAAAATGTCGTCTACGTACCGCTTGTAGAATCTTGGATTTACGGGAGATGTACGCAGAGCTTTCTCCTCAAAGTCTTCCATGAATTTATCGGCGACAATGAGAGATACAGGTGAGCCCATCGCCACACCATCTACTTGCTGTAGAACTCTTCCTTCCACAATAGGTAGCCAGATGCAAGCAATGTCTGAGTAATACACAATTTACAATGATAATAACCGAGTGCTTGATTTAGTTATTGCAAACGTGGATTGTATTGTATCAGCTTGTTTCCAGTACTGATAAACATCACCAGCTGTTGTGAAGTCTCGATTTGTAAGCAGATGTCACTCAGCCAAAACACCAAGCCTTTTTAAGTTGTTTAAATCAGCTAATTATGATGATATAAATCATGCCTTTTCTAACATAGATTGGGATGAATGTTTCACTGAATGATATTAACGATAATATTAAAACTTTTTATAATATAATTAATGATATTATAATTAAGTTTGTTCCACTCAAAGTCATTCATACTAAAAATAAATACCCCATATGGTTTAATCGAGCACTAATAAAAACAATTAATGAAAAATTAAAATATCATCGGAAGTGGAAAATATATGGCCGTGTAACTAATTATAATACATTTAGACTACTCGGAGAAAGGCAAAAGGTGTTGCAGGAGGAGTATTTTAATAATTTTATATCTGATGCTGAATCTAAGATCTCTCACAATAGTAAACACTTTTGGCCATATGTTAAATCAAAAAGGAAAAATATGAATGATTTGCCTGACTCAATGTTTATTGAGATGATAGGTCATCTAGCGGCGAGGACATATGCGATTTGTTTAATCATTATTTTAACTCGGTATTTGAATTTTTATAGACAATCCGATCATGATCATATAGATGTCGACCAAGGAAATAACCTGATTAATCTCAACCACATTTTTATAGATAAAGCCAAAATTGAATCATACCTCAAAACATTAATATTAATAAAGGCGCTGGTCCCGACGCTTCCTCCAACTTTATTGAAGCACTGCTACAGCAATTATCCGAGCCGCTTTTAGAATGTTTAATCTTTCATTGAAAACGGGTGATGCCATATGTCTGAAACAGTCCTTTGTAACACCTGTGTTTAAGTCCGGTAATAAACAGGATATAAATTATCGCCGATATCTAAACTTAATACTATCCCCAAGCTTTTTGAGAAATTGTGTATGATGCTATACCCCACCATTAGACCCGTCTTGTTGACCCAGCAGCACGGTTTCATGACTAGGAAATCTACAGAGAGTAATTTATGCGAATATCTTGATATTGTTTACAAAGCAATGGATGCAGGGCTACAGGTGGATGCCGTGTACACCGATTATTCCAAAGCTTTTGATAAAATATCTCACGAAATCCTTATCAAAAAACTAGACCAAATCGGTGTGCACGGTGACCTCCTGCGCTGGCTAGCATCTTACTTGCGTAATCGTACTCAAGCAGTAGCAGTTAAGGGGTACTGTTCTTCGTTTTTACCAATATCTTCGGGTGTCCCCCAGGGCTCGCATCTCGGTCCTCTTTTGTTCAATATTTATATAAATGACGTTCTTTTGCAATTCCAACATTCGAACATACTCCTATTTGCTGATGATAAGAAATTTTTTAAAATTATTAAAAACGAACATGACTGTGAGCTACTACAAGAAGATATTAATAGATTATACTCATATTGTTCAAATAATCTATTGTTCTTAAATATTAAAAAATGTAATGTTATAACATTCAGCAGGAAAAACAAACCTATAGAATTTGATTATAAAATAAGGAGTCGATATATCGAGTAACCGAGTTGCAGGACTGGGCGTGTATTTCGACCAAAATTAATATTTAAATCTCATTGATAAAATAGTTAACAAGTCCTATAAGATGTTAGATTTGTCTTACGAATTACTAAAGACTTTAAAAACCCTCAACTCTAATTATTTTGTATAACTCATTGGTCCGCTCAATATTAGAATATTGCTCAACAGTTTGGAATCCTCAATATAATATTTATAGAGTCAATTGAAAAAATTCACAATAAATTTCTAAAGCATATCAATTTAGGTCAGCCGGTGACGCTCTATTTTGTGTAGATTAGCCTCTGACCTAAAATCTCGCCGTACTGTCAGGGATCAGATGTTTTGTATAAAATCATTCATAATAGGATCGACTCCATACCACTTCTAAGTGAAATAAATTTCAGATGCCAAAGGATAAGCGCTAGAAAGAAAATTTTATTTTTACTTCGTCTATGCGCACTAAATATGGCAAGAACAATTTTATAACTCGTGCATGTAAATCTTATAATAACATCTTTTCACACGTTGATGTATTTTCTCTGTCATATGGACAGTTTAAAAAGAAATTGAAACTGTAATGGGTAATAGTTAAAATTAATATTTCATTTTATATTACATTTTACTTTAACTTAACTTTAGTTTTACACACCAAAGTATGTCATGATGTTCGCTTGTTGTCGATGAGTTACTTAACTGTGGAATCTTTATTGTTAAATGTAAGATTAATATATGTTATGTATTAAACTAAAATTATGTATGTTTCCCTTGAAAATAAAATAAATAAATAAATAAAATAAATACTGCATATTCTACGGGCATGTTGTTTTTTTTTCAGCCTTCTAGTTACAATTGAGATGCAGTCTTCAACAGGTATGACTGCGCATCAAAACTGACCATAGTTTCATTGTCTGCTAGATTTAGGTCTTTAATCTCGCTGACAAAATGGTAAGAATTATTTGTGTATGCTCTTGTATGTACCCTGAGCGGTGAGAGTATTTTCTCTAAGTGTTGAGCCAATCTGTAAGTTGGTGAATCGATTTGGCTCACTATAGGACGTAGTGGAGCTTATGCATTTTTGGTAACCCATACAACTTCGGTGGTTTGGCACGTCGATATTATCGATTTTCGTCCAGATTTAATTTTTCGAGTGCCATTCAAGTCAAAAATCAATGAGGTCACTAGTTGTTTTAAGTTTGTTATACGTTGGGTCATTTTACCTATTTATAAGTGCTTACATACGAAAAAATTTCTTGTATCATAGAATTATAGTCTAACGGATCCATGAGTACCGTGGCGTTTCCCTTATCTGCTCGAAGAATCGTGAGTTCTGGTTTATTGCGTAAGTTATTCAACGCTATAAATTCGTCTTTAGGCAGATTCGGTTTCGGCACTGAACTTCGACGTAACCTAAATGAAATGTCCTGACGTATCGCCTTCAAATCTTCTTTCCGCATATTGTTTTTAAATACGAAGAAATTATATGTAGTGTCGAGGACTGTTTATGCAGATTTAGAGTGACATCATTATATTTTCGTGTTCTTCTTAGCAAACACTTTCATTTGATACCCATATCATGGGACTCCATAGAAAATAACTAGACCACCATCTTGAGCCGTCCGCCATATTAGATGTAATATGACGTAACTTAGCTAAACATGCTTTGTCATCCAAACTAAACATGTGTGCGAAATTTCAGCTCAATCGGTTGAGGATAACTGCTTTAAAATTCACTTGCAAGATTTGACCCTAACAAACAAACATTGCAAGTTAAATAAAAGCTTTTAAAAATCAGGAATTTACAAATTATTGATACTCGGCGTCGAAAAACAATCGTCAAATTAATTTTTATTTAAATTATTATTTTAAATTAAATTAATGACTTTTTAGCCGACTTCATAAAAGGAGAAGGTTTACAATTCAACTGTATGTTTCTTTTGTACGTGTTCAACTGTATGTATATAACGCGATATTTTCACCAATTGAGAGCCAATTTTGAACATTATTTTTTAGGATCACACTCATATAAACATGGAGATTTTTTTTAATTGGAATAAAATAACTATTAGGTTAAGTAACTATTTAAACGATATTGAGAATGTGATATTCCGTAAAAGTAAAAAGTTAAAGTAACAGCCTGTCTCACTGCTGGGCAGGGTCTCCTCTCATTTCGCTGCCTCAATGCGTGTTGGCGGACTTCATGTATGGGCCAATAAAAAATTGAGATCTAAACAGTATCAACCTCCATAGCACTTACATCTAAATAAATAATACGGGTGTTGAATAAAAAGTTTCTGTTTCTGTTTCTGTTTCTGGTGCCACCGTTCAAATCTAGACTAAAGAACCCCTTTTGACATTTGTGTTTATGGTGGACTTACTGTTATTTTTCATTGATCTATTTATTATTTACTTGCTTATCAAAAATGCAAATTACCTAAATATATTTTTATTAAATGTCAAGTGTAGTTTTATTATGCTATATTAATCAATATTTAATATACTTAAATATTCATAAAGATAGCATAATAAACTCATAATAAAGAATATATTTGCAGATTACAACTAAGAATAAATTTGGATAAATGAACTGATTAAGACGTTGATTACTAAGGATTCCACTTCCACTTTTGTATATTTTTTAAAAATCTTATATGTTTTTCAACCACAAACGTCGAAGAAACAAATAATTAAAGAACGACCTCCGATTATCGGCTACAAGAAATTTATAGATTTTTCTGTTAAACCGGTAAAAACCGATGATTTGCAGATAAAACACAAATAGGTAGTAAATAAACTTTCCAACGAAAGTAGTACTAAATTTTGTTTGTGTGTTGAAGAAGTTGGGTTGAATGAAATAATTTAAACAGAATATATTACTTGGAATAAAAACAAAAAAAGTAAGCAAAATTGACTGAATGTCAGGGCAGTTGCCACCTAAGTTTGATTACAATGCAGTACAATACTCTTAATTGTACACCAACGAAAGATTAATATAACAAATAAACCAATATTGAGGAAAAACCAAAGGCGGTTTTTCTTTTGCTTCGATTGCTACATAGCAATTTCTTCCAGAAAAACCAAAAAAGGTGGAGAAGATTGGTAGGGTATAATACTGTGACTACTAACACCGATACTCTCACTGCAACAGGTAATGAGTCAAATACGAGCGTATTCCAATTTCAGGTGCATGCGTGTAAGTAAATCTCTTATCTCACTGTGTTATATTCGTTCGTATGAAAATCACGTGTTTCGTTTCACGTTCAACGTGTCGAAGGGGCTCAAGGTACCCGGACCCATTTACAGTCATGGTGTGAAAGCTGGGGAGGAGGGCCTAGTGCGCTCCGTCCATGTTACATTCAGTAGTGGGTAATTGTCTGAAGGGATTCGAACGCCCAGTACATATTGTTTTGTTGATTCGGGAGATGATTGGAAGAAGGGGCCTCGCTCGCCCAATCCACACCGCATATAGCCTGTGGCAGCTGGATGAAGGGGCACCGCACGCCCGATCCACGCCGCATATAGCCTGAGGCGGCTGGATTAAGGGGCTTCACACGCCCGGTCCACGCTGCGTATTGCTTGAGGTAGCTGGATGAAGTGGCCTCGCACGCCCGATCCACGCCGCATATAGCCTGTGGCAGTTGGACGAAGGGGCCGTGCACACCTTTTCTACGCTGCATATTGCCCGAGGTGGCTGGATGAAGGGGCCTCGTTCGCCTGATCCACGCCGCATGTAGCCTGTGGCGGCTGGGTGAAGGGGCTTCATGCATCCGGTCCGAGGAGTATTATACGGTTTACGGTGTGTGGATGAAGGGGTTGCGGACGCCCGGTCCACAGTTCAAGTGACTTCTGCTGACTAGGGACGGGGTGTGAGGGGGCATGAACACCCTGCTCATGCTTTGATTGTCGGACAACTAAGTAAATTGGCGACGGGTCGACACCCCGGTCCGTGCTGTCGGTTGTAATACTGATTGAGGGCGACTTGTGCTCTCGGATCTGTCTGCTACCATCGACCTAAATGAAGTCGGTAATGGTCGAGTATTGCAATATTTAATAAGTATCAATTTCTGTTGCAGGCGGTGATAACTGTTGGGCCGTATGCTGACGGTTTACTGTCATCTACACGAGGACGTAGTGATAGTCAGGGTTTAGTAGAAGGTGCTGTGCCGCTCGATCTTGAATGGAAGTATGCTGTCAGCGTGGGATGCCGCAGGCAGATTATTGCTGCCAGCCGGTGTATGCACCGTTGTTATCTATGCACTTTTGCCATCTCATAGGTAGTTCATTGATCCCTTTACTAAAAACCATGGGGCGAGAATCAATAAACTCTTTGAAGGCGGTTTGGACTGCCGCATCGGAGTTAATTTTTTCCTTGTAAGTTGTCCAAATTCCGGAAAAATGGAAATCTGTTGGAGCAAGGTCCGGGAGTACGGTGGATGTCTCAGACATTCCAATTGTAGCTCATCTAACTTAGTGGTTGTTTGTTGTGCAGTGTGGTCTTGCGTTGTCGTGAAGTAGCAGTGGCATAGAGCGATTGACCAATCTAGGTTGTTTAGCAGGCTTTTCTTCCTTCATGGATTGCAGTTTGCTGACAATAGATATCTGCCGTAATCGTTTGGCCAGATTTTAAAAGCTGTAGTGAACGACACCGGCGCTAGTCCACCAAACACTCACAAGTAATTTTTCTGACTCAATTTTCGTTTAGGGCAGGATTTGACTGGGTCTCCAGGGTTTAGCCATTGCGGCGAGCGCTTCCATTATCGTACAGTATCCACACTTTTCATCACAAGTAATGATTCGATTTAAAATCCTTCATTATTGTGTCGGTTGAGCAAGTAACACAGCAGTCAACGCGTGTTTGCAAGTTCGATTCACTCAATTTATGAGGTACCCATCGTTCAAGTTTTTTTAGTTTCCGATTTTTACTACGGCTTTACACCATTTGATAAAAGGTGCTGAAATACACAATTATATAGGATATGAACAGCATTTTATAATCAAATTAATCGGTAGAAATAAATGTTTAATTGCGATTTTGATCCTTTGTTGCAAGCGCTTTACTTTGAAATAAACTAACGAGTAACTTTTAAAGAAATAGTCAGTACAAGTGTTAAACTATAAAAATTGTAAGTATTTTTGATTTTCATTTTATAATATCCTTAAATCAATGTAGACATTAGTAAATATTTACTTACTTATTACAGTATAAGTATAATTTATCAAACAAGTAATGACAGTAATGACAGGCCCGTTTTTATTTCCATTTTAAATGCTTTGTACAATTTTTTATAACTGTATAATGCTTCTCAGAAGCAACTTTGAGAGGCAACTAGTATTAGGTCCTTACATATGAAATTAGCGTTTTGTCGTACTGACCATTTTGATCTGAAATATCTACTCTTTGTCTAAGAACTCCAAATTCAAATTTATAAATTCATTTAGCTGGTACATTTGAGTTTTGAAAACAGTCATTCATTTGTTTTTCCTCATTATTTTATTCTTTGGCGTCGCTTATTACCGCACAATGGAAAACATGAAATATCGGTATATTTACGAGTACAAGTTCTACCGTGGCACCAGTTCTGCATAAACAGCTTGAAGGATTAATGATGTGTACGGCGCTGGTATCGCAAAAGAAAACACGGTACGTTTTGGTTTCAACGTTTTCGTTCTGGAAATTTCGACCTTCAGAACCAACCCCGTGGACGGCCGTAGAGCAAAGTGGAAAATGAAGAATTAAAGGCTATTGTGGAAGCGTATCCATCACAAAGCACTTCAGAGATAGCTGCAGGCTTCGGGGTAAGTGATAAAACTGTATTAATCCACTTGAAGCAAATCGGAAAAGTAAAAAACTTGAACAATGGGTACCTCATGAATTGAGTGAATCGAACTTGCAAACACGCGTCCACTGCTGTGTTACTTCGCTCAACCGACACAATAATAAAGGATTTTAAATCGAATCATTACTGTGACGAAAAGTGGATACTGTACGATTATCGGAAGCACTCGTCGCACTGGCTAAACCCTGGAGACCCAGCCAAATCCAGCATAATTGATCTTATGTTAAGGATATTCGTATGCATAAAATTATTTTAAGATAAAAATTTGTAGGAAATTAGTATTTTTTATCTAGTCCGATGAAAAGTTAGAGGTATAAAGTAAAGTAAAAGTAATACATTTAAACAACCTACGTTTCACTTATGCACGGGCATATGCCTCATGTTATTATTAAGAGGGTTTTAAGGCAGGTAACATTAAACCGCGGTGCCTTAATATGTTTTAATTTCATATGCCAGTTACCCAACGATGTTTTCTTTACCTTCAAGCACGTTGTAAATCACCACTTAAAATTGCAATAAAAATTATCTTAATGCAGTGGAAATAAGCACTAGGGGACGGAGCATTGACTCCATTAGACGAGACCTCTCCAACTTAACGTTTAGGTTCAGTGTGCCTCATCACTGAACAGTTGCCGTCTAGTCGTCACAATGAAGTCAATCTCATTTTTTCTCGAACCGTCGGGGCTCGACCAGGTCCTCTTCCTGTGGGGCCGCTTCTGGAAGAAAGAGTTCTTCATAATTTCAATTCATTCATTCAGCTGCTGGCCCCTTATGTTCCGTTGCCCTATTCCGAATTTCCCTACTTTCGGATCACCGTTCTCTCTTGTGCCTAGTTTTGCGTTGAAGTCTCCCATTAACACCGTATTATAATATATACCGGGTTTTGGAGGAATGCATGGTCTAGAGATATTCTCACATTTCTCCAACTCCTCATCAGGATGAGCCGAGGTTGGTACGTAAACCTGTATGACCTTCAGCGAATACTGTTTGGTGATTCTGAGTATAAGGTACGCAACTCGTCGACACATTCACAATCTACAACGTTGTTAACAAGAGACTTGTGGACGATAAATCCGACACCTCCTTAGGTCAGATGGTCGCGCTTCCAGTGATAGAACAAGTTGCCGGATTCGAGGATTACCATGTCCTCCCCTATCTTCGGAACTCGGATAATCCTATAATATTCCAGCGCAACTTGTCTATCTCTTCTTCCAGCTCCAGGATCTTCTCGCCAGTCCTCAGGGTGCGTGCGTTATAAGTTGCCAGGTCGAGTCGTCTTAGGTGCCTACCGAATCTCCACCGGAGATTCTAGCACCCACTGCCCCGCCGTTACCATGGTCGCCACCGTAGCCAGGAATAGCGGGGCCGGGGACTGCGGGCCGTTTATTTGTCGTTGCTCATGGGGGTATATTGCCACAGTTGCCACACTTGGCGAGCTGGTTGGCAACCGCAGTTTTTATTGCTTTTGCTGTTATCAAAAGATGCTGCTGCCATCTTCTGCACATTTCTCTGTCGCCTTTTACGACACCCACGGAAGATATGCAGGGTATTCTTACCCGCCACAACACGGAGACCCGCCACTACACGGAGAATAATAATGACGCCACTATGTTAGTAAAGACGCCACTATTTTTGTATCACAGCATTATTGTTCATCATTTAAGACCAACATCACCTATTAAACTTGCAGCAAGATATTAAAGCCAAACCAACTCATTCGCTGAACTGAAGAACTTTCTAGATTTGACCATTCATACAAATGGTCAGGAGCCAACTTAAACAAATTGTATTTAGATAGGCGGAGATGATTTTGCGTCTACTCCAATCCACTGGCAAACACGAACCCTAGAAACTGTGTTGAACTTCAACTCCATTTTGAGGGTGTAATTTATTTCAGCAACACGCAAAAGATGAGAAGACTTTTCCGGTGTCTGGTCTGTATAGTGTCACTAATTTGAAAGCAATCATTTATCTGATTACGAAGCAGACCAAACAAAGAGAACATAAGCATAGGTACAGGAAGTCCGAAACCCTCGGACACCTTTGCAACTGGGTCACCTAGAATGTAGTTATATAGTATTTAATTTGGAATCAGTTCCAACTAATTAAATTAATGAATGCGACAATAGAGGCAATCTCTAGCAATAATTAGAGTTTAATTAATTTAGAATGCAGCCCACAAATAAGTAAAAAAAATTGTTTACATCTGGTGCATCAAAATATAAGACATGATGGGCAAAGCAAAAAATTGGAAGTTGATTTTTTTCAAATAGTAACAATATACATACCCTTTGTATTACTGAACATCGACTAAAAGATTATAATTTCATGTTTAATTTCAGTTCCTTCAATAGAGAAAAAAGTTTACGTGGTGGCACCTCAATAGTAGCAGATAAATTATTATTATATTGTTATGAGCTTGGGGTTCGAGACAATAAAAACTGCCGAGTGAATTACTACTTTAAACTAATTACCAACTTTAAACCACACTAATAACAAACCACAGATCGCTTTAGTTCGCAGTTGTATCGCTCGAAGTCTTCGCTTGTATCGCCAATTCAATACTCACTCGGTCGTGGTTTATACCGGCCTTATATAGCACCTCAGATATTTTCCAGAATCTTCTACTGTAGAAACCTAGAATGTTCAGTACATATCGGTCCCGAAATTTCTAGAAGGATCTTGACTCTCCTAGTTCTGCTACTCGATACTAGAGGGCGCTAGTGGTAACTAGTGTTGCCATGTACAAAGCATTAATAGTGGCGCGCAACAATATAAAGAACGTAAGGATATTGTGAGCCTCTCTGTTGAGCGAACTGTAGAAATGGCATGTCTCAAGCTCGAGCACCTCATTGTTGTAAGTGTTTACAAAACCCAATGTGCTACTTACGACTATTTTAAAAGATTGGAAGAAAGTTTGTTTGCTCCTTTAGTAAACAGAACAAGTCTGTTCTGTTTACTAAATTTGACTTAACATCAATCCTTGAAACTTCTTCCATTAGTATTACGTTTAGCTCATTGTTTAAATCGTATAATATTGTTAATTTATTCTAAGAATCAACACATGTTGCTTGGCCTAGTGCGACCTGTATAGAAACTTTTTTTACAGATGTTAAGCCCTTGTAGAAATCAATAATTCAAAATTTAAGATCGGATCACTGTGGACAGTTGGTCTCACTGCCTTACATACACAAAAAACAGAAAAATAAGAATGTTTTGTTTGTTTCAATAAATGAACATCGCTTGGAGAGGTTTAGTAATATAGTAAAAAAACTTCCATCACTTTTATTTAAAAATAGTGTTGATTATTTGTATGGTGCGTTATTTAAAATTATAAGTTGTAAATTTAGGACTATTTACTTTTAAAAGTTTCTCTCGTATTTACTTTTAAAACAGTCGCAAATCGTTTAATGAATGGGCCACAGTAAGAATTTATAAAAGTAAGGAAGGCTATACGAGTTTTATAATGAAAGATCATATAATAAGAGTATTATATTTAGAGAGTATGTAAAACATATTCTAAAATATTTAAAAAGTGTGCTCCACAGCTAAGGTTTTACATTTAAGCAACAAAATTAAAACTGCATCCAACAAAATTAAAATGACATGGAAAATAATTAAAAGTGAAACGGGCAAGGTCAAACCGCGCAATAATAATTTAACTCGATCTGGTCAAGAAGTTGCTATGGCTTTTGAGAAACATTTTTTTGTTGTTCCTTTTTTGACAACAAAATCATTAAATTCTTCTCCTACTGTCGCCGAATGATTGCTTAAACAAAATGTAAAGGCTTGATCTAATACTTTTAAATTCCATAGAGTATTGCCAAAAGATATCGTTAAATATTTTAAAACTATTGATATTAAGAAAACGGCAGACTTATGGAGGATTCCCGTTAAAGTTATTTTATCTATAATAGATACAATAGCAACTTACCTAGCCACTACATTTAATACAGGCGTCGAATCTGGTGTTTCCTGATATAATGAAACATAGTAAAGTTATACCTTTATTTAAATCTGGTAGTACATTAGACCCCGCCAATTTTAGACCAATTTCTATACTACCAACATTTTGTAAAAAAAATAATTGATCAGATGTTAAGTTTTTTAATATTAATAAATTGTTTCATAAAAATCTATTTGGAGCTAAAACTGACATTGGAGTTGAGCTTATTAAACATATTTTTTATGCATGGGAGAATTAAAACGACGCTTTGAGTATATTTTGTGACCTTTCCAAGGCCTTCGACTGTGTTCACCATCAGACATTATTCAGGAAGCTACAGTACTATGGTGTAAAGAACACAGCGCTTAAACTTATTATTTCATATTTAAGTAATAGAACGCAGAAAGTTATTATCAATGGTAAAAGTTCTTCCGGGTCACTGTACTAATGGGTGTCCCTCAGAGCTCAATTCCCGGCTCATTCCTAATTCTAGTGTACATTAATGACTTACCTTCCCTTGTAGGGGATAATCACGATTTAGTATTATTTGCTGATGATACTTCCTTGATTTTTAAACTTAAACATCTATCATTTAAATGTGACGAAGTGAATTATGCTATATCAAAATTAGTGTATTGGTTTAACGTTAATAATATACATTAAACGGAAACAAAACTAAATGTATTAAATTTACAACATCGAATGTTAAAAATCTGAATACCAATGTGTTTTAAATGGGGAAGAACTGAGCTCTGTAGAATCCACTGTTTTTCTTAGCATCACTCTCGACGCAAAGCTTCAGTGGGCTTCCAGCCCCATATATCCAAACTAGCAAGCAGAGTAAGTTCTGCAGCCTATGCTGTAAAAGGATTATAGGTAACTAGTGTCGAGACAGCTAGTTTAGTTTATTTTAGTTATTTCCTGATTTTGCTATGGGGAAATGCGGCTGATTTAGAAACTATTTTTGTTTTACAGAAGAGGGCAATTAGAGCTATTTAATACCTAAAATCTAAAAGAGTTTCTTACAGAAAATAAAGAAATAAATATATTAACATTGGCCTCTCAATATATTTACGAAAATTTAATGTATGTTCACAAAACAAAGGTGGTTTTAGAACACTTTATTTACACTCTGTAAACACTAATAACAAACACAAGCTAGTGATACCAGTTTCTCGACTCCACAGAGTCAGTAATTCATTCTTCGGGCAATGTATACGTTATTACAACAAAGTCCCAGAAAATATACAAGCTCTCTCTATTACCAAGTTTAAATGTTTTATTAAACTAAAATGTATAAAAGGGTTATTATAATATAAATGAATACATGGTTGATAATAACCCTGGAATGAGGTGGACGCTTCCAAGCTGTTTCTAAAATAAATTTTGTAAATATTTTTGTAATTGTACAAGCATTCATGTAAATTTTTAAAAAAAGTCCTGCTGGTTTCTTGCTGGTTCTTCCCAGGACAGAGGGTTTTTTTTCGAATCAGGGATAAAATAAAACGACTTTTCAATAAGAATTACACATGTGATTCTAAAATTATATTGAATTAAAAAATATTATATTCTATTCTATTCTATGCTACCAGTTAAAAGAAAATAAATAAATAAATAATTTATTTTATAAGCTTTGTCTTAGCACCGACTTCAGAATGTAAACTTATTTTATTCTTTTAGTTTCTGAAGTCTGCGTGAACTATACTATATTAAAAGTATTTTTTACCCTTTGAATGAACAAAGGAATATCACAATCAATTTCATCTCAGTATTCACTATTATATACGTCACGTCTTGTACTGTCTCTTCTTAGGGAGGATTTTTTGAAATTTATATGGGATTACCCATCCTATTTAATAAAGAAGAATCAACAAAATCTGTTCACCAATGACAAGATATCGCGTAATAGTCATACAAAACAACCACAATCGAGTAAACCTCCTTTTTGAAGTCGGCAAAAATATTAGAACGGCGATGGAGAGAAGCGTCAAGGGTGCGACACCCAATCAATCAAATCAAATCAAACCCACCAAATCAATCACCCAATCCGCCCCCAAGCGTGGCAATTATGTCAAACCCTTTCTATTATAATGTATTTAGAATTAACTCACATAATATACATAGTTGCGCAATATAAGAACTAAATATTGGTTTAATTTGCACCCAGTATTTCAAAAATAATTTAGAATATTGTATGGTTAACTTGAAGTAAAATATTAAACTTATGGACTGTTTATACTACCAGTATGCCTCTTGTTTATTATATATATTTTATAGAGTAAGGGTAAGTGGATGTTGTAGCCCATAGACATCTACATCTTTCCTCGATTATGAATTAAAACGCAGATGCGTTACCACCCCTGAGGACTAAGAGTGAATGCCACGTTACCAGTAAAAAGAGTCTCCAGTTCTCAACACTAACCATACGGAACACTATTGAAAATTAAAAAGCTGGTGCACGTAATATCAAATGAAACGTTAATTGATGCATAAAATGAAGCCTTTATTATTTTTCATAAATCTGAAGTACTTATTCAAGTTGATCTATAGATACGTGGAGGAAAAATGTTTTAAGAACATCATGGAAATATCCAACTGCGGTGCTGGCAATAGGCTCGGCGACCTGCGTGAATGACTTATACCAGTCGTTGCTTATATTTCTTAATAAAGTTTGCTCTGAAAACAAAAATAAAGTTTATTTAATGCGTAGTTCATTATCACACGTTCCAAATTTCAATGGATATTTGGTTCGATTTAAATGAGGGCTTTCACAACCTTTTCAGCCACCAGGGTGGTGCCACTTTTTTGAATGAGGTGAACAGCTACTTTACAGGTCTGATGGTGGAGAGTTAAAAGTGTAAATATTATTGCTTTTTTTCTAAAATGCTTAGTAGTAATTTTTTAATTAACCAGATTATAAATGGTTAAACCTAATAACGAACATTCGTAAAATTAGAAGAATTATAAAAGTTAAAAATGTGTAAAAAATTAAAGAACATACGAATGAAGCATTGTTTTGAGTATTTACGTACACAAGAAACAGATAAACTTTTATTTAAAACGCAACTTTTCAATGATCATGATGACACTGCGTGACCATATCTATGAAAAATAAGTTCACCTCAGCCTCAACTAGCGACATCTGGTGAGCGTAAGAATGTAGATTGCATATAATAACTTACTTGTTATTACTGGTAGTATACAGTCCTAAAGTTTTATATTTTTATTTCAAGTTAACCATACAATATTCTGAATTATTTGTGACATATTAGGGTGCAAATTAACACTAATATTTAGTTCTTATATTTGCGCAACTATGTATATTATTATGTGAATTAATTCTAAATACAGTATAATAGAAAAGGTTTGACATAATTGCCACGCTTGGGAGGCGGATTGGGTGTCGCAGTACTGTACGTCTCGCACCCTTGACGCTGCTTCCCATCGCCGGTCTGATATTTCTTAGCCGACTTCAAAAAAGGAGGTTTACTCCGATTGTGGTTGTTTTTTGAATGACTATTACGCGATATCTTGTCAATGGTGAACAGATTTTGTTGATTCTTTTTATTAAATAGGAGGGTAATCGCATATAAATTTCTAAAAAACTCCTAAGAAGAGACGGAGTACAAGACGTGACGTATATAATATAGTGTTCATTCAAAAGGGTAAAAAAATAACTTTTAATATATTATAGTACAAGCAGACTTAGAAACTAAAAAGAATAAAATAAATTTACATTCTGAAGTCGGTGCTAGGACAAAGCTTATAAAATAAATTATTGATTTATTTATTTTGTTTTAACTGGTAGCATAGAATAGAATAGAATATAATAATTTTTATTCAATATAATTTTAGAATCACATGGAATTTTATTGAAAGTCCACTTTATCCTGATTCGAAAAAACCCTCTGTCCTGGGAAGAACCAGCAAGAAACCCAGCGGGACTTTTTTAAAGGAAATTTTACATGAATGCTTGTACAATCACAAAATTATTTACAAAATTTATTTTAAAACAGCTTGAAGCGTCCACCTCATTCCAGGGTTATTATCAACCATGTATTCATTTGTATTATAATAACCCTTTTATACAGTTTTAGTTTAATAAAACATTTAAACTTGGTAATAGAGAGCTTGTATATTTTCTGGGACTTTGTTGTAATAACGTATACATTGCCCGAAGAATGAATTACTGACTCTGTGGAGTCGAGAAACTGGTATCACTAGCTTGTGTTTGTCCTAGTGTTTACAGAGTGTAACTAAAGTGTACTAAAACTACCTTTGTTTTTGTGAACATACATTAAATTTTCGTAAATATATTGAGAGGCCAATGTTAATATATTTATTTTATTTTTTTCTAAAGAAACTTTTAGGTTTTAGGTATTAAATAGCTCTAATTGCCCTCTTCTGTAAAACAAAATAGTTTCTAAATCAGCCGCATTTCCATAGCAAAATCAGGAAATAACTGAAATAAACTAAACTAGCTGTCTCGACACTAGTTAGAACTATAATCCTTTTACAGCATAGGCTGCAGAACTTACCTGCTTGCTAGTTTGATATATGGGGGCCCCACTGAAGCTTCGCGTCGAGAGTGATGCCAAGAAAACAGTGGATTCTACAGAGCTCAGTTCTTCCCATTTAAAAACACATTGGTATTCAGATTTTTAACATTCGATGTTGTAAATTTAATACATTTAGTTTTATTTCCGTTTTTATGTATATTATTAACGTTAAACCAATACACTAATATTGATATAGCATTATTCACTTCATCACATTTAAATGATAGATGTTTAAGTTTAAAAATCAAGGAAGTATCATCAGCAATTAATACTAAATCGTGATTATCCCCTACAAGGGAAGGTAAGTCATTAATGTACACTAGAAATAGGAATGAGCCGGGAATTGAGCCCTGAGGGACACCCATTAGTACAGGTGACCCGGAAGAACTTTTACCATTGATAATAACTTTCTGCGTTCTATTACTTAAATATGAAATAATAAGTTTAAGCGCTGTGTTCTTGACACCATAGTACTGTAGCTTCCTGAATAATGTCTGATGGTGAACACAGTCGAAGGCCTTGGAAAGGTCACAAAATATACTCAAAGCATCGTTTTAATTCTCCCATGCATAAAAAATATGTTTAATAAGCTGAACTCCAATGTCAGTTTTAGCTCCAAATAGATTTTTATGAAACAATTTATTAATTTTAAAAAAACTTAACATCTGATCAATTATTTTTTTTACAAAATGTTAGTAGTATAGAAATTGGTCTAAAATTGGCGGGGTCTAATGTACTACCAGATTTAAATAAAGGTATAACTTTACTATGTTTCATTATATCAGGAAACACCAGATTCGACGCTTGTATTAAATGTAGTGGCTAGGTAAGGTGCTATTGTATCTATTATAGATAAAATAACTTTAACGGGAATCCCCCATAAGTCTGCCGTTTTCTTAATATCAATAGTTTTAAAATATTTATCGATATCTTTTGGCAATACTCTATGGAATTTAAAAGTATTAGATCAAGCCTTTACATTTTGTTTAAGCAATCATTCGGCGACAGTAGGAGAAGAATTTAATGATTTTGTTGTCAAAAAAGGAATAACAAAAAAATGTTTCTCAAAAGCCATAGCAACTTCTTGACCAGATCGAGTTAAATTATTATTGCGCGGTTTGACCTTGCCCGTTTCACTTTTAATTATTTTCCATGTCATTTTAATTTTGTTGGATGCGGTTTTAATTTTGTTGCTTAAATGTAAAACCTTAGCTGTGGAGCACACTTTCTAAATATTTTAGAATATGTTTTTACTCTCTAAATATAATACTATAATTATATGATCTTTCATTATAAAACTCGTATAGCCTTCGCCTACTTTTATAAATTCTTACTGTCGCCCATTAATTAAATGATTTGCGACTGTAAAGAGAAAGTTTTAAAAGTAAATATTCTACTAAATTTACAACTTATAATTTTAAATAACGCACCATACAAATAAATCAGCACTATTTTAATGAAAGTGATGGAAGTTTTTTACTATATTACTTCTAAACCTCTTCAAGCGATGTTTGAAAATTTCTTATTTTTCTGTTTTTGTGTATGTAGTACGGCAGTGAGACCAACCGTCCACAGTGATCCGAACTTAAATGTTGAATTATTGATTTCTGCAAGGGCTTAACATCTGTAAAAATTTATCTATATAGGTCGCACTAGGCCCAGCTATGCGTTGGTTCTTAGAATAAATTAACAATATTATACGATTTAAACAATGAGCTAAACTTAATACTAATGGAAGATGTTTCAAGGAGATTGATGTTAAAGTCCCCACATATTACAACAGACTTGTTCTGTTTACTAAGTTTGAGCAAAACTTCTTCAACAATCTTTAAAAATAGTCAGTGCACATTGGGTTCTGTAAACACTTACAACAATGAGTTGTTCGAGCTTGAGATATGCCATTTCTACAGTTCACACAGAGAGGCTCACAATATCCTTACGTTCTTTATATAATAATAATTTATCTACTAATATTGAGGTGCCACCACGTAAACTTTTTATCTATTGAAGGAACTGGCCACCTGATGAAATTAAACATGAAATTATAATCTTTAGCCAATGTTCAGTAATACAAAGGGTATGTATATTGTTACTATTTGAAAAAAAATCAACTTCCAATTTTTGTTTTGCCCATCATGCCTTATATTTTGATGCACCAGATGTAAACAATTTTTTTTACTTATTTGTGGGCTGCATTCTAAATTAATTAAACTCTAATTATTGCTAGAGATTGCCTCTATTGTCGCATTCATTAATTTAATTAGTTGGAACTGATTCCAAATTAAATACTATATAACTACATTCTAGGTGACCCAGTTGCAAAGGTGTCCGAGGAGTTTCGGACTTCCTGTGAGCCCATGATCTCTTTGTTTGGTCTGCTTCGTAATCAGATAAATGATTGCTTTCAAATTAGTGACACAATACGACACCAGGCACCGCAAAAATTTTCTCATCTTCTTGCGTGTTGCTGAAACAATTGCAGTCCTCCTTCCCCGACTGCAAGCCTACAGTAATAAGTTACACCCTCAAAATGGAGTTGAAGTTCATCACAGTATCCAGGGTTCATGTTTGCCAGAGGATTGGAGTAGACAGCAAAAATCATCTCCGGCCTATCTAAATACAATTTGTTTAAGTTGGCTCCTGACCATTTGTATGAATGGTTAAATCTAGGAAAGTTCTTCAGTACAGCGAATGAGTTGGGTTGTCTTTAATGTCCTGCTGCAATGATTTTGGTCTTAAATTATGAACAATAATGCTCTGATACACAAAAATAGTGGCGTATTTACTAAAATAGTGGCGTCATTATTCTCCGTGTAGTGGCGGGTCTCCGTGTAGTGGCGGATAAGAATACCCACTACTCCATATCTTCCCGTGGGTGTCGTAAGAGGCGACAGAGGGAAACTGTGGCAGAAGATGGGCAGCAGCATCTTTTTGATAACAGCAAAACGCAATAAAAATACTGCGGTTCCCAACCAGCTCGCCAAGCGTGGCAACTATGGCAATATACCCGCCATGAGCAACGACACTAATAAACGGCCCCAGTCCCCGGTGGCCCCGCTATTCCTGGCTACGGTGGCGACCATGGTAACGGCGGGGCAGGGGTGCAATAATCTCCGGTGGAGGTTCGGTTGGCACCTAAGACGACTCGACCTGGCAACTTATAACGCATGCACCCTGAGGACTGGAGAAGATCCTGGAGCTGGAAGAAAGAGATAGACAAGTTGCGCTGGAATATTATAGGATTATCCGAGTTCCGAAGAGAGGGAGGATATGGTAATCCTCGAATCCGGCAATTGTTATATCACCGAAGCGACCATCTGACTAAGGAGGTGTCGGATTTTCGTCCACAAGTCTCTTGTTAACAACGTTGTAAGAGATTGTGAATGTGTCGACGAGGGTTGCGTACCTTATACTCAGAATCACCAAACAGTATTCGCTGAAGGTCATAGGTTTACGTACCAACCTCGGCACATCCTGATGAGGAGGTGGAGAAATGTATGAGAATATCTCTAGAGCCATGCATTCCTCCAAAATCCACTATACGGAGTTAATGGGAGACTTCAACACAAAACTAGGCACAAGAGAGAATGGTGAGCCAGTAGGAAATTCGGAATAGGCAACGAATAAGTAGCCAGCAGCTGGCCAACTTATGGAGAAGAATGAATTGAAATTATGAAGAACTCTTTCTTCCAGAAGCGGCCCCACAGGAAGAGGACCTGGTCGAGCCCCGACGGTTCGAGAAAAAATGAGATTGACTTCATTGTGACGACTAGACGGCAACTGTTCAGTGATGAGGCACACTGAACCTAAACGTTAAGTTGGAGAGGTCTCGTCTAATGGAGTCAATGCTCCGTCCCCCTCGTGCTCTAGTCAAAAGTCCAGAAACCTTTCAGCTCGAGCTACAAAACCGTTATCAGTGCCTAGAAGATTGCAATGCAGTGGGCGATATGAATGACAAGCTTGTGGAAACTGTCCATGCGATCGGAGCTAGTTTCTGCAAGACCCGCCGCAGAAGAGCACAAAAACTCTCCGATCACACTCTAAATCACAAGGCTGTTAGACGGAAAATGAAGCTGAAGTTTTCAGTAGATTCGACAGCATACAGGCAACTGGACAGACAGATCTCCAAATGCATGCGGCGGGACTTTTTAAATTTTTTTTTTAAATTCACATCACATTAATGTTAAACATTATTTTTTCAGTACATCGCTAAACATGTCACTAGATAGTTGCCTTAGCTTCACACCCATATAAACAACACTTTAATTGCAGCCAATAAAGCACTCGGTTTTGTCATAAGAAGTGGCAAGGAATTCAAGAAAACCGGAACAATCATAACAATGTACAATTGCTTAGTAAGAAGTAAACTAGAATACTGTGGTACAGTATGGTCACCTTATGACAATACTCACATACATAGAATAGAACGTTTACAGAAACGATTAACCAGACATTTAGCATATCGAAGTCAGTTATTGCGCTGGATCGATCGATCTTATACACAAAATCTTAAGATTTTTAATATGCATTCCTTAAAATTAAGACGATTACTGCTAGATATGATATTCTTATATAAACTAGTTAATAATGCTATCGACTGCCAAATCTGCTTAATAAATTTTCCATAAAGGTACCCACACGGCTAACTCGTCATCCAATCGGTATACTTAAATTACATAAACATAAAAGTAATCTAGGAAAAAATTCGCCAGTTTCCCGTTTGACATGTACCTATAATATAAAATCAACTGATGACACAGATCTCGACATTTTTAATGACACCATATATAATTATAAAAGAAAAATTATTCTCAGTGGGTGATGCACCTCCGTTATGTATTTTATTTATTTATGTTATATATATATTGGCCCTTTCTTTAATTTTCGTACCTTTTCTTATTTTTTTTCATTAAATTTAATCATGTTGTGACGACCTGTAATCTGTAGTTCAATAAGCATAATAGTCTGAGAGCTCGCGACGAATTTTGGGAAGGTCCTTCTCGCAAGTTGAAATTGTGAAAAAATATAATTTCGTCAATTGGCGAATCCAGTCCCGTGAGTCTGACAGAGCCTTTGTGGTTATTTCGTTACTGCGCAGCATATAACATTTGCAAAAAAAATCCATAAAAATGTTTTTTTGGCAACTTGATTTCTTTTTTATCTTTTAATTTAGTTTTTATATATTTTAAAAAAATGTCCCAGACGTTTTTGTCGATTATAAAGTATTACCAGACCTCTCGAAAATATTTTTTTAAATTACCAAAATATATACTTTTCGGAATCTCTAATTTTAATCACGTATTTATTGAGTAATTTTTAATAATACCTGCAGATCGCCAGACGAATTTAGCGGTTTTAAACAATTCCCAGATGTGAATAAAGCTTACAAATGAATACGACAAAAGTCTTATGCGTAGCCATAAGTGCGAGAAAGATAGCTTATCGAAGCATGCCGACAGCGGATGGGGCTAAGCTCCTCGCAATGTGATTGGTTACTAAGAAATATCTTTTTAAAGATTTTAAGATTCAATTCTTCTTTTGGGATTTAGCATGTATGTATGCATATGATCATGTAAATATCTGTTTATATAGTTTGAATTATTTTATATCAGTGCTGTAATAATTTGTATAATAGCTATAAATTTTAACCTCATAATGCTAAGGCTTGGCAAAAATATGTTTTGATAATTATCGCCCCATGTTCTTAAAAAGGACAATATGTATAAAGTGCTTACCGCCCAGAGATCAAGGTAGAAAAATAACAAGTTGCACGTTCTCTACAGTAACTTTTTCACAGTGATGTGGTACAGATATAGATGACTTTTGAACTACCTAAATGTAGTTTTATTATGTTCTTTTTATAGGATATCGGACAGTACTTGCATTAGTAGATATTTTAAACTGTGCTTTAAATATCACACGAGGCCGATAGCCATGAAATAAGTTAAATGAAAGATATAAGAGACATACTTTTATTATCTATTACAAAGAAAGACTAAACAAAATCACATTACTCTTATCATCAAATAGTGCAAAAACTAAAACGGGATAATTGACTTTCAAATTGAACTGAAACCTCATAAATTATAATATTTAAGTAAAAGTATTCTATGCCATAAGATCTGGAACCATAGTGTCGCGTCATCTTTTTCCCAGTACATCCTCATGCAGGGTGTACTGAAATAAGCTTCCATTTAAAAGCTAATACTTGTATAAATAAGCTTTCCTTACTGATATTAAGCTACGTCCACCATTCAGAACAGAAGACTTATTAGTTTTTCAACAATTCGATTTACTAGTTAATCATCCACATATCATTGTTGAAAATAAGACAGTTTATCAAAATTTTCTGATGAAGCACTCTAGATAAGAAGGTACTTATAAACGTTCTTTGGATTTTTTTCTCAACCCTCGTGGTAGACGTAGAATCACCTTGTGATAGAGCTACTGGTGCTCTATTTTCCAAGTTGCTCTTCACGCAGGGGCGTTCCAAGTATAAAATTTCTATTTGAAACACGCCCGCGATTGTTTGTATTATATACAATAGACTCTTTAGTTGTCACTACCGCTATCTGGTACGATTGACAGCTTTTCTTTTGAGGGTAAGAATGATGGATCGTCACAATCTGCATCACTTGGAAGTAAATGTGGTGCAAAAGATAGAAAGCAATAAATAGTATATATTGTAACTACTGTAGGATGTCCTTTAAAATAAATAAATATAATGGTATTATTCGTTTAGAATAAATAAACAAAGACGTAATTGCGTTTCTCTGCAAATACAAGTTTTATTTAAATTAAACAGTGACAAAAAATGTAGTCAGTAACATTAGCAGTGGATAAACAAAGATATTTACCTGAAAATACAAGAAACAAAATTTAAAGCCTTTATTCCGAGATTTGTTACTTATTGATATTAATATTTACGAATTCACAATTTCTAAATTCTAACCTCCCAAAACACATTGCACATGATATTCGAATCCTGTCCTGTCATCTGTCAGATGTCAAGTATAGGATCTGTCACGGTGGTGGATAGGTGTCTGTGATTCCGTTTTCCTGTGTCCGGTGTCAATTTAATAGATTGAATTTGAAATCCTCCTTAGAATTTTGTATGGTCCAAACTTCAATTCATCCATTTGCTTTCTCTTTAGCTGATTCCCATTTTCCATGTAGATCCCACCTCCTATCTCCCACTCTAATTTATATTCTTCCCTATGTAGATCAAACATTTTTTTATTGTAATTGTGGGTTTAATTGTGTTTTTATAGGCCAACTTCCTATTTCTGTCCAGATCATCTATAGTACATTTTATTTTCAATTTGAGTGGTAAAATATTTATAGTTTCGCCTTCCAAAAGATATTTCGGAGCAAATTTCGTTACTGTGTTCTGTTTCATGATATTTTTCTACACATTTCTGTGCAATAGTTGTCCAGGCTATTTTCTTATTGCTTTCATTTATTTTACATCTTATTTTATTGATCAAAGTTTGGTTTGCCCATTGAAAATGGCGCATCAACGGCAGTGAACGTGAAAAAGTTTCTATATTTTCCTTCTTTAGAAATTCATTAAAGTCTTTAGAATTTATTCCAGGGTATTGGTCCGTTAACACCATATCAATCTTGTAACTCTGTGTTACGTTTTTTATTAGTTTAATAAAATCATTGGAGCTTTGTTTTTTTGATGTGTAAATATAGGCATACCTTGTGAAATGATCAACTATAAGGTGTAAATATCATTTTGTGGACCGTGACTGTGGCCGGCTTCACTCGTTCACTGTGACGTAGGCGCGGGACCCGAAGCTTATTGTCGTGCAAAACTTGCTTGATGTTTGATGTGCGGCCAGGTGTTTACTGTCACAGATCCCTTGTGCTCTCCGAAACAAAGATTTACCCACGGTAGCTAACTGTGAAGGATAGTGGTGAGAATCACCGTTTAAATATCTATCTGTATAGGTCTTTTTTCTATACACAGTGTGGCTCAAGGTGTTATTAGGATTCCGAATTACTAACACATCTAGAAAAGCTAAAGAGTTGTTTACTCCATTGTGAACTGAATTTTAAAATTTATGGAGTTAAGATGGTCTAAAAATGCAGTTACTTTATCTAAAGGTAGAATTGTGAAAGTGTCATCTACGTACCGCTTGCAGAATCTTGGATTTACGGGAGATGTACGCAGGGCTTTCTCCTCAAAGACTTCCATGAATTTATCGGCGACAATGAGAGATACAGGTGAGCCCATCGCAACACCATCTACTTGCTGTAGAACTCTTCCTTCCACAATAGGTAGCCAGATGCAAGGCAGTGTCTGAGTAATACTGCATATTCTACGGGCATGTTGTTTTTAGCCTTCTAGTTGCAATTGAGATGCAGTCTTCAACAGGTATGTAAACAGTGACTGCACATCAAAACTGACCATAGTTTCATTGTCTGCTAGGTTTAGGTCTTTAATCTCGCTGACAAAATGGTAAGAATTATTTGTGTATGCTCTTGTATGTACCCTGAGCGGTGAGAGTATTTTCTCTAAGTGTTGAGCCAATCTGTAAGTTGGTGAATCGATTTGGCTCACTATAGGACGTAGTGGAGCATTAGGCTTATGCATTTTTGGTAACCCATACAACTTCGGTGGTTTGGCACACGTAGATATTATCGATTTTACGTCCAGATTAAATTTTTCGGAGTGCCAATCAAGTCAAAAATCAATGAGGTCACTAGTTGTTTTAAGTTTGTTATATGTTGGGTCGTTTTTAATCTATTTATAAGTGTTTACATACGACAAAAGTTCTTGTATTTTAGAATTATAATCTGACGTATCCATGAGTACCGTGGCGTTTCCCTTATCTGCTCGAAGAATCGTGAGTTCTGGTTTATTGCGTAAGTTAATCAACGCTATAAATTCGTCTTTAGGCAGATTCGGTTTCGGCACTGAACTTTGACGTAACATAAACGAAATGTACTGACGTATCGCCTTCAAATCTTCTTTCCGCATATTGTTTTTAAATACGAAGAAATTATATGTAGTGTCGAGGACTGTTTATGTAGATTTAGAGTGACGTCATTATATTTTCGTATTCTTCTTAGCAAACACTTTCATTTGATACCCATATCATGGGACTCCATAGAAAATAACTAGACCACCATCTTGAGCCGTCCGCCATATTAGATGTAATATGACGTTAATTAGCTAACCATGCATAGTCATCCAAAGTAAACATGTATGCAAAATTTCAGCTCAATCGGTTGAGAATAACTGCTTTAAAATTCAGTTGCAAGATTTGACACTCACAAACAAACATTGCAAGTTAAATAAAAGCTTTTAAAAATCAGGAATTTACAAATTATTGATACTCGGCGTCGAAAAACAATCGTCAAATTAATTTTTATTTAAATTATTATTTTTAATTAAATTAATGACTTTTTAGCCGACTTCATAAAAGGAGGAGGTTTACAATTCAACTGTATGTTTCTTTTGTACGTGTTCAACTGTATGTATATAACGCGATATTTTCACCAATTGAGAGCCAATTTTGAACATTATTTTTTGAGATCACACTCATATAAACTTGGAGATTTTTTTTTAAATTGGAATAAAATAACTATTAGGCTAAGTAACTATTTAAACGATATTGAGAATGTGATATTCCGTAAAAGTAAAAAGTTAAAGTAAAAAGTTAAAGTGTCGAAGGGCTTCAAGGTACCGCACCCATTTACAGTCATGGTGTGAAAGCTGGGGAGGAGGGCCTAGTGCGCTCCGTCCATGTTACATTCAGTAGTGGGTAATTGTCTGAAGGGATTCGAACGCCCAGTACATATTGTTTTGTTGATTCGGGAGATGATTGGAAGAAGGGGCCTCGCTCGCCCAATCCACACCGCATATAGCCTGTGGCAGCTGGATGAAGGGGCACCGCACGCCCGATCCACGCCGCATATAGCCTGAGGCGGCTGGATTAAGGGGCTTCACACGCCCGGTCCACGCTGCGTATTGCTTGAGGTAGCTGGATGAAGTGGCCTCGCACGCCCGATCCACGCCGCATATAGCCTGAGGTTACTGGATGAAGTGGCCTCGCACGCCCGATCCACGCCGCATATAACCTGTGGCAGTTGGGCGAAGGGCCGCGCACCCTGTCTACGCTGCATATTGTCCGAGGTGGCTTGATGAAGGGCCTCGTTCGCCTGATCCACGCCGCATGTAGCCTGTGGCGGCTGGATGTGGGGCTTCATGCATCCGGTCCGAGGAGTATTATACGGTTTCCGGTGTGTGGATGAAGGGTTGCGGACGCCCGTCCACAGTTCAAGTGACTTCTGCTGACTAGGACGGGGCGTGGGGGCATGAACACGTTGCTCATGCTTTGATTGTCGGACAACTAAGTAAATTGGCGACGGGTCGACACGCCCGGTCCGTGCTGTCGGTTGTAATACTGATTGAGGGGGACTTGTGCTCTCGGATCGGTCTGCTACCATCGACCTAAATGAAGTCGGTATGGTATTGCAATATTTAATAAGTGTCAATTTCTGTTGCAGGCGGTGATAACTGTTAGGCCGTATGCTGACGGTTTACTGTCATCCACACGAAGACGTAGTGATAGTCAGGGTTTAGTAGAAGGTCCTGTGCCACTCGATCTTGAATGGAAGTATGCTGTCAGCGTGGGATGCCGCAGGCAGATTATTTGCTGCCAGCCGGTGTTTGATGCATGGGGGAGTGAAATTGTCTTAAATATTGCTTTGAAAAAATATTTTATAGAAACAAGTGGTTAACTTTTAGATTGGTTGAAAGAAATGCTTGAAAAGCAAGTTTATTTCAATTGACTGATCTGGGTCTATTGGGTGATTAATAAGTCTATAATACGAGGGTGATCCAAAAGTAATGATAATCGGTTACTTCAGGTCCGCATAAAATCCAAAAAATATTTTTGCTTGCTTATATACTCACTACGTCAGCCTAAAAAAATCATATAAATAGATCACGATTTCCGGGAGATACATTCATTTGAATACGAACTGTCAAAGAGATAACATCAACTTGGAGAAAAACGTAATTAGAGCTGTCATCAAGTACCTCTGTTTGAAAAAAATGTCTTCAAAAGACAAACACAGTGACTTAGTGGAAACATTGGGGGACTCTGCTCCTCCATATTCTACAGTTGCACGCTGGGCCAAGGAGTTTAAACTGGGCAGAACATCCACTGAAGATGAACATCGCGAAAGGACGCCCATCCACGTCCCTCACTGAAGACAACGTGAAAAAAGTCGAAGATGTTGTGTTGGCAGATCGAAGAGTGACCATCAGACATGTAGCTGAGATCACAGGGATCTCATATGGCAGCGTTCAAAGAATCCTTGCGAACGAGTTGCATATGAAAAAGGTCTCTGCGCGTTGGGTACCCAGAATGTTAACAGACGAGCAAAAGAAAAATCGAGTTGACATTTCGAGGGTCAATCTCGAAAAGTTCCAAGCAGATCAAGAAAATTTTTGTTCCGTTGTGCGACTATGGACGAGACCTGGATCCACCATTTTGATCCTGAAACGAAACAACAATCGATGACTTGGAAGCGAGCCTCCTCACCGACGCCAAAGAAATTCAAAGTTTCAAGTTCGGCGGGAAAGGTTATGGCATCTGTGTTTTGGGATTCTCAAGGCATAATTATGGTGGAATATTTGGAAAAGGGAGCCACTATTACGGGCTCTTACTACGCAGACCAAATAAGAAGATTACGGGAGGCCATTATGAAAAAGACGCGACAAACTGCGAGCTGGAGTGCTGTTTCACCAAGACAACACACCGGCTCACAAAGCTGCAGTTGCGATGGCTGCCATTCAAGAAACGGGATTCGAACTGCTCGAACACCTCCCTATTCGCCAGATCTAGCTCCTAGTGATTTCTACTTTTCCTCGGCTCAAGAAGGCAAAGAATTGAAGACGATAGCGAAGTAATGGCCGCTGTTGAAGCGTTTTGGGAGGGTCAAGATAAAGAATTTTTTCAAAGGAATCCTGGGTTTAGAAAAAAGATGGACTAAATGTTTTGATTTGTTAGAGACTATGTAGAAAATAAATTATTATTTTAACTTTAATTACCGTGTTTTATTTTCATTATCATTACTTTTGGATCACCTCGTATTGCTGAGTTTCTTGCTTCATTTTATTGTGTTCTGACTGTGTCAACAGCCATGCCGTGGGCGTAGCTCGAGGTGTAAGTGCGGTGCACGTGTGGTGTCTGGTTTGGTGGTCGTTGAGACGTAGCGAGGATGACTGAACATTGAGCTTAGTGCTCGCGAAAGTACAATAAAGTGTAGTGTACATTTGTTGTGTAACGAACGATTGGCTCTTGGACATTTTATATTGTGATGAGTGGTAAGGTTTCCTTTAAATTAATTTGTGTGAAGCTAGTCGAAGGGACAATGTCGTCCGGGCCAAGCACTTGCGGCTTGTCGAAAGGACACATCCGTCCGGTCCAGTCAGGTTGGTCGAACAGAGCATAGATGACAGTATCGTCCGGGCCAGACCCGAGCGGTATTGGTCGCAGGGACATACTAGTTTTCAGTTGTATGAGATAGCTTGAGATAAAGGTGCCGTCCGGTCCATGCGTGGTCGAAAAGAAGCGTGCTTTCGATTATTGTATGATTGAGAATGTTAGTATATCTACAAGAGAGTATGTTTTGTTAAAGCGTTATGAGTTAGGTGTCGTCATAAGAGATGATGACTAGTGGAGGGCTAGGTTGTCCGGTCCAAGTCATCATGGGAGATGATGGCTGATCGAAAGGAAGCCTTAACTAGTGTTAGTTTGCACGAGGTCAAACGTAATTGCCTTGCATATGTGTGTGTAAATCTATTCATGTCAGGATAGACGAGCGGATAAATTGGTGATTAATAGTGTTTTATACAGGAATTCATGAAGATACACGCCCGAGGACGGTCGTATATCGAACCTCGACCTCGGGGGGGGGCCCCGACTCGTTTGTGCAGTATAAAGTTCAGTGTAGGTGCTCACATACACACACTCACTCGTACTCATATATCCGTCTTTTAACGCTCAGGCAATAAAATTGTGAGGAAGCACGATAATGTTAAGGATTTTTATGGACCCCAGTGGTACCGGGATGTCTGCAGACTTGGAACACCATGGAGTTTTAGTCAATGCAACCTTAGCAAAATGTCCTCCAGACTGAATTTCGGTCACGGCGGCTAGTCTCAACGGAGACTTGCTCTCTGCGCAGGACGGGATTATAGTATCCAAATGTATGCGCAAACACAGTTGCACTCTCTAGGTACTCCCTCACTCTCATAGTCCGATGAGTCGGCAATCGCCAAAAATCCAACACGACCGGAGAGAAATCAGGCACAGGCCCAACGACTTTACGTATTTTCCGAGGCACGGGGGTGAAACAACGCCAACTTCCTGACTCCGGGCTGCTACAGAGAATTTCTTGACAGAAAATCACAATAGCTGATTATTTTCACCCGGGCTTTGAACTCGGGACCGGATAATCAACAGTACCGTTTACGACCATTAGACTAACAAGACAGTCAAACCCGCAGCATAATCATTCAAAACCTCAGCATAATCAGATCTTGAATAGGTTGTGTGTGCGTTAGATATTTTTTTATAAAATAACCATTTTTTTATTAAATACAAAAGTCGTAAATTAGTAAAGTCACGCAAAGTAGAATTTAATTTTATTATAGTAAATCAAGTTCAAAGCTGAAAACAAAGATATCTAAGAATAACTCATTATCATGCTATTATTTTAAAAATACACAATAGGATAATATTTTATAGATAGAAAAAAAAAACAAAAAGCTGCTTCTGTTTTTCGGCTATTATATTTAAGTTCTCAATAGAGTGCGGATTTCAGGGATAACAATCAGACTAATCATACATTCACTAACGACTGATTGTGTGCTCTCACTACAATTTTTTATAAATTTGCAGTGAGAGCATACAGTCAGTTGATAAATAATAGTTAATTACTTGATCAATTAATAATACTTTTAAAAAAAACTAAAAAAAACACGCTTTTGTAGATAACCGAACTAAAAATTAGAAAATAATTTTCAATAAGTTTAAAATAAGAAAATAGTGATTAACATAAAAATATCATTTTATTTTAAAAAAAAGCCTAGGATGCTTTTTCAGGTATTTTTATGATGACGCTAATTTTACAAATATCCACAAAAAATATTTACAACAAATGACATCAAGCATCCCACACTTTATTACAATAAAATTATTTTTTTATGTTAGTCACTATTTTCTAATTTTAAGCTTATTAAAAATTATTTCTCACTTTTTAGTTTGGTTATCTACAAAAGCATGCTTTTTTTAGCTTTCTTAAACTATTATTTCGTTTCTAGTTTTTAGTGCGGCTAACTACAAAAGCGTGTTTTTTTTGGAACGAAGTTTTTTACGCGGCTTACAGTAGAACGTTACAGTGAACTGGCAGAAATCGTAGTTGTTTTATGAATTATTTGCAAATCCTGAGGATCCTGGCAAGGATAATGGGACAAACTATTTAAATTATTGCATTTTCATCGGTCTCTGATAAGTGTGCAAAGTTTCAAATCAATCTGACGTTTTGAAGGGGATGAAAATCATAATCAAAAATTCCGTTACATAGATACATACCAAGCTAAATAAAAATTATCCGCGTTCTTAACCTGCTAGTAAACAAGCCTAACGGTTAAAATAGTATTTAAAAAAACCGACTGCATTAAAAGTTTACTGACAAGAGAAAAATTTTATACCCTACATTATTTCCACAACTAAGATGAACGTAACGACACCCCATATATTAACATCCATCAAGTCGTTTAGGCTACAGAGCGTGTCAAAGAAATAGACATTACATACATACATACATACATACATTCATACATACATGCATACATACATACATACATACATACAAACATTACCCTACTGGAACTTTCCAGTAAAAAAGTAGGCAAGCAGCAGTGCTCCGACTAATGTGTTCTCTTTTGATAGGCAAGAGAGCATAATTACTAGCTCTCTTTTCCAGTACAATTACGGAATCTTTTACCTATCACTGTACTGGCTGTTTTGGCTATCTATTATTCGGCTATTTATTATCTTCAGGGAATGACAACGCATCTGTGCCTCTTAGTAGTGGGTTTCGTGTCCACAATCTACAGTTATTAATTTCCATAAGACACGTTAGATCGTTTGTCACTCTAATATTAATAAAGGCAAAGGATCTGTGATAAGATTACAATGGAGCAATAATTAAATACATTTAAAAATTATTTAAACTTTCTGATAAATTTCTGACTTTTTATGCAAAAAATCACTCATGCAATTTGCAATAGAAAGTGTTCTCCCACAAAGCCTTTCAAAATGCTATCAGCAGTGCTAATCAGTATAAGATATATTTTTAATTGTTTTCCAATTAAAATTTATGTTATACATCTAATGAAGGATTAAGTTTAAATTCCCCTAAAACGTTATTGCAGTAGTTTTTATATCTTTTTTTAGATATTTAGATATAATTGATAATTTAAATGAAATAACGTAATGGCTAGCTACGCGTTTGGTGTACAAATTTTTTACAACATCTAACACCGATAGTGCCAAAACAGACATGGGCAGGATTTGACTGGGTCTCCAGGGTTCAGCCATTGCGACGAGCGCTTCAATTATCGTACAGTATCCACTTTTCATCACAAGTAATAATTCGATTTAAAATCCCTTCATTATTGTGTCGGTTGAACAAAGTAACAAAGCAGTCGACGCGTGTTTGCAAGTTCGATTCACTCAATTCATGAGGTACCCATCGTTCAAGTCTTTTACTTTCCCGATTTGCTTCAAGTAGATAAATACAGTTTTATCACTTACCACGAAGCCTGCAGCTATCTCTGAAGTGCTTTGTGATGGATCTGCTTCCACAATAGCCTTTAATTCTTCATTTTCACCTTTGGTCTCCGGCCGGCACGGGGTTGGTTCTGAGGTCGAAATTTCCAGAACGAAAACGTTGAAACCAAAACATACCGTGCTTTCTTTTGCAACACCGGCGCTGTACACATCGTTAATCCTTCGAGCTGTTTCTGCAGCACTGGTGCCACGGTAGAACTCGTACTCGTAAATATACCGATATTTCATGTTTTCCATTGTGCGGTAATAAGCGACTCAAGAATAAAATAATGAGGAAAAAACAAATAAATGACTGTTTTCAAAGCTCAAATGTACTAGCTAAATGGATTTATAAATTTGAATTTGGAATTCTTAACCAAAGAAGAGATATTTCAGATCAAGGTGGTCAGTACGACAAAACGCTAATTTCATATGTAAGGACCTAATAATTTAATTAAGTTAAATACTACTAAATACTTATTTCGGCAGCATATTAATAAATCAAAACTTTTAAATGAAACTAAGTTTTACGGATTTTATCGCGTATATTAACACATTTGAAATTCCCGACGTTTCGAGTACTTTACAGCACATATGGTCACGGGAGGAACTCAGATGTTTGACGTCCAAATGTCATAGTTAACCACGGCTAACTTCAGTTTAAAATTATTAATTTATGGTCCGATTGACGCAGAATGAGCTTATAGTATCTTGAAGTTTGCAGGTGTATGCTTGGGTTGAGATTCCAAGCAGATGGTAGCACCCAGCCATGTTTTCTATTAAAATTAGGATGTTTTTTGATTTCAATAGCCTCGCGAATCGCCCTTGGCAAGAATCGGTGTTCTTTAGCGAGAATTTTGATCTATCAAATCTGTGGTGTTTGCGTAAACATAAGAAATCATTATATCAAAACTTGTCAAACTTAAAATATGCAGACCGGTTGCCACTATTAGGATGTTTGTCGTAATCGCCACGGTGAGCATAATTTACTAAATAATATCAGACATCACACAGCTGGATACTGTTTTATTTATTTTATATTGTTGAATATGGCACACTATCAGACTGTACTTATATACAGTTCTAAATTTAAAAGTATAATGGTGTTAATCTAAACTACAATCCAAGTACACAGAATAATAATATAACTGCAGACTTAGCTGAGACTTAGCCGAAGCAAAAAGTAGGCAAGATATAAAGAATACATTTAATATTGAAAGAAACACGAAATTTTATTTTAATATAAAAGCTACTACTGAATATGTTTAGATGAAAGTTACTACACTTAATCTCATCTTAATTACGGCACATTTGATAACAGCATTAAAAGGAAATCTTATTCCTATGAACGTCTAACATGAAAATTCTTTATACACGCTGTCGTAAAGCGAAATTGAAGTTAATGTGTTTTAGTAACTTTGGGCAATCAATAAGCAAAGACTGCAAAATGTTGTGCAAAAAAAAAACTGTTGTACTGAATACCGTTTATACAAAATTATGATTAAAAGAGAAGCACTTTAGTTGAATATAATCATGGTAATAAGTTCACGAACGTACTTTCCTTGATTAGCAAGTTATCACATGCAGGTAATAGAATTTTAAGTGCACTGTGAGATTAAGTTTGATGTGGAATTTCGTAGCATCATTTTGATGCCTGATTACGAAAATGGGGTCCTAGAATCTGCAAAGGCTTTTTTTCAGTTTTAGAACTTATAGTAGAATAGAGATACATAAACAGACATTACAAAATCGACAAAAGTAAGATATACTTTGCCGTGCCAAGAATGTAGATATTACTAACCTTATAACGAGGTATTATTAACAAGGCAATCCATCTTAGTCCTCAGGCGTGATTCTTAATCGAGGATAGATGTAGATGTCTATAGGCAACAGCAACCACTTACCATCCGGTGGGCTGTGTGCTCGTTTGTCACTCCCATTCTCTAAAAGAAACGATGATGATTATAAATTTTATGATTTTTAGACATTTAAATAATAAAAGATGGGCGGCAGCGTCTTTCTATTACAAATAGAAAATAAAAAATTCTGCGGATGCATCCTGTGGCAACTATGGCAAATACCCCCTTATGAGACAATTTATCAGGGGGGCCTATTCAGCAGTGGACTTTAATTCAAATTGATTGCTCGAATGCAAACTGTGTAATTCGAGAAATAAGCGTTTGCCTTAAAATTTCATATTACGTATAATTCTGAAGAAATGCAGTAAATATAAAAATAAATACCTTATCTATGTGGTGGAACGCCTTTTCTAGCAGTCAGTTTGGATGGATACAACTCTCGTATTTCTGTCGCCAAATAGCAGTGCGTGCACTGCTTTGTATCGCTATGAAGTGTATGAAGAGCCAGTATAACTACAGGCTGTAAGGCATTCCATCTTAGTACTCAGAGATGACAACACTTCTGTAGCATTCTTTGTTTAAAGTTGGTTACAGGTATCTATGAACTGCAGCAGCCACTTACCATCAAGTGGACTGTAAGTTCGTTTGTCACTTTAGTTTTATAATAATAAATAGTAAGTAAGCCGTGTGAAAATCACATACAGTTTACTGGTCAGTGCCGATTAAATTATTATTTGCAATAAGCGCTGTTTCACCACGTGCTCGGGAATAAATGGGAACATGAGATGAAACTTGGATTTATTTATATCAGGCATATACATTTATAGAGGTTGCCCCTCAGGACTCTGTTATAGCACAGCGTTGATTTGTCATGCATACCGAATGCTCTGCCTTGTCGCTGAACGCCCTCCACTAAAACACTATCTTCAGAGAAATAAACGGCTGTCTGTGATGATTTATTTCTATGTATATGGATGCCTATATACATGTAGTTAAGACATCCGCATCCTCTTCATTTTTCATACAAATTACGAAAAAGTACATATTATATATCTTATATCTTACACACATCACATCTACCCTGCTAGCTAAAAGGATAAGCACTCGCCCTTAAGTTTCAAAAGTACGCGAACAAACATAATTCGATTTCCACTGCATTAAGTAAATTGTTTATTGCAATTTTAACTGGTGATTTACAACGTGCTTGAAGGTAAAGGAAAACATCGTTGGGTAACTGGCATATCTGAGAAATTAAAACATATTGAGGCACCGCGGTTTAATGTTACCTGCCTTAAAACCCTCTTAATAATAACATGAGGCATATGCCCGTGCATAAGTGAAACGTAGGTTGTTTAAATGTATTACTTTTACTTTACTTTATACCTCTAACTTTTCATCGGACTAGATAAAAAATACTAATTTCCTACAAAGGAGTCAGTCGTTTTGGGCCCACTAGAAATTTTAACAACCCTTAATGGTATTACATACAAAAAAAGTTACCAATTTATTATAATAAATGGCCTATACATTTTATGAATATCTAAACGGAATCAAGAAATCTAAAAAAATGAGTGGTTTTGATATTCCGTGTTCTGTTAATGTAACATGGGAAAATGCGTAATGAATCATTTTGCAGTTTCTATTAAAAGAAAATGTATTTTTACCAAGATAACTTATTATATACATATTATATTTGTACTTATTTGTATATTATATATTTATTACTAAAAGGGATACCACTGAGATTTTTATCCTATTTCTAAAAGTGTTAGCTTATATCATATCATGGTTCAAAGACACCGTGGAACGAAACGCTATTTTGTCATTGACTTCGCGCTGGGTAAAACCGACGGCCATATTATCATAATATAAGCATCATATCTATGTCCGGCGGCCGGGTATTACTTTACGGCATTGACATTCGTCAGGCTGCTGTTTTTTGTACTTACTTACTTATCTGGAAGATCAGCATACACTGAAAACAATTAAATAATATTTGTGGATTTCAACGCACTGTGTGAAGACAATAACTAGCCGAGACAGGAGCAGATGCGCCAACTTTTATATTTGTGGATTTCTCAAGAGGTGAGTATCTTATCTTATGGAATGCGAAGAATTCAACTGTACAAAACCTACAATTGATTTAAAGTTTCAAACTTTTATGTGAAATATATATTATTTTTGTCACTCTCGAAGTTCTAGTCCAAAATATTATACTACGGAAACGAAAACTACTAAGTTTCGTTTATAATGTATTACATTTTATTTTATTTTACTGAATATTGAGATATGGTACGATTTTTATAAATAAAAATAAACGACCCACACCCACATACACTTAACGATCTATACATGTTTTAGTACTTAATTATTTTAAGTTTGTAAAAATACTAATAAATATCCTTCATATTACTAACAAATTAATATGTCAATATCTAATCAATGCAACAAGTGTTGAATTATATTATACAGGTTAGCCAAATATTCCACATTATGTATTTAATTCGCCAATGACATTCGAAAATGAAAACTGACGAGTTTAATTAAAAGTATATGTGAGTGTATAATACAAGTTTACTTTTGCTAGAATAGAATTTTGAAAAATCATTTATATTTATAGAATTTTGAAAAATCTATAATTTATGTTGAATTACCTAAAACATGACAAACACAATTCTTATTAGTATGTTAAAAGTGTCAAAGTATTGAAGTGTTATGTTATTGGTAAAATCTAATTTAATTAATAGACAAAATAAAATCACACAAAATATACACAAATCTATGTTAAAAGTGTCTGTCAGAGTAACTATATCCACAACCGTTACATCCTATCAAAAGCCCATTGCTGAACATAGACCTTCCTCAGATTTCCTCAAAGGAGGATACTTGCTATAGTTGCCATGCTTAGTAGACGAGTCGGCAACCACAGTTTTTATTGGTAGTTGTTAATAGAAGATGTTGTTAAATTCAGAAGGAATGTACACATTCCTTCTGAATTTAATATTTATAGATATAGATAAGATAAAATAAATGGATGTTATTAGGAATACATATTAGTGTTAATATTTAATTAAATAAATCTACTATTTATGTTTATTATATTTAAACTCCATCAGGAAGCAAGAATTTTGTTTACATTATTTTTATGTTATTTTGTTGATTGTAGGTAATGTACATTCTTTCTGAATTTAATATTTTTTACTTCTTTATTTTTATTTGCATTCCCAATTTTTTCAGTTACATCAACTTGATGCAGTTTGTTGTAACTGCCTAAGAAGAAAGTATTGAAACTGCTCATTTCTTTAGAAGATTTGTATTCCATGTGGATCTTCAATTTTAAGAGCTCATTTTAAGAACTCAGCAGAAAGAGATATTATTTTGCAGTGGATACCATCACACCAGGTACTTACTTTACTTTAACAGCCTGTAAGTGATCCCCTGCCTGAAATAGGCTTGCCCGAGGAGTTGGCATAATCGCTTTGGCACACAGATTGATGTTTGTAGTATCATACACCTCGCACTACAAACAATTTAGCTATTCACCACCAGGTTATCTTTAACTTTACAGCCTATCAAAAGTCTACTGCTGAACATAGACCTCCCACAGATTGCCTTATAGGGAGATATTCGATAACCACAGTTTTTTTCTTTAGTTGCTACTTCTTCCTTACCTTACCCCATATTTGTCTGCCTTTGTACTTAATACACAAGTAATATTTTTACCTTAAATGAAATTAGTGTAAATGTAAAACGTCTAGGAACAAGTTCTAGACGTTTTTAGTTAGTTAAATAATGTTATAATTCTAAAATAACTACTTCACTTGTTTACCTTTCTGATTTGATGTATTTTTATTTTTTACCTTAGTGGAATCTGGTTTACTACAAAAGTATTATGAAGGGAAACGAGTACATGCTATTTATATATATTTAAGAGACATTAAGACTGTTTATTAGTAATAAAGATTGAAATAAATAAAATATTAATAAATATCATTATTTAGGTGGAAGACACTGTAAAACTATAGTCTGTTCGGTTAGTTGATGAAAAAACACTTTTCAGGTGGATCATTTAGAATGAGTCTGCAATCTTGTCGGCCGAGAGCTTCTACAACTGTATGGAGACACAAATGATAACAGGGATATGGAATTACAATTCATGAATATTGAAGACATCGGTAACATCCAACAAACACCCTTATGCCTGTAACTGTAACTCCTGCCATTTCCAGAGCGGCATCAACAATTACTATAATATGCAGACCTTTTCTATCAAAAGGTTTAAATTATTTCTTAAGCAAAATTGTCTAGTAAGGGTTATTATACTACTAGAGAGTAAATGACTGATAATAACCCCTGGGAATGAGGTGATCGCTACCATGCTGTTTCTAAATGTTTTCAAAACAATTGTATAAAAATTATATTGTAAAATCTTTTTTTTAAAAAGTCTCGCTGGTTTCTTGCCGATTCTTCCCAGGACAGAGGTTTTTTATGAACCAGTGGTAAAAGTAAAAAATGACTTTTAATAAGTATTATGTATTGTAATCTATATTGAATAAAAATGATTCTATTCTGTGGCTAGTTATAAGCGTGCTGCTTCTACTTCCCGACACTGTATTTTTAAGTTATGTAATCATTTATCTAGATTCTTAATACCTAAACTAAAAAGAACTACTAACCTAAAAGAGAGATTGCTGATTGATAACTCATTTTATGTGCCACTGTGCGCTCGTATTTGTGAATACCACTTAAATGAACCTTTTATATAGTAATATAAATATGCATCATTACTATATGGTAGTTTTTGCCACAGTTGCTACGCTTGTGGCAACCAAAGCTTTTTGTGGTATTCTATAGGGAGATGTTGCTTATCTCCTGGTATCTTTATTTTAATCTGTTACGACTTTTACGACACCATACGGGACGAAACGCGATGGCAGTTCACGCTATACAATATTTTACATTATATATTTAATTTAGGGAAGACCTATGTTCAGCAGCGAATTGTTGTAATGATGACGAATAATAATCAATAAAACTTGTAATTATTGTTGCTTACTTGACCTGTTTCTACTATGTGCCTTATTATAAATAAAGCGCCTAATTTATAAATAAACGCCGAGCAAGTTGAATAGATGCTCTGGTACCTTTTCGTATCTCTTTCAATTGACAATCTCCTTTTGTTTTTTTTTATAGAATAAGTGTGACAAATGAGCGCACGGTCCACCTGATGGTAAGTAGATGCTGTGACTCATATACATCTACATTTATCCTCGTTTAAGAATCAAAATACAGATGCATTGTCACCCCTGAAGACTAAGATGGAGTGCTTCGTTTCCAGTAAAAAAGGACTCCGGTTCTCTACACTCACCATACGAAACACAGGAGCATTGTTACTATTTTACGCTGGTAGCGTTTTCCGTGAGAGCGTGTCCTACCCCGGTCGAGCCGTATCCGTACACAACTAGTTTAAAACTTCTTCATCATTACAGCCTATAGGCCTCCCCCAAGGAATTATACAAAGCACGGTCCTGAGTCGCATCTCCATAGACTTTTGAATATCTTACCAGGTCGTCACTAAACTAGAGGGTAGCCGTCCCACACTGAGCTTACCGGTACGAGACTGCTACTCGAGAATTTTACATTTTAGCTTTAATTGCAGTTGGATGTAAACATGCTAATCAATGAACACATATTAAAAGAATGTCCTGGCACTGCACCTCGCGGCCTGTGATACTTATAATAGACTGCTTTAAGAATATGATGATTTTACAATAATAAACAATAAAATGCAGTAACAATACAGTGTTTCTTTTATCCTAACACAAATAGTTCAAAACACCTTACATGCTATTTATTTTCGTGGTTAATATCGTAAAATCGGATATGTTACTATCCAGTCATTTTGGTTTTAATGGTGCTTGGAATGTAAACATGTTATTCAATCAATACAAATTAATAATAATGTCCTGACACTGCACCTGGTGGCATGTGTCACTTTTAATACTGCTTTAAGAATGTGATGATTTTACAATAACAAATACAGTGACAATATAGAGTTTTTTTTATCCTTACACGACCAGTTCAAAACATCTTACGTACTATTTATTTTCTCAATCGCTGTAGAGGTAAAACTCGCTAAACACCCTTAATAGTTCACTGTTGGACGCACACATGCACTTAAAACCGTGTTACTGGTTGCAAATGATATTAGATAAATAAGTACATGTGTGCTTGTTTCAATATTCATTAACTTTTTTCAGGTGAGTTGATTAGAATAAATGTGTATGTCTTGTAGGCTGAAATCTTGCAGAGCTGCTCGTAAGCAGAGACAAAAGTATATGGATATTGAAGACAACAGTCTTATATCACATAAAATATCCTTATGATTCCTAACAATTTCATAAATGGACATGTTATTATCAAGTTATTTTGAAAAATCTTTTGGAATGATAATGACTGACAATAATAAATACAATTAAATTATACATGTGTTTTGTAATCCTTACACAACTAGTTTAAAACATCTCACTTCATATTTATCAACATAAATAAACATGATATTACCCAGTCATTTTGGCTTTAATGGTGTTTGGGGTATAATAACTAATCAGTTAAAATATTTTAAAGCAAAGTTTACACACTGCACCTTTACTAACCAACAAAGATATATCAAAATAAAGTCTTAACACCGCCGTCTGTTCCACTATTAATAGACTACTTTTGAAATGATTACAGTAATAAATACAGTGGTATTTTACTTTGTGTTTTTATCCTTTACAACCAGATTAAAACATCTTTCTTACTATATAGCATGTAAAGGTAATATTATAAGTGAACATATTATCTTTTATTCATTTTGGCTTTAATCATATTTATTTAATTACTGTAATGGTGTTTGTGATGTATATTCACTAATCAATCAATACATGTAAAAATAGCCCACACCATGTTTATTGGTCAGTGTACTATTTTTGCCGGAACTACTAAAAGGATTTTCCATCAGTCTAAAAGTACCTACCTCTAAATGTTAAATGTACCTGCAACTTTGTTTTATGCCATTAATTATTTAGCTGTCCTATTCTATTCTATATACACTATTCTAACTCACAATACTAATAGAAAACAACTTTTAGTTTAGGCTCAGAAGGGCTAGAACCCAGAGCCGTAAAGCCAGATTAAAAAAATAGCGTTTAGTTTCTTTTTAGGTTATTGTGATATTGATATTTTAATTTCTCTGAATTCCTTTAGATGCGATAAAACTAATATTAATTTTGCAATCTATAGATTATAAGGAATAAATCGACATACATTTCATTAAGTATCCCTAAAATTTGTAGTGGGCCCATTCTCCATACAAAAGAAATTGTCTCCTTTTATCTTAAAATAATTTTATGCATACGAATATCCTTAATAATCAATTAATCATGATCAATTATGCTCTTCGTTTCAATTTATTCGTTTTTCAATCAGATAAGCAGCTTCATAATGTAACATCGCATATATTACAGCTCCATATATATTCCGAAATATCACATCCTTTATACTAGTTGCCTCTCAAAGTTGCTGCGAGAAGCACTATACAGTTATAAAGAAATTGTACAAAGTATTTAAAATGGAAAGGAAAACGGGCCTGTCATTACTCGTCATTAGTTGTTTGATAAATTATACTTATACTTCAATAAGTAAGTAAATTTTTACTAATGTCTACCTTGACTTAAGGATATTTTAAAAATGAAAATCAAAAATACTTACAATTTTTTATAGTTTGGCACTTGTACTGACTTTTTCTTTAAAAGTTACTCGTTAGTTTATTTCATAAAGTAAAGCGCTTGCAATAAAGGATCAAAATCGCACTTAAACATTTATTTCTACCGATTAATTTGATTAAAAATGCTATTCATAACTTACATAATTGTGTATTTCAGCACCTTTTACCAAATGGTGTAACGCCAATGACCATGAATTTCTATTTGCTTCCAACATGCAAATTGCCATACCCTACCTCGCTGATGGCATAACCGAATTGAAAGTACCACCAACAGAACCAATGGCATTTAAAAATATAACTGTAGACCATGGAGCATTTAAATTGTTCTTACCAACTATGGAGGTAATTGGTTCTCGAAAATGCCGTATTGTAGATCTCAAGTAAGTGATTCTCATTGTCTGTAAAACCATTTGAATTTTTTAAAGTATATATATGTAAGGAGTACAAAATTTTAATATTAGAATTAAAATTCATTTTACCAAAAATTCTATGCCCACCAGGTTATGAAAACAATCAATGTATCGTGTTTATATTAAACCCTATATTATAACATTTTGTTATGCAGGCGAAACCGTAGAGAGTCTTCTATGAAACTTACTCTGGACTGTCCATTAGAAGTAAGTGGCAAGTACATTTTACAGGAAAAATTATTATATATCAAGAAAACACACATCACTGAACACGTAGTGCTTATAAAAATCGTTGTTTATTAAAACTTATATTATATGAAGATATCGCAATTTTTTTTTTGATAAGGGTGTCTAATAAATAAAACTTAGAAAACATGATTAAAATCTATCCAGTAGTTTTTCCGTGATGCTCGCACAACTGCAAACCTCTATCATTTCATTTATATAGATATGTATTACAAATGACTACTTATTTTTATTACATTCTTTACGTTCATACTGCAAATATCAAAAACAAAATAATCTGTAGTTAAATAGTCACACAGAGTAGAGATTGTCGTCCTTAGAATAAAAACATAGGTACCTAACATATGTATATTTGTCGCCAAAGAATTTTAAAATTTTGCCAACAAAAAATAACTACTGACAGATTGAGTTATGAATTTTGTGTGATTTCCAATGTACCTTTTTCAATATTCTGTGGAGTGCATTTCAAGGCGAAAAGGCGTTTATTTTATATTTTTGATACGTATATTTAATACCTTTGTATTAATATTAGTACAGTTGAAAGTGAAATACAGCTTGCTTAATAACAAATTTAAAAAAATGAATTGCGGTATTTCTTTAGTAATCTGCGGCATGAATATATGTTCGCCGAGTGGCGGGAGGGGAACTCCCTAAAAGAATTAAGTGCCGGAAACCCCTTTTTTAATGATTTTTAAAGTTTTGTGACCTATTGAGGCAAATAGTAATCTGCCGCAATGAATATATGGTCGCCGAGTGGGAGGGGGAAGGGTGGAACCTCCCCTAATAGGTTAAGTGCCGAAACCCCTTTTTAAATGATTTTAAAGTTTTGTGACCTATTGAGGCAAAATTGATTTTGAGGAAAACCGTGCGAATCAACACTATTTTGATTCTGCTTGCTCCAGCGTTGCGGGAAGTGTAGCCAGTTCGTCTTCGCGTAACCAAGCACAGGCACCTAGCTCACCTGCGCAGCTCGGCTCGTATGCTGCCTGCGCTAGTTACAGCGGGCGAGGGCTGCTTCCTCCGCGCTTCCGGGTTTTCATATACACCTAGGGTAAGAGCGGAAAGACCACGGAAGACGGGGTTGACAGATTCGGTTTTGTGATTTATACCTTCTGGTACTAGGGTTTGATCAAAAGAAACGACCAAATATAATATTATTAAAACATTTATTTATAAACATGTTTAATTGCTTTAATTAATTCCATAAAAGGATCTTTCTAATTGTTAATTGTTGTTGCGTGTTATTTTTAAAACAGATACAGACCATGCTCTATTTCTATCTCTTCTAATAATTATATTGTTGTTTCGTTTTCGTATCATTTTAAATGGATATAACCTCAAAATTATAATTATCGATATCTCGAAAACTAAAGATTTCCGGCATAAAAAGCAGCTAGATGGTAATCAATAGCATCATTGCCTGTCAACTAAAGCTGAAATGAACACTTAAATCGTGCCGCAGATTACTAAAGCCGACCCGTGAAGGTAAAATTCTACTTTAAAAAATATATAACGTCAAAATTTTGACTTAGTACCTGTTTGAACTATGAAGTCACCTTCTTTGTTGATGTCGAAAAACCAAATTTTTCCTGTAAAAATGTACTTGCCACTTACTTCTAATGGACAGTCCAGAGTAAGTTTCATAGAAGACTCTCTACGGTTTCGCCTGCATAACAAAATGTTATAATATAGGGTTTAATATAAACACGATACATTGATTGTTTTCATAACCTGGTGGGCATAGAATTTTTGGTAAAATGAATTTTAATTCTAATATTAAAATTTTGTACTCCTTACATATATATACTTTAAAAAATTCAAATGGTTTTACAGACAATGAGAATCACTTACTTGAGATCTACAATACGGCATTTTCGGGAACCAATTACCTCCATAGTTGGTAAGAACAATTTAAATGCTCCATGGTCTACAGTTATATTTTTAAATGCCATTGGTTCTGTTGGTGGTACTTTCAATTCGGTTATGCCATCAGCGAGGTAGGGTATGGCAATTTGCATGTTGGAAGCAAATAGAAATTCATGGTCATTGGCGTTACACCATTTGGTAAAAGGTGCTGAAATACACAATTATGTAAGTTATGAATAGCATTTTTAATCAAATTAATCGGTAGAAATAAATGTTTAAGTGCGATTTTGATCCTTTATTGCAAGCGCTTTACTTTATGAAATAAACTAACGAGTAACTTTTAAAGAAAAAGTCAGTACAAGTGCTAAACTATAAAAAATTGTAAGTATTTTTGATTTTCATTTTTAAAATATCCTTAAGTCAAGGTAGACATTAGTAAAAATTTACTTACTTATTGAAGTATAAGTATAATTTATCAAACAACTAATGACGAGTAATGACAGCCCCGTTTTTCTTCCCATTTTAAATACTTTGTACAATTTCTTTATAACTGTGCTTCTCGAAGCAACTTTGAGAGGCAACTAGTATAAAGGATGTGATATTTCGAAATATATATGGAGCTGTAATATATGCGATGTTACATTATGAAGCTGCTTATCTGATTGAAACAGGAGGAGGTACTCAATTGACTGTATGTTTTTATGTGTTACCTCATAACTTCTTTCTGGGTCAACCGATTTCGATGATTCTTTTTATTTGAAAGCTGGTGCTTCACATGGTCCCATTTAAATATTTGTCAAGGTCTGACCTATAGCTTTTGAGTTATTCTTAATAATTTATATTGAATCCGATTGTATAAATTTTTAAATTTAAATAATTGTTGAAAATAACTTCGCCATAATGTTTACTATACATCCAAATTATAACATAAAACGTAATTATCGCACATTGGACTTTGTGGAATATGAAAATTTGTGTTTTTTACATGATCTATAGTGATAACTCACACTTTATATTTAATTTTCAGTTACTTCTGACTATTAAATATAAAGTGATACGTGAACGACACAGCATTAGAAATGGAAATTTTATAAAGTGTATAAAATTGTTACGAAGCAGTGTAATTACTTACCTGTTATATAAAAAAAACTAACAACAAACTTTCTTTTGTACCCACTTAATATTTTTTTTATTTGTAGTTGCCTCTTACACTCACGCGACGCGTAGGTAAAGGCGGAAAATCGTCATTTGAAGTAAATTCTCTTAATTTAGAGAGCATAATTTAGTAACCAAACTAATTCTAATAAAATTTTAGTTGTATAATTCTTATAAATAACATTTAAAAAAGAATTGTTCTGAGTACTTTAACTATGGTTCTGACTAAACGTAGTGATTATATACTCTTTGGTTCTGAGGGGTCCTTTCTAAATATTACCATACTCTTTGAAGGATTCTACAAAGGTGACCTTGGATTATCTCACGTATAAGTCCAGAACTTGAGAGATTAATTTTTTATAAATAGTGAGATGAAATTGAGATTGTGATATTCTTTTGTCCATTCAAACGGTTAAAAAATTAACTTTAATATATTTTAGAACAAGCAGACTTCAGAAACTAACAATAATAAAATAACTTTACATTCTGAAGTCGGTGCTAGGACAAAGCTTATAAAAGAAATTATTTATTTATTTATTTTATTTTAACTGGTAGCAAAGAATAGAATAGAATAGAATAATTTTTTATTCAATAATGATCACATGTGTAATTCTTATTGAAAGTCATTTTTTACTTTACCACTGGTTCAAAAAAAACCCTCTGCACTGGGAAGAACCAGCAAGAAACCCAGCGGGACTTTTTTTAAAGTAAATTTTACATTAAAGGTTGTACAAAGTATTTACAAAATTTATTTTAAAAACTTTATGTGGTAGAGCCATGCTGCAGCTATATTAGTAGTATAGTTGTAGTACGAATGGGTCGGCTCGACTGGGAAGGACCACGCTCTCACAGAATACCAGCGTAAATAGCAGCTTAACACTGCTGTGTTTCGTATGGTGAGTGTAGAGAACCGGAGACCCTTTTACTGAAAAGAGGCATTCCATCTTAGTCCTCACGGGTGACAACGCATCTGCATTTTGATTTTTATTGAAGATAGATGTAGATGTCTATGGGTCACAGCAACCACTTACCATCAGGTGGACTGTGTGCTCGTTTGTCACCCTGTCCTATTAAAAAAACAGCTTGGAAGCGACCAATCATTCCCAGGGTTATTATCAACCATGTATTCATTTATATTATAATAACCCTTTTTATACAGTTTTTGTTTAATTAAATATTTTAACTTGGTAATAGAGAGACCTTGTATATTTTCTGGGACTTAATTGTAACCGCGTATACATTGCCCCAAGAATGAATTACTGACTCTGTGAAGTCCAGAAACTATTATCACTACCTTGTGTTTGTTCCTAGTCTTTACAGAGTGTATATCACTTTTTTTACTAAAACTACCTTTGTTTTTGTGAACATATATAAAATTTTGAGAGAAATTTTTAATATATTGAGAGGCCAAAGTTAATATATTTATTATTTCTTTAGAAATTTCTCTATGAGACTCTCTCGGTTTTAGGTTGTAAATAGCTCTAATGGACCTCTTCTGTAAAACAAAGATAGTTTCTAAGTCAGCCGCATTTCCCCATAGCAAAATCCCATAATACATTATGCTATCGAAATAACTGGAATAAACTAATCTAGCTGTCTCGACACTAGTCAGACCTCTAATCTTTTTCATAGCATAGGCTGCAGAACTTAGTCTGCTAGCTAGTTTGGACATATGGGGCCCCATTGAAGCTTTGCATCGATAGTGATGCCAAGAAAACAGTGAATTCAACAGCTCAGTTCTTCCTCATTTAAAACACATTGGTATTCAGATTTTAACATTCGATGTTGTAAATTTAATACATTTAGTTTTATTTCGTTTAAATGTAGATTATTAACGTTAAACCAATGCACTAATTTTGATATAGCATTATTCACTTCGTCACATTTAAATGATTGACGTTTAAGTTTAAAATCAAGGAAATATCATCAGCAAATAATACTATATCATGAGAATCACTCGTCACCTGAACTCAAATCAGTCGCGCGCTCAAAATGGATGTCGGGGCGGTGGTCGAACCAAGGAACCACCTCATTGACGCGGTCATTGGCAAGGTGGTTAACGCAATCGTCGGAACCTCTCCGCCGCCTGGATAGACTACAAAAGTACTTTTTCTTTTTGTTCATGCCATGCCATGTGGCTGAAGAGGGTCCTCGAGCTGTACAAGGTTGACTGTACAGTTAGAGATTTCCTCGGGCAGTGTATGGGGCAGTGAGTACGATCCTTTGTCATCTAGGAGAGCGGATGACGGCTGCGGATAAGGACATAAGGATAAGAAGGGTATTTTCCAGGGCGATTGTTTGAGTCCAATCTGGTTCTGCCTCTCTAAACCCTCTCAGTACCTTACTGGAGGGTTCTGGGAGGATTTCAGCTTCGGAAAGGAGGTACAAAGTGACCCACCTTTCTATATGGATGATCTCAAGTTATTCGCCTCCAGTCGCTCACATCTTATGGAATTGCTAAACATCACTTGTGATTTAGCAATTTATTAGAATGGAGCTGGGGACGGATAAGTGCGGTCCTCCATGTCGAAAGGGGTAGGGTTGCTAACTCTGAGGCATAGACTTATCTATGCCCATTAATATAAGGACCCTTTCCGAGGCTGAAACATACCGATACCTGGGTATGTCACAGAACATAGGTATCGATGAGGCGGATATGAAACAGTCAGTTTGCGATGTGTTTTATGCACGCTTGACAAAAGTGCTCAACAGTCTTTGTCGGGTGTGAATAAGACACACGCATATAACAACTGGGTCATGCCTGTCCTCATATACGTTCGGCATGCTCAGGTGGACTCAGACCGAACTGAACGCTCTGGATAGAAAAATCCGCACTGTTATGACGTCACACAGAATGCATCACCCGAGATCGTCAGTACTTGCCGCGGACACATGGTGGGCGCGGCTTTTTGAGCGCTCTCACCATGCATAATCGCGAAGTGTGCAGCCTCGTAATTACTTTCAGGCGAGATCGGATGATCCATTCTACAGGACGTCATTTCGTATGATAAAGAGTTTACTCCTCTATCCTTAGCCAACGAGCAATGGCAAGACCCGCGGTACAGCTCATTTCCGACCGGAAGATCGTATGGAAGGAGACGAAGCTCCACGGGAAGTTCTACAAGGCTATACACGAGTCTTTCGTAAATACAGTCGCCTCCCTCCACTGGCTACGTTTCGGTGACCTCTTTGGGAAACCGAGGGTTTTGTCTGTGCGATACAGGATCAGGTTATTAAGACAAACAATTATCGGAAATACATCCTAAAGGATGGCGCCGTCGATATCTGTCGAGCTTGTCGCCATCCTGGCGAGTCATAGGCATGTCATCTCCGGTTGTTCGGCGCTTTCTAACCTGAGTATTTGCACAGACACAACCTAGTAGCCAGGATTCTACACCAGGAGCTCGCTCTGAAATACGGTCTCGTGGATAGAAAAATGCCATATTATAAGTACTTGCCGGAAGCCGTGCTCGAAAATGACCGCGCCAGGCTCTACTGGACCGGGCCATCATCACAGACAGGACTATTGTTGCGAATAAGCCTGATATTGTGCTGATGGACCGGGCACAGTCAAGGATATTTTTGGTCGATATTACCATTCTTATGACGAGAACCTCGTGAAAGCCGAAACAGATTAGCTGACAAAGTATCTGGACCTGGCTCACGAGGTGACTGCATGTGGGTGGTCTGCCGACCGAAATTATTCCTGTGGTCGTTTCTGCGAACGGGCTAATTCCGGTCAGCCTCCGGGTCATCTGAGGCGACTGGGACTCCATGAAGGACTGCTCCGTGCTCAAATGCAGAAGGCGGTGCTCCTCGACACCGCCCGCATCGTCCGCCGGTTTCTTTCCTTTCCAGGGGAAACGGCCGAGGGTTAGGAACCCTCGGCCGTTTGTCTCCTGCCGAGGGCTTCCATTTGGTTGGGTTTTATTTATTTATGTATTATTTGTGTTAGTATATTTAATATATATACATATATATTTATGTATATTTATTTACTATATTTCTTTTATATATTTATTCAGCCCAACAAATGAGAACACTTTATAAATATCAAATAATAATAATAAATCTTTATTTCGACCAACAAGGATCATAATACATAATTAATATAATTAGGTGATAACATAACCTATTGTTAATAATTAATTATAATAATAAAGAAAAGTTAAAAAAAATAAAGAATAAATAAAAAAAATCAATAATAACCTTTGGTGATTTTAGAATTTTTTGCCATACATGAACCATGCAACAATGCGGTTTGAGCTGGCCCTGATCCTACGCCAGGGATGTACACCTTTACGTACATTCTGTGTACTAAATATCGGGAATTTGTCAATAAAACAAAAATACAAATTATTCATCTAAATTTATTTTATCGCCTTCAAAGTAGGCCCCATACACAATACAACATCTCCAACGCTTCACCCAGTCTTCCATACATTTTCATAGGCTATTTGCGGTATGGCCTTTAGCTCATTCAGCGAATTTTTGTTATGGCTATCGACTCAAAACGTTTTCCTCGAAGTGGTAATTTTAACTTGGGAAATAAAAAAGTCAGACAGGCCATATCAGGTGAATACGGTGCTTGGTCGAGAACTTTTGTTGAATGTTTCGCAAAACTCTTTCACTATAATGGCTGTGTGTGATGGTGCATTATCATGGTGCAGCATCCATGAGTTGTGTTGCCACAAATCTGGACGTTTTCGGCGGATACTCTCACGCAAACGCTTCATGACGCCTAAATAATATTCTTTATTCACTGTTTCTCCTTTGGAAGGAATTCAGGTGAACCACACCACGGTAGTCAAAAAACTGTCAGCATCACCTTGATTTTGGAGCGACTTTGCCGCGGTTTTTTGGTTTCGGCTCGTTTTCGAGACGCCATTCTGAACTGTTGGCTTGTTTGCATGTCGTACTCATAAACCCATGTCTCGTCGCCAGTTATTATACGTTTCATAAAGGTCGGATCCGTAGAAGCTCGGAAACCATGTCTTCAGCGACATACTTTCGCTGCGCTCTTGAACAAAATTGAGCTCTTTTGGAACTAGTCGAGCGGCGACGCGTTTCATGCCTAAAATGTCAATGAGAATGTTGTGGACGGACTTAAAAGATATGTTTCTCCTAGCAACTCTCTCAGACTCATACGTCGATTTTCGAGCACTAGCTTCTTGATTTTGTCGATGTTTTCTTTGGTCGTAGCGGTTGAAGGTCTACCAGAACGAGGCAAGTCTACTACTACTTCTCGGCCTTCTTTAAAAGCCTTATACCATTCATAAGCCCTTGTTTTCGATATACACGATTCGCCGTAGGTATTTCCATAACATTTTAGTGATTCACCACATGAAATATCATTCAAACACAAAATTTAAGGCACACTCTTTGTTCAACAATATTTTCCATTGTAAAATCGCCGATAACTCAAAACTATGACCAACAAAAAGTGTAGTTTAAAACAAATTAAATGACAGATCCACTCAAACTTTGCGCGCTAAATCAGTACAGTGCTACCAACATGCAGTAAAAATTAGAACGACCTCTTTACGCGGGTCTTTTTATTGACATATTCCTGATACTTTTACACAGAGTTGTATGATCGTAGAAGCAATCAACTCTCGCTTTATAACATCCCCGATGCGATGCAGAACCGAGGCAGCCCCATCAGCACGAAATGCATTATTGTATTGCACGCGCAGGCGTTGTACTGCTGTTGAGATTAATTAACCCAGAGACTGCTCGTGTAGAGGATGTAACATAAGCTTTAAACAGCGTAATCTTTATTTCTGTTGTGCAACGAGCAAACCTGCGGGCTATCATATTAGCTCTTACAGACAACGACACGCTCTCTATCAATATCTAAATTGTCCCTCAGGTCAGAGGTTACTAAATGTCAAGATATTTAAAATGTTCTACTCTTCAGAGGATTTCATTCAATTTAATAGGAGGAACGCTAAGTGAACTTTTCTTTCTGGCCTGAAAGTTCATATATTCTCTTTGCTTACATTGTATTTTAGTCCATGACTAACAGTACATTTCTCACAAATGCTAGCAACTTACTTAGGCCACAGATAGGGGCACTTAGCAACCATATCGTCCGCGTAGCTAATATTATTCTAACATATTTTGTCAATATGGCAACCGATACGACTACTGCTGAGCTCCTCTATCAGTGCATTAATGTACAAGTTGAAGAGTTTGGGTGAGCTCAAACCCCCCTGTCTCACCCTGCACTCTAACCCGTATGGCTCAGAAAAAGCACTCGACTATCGTACAAAATTAACTTGGTTTGAATACTAATATTTAAAGATATTATTTTATTCAGCAGACCATTTGATATTATCCACGATATAGATATACGATAAATATTAATAGCAAGGAATTAATTGCTGTATGAACGGCATTTTTTGTTCTTTATCAGTTATATATTATAGATAAAATAGGTCGAATCTGTACTAAAACCGAATCAGAACGCCCCGACTCCACGTAGTCGTGTCTGCCCTACCCCTAGAGTGTTTTTGTAAAGCCGTAGGCGCGGAGGTAGAGCAGCCCCCGCCCGCTGTGGCAAAACGCAGGCATCTGTGCGAGCCGTAGAGGCTGAGGCTGGCATTTCTGCCATAAAATGTCGTAGCTAACCAAGTCAAATGCTTTCGAAAATTGAGGAAACAGGCATGACAGTCTGCTTTAAGCACAAGAAGGCAGTTTCTGTGGAAAGACCTGGTCTGAAACCAAACTGGTTATCTTGTAAGTTCAGATATTTCTCTAATAAAACAAGCAAACCATCAAGCACTTTGGCAACAATCGCGCCAGCGAGATAGGTCTATAGTTATTTTTGTCATTAAATCACTGGTTTTATTTTTCACAACTGGCACCACCCCAGTTTTGGTCATTTCAGTGGGCAAGTAGGAATCTCCTATACATAGGGTGTAAAACATGGCTAATGCTCGCGGTAGGTGAGGCCCGACGTATCGTAGGTGCTTGATGCTGAGACCATCGTGGCCAGGAGACTTGCCTCCTGACATAGATCTTATAACGCTATTAACATTTTTACCTGTAAATTTAGTAGATAGCTCCTGACCCTTAGACCCAGATTCACATTTGGACTGCGGTTTTTCCAATGGTGACTTCACAGAAAAGCAATCCCTAAACATATCACCTATAAGTTTTGGTTCATTAATACCATCTACACTCACAGGGAGGCTGGGTTTACTTGTTAACTTATTGGTGGACTTCCGAAAGGTACAAAAATCATGTTTTGAATGTAGTGAAGCGATAATATCCATTTTCAACTGTTTTTTATGGTTCTGACACCATTTTAAACGAGATTTGAAAATTTTAGGGCTTTCGAGCATCTCATCATATACAGTACCCGATTTAGGCTTTCCATACCACACCCATAGCTGAAATTTACACCTGACCTCCCTGTGAGCTTCACTCACATGCCTGTTCCACCCGACTACTGGTTTTTCTTTTTAAATTGTTTTCCAGCATAACTAACTGCGGCCGCCTGACTTAAGGTGTTTGTTATATCACTGTATATTTTATCAAATTATTACACATATAATTAGCGTATTCATTAAAATTATTAAGAAAATGTATAAGTCGTAATTTTTCATGACACTCCTTATTATATACATCAACTTGTTCAGAATTCCTCACACCCCATACAATTTTGTTCCTTAATAAATTATTCACATTCTGAATTATCGGTTTAATTATATTTAATTTTATTTCCATAATTAAAGGATAATGATCAGGCCAGATAACGTCGTATTATACATAAAAATTTATGATAGACCCTAAAGCAGATTCGGTGACAACGCAGTGGTCAAGCCATCGCCTTGACCTATTAGCCTCGCTTACAAACTTATACGTATCGGAAGCTACCCCTAAAATATCAACATCTGCACAACATAAACACTCACGCCTGTCACCCAGAGGGGTAGGCAGAGACTATGAACTTCCATTTGGCACGATACTGATACATCTCTCTCGCCTCCTTCACATCCATATACCTACGCATACACGCTCGTCGGTTAAGGGTACTCTTCATTTGGCCCATTTTCAATTTATCGCCAATGAGGTCGATAAATTTTCGCCTAGGGCGTCCCTTCCAGACTCTGCCGTTCACCTCTGCCACATAAATTTGCTTTGTCACTCTTTCCTCATTCATTCTTTCTACATGATCAAACCACCGAAACATTCCTTTCTTAATCCTGGTCACAACCTCATCTTGCAAACCACACTCTTCTCTTATCACACAATTTCTCACTCTGTCATTTAGATTCAGCCCTAACATACTCCTTAATGACCGCATTTCTATAGAATTTATTCTATTCTCGTGCTTCTTCTGCCACACCCAACTTGACTGCACTATCATACATTAAAGTAGGGACTAACACAGCATTGTGAATTGCCATACGTGCCTTTTTGGACACATTCTGACTTTCCACAACAGAGTGTAGAGCCCCATTTACTTTATTTCCTGCGTTCACTTGTCGTTCTATATCCTTATCATATCTACCATCCCTGCTAAATACACATCCCGAATACACAAACTCATCTACTTGCTCGACCAATTCCCCTTCTATTCTTATTTCACATATCGTTTTACTTTCTTCTCTTTCAAAAACTATAACGTTCATTCCCCTTTCTTTTAATAACCTGTTCATTAATGTAACCATCATTTGCAAACCGTACAAAAGGCATTTGACGGTTAACTCACCCATTCTTAACCCGTATTCTTCAACTTTCAAATTTTCCAAACAACTGTCCATAAATAGGTTGAACAGCCACGGAAAGCCACAGCCTATCTGCCCCTTTATAGATGCCAAACCAGTCCGAGTAGGCCTCGTTGATCCTGACACAAGCACTGAAGTCCCTATACAGAGACCTCAATGCCTGTATCAACCCAGCGCTCAACCCAAATGAGTTCAGTGTTTGCTATAACACATCCCTGTCCACTCTGTAATAAGCCTTTTCCAAGTCCACGAACGCACAAAAAACTTTTTTAGTTTTTGGCCAAATACTTCTCCGCGATCATACGCATGGAAAAGAGCTGATCCGTACATTCCATTCCCTTTCTAAATCCCGCTTGCACATCCCAAATTTTTCTATCAGTATCTTTCATAACTCTTTCAATTAGCACCTAAGCATACAGTTTTCCCACAATGCTAAGAAGGCTGATACCACGGTAGTTTTTACAGTCCTGCTGCGATCCTTTCCCCTTATATATTGGGACTATCACGGCTTTACCAGTCTCCAGTACCCGCTTAAGTTCCCAACACAAATTAAACAAGGTGTACAGCAGGTTTGCCACCACTCCCTCTCCAGCCCTTAGCATTTCGAGTGATACTCTATCATATCCGGCTGCCTTACCTGCTATACTTTTCATTGATTTCATTATTTCATCTATACTTATCTCTCTATCTCTTTCCTCTTCTTTCGCAATTTCTATTTCATTTAATTCAAACGTCTCATCACTCATAAACACGCTTTCAAAGTATTCCTTCCATCTCCTTAAACCCGAAACTTCGTCATTCAGAATACAGCTATTCTGGTCTCTTATAGCATTCATGCTAGGCTGATTTGAATGTGCCCTGGCGATTCTTACGAGTTTCCAGAACATTTTAATATTTGCCTGGAAGTTATCCGATATTCTTCTAATATTCTTATCCGTTCTTTCTTGCTTTTTCCTTTCAACTACTTCTTTTGCTCTCTTATTTAGATATCTAAAGACTGCCTTTTTTCTTTCAATATCATCATTCATACCGCTACAATCACAAGCCTCGGTTGCTAGTAAATCTAGCCATGCTCTCTTCTGTGCATCATACCTCATCATCTCACCATAAAGTGCTATTTTTCCTTTCATTCGTTCTCTTAGTAACACCACATACTTCGGTATCTGCATCCACCAAACCTTTCTTGACATTATACCACACAGTCTGCAAGTCTAAATCATTCATACACAATTCATCCATACCATTTATATTTTCTCTCAGTCTACATTTGAACTTCTCTTTTACACCTTCATCTTGCAACCTCTCTGTTCTTATACGCTGTAACGCAGTGGTAGACACAGATGTCCGATGCCGCCAACGTCTGAATAGAACATTAATTCGGCATAAGAACAAGTAATGATCCGTCCCTATGTTGGACCCCCGGTAAACCCTTGTATCTACCACTGCACTTCTCATTCTTTCATCCAAAATTATGAAATCTATCATGCTTCTATCACCACCTCTTTCCCATGTATACATGTGAATCTTCTTATGACGAAAGAAAGTGTTCGTCACAAAAATATTATTTTCCACACATACGGTGAGGAGGCTTTCACCATTCTCATTTATGCTTTCATCACCGAACGTTCCCAATATCCTTTCATAACCAAGCCTCTTCACGCCAACTCTTACATTAAATTCTCCTAATATAACTATTAAAATTTGCTAGAGATCTGTCTGCCAGAAAGAACCAACTGTCGAAGCTGAAGACCAAGTGTGGCAGCGTCGTTTCCGGGACACCTGAGGTTTTGAGTGAGATTGAGAGGTTCTATGAGCAGCTGTACACATCATCGTTGGAGCCACACGCAAGTGTGAGTAACGATCCAAGAGCGAGTCTTATCCGATACTATTCCGATGATATCCCGGACGTCAGTCTGAGCGAGATTAGAATGACTCTCCAGCACTTTAAAAACGGCAAGGCCCCAGGCGAGGATGGAATTACAGCGAAGCTTCTGAAAGCGGGTGGAAAACCGGTACTTGAAGTCCTTTAGAAGCTCTTTAATTCCGACCTATGGTGGCATTACACCGGAGGCGTGGAGCAGAAGTGCGGTGGTCTTGTTCTTCAAGAAAGGCGACAACGCTCTCTTGAAGAACTGACCGATTTCCCTTCTGGCCGTGTCTACGTGCTGTTTTCGAGTCATTACGAATCGTCTCGCTTGCAGACTCGACGACAGCCCCGAGCAAGCGGTTTCCGAAAGGCACTATAGACCACATACACACTCTTCGTCAAATGTACAGAAGTTCGAGGGTATAAGCTACTATGTCTAGCGTATGTGGACTATGAGAAACCCTTTGATTCCGTCGAAATTTGGGCGCTGCTGCAGTCACTTCAGCGGTGCCAAGTTCCTACGATGACTATCTGAGTACAGAACCAGAGTACGAAACCTATCCAACTGCAGAGAGGTGTAAGACAGGGTGACGTTATATCCCCGAAACTCTTCACCGCTGCATTGGAAGACGTTTTCAAGCTTCTGGACTGGAAAGGATATGGTATTAACATCAATAGCGAGTACATCACTCACCTTCGATTTGCCGACGATATAGTCCTTATGGTATAATCGCTGGAGGACCTAAGCAATATGCTCAATGACCTCAATAGTGCCTCCCAACGGGTAGGTCTTAAGATGAACATGGACAAAACAAAGATCATGTTTAATGTCCATGTCACACCTATGCCGTTAGTTGTTGGGAGCACTAAGCTCGAAGTTGTTGACGAGTATGTTTATCTGGGGCAAATAGTCCGACTACCTACCTATTTATATCAACAAAATGTTAAAAAGGAAATTCCGGGGAAACTGCCTACGACAGTTAATATTTTTCTCCAAAGATCATTGCTCGAAAATACAACTTTCCGATCTGATTCTTGAGGAGTTTTTTAAGTTTATCGGTAAAGTCACCTGGGATTTTATACATTTGAATTAAAATCCAACAAAAGGCAGGTAGGTTCAGCTTATTCCCAGAAACATGTTATATGAATATTTTTTAATTAGTTTAGAAATATCATGGTAAAATTCAGTTAATTTTTGAAGTTATTCAATTTCGTGCACTAAACATTTTTTTTAAATCTTTTTACCGCTTCATTAACAATAATTTTTCGATAGTCCTTGAAAGTAAAATTTCACGCGTTTTCGGGCTGTCAGGTCATCTATACGCCAGTATATTCTAAGTCTATGGTTTTATTTATATTACTATAGAGTATGTAAGCCATATTGTAGGCTTATGAAAAAACTAAGATCTGACAGTTGTGTTGTTATTCAATAAATAGTATAAATTTCATTTGTGTTTTAGTGGTGAAATCCCTATAAATAGATAATATTTGGCGACGAGGACCTTATTCACGCATTATTGAGTGCAATAAAGTTAAATAGTTACAAATAAATAATCCATACTTTAATATTATAAATGCGAAAGTGTGTTTGTTTGTTTGTTTGTTTGTCCTTCTTTCACGTCGCAACAGAGCGTCGGCATGGCATGATTTTTTGTATGGGGATAGTTCGGTGGCTGTAGAGTGACATAGGCTACTTTCTTCCGCGGAAAACATCTCATTCCGTGGGAAAATCGACTATGTTGCACAAGTTTGTCCTTCTTTCACGTCGCAACAGAGCGTCGGCATGGCATGATTATTTGTATGGGGATAGTTCAGTGGCTGTAGAGTGACATAGGCTACTTTTTCAGCGGAAAAACATATCATTCCGTGGGAAAATCGAATATGTTGCAAAATTAAATTCAGCTAGGTGGCGCCACCGTGATTCTACAAGACGGACGACGGTACGATGGACGAACACAGAAGGTCAGAATATCTGGATTATTATGTCTTTTACCAAAATTAAGATAAAAATGTATGGATCTGTATTTCACCAGGACCGGGAAGAGCGATAAAAAACATAAAATTCACCAGCTGATTTTCTTCAAACGTTTTGGTGCATCGTAATTCACAGAATGATAACCTCCAGCAGACGATATTAAGTAATCCGTTGATGCTCTGCCTACCCCGCAAGGGTTACAGGCGTGATTATAAGTATGGATCAGAAATACTATCACCACCTGTCACGCTTTCACATAACTATTACTTAACAATGGTAGAAACAGTTCTTAGTAAGCCTTATTAATAAGCCTTAGTAATATTTATTGAACGGAAATGAATACAGTTCTTATATGTGGTTATGAATGAATCGGTATTACAATAAGAAAAATTGTAAAATTATAAGAAAAATATTTTTGAGAGTTCTTATTAACTAACGTATACATAGTTTAAATTGATTCCGCTAGATGTCGTTACTAGGTTTTTAAAACGCGGTAACGAAATGTTTCTGACATGTGTAACTCCCGCCGTTGAGTCGCGCGTCAACTTTAGTGCATACAGTACCTATACGCTTAAATTGTTTCTATTTCGTAGCTTATTCGACTAACTGCTTTCGATTTCAGTTGTTTGTTATTTGCTTTGTGATTTGGTTAGGTTGAATGGATTTATATTGGCTTTCATTTTCAGATTTGTGTATTTTCTTGGATCGGTTTTGTTGTTTGGTTGGTATTCCTTTATACATATTTAGACTCTGGCTTTGATTTAAGATTTTGTTTATTTAGAATCGTGAATTGGTTTTCGTTGTTTTAGGTTGTTTAACAATATTTCAAAGGAATATTAATAGTATAGATAGTGTATACAGTATACTACTTACTTCTTTTTCGTTGGTTATATTTATATTGACTACTGCTTTCGATTTCGGTTTTCTGCGATTTGTTTTGTGATTTGTTTAAGTTGATTCAATTTATTTTGGCTATCGTTTTCGGATTCGTGTTGTGTCTTGAATTGGTTTTGTTGTTTTGATTTTAAAATATTTAAAAGGAATATTTATTCCTTTTAGATATTTTGATTTGCTTTAAAAATATTTAAAAGGAAATTTAATTCCTTTTAGGTATTTTAACGTTTTTTTTAATAAAGGTTTTTTCGTACTTCATAATGCCTCGCAAACGTAAGTCCAGCCTTTCAAGAGTATATTCTCAAAGACAAGCGAAAAGATTAGCTCGATCGCTAAAATCTTTAGAAGATGCTGAACTGAGAAGGCAAGAACAAGCAGAGCGTCAGGCTGCTTTTAGAGCATCTGAGACACCTTCTCAACGTCAGCAAAGGCGTCTTGAACAGACAGAGCGTCAGGCTGCTTTAAGAGCTTGAAACACCTTCTCAAAGTCAGGAAGGCGTCTTGAACAGGCAGAGCGTCAAGCTACTTTAAGCTTCTGAAACACCTGATCAAAGTCAGCAAAGGCGTCTTGAATAGGCAGGCGTCAATCTACTTTAAGAGCTACTGAAACACCTGCTCAAAGTCAGCAAAGGCTATTCGAACAAGCGGAACGTCAGGCCGCCTTAAAGCCGCGAAACGCAGATGAAACTCAACACAGACTCATTGAGCAAGCTGAACGTCAATCTACTATAAGGGCATCTGAAACACTAGAACAGACACAGGCGCGAACAGATGCAAATGCACAGCTCAAGCTGAACGTCGACAAAATTTTCAAAACAATTGGTCGGTTTTAATGACGCAGCATTCAATTATGATCCGTTGATTGATTATAAAATCACAGGTTAGTTGTTATCGGACTGATGGACAAGGCGTGTCGATTTTGCAGTGCTTTAAAATGGAAAGATGAGACCGCAGGCATGTGCTGTTCCAATGGCAAAGTGTCTCTTCCGTTACTTGAGAACCAGAAGAACCTTTGAAAACTCTCTTTCATATGATGCTAATGAGTCACGGCTTTTTAAACAGGATCCGGAAATATAACTCATGCTTTCAAATGATGTCCTTCAGGTTGACCGGGAAATAATAATTCCGGATTTTCGCCTACATTTACGGTGCAAAGGCAAATTTATCATAGAATAGGTTCACTTTTTCCAGCTGAAAACGAACAGCATAAATTTTTACAAGTATATTTTATCGGTGACGAAGAAATTGGGTGACCGTCGCTGCCAATTTATCCAGGGGTTGAGAGAGACTCAGTGTTCAAAATTCAAAGATTCTTGCATGAACGTAACATTTTAGTCAAAATTTAAAACTGCTTTAGAAAACCTACCTGAAGAGGATTATAAAGTCGTCATTCACGCAGATCGGACCCTCGAGGAGAGCATGAAAGGCGCTACAATGCACCTTTGATAAACGAAATAGCAGCCGTAATTAGTGGTGATCAATTTTCTTCACGAGACATTGTCTTGCGAGCACGTGATGATACGTTGCAACGGGTAGCCGATACACACAAGTTTTATGACGCTCTGCAATACCATTGATTTATTGCAAAGGACAAGGGTGTTCAGGGAGGGTTATCATTTTCAAATTCCTCATTAACCCGGTCACAAAGGCCTACTCGAACAAAAAGTATCATGTATGGATTTTTATGTATCATATGATGTTGCAAAAATGATTTTAACCTCTTAGCCCGTGTAGACAATTACTTCATCAATTTTGGTAGAACATGTATGTGAAGGTAGAAAGTGAACGTCTCTGTTATATATCTTTAAATCAAAAAGCTGCGCGTTGAGAATTATATACATTTACAAGATGCAGTTTCTAGCGACGCCAATGTAAACCCCAGAGATTTAGGTAAAATGGTAATTCTGCCCTCATCATTCGTTAACAGTCCCACTACCTACATGAATACACACAAGACGCATTCGCTCTATATGAACTTACGGAAGACCTGATATTTTGTTACTTTTACTTGCAATCCCATGGAAAGAAATAACCAGGAACTAATGCCAGGCCAAAAAGTACTGACAGACACGATTTAGTTGCTAGAGTATTTAGATTAAAAGTACACAATTAATGTATGTAATTAACATAGGGAAAATTTTCGGAGAGGTGCAGTACTTCATGTATTCAATTAAATGGCAAAAAGAGGATTACCGCATGCCCACATTTTAATATGGCTTAAAAAGAAGTTGCGGCCCAGCCAAATAGACGACATAATAAGCGCCCAGATTCCGGATCCTGAGCAAGATAAAGGTGTATGATACCATCGTCCGAAATATGATTCACGGTCCATGTGGAGCACGAAATTCAATATCGCCATGTATGAAAGAAGGAAAATGTACAAAGAAATTCCTAAACAGCTATTAAAAGAAACAGTGCACAATGACAATGGCTACCTACTTGTACAGACGCAGAGCTCCCGAAGATGGTGGCAGGAAAGTTACAATCAAATCTCGCTCTGAAGCGTTCAAATCCTAGATAACAGCTGGATTGTCCCGTATTCGCCCATTCTATGTAAAATGTTTAATGCCCACATAATGTAGAAGCATGTAGCTCTGTCCGCGCAATCAAGTATATCTGTAAGTACATAAATAAAGGAAGCGACCAAGCAATATTTAATCTCAGGAGTGAAGGTGAGGCAAATCCGTTAATGAAGTACAGACCTTTCAAGCAGGGCGTTATGTCAGCAGTAACGAGGCAGCGTGCGCGCGTCTCCTTGGCCCTTTACGAGGCACCCAAGTTACTCACCTTGCTGTGCACTTAGAAAATGGAGCGTGTATATTTCACCGAAAAAATTTCCAAGAAAGAATTGCATCACCGCAAAAACTACACTAACAGCCTTCTTTCAACTTTGTCAAACCGACCCTTTGCAAAAACGTTGTTATATTCTGAAGCCCCCGCTATTATACTTGGAACACATCTAGGAAGGTGAAACGCCATATTCAAGGCGCGCCTGTTGCAAATTGGCCCGGTGTAAAGTCATCAGATGCCCTTGTTCGTGTGTATACCGTCCATGTAACTAATTTTGAATGTTTCTGTTTACGATTGCTGCTGCACCATGTTCGGGGTCCACAGGATATAAAGACCTTAAAACTGTCAACGGTCAGGAATGCGCAACTTATAGAAACATGTGAAGCTCTGCATCTTTGAAAACGATAATCACTGGGATGAAACCATGGAGGAAGCTGTGCAGTGCCAGTTACCAGCCAAAATTAGGGATCTTTATGCAACTCTCATATCATCTTGCGGTCTGTCTAATGCACATAAATTGTGGGACAAATATAAAGTACATGGCGGAAGATATTTTACGAAGGTTACAGCAGACACACGCGAACATGACATAAAATGAACACATTTATAATGAAGCACTTGGAAAAATTGAAGATAAAGTAATGGCAATGGTAGGCAAAAATTAAGCGACTTTGGAATGATAAGCCCTCAGCGAACAACCGAAAATGAACTAAGTGATGAAATTATACGTGAAACAAACTACGATATACCAGCTTTGCAGCAGCAATAGCCAATTTGTACCCGCTTGCTTCGAACAAAAACAGGTTTTGACAAAGTATTAGGACAAATTGAATCTGGAAATGGTGCACTTTTCTTTTAGATGCCCTGGAGGAACTGGGAGACATTTTTGTTAAATTTATTATTAGCGCAAGTACGGAAAGATAAAACATTGCTGTGGCCGTAGCTTCCTCCGGTATAGCCGCCACGCTGCTAAGCGGGGCCGCACTGCACATTCTGTTTTAAAACTCCTCTAAATCTAGCCCAGGAAGAATCGCCGATCTGCAACTTTAGCAAAAATAGTGCACGAGGTATAATGCTACGACAGTGCAAACTTTTAGTGTGGGACGAAAGTACAATGTAAGCATAAAAAGCTGTAGAAGCACTAAATCGAATGCTCCAGGATTTGCGCAGCAACCGATGTAATGGGAGGAATGGTGGTTTACTGGCTGGTGACTTTGCCAAACTTTACCTGTCATTCAAAAGGGCACACCTGCAGATGAAATTAAAGCATGCCTCAAGTCGTCTATTTTATGGAACAAGGTGACAAAATTCAGTTTAACTACGAATATGAGAGTGCATTTGTATAATGATATCAATGCTAGAATCTATGCTGACACACTATTAAAAATTGGCGATGGGCGGTTGGAAACGGATGCTGAGGGCTACGTTAAATTGACGAGAGATTTTTGTAATTTAGTACAGAGTCATTCCGAATTAATTGCGAGCGTTTATTCAGATTTAACGAACAACATGCACCAAAAAATGAGAGCGTTAACAAAATAAATTCAGATATATTAAGCGAAGTAGCAGGAGAAATAACAGAGTATTTGTCAGTAGACACAGTTATGGACACAGAACAGAGCACTTCATATCCCGTAGAGTTTCTAAATTCTCTAGAGTTGTCAGGTGTGCCCTCACATAAGCTTCAATTAAAATTAGGCGTCCCAGTCATGCCAATGCGAAATTTAGATGCTCCTCGGTTATGTAACGGGACAAGACTGCGTGTGACATATCTTGGACGGAACATAATCGGTGCTACAATTTTGACAGGCGTAGGAAAAGGTGAAAATGTTATTATACCACGGATCCCTATAATTCCAGATCTTCCTTTTCAATTCAAAAGGTTGCAGTTCCTATTAAGCTCAGTTTTGCAATGACAATTAATAAAGCGCAAGGGCAAACATTACAGGTAGCAGGGTCAACTTAGAAAACCGTGCTTCTCTCATGGTCAGCTGTATGTAGCATGTTCGCGTGTCAAATGCCCAGAATCTCCACATTCCCCCGAATGGAAAAACATATAACATTGTGTACAGTAGCGTCTTAAAATAGTGTTCATTTAGTTTTTTCCAAAATTCCACAATCAATTAATCAAATTCCACAGATCTTCCCTTTCAATTCAAAATTTCCTATTTAGCTCACTTTCTTTCAATTCCAAATGCTGCACCTCTGACGGACCTATTAAGCTCAGTTTCCTTTCAACTCAAAAGGCTGCATCTCTGACGGATCTTTTATTTGGCTCAGTTTCCTTTCAATTCAGGCTGCATCTCTGACGAATCAATTTAGCTCAGTTTCTTTTCAAAAGTCTGCATCCCTGACGGATAATTATGCACAGTTTCCTTTAATTAAAAAAATATCCCATTTCCATTTGGAATAAACAGCCTATTTTCATGCTTTCCTATACGCTGCGTTTCAAAACATATAAATAGGCTGACGAATCAATTTTGCTCAGTTTCCTTTTAATGGCTGCATCTCTGACAAATCTATAAAACTCAGTTTTCTTTCAATTCAAAAAGCAATGGATAGTTCATTTCCCAGTGACCATGCGGGCGAAGTCGCGGGTGACAGCTAGTGTCAAATAAAGGAAATGTGTTGTTGGGCAACAACCTATTTGATCACCACATGCAGGAGTGGGATATTTTTAAGAGTCGAATTGTCCAGTTCTGTATGTCAAATGATTATCATGACGATACTGGCAAAGCAGGAGTTATGAGAAGAGCTTTTTTGCTCACATCATTAGCAGAAGATACATATCGCCTAGTAGGCGATTTAGTTTTTCCGTTAAAACAAGAAGACTTAGCTTACAACACTCTTATTGAAAAGATTGACAACCAGTTTTCCTCAAAAAAATGTACGTTTGCGGAAAGATATGTTTTTATAAAGCGGAACAAAGACCAGGCGAAGACTTAACTGAATGGGCGGCCCAGGTTTGTCATCTCGCACAGTTTTGTGGTTTTAAAATAGAACTCGAGATGTCATTAAGAGACAAGTTTGTACTAGGATTGACGAATGCCGAGGAAAAATAAAAGTTTTTTAGTGAACACATCGATAGCTTGATATTCAACAAAGCGTTGGAATTGCACAAAGCGTACGATGTACTCGAGTTGCAGTTCAAAGGTTATTGCAAGATGAGGAGTAGCCATATCATCAGCAGCGGCAGCGCCGTTTTCTTTACGAGGCCAATAAAATTCTGTTCGTTAAACCACAGAAAACATATCTTGGTAAAACTATAGACAACCGGTACTCGCATAGGGAGTGGGATGGGAGGTGTGGGGAGGTAGAGGGTTCAGAAGAAGCCTTAGGTACCCTTCCCCCGTTGCGGAAATGTATAGTTTATGAGTAATATTTTTTTGTAAAATCATAACCTAACTTTTTTACACAGGAATATTGACTCAAAGTTACTTTTGCAACGGCTTCGGCGCTGCGGGAAGAGCAGCCCCTTCACCCTTGCGTAGCAAATTGCAGGCACCTGTGTGAGCCGTAGCGGCTGAGGCTGGTCGCCGAAAGTGACCAATAAGCCGAAGCTGCGGATGTGACCAAAAACGCTGCTCTCCCTCCACGCCTACAGCTTTACAAAACACTCTAGGAGTAGGGCAAACAAGACTACGTGTAGTCGGGGCATTTTGATCCAGTTTTAGTACAGATTCGACCTATCTTATCTATAAAGTCAGGTTGCCATAAACTCTGCTATGATAGTGGTAAATGAAACGATGTAATGTGAATCGTTATAATTTTATTTTCTGAAAAACCTCTTTGACTGCTCTCCACTGCGACTCAATTCGTTGTGTATGAGTCCTTTCTTCGCCACAAATGGATTGTCTGGGTCAGAGTAATTAACTTTTTTATGGGTGACCCGTTTCGTTTTATGCAATTTTTAGTTACTAAAATTTATTTTTATCGTAATTAATTCAAAACGCCTTTCCGACATCCAAATACAGTGTAAAAGATTCAAACTTAACCCTGACAAGCCTTCTAAACTGAAAACATAATTAAAATCAAGTACCGGACGTCTATAGCCAACCCCATATCTTGCTTGGTTTGTGGATATAAGAACCATACTAAAGATAAATGTAGATATGCAAATTATTTTTGTCAAAAGTGTAATAAAATATGGCATTTAAAACGTGTTTGTAAGAATATATAATATAAGAGCAACAATTATTTGGAGGTGGATGACAACGATTTAGTAAAAGTATTTCATACGATTTTTTGATTTTGTGAGATTATAATATAGGGTGTTTAAATGGTATATCGATGAGAGCGGTCGATCTAAGGTAGGATGATAATTCAAATAATCTGACATTCCTCTCTGAAAGAAAGTGAAATAAATAATGAAATCTTTTACTATTTTGATGACGCTGAAAATGGGTGTTTGAAAATATATAGTTAATAAATTTTGTATTACTGTCGTAACAATAAAACGGTGTTCTTAATATCTTACTGCATACATTAAGAATTGTGTAGACAAAATAATTGTATAGAAGTTGAATTATTCTTCTATATTATATTATTATTAAACTAGATTATATGTTAAATTGCCATTGCATTACATAAGTTCTGTGAAATAAGTCTGCCTTGTCTATTTAATTTGTTTGAATTGCAGGTTGATCTTCATCTTCCACGTAGATCATCTAATATCAGTACAGATATATTGAACCTGTACCTAGCTTATCTGCGTATACTACATCAATCAGTGGTGTTAAAGTGACACCAAGAAAGAGGGAAAGGTTATAAACAATATCTAAATTAAAGAGAAGAATAATAGACAGGGAAAAAAGTAAAAAATATCCATGCTCAAAAGAAAGTATATGATCTAAAATAATTCAACCTGTATATTATATTTATATAATTCAAATTCTCTGCCACTTCAAAGTATATTAGCATTAAGTGATTTTTTTTTCATGCACAAGAAAAAATATTGTTTTGCAATATATTATAGGTGAATAGAGAGTAAGAGTTTTGTAAAACTAACTTAAGTGTGGAGATTGTATCGCAGTTTTGCATTCTCAGCATAATAATGTAAAATCGTTAATATATTTATTTATATCTTTATAAAGATAAAAGAGGTTAAATTTACCCATCAAAGGACGTGATGGATATATGTTTATTTTGTGAAACAATATAAAGAGTAAATATAAAGTTTAAAAATCTTAAAAAAAACAAATTACAATTTTTTTTTAAAAAACGTTACCTGCACACTAGTATTTTCTCCTGTATCGCGAGGGCAGTTTACATACACAGATTTCACAAGTATAAATATCCAGACCCAGAACAATTATTTGTAGGCCATACAAATACTTGTTCCGTGCGGGGATCGAACCCGCGGCCCTTAGCGATGCAACTCATTGCTAAGCCACTGCGCCACGGAGCCATCAATTAATTGGCACCAGGATCATAAATAATTTTTAGTTATTTTTGTTGTATTAACGCTAAAGAAGTATAACTTCCTACGTGCGTACGTAAGTACATATGAAAGATTCGTCAAGTCGACTTATGAAATTTAGATTAGCATTAAAAGAACATGATTTCGGGGTAGAATATATTAAAGGTTCTGACAATGCAGCTGCAAATGCACTGTCAAGAATTACTATAGAAGATTTGAAAGAAATGCATGAGAGTCATTGAGCTATTATGTACTACGTACTAGAGGCGATACTGCATTAGGTTACGCTGTCCCATTCAACTGCGGCGATATCGCCGCACTTTACTTAGTCGCTCGCTAGGCGCTAGTGAGTTGACATGTGCTGTGTTGATTATATAAAAAAAATTCTTGATAAAATATGCCATGGTGTGTTTTAGATATTGCACAAATAATTCAAGAAATGTTAGCAAAAACGAAGGAATAACTTTTCATCGGTGAGTAAGATACTTAATTAATAAAAAAGTATTTTTTAAAAGTAGATTAATTATCAAACAAATTATTCCTAAGACTCCATCTCGAGTCATGGAATATAGATTATGAAATTAATTTGTTTAGATGCGACGTTTCTGTAGGTACTTCAGTGTGGGGAAAAATTGTGCATAATATAGTGGTTTTCTTTTTAGAAACAAATAGAAGTATTCATAACTAGGCTAAATTTCAGATATTCAAATTTGCTGATTATTATCGAAGAAAACATGGAAAAGTGGAATAAATTCGTCTATTTGTAACTCTCGCGTGCCCAGCATTTATGAACGACTCTTATTCTAATCTGAATAAATATATTTGTAAATTATATGTTATATCAATAAGTTTTGTTACACATACATTTAGTATGTTTTTTATATTTTACATAGTTACCTTTTAAAATATTCAAATAAAAATATCATTAAAATGTAATTCTGATAAAATATTATGTGATATTATATTAAATTAGCACATATTATATTATGCAAAATAAATGACAAATTTTAAAATTGTACACGATATAAATTACATAATTAACAATACAATCTATTATTATACTGATCATTCTGCCTACGCATAATCTGTGGTAAATACCAACCGCACATGCGCCACACTACTCGTCTCTGCGCATGCGCGAAGATGAGTGTAGCGCACATTTTTTGTTTGAAATAGCTGTTCTAGTACGTATGTACATATTACTTCAATGATGAGAGTGTAGTAAACAAGAGCACAAGCGAGAAAAATAATAATAATCCTGACTCTTCGTTGGATATTGTAGAAAATGATTCTAGGCCTAATCAACCAAGAGTTGTTAACACTCATATCAAACCAAGAGAATCAGTTGAATTAAGATTTATTAATGCAGATAAGTTAGAAAAATTGAGGAAAATGAGAAAGATTACGAATGAAAATAAAATATTTTGTCATGTTGGTAGGTAGATAGTGAAAAAAACTAAGCCAATAAAAGTACGTTAAATTTCTAAATTCTCAATTACAGATGACGCGAGACCAAAGAGATTTTAATATATAAGTCTATAACAGAGGCAAAGCTTCTAAGGAGCTGTCAAAATTGTTACCAATTTTGGTAGGGTTGGCACGGGAGGATAAAACTAAATAAACAAAACGTTTATCAGCATTTTAATAGATACTTAAGATATATATATATATTTTTTTTTATAAACTACGTATGCAAAATGTTTTACGTTTATAATTATTGTTCTTCAGTAATTAGTTGTGGCTTTTAATTAAATGGTAAATTCTAAATTCAATGTAAAGTTTTTGAAGTTAAACTTCTTTTGGGGCGTTTGGGAAAAATGATGAGAATTAATTTTTACGATGCGCGCGCACACCGACACCTAAAAGCGACAACTTCAGTGGGTAATTGTCTCTCAAGTTTTTGTTTTGTTACGCCAAAGAAGTATAACTTCCTACATGCGTACATAAGTACACACACACTTTTTTTAAATAATCTATTGGTAAGCACTCGCATTTCATAACAAATATAAAATCTTGCACACGTTTTAATATTTCACTACCAATATTTACAATGTTTTTTTCGACGTCAAAATATTCGCGAAATGTTTGATCAAGCAATTCAACAAACGCGATAAAATAGTCAGGAGTATTATTAAAAACTCGATTGATCTTTATTAAAATCCTTGTAATGAAAAAAGGTCTCAGACCATGCGCAATTATTTGTAGGCGCAACAACTCATTGCTAAGCCACTGCGCCACAGAGACGTCTCGTAAATATAAATTAATTTAATTTCTTCTGATTTTAATTCTTCATGAAGTTTTAGTTTCATAAGAGTTTATATACACTTGAAATCCGTGAATGAAATTCATGGTATTTAACGTCTTTCTGCCTATCACTTCTTATTGATTTTAAGTTCTGAAAAATGTTGGCATTCTTCTAAAACTCAATTTGATAATTATCGCATCAAAAAACTCTTTATATTTCTTAGGAGATCGCAATTTACTTGAGTTTAGAAATCTAACAAAAATTAATTTTATTTACAAATCAACAGTATTTCTTGCGGCAACTTTGATAATATTTAAATATGTAAACAATATTTACACTTTTATTCATTTGATACGAATTATTCTTTAAATACAAAATTTGACACTATATTTTTACACCTGACTTTGAGCAATGGCCGATCCGGTTTAAAACAGTTTCTCTGTACGTGACGAGCCGCCAGTGCTCAAGCACACGTCAAATCAAGCTTGTAGTAGTGTAACTATCATAGCGCCAGTTGAGTGAAAACTGTGCAGAGGCAAAGCTTCTAAGGACTGTCAAATTTTTTCCTATTTGGTAGGGTTGGCACAGGAGGATAAATTAAATAAACAAAACGTTTATCAGCATTTTGATAGATACTTCAGATATAATATTTTTACAAACTACATATTCTAAATATTTTAATTTTATAATTATTGTTCTTCAACAATTTGTTGTGGCTTTAATTAAATGGTAAATTCTAAATTTAATGTAAAGTTTTTTCTTAATTATCTATTGGAAAGCACTCGCATTTCGTAACAAATATAAACTCTTGCACGTTTTAACATTTCACTACCAATATTTACAATGTTTTTCGAGATCAAAATAGTCGCGAAATTTTTGCTCAAGCTATTCAACAAACGCGATAAAATTGTCAGGAAGTATCATAAAAACCCTGATTGAACACTATCTTTATTAAAATCCTTGTAATGGCTGAAAAGAATCTTCTCCCATATTTATACGTTGTTCAGATCTATTAACGTACTGTTTTATTTTCTCACATTTGTGGTGTTTGAGACAACATTTTCTATACAAATATACCGACTCAGACTAAACCATTTTTCTTGCAAATCATACTGTTAACACAGGAGCAGTAACATCGTCAGGTTGCGGTGATGTTGTATTAAATACGACAATCGTCTTGTTTCTTAACCCTTTCGCTGTCCGTGCACTACATATAGGGCATTGCTGTTGTCTTACTATTGTGTCTGAAAACCGGACAGAGAAAGTGTTAAGTAACATATCAAAATCGTATTCACAATTAGTAGATATTTTGAGGTTTCCCTAAGATATTGGTTATAAACATCTTATTGAAGGCAATACTAACTAGAAGATATGTTGGTTCCTGGCAGTTACCATCCGCCTGTCTGACTTTTCCAAAGAAATTTTCGAGACAATCTTGACTGAGACGTCTGGTAAATATAAACTAATTTAATTTCTTCTGATTTTAATTCTTCATGAAGTTTTATTAAAGATTTTATAGACACTTTGAATCCGTGAATGAAATTCATGCTATTTGTTACGTCTTTCTGCCTATCACTTTATTGATTTTAAGTTCCTGAAAAATGTTAGCATTTCTTCTAAAAACTCAATTTGATAATTATCGCATCAAAAAACTCTTTTATATTTATTAGGAGATCGCAGTGTACTTGAGTTTAAGAAATCTAACAAATTATTAATTTTAATTACAAAATCAACGGTATCTCTTGCGGCAACCTCGATAACATTTAAATCTACGTAGGTATTAGTAAACCATATTTACACTTTTTATATTTCATTTGATATGAATTATTCTTTGAAATACAAAATTTGACAAATATTATTTTTTACACAACCCTGACTTTGAGCTCTGGCCGAGCCAGTTTAAAGCAGTTTCTTTCTATACGTGACGAGCCGCCAGTGCTCACGCACACACGCGTCTCAATCTTGTAGTAGTGTACCTATCACAGCGCGGTTGTATGAAGCTTTGCCTCTGTACGGTACGGTTTCTTTACTCATGTGGTTGTATGAAGCTTTGCCTCTGTGCGGTACGGTTTCTTTACTCATGTGTCTATAGTAAAAAAATTAAGCCAATAAAAGTACGTAAAATTTCTAAATTCTCAATCACGGATGATGCGAGACCAAAGAGATTTAAATATATAAGTCTACTACTTAAATGTCTTTGCGCGAGATACATTTGTATGAGAATTAGATAGATTTTTCTATTCCTTAGGGTTAGAAGAAATAAACATTTTAAAAGGTAAGGATAGTGATATTTTTATAAATAAATTATTAGCAGAAATAAAGAATAACAAAAACAGGCAAGGACCACACATATGCATTTTAAGTGATGTTGAAAGAATTGATAATATAGACGATAGACGAGTTATTTTAAATGACTCCCATCTCCTACCAAGTATTGTCCATGCTGGTATGAGACGGATGTCGAACAACATAAAAAAAGTACTTTTATTGGCCTGGCATTGAAAATGATGTCCAGAAATTTGTAAAATATTGTGATCAATGTCAACGGCAGAAATATTCCTTACCAAAGAAAGAACCAATGGTAATAACTAGCGCAGCGTGTTCTGCGTTTGAAAAAATATATTTAGATATTTTTGGTCCCTTAGAAACTGATAGCAATCATTTTACGTATATACTAACATTACAGTGTGAGCTCACGAACTACGTAGAGGCGTATCCCTTAATTCAAAAAAAAAACTGAGGAAGTAGCGAGAACATTTGTTAATAATTTTAATCTCAGATACGGTGTGCCGAGAGAAATAGCAACAGACCAAGGAAAAGAATTTCTGTCAAAATATTTCAAGAGCTTGTAAACTACTAAATATTAGACAACTTAGCTCCACAGCATGTCATCATCAGTCAATCAGACCCTTAGGGTGGTTCACCAAAATTTGAATGCGTTTTGCGTATTCAAACCGATAACCACCCTGAGTTATGGGTAAATGGATTACTTTTGGTCTTTTGCATACAACACGACAGTACTCAGAAACGGAATTTACACTGTATGAATTGGTATTTGGTAAGAAATGTTCTGTACCCAATAATTTGTCAAACTTTTAGATCCGTTTTATAATTTTGAAAATTATCCTTGTGAACTAAAATACGGTTTGCAACTTTCTCAAAAGAGGCATGAGATAGTCAAAAATTATGGTTGTAATAGAGGCAAATGAGCTGTAAGTTTATTTGATATATGCGGAGAATAAGATATATGCAGGAGAATAATATATATGCGAAAGAATAAGATATATGCAGGAGAATAAGATATATGCGGTAATTATAATATAATTTTGAAATACAAATGCGGATATTACTGTGGAAATATCCTGTAAGTGATAACAAAAGCAATACCTTACCGAATCTCTTCGACTTCAAAACTCCATCAGCACTCGAACAGAAATAATATATGCGGTGCGGCGGGAACAAACGACCACTCATCATGGTGTCTTCATAGTTGTTAAAAATAAATTGAATAGAAAAATAAGATATGCTAAAATATTAATCCTATAAGCTATAAGGAAAATTATTTAATTCTTGTCAAAAATTAAACACCTCGTAATAAGTTACACAATGTATACTCAGGTCCCTATAAAGTTTCAAAAGACGTACCACCAAACGTAGAGATAATTAATAAATATTGAAAAAAGTATGTGATTCATAAAAATCGTACAAAACCTTATTACAAGCAGAATTTATATTTATAATTTTTCTTATGCAATTAAAGGGTATAATATTTGCATCCTATTATAAAAAATCTATGTGATTGATTTTTTTTCTTTAAGATGTGAGATATTGATGAAAACCCCATCAAAATCCGTTGAGTAGTTTAAAAGATCTAAGTGTACAGACGGCGGGAAGCGACTTTGTTTTATACAATGTAGATAAGATAATGATTATCCCATATGAAGTAAGGTAAGTCTTTAGTATAATATACTGGGAACAGGAATGGAACGAGACTTAAGCCTTGAGGAACACACATTTACACACAGGCGGCGCGGAAAAACTTTTACCTTTGATTTAAAATAACGAGTTAAAACGCAATATTTTAGCGATATAATGTTCCTGATTAATTTCTTATGGTATATATAATCAAAGCCCTTGGTAAGGTTAAAAAAATACACAAAGTATCCTCTGAATTATTATGCACAGAAAAACACTGACGTTAGTTGTCGAGCGACCCCTCATTTTTGTTATTTAGTAGTTTACTTTTATTATATAATAATCAATTGCTGTCCGTTAGTCTCGCAAAAACTCAAAAATGGCTGGACCGATTTTGATGAATTTTTTTGTATGTGTTTGAGTGGATCTTTGGTTGGTTTAGATTTACAATTGGACCCGGTAGGTGGCGCTGTTGTCGAGATTCAGAAATGACCCGTACCAAGCCGGGGCGGATCGCTAGTATATTATAAACTACACTACTGTTCCAACACAGTCATTAAAATTGTAGATATTTTTATACTTATAACAATTAATTTCATCATAAAATCGATCAAGTGCATGGATGACTTAAACATCAAGGGTGCCGTATCCGTTCAATATAACATTTATTTTATAGGATAAGGGTGACAAACGAGCGCACAGTCCACCTGATGGTAAGTGGTTGCTGTGGCCTATATACAGCTACATCCATCTTCGATCACGAATTAAAATGCAGATGCATTGCCACCCGTGAGGACTAAGATGGAATGCCTCGTTTCCAGTAAAAAGGGTTTCCGGTTCTCTACACCCACCATACGAAACACAGCGGCATTAAGCTGCTATTTCACACTGGTATTCTGTGAGAACGTGGTCCTTCCCCGGTCGAGCCGACCCATTCGTGCTACAACTATACAATTAATATAGCTGCAGCATGGCTCTACCACGTATAAAATTTAAATTTAATAACGATAAAGGCATCGTTATTAAATTTTGCATTTTGCATTACATTTGCACGACATCATCTATCGATGACACTGATCAATTATTGTACTTTTTAAAACTGATATTACTTTCTTCTTCGTGGGAAATCATATTCTTTTATATTTACTGTGTTTTAGGTATTGAGATTAGATTAAAACGCACTTAATGACTCAACGCTACCATTGAACAAATTCGTACCTACACTTGAAAATAATAATCATAACTTTTGATATATAACCTATTCTTATGAAACAAAGACTAAATGTTACTCAAAGATACACTATATAATTTTCTTAACATTTATTTTGAAAAAAAAAACTTATGTACGCACGTAGGGAGTTACACTTCTTTAGCGTAACAAAACAAAAATAACTAAAAATTATTTAAGATCCTGGTGACAATTAATTGACGGCTCTGTGGCGCAGTAGCTTAGCAATGAGTTGCATCGCTAAGGGCCGCGGGTTCGATTCCCGCACGGAACAAGTATTTTTATGGCCTACAAATAATGGTTCTGGGTCTGGATGTTTGTCCTTGTGAAATTTATGTATGTAAACGGCCCCTATGATACAGGAGAAAATCCTAGTGCGGAGGTAACGTTTTAAGAAATGTATTTAAATCTCCCTTATGTTATCCACGCTACAGACAGATAAAATTGTAATATATCAAAATAATTTGGTGGTAATTATTAACTTTCACCAAAGGCTATTGTTACGTATACAATTATAAGTAAATGGTAAAGTCATGCTGCAGCTGTAGGCTCGACCGGCGACAATCGACGCTCACACAGAATACTAGCGTAAAATAACAGTATAATACTGTTGTGTTCGGTATGATGACTGCACCACTATCTTAGTCCTCAGGGTGACAACACATCTGCATTTTAAATTTTAACAAATAAAAGTTATACTACAGATAATTGTTCTGGGTCTGGATGTTCGTCCTTGTGAAATCTATGTATGTAAACTGCCCCCGCGATACAGGAAAAAATCCTAGAGTGGAGGTAACGTATAAAAAAATGTAATTTGTTTTTATTAAGATTTTTAAACTTTATATTTACTCTTAATATTGTTTCACAAAATAAATATACATCCATCACGTCTTTTGATGGGTAAATTTAACCTCTTCTATCTTTATAAAGATATAAATAAATGTATTAACGATTTTACATCATTATGCTGAGAATGCAAAACTGCGATACAATCTCCCACTTAAGTTTGTATTACAAAACTCTTCCTCTCTATCCACCTTTAATATATTGCAAAACAATTTTTTTTCTTATGTGCTTGATAGAAAATCACTTAATGCTAGTATACTTTGAAGTGGCAGAGAATTTGTATTATATAAATATAAAAATAACTGATGTAATGCAAGGGCAATCTAACATATAATATAGTTTACCAATAATATATAGAAAAATAATTCAACTTCTATACAATTATTTTGTCTACACAATTTTTAATGTATGCAGTGAGATATTAAGAACATTATTTTATTGTTATGAATGTAATACACAATTTATGAACTATATATTTTGAAACACCCATTTTCAGCAGAATAGGTTACAGGTTTCATTATTTATTTCACTTTCTTTCAGAGAGGAACGTCAGATGATTTGAATTATCATACTGCCTTAGATCGACGGCTCTCATCGGTATACCATTTAAACACCCTATACCATAAAAATCGTACCTATGAAATACCTCTTATTAAATCGTTGTCATTCACCTCCAAATAATTGTTGCTATTATATTATATACTCTTACAAACACGTTTTAAATACTCTTTTTTATTACACTTTTGACAAAAATAGTTTGCATATCGACATTTATCTTTAGTATGGTTCTTATATTCACAAACCAAGCAAGATATATTTTTTTCTGTAGTTTGACGAACAGAATTTTCTTGGGCTTGTGAAGCGGAAACGGCTAGTCACTCTTCTTGCAATGAAGGTGGCTCAAGTTGCAGTTGAAATGACCTTTGAACTGCAACTCGAGCACATGACGAGCTTCGTTGAATGTCAAGCTATCGATGTTTTCACTAAAAACTTTCTTTTTCCTCGGCATTCGCCAATCCTAGCACAAACTTGTCTCTTAATGCCCGTTCTATTTTAAAACCACAAAACTGTGCGTGATGACGAACCCGGGCCGCCCATTCAGTTAAGTCTTGGCCTGGTCTTTGTTCCGCTTTATAAAAAACATATCTTTCCGCAAACATACATTTCTTTGAGGAAAACTGGTTGTCAATCTTTTCAATATTAGTGTTATAAGCTAAGTCTTCTAGTTTTAACGCAAAAACTAAATTGCCTACTAGGCAATATGTATCTTCTGCTAATGATGTGAGCAAAAAAGCTCTTCCCATAACTCCTGCTTTGTCAGTATCGTCATGATAATCATTTGCCATACAGAACTGGACAAATCGTGAGGTTGTTGCCGAACAACACATTTTCTTTATGTGACATTATTTATTTGTAACTATTTAACTTTATTGCACTCAATAATGCGAGAATAAGGTCCTCGTCGCCAAATATTGTGTATTTATGGGGAATTCACCACTAAAACACAAATGAAATTTATACCTTTTATTGAATGACAACACAATTTTCATCTCAGTTTTTTCATAAACCTACAATATGGCTTACATAAAAAACATAAACATAAACACTCACGCCTGTCACCCAGAGGGGTAGGCAGAGACTATGGACTTCCATTTGGCATGATCCTGACACACCTCTCTCGCCTCCTCCACATCCATATACCAACGCTCGTCGGTTAAGGGTACTCTTAATTTGGCCCATTTTCAATATATCGCCAATTTGGACGATAAACTTTCGCCTAGGGCGTCCCTTCCCGACTCTGCCGTTCACCCCTGCAGCATAAATTTGCTTTGTCACTCTTTCCTCATTCATTCTTTCTACATATACCAAACCACCGAAGCATTCCTTTCTTAATCCTGGTCACAACATCATCTTGCAAACCACACTCTTTTCTTATCACACAATTTCTCACTCTGTCATTTAGATTCAGCCTTAACATACTCCTTAATGACTGCATTTCTACAGCATTTATACTGATTTCTACAGCATATATAGCTTACATACTCTACAATAATATAAATAAAACACGTGTTGTAGATTCATATATATTTGAATAACTACCTTAAATATAGTTATCAGTTCCCATGAAAACTTGAGAGACAAATAGGTACCCACTGAGGTTGTCGCTTTTAGATGTCAGTGTGCGCGCGCATCGTAACAACTTCATGGTGTTGTTTTTAGGTGTCGGTGTGCGCGCACATCGTAAAAATTCACTCTCATCATTTTTCCCAAATAAAAGAAGTATAACTTCAAAAAAAATATTTCAAAAGAAATGTTTAATTATTCTCAAACGCGATACGATCATAAACAAACAGACAGACAATTCTAAAAGTGATAGAAATGTATTTAATTATTATTTTTTATTCCTCTCAATCATTTTTGTCACAAAAATATACAACGTCCAGACACCTGCAATTTCCAGTTTTATTATATACGTAGGCGCGTCTATAAAATACTGGCCAGATCCAGAGAAGGGTTTACTCTAGCGAAGCGTAGTGTCTGTGGTAACGTGGCAACCGTTGTTGTTATATAGGATTTTGAAATTAACGTCATCGGAAAAGCGTACCATATATTTGCGACGAATTGCTAGCGATCTTAGTTTCTTGTACTTTATGTTGTAACGCACGCATATTTGCGCCATCCATCATGAGTGCATCTGGGATGATCTTCTTTCGCCTACATCAGAAGTGGGATCAAGTTCCTTGATCACCCACATATAATCTTCGAATAAACGATGAAAGCGTGGTGCTGTACCGATCGTTCTTGAATGGAAGTATAGTGTCGAAGTGGGACGCCACGGGTGGGATTATTTACCGCTGCTGCCGACGGACATTTCATGCGTGAGGGAAGTAAATTTGTCTTAAATATTACTTTGAAAAAAATATTTTGTGGTAACAAGTGGTTGACTTTTTAATTGGTTGAGAGAAATGCTTGGGAGCCGAGCTTATTTCGTTTTACTAACCTGAGTCTATTTAGGTATTTAATGACCCTGTTAAATTGGAGAGTTGCAAACTTTATTTTATTTTGTGTTGTGACTGTGTCAACAGCCATACCGTGGCCGTGGCTCGGGGAGTGGGTGCGGTGCGCGTGTGGTTATGGTGGAGGTCTGGTTTGGTCGTCGTTGAGATGTAGCGGGGATGACTGAACATGGAGAGGAGTGCTCGTAAAAAGATGTGAAAGTGGGATGGAGTGTGGTATACATTTGTTGCGTGACGAACGATTGGAAAGGTTGTGGCTCTTGGACATTTCGTTTTGTGATGTGAAGTTTCCTTTGAATTGATCTAGTTGAAGTGGAAATAAGAGGTTGCCGGAGGTGGTTTCAAGCGTCCATACTCTTAGTCACTTGTTATTACGAGTACTAATTGGTCGCATTTCACGAATTGGTGCGTAGTTGTAGCTGCGATTTACTTGTGAATCATTCGGGAGCGATGAACGTCTTATGGTGTGGTGGAAGGCCTTTGTCTCGTGGAGGCTGCTGTTGGTCGGCTTTGAACGGGCTGATAGTCGTTGTCTCTACGGTGGATAGTATCACAAGAAGTGATGAAGATAATATAGTAACAGTTTGTTGCTGGTTATGGCGTCATTGCGGTCAGTGTGTGTAATCAAATAGATGACTTAAATGATTTCTCTCTGTCTTGGCACACTGTACATCATGATTTTTTCGGGAGGGCTTGGCGGGAGGGGTGACCAAGGGTGTTATTGCTCGGTAATTATTGTTATACAAAGTATGTTTTGTTAAGTGCCCTTAACCGACGAGCATGTGTGCGTCCACATATGTGGATGTGGAGGAGGCGTTTTATCACGAGTATTGGTAATGCCGCATAAGTCAATTGAGAGTAAAAGTCCTACGCAACTTTTGCATTTTAATCCAGACCGTCCGAGCTCGGATATGGAGGGATGGTGTAATGTATTAAAATTATTGCACAAAATAAACGCTTAGATAGAAAATGATTTGATTTGTTAATAGCATTTACGATCGTTTTAAAAGATCATGCAGCTAATTGTCTTACCGAGCTTAAGTTTACTAAAATGGCATATCCCTTAGGAAAGAAACCCGAGTTACAGAAACTGTGTCTGAAACTAGTCTTCACTTATGATCCCTCATCGAGTAAATTCTTAAAACAATCGTGCCTGATGAAGTTATTACTGGATTTGTTATCTCAGTTTTATGTTCATTGCGAAATACAATTTACATGGGGTACATTTTAAGTTCGAAATGTTTAGCGATGTACCGGGCAATGTTTAACTTTAGAATGCTATGAATTGAGAGAATGAGTGGCCTTTTTATGTTCTAATGTGTTGATGAGTGTAGCAGTTTTGCTATGAATATTGTGTGGTCGACAGAATTGGTGTTTGATGTTGAGGGTTGGCTTTGTATGAAGCTGGTCGAAAGGACAATGTCGTACCGGACCATGCCGCACGCGGCTGTTTGAAAGGACACATTCGTCCAGTCCAGGCTAATGAATGTTTTATGTTGAGGGTTGGATTTGGGTGAAGCTGGTCGAAGGGACAATGTCGTACCGGGCCATGCCGCGCGCGGCTGGTTGAAAGGACACATTCGTCCGGTCCAGGCTTATGAATTGTGGAGTTACACTGGTCGAAGGGACGCACCCATCCGTTCCAGTCAGGTTGGTTGAACAGAGTACAGCAGTATCGTCCGGGCCAGAACCGAGCGGTTGGTCGTAGGGACATACTAGTTTACAGCTGTATGTGGTGGCTTGAGAGAAAGGTGCTGTCCAGTCCATGCGTGGTCGAAGGGACGCACGCTTTCGATTATTGTATGATCGAGGATGTTAGTATATTTATAAGAGGGTATGTGTTGTTAAAGTGTATATCTTCTATCGATGCTAATAGTGTCGTGCAAGCTGTATAAAGACCTGTATGCCTGTGTGTGTATAGTGGAAAGGGCCAGTTGTCCAGTTCATGTTGTCATATGAGATGATGGCTGGTCAAAAGGACGCCTTAGCTAGTGATAGTTTGCATGTGGTCCAACGTAACCGCCTTGCGTATGTGTGTGTTAATGTCAAAATATAGGGACAGTAAACCTATTCATGTCAGGATAGACGAGCGGAAGTAGTTGTGATTAATAGTGTTTGTTACAGGAATTCATAAAGATACACGCCCGAGGACGGTCGTATGTCAGGATTGGCCGTGTAGATGCGTCTATAAAACACTGGCCCGATCCAGAGAAGGTTTTACTCTAGCGAAGCGTATAGCGTAACGTGGCAACCGTTGTTGTTATATAGGATTTTTGAAATTAACGTCATCAGAAAAGCGTACCATATATTTGCGACGAATTGCTAACGATCTGTTCATTTTAGTTTCTTGTACTTTATGTTGTAACGCACGCATATTTGCGCCATCCATCATGAGTGCATCTGGGATGATCCTCCCCTATTCCACTTGTATCAGGTTCACATCAGTCAATACCTTATTAAATAATCTCTTCCCGCTTGGAAAAGGCTCACAATATTTATATCAAATACCAGATACAAGGGCTTCGCTCTCCCACATTTAAAAAAAATGTGGGGGAGGCACACGGCTCCACACACGCCGTGTGCGGTGAGCGCCAACCAACCAACGCGCTCACCCCGAAGGGGACGTTAAGTTGGGAACTGGACCGTAGTTCACAGCAAAATAACTGGCGTACCAGTAAAAGAGGACTTGGCCTCTTTGGTAGTGCGTAAGCAGAAACATCGACCGAAGTCGCGCATTTCAATGCGTGTAAACGCCATACAGAATACGATCAAATCCAGCCACAGTGAATGTACGTCACACGGATTAGGCAACAATAGGCACACTGGGCATAAAAAGCCCTCCGAGAGCGCCACCACTCGCCAGAACGCCGTTCCTGCAGACGTGATGTAAGTGATGTAAGCATCACCACCAATTGCATGATCAGCACGGCCAATTGGCCGCAGAGCGTGTCATGAGTCTACCGCTCACCTCAAGGGAATGGGATCCCAAGTTGCGCGGCTTTCGGCCGCAGCCTTGAGAGTATTTAAGTTGTATTTAAGTTGCTTACTTTATCAAGGTTTTATTTAGTTTATTAGTATATAATAAAAGAAAATATCTTATTCTCTGTGGTTTACATCCGTTTATAAAGGTTTTTTAAATACTGTGAAAAATACACAACCGTTTTATAGTAGTCAACCCTTATATGACAAACATTTATACTAATATGCATATAATTGATTTTAAGGAGTACTGGGTTTTTTTTTATAAGAAATGGATTTTTTACAATATTTAGATACTTTTAATTAAAGAGACCGTAATATATATATATATATATATATATACAGCGGATTACCTATCGAAATTCTAGTTTATGCCCGTCATATTTCGTTTGCTTTGCTAAATATTAAGATGAAGCAAGGGTTAATCAAGAATAATGAAATACATTCGTAATAGAGTGCCGTGAAGTGGCGGCGTAACCACCACTAACCCACTACCCCATATAATCCCGCGGGTGTCGTAAGAGGTAACAGAGGGAAGAAACATGAAAGGACAGCAGTATCTCCCTGGTAACAGCTCAAAATAATAAAAAACATTGGTTACCAACCCGCCCGCCAAATGTGGTAATTATGTCAAATTCAAAGCCGTTCTATATTTTATCATCTCGAAATAATATCAGACGTAGGTCTCCACTCTCAGGAATGTCATCAAATTGCAATGAGATATGTAAATTAAAATGAGAATTGCCCGATCTGGATATCTTTCACAATTCCTTTCATAGTTTTAAGAGCAAAACATTTAAATACTATCGTTTAACTTGGATATTATATTAATTTCGTTTGTAATCAATATTTTTATAAGCGTATTCTTTAATTTAATAAGTGCCGAAATTTGTACGCCGAAATTTTTATTTTTTTATTTACATAAACTAACAATTAATAAGTAGAAATCTTCGCTAAACCTGAATAGGGTTTCTCTGTGCAATTAACAACAAAACAAGCAAACTCTACATAGCAGGTGTAAACCGTAAGATTGTAAATATTTTGCAATGTGTACTGTGTTTAATGTGGCAGTATTTATTTTATTTTGAGTGGTGGCTACTGCAGCCAATGAACATCTGCAATCAATTTTAAACAAAGAAGGTTATATACAGATGAGTTGTTGCCTCTGAGGACTAAGATGGAATGCCTCAGAGCCTGTAATTATATATATTGACTCTATACCCTTCAGACCGTAGCACAGCCGTGCACGCTCTGCTGCTAGGCGGCAGGAATAGATAAGAGGACCTAAAAGAAAAGAATAGCTACAAAAAAGACCGCACATTGCCAGGAGTTTGAAGAGAGAAGTTAAGTAGTCACGTCACTCCTTATTAAGCATTACTAAAACCTCGGTGCTATATAAAAGGTTTAATACACTGTGTTGTCAATAATAATTTCACTTAGGTTTAAAATTTTAACTCTTGTAGGCAAATTATTATTTGATGATTTAATATAAATTATGAAGCGTTTAAATAACTAAAATTGTTTGAGATATCTATTACGGTTATTAAAAGTACTTACATTTCATTATTTTTTAAATATTTTTTTTTATTACTAATTACCAGATGAAATTGTATCATAACGACCCAGTGCTTGGATAATCTAGTTTTAAAACGTTCTTCAACTTAGAAACGTTGTTAGTGACATTTTGTTAAGTTTATTTATTACTACATCGCTTGTACAGTTACTATAAACTGTAACGTGGAAGTTTTATTCATTATTTATATAGAATATAAACATGAATAGATTTTTTATGGATTAAGGATGGTAAGTAAAGATTATTCTTGATTACAATAAAGCTATAAAGAATACTCTTGATTACAATGTATTGTTGTAATGTATGGAAGACATTAACAAAAAATGTTTATTAGAAAAAAATCACGACGAAATCAATACCAATATATTTAGAACTTAAACACATTTCTATACATCCCAAGACAATAGCCGAAGAAAGCAGGCTCAAATAAACATTATATTATATTATTCGCGGCACTCTTATTTTACAAACAATACAATCATTCCAACGGCGGAGATCTCATCACCGATTATCTCTTAGAGCGCTAGATTCTTTTTGTTTCATTTATTTTTTCATTATCATTTTCGGTCGTAACGAATACGGTTGGCAAAACAAAGCGGGCAGTGATTGAATCGGCTCATTAGTTCGCTTGTACCGAGCGAAAGCGTAAACAATTTGTTGTGTTGCAGTTGCTTGCGACATTTCTAGTAATTACGACAATGTAATTATATGTATACAAATAATATATATAATATAATAAATGTTAATTGCAGGTGTCTGTACATTTTATATTTTTGTGACAAAAATGATTGAGAGTCTAAAAATAAGTAATTAAATACATTTCTACCATTTTTAGAATTGTTTGTCTGTCTGTTTGTTTATGTACGTATCACGTCTAAAGTACTAATATTTTTTAAAGAATTTCTAAGAAAATCGTAAAGCGTATTTTGGTGTAACATTTAGTCTTAGTTTTATTAAAATCGGTTTATTCTATCAAGAGTTATGATTATTATATTGAAATGTAGGTACGTATTTGTTCAATGGTGGCGTTGAGTTATCAAGTGCATTTTAATCTAATCTCAGAAATCGTAATTAAATTATGTAAAATAATGTTCTTTGTTGATATACTAATACTTAAAAACATTATACAAAAAAAAATATGTTTTCTCACAAACATTAACGTAATAATTAGAAAAAGTACAATAGTTAACCATTGTCATCGATAGATGGTGCTGCGCAAATGTAATGCAGTAGATGTATTTTCAAAGCTTCAACTGATCTTTATGACTAATAGATGGAATAACTCATGGGTTGGTGAAGGCGGAAAAACTGCAGGACATGAACCTGTCCAACTGTGGGAGTGATTTGCTATAATTGTCACGGCTGGCAGACAAATTGACGATCACAATACAAGCGTCTCGCAACTTTGACGTATCTGTCTGTAGCCAGTATTTTATGTCTGGCTCTGACGTAACCGATTTAGTTATACCGCAATGTATCGAAAGCCATTAGATTTTTCTGGCGTTTCTCATAGTCGATTACACCCCCGCGACGTAAAGGATTGATGGATTCACTTACGCCGCTACTCCACGGCAAACGAATTGTCGTTCCCTCCTTATGTTTTCATAAATTAACTCTAAAAATGTTTTTATAAATTAGAGTTATTGTTAACCTCTTCTCATTTTTTTATATTAACTTAGTGCATATCTACGTCACTTAGTTTTATTTAAATATAATACTGGAATATGACATCCTCGGTGTTGAAATTATCCATGCCATGTGCATCGGTTTCATGATGAAATTACTCCCTATAAGTATAAAAATATCTATACTATTACTGTTTGAGTTGGAATAGTAGTGTAGTTTGTAAAAAATAATCAATAGTCTCAAGAAATAAAAATTCAAAACAAATAAGTTACTAACAAACATTCTATGCAAATGAAGTCGCGGGTACAGCCACTATTTAATATAAATGTATCTCTTTCTCAACAAAACTTTCTATAAGCAGCTATGAAAATCAAGGGTATGTGAAACTAAAAGAAGCAATGTGTGTAATATACCTCTACAAGATGCAAGAGTGTACAAGCTTGTTTGTGGAATGTGGTCTCTCTTACATAGGACAAACAAAAATATCTATAAAAACCCGCGTAAAAAACCAGAGCTGACTTGAAGCACCGACGCTCCGGTAGTATGCAGTCTGTGAACATGTTCAAGAACGTCCCCGCCATTACATCAGATTTGATAGACACAAATCCTTGCAAAAGAACAGTGATTCCTACCAAGGATGATACGCGAGGCTATTGAAATTAAAAAAAATCTAATTTCAATAGAGAAGATGAATGGGTGCTGCCATCTGCTTGGGATCATATAATTAACAAAATTAAATCCAAACCCAAGCATACCACTGCAAGACTCCAAGATACTGTAAGCTTGTTCTGCGTAGATCGGGCCAAAACTATATTCAAAAACTGAAGGCTAACTATGACATCGGAACGTCAAACACCTCAGTCCTTCCATGAGCATGGGTCTATAAAGCACCCAAACATCAGGAATTAAAAAAGTTAAAATTAAACGCGATAAAATCCGTAAAATTAGTTTTATTTAAAACAAGAAAATTATATTTTTTTTAAAAGATCCTTACAGCGTATACGTGATGATCGCCATAGTGGTATACAAGCAATCGCCATATTGTTTATTTCAAGTTACTATAATATATTATATTCTTATTCTATTCAGAGCCGTGGTAGCTCAGATGGTTAGCGCTCGGTGTAAGTTACACAGTACGCGAGCAACCCGGGTTCGATCCCCGCCGGCACCAATGAAATTGTTAATTGCAATTTTAAGTGCTGATTTACCAGGTGCTCGGCGGTGAAGGAAAACATCGTCAGGAAACCTGCATGTCTGAGAAATCAAAAAAAAATATTTCGAAGACATGTGAAGTTCGCCAACACGCATTGGGGCAGCGCGGCGGACATTTCCTTGCCCTAAAACCCTCTCAGAAATGAGAGGAGGCCTGTGCCCAGCAGTGGGATGTATATAGGCTGTAACTTTACTTTTTACTTTTATTCTATTCTATTCTATTATAAGAGTCAAAGAACACAACCAAATACAAACTTTACCCAGAAAGTTTTCCAGTAGCGTCATGGGTCGATCGAAGCGTTGCTTTCTATAATCGTTAAAGCTTATAGAAAACTATGAAAATGAATGAAATTATTTAACGTTGAAATATGTAATTCTCATTCTTTTTTATTAACTAACCACAATGAATACACAAACACGGGACGTATCACATAGCCAGAAGTGGCGAAGGGGTGATCATCAGAATCAGAATAATTTATTTCGTGGATCATAGGTATTGATGTTAGATAAATATATAATCAACTTTAACTATGTCCAACCCTTCTGCTCCTATTCTACGCGTCAGAAAGCGCGCAGTTTATTAATACACTCGAAAAATATCAAAAATACTAAAATAAAAATTTTAACAGAGCTTTGGAACATTGCCAATTCTGAAAATAAAATAATCTACAAAAACAAACACACACATACATTCAAATGGTACGCGCAAATCTAAAAAAATAATTTTCGATCATTTTGAGTTGACTGAGGACAAATGCTCAAATGTCGTTTAAATTGTTACATTAAAAAGTTCATCCCCTATTTTTCCACATTTATATTTTTACACATATATGAGACCCCCGTGAACCTATTTAGTGTACGAGGGCGACACTGAAAGTTTTTAGAACTGGCTACTTGTAAACGATATAATAAAAAAATAAGTTCAAATTTTGAAAATGAATCTCTTTGCCAATATTATTGTGTATGTATTTTATTAATTTGTCATTAATTTGTCAATTACAATCTGGCGACAAATTAAAAATTGTCTGTGTCACGTCAGCATGAATTTAACGCGAGAAAATTTTCGTACAATGATTTTTTATGACTTTCGATGTCATTTAAGTCAACAAGAAAGTTATGATAGACTTCGATTGGCCTTTCACGATGAAGCCCCATCTCGTCCCACTGTTTAAAACTGGTTTAATGAGTTTAAACGTGGTCGCACTAATCTCACCGATGATCTGCGTGAGGGACGGCCTTCTACGGCGACGACTGAAAATAACATCAGTGTTGTGCGGCGTATGATAGAGACTGACAAAAGAGTGACTTATCAGCAGATTCGGACAAGCTTAGGCATCGGTATGAGTCAAGTGCACAAAATCCTCTATGAACATTTAGCGGTCAGGAAGCTTTGTGCCCGGTGGATACCTCATAATTTGACAGAGGCCCAAAAACTCCGCCGTGTTGATTGGTGTCGTGAAATGGTTCAAAAATTTAACGGAGGTGACTCAAATGCTGTGTTCGACATACTTACGGGTGACGAAAGCTGGATTTATTCTTATGTTCCTGAAACTAAAAGACAGTCCGCTGTCTGGGTGTTTCCTTCCGAGGAGTTGCAAACTAAAGTGAAGAGTGGTCGAAGCGTCGGAAAAAAGATGGTGGCCTCGTTCTTCAGAAGGACAGGTCATTACGCAACAATTGTTTTAGAGGATCGAAAAACAGTTACTGCAGAGTGGTACACTAACAATTGTTTGCCACTTGTCTTGGAAAAAGTTCGGGAGAAACGACCTCGCATTAGGATCCTCCTTCACCACGACAACGCCTCGTCGCACACTGCCAAGCAAACAATCGACTACTTGGGGACGTCAGGCGTGGAACTACTGGGTCACCCGCCCTATAGCCCCGACCTCGCACCTTGCGATTTTTATTTATTTCTAAAAATAAAAGAAAAACTTCGAGGAAAACATTTTATGGACGCCGAGGAAGCAGTGCCTGCGTTTCAAAATGCCGTCGAAGAGACCCCTAAGGATGAGTTGTCAAAGTGCTTTTCTCAGTGGTTCCATCGGATACAGCGATGTGTTCATGTTAATGAACACTATTTGGAAAAGACATAATAAAACGAATAACTTGCTAGTTTGTTCAGTTTTTGATTTTCTAAGAAGTTTCAGTGTCACACTCGTATACATTGTTTTATTAATTTTCAAAAAATAAACATAAACTATGGCAGTTTTATTGATTTTATTTTATGATACTTGCGAAAATAAGGGAGGGGGAGCGTTAGGAGCGGCATACCATGCTACGCCAGTTCTTCTTCGTCTCTGAACTTTTTAAAATAATATCTCTTGATATTGTACTTTCAGAAATTAATACCTTCAGATATTACATTGTTCACCAAACTCCGAACCACACGAAAGCAATCAAACTTTCAAATTGTTTTGGATACAGTTCATAACTTTAAAACGTTTTACCAATATAAATTTCTATATTTTTGTTAAAATGTACATTTTTGTGCCGTCTAGTGGTGTAAGAGAATCCATCGCCCCATTTCATCCCGTGGGTGTCGTAAAAGGCGACTATGAGAAATGCCGGAAAGATATATTGAATTCCGATAGATGGTGGTTTACCATCTCGATTACGCCAGGTAAAATATTCATACTGGCGACGAGTAGCAGCATTATAATAGTAATTATATTTAAAAAAGCCATCGTAATAAAACAAAAGCAAAGCATCAAAGGCGATCGTCAATCCTCATCCATCTAAGTACCATTTAGAACTTCCTGATGTCGTTTTTTATTCCTATTGCCGTCTTACGACATCTGAAGATTATGCCAAATTATGTACAATATTTCTCTGTTGCTAACATAAAGATTTATATCTTTTTTTAATTTTATTTATTCATACATAGTTAGGGACATTGTTATTAAAATTATCTCGCCAAACTGCAATCAATTAGTCGACGAGTACACACTCTTATAAATATAAACATCACCTACAATACAAATACAATTATATTTAAAAAAATCAAAATTATAATCAAAGCTGCCACAATTACATAATATTTAAAATAAATAAAAAAACAAATAACAATAATAATATGATATAATAATGATAACAAAAGCAATCAATAAATGTACATGCTTATAGCAATAATTTGTAGGTCATAATCATCATCATCATCATTACAGCCCTTCACAAGTCCACTGCTGAACATGAGCCTCCCCCAAGGGATGTCACAAAGCACGGTCCTGAGCCACCTGCATCCATCGACTTCTTACCAGGTCGTCACTCCATCTAGTGGGGGATCGCCCTACACTTCACCTACCGGTACGAGGCTGCCACTCGAGAACCTTTTTTCCCCATCGGTTGTCGATTCTTCGAGCTATATGGCCGGCCCATTGCCACTTCAGCCTACTAATCCGTTGGGCTATGTCAGTTACTCTGGATCTACTGCGGATATCCTCATTTCTGAGTTTATCACGCAGAGAAACCTCGAGCATAGCCCTCTCCATAGCTTGCTGAGCGACCTTGAGCGTCCTCATACGGCCAGCAGTGAAGGACCACGTCTTAGATCCATAAGTCATCACTGGCAACACGCACTGGTTGTACAATTTCGTTTTCAGGTTTTGAGATATACCTGACGAGAAGATGTGTTGTAGTTTCCCGAACGCTGCCCAGCCGAGTTGAATCCGTCGATTGACCTCTCGGTCGAAGTTGGACTTACCTAGTTGGACTATTTGTCCCAGGTAAACATACTTGTCAACAACTTCGAGCTTAGTGCTCCCAACAACTACCGGCATAGGTGTGACATGGACATTAAACATGATCTTTGTTTTGTCCATGTTCATCTTAAGACCTATCCGTTGGGATACACTATTGAGATCATTGAGCATAGTGCTTAGGTCCTCCAGCGATTCTGCCATAAGGACTTTATCGTCGGCAAATCGAAGGTGAGTGATTTACACGCCATTAAAGTTATCCTTTCCAGTCCAGTAGCTTGAAAACGTCTTCAAATGCAGCGGTGAAGAGTTTCGGGGATATAACGTCACCCTGTCTTACACCTCTCTGCAGTTGGATAGGTTTTGTACTCTAATTCTGTACTCGGATAGCCATCGTAGCCCTAATGTACAAACACTTCAGCACTACGATATACCGACAGTCAAATTGGCACCGCTGAAGGGACTGTAGCACCGCCCAAATTTCGACGGAATCAAAGGCTTTCTCATAGTCCACATACGCAAGGCAAAGTGGCAGATTGTACTCTTCGGTCTTCTGTACAGTTTGCCGAAGGGTATGTATGTGGTCTATGGTGCTAAAGCCTTTTCGGAAACCGGCTTGTTCGGGAGGCTGGAAGTCGTCGAGTCTGCGTGCGAGACGATTCGTAATGACTCTCGAAAACAGCACGTAGACGCGGCTCAGAAGGAAAATCAGTCTGTATTTCTTTAAGAGAGCGTTGTCGCCTTTCTTGAAGAACAAGACCACCGCACTTCTGCTCCACGCCTCCGGAGTAGTCCCACCATGGAGGACGGAATTAAAGAGCTTCTGAAGGACTTCAAGTACCGGTTTTCCACCCGCTTTCAGAAGCTTCGCTGTAATTCTATCCGCACCTGGGGCCTTGCCGTTTTTAAGGTGCTGGATAGCCATTCTAATCTCGCTCAGACTGACGTCCGGGATATCATCGGAATAGTGTCGGATAAGACTCACTCTTGGATCGTTACTCACACTTGCGTGTGGCTCCAACGATGACGTGTACGTGACGTTTATAGCTCAGTTAATAATGACTTTTTAAGAGAGGATTTTAATAATACTTTGCTTAATTTTTTTTGAGGCGTTTCTCTTAGCCATTTTATTTTGCTATAAATTCTTTAAGCGCTATTCATAGTAATTATTCGCACTAGGCTCTTCTAATTTTTTTCTCCCTTACCATAAGCGTGTTATGAGTGTTAAGGTGAAATGGGCACCAAAACAGATTTTTCATTTGTTATGGGAGCGCAGAAAATCAATTTTTTGTCATTAAAAACTACGAATTCGCCTTTTTTTTTAAATCATTATGAAAATTAAAGATATTTCTTAGTGAATTATGATGGCCAAAACACGATTGACAGATTTTGGCTCGATACAAAAAAATCGCAAAGTTTTCTCAAAATCTGCAATTTTAGGTACGTCTGTTAAGCTAAAAAGCAGTTTTATTCGAATATAATTAAAGTAATTTCAATTAAATTCTGTCTATGTGTTCACCAGTAAATACATGGGAGATTTATGGATTTATTTTTCAATAAAAGAGTATATTTAATTTTAAAAAGAAATATCAAAATAAATATAGTGCAATAAAATTGCGCGCGGGCTGGCCAAGCAGGAGCATATCGCCGCTCCCGCGTCCCGCCAGTCGTCCGCAGCGCGTCATAGAAAGCACCTGTGTACAACTTTCACGCCCGCTGTCGTCGTCTATACAACTAAAAATTGGAAGGATTAGTACCTAAGTCACAAAATGGTAAATAAACGTAACAAAATAAAAAAATATTCACGACTGAAGCTCAAGAAACTGAAATTGTTGAACCTGAATAGGTAAGTTTTTTTTTATATTTATCACTCCATATTATGAATATTTATACAATATATAAAATATTTATATATATTATAAAATATTTATATATATAATATATTTTTACAGAACTCTTGTCAACGCTAAGTCTGACATTGTGGAACTGCCAGCTGAGCAGTTACAGAGCACAAGTGAATCCGTCGCTCCACCACAATATCCAGAAACATTTGACGGGACAGTAGTGGAACTACAATCAGTATCGCCCAGTTTTTTTGAGTAAGCTCACTTATGTACCTACCTACCCCCGCACTTATACTAGAGAAATCCTGTCTTACTTTTACATTTTATATACAAGTAAATAATCTATTGTAATGTCAAGCAAAAAAAAATTCCTTTCAACTGGTGTCGCGGGTATCGGTGAAACCTAAGGTTTTTGGTTATATGAACCTAAGTTCTTGTCGTGAATCGAACGCGGCGTAACAGATATAGAGAGACTAAATGCGGCAGCCATATTGTCGAAAAGTAATGTGCATCCTATCCCTACTAATACCCGCGATACCCGCGACACAAGTGATAGGGTTTATTATTTTTTGTTTTACATTACAATAGATAAGTTACTCTTCGTACGCACAGAGAAACGCCAATTTGTATTCAGAAGTCATAAAAGGGTTGATGAAATGTTTTTATTTAAAAAATAGATTTTTTGTAAAACCGGTATTTTTATATATTTTTCTAATTATTTATAATTGTTTCAGCACCTCAGAAAAAGTACTTGGTACTGAAGAATTACAGGAACAGTCTCTCCGCAAATTCCAGAAATATCTGATATGGCACCAGTGAACCTTCAGCCAGTGTCAGTCACACCACCGCCATGTGTGACCGAGTAAGTTTACCTCCAGTCAAATTATAGTATTTTATGCTAATAGAGAGGAGACGAGCAGATCGTTCGCCTGATGGTGAGTGTCACGACCTGTCTATAATATCTGCAGTGCCACTCAGAGCAATGCAAGTTCTGCGTGGCACTCATTCTTCCCAGTAATTACATAGTGCCTTATTTATTATAATAAAACAGTAATCAGGGTGAAGCTTTGAAAAAACGTAACATACGTTTGCATTGAATATTTAAAAAGGTGGAGTACTGGCTGTAAATTTACTCCACCTTTTGAAACTATTCAGTGTGAATAGTCACATCTTTACGCCAACTTTTTATGGTTATTATTTTGTGGAGCTAAAGAACCAGCATCAGTTTTAAAATACCGGTTTATAGTAATAATATTAAATAAATATCTATTGGTATTAGTTATATATATTTATATAAATAATATAATACGCGTTTTACTCAATGTTTCAGAGCCCCAGACCCGCCTTATATAGTGGAGCAAGGTGTGAGACAAACTCGATCAAAACAATCACCGGTCGCAAATTGTTGACATCGTTTATTTTTGGAACAATTGCAACAGCAAAACACGACCTTCTATTTCAGTGTGATTTCAGTTGCTTGGTTTTAGTAACAGAAAAGCGCACCGGCCTCGTTTCATTTCAATTTCCAATGCAGGATGTGCAAGAAATATTTCAAGGTGTGTACTGATCATTTGGACACTGATCGTATAGATATTAACACTGCAGCAGTCTCAGGTATAGTAGCCTCTGGGATTGGGTACTCACAATTCGAAGAGACTATGTCTGCTATGGACGTTCCTATTTTCCGTGAAAAATATTACGCGAAAATTCAAGATCACATGTTCAATGAATGGGAAGCTACAGCAGTGGAGGCAATGGAACAAGCTGCTGCTATTGAACGTGAGGCAGCAATTCAAGAAGGGAGGGTTTTTAATGGTTTCCCTGTGATTGATGTGTTTGCGGATGGTGCATGGTGTAAACGCTCTTATGGCAATAACTATAAAGCAATGTCAGGTGTTGCTGCAATCGTAGGTCGAAAATTTGGAAAAGTTCTTTTCATTGGCGTCAAAAATAAATATTGCCTAATATGTGCAAGAGCAGAGAAACGTCAGGAGAAACCGAAAAGTCATGTTTGTTATAAAAATTATGAAGGCCCGTCCAGCGGAATGGAAGCGACAATCGTGTGCGAGGGTTTCAAAGAATCCATCATTATGTATGGGCTAATATATGGCAATATTGTGGCTGATGGTGATTCTGCAACCTATGCTAAAATATTAGCATCAGATCCGTATGAAGGCTACGTAGTTTCGAAAATAGAATGCCGAAATCACGTTCTGCGAAATATGTAATAAGCTGCGTGCACTAGGTAAAGATACAAAATACCCAAAAGTGCAGAAAACATATTACCGACGAGAAAGTTATGAGTATGAGAAAAGTCGTCACAACTTCAATCAAACACAATAAAAATAATCCCAGGGATATCGCTATAAGACAAATTCACGAAGACATAACCAATTCATTGAACCACGCATACGGGGACCACAGACGTTGCAAAGATTATTGCTGCTCTAAAGATAAATCCATTTTGTCATCAACTGTGGGAAGCTTGAACACTCGACATTTTGGTTTCGGCTAAAAGTCATTTTAAATTCAGTAGCCTCAAAATCTCGGAGTCTACTGGAAGACGTTGACACCAATGCTGTTGAGAGATTCAACAGCGTGGTTATAAATTCGTAGGAGGCAAAAGAATCAATTTTGCTTCTCGACGATCATATCAGGCGAGATGCTCTGCTGCTGTTGTTTCCTACAATACCAAACGACCTCTTTACCCTACACAAAAAATATTGGGAAAGAGTCCTGTGGGCAGCTTACAAAACTAGAAGGAAGGAGAGCAAAAAGAAAGCAAGCCAACGCTGTAAAAAGAAAAAATAGAACTAAACTTTTCGAGAAACAAAATGACTATGGTGGACGAGTAGCTGCGCCAGATATGTCTGTCGAAGACTATAGTGCAGCGTCTGCAGATTTTATGACGAATCTGAATACACTGGTTTGTGACCGGGAGGAATACAAAACGGACGACACTGCAACGCGAAAGCACTGAATGGTTACAAATCAGGAGATTGATGATAACTGCTTCAAACTTTGGAGCAATAATAAAGAAAAAAATTTTGCTGCTCTCGTGAATAACATTTTATATAATTCAAATATTTCATCTATCGCATCAGTGGCACATGGACTCAGCAATGAAAAATTCGCTTCAGCAACTGAGCAGCCAAAACTTACGGATTGAGGAATGTGGACTTTTGTGGACCATGAATTTCCTTACATTGGTGCCACTCGGATGGAGTCGTAGGAGAAAATACAATCGTTGAGTCAAATGCCCTGTAGCTGCCTTCAAAACGGCATGGAAAATGCTATCAAACAAAACAAGGTTCAAATTCTAAAGTTCAACAAAAGAATGGCCAAGTTACTATAAATAAAAATAGTAACTGGTACTATCGAGCTCAAGGGCAACTACAGTGACGGGCAAGCAGAGATGCGTTTTCAGGATATGGGGAGGAAAACGAAAAAATGGAAGTTATATATGTCCAAAAAGATGACGACTTTTGGAAAAATAAAATGGAGGCAAAACTGGTCAACTTTTACCATATAAATTCTCCCAGAGTTGGTAGATTCCGCCGAAACCGTGGTATGCCATTGAGAGGTAGTGAAAAATAATTTCTAGCCTATGATTGACACGCAAAGCGCTGTGCGCTTTTGTATATAATAAATATAATAAAACCAGATATACCAGTTTTCATTCCTATAAAAATCAGTTTTTAATTTTTCGTTTTTGCATTTTATAAAACCGGTTTTAGGTATAACCTGTTTGGATGCCGTCCTTAGTCCTAGTATCCACTAAAACAGTGTGCTAGTGACAAGTAATAAACATGTAAATGTACTAAGTATATTTATAAATACGAACTGATAAGTAAAAGTTTCTTATATGTAAGAGGGAACTCATATGTAACAGATATACTTGTAAATTACACTTGAGTATGCCTAGGAACATTCCAAGTGATAAGAATTAAAAAAAAATTAGATGGTACTTATTAGTTTACAAGAAGCGTCTTGGACGGTGGTGTTCAAATAAAATAATTACTTTTCAAAATGACAATAAAGTAGTTATTATACCTCAGTACGTATGTAGTTTATTTTCATGTTGAAAAGTAAGTATACGTCGACTCGTAAGTAAGTACATAGACATAGGTACGAGTCGTATCATATCAGGTACAACCTGTCTATAATACCTATGTACCAACCTAATATTATTTTTATTTTAAAATTAATTCACAGTATAATATTATTATAAATATAACACATTAGATAGGTATATAAAATCCAATAAATTAAAAAGATATACATCATACAAATAACTAGTCAGCATCATCATCAGCAGTCAGGTAGGTTGTTATCGAGGCCGACTATCATCACTCGTCACATCATATCTCTTTTAGTGCACAATTACGTAAAAGTACGTTTTCATAAAAACTTTTATGAAAACGTACTTTTACACTTGAAAAACGTTACCTCCACACAAGGATTTTCTTCTGTACCGTGGGGGCAGTTTACATACATAAATTTCACAAGGACAAACATCCAGACCCGTAACAATTATTTGTATAACATACAAATACTTGTTCCGTGCGGGATTCGAACCCGCGGTCCCCAGCGCTACAACTCATTGCTGAGCCACTGCGCCACGGAGCCGTCAATCTGAAACTATTTTATAAATAAACGCTGGTTATATCAATAACATATATTTACATGTATAATACGTAGTACACAATATATTTGTATACTACGTATTATACATCTATATTCAACTATTAGTGGGTGTTGAAATAATCCTATATTTATGAAAGTGCGATCTGTAGCTTATCGCTATTGCTCGCAGCTGGCCGGGTCAGCGACGGGCCCCGCGCGCCGGTCGCCCGTCCGCGTCTGCTTCACCCCCTAAGAATCTTCATGACCACGATACTATTTCGCCTTAATAATAGGTACTTTATATTCATCAGTATAATAATGTTATATGGCTATTAAATATTTAACTCGTGTTTCAACTGGGAGTATTTTACACATGGGAAATAATTTTTCATATTCCTTTTTACAACTTTTTTTATCTTTAGAATTTACTAAAAATTTTAATGTAGGCATTTCACCTGTTTTATATAAGTACTAAATGTGCGGCATACACACTAAGACCATAGTTAATTAAAGCATTTATATTTTATTTTTATTTTTCCACGTTTAGGAATATCCGTTGTTTGGGTTTATCCATATTTAATCTAATTAATATAAAATATTTCTAATAATTCAGAAAGAAATATTATTCTTTAAGCTTTTGTAACAAATTAAAATCCCCCGCTATGAAACCTGTTACATATTTCAACTCATTTCTAAGTGGCGCCGTCCTGGTGGCAAAAAAAACCGAAATATGTAGATATTTTTAATAAACACCACTTGTGTGGTCTTAAAGTTAGAATGCTCACACAGTTTTCTAGTCCTTTTTAGTGAATACATTATAGGTTTTTATACTTGGTAGATGCTACAGCTATATCAATAGTACAGTTGTAGCACGAATGGGTCGGCTCGACCGGGGAAGGACCACGCTCTCACAGAATACCAGCGTAAAATAGCAGCTTAAGGGCCTATATTACCTCAGCTCAAATTCGAATTTCGCCCCCACTTCCCCGCGCCAATCGTTCGCACACTACGGCTCGCGGTCACGCGGGAACACGAGGTCAAAGCGATTTTGTTAGAGTAAAATAAACTATTATCGGACGAGCACTAAGTAATAAAATTTTCAGTCATAATTTAATATTAACTTGTCATTAAATGAACATAAAATTATATGTCGCAGATTTAATTTCATTGTACTATATATACTATAACTTTAGCTGTATTCTCATAAAGCTAAATTTCTAGTATAAGTTGATCCTTCATTGTACGGAAAGCCTATACAATGCGAGATCAGCTTATACTGGAAATTCCTCTTATAGTGAAAGCACCCACCCATTGTTGGTTTAGTAGTAAGTTTGAGTTTTATAGTTTTCGCCGTGTATGTATGTAAGGTGACAGCCGTTTACGTATGTAATTATGTTGGTAGTAGGTCTATGCAAGTACCTACATATACATACCTATAAGAAATTTTGCAAACCGATTCTAAACCACTGCATAAATTCTACTGCTACAAAAAACTAGTCAAGAGCGAATCACCATTGCACTGAAAGTTCTGTAGGTAGGTACATTGGCTTGGTAGTAAGTTTACGCTTTGCATTTACAATCTTATAAACTTATAACAATATAGTTTTCTTCAGTATTACATACTATAGTAAAATTATTTTGTCCGTGCAGTTGGGGTGTAAATCATAGCTCGGCCTCAGCCCGGCTAGGGCGGTGAGCATGTTGCGCGGGCGCAACGCCATTATCGATAACAACAAATGAATCATAAAAGGCAGGTACACGGCGGCGGTGCGGTATACAAAGGGTGGTGCGACATTGTTATGTTATGAGTCATTTGTTTTCCATTATTACCCCAGCCTAATACCTGCAAATTAGTGCAATGATAATTTAGTACATATATGGAAGAGAAATTTGTTTTTGCGCATTCGCTCTATGAATTTCTTTAGAGACACAATGGCTACTCCTTTGTTTTGTACCAAAACGGCAGAATTTATTCAAAATAATATTTTACCTGTTGGCACCAATATACCAGCACAAGTACTTGTTGTTATCAACAATGTTTTAACATTTTCACTTCACTTTATTTAATAAATACGTTGTTTTATCTATTTTTTTTTTCATTTTATCACTAACCACATAATGACAAACTAAATACACTATCGATAACGCTTATCGACAACAATAATACGCATCACTATGCTCGCCCCTAAGGCCCGTGAGTAGGAGAGAGAGAGCGAAATACTCCGATGATTTATGACCCAAACTGCACGGACAAAATAATTCTAGTATAGGTACTTTTTTACTGCTTTATATATATATATATATATATATATATATATATATATATATATATATATATAAATAAATGAATCGTGATTTTTAGGACAAGGTTTGTATAAATATAAGATGGATAGGTAGGTAGGGCAGGGTAGGTAGATAGGTATGAATGAAATGAAATGAATGATTTTTTATTCAATATAGATTATTGTATAATACTTATTGAAAGTCATTTTTTAATTTACCACTGATTCGCAAAAAAAACCTCTGTCCTGGGAAGAACCAGCAAGAAACCCAGCGGGACTTTTTTATAAATATATTTAAATTTACAATAAATTTATTATGTTACAATTTTTGAATGAATTTTTATAGAACCAGCATGGTGGCGATCACCTAATTCCCAGGGGTTATTTTCATTTATATATTCATTTATATTATAATAACCTATAATAATTTAGCTAAAGCTAAAATATCAAGGTACGTCAGTACTCAATAGGTTCATAATTTTTATGTATGTAGTAGGTAGCACTATAGTCGTATAAGTATTTTTTTTAAAGTTACCCCCACACTAGGATTTTCTCCTGTATTATGGTGGCAGTTTACAAATATAAATTGCACAAGGACTAACATCCAGATACTTGTTCCGTGCGGGATTCAGACCCACGGACTCCAGCGCAACAACTCATTGCTAAGCCTGTGCGCCACTGGTAACGATAACGTAAGGACGGATAAGTAAGTTACAGTTTTATTTCTTTGTAGTTAGATAGGTAGGTGCTTAGAACACACTTATATTTTTATTACTAAGTGCTTGGCTTCTGCACTTTGGGTCGCGGGTTCGATTCCCATACGGAACAAATATTTTATGGCCTACAGATAGTAGTGAAAATTTGTGTTTGTAATCGCACCGTCTCGATTCAGGAGAAATCCTGGAGTAGAACAACGTTATAAAAACAATTACTACAGATACCTATATTTTGTTGTATATTGTCAAAAGAAAAACAAACCTATTTAGGTAACATTTTATCTTTTTATTTTTTATAAAAGTTGCCCCACGCTCGATTTCTCCTGAATCGTGAACGGTGTGTTTACAAACACAAATCTTCACATACAGAAACACCTGTGACTAGTAGCGCAGCAACCAATCGCTTAGCCACTGCACCAAACGTGTCATATGCTAAATTTCTACATATTTGTAATCACTAATACTGTAAGTAGATAGGTCGGTAGATACTTACTTCATTACGTTTATCATACGTTTCTTTACGCCAACCCAGTCGCTTCTTATTTTTATTACGCTTATATCCCATTGCGCCAACACTATGAACCTAAGTATCTATTTCAATATTTTAATTTTACGTCGTCCTGTTGCGTAATGTGTGTTCTGAGCGCAAGCGACACAACTCTCCCGTTCGAAAGCCGAAGCGAGAGTGAGCGGCGGTGTCGGGCGGCAGGGAACAAGCTTTAAAACGACGATAGTTTAGGTAATTTCTTTTTACGGTGAAAATAATGATAATTAAAAAAAAGTAAAAAACATAAGCCCTGCTTTATAGTTAGTTCAGTTAGTATGCAAAGTTTCATGATCTAATTTGAAGTATTTTTTGAAAACCAGCGGTTTATTTTTCGGTTTGGAGGTAACTTTGGAAATTTTTTCTATCGAGAAAATTTTATGGAATCGTGTTTTCGTCTAACATAGTACTTAACATTAATCCTCAACTTCACCATATATTTATTTCAAAATCAATGCTGCAGTATTTTCGGCATAACGGAGGATCATGCTAAGCCATTTGAGGTAGTATAGGCCCTTAACGCTGCTGTGTTTCGTTTGGTGAGTGCAGAGAACCGGAGACCCTTTTTACTGAAAAAGAGGCATTTCATCTTAGTCCTCACGGCTGAAAACGCATCTGCATTTTATTCGCAAACGAGGATAGATGTAGATGTCTATGGGCCACAGCAACCACTTACCATCAGGTGGACTGTGTGCTCGCTTATCACCCTTATCCTATAAAAAAAAAAGTTCCCATCATCGGGACCACTGTCAGTCGAGACCTAACATCCGTCGCGTTCGGGCAACCCTCGTTTTCTTAAATATTATTGTAATTTATAATATAATAAACAGGGTTCCATTCCACAAGTTAATTTCTTTTAAAATAATTTGAAAAACCCCGGCCTAACAGTACTTCGTCACATGGGTTTCATATGTGACAATATAGGGAAACAAACCAGAAGATAGGCAGCGACGTCTCCCTAATAACAACTAGAAAATGAAAAACTGCTTTGCCAAGCGTGGTAACTACAGGAAGTGCCCTTACGAGGCAGTCTTTTGGAGGTCTATGTTCAGCAGTGGACCATGATATGAATTCATGTATTTTCTTAAGGTGTTCTGCTTTGCTAAATTATTATTTACGCTATTTACAGAAGTATTCTAAATTTTGTTCACATTTATCGAAAAAGAAACCTGTAATATGAACATACACATTTAATATATTATACACAACTAAATACAATTGTAATAATCAAGAATCCAATGAGTTTACAGTAATCTATTAAATTTTATTTCACGAACTTTACAAATTTGAAATACAAAACACGCGCAATTTATAATGAAGTTGTAGTTGATTTTTTCTGAATAAAATTTAAAAATTTTACGTTTCCCTCGTGGAAATGAAATTTGTGTAAATTTTAAACCTCATAGCGTACTCTATCACTCGTATAGCGTACGATTATTAAATCTGGTAAAATTACTAAAACTGCACTTAAAATAAACAATAGTTTCACTTTTTATACGATTTCATTTTTGTGTCTATTCACCGATTTTTCGAAACGGCTGACCGATTTAAAAGGTTAGGTTACTATAGGGGTAAACTTGAAAAAAATATCTGAATATTAATATACAAATTTAAATAAATTAAGCTGTTTAGACGACATTCCAGTTCTTACCTTGAACTTATGATATGCCCGAGCCCACTCAAAAATAATATAGGTTTAGGTATAAGAAAATTTTATTAATATCGCGTTATCATATTACGTTTGGATGATCGGGCGTGCAAGGCTTTGTTGCTTTTATGAGCTACCGCCTCTAAAAATAAAAATGTTTCATAATTATTGCACCTATTTATTTAGGTTTAAATAATTTAAGGACAGGTTTCGTTATTAGAAAACCAAATTATGCGTTTCATTTATTTGAAATTACTGAGGTTTTTAGTTCTTTGAACACTCATCGGCATATGGGAACTCAGTTTAGTCATGCCTCCTTTAACTTTGAATTCAAAATTCATCAAGACGTTAAAGCTACAAAATTACAAAAAGACCAACATACATATTTACATATGGAAACCCAATGGCTATTAAGTCAAGATTATGAAACGGCTGAGGAACTACTTAAAATCATGAAATAAATCCCAAACGCTATACACACACGCGCGCACACACACGCACTCACACACACGCTTATACACTCACACATACACACACACACATTTGCTTTTCGTATATTTATTGTTTGTCATACACCTAATATTACCTAGATTATGGATTGGTCTGTAGGTGGGGGCTGGTGATCTGTCATACAGGGAATCCTAATACGGACACCAGCCTCTCACAAATTGATTGAAGTATATTAATATTAAGTTGTATGTTTATGTTAATTACTAAATTTTTGAGAGAAAAAGAATAAACATACACACGTGCATACCCGATAAAAACAACCTTTTTTCTACAGCAGTCGGGTAAAAATAGTTATACGTAAAAAAGAAACAAACGGGAAGAGGAAAAGTATTGCTACCGTTTTGTTTGGTCTACTTCACTGCTTTCGTATGAAAGATAGATTGCCACTAAAGGCACGGGTATTAAAATATCTACCAGTATGTAAACAGTAATATTTGAGTTAGAATGAAACTTAAGACTCGACAACGGTCAACATGCAGAAGCTTATATTCTTGTATCGTCCGAAATCCAGAGTTAGATTTCTGAACACGAACAGCCAACACTTCACTTCGTTACCGGGCTTAAACTGGACAAGTACATCGAGTAACTTATGAGCTAACAAAGCTGACAACTAATCACTATACTTTCGCGATAATATTTTGTTGAGAGCCAGTGACTCGCCCCACTACGCACGAGTGCAATTCATTACGTACTACTTTCTTCGGACATATATAATACTAGCTGTTCCCCGCGACTTCGCCCGCGTGGAATTTATTACGATTGGATTTCATGGGTTTAATTTTTGCGGGAACCCTAATTATTTAAAAAAAAATAAAAGTAGCTTATGTTACTCCTTATAACATCAAATATATGCCAGTGAGTCTTGTCAAAATTGGAACGATTTTGACAAGTTCGGAGATTAGCCGGAACAAACGACAGACAGACAGAAAGACAGACAAAAATTTAATTTTTTTTTTGTTATGAGTACCGTATATATACGTTCATATGCATTTAGTAAAAAGCTGTTATTTTGACATTACAAACAGACACTTCAATTTTATTTATTTTTTATTAGATTATATTATTATTTAAAAAAAGATTTATTGAAAATCTAACCGGAATCATGAAATCTGAAAAAATCGCTTTTAGTTTGTTTTTGGCGTATTGTGATATTCATAATTTAATTGTTAATTTCTCATCATTCCCGTTAGATACAGTAAAACTAATATTACTATTGTAATCTATAGATTATAAGGAATAAATCGACATGTATTTCATTAAGTTACGCCATAATTTGTGGTGGGCCCATTCTCCATAGAAAAGAAATTGTCTACTTTCTCGCGACGATTTATTTCGCGAGGAGTTCAAATTGCTTATGACACGACACCTAAAGAAGGTTACGTATTTATCACTAACTCATCAACGAAACGCTTTAACTTTAGAAAAGTAAAATAAATTCTAGACGGCTGATTTAAGGACACAATTTAATATTGCCCTCACTGCAGTAAATGGGAGGAATGAAAGTAAAATTTATCTTTAAACCACATTGTATGATTTTTGTTTTCTGACAGCACGTTATACGTGGTCGAGCCAAGCTGCTGCTATATTACTGGTATATTTGTAGCACGAATGGGTCGGCTCAACCGGGGAAGACCACGCTCTCACAGAACACCAGCGTAAAATAGCAGCTTAGTGCTGTTGTGTTTCGTACGGTGAGTGTAGAGAACCGGAGACCCTTTTTATTGGAAACGAGTCATTCCATCTTAGTCCTCAAGGGTGACAACGCATCTGCATTTTGATTCTTAATCTAGGATAAAAGCAGATGTTTATGGGCCACACCATCCACTTACCATCAGGTGGACTGTGTGCTTGTTTGTCACCCTAATACTATAAAAAATCATAATAGAGAGCATTACTATGAAATACCTAATAAAATGAACAGCACGTGTATTTTTTATTTTCATTTTATTCATATCTGGAAGTAATAACCCGCTTTAATATGTCATATGACCCCATTTCCGTTGTTTCACGTTATTTTCTTTGAAAATATACAATGTTTTCAATTAGTACAGTCCACTGTAAAAACTCAGCTCTATTTTGCGGTAGTACTAAAATCACAGTAATGATGTCAACAAAACAGAGTGTTATAAAAGGAAAAATTCTACTCTAGCTTCAATTCATTTTCAAAACTGGTACATCAGTACGAAGAATACGTATTATAAAATCACTGATATACTTGCTGACTGACTAACTTACACATTTCTTGAAGAAAAATACTTGTAGCTTAATTTATTGCAAGGTTTTATACCTGATTACGGGAGCCATATTGAAGCTACATGGTGGTTGTAGCACGAATGGGTCGGCACGGCTGGAAAAGGACCGCGCTCTTACAGTATATCTGCGTAAACCAGCAGCTTAATGCTGTTGTGTTTTGAAAGGAGGCATTCCACCTTAGTCCTCAGTGGTGACAACGCATCTACAATTTCATTCTTAGCCGAGGATGTATATGGGCCACAATATTCAGTCATCAGGTATACTGTGTGCTCGTGTGTTTTCGCATATAGTCAAATGAAAATACGTATTGTAAAATTCATAGTATTCACATCACACAGCATATTGAAATTTTTGCTCACTTTTTTTGCAAAGCCGATCATAATAGCTATTTACAATAAGTGTGGTTTTAGACGAACGACATTCAGGCGACGAAGTTGCCAGTATTCCGATATGTTCAAGCATCTTGACGGCAAGCACGTAATTTCGTTTTGGTTGACCAAGCCGCTTGATGCACACATCCAGCCACTTAAGCAAGGATGGGTCATTTTTTGAATGCACGGCTAAAGCAATGCTTGATCAAGCCTTTTTAAAATATAAAAAGTAACGAAATCAGTAGTAAGTTAAGTGTCCCTTATAATTAATGGTTTACTCAGTCTAAGCTTAATAATTTAATTGTCAATGGCTTATCGATCCTAAATATTTCAGTTTTCGTATTCCTATTAGAAACAGTTTTAAAGTTTTAAAGCCTTAGACCAAAAACTATTTGGACAAGTAAAGTCATTGCATAAGAATTTGTGTATACGTGACTAACATTTTATATAATGCTAAACGTTCTTCAATAATAACTATAATTTTCAAACTCTTATGTAAGATATAACTATAGAAATCATTATTTAAATTACCACCTCGATGAATTAAAAATTTCGAAAAAATTCGGGAATATGCTTTTGGAATATTTACTCTTCTTTAAAGCTTCATTAAAGCACCTACTTTAAATCTAATAATTGCCTTTGTAAAGCGACACGTCGACACGCTATCAAACTGCTACGATAATCGTCACACAACTCTATGAAGAAGCCGCCGGGCACTTCATCTCACCGAGTATCGTTAGCCTAAAAGCGCTCTAAAGGATCAAAGGATCACCAAACTTATTATCGTAATTTGACACCGTCTGACTTGAACACAGTGAAGCTGAATTTTGAAAGCATCGAAAGAAATTGCAGTTATTTACAGGCTACTGAGCCCTTTCACGGCCATCCATTCAGATGACATTTATATAATTATATATTTTCACTTCTAACAATATTAATGAGAGTTTAAAAAAAAACTAGTGACCTACCCCGGCTTGGTCTAGATAGGATCTATCAATGTAGTTATTTTAATATTACAGACAGGCACTTCAATTTTATATAAATGTATGTACAGATAACAAATGACTCACAAAGCCGCATCTTAAGCTACATTTACTGCTGTAACTTGACAAGTGCTTTTGTTATTATAGGTAATTTCATATATTTCAGAAAATTAATAATAGTCGTTATCATTTTAAATAATATGTAGACTTTACTAAATCTTGTCTAACCAAAGCAACCAGCCATACTTAGATTTAGCCATAGAAAAATCGAATACACCTAAGTTTAATCAACCGCAATCGGCTGCACCCAGATGAAGCCGGCAAAACCTAGATGTAACAGCACTTTGGCTTTTAGCCGTAATATACAACGTGTTACAAAATACCCCGTAAAAAATATAATTAATTATCAAAGCCAAAATTTTGTCAACCCTAGTAAGCTGTCATGTCAGGGAACCAGATTATTTAACAGAAAGGCCTACGTACCTATTTTACCTAATAATTGTCTACTTTAATATTTTTTCTATTTTTCATTCATAAATGTTTGCTACCTCAATACAACGATGTCATTATACTCAAGTACTGGCTTCAAAAAATGTCACGTTGGAAAAAAAAATATATTGTCAATTTCAAATCGATATCCTACAACTGTTTCGAGTTTTTTTTCCAACATTTTTTGCAAAATAACAATGCTTTCTAACTCGGAATATTACGATATGATGTTATGCGTAGGCCATGAAGATAGCAATTTCAATCGTGCTCGCGAACTGTATCGGCAACGATTTATCGATTGTAGACCCCCACTGAACAGTGACGGCTGCCTTCGTACCAGTGTTTTCTGAACATGTCAAGACGGCTACATTCCACCGGCTCTTTTCATTGGTCTACTGGAAGTGGACGTCCAAGCACAGTCGACGCAAGGCAGGCTGAATTAGTGTTTACGCATTTTGAAGAAGAGCTGACCACAAGTACGAGGCGAGCCGGTACAAGATTCGGTATAAACCATGTTGCAGTTTGGCGAATTCTTCGTGACGACAATCGTCACCCTTATCACTATCGCCGTACACAGGAGCTGATACCCTCCGATTTTGTACCCAGGATAAATTTCTGCGAGTGGTACCTCAGGCAGTTAGAGGAAAACCCTAATTACGTAAACTATGTTCTTTTTACGGACGAGGCAGCATTCACGAGGTCAGCACTTTCAAATATGCATAACGATCACGTTTAGGCTCGTGTGAATCCACATGCTTCACGGCAGGGCAGATTCCAACACCAGTGGCGGCTGAATGTGTGAGCTGGCCTTTATGACGGGCATGTCATCGGTCCCGTCATTATGCCATCACGTCTGAACGGTAGCAACTATCTAACGTATTTACAAACGGAATTCGAAGAGGCGATTGACGACTTTCCTGTGGCTGACTGGGATTACTTTGAGAACCAAAGAAACATGGTGTTTCAGCATGATGGAGCTCCGGCACATTTTGCTCCAACGTACGAGAACATCTTAACGTTTGCTTTCCGCGAGGATGGATCGGCCGCAGGGGACCGGTGCTATGGCCTGCTCGTTCTCCGGACCTCACACCCTTGGACTTGTTTTTGTGGGGTTATGTGAAGGACAAAGTTTATTTCTCCGATTGCCCAACGGTTGCCGAGATGGAACAGCGTGTTAGATCGGTTTTCGCATCAATAACACCGACCATGGTGCGAAATGCCACACAAGCCATATCCCGACGAGCGAGGTTGTGTATTGAGCAAGGCGGAGCACACTTTGAGCTGTTTCTGTAAATTTGACGTTCATTATGAAAAAGTAAGTGTTCGTTTAGGTTGTTTCGTTAGGTTAGGTCTTTTAAAATTTTTGTAGTTCCGCGAATTAGGTAGAAATGTAGGTACATTCTGCGTAGTTTACTCTTTAATTTTACTGAAATAGGGTTTGCACATTAGTGAAAATAATAATATCTTTTTATTTTTTTTGGAGTATGTTATACAGCGTTACTACGCTTCTTAAATATTTTGAATGGACTCGTTATAAGGCCCCATTTAACCTCCTTTCGGCTTTACGGGTAGTTTTGTATATATAATCTACAAAACTACCCGTAAAGAATATAAAACCCAGTACATATAATCGTTATATAATCGTTGGTGCATCTGTTAGCGGTCGTGTAACCTATGAGTGACTTGACCGATCGAAATCATATTCACACAATATGTTTCTTTCGTCAAGACGATGATTCAAAAGGGTGACATTCACAGAATCTGATATCCGATATGTGGCGCTGTGGTCGATTTATTAATAAATATTATATTTTTACTGTGTAAATCTATACAAATAAATAAAATTGAAGTGTCCGTTTGTAATGTCAAAATAACAGCTTTTTATTAAGTTTTTGCCAGGCTGTCTGCATGTCTGTCTGTTTGTTCCGGCTAATCTCCAAAATAGATAGACCGATTTTGACGAGATTTTCACTGGCAGACAACTGACGTTATAAGGAGTACTTTTATTTTAGAAAAAGAATTATGGTTCCGCGCAAAAAAATTAAACCCAATACAATTCAATCATAATAAATTCCACGCGGACGAAGTCGTGGGAAAGAGCTAGTTATTTATTCAAAACTCGAGTGAAACTTATCGCGCGTTCTACCGGAAAGGGGAGAACAACATCTGCCGTGGCAGCCAGTAACCATACGAATTAATATTACTGTTATATTATGCTCTAGGGACAATAATGCAGCTCGTATTATTATGGAACATTAATGACTGATATTTCTACATTGCGGGCAATCGTTTAACGAATCGAAAATTAAAATAAACTTATTTAAATTTTAAATCTATTCATAACAAGCTTTAGTTTCTAGAGTCAACAACTGTATCCAGCATTTGTTCAGATCTATGGTACTATATTATTATTGCATTCACATCTAAAATCGTGCTTAAAAATTGATTATAAATTTAAAACCGGAAAGACGAAGAATGCTAGTTAATAAAACGCTTATAATAATAATAATAACACCGAAATAAAAAAGCTATATTTTAAAATTTGAACAGATGTAATCAATCAAAGCTTAGCATTAAATCGCAATAAAAACTATAAACTGCATTCATATTTCAGAAAACAATTCGTAAAAATAAAACGAATCGTTGTTATAAATCACTAACAGGCAGTCTTTTGATTGATGATTTTCCGATTATGGCTTTGCATATATACTGCATTTGGTTTGCATACAATTTGTTCAAAACATAAATTTGGTAATTGTAAACTGCAAAGATAAGTTTATCTTTCAACGGCCTATGTCGAGCTTGAGCATCTAATTGTTGTCAATGTTTACAGACCCCAATGTGTTACGATTATTTTGAAAAGTATGTGGGGGAAGTTTTGCTTAAACTTAGTAAACAGAAGTTGGCACTCAGTATATTTATGAAAATTTATTATACGTTCACAATAGCAAAAGTAGTTTTTATGTGATATACACTCTGTTAACACCAGGAACAAACATAAGCTAGTGATACCAGTTACTCGACAGAGTCAGTAATTCATTCATGGGGAAATGGGGTATATGCTATTATAACAAAGTCCCAGAAATTATACATGTTGTCTCGATTACAAAGTAATTTTTATTAAACTAAGATTTTTTTAAAAGTGTTATTATAATATAAATTATTACACAGTTGATAATAACCCTAAATGAGGTGATCGCTTCCAAACTGTTTCATGTCTAGGTTTTGAAAGTAGTATGTTCAAACCTTGTGTTCTTATTCTAGAATTTCATTTCGAATTATAGCTCATTCATAGTTTTTTCCGAACCTTTTGTAAAGTAAAAATGACTTTCAATAAGAATTACTTGTAATCTATAAAAGTTAAAAGTTAAAGTCTATATAATATGTGCTAGACACAGGCCTCCTCTCATTTTTGAGAGGGTTTTAGGGCAAGGAAATGTTCGCCGCGCCGCCTCAATGCGTATTGGCGAACTTCACATGTCTTCGAAATAATTTTTTTCTTATTACTCAGACATGCAGGTTTCCTCACGATGGTTTTCTTCACCACCGAGCATGTGGTAAATCAGCACTTAAAATTTCAATTAACAATTTCATTGGTGCCGGCGGGGACCCGAGTTGTTCGCGTACTGTGAAATTTACAGCAAGCACTTATCCCCTGAGTTACCACGGCTCTTGAATCTATATTGCATTAAAATTATTAATCTATAATGCATAAGTCTAACAGTGGTAGAGCCACGTAGTAGCTTTTGCTGTCGCACGGATGGGCCGGCTCAAACCGGGGTGGTACCACGACCTCACAGAATGTCAGCGTGAAGTAGAGGTTTACCTCTGCGTTTCGCTTGGTGAGTGCAGGTGGCCGAAGGCCCACTTCCCCCCCATCAACATGGTAGCGGAATTAAATGTAATCAGACTACCCCAGGAGGGTACCAGCACCCCTGGAGAAATTTAATCCTAAATTGTGTATTTTTGGCGTAGAGTTAGACGTTTTTCATCAAATAAATACAGATAAATGTCAAACATATTTTTTATACAATTCTTACTTGCTTTATAATATATATTATATAATATACATAAAATTTTCGTTATGCCTTTTTTCTAGTTACTAAGTTAGATTTACTTAAAAGAAGGTAAACGACTTTTTATCCTTGTATGAGTACACTTTTATTCCATCAAGATTATTTTTGATGTTTGTAGTTACTCTTAAACCAGACATTGTAATTTAATAGAAGGACTCGCTTCAGTAATTTAAGCCAATTTATATATTTACCAACGCTTTTGTACGATATGAGGTTTAAAATGATAAACTGTCTAAGAAAATGGACGATGTGCTTTTTGTTTCTTCGCTAAATTAATAAATTTTCTCAACAAGAATAAATAAGAATTACCACAAGAATTTGCAATCTTAACAATTGAAGTATATAATTAACAAAACAAAGCAAAGGCAATTCTAACTTATGTTATATATTATAGTTTAGTTATTTATTATTATATTAATATAGTACAGTTATTATTAGTACATTTCTAACATATTTACTAGAAGGTAGAGCATTATTTTTGCCCAGTATCCTGGAATTTATTTCTGCTGAAAAACAAAGAACACACTGCGTAACACAGTACTGCTAAAAAATTATTAATCTGATGATTAGTAAGCTCTGTTCTTTATGAAACCTTTTACTGTTATAACTTATGAGGCATTCCATCTACACCTCAGCTGTGACAAAGCACCTGTGTTGCCTTCGTTTTTTGGCGTTTGCTGCAGGTCTACATTGGCTCCACTTATTATAATGGAAACTCAAGTCACAATAATTAACAATAATAAAAAATAAAGTAGACGTGTGCTTTGCTACGGAGGCAGGGCAGACATGGCGAACGCTCTATCCCGACGAGAATGTTTCACTGGAAGTTAACCAACAAAAACAATGGGATATTCCGTTGGTACGGAGCGTTCAGAAAGATTTGTTTCATAATTTCCTTAGTGACCAAGATCAGGCACGCCTTCTAGCTGTTTCGATTAATGAATCTAGTTACTGGTTACACGCTTTACCATCAAGTAATCTCGGCACATTACTTGATGGGGAAAGCTTGCGCATCGCCGCAGGAATACGACTAGGAGCGGCGATTTGTAAGCCCCATCAGTGCCCCTGTGGTAGCAGCGTCGACAAGTTTGGACTCCACGGACTTTCATGTAAGAAAAGTGCTGGTAGGTTTTCACGGCATGGTTCTTTGAACGATGTCATCCGAAGGGCATCTTGTCTCTATAAATGTTCCCCTGGTTTTAGAGCCTTGTGGAATATTTAGAGACGATGGCAGGAGACCCGGCGGTATGACATTGGTCCCTTTGGAGAGAGGTAAAGCCCTAGTGTGGGATGCTACGTGTGTAGAAACTTTGGCGGCCTCTGATCTCAGGGGTACCTCGGGCGGTGTGTGTGTGTGTGTGTGTGTGTGTGTGTGTGTGTGTGTGTGTGTGTGTGTTTATAATAACGATTGTATTATATAAATGTTTATAGATTATAAATAATACTTACTGAAAGTCCTTTATTTACGTAATATTTAAATATACAATTTTTTTTACCATAAATTAAAAAAGTACTAAAAATTTAATTACGAGTATCTATAGCCCTACCACCCGCGGCATAGTGCCATAAACACTGGTTGCGTTTCTTCGCTGATATTTTTGTATCTTCACCGCACGTGGACTCCACAGACTGATAGTCTCTACAGCAAATGCACAAATACCTACATAGTCATTACTCAGATACTCATACTTGCGCCGCTTACTCAGTTAAGCCGCCTCTGATGCCGCCCCGGCTTTAAACTAGGCACCCCTAAAGTGAGAGCCTGCCAAGATGACTACGCACGTAGCATCCCACAATAGGGAGCCAAGTAATATTAAGACAAATTTACCACTAGTTCGGAACGTGAACGTGAACGTGAACGTGAATGCTCAGTCTATATAGTGTATCTGCTCTTTAAGAACTATATAGGTAATTTTGTGGACTTATTTCAAAATCGAATGCGAATAGCATTTCAATAGCAAACTATTCAAAGTCAAAGTACGTATTACATTAAAAGAACCCATATTATTGAAAGCACACGTGATCTTCATTACCCTCTTAGAAATGAAAGGATGTTCGTAACCACCAATGGAACGTTTTTGCTTACTTTTCTTTTTTTCTTTTTCCTTGCTTTTTCTTCTTTTTATTTATTCAACTTATTGAATTTATACTTTCTTTTGATAATTTAATATTTCAGCTATTTATTACTATGACTACGTGACTACCTTGTTGGTCTTGTGGTCGAGCGCGACTGCTGATTATGTGGGCCAAAATCAGTTAATGGATTTTTCTATAAAAAAAATTCTCGGTAGCACCCTGAAATTAGGAAGTTGGCGGCGTTCCACCCCGAGACTGAACTCTACTCGGTCGTGTCGGATTTCCATCACATCGGACGATGAGAGTAAATGAAATAAAGAGTGTACGTTTGTGAACCCTGCATTTGCGTATACACTCGTGCACTAAGTATAATTATGTCGTACACAGATGGCTAGTCTCCGTTGAACTAGCTGCCGTGACCGAAATTTGGTTTGGAGGATATTATTACTACTACTAGGTTGATCAATAAATTTTTGGAACGCAATGGAACTGTGGGATAAATATATGTAAATTGTATTTATTTTTCAACCTAATCGCCTTTTAGGCTAATACACCTTGAAATTCATTTTGCAACTTGGTTAATTTCCTTGGAAAAAAGTCTCAAAGGAGATTAGCCATCTGTGCAGGATTTTTTTTTTACTTTTTATAAGCTAGCGCTTGACCACAATCCCCCCTGGTGGTAAGTGATGATGTAGCCCTAGATGGTAAATCACACTCTCTTAGCTTGACAAAAGCCTGTTCACTCTTGCTTTGAAGACGCCCAGACCGTATTCGGACGGATAAATAGATGCCGGCAAATTATTCCACTCCTTTGCTGTACGCATTATAAAAGAAGAAGCAAACCGTTTAGTTCTAATGTGTGGAATATCGACAACAAAGGGGTGAAGACCCGCCGGCCGCCTGTTTGTCCGATGGTGGAAAGGAGAGCGAGGAATTAAAGCGTGTAATTCCTGCGCACACTCACCGAAATGCATCTTATAGAATACTGAGAGGCTGGCTACTCTGCACCTGTGCTCGAGGCTGACAAAATTGATTTCAACCAAATCAAGGTCACCAATGAGCTTCTTAGAACGTCTCTCCACTGAGTCCAACGCTGCCAGGTGGCATTTTGCAGCACCAGCCCGTATGTGACAGCAGTACTCCATGCACGACCGGATTTGCACTTAATATAAGGTAAGGAGCTACCCCGGCTAGTTTTCTTGCGGCTGCTTTGGCCCTGGACTCAATGAACCGCCCATAATTGAGGTTCGGAGAAAATTTAACCCTTAACAACTGAAGGCGGTCAGTGTATTCAAGGATACATTCCGGAAAATAGGAGCCAGGGTGAGCGGGCTCCTTTTAGCGGCGAAAAGACACGCTTGTGTTTTGGAGGCGTTGAATCTCACAAGATTGGCATCGCCTCTTTCGGAGACTGCCTGCAGTGAGATTTTCGCACGCTCAACCATGCCTTCTCTTTCGGACTGGATTTGATCTCGACTGGCCCGAGCATTCGGCTGGTACCTCTCAACATCTGCGCTGTTGTCTGCACAGATGAGTATATGCCGGGAATAAGTAGAACATTAATATGAAGCAGGAAAAGAGTTGTGGAGAGAACGGACCCCTGAGGAACTCCGGTGTTTGTCGCGATAAGACTAAACGAATAGCCATCGATGACGACTCGGAGAGATCATTCACTCAGAACGTCCTTCACCCAGTCAATCAGTCCAGGTGATAAGCCGTACGCTGGAAGCTAGCCCAAAAGGCTAGCGGGCCAAACCTTGTTAAAGGCCTTCGAGGCATCAAAGGATCAATGGTCGATTTCGGCGAAACCCGCACTGGCGATCACTGAGGAGATTATTGTATGTATGCCATGAGGTGGCCTTCATTATACGCTCCATAATCTTACAGAGTATGGAGTTAATTGAAATTGGCCAATAATTGGCAGGGTCGGCACGGCTACCTTTTTTAGGCACAGGCTGCACATTGGGTAGCTTCCAAGATTTGGGCACTATTCCAGTCCTGAATGAGAGGTGGAACAAGCGCGTCAACACAGGAGACAACTCAGGCGCATAGACCTTTAGAACTATAGCTAGTATACCATCAGGTCCACTAGCTTTGTTCACGTCTAGACTTCGCAAGGTGTTAAGAACCTCTTTGTTGGTGCGCACTCGGCGTTAAACCATGGGCGAGCTTTACCACCAATGGGCACGTCAGCAAAGGGGATGAAATACTCCATCGCTTAACGTATCTCATCAGCTATAGCATCTGCGCAGCTCGACGCATCTTCAGACGAGAAGCAGCCCTGCTGCCAAGGATAAGATGCAAAGAAATGCCGCATCTCGTCCCAATCTGCTGACTTGTATCGCCACATTCGCCGCATACCTTGAAAATCGTAGTTAGGTGGAGAAGTTCCCAAGGGTGAGGTAACCTGAACATCGTACCTGTCCGGATTGGTCGTCAGCAGAAGGTCGAGGCAGTTGACTGTGTGCCCACCCAAATCGGGCACCCTAGTCGCTTGTTGTACCAGCTGTGTCAGCCCCAGCGACAAGGCAAAATTCCACGCCCTCATAGTCTGATGGGACTGCAAACCGACACGACCGGAGAGAGATCAGGCGCAAGACCTACGGCTTTACGTGCTTTCGAGGCACGGGGGTGAAACACAGCCAACTTTCTGACTCCGAGCTGCTACTGAGCATTTCTTGACAGAAAAACCCAACAACTGATTTTGACTCGACCCGGGATTCGAACCCAGAACCTCATGATCCTGGTATTTGGTTAGGTTGATTAATAAATGTTTAGAAACGCAAAGAAACTAGGAATATGTTAATTATATTTATTTTTCAACGTACTCGCCTTTTTAGCTAATACACCTTGAATAGCGTTTTGCAGGTTGGTTAATTCCCATAGAAAAAAAGGGGACTCGAAAAAGGCATCCACAGCACACGTCACCTCTCCTCCTCGTCGCCGTCAAATTTTATACCACGCAACTGCTTTTTTAGGTGAGTAAAAAGGTGAAAATCATTCGGAGCTAGATCCAGAGAATATGGTAGGGTGCTGCATCAACTGAAACTTAGCAATTCGGATTGCAACGCCTGCAACTGGGCCCCTGCCCATCGATCTGATGTTGTAGATATTATGATGAAAAAGCACTCGAGCACGCAATTTTCCTCGAAGCTTATTATTTAGTTCTCCGGTTATTGTCTTTCGATTACTTAAAGAGTCGATCATTATTATACCTTCCGCATCCCAGAAGACAGAGGCCATATTTTTCCAGTGGACGCAGACACCTTGAATCTCTTGACTGGTGGGGAAGACGGTCTTTTCTACAAATTGTTTTGGTTTTTCATCTGCGGATGTTGTACCCTCATTTCGTCTACGCTGTTGGCCGCCCTGAACGAGTGATGTCATTGCAGGCGGCATACTGGTGCTCTGAATTCAGAGCACCAGTATGCCACTGGAGAACAAGACAGAGCATTGTCTGCCAAAGTAGACTGCAGTTCTTTAAAAAAACTTTTTATTGAAAAAAAAAATTCAGACAGAAATATTTAATAACCGCACGAAGTTTCTCCATTTTGCATATGAATAAAATTTCCACCAAATGCGAAGTTTGAAAAAACAATGGGTATAGTTTTTAATTCAGGTTCTTCTGGCATTGGCTAATAACGAATATTTCTAATAAAATTACACATTTCTATAACTCATTCATCAGTGTCCTATTCCGAAAACTTATTGATCAACCTAGTATAATGTAATTTTTTCGCTTCCTTATTATGCAATAAGTTATGAAAGATTGAAATTAAAATTAAAATTTATTTCAATATTGGTTTAAAAGTTAATATTTAGAAGACATTCTACAAAAAGTAAAAATTTAATTCTAACAAAAGCGTTTTAGGCCTACTCAAGTAAATTAATAAATTTAACGATGTTATTAATCAAAGACGTTCGGAATATTAAATTTTAGTTTAGTGTAAGCAAACTAACCTTTTTATACATTTTGCGCTTGTATCTTTATACATTTAAGAAGTATGAGTAATACTTACAAAATATTTATAAATTGTAAAATACTTAATACAAAGATCCTGAGGTGGTACGACTCTTAATAATAAATAAATAAAAAATAAAAACTCCAACTGTATAATTCATAAAAATTAATGCAATTAAATTTTTAGCTCAAATCCGAAATATGCAATTTATTAAGGTTAAAAACTAAATAGTAAATACTGTGGTTGCCAACGCACCTGCCAAGCGTAGCAAGTTTAACAAATATATATACCCCTATGAGGCATTCTATTGGGAATCCTATGTTCAGTCCACTATGAGACATTCTATAGCGAACTTCGGTAGGCTGTGATGATGAAGTAGTAAATATATTAAATGAAACTACTTTTTACGGATTTAATCGCATATATTAACTTATTTTATATTCCCGACGTTTCGAGCACTTTACAGCACCCATGGCCACAGGAGTGAATGAGATGCTCGACGTCCCAATGTCATAGTTAACCACGGCTACCTCCAGATTAAAATTATTAATTTTGGCCCGATCTACGCAGTATGAACATACAGTATCTTGAAGTTTTGCAGTTATATGCAAGGTTGAGATTTAATTTTATTAATTATAAGGTCCCAAGCAGATGGTAGCACCCAGCTATATTTTCTATTGAAATCAGGATGTTGTTTGATTTCAACAGCCTCGCGAATCACCTTGGAAAGAATCGGTGTTGTTTAGCGAGGATTTGTGGTCTATCAAATCTGAATTAGTGACGGGGTGATTCTGTAAATGTTCACAGACTGCAGACATCCCGGAGTGTCGATTTTTCACATCAGCTATGTGTTCTTTAACGCGGGTTTTTATTGGTCTTTTAGTTTGTCCTATGTAAAAGAGACCACATTCACCATCAAGCGTGTAAAAATCTGTACTAAAAGTAGTATACGCTACAATTTTGTAGTAAATAAACATGTGAATGACTTCCAGTAAGTATTATTTTCATTATCTTTATTTAAAAAAATCTATATCTATTTTTATTTCTCTCACCGTGTAGAGGCGTTCAAAGATAATCCACTATCCCATTTCATCCCGTGAGTGTCGTAAGAGGCGACTAAGGGAAACTTAACCAGCAGATGGGCAGCAACATCTTCCTGATAACAGTTGCAAAGAAATAAAAAACTGCGGTTATAAACTCGCTTGCTAAGCGTGCAACTATAGAAAATATCCCTCCTACTTAACATTTGGGATAGGTTTATAACTTTTATTAGGTTGTAATGGTAAAGTTTTATTTCTTTAAGGCATTACATTAAATCGAAGTATTCAAAATCAGCCGGGAGAACATGATAAATCATAGTCAGACTATTATTATTACTCCATAAACCAACCGTTTATTCAATTATCAAATTTAACTCAAATATTGTTTTAAATTGTAAAAATAAATAATTGTCAATTTCATTATGAATCATTGTTATTGAAATTACCTAAGTAACCTAACTAATTCAATAAAAAGGTATTGTTTGGTTTCGGTGAAATATTGACCTATTGAAATATTGGCTCACGTGCGATCCATGTGTACCGGCAATCCTCAACGACTTGCATCACGCGAATTGCTCACCAGCAGCTTCCGAAGGTATTCCTAAAGAATGTTTTATGAAATGGTCAATATGATGCGTTCTATGAGCGAGCGAATCGGTGCTCAGCCACAGGAAAAGATGAAAATAACTGTCCTATGATCCTGATAGTAATGTGGGCGTTCGTGAATGGTGCGATCATATTTCGACTGCGGTCTCAAATTACAAGCTTAGTGATATGAGAATGAAAGTCTCAAGTTTATTGAAGTGTAAAGCACGGATTTGGGCCGACGAATGGCTCGTGACAACGTCAATGGGAAGAATTACGCCAAATTATCATAACTTTGTTTGAACCGGAATATCGTTATTCTAAAAATGTGCTTATGTTCTGTGAGCATATGTATGACCCGTCTAAAGACCTCGTAAAGTTTCTATCAAAGGGATGGATGCTATGGAAACGAGTCACTAAGGATAAACTTGATAACTTGATACAGTTATTGGGACAGTGGTGATCATATGAATGCCAGAGCCACTTAAGTACTGGAACTCATATCTGTAGCTTCCTCTATTCGCCCTAAGCATTTGTATCCATCGTCGTCCCATAATACTAGTCAGCCGACCACCAAAAACTCTCGTTTAGAAAATAAGGTAACCCTTTTTTCTACATTCTGTAGAAAAGCCGGTCACTCAATTGATGAGTGTCGTAATAAGGTAAGGAATACTTATATTACAAAAGATAATAATCGTCCGGATAGGCTACGCTCGAACGCTCCTGCAAGTTCTATTTCATGTAGTTTTTGCTCGAAACCAGGTCATACTTTTGATGTTTGCTATAAACATTTAAGGGCTATTGCTTCCGACACTAATACGTTACGTATTGCTAGCTCAATTTTAACTTGACACGTTAATAGTATTGCTAGCTCAATTTTAACTTGTATGAACATCCAAATTGGTAATATCCAAATTTGATAGTGGAGCAGAATGTTGTGTTATTCGCGAATCAATTGCAAAAAAATTACCCGGTCGCAAGTATGATGCCGTTAATTACCTTCAAGGAATAGGGTCGTTTCCGGTAATGTCTGTCGGTTCAATCGAATGTGTTTGCATGATTGACGACATTCATGTCGAATTACAGTTCCTTATCCTTCCGGATTATGAGCTCACGACGGATATCATAATCGGTACTAACTTGTTAAAGAAAACTGGTCTTAGTGTTTTAGTAACTAGTAACGGTGCCAAACTTATTTATCAATCGCGGATCATGCAGTTACAAAATAAAAACCCGTTATTTGAAAAAATAGATCATGATCTAAGTGATGAGACCGAAATCAAAGAGCTTCTCGTATTGTTAAATAAATACTCTCATTTGTTCATTCGCGGTTATGCTAGGACACGTGTCAATACTGGTAGATTAGAAATTCGACTTAAAATTCTTAATAAATATGTTGAGCGGAGACCATACAGACTAAGTCCTTCTGAAAGAGAAAAGGTTCGTGAGATAGTTCAAAACTTGTCAGATAACAATATCATTCATGAAAGCCAGTCGCCTTTCTCCAGTCCAATTATTCTTGTTAAAAAGAAAAATGGTACAGATCGTATGTGCGTCGATTATAGGGAGCTAAACGCGAACACTGTACGTGATCTTTATCCTTTGCCCCTAATAGCAGTCCAGATTAATAATTAGGTTATCAGGTGGTAGATATCTTAACACGTTGGATGTGGCTTCCGGCTTTCACCAAATTGTCATTTCGGACTGTTTCATAGAGAAAACAGTTTTTGTTACGTCGGATGGATTTTATGAGTGCTTAACGATGCCTTTTGGTTTATGTAATGCACCAGCAGTTTATCAAAGGTGTATCAATCGTGCTCTGGGGCCTTTGTTGAACTCTGGTAGTGCTGGTACTAATGACATTGCTCCGAATAATAGCATTGCGTAAGTTTATATTGATGACGTTATCAGCAAGAGTAGAAACTTTAGGGATGGTATAATCTTTATGCAGCGGATTTTAATGTCCTTAGAAAAATCAGGTTTTTCCATTAATATCGACAAATGTCTCTTCTTTAAAAAATCTGATGAGTATCTAGGTAATATCATAAAATATGGCAACGCAACATCTAACCCTCAAAAGGTAGATGCTCTTGTTAAATCACCGATACCCACTAACGTTAAACAGGTCAGGCAATTTAATGATCTGGCTGGCTACTTTCGTCGGTTTATTCCGAATTTCACACGTATTATGATTCCCCTTTACGAACTAACCAAGACCAGTGCTAGGTGGCAATGGACTCATAGGCAAGAAGAGGCGCGTAATAAGATCATTCATTATCTTACTTCCTCTCCCATATTGATGATATTTCGAGAAGACGCACCAATAGAGCTTTTTACTGACGCGAGTAGTCTAGGAGTAGGTGCAATACTTGCCCAAGCAATAGATGGCCGACAACATGCAGTGGCTTATTTTAGCATGCGCACTACTAAAGCTGAAAGTAGGTACCACACATATGAGTTGGAAACACTCGCCGTAGTTCAGGCAATTAAACACTTTCGCCATTTTCTCTATGGCAGACACTTTAAAGTGATAACTGACTGCAACACACTTAAAGCTTCTAAACACAAACAGGAGCTTTTACCAAAAGTATATAGATGGTGGGCGTCCTTCAAAATTTGTTTTCGAGATAGAGTATCGAAAGGGTGAACGCATGATTTTTTTAGCCGAAGTATAGAGACGCATGTTGTGAAGATAATGACTAAAGAACTACAATGGCTAAAAGTAGAGCAACGTCGTGATGTAACACTGCGCTCTAAAATTGACTCTATATACAAAGGTAAGACTGTTAAGAATTTTATATTTGAAGGTGACCTTTTAAAGTACAGAAGGCAAGGTGAAGTCCTAGGTGAGCAATATTTGGTCGTAGTGCAAAATTTCTAGTTTGAAGCATCCTGGTTGGGAAAAAACATTGGTGAAGATAAGAGAGACTTACTGGTTTGACAGGATGAATACTACAGTTCGGGAGTTCATTGATAATTGCATAATTTGTAGAACTTCAAAAAACACTTCAGGATCCATTCAAGCACAACTGCATCCCATCAAAAAACCCACTGTGCCGTTTGAGATAATCCATATGGACATAACAGGAAATCTAGGTACATAACCTGAACAAGAGTATGTTGTAGTTACAATAGATGCATACACGAAATATGTTTTGTTGCATCATGCTAACAATAAAAACCCTCAAAGTACTCTTGCAGCCCTAAAACAGATGATACACTTGTTTGGCACTCCTAAACTAATTGTAATGGATGGAGGGCGTGAGTTTCTAGGTGAATTTAAGAATTTTTGTGAAATGTTTGGTTTGGAGATGCATTCTATAGCCCCTGGCATGAGTAGAGTCAATGGGCAGGTTGAAAGGGTAATGAGAACCCTCAAAAATGCTTTAACAGTGATAAAAAAAACTACGAAACACTGCTTTGGACAGTCTTCAACTAGCACTTAACTGCACAGAACACCGAACGAATAGTGTTGCGCCGCTTACACTGCTTACGAAACGCCAGCATTGCGTACCACTCGAACTGGCAAACTTAGTGCATTTAGATGACATGTCAATAGATTATGAGGCCTTAGAATGACATGTACAGCGCAGAATGACCGAAGCGGCAATAGAGTCCAAACAGAGATTTGATGCGAAAAAAGCAAAAATACTAAGATTTCAAAGGGGTGAATTTGTTTTAGTAAAGAATAATCCAAGAAACCAAGCCTCTTCAGACTTAAAATTCAGTGCGCCTTATGAAATCATCAGGGTGCTGGACAATGACCGTTATCTTATTAAACCAGTGGTGGGACGTCGTCAACGAAAAGTTGGTCATGACCAGTTTTTTTAGGAGGGGGCAAACGAGCATGCGGCTCACCTGATGGCAAGTGACTACCGCCACTCATGAACAACTGCAACACCAAGGGAATTGCAGATGCGTTGCCGGCCTTTTAAGCAGGAGTAGGCTCTTTTCTTGAAGGTCCTTAAGTCGTATCGGTCCGAAAAAATCGCTGGTGGTAATCGATTCCACAAGGAAGTTGTGCGAGAAGAAAACTTCTTCTAAATTGCACAGTGGTGGACCACCAATCATCCAGATGGTAAGGATGGTATCTCTAGTTCTGTCGCGATGTGCGATGGTGAAATTGAGCGGCTGGAATCAGTCCGAACAATTCCTCAGAGCACTCCCGTGATAGATGCGATAAAATACGCAAAGAGATGCAACATCTCTACGCAGTGCCAGTGAGTCCAGCCGATCGGAAAGAACTCGGTCCTCGACGATTCGAGCCGCTCTGCGCTGGATGCGGTCAAGTGGAAGGAGCTGGCACTGGGGCCTGCCCAGAGATGGGAGCAGTATTCCATGTGGGGCCGAACCTGCGCCTTGTAAAGTTGCAAGCGGTGTGCCGGCATGAAATACTGTCGCTCTGCTGAGCACGTCAAGCTTTTAGGGGCCAATTTGGCCTTCTCTTCAAGTGACCACGAAACTGCACATTACTCGATATGTCGACACCGAGGATTCCGATACTGGCTGAGGCAACAAAGTGCTTTGAAACTGAGGAGATACGACAAACGGGTTCTTTTTGGTAAACGCGCAAACTTGTGTCTTCTGGGATTGAACTGGACTAGATTTAGTCGCCACAGTCTGAGACTTTATTCAACAAAGTCTCAACTTCAGACACAGTTTGTTCCGGTACTCAGCGACGTTTTCCCGAGAAATATTAGCACGGCCGGTGTAAAAGCATCACCAGTTGCGACGGGTACCGCAACCTGGTGAGCAGGCAGCCGTGTCGCCGAGAAACAACCAGCCTATCAACGAGCCAATGAGTGATGGTGGATCCCATGATTCGTTTTCCCCAAATAACTTGCAGCCTGAAAACTTGCAAAATGATGACAGTAATCTGTTGGTTAACAGTGCTAGACCGAAGGCGGTCATGACAGATGCTACAAATTAAATGGTGAGCAGTATCCAATTAACTGTAAGCTACTATTAAACTAAACAATTTAATTTCATTCACATTCAATAGCCGTGGAGGTAAAAATACACATGAAGTAATTCTATAAGAATAAAATTACAAAGAGCCGTGGAGCAACAATTTATACTCGTCCATGACCGCTCAGAACCCAGTTCCCCATTTTCGATCAAGTAAAGAGACTTCGTGCCTGTCACGGAGCAATGGTCCTAAGCTCCTTACTTTACTCTCTTCTTATAAAACTTTGTGAGAATTTTAGTAGGTTTATAATAAGAAGTGTGGAATAAAATTATAAGTACTTTTGTAATAATGGAGCCAATACGCGGCAGCACAACTGAGCCCTTGTCAAATGGGGACAGTGGTGCTGCTTCACCAAAAAACAACCCTGAGGCTTCCGCCACGACAAATATGATATATACATATATACATATATTATAAACATAATAACAGTATATATACAGGATATCCCAAAAGATAGTGTCAAGCGGAAGTCCAGAGATAGAACACCTCTTGGGGTACCCGAATCACCGCCATGTAATGTTCCGCGATTTTTCATAGTTTTCGAGTTATGATTTTTTTAAATAAAACTAGTTTTACGGATTTTATCGCGTATATTAACTTATTTTATATTCCCGACGTTTCGAGTACTTTACAGCACCCATGGTCACGGGGGGGACTGAGGTGTATGACGTCCCAATGTCCTAGTTAACCACGGCTACCTCCAGATTAAAAATTATTAATTTTTGTTCCGATCTACGCAGTATGAACTTATAGTGTCTTGAAGTCTTGCAGTTGTATGCTTGGTTGGGATTTAATTTATTAATAATTAATCGTTATGGGATCCCAAGTAGATGGTAGCACCCAGCATCTTCTCTATTGAAATTAGGATGTCTTTTGATTTCAATCAGGAGGCTGGAAGTCGTTTGTGTCGTTGCTCATGGGGTATATTGCCATAGTTGCCACGCTTGGCGAGCGGTTGGCAACCGCAGTTTTTATTGCTTTTGTTTTATCAGAAAGACGCTGCTGCCCATCTTCTGTATCAGTTTCCCTTTATCGCCTCTTACGACACCACGGAAGATAGTAGTGGGTATTCTACCCGCCACGGTAAGAATACCACTACCACACGGGTGTGTACACATGGGTGTAACATCTTGAGTAGTGGAAAACTAAGATTTATTTCTATAAATAAAACTTAGTTTTCTCGATACGACTCAATACGACTTCAGCCTCCTGAACAAGCAGGTTTCCGAAAAGGTTTTAGCACCATAGACCACATACATACTTCGGCAAATTGTACAAAAGACCAAAGAGACCAATCTGCCACTTTGCCTTGCGTATGTGGACTATGATAAATCTTTGATTCCATCGAAATTTGGGCGGTGCTGCAGTCCTTTCAGCGGTGCCAAGTGGACTGTCGGTATATCGAGGTGCTGAAGTGTTTGTACAGTAGGGCTACGATGGCTATCCGAGTTCCGAACCAGAGTACGAAACCTATCCAACTGCAGAGAGGTGTAAGACAGGGTGACGTAATATCCCGAAAATCTTCACCGCTGCATTGGAAGACATTTTCAAGCTACTGGACTGGAAATGATACGGTATTAACGTCAATGGCAGTACATCACTCACCTTCAATTTGCCGACGCTATAGTCCTTTTGTCAGAATCGCTGGAACCTAAGCACTATGCTCAATGGCCTCAATAGTGTCTCCCATCGGATAGGTCTCAAGATGAACATGGACAAAACAAAATCATGTTTAATGTCCATGTCACACCTATGCCGGTAGTTGTTGGGAGCACTAAGCTCGAAGTTGTTGACGAATATGGGTTACCTGGGACAAATAGTCCGACTAGGTAAGTCCAACTTCGACCGAGAGGTCAATCGACGGATTCAACTCGGCTGGGCAGCGTTCGGGAGATTACGACCCATTTTCTCGTCACGCATACCTCAAAACCTCAAAACTAAATTGTACAACCAGTGCGTGTTGCCAGTGATGACATATAGAACTGAGACGTTGTCCTTCACTGCTGGCCGTATGAGGAAGCTCAAGGTCGCTCAGCGAGCTATGGAGAGCTATGCTCGGGGTTTCTCTGCGTGATAAACTTAGAAATGAGGATATCCGCAGTAGAACCAGAGTAACCGACATAGCTCAAAGGATTAGTAAGCTGAAGTAGCAATGGGCCGGCCATATAGCTCGAAGAACCGACAACCGATGAGGAAGAAAGGTTCTTGAGTGGCAGCCTGGTACCGGTAGGCGAAGTGTAGGGCGTCCCCCCACTAGATGAAGTGTCAACCTGTAAGCCGTACAGGAAGTCAATGAATGCAGGTGGCTCGGGACCGTGCTTTGTGGCATTCTTTTGGGGAGGCCTATGTTCAGCATTGGACTTGTGAATGGCTGTGATGATGATGATGATTGATTTCAATAGCCTCGCGAATCATCCTTGGAAGGAATCGATGTTCTTTAGCGAGTTTGTGGTCTATCAAATCTAATGTAGTGACGGGGCGATCCTGTACGTGTTCACAGATTGCAGACTTCCCGGAGCGTCGATTCTTCACATCAGCTATGTGTTCTTTAACGCGGGTTTTATTGATCTTTTAGTTTGTCCTATATAAGAGATGACATTCACAATCAAGCTTGTACACTCCTGCATCTTGCAGAGGGACATTATACTTGACTAATGGTAAAAACTGACTAATCTTCTTCGGCGGCTTGAAGTATGTTTTAATGGAAGCACGCTTCAAGATGTATTCTTGTCAGTGGCAACTCTGACATATGGCAGTACAGCAGGCACTCGCTCGACTGTGGCCGACTTCACTCGTTCACTGTGACGTAGGCGCGGGACCCGAAGCTTATTGTCGTGCAAAACTTGCTTGACGTGTTGGAGCTCGGCGGCCAGGTGGTTACTGTCACAGATCCCTCGTGCTCTCTGAAACAAAGACTTACCCACGGTAGCTAACTGTGAAGGATGGTGATGAGAATTACCGTTTAAATGTCTATCTGTATGGGTCTTTTTTCTATACACAGTGTGGCTCAAGGTGTTATCAGGATTCCGAATTACTAACACATCTAGAAAGGTTAAAGAATTGTTTGCCTCTAGCTCTTTTGTGAACTGAATTTTATTCCATAAATAATGCTTAAATCTTAGCTTTCTTGCAGTCAATTTTGGTTAGTTAACAAACTAATTAACCTTAGTAATGATAAAATGACCAAAAAATGTTGTAATCAGATGGGTAATTTTAAGAATTTTTCACCTCTCTGTCTGTGAAGGCCTATTTTAACTAAAGTAGCTCATTAAGTACTTCTTGAGACCTAGTTAGGGACCATCAAGTCACCTATTTAGATTTTTAATTTAAAGTTGAAAGTTTAAGTCATAATTCACTGAACGTAAATTTTTCACTTTATTGCAACATTTTCATAATTTTCATCAAAGTTAAGAAGCTGATTACTTTAAGCATAAAAGTACAGCTCATGACAATTCAGTTGCAAAAAAAATTCGAAAAAGCCTTCTACCTTTTTTTTATGTTGTTCTGGTCGAAAATTCTCAAAAATTCAGAAAAAAAATCATAACTCGAAAACTATGAAATTCGCGGAACATACATGGAGGTGATTCGAGTACCCCAAGGGGTGATCTATCTATGGACTTCCGCTTTACACTATTTTTTGGGACAACCTGTATATACTGTTATTTTATTACGCTTATCTATAATCTCTAAAGGTATGTTGTTTGCTATTTCAAATTGTTTTAATTTTCATTGTTTTCATTCATTATAATTGTACCTAGCTCACATTATATTTAAGATGTGAATAACTGTAATTGGCATACTTTAAGTAAATTTGAAAATTGTATTTAGTAATATACGCTGTTATTATTCTTTATAAAACAAAAATAAAAACTAAAAATAAAATAAAAAGTGGGAGTCTATATATAATTTGTTAAATTTAAACCGCTCCATGAGTTGACTGTTAGAGAATGCATAAAGGTATTAAATTCGCCCTTTGTTTTCTTTTTGTAACAGGGATTGCAATAAAGACTAAATAAATTAATAAAAATATTGATCAAATTAATTTAACTCTGATAACAAATTTTAGTTTCTCAAATTAGTTTCAAAGAAAACTGCTTTGTAAAAGATAAAAGACGATCAACTTAATGTTATTTAATTAATTTTGCTGGCAAACAATGAAGAGATTATGGCGTTCAATAGACCTGAAAACGTTTCGATAAATAGAGTAAATTTTTAAAAGTAGGATTTACTTATACTTTTTATTTATATGACCATATTCAAGCGTTTAAGCTTACCGTTACCATCACCTATTCAGTCTACCAAAAGTCCACTGCTGGACACAGGCCTCCCCCATAGATAGCCTTATAGGGGGGATCTTTGCCGTAGTTGCCACGCTTTGCAGGCAGGTTGGCAACCGCATATTTTGTTTTTTAGTTGTTATTAGTCAGATGCTGCTGCCCATCTCCTGGTTATTTCTCTCTCGCCTTTTACGACTCCCCCGTGACGATATACGTTAAAACTTCTTTTTGCTTTGTATTTTTACGGGAACTACGTTAAATATTTCTTAAAACAATTTTTGCACAAGGCATATTTTGATGTATATAGGTTTAAGTATATGTTAAGTAATTTTTTTTATTCTACTAAGCAAGCGCTTATCTACAATCCCACCTGACGGTAAGTGGTGATGTAGCCTAAGATGGTGAAGCGCACTGACTTAATAAAAGTCTATTAACTCTTGCCTTGAAGACACCCTCACTGTAATCGGATGGAAAGACAGATGCTGGTAACTTATTTCACTCCTTTGCTGTACGCATGATGAACGACGTAGCGAACCGTTTGGTTCGAATGCGTGGTAAGTCAACAACGAAAGGGTGGAGACTGGCCGAACGTCTGGTTGTCCGATGGTGGAAGGAGAGGGAGGAATTAAATTATGCAATTCCTGCGCACACTCTCCGAAATGCATCCTGTAGAAAACCGAAAGGCTGGCTACTTTGCGTCTGTGTTCGAGGCTGGTAAGATTGGTTTTAACCAAATTTGGGTCACCAATAAGCCTCTTAGCACGCCTTTCCATTGAGTCCAAAGCTGCTAGGTGGCATTTTGCAGCACCAGCCCATATATGGCAGCAATACTCCATGCACGACCGGACTTGCGCTTTATATAAAGTAAGCAGCTGTCCCGTCGTGAAGTATCACTGCACCTTTGCAAGGACTCCCAGCTTCCTTGCAGCTGTTCGCCTTAGACTCAATGAACCGCCCGAAGTTCAGATTTGAGGATATCTCAAGCCTAACAACTGAAGGCGGTCGGTATATTCCAGTGATACATTTCGGAAAGAAGGAGCCAAGGTGAGCTGGCTCCTTTTTGCAGTGAAGAGACACGCTTGTGTTTTGGAGGCGTTGAATTTCACAAGATTGGCATCGCCCCATTCGGAGACTGCCTGTAGTGTGAGATTCACACGCTCTACCATAGCTTCTCTTTCGGACTGGATTTGATCCCGACTGGCCCGAGGACTTGGTTGGTATCTCTCCACAACTGTGCTATCGTCTGCATACTCATAGATACCTGGCAGAAGCAGATCATTAATATGCAGCAAAAGAGAGTTGCGGAAGAACGGACCCTTAGGAACACCGGCGTTAGTCGCCATAAGATCGGATGAGCACTGACAGTTAGATGATGTTAAAAGGAGTAACTTAGGATATTTTATGTTGGAAAAAGAATTCGTCTATTTTTGAGATGTTGGCGCTGTTAGCCTATGCGGCCTTTACAGGTTAATCTGACACAAGGCTCGCGGCCTATTTAAAAAAGGGAAAGGCGGCAATATGGATGGGGATGAGGATGATGATGGTTTATGATTTGGTATTATTACCAATTTTCATGACCACTCTGTTGAGGTTTTTTTGAGTTATCTAACCGCTGTCCGAGTAAGGGTGTGCGTACCCCCGCCTTTGACTGCTTTGCTCGTATTGGTTGATGTTCTGGGCGTGAGAACTGCCCAGGTACACAGGTGTACGGTGTATACGCGGTGTGTGCTGGAACGCGTCGTGGCCGCCTACGGGTGCGACGCATCCCATCCTTTATCCTATTTGTGCTTGTCCCATTTGGTGTGGGTGTAGTGTCAGTGTATGACGTAGTGTCAGTTTATGAGGAAAAAGAATTAGGGTTCCATGCAAAAAAAAACTAAAACCCATGAAATCCAATCATAATAATTTCGACGCGGACAAGGTCGTGAGAAACAGCTAGTATAATATAAAATAATTATTTTATTAAAATCTAACTGCGCATGGATAGTGAATTATTAAAACCGTCCCTTTTAAAATTTTTAAAATGGATAAAGACTGAAATAGACTTTGTAGCAGCAGCTAAGCATTCGACTGCCATTTTAAGTCCACTGCTGCACAATAACTTTTTCAATAATGTGCCAGCTGCATTAAGTGAAAGATTTCACCATTCGCAATACACTTTGCTGGTGAGCTGGTGAGCGTATAGCTAACCCTCAATAATGCTGCCTCCTGTCACCAATCGGTTAATTTAGGTTCAGAAGTTAGATTTGATATAACACCATTTTTTTTACAATTAAAGCTGATAAGCGTGCACACAGTTCACCTGATGGTAAATGGATGCTGCGGCTCATAGACAACTACATCTATCCTCAATTAGGAATCAAAATTTTGTCATCTAAGATGGTATGGCTCGTTACCATTAAAATGGGCGGACGCCAATCTTACGTCTGTAGCCTTCCTACAAATATATACTAACACTTAATTCATTTAAAAACTAATTTAAAAAAACTCACGACGAACTGGCAACGCATCTTCAATTATTCCTCCTTCATCGTATGAGAAGCGAGAAATCAATTCCCTCAAAAAAAACAGCTATGTTAATTCTGTAGGTAAATACTCGTACTAAGAACAAGCACAACCTCCAAGCACAAGATACCAGTTAGTCAACTCCAAAAAGTCAGTAATTCGTCAGTGTACGCTTTTACAACAAAGTCGCAGAAAATCTGCAGGACTTATCTATCAAAAAGTTAAAATTTTAACTAAGCAAAAATTCTTAAGAGTACATGATTGATAATAACCCCTGGGAATGAGGTGATTGCTACCATGTTGTTTCTAAATGTTTGATGTCTGATTCATATTTGGATGAACAACATATTATATTGTAAACTGTTTAAAAAAATAGTCCCGCTGGGTTTCTCACTAACACTCACTAGGACCACAGAATAAATAATAGTACTACGTACTAGGACAGAGTGTTTTTCCGAACCTGTGGTAAAAGTATAAATGACTTTCAATAAATATTCTTGTAATCTATACTGATTAAAAATTATTTTATTCTATTCTATTCTACTCAATTGTCTCAAGCCGCAACAGGTGGATATTAATTGATCTTAACTTCTTACATATTCTGTGTATTTCGATTCTTTTTAAACTCTAAATTTTAATAGGATTTAATAGATTTGGTTTAATAGAATTAAAGGTACCGACTTAGGTAATGATAAATACGAGATACTAGCCTTCATTTCTTATAGATCAAAAGAGAATGTATAATATGTATGAGAGAAATTTGTGTTGGATTTATAAAAAGACTAGCTTATACGTTTAAATGCTATTTAAATATTTTTTTTATTAATTTTATAACAAATGCCATTATAAAAAAGTCCTTTGAAAAAGCTTTTTCATCAAGCTACTGAAAACTATTCATGGAACTTTTGAAACCAATTACAACGTTATTTCACTAAATATCGATTCACTGGCTATTTGTATTTACTTACGAATGTAGGACCTCGACGTCCAGTTCATAATGTTTTGAAGAATAAAGGTAAACTACAAACCACGTACAGAAATAACTTTTTTTTTAAATATTACATACTATATAAATATATCAAAATATATATCGCTTGACTCATGAAGAGAGGAAATTCATCTAAAATCGATGAATAAAAATCAGCAAAATGGTTTTTGCACTTATATTTGTTATGATTACAGACAGATATTTCTATGCAATTAAGGGTTAGAAGTAAAGGTTGCTTTGTGGCATTACTTGGAAGAGGCCTATGTTCAGCAGTGGAGTTGTGAAGGGCTGTAATGATGATAATAATGAACGGTTACAAGCGATTACACACACCTACAACTATTAATAATCAAAATGCAAAAACGTTGTCGCATCTGCGAACTAAAATGGAATGCCTAACTACTAGTAAAAAGGGTCTGCTATTTTAAGAAAGTATTCTGTCTGCGCCTGGTCCTTCCCTGGCAGAATACAACTGCAGCATGGCTCAACTACGTTGAAAATTGGTCGATATTGGCATTTCACCAAAAGCATGCATACCGTGGTGAGTGTGGACAATTCTTAGAAATTATACGTGCTTGCTGGCGTATTCTTAAAAGGACCTATGACCAGTGGACTTTAAAAAACACTACTATACTAACTTATGCCTAAAAGACTTTAAAGGACATTACTATACTTTTTGGAACGAAGTTCCTTTTCGCACGGTACGAATTTGACGGATGGGGGCTAGGCGAGAAAAAGTGTAAGATTTTTCTGTCACGACCCCCTTTCTATAGTGCGAGTGAGATGGAATAATATCCATCTCCCTTGCACTTTTTCTTATCTTGCCATGAAAGAAATATTAATTTATTTTAAATGATGCTTCATTTTAATAGACGCTAGTTATTCATTTATTTGTATTTTCTAATCAATAATACATATAATACGTTTATCAATAATAATATACTACGAAAGGAACTTTGTTCCAACCGAGTGTTCCACGACACTCACGCATGTTTTTTTACGTGGTGGAGCCATACTGAAGCTATATAATCATTGTAGTATGAATGGGACAGCTCGGCCGGGTAAGGACCATCTGTCCCAGAAAACCAGCCTGAAATGGTAGCTTAATGCTGCTGTGTTTCGTATGGTGCATTTTATTCTTAATCGAGGATTGGTGCAGATATGTAAGGGCCATATTCACTTACCATCAGATGGACTGAGTGCTCATTTGTCACCTTTATTCCATAAATATGTAATTGTTACGTGAGACCTAAAAAGAAAAGTATTAAAATAAGTCTTAATTAAAAGTGCTACGTATTAAACCAATTACCAAGGTCAACGGTCAAATCGAGTTTCAATAATTAGAGCGGGTGTCGAACATGTAATGAGCACGACCGGCGTTAATTGCGCGAGCGCCGATTTAAATATATCATTAAGTGCATCGACCGCATACGTGTTGCGGTATTCGGTATTTCGGTCCCACCGCTAGAGAATTCACAAAGTAAGCTATTTACAGCTACGTCGAGTTTGATTGCGCCCAATATAAGAAGCTTAAGCTGAAATAAATTAACCTAAAAAATTAATTATTTTATACGTACTAATTATATCTGGAATTGAAAAAATATATGGAAACGATGGATCTGTCGGAGTGCTTAAAAGCCGTCGCATTCACTGTTACACCAAGTGGGAAATGGCTGGCTGGCGTGGCTAAGTTGACTTGACCATGTGTATTGGTGAACTGCGACGGGAAGGCTTATCCTCTCTCCTTGCTCTCCCTGCAGGGCTAGCATGGGCAGGAGACAATTTTATCCCCGGGGAAAGGAGAAAATGTTTAACCCCTCGGTTAGTATTATCCACCCATCGAGCATAGGTACAACGGTGGATATAATATCCACAGTAGATAAAATGGGAGATAGACTTACTTAGATAGATTTTTGTATGAATATAACTCAAACCCGCGTCCAATGAACAAGGATAAAATTGTCCCTTTCAATGTCAATGAACAAGGATAATTTTTATCTTTTATTTGGCTCCATACTACGTACGGGGGATATATGTCTACTCGTTATGTCAAACGGGGATTTACTTCTCCCCGTTGCCGTGCTTTGGCATACGGACAAGATAATTTTATCTCTTGTCAGTGGATATAGTCGGGGGATAATTTGTTATCCCCAGCCCATGCTAGGCGTGCAGCTGAGGTGGGTGTGGTGAGGTCAAACCTAATCCGCTGACTTCCCCACTCCCCACTGCCCTGGTTTTGCGTCGGCATTTCCCATAGATAAAATGCCTTTACTGATTTTTGAGAGGGTTATGAAGCAAAATAAAGTCTGTCCAGCTCAAGTAGGAACTGGTGGACTTCACATGTCCTAGAAATATTTTAAAATATTCCCTTCATCCCCAGTTAATAGAACCACACCACAGGTGGCTGGCTACCACGATACAGGTTCTGATTCCTAATATTATACTTAATGTAATATAGGTTAATTTTCGGGTCTAATAGTTTTCTGATTAGCCAACCGCGTGGCCTCGATACTACATCCTTAGCTTACTATTGTTCTTATTGCATAAGATTTTGATTGTTTGAAAACTGTCACAGTGGTAGAAAAACTGCCAGAAGGACATCATGTCACAATTAGTTTTCAACTTAATAAGTATTCTTCAAAGTTGTATTTATTTTTAACGCATCAGTCAACGTCACGTAACATTTCGTCTATTGCATATTGACTTACCTTTACGACAACTTATCTTAAAAGTCACATGATAAAACATGATAAAACATCGTGCTGCAGACAAGTGGAATCTTACTCGGCTTCTGGATTATTTTAATCACCTAAATCGTCAGACACGACTAATGTCCGCCAGCCCCACTTGAACGGCTGTAATACCACTCATCCATTTACTGAATTAATAAATATTATACCAAAGATTTACTTGAGCAGAGCAGAGGTACTTAAGAGCAATTCACTGATGATTATGAGTTAAGGTAAAAATTTGACGAGTACTGCTTATCATCATTATTAATGACATCATATTTACCACATACCATTACCATCAGTCATCCTCATTATATGGTCCTGAGCTGAAAAACTGTTAGTGTTCCGGCTAAAGAAACTAACGTCACCGAAAAGCGACAACTTAAAAAAAATCACGGGCTGACAAATCAGTTTTATTACTTTTTGTTAAAAATTATTTTGCTTTTTGAATATTATTTGGGAAGAAGTAGTTACGGTAAGGATCCAATGTTTGACATGTTGAGCTAAGACAATAAAAAAAATTGTTTATCTAAATATGAATAAAGATTATCTTTATTCATCTTTAGAATTACCAAAAAAGAAATACTTCCAAATCAACAGAGACGTCCAACTCTATCGGCGTAACAGATCATCAATTTCACAACCAGCGAAGCTATAAGGAATATAAAATAGATATGAGAAAATTTTTGTAACTCAAGAAAAATTGCTCAAAAATTAAACTTACTAGACAATTTAAACGTTCCGAGAGTATTAGAACGATAATTTAGCTAGATATATCAAACAAAAACTAAATATTTAAAGGTCCTGGGTAAAGGCGTATTAAAGATAAAATACGAAAAGCAATTAAAGAGCCCGTTACACCTATTTTAACCACTTGGTTTATTCTAATTCTTGCAAATTAATTGATATCATCTGAATGGAAAATTGCTACAATCACTCTTCTTTAAAATAAAGACTACGAAGGTTATTTCAGACAATATTTAAAGTATAATCAGCTTAATAATAAAAAGAATGTTAAATCTTTACAAGAAAATCATCCGAGAGAACTAGCTGGGTTTAGAGTGAACTTTTCTACAGACGACAACACAAATCAATGTAATGAAGATAACAACAAACTCCAATTAACCTGAATGAGTAACGCTTCAATTACATGGAGTACATAAAAAATATATCAAAATGCTGAAAGGGATATGCAAACGGAACAAGTCTTACCTGACGGTACCTGAAGGTAAGTGAATACTGTGGCCCCTAGACACCACCATACATCCCCGGTTAGGAATTCGTGAAAGTATTCACTGCAATTTATTGTAATTAAATAAGCCGACCCGTTCGGGCTACAACCATAATATAGCTAAAGCATTGCTCTACCACTTATAAAATCCATTTCTAATTGTTGTTCCTACAATAAATCATTAAATAAAAACGGTACAAGGAATCAAAAACTTAATCAGAGATGTTTTAAAGAGTAAAGGTAAATTATGTCTGATAATGACGCACTATAACGACACCACATGTTCTTTTTTCCGTAATTAACCCTAATTGTAGCGTTTATTTTTACTTAAAAACCTACGTGACAGTATTGAAAAGAATATGAAGGTAAAAAGGTTTAATTAAACTGGATCTTAATTCCTTTGCTAAATTAAGTTCAATTAGTATAGCTCTTGTTGACAAAAATCACATCTCGATCCGTCTCGTCTCGTAGGTGTGGAATCGATTCCGAGACAATGCCGTAAGGTCTTGTAGCACCTGATAAATGGCTAAATATTCATCTGATATATTTGCACTACTCAAGATTCCCGAAGTAACGACGACAAGCAGCATCAGAAGTGCGTTTGATCCACCTGTTATCTATGGCGACTATGACATTTTCTTTAACTACGGTAGAAGCTGATGTCCGGCTTTGGTATTTTTTATAAAATTAAAGTGAAACACGAACTTTCAGCCCATTTTATGATAAGTGACTACTTCAGCCGATGGAACCTGTACATACTTAAAAAAAACCGGCAAAGTGCGAATCGGACTCACGCATGAAGGGTTCCGTACCATCGTAAAACACGGTTTTAGTAGGGTTATAGCGACAACAGAAATACACATTCTGTGAAAATTTCAACTGTCTACCTATTACGTATCATGAGATACAGCCCGCTGACAGACAGACGGACGGACGGACGGACGGACGGAAGGACAGCAGAGGCTTAGTAATAGGGTCCCGTCGGGTACGAAACCCCAAAAAGGCTACAGATACGTTGTCACCTCTGAGAACTAAGATGGAATGCCCCACAACCTGTAATTTTACTGACTCTCTATACCCTTCAGATCGGAACACAACAGTGGACGCACTGCGTGTTGGCGGCAGAAATAGGTAAGGGGGCGGTACATACCTAGACGGAGTTCTGGGTAAAAAAGAGGTCCTACCACCTGGTCCATATATGGCAGAAAAATATGTGAAAGAGAATTTATTCGGAATATACGGAATACGGAATTTATATATTAGAAATTCCGAAAGAAGTGGAGAGAGGTAGGGATATAAGTGTAGATGAAATAATGAAAGCAATTAAAAGCATGAAAGCAGGTAAGGCAGCCGGATATGATAGAGTATCACTCGAAATGCTAAGGGCTGGAGAGGGAGTGGTGGCAGGCCTGCTGTACACCTTGTTTGATTTATGTTGGGAACTGAAGCGGGTACCGGAAGACCGGTGCAAAGCCGTTATAGTCCAAATATATAAGGGAAAAGGGTCGCAGCAGGACTGTAAAAACTACCGTAGTATCAGCTTGCTTAGCATTGTGGGTAAACTGTATGCTAAGGTGTTAATTGAAAGAGTTATGGAAGAAACTGATGGAAAATTTTGGGATGTGCAAGCTGGATTTAGAAAGGGGATGGGGTGTACGGATCAAGTCTTTTCCATGCGCATGATTGTGGAGAAGTTTTTGGCCAAAAACCAGAAAGTTTTTTGTGCGTTCATGGACTTGGAAAAGGCTTATGACAGAGTGGACAGGAATGTGTTATGGCAAACACTAAAGTAATTTGGGTTGAGCGCTGGTTTGATACAGGCATTAAGGTCTCTTTATAGGGACTCTAGTGCTTGTGTCAGGATCAACGGGGTCTACTCGGACTGGTTTGGCATCCAAAAAGGTGTCAGACAGGGCTGTGTAGCTTCCCCGTGGCTGTTTAACCTATTTATGGACAGTTGTTTGCAAACTTTGAAAGTTGAAGAATGTGGGTTGAGAATGGGTGAGTTAACCGTCAAATGCCTTTTGTACGTCGATGATCAAGTCATATTTGCATTTTCGGCGGCCGAGTTGCAAATGATGGTTACTTTAATGAACTGTGTATGAAAGTGAACGCAAGTAAGACGAAAGCGATGGTTTTTGAAAGAGAAGAAAGTAATACGATATGTGAAATAAGAATAGAAGGGGAGTTGATTGAGCAAGTGGATGAGTTTGTATATTTGGGATGTTTATTTAGCAGGGATGGTAGATATGATAAGGATATAGGACGACAAGTGAACGCAGGAAATAGAGTGAATGGGGCTCTACACGCTATTATGAAGAGTCAGAATGTGTTAAAAAAAGGCACGTTTGGCAATTCATAATGCTGTGTTAGTCCCTACTTTAATGTATGGTAGTGAAAGTAGGGTCTGGCAGAAGAATCATGAGAGTAGAATAAATGCTGTAGAAATGCAGTTATTAAGGAGTATGCTAGGGCTAAATCTGAATGACAGGGTGAGAAATAGTATGATAAGAGAAATGTGTGGTGTGCAAGATGACGTTGTAACCAGGATTAAGAAAGGAATGCTTCGGTGGTTTGGTCATGTAGAAAGAATGAACGAAGAAAGAGTGACAAAGCAAATTTATGCTGCAGAAGTGAACGGTAAAGTTGGAAAGGGACGCCCTAGAGTCTAGGGCGTCCCTTTCCAACTTTACCGTCTAGGGCCTAGACGAAGGTTTATCGGCCAAATTGGCGATATATCGAAAGTGGGCCAGATTAGGAGTACCCTTAACCGACGAGCATGTATGTGTAGATATATGGATGTAAAGGAGGCGAGAGAAGTGTGCCAGGATCGAGCCAAATGGAAGTCCGTAGTCTCTGCCTACCCCTCTGGGTGACAGGCGTGAGTGTTGATGTATTATGTATGTAATTTTTGATAACATTCCAGTGAGTATGCTGACCATCTACCCTTAAAGAATCCGATCTAACCCAAGGACACCTGCAACTACTGCAAATAAATAAGGCTAACGATACGTTGTCACATGGAGGAAACCCGCATGTGTGAGAAATAAAAAAAGTATGTCGAAGACATGTGAAAATCGTAAACACGCATTGGGATAGCGCGGAACCTCTTGAGTAACTTTTCTTTTACTTTTAACATTATGACCTCAAAAACAGATAAAATGTCTCACAGTTTGGCACTTTATACCCTACAAACATTTGCTGTTTGGTTGCAGAGATGTGTAATATAAGTAAATTTTTACGTGGTGGTTTTTTACGTGGTAGAGCCATGCTGCAGCTATATTAATAGTATAGTTGTAGCACGAATGGGTCGGCTCGACCGGGGAAGGACCACGCTCTCACAGAATACCAGCGTAAAATAGCAGCTTAATGCTGCTGTGTTTCATATGTTTAGTGTAGAGAACCGGAAACCCTTTTTACTGGAAAAGAGGCATTCTATCTTAGTCCTCATGGCTGACAACGCATCTGCAATTAAATTCGCAAACGAAGATAGATGTAGATGTCTATGGGCCACAGCAACCACTTACCATCAGGTGGACTGTGTGCTCAATTGTCACCCTTATTCTAAAAAAAATCATAGACTGCTTATTATCGCTGACTGCGAAGGCAAATGTCACAACTCGTAAATTTTACTGCGCTTATAAAGATCTCTATGGAGTAATCTTTCTATGGAGTGCAATGTGTATCTATATTGCACTCTAGCCCATCACAAGTCAACTACTGGCTGGCTCAATATACGCCTCCTCTAAAGTATAAAATAGGAATGTAATAGATACTTAAACAAATTTTAGCTTAATACTTTAGTTATATGGTACTTGATTGTTACCCAAATGAACAACTAAGAGGCAAAGGAATCCCTTCAATCCATTCAACCTTGTAATTATCTATTTTATACGGAAATTACGTGTACAACTATTTTAAAATAGGTCTGAATAATCATTTTATGGTAATATTTATCAAATAAAATGTAAATGTTAGATCAAATATGCAGAAACGCAATTATCCTCATCACTTAATAAATTTAACGCATTATTTAAATGTTTTGGTCACATGCAATGAACTTGTGGTTTAATAGTACCTAGTTACCACTCCCTATACCTTATACATATTGTAGAATATCACAATGCATAAAGCATTCCATGTTTGACAAAAGCGAAACATTAGCAAAGAAGTAGAGCTGTGGTAGGTAAGTGCCCGCCGTATTTCAAAGTACGCAAGCAAACCAACCAAACCAAAAATTCCAATTTTAAATGCTAATTTGCTACGCTCTCAGAAATGAAGGAAAACAATAGGAAACATGCATGTCTCTGAAATAAAATATTTCGAAGACATGTGAAGTCCGCTAACACGCACTGGAGCAGCGTGGCGGATTAATTGCTCCATTTAATTCACTTAGAAATAAGAGGCGGTTAGGCCCACTAGCAATGGGGCGTATATAAACTTTATTTCCAAGAAATATTGGTTTTGCTGGTGTATAAGGAATCATCACTGAAGTCATCATCTAGCGTAGCAATGAACTGAATGTTTTGATTTGCAATATATCGCTGTTATGCAGTAGTAACAGGCTATGCTACAGCCTGTGGAAATATCGGTGTAACTAGCTTGTAGTTAGAACAAGCACCTTGATACTGTATGATCTTGATAGCGATCCGATCGGCAATAAAACTGATTACCCACATAGAAAGTTTCGAAAGAAGAAACTTGTGCCAAACAAAATCGAAGGACGTCACTATGTTCAAATAATCACAAAGACCTACATCATGATCTGGATTGTAGTAGGAGTCTATCAACTTTCGTTAAGCTTATCAACCGGTGCCAATCCCGGAACATACTCGTATGTTGTCAACACGTTTGGACAACGTGATGGATGTAAAAAGTGATCCTAAGAGATCAACTTGTTTGTTTGTTATGTGCGCAAGCGAGTAGTTCGTTCTGTACAGAGACAGATATAATAACAGAAATTCCCTTGGGATAGACCCCAAGGCCTATAGCCCTTTGCCAAACAAATTATACATTGTATAAAATATACAATAATGTAACAAGATTTCATGAATATCAAAATAGCTTTAAATCATAAACTCTGTAACCTAAAGCCATAATAACTGAAATTATACTAAATGTCTATTTGCATTAATAACAGACCATCGACGGTCTATTGCTAAACGTACTTTAATCAAAACATACATTTGTCCAGCGTAACAATAATTGGGTTTCAGGGATAACTTATTATATTATATGTGAAAGTTTGTGAAGATGTTTAGAAGATTTTTACTCAAACACGCATAAACACTATCCCCATCACAAATCCACTGCTGGACATAGATCTCTCCCATTGACTGCGACAAAGTACGACCCTAAACCGCCTGCATCCATCAACTAACAACATCGAAATAACAAAAGTTTTTTTATCAGGTTGTCACTGAATCTAGTAGGGGTCGCCCATTACGTTGCTGCCACTAGAGAACTCTTTCCCGTGGTTTGTTGGTTCTTCGAACTTATTTGTCGACCCATTGCCACTCCAAGTTACTGATTCGCTGGGCTATGTCAGTTAATCTTGTTCTTCTGCGGATATTTACGGATTTTATCCTGATAAGAAATCCGTAACATAGGCCTTTTAATTGCACGTTGAGTGAATTTTAAGATTCTCATACGGCCAGCCGTGAAAAAACATGTTTCGTTTCCGTAAGTCATCACTGGCAACACGCACTGGTAGTACACTTTCGTTTTAAAGTTATAGGAATATTAGACAAGAAGATTTGTCGTGGTTTCTAGAATACAGCCCAGCTGAGTTGGATTCGTCGTATGACCTCTTGGTCGAAGTTGGCCTCACTTAATCGGATCGGAACTTTGAGCGTTGTGTCGCCAACAATTACCAGTATTGGTGTAACATGGCCTTTAGACATTACTTTTGTCCATATATATCATAAACCTACCCACAAATTAAAAAACTTTGCTGCAGGCAATAGAAAACACAACTAAAGTTGGAATCCCTGAAGTATTTCACCATAATTTTTACGTGGTAGAGCCATGCTGCAGCTATATTGTAGTTGCAGCACAAATGGGTCAGCTCGTCCGGGGTGGGACCTCGTTCACACAGAATACCAGCGTAAAATAGCAGCTTGATGCTGCTGTGTTTAGTATGGTGAGTGTAGAGAACTGGAAACCCTTTTTACTGGAAACGAGGCATTCCATCTCAACACTCAGGAGTGACAACGTTTCTGCATTTTGATTCTTAATTGAGGATAAATGTAGATGTCTATGGGCCACAGCATCCACTTACCATCAAGTGGACTGTGTGCTTGTTTGTCACCCTTATTCTATAAAAAAAAGGTTTGGTATGTCGTCGGCAAATCGAAGGTGAGTGATGTATTCGCCATTGATGTTGATATTGTATTCTTTCCAAGCCAGTGAATAATTTCGGGGATATAATGTCATCCTGTCTTAGACCTCTCTGCAGTTGGATAGGTTTCGTACCTACTATGTTTCTGTACGGATAGACATCGTAGCGTTACTATACAAGCACGTCAACACCTCCATTATACTAAAGCACAGCCAAAATTTCGCTAAACCAAAGGTCTTTTCATAGTTATTATACGTGGTAGAGCCACGCTGCAGGTAAGTTTTGGTTGTGGCACGAATGGGTCGACTTGATCGGGAACCACGCTCTCACAGAATACCAGAGTAAAATAGCAGATTAATGCTGATGTGTTTTGTATGGTGATTGTAGAGAACCGGAGACCCCTTTTACTTGAAATTAGGCATTTTATCTTAGTCCTCAGGGGTGACAACGCATTCACATTTTGATTCTTAATTGAGGACAAATGTAGATGTCTATGGGGCATAGCATCCACTTACACTACCATCAGATGGACTGTGTGCTCGTTTGTTATCATTATTCTAAAAAAAATTCACATATGCCTCACAACGGGAATTTATAGTTTTTACTCTTCTGCATAACTTGCCAAAATGTATTTATGTGGTCAAATCCTTTTCGGAAACCGGCTTGTTCGGGAGGTAGGAAGTTAACCCTACATCGTAGATTGCCTCATATTGCTGGTTATTTGTGATGCAACCATCATGAGCTTCTACCACAGAAAGAAGGCTTTGCCGTAACCTGAAACATGAAAAACAGGTATTTTTTCGTCGTTCACATTGATCGCACAGCACTAGCTAATAAAAGTTTAAAATCTTGCAGATATGGCCCTTAGACAATTCGGTATTAATTAATGTAAAATAACAATTAAAAACCTTCTATTAAAACTATTTTTTTTATGTGTTCTTGCTTTTAAAAAAAGGTTTAATGCACTGTAAAACCTTATGACAGGATGTTGTATAACCATTGTGTTGTAACCATTACGAGGCCGTTTATGGTACAATAATTTCGCCCTTCAAATGGTTGTACAAACGCGATGTGCTGTATCCGCATACGCTTAACATAGATTTGTTACAAATTTAAATAAATAGACATGCCTAGGTCATGTCCTATTGCATGCCTTAAGCGCGCGTTTTGTGGCATGAAATCGTATCACAGAACACAATTACTCTCTACCAAGAGAAGAACGCCAACTTCATACTAAAAAAAAGGAAACACGTGTTTATGAATGTACACGAAAAGCGCCTCGGTGTGCGCGTGTGATACTTTGAACTTTTTATTTAAAGTATATTCGAGTAATTTTGGCTCAAGCCTCACAAACCTATAGGGTAAATTCCCATACATTTGAGAGGTTGCACCAAAATTACTCGAATTTACTTTAGAGGAGTATGTGGGATAAAATAAAACTAAAAATAGGTATAGTTATGTAATGTTATTTTTTGGAAGATATTGTTTTATACACTATATATTATTATTTATGTTTTTTATTGCTTTTGCAGATAATATTTCCACGCGTAATATTGATTTATAACATATGTTATCGTGATAGCTATTCTTCACAGAACATTAACGTAAATTTAAATCAGCAAAATTCTCATGTCGAAAACTTAACTCAGCCCAAATACATGATCTGAAACAGATAAAATTCTAGTTAATATAGTAATAATCCCTACAAATAACGATGAATAAATTCAAAATGCTTAAAGACTTACCACAATATTATCAAAAGTTTTCTTCTTTTATTGTAGGAAACCTGCAGAAAGTGATCGGATGATTTTGTGCTTTTTGTTTGCATAATTTTTTTAAATAATAAATTAATTTATAGTCAATATCTCATACAGAGTCAGTATCTCACAAAAAATCTTCACACACACAATCGCTCAGAATTGCCTACAAACGAAAATGAAGTATTCTGAACCAATAATAACTGAATTAAAGCAAAACGCAATAACAAATATTAAAATCTAAATCATTAAATAACTTTGAACCAATTTCAGAAAATATTTTCAGTATGAAAGACGTTGACAAACATACGTCATTTTTTTCTTCTTTTAGTTCATGGCTTCGCTTGATAGAATTCTGCTAATATTTAATAATTTAATTTTAATCAATTAGTAGGTCAATTAATTGTGGAAACCTCAAAGTAATATATGTATATAATTAATGTAAGGTGCAAACAAAAGAAAAAATATAGCATAGAATTAAAAAAAATCAGTTTCTTCCGATATAATAGTTATGTATATTTGTATCTAATTTTTAAAATGGCAATCTGAAACAACGCGAAAGAATGAAAAGGCGATATCTTTTTCTCGCTTTAATTTTACACGCCCACCCCACACATAGATAAAATTATGATTGTGTGCAAGTTTCTCGGGCTTCATACAGAGTTGAATCACCCTGAATCGTATCTAACAATCATATTTTACATATAAATGATATAAAAAGCACATTGTCAGAAAGATAAATGATTGTTGAACTTATTTTTTTTAATCGATCAATTGCCATTTTTAGATAAAAAAGCGGTTTTAGTGGCATTATCAATAGATTTATCAAGTCCGCATGGAGCCGTAAATACGATAACTTTTGAAAATATAAATTTTTCAACTCAATCTATTTTTTAAACTCTTAATCTATCATGTGGGAAGCTATGGAATGTAAATGGCAGTTTAATTTTGTTTTGTTTAGTTATAATTAATTTTTTTCGGTTGTGAAATGCCGAAATTTTCGGTGTTTTCAGCAGCCTTGTATTAATTTATTTTACTAAATACACTTTGCCCCACTCCAGGCCACAGAGTACTTTTTTACTCCGGGCCCAGCGGCCGTCGTGAGTAATCGTTTGTTTACTGCGCTTCGTGCTGAAAATATCCATCGCTGTAGAAATACAAAATATTCCAAAAACCAAATTTGATACTGTTACGAGCTTGGGGTTCGAGACAATTTAAAACTGCCAAATGAATTACCAAAATTGACACTATAATTACAGAACACTAATTACGACTTAAAACCACACTAATAACAAAACACAATTGTACTACTGATCACTTTAGTTCGCAGTTGTATCGCTTCGAAATATTCGCTTGTATCGCCAATTCAATACTGCCTCGGTCGCGGTCTATACCGGCCTTATATAGGGCCTCAGATAGTTTCCAGAACCTTCTACTGTAGAAACATCTAGAATGTTCGAGTACATATCGGTCGCGATTGACTAGGTGTCGATAGTTCTAGAAAGTTCTTCCATGGAAACATGTTTTGCTACTCGATACTAAAAGGCGCTAGTGGTAACTAGTGTCGCCATGTACCATGTATTAATTGTGGCGCGCAACACTGCCTCCTCCTAAGACATGCTCGTCCCGAGCATTATTAGCTCCATAATAACGCGCCAGTCGATCCACATCGACGATCTTAGGAGTACCTCTTGCACCTTTCTGTATCCGGTAGGTTACGTCATTGATCCTTGTCACAATCCGGTACGGTCCGTCCCATTTGGCTTGAAGCTTAGGAGATTTCCCTTTGCTGCAAACTTGATTGTGTAACCACACTAGTGAACCTTCGTCGAACCCTTTGTTGTTCATTTTGCGGTCATACCGTGTTTTTATCTTTTCAGACATTTGCTGGCCCGATTGTCTGACGCGCTCATAAATGTTATTCATTTTGTTCCGCAAGTCATTTACATAATCGGTTATACTGCGATGCGGGCACCAGGTGGTATTCCGGTGATCAGGTCTGCAGGCAGCCGTAATTCTCTTCCAAAGTTTGTAAAAGCTGGTGTCACTGATGTGCATTCGTGAACAGCGCTTCGATATGACAACAAAAATGGTTGAATGTGCCTGTCCCAGTCTCGTTGCCGATTTTCCACAACTTTTGCTAGGTACCTCTCCAATGTCTGATTAAATCGTTCTACCATTCCATCAGATTGTGGGTGATAAGAAGTTTTTCTTGTTTTATAAGTACCCATAACTCGGCAAGTTTCCTGGAATATTTGAGACTCAAAATTCCTTCCTTGATCGCTGTGAATCTCTAAAGGTACTCCAAAACGACAGACAACTTCATGAACTAGTTTATCTGCAACTGTTGAAGCTTCTTGATTTGGAATGGCGAAGACTTCTGGCCAGTTAGTGAAGTAATCCATCACAACCATGAAATACTTGTTACCTTTTTCACTTTCCGAAAACGATACCGCAACGTCAAGGGCTATCCTCTCCCATGGTGCACCAACATTGTACAATTTTAATGCCGCTCTACTACGAGTCTGAGTTCCCTTTACAGCCGCACAACTCGTACATTTGCGACACCAGTCCTCGACATCGTCACGACAGTGGACCCAGTAAAACCATTCTCGGATCTTCAGTAGAGTTCGTTTAACTCCCAGATGGCCTCCTGAACAACCATTATGGTACAGCTGTAGAAAATCCGGTACTTTAGCTTTAGGCACAACCATTTGCAAATGACAGCTATCTCCTCGGGCATTTTCCCATTTACGGCAAAGGACTCCATCCTGAATCAGCAAGCTGTCCCATTGGGCCCAATAGCTTTTCGTGTTCGAACTCATCGCTGAGACGTCGCTCCACTTGGGCTTAGGAACATTGGCCTTCATCCATTCCAGAATCGGCTTGATGTCCGAATCTTCCTGCTGTGCATATTATAGGCTGTCCTTCCACTCATTGCTGAGCTGGTCTGTCCTGAGCATCCTCACAGATACCACTTTCTTACTCTCTTGCCTAGTACAATGCTTGCAATCTTCAGGACAAGGTCTTCTTGACAATGCATCTGCGTTGCCATGAGATTTCCCGCTTCCCTGTGTGGTGCTGTTAGCCGAACTACCCTCTCGAGATCGGTCACCTTCCCTTTCTACAGTTCGCTAAGGACAGCTGGATCGAAGATGGCCCCTTTCCCCACAGCCGTAGAACGCAATATAGGTTAGCCCTAGGGCTGTAACCTTTATTGCGTTCGCAAACTGTAGCTGCTGCAACCTCCCTGACGCGATGGTAACGATGATCCTGCCGCACGGCTTCCACCTCCAGTGCATGGGCCAAGGCGTCCTTAAGCGTCTCGTGGTGCCCGAGCCTCACAGCAGCTCTGACTTCAAGGTCACGGATGCCGTCGATGAATGTCTGCACCAGGTTCCCTACAATGAGCGCAGGTACAGACTGGTATGCTTTTCGAAGCAGCTTCTCCACCTCAAGGGCCAAACTTGATCAAACTATCATTATAAAATACGGAAGACAAGCAATTAAATTCAATTCTTGATAGCTTTCCTTTTTTTATTTATTTATTCATTCAAAGATAAGTACATTATTAATACTATTCTCTCGCCAAACTGCAATCAGTTTGTCGGCGAGTACACGCTTTAAAAAATATATATTATTATGCACTTAACCTATACAAATACAATTAATTACAAAAAACAAAAAGAAAATAAAAGATAGTTGTATCAAAGTTACCTACTACAGTTACATAATATTTAGAAATAATAATAAAAAATAATAATAATAATAAACAACAAAAGCAATAAACAAATCAAATAAATCAAACAAAAAAAAAACAAAAGCGATCAATAAAAGTATGCAATAATTGATCTGCTTACAAGAATTTCTCGACATTTAGAAAAGTTGACATAAATGCTAGATGACCAATCATAAATAGCTTTCAAATTATAGTTTAAAATAGCGATAACATCATGCAGATTATTTATATCCGATTTACGTATATTTGGAGATCGTCTGTTTATAGATTGTACGATAAATGTATTTTATGAAACCCGAAAATAGTATAGGAGATAGAATTCCGCCTTGCGGCACACCAGAATCAAGATTTAAGAAATTAGGAAGCCTGTCTCAACCTTACGTGGACTGATTGGTGGCGGTTGAGAAGATATGAGTAATAACTTCCAAGATCAAGGGAGCAAATTTAAAATAAAACTATTGGTAAATCCAATTGTGCATGCCTTAAGCAAAATAAAGTAAAAAAATTACGTATAACATGATTATACCTACAAAAATTAAATAGTTTAAATACACACAAGTTTTTACTAATAACCTTATTACTATATTTCCAATTTTCAGATAATTTTATGTCAAACTTCAATTAAAAAAAGTGCACGACTCATAATCCTCACATGATAGTGAAAAAAAAAAAGTAAATTGTAGTTCTATTCGTCAAAGAGTTCCAGTAGCAGTCACCGAAGTACACCTTGAAGTCACTCCGTCAAGTCCGGAGGTAAGGTATATTCATAACTAACAAAACGAGCCCAAACTCGGCAAATCTAGTTCCCCTCGTCGAGGAGTTCCAGTAGCAGTCATCAAAGTACACTTTTAAGTCACTCTTTCAAGTCCGGAGGTAAGGTCTCATCATAACTAATAAAGCGAGGCCAACCTCGGCACATCTTTTTCTCCTCGTCGAGGAGTTCCAGCAGTGATCAAAGTACACTTTCAAGTCACTCTATCAAGAGGTAAGGTCTATTCATAACTAACAAAACGAGCCCAAACTCGGCACATCTAGTTCTCCTCGTCGAGGAGTTCCAGTAACAGTCATCAAAGTACACTCTCAAGTCACTCTATCTCTGTATGACCTGTATACGTGAAGAAAACGCTGGACGATCTCAAACTTGGGGATGGAATTACAGCTCCCGTGGTAGCTACAACACCTTCTCTACGTGGATTCAAAGTGCCGCCGTTCGACTCTTCTTGGTCGGCCAACAAAATCCAGTTCGAGGCTGTCATGAAGGCGAACAGCTGGAATAAAAGTCAGGCCGTGACTGCTCTCACCCTAGGCTTGCGCGACCAGGCCTTAACTGTTCTGGAAGCTCTCGGTAAGGAAGTGACTTACGAGCAGCTCCTTGAGGCATTGGAGGCGAGATATGGCGACGCTCACCTGGAACACGTCTTTCGTGCGCAGCTCAAAGATCGCGTGTAACGCAACAACGAAAACCTGCAGCAGGGGGCCCTTGAGGTGGAGAAGCTGGTTCAAAAAGCATTATTTTATATCTATCTTATATCTTATTTTATATCTATCTGCCGTCATGGAGCCTCGATACGGGATCAAATGCGTTCTAGCTCCAGTCATAATTTCACCCCAAAAGGACATCGATTTCCCGCCTTGCTGGACGGTTCCCGTGACAGTTCTTTGCCTTTCAGAGTCTAGAGGTCATCTCCAGACACGGACACGTCGGTTATCGGGGTGAGTACTGATTCGCGATTCGTCAACGAAGAGACAGATTTTGCCAAAGGTTTACTTCCTAATCTTCTTAATTTTGCTGGAGCCTAGCCCACTGTGATCTCCGTCGCTGACGTTGCCGTGAATTCAGAGGTGCTCGCCAAGACCTCCGTGCTCGTAGTCTAGCCTGGTGTAAGCAATTCAATTCAATTCAATTTATTTGCTATTCTTGTTGTACATTTGGTCTTAATTTTAAAAAATTGTTCAAAACAAGAACCCTGCAAGGGCACTGCAAATATTGGCAATTATTAGTATTATTATTATATTAACATTATAGTATTATTAAAAAAATTATCATTTAATGAATATTTATAATTAACTTAAATATTAATGAGATCATACTATATTATTTATTCCTATTTCCTATTTCCTACTCAATCACTAAAAAACTCCTGCAACGAGTAATAACATTTTTTCGTTAAATATGTATTAACTTCCTTTTTAAACTTTTTTATGCTTTTAATGCTTTTGATCCGTTCTGGAATTTTGTTATATATTTTTATTGACATGGCATAAGGGTCGGTGTTTACGATTTGTAATTTTGATGTAACTGTGGATAATTTTAGTTTTTGTCTTAAATTTTCAGGGCGAAAATATTGAGGGAACCAGTCGATATTATTTCTAACTAGTGAGCATATTTCAAATATATATATAGGGATGTTAATGTCAGGATATTATAATTGACAATTTCTTAATGACATTACAAAATTATGTAACTTTATGCTTTCTGGTAATGTTAATCCAAATTTCATTCCATTCTTACATCGGGCAAGATTATGTGCCTTCAAAAAAAAGGATAACGGTATCCGTCCCATTGCCGTTGGTTCCACAATTCGACGCTTAACTTCAAAATTAGCTTGCAGGCACATAATCTCTAACCTTAAGACAAAATTTCAGCCTACTCAACTAGGCTTTGGCACTAGAGGTGGCTGTGAGGTGGCGGTACATTCAGTGCGTACATTTTTAACAAACTCTGATGCAGATGTTCTTGTGAAGGTTGACCTAAGGAATGCTTTTAACTCTATCGATAGGGTAACCCTGCTGAAAGAAGTGGCTAACAATACCCCCGAAATGTATCACTACGTTTGGCAATGTTACAGTCAAAATACTAAGTTGTTTTACGAAAACCATGTTATCGATTCTGCAGTCGGTGTTCAGCAGGGTGACCCACTAGGTCCAGCACTTTTTAGTTTGGGAATTCAACCCATTATTTCAAATTTGAAATCCAAGCTGAATGTCTGATACCTGGACGACGGTACACTGGGAGGTAGAGCAGATGACGTCCTCAGTGATCTTACTCAAATTTTTCGAAATTTTAAAAATATTGGTCTTGAACCAAATAGCAATAAATATGAAATATTTTTTCCAACTATTTATCTATTTCTAACAGAGCCGCTTTAATTCAAAATTTCAATAATATTTCTCCAGGAATAAAAACTGTCATTACGGAATCGCTATACCTGCTAGGTACCCCGTTGTTTTTCGATAGTAAACAAAATTTAATCAGTTTTTAAACCACGTTAATAAATTGTATAACTTAAACCCCCACATTGCTCTTACTATTTTAAAATATTGTTTCCTTGTACCAAGATTTACATACTTGCTCCGCTCGAGTTCAGTCTGGAAATGTTCGGATATTTTAAAAGATATTGATAATAATCTTAAAATAGCTATAGAAAAAATTCTAAATTTAACTTTAAATACAACAGCCTGGACTCAAGCTACTTTACCTATAAAATTTGGTGGTATTGGTGTGAGAAATCTTTCTAGCGTTGCATTGCCTGCTTTACTTGCTTCCGTGCATAGTGTCAGTAATTTATGTAACATAATTTTAAATAATAAAGTAGACCTGTGCTATGCTACGGAGGCAGGGCAGACATGGCAAACGCTCTGTCCCGGTGAAAATGTTTCACTGGAAGTTAACCAACAAAAACAGTGGGATATTCCGTTAGAACAGAGGGTGCAGAAAGATTTGTTTCATAATTTCAATAGTGACCAAAATAAGGCACGCCTTCTAGCTATTTCGATTAAGGAATCTAGTCACTGGTTACACGCTTTACCATCAAGTAATCTCGGCACATTACTTGATGGGGAAAGCTCTTGTCTCTATAAATGTTCCCTCGATTTTAGAGCCTTGTGGAATATTTACAGACGATGGCAGGAGACCCGACGGTATGACATTGGTCCCTTGGGAGAGAGGTAAAGCCCTAGTGTGGGATGCTACTTGCGTAGACACTTTGGCGGCCTCTCATCTCAGGGGTACCTCGTTTAGAACCGGGGTGGCATCAGAGGCAGATGAACTGAGTAAGTGGCGCAAATATGAGTCTTTGAGAGAAGACCACATATTTGTGCCATTTTCTGTAGAGACTATCGGTCCATGGGGTCCACGTGCGGTGATGTTCTTAAAGGAACTCCATCCGCGACTGGTCGTTGCTGCTGGTGATAAGAGGGCTGGCTCTTTTCTCGCTCAAAGGCTAAGTATAGCGGATATTGGCAAAGTAAATATTTACAACTTTAATATAATGGATTTCCGCAAAGTAATGCCTGATTCTATTAATTAAGTATAGCCATTCAGCGGGGAAACGCAGCCAGCGTTCTTGGCACGATACCGCGTGGAGTAGGACTGTTTGATAATTAAATTACTAGTTTTAGTTTTTTTTTAATTATAGTTTTTAATATTGTATATAATAAAATATTGTATATTATGTTATGTAAATAAATTTAAATTAATTGACAAAGTAATTTCTACAACTTGTCCTGGAGTCAATATTTGCAAGTAAGCGAATACATTTTTTCTGAATTAGAAATACTTTGTTAGCGTCTGTGCTGTTACCCCAAAGTACCACACCGTAGCGTAGCCAGGTACGCGTAGTAGGCACAGGTTGCTGTTTTTAAGTCAGTGCTTTTTTTAAGTTCTATAAGAGCGTATGTAAAACTAAATAATTTTTTGACAACTTTATTAATGTGTTCCTTCCAATTTAAATGTGCATCTATATTTATACCCAGGAGACAGTGAGAGTTAACAGATTCTGAGGGAATATTTAGGTATTGGTAGTTGATATGTAATGGGTGTTTTTGGTATGGTCTAAATTGCAAGAGTTTAGTCTTTTTGAAATTAATCTCGAGGTTGTGATCTTGGAGCCAGCAATTTATTACATTTAAATTAGAGGTTAGGAGATGGTGTAAATCTGTGCTATTGGGACAGGGAAGAATTATTGAAATATCATCAGCAAAAAGAACACATGGGATATTACATATATTCGGAAGATCATTCACATATATTAAAAACAGTAAACAGCCCAGCACGCTACCCTGGGGTATTGAGTGTTTTAAGAAAAATTTTTCAGACCTTACAGTCTCAACTATTCTGGTTTGTGGGTCACTGTAGCCTATATCTACATATTGGATGCGTTGATTAAGGTAAGATACAAACCATTCGTGGGCCAGTCCTCTCACACCTACATTATAAAGTTTATTTAATAGGATCGAGTGAGAAACCCTATCGTATGCCTTGCTCATATTTAAAAATATACCAATTCCGAATGGTCTGAGTGCTAACTTCAAGTCCAGAGGCGGCCCGCACTTCTGCTTTTATTGTAGTGGCGTTGATTGTTGGGTCACGGGCTGCCAGCAATCAGATATAGCGCTTCTAAGCAGCAGTCAGAACAGTTGGGCGACCACTGCGGGGTCGGTCAGCTAAATTATCCATGCCGTGGTACCTCTGCAACGTGGCCACGACACAAGATTGGGATACAGCAACTCTGCGTGCTATTTCTTTCGTGGAATATCCTGCTTCCCACAAGGTTACAATTCCTGCTCGTAAAACTTCTGATAACCCATTTTGGCATTTTTTCAATCACAAATTTACTCGAAAAAATATATTAATTCCGTTAAAATTTCTGAATTTCTGAATGAGCGTAATCTTGGATGAAATTATTTTTATATGGAAAATCAATTGATATTATATTTTAAGTAAAGAATCTAAAAAGAAGAAGAAATCATAATATAGTCTACCGTTAAAAAAAGATTTCGATTTTTTCAAACTGATAGCAAACTTTTTTTGATGTGTGTATATAAATAAAACTTTGAACTGGATAAAATGGTTACTTAATGCAGCCGCAAAGTCAGTGCTACTTTACTCGTAAGATCGTCTGAAAATCATTCTTCCGTATAAAACTAAGCGTGTGATAGTTAGAACTCTCGTCTTACTTGTCATTGATTATTCATGTTCATGTCATGTTTGTTACCTAAACTTGAACTCATTACCTCTTTAAGAACGCACGAAAAAAGGCAGACTTCAAAGGATCGGTATAGTATAGTAGGTATATTGGTAGCGGTGAAAGAATATTCACTACCCCATATTGTCCCGTGGGTGTCGTAAAAGTCGACACAAACCGGGAGATGGGTAGGAGCGTCTTCCCAATAAAAACTAAAATGAAAATTGCGGTTGTGAACCCGCCTGCCAATCGAGGCAAATATGTAATGTCAAATATGCCCCTTATGAGGCAATGATGTTTAGACACCTACCACTTTTTTCACCACACCATGGGTTAACTGGCAGAGAATATCGACCGGCATTAAATACACTCTTTGTGACCTTTATGATTAATACTATAAAGTTTTGAATTGGTAATATGGGTAATCCTGTAAAATAGCATCACGCTACAAGCAGGAGTGCTACCCGGCCTGGGCTGACGCATCAACGTCCCGGGATATAAACTCCAGCCAGGACGTGTGCTCCGGAGTTGGCACCGGTTCCAACTCGTCTTTTTCGGTACTCCTACTCCCTAGGCCTAGTCCCGAAATCATGGAAGACGGCTTTTGTCCACCCGATCCCTAAAAAAGACGACTGCTTAGACCCGTCTAACTACAGGCCTATTGCCACCACCTCCTTGTTCTCCAAAATAATGGAATCCATTATAAACTGCCAGCATATGCGGTACCTTGAGTATCACCAGCTGATTAGTGACCACCAATACGGTTTTCGTCGGGGTCGATCAGCTGGTGATCTTCTGGTCTACCTGACTCATAAATGGGTGGAGGCAGTAGAGTCCAAGGGGGAGACATTGGCCGTTAGTTTGGACATTGCGAAGGCCTTCGATCGAGTTTGGCACAAAGCGCTTCTTTCGAAGCTCCCTTCCTATGGGCTTCCCGACAAATTGTGCAGTTGGATCACCAGCTTTCTTGCAGATCGGAGTATCAAGTTTGTTGTAGACGGTGCATGCTCCGATTACAAGCCTATTAATGCTGGTGTTCCACAAGGCTGCGTGCTATCAACAACGCTGTTTCTTCTGCATATCAATGATATGTTGCGAACCGGTAACATTCATTGCTATGCGGATGACAGCACTAGTGATGCTCTATTCACCGTCCGTGCCAATATTTCTCGGGAAAACATCGCCGAGTACCGGAACCAACTTGTGTCTGAAGTCGAGTCTTTGCTGAATAAAGTATCGGATTGGGGGCGACTACATCTAGTCCAGTTTATCCTCAGAAGACACAAGTTTGCGCGTTTACCGCTAAAAAGAACCCATTTGTCAGTTTCAAGGCACTCCCCTTGTTGCCTCAGCCAGTATCAGAATCCTCGGCGTTGACATATCGAGTGACGTGCAGTTTAGTGGTCACTGGGAAGAGAAGGCCAAATTGGTCTCTAAAAAGCTTGGCGTGCTCAATAGCAGAGCGGGACAATAGTTCATGATGGCACACCACCTGCAACTTTACAAGGTGCAGGTTCGGCCTCACATGGAATACTGTTCCCATCTCTGGGCTGGGGCTCCCCAGTACCAGCTCCTTCTCACTTGACCGCATCCAGCGCAGAGCGGCACGAAGCGTCGACGACCGAGTCCTTTCCGATCGGCTCGATTCACTGGCGCCGCGAAGAGATGTTGCATCCCTTTGCATTTTCTTTCGCATTTACCACGGGGAGTGCTCTGAGGAATTGTTCGGATTAATCCCAGCCGCCAAATTTCACGAACGCATATCTCGGCAAAACTCTCGATACCATCCACACCATCAGGATGCTTGGCGGTCCACCACTGTACATTTCACTAGGAGTTTTCTTCCGCATACGACCTCTGTGTAGAATAGTTTACCACCGGCGATTTTTCCGGACCGATACGACTTAGGGACCTTCAAGAAAAGAGCTTACTCCTTTTTAAAAGGCCGGCAATGCACCTGCAATTCCCCTGGTGTTGCAGTTGTTCATGGGCGGCGGTAGTCACTACCATCAGGTGAGCCGTATGCTCGTTTGTCTCCTCTCCTATAAAAAAATTGAAAAATATATAAACCTAAAACTTTAGGTATTTATATAGCCCATCAGTACCAGACTAATTAATCGTCACAACAATTGCCACGGCGCAGATTACACGCGGCGCTGTTCACATGCCTATTAGTTATTAATTCAAGTTTTAATTGTGAGGTTACGAGTCGTTTTTTCCACCCTTTCACACGAGCGTGCGACCGCGTACCCGTTTCATTGTTGTCCCCACATGTGGATAATTACCAACATAATCACATAAAATATAGTGTATGTATTTCAAAACATTAGTGGCCATTTTGTGTAATAGAAAATTATGTCACTATTTTACTATTTTCAATTGTGAAAATAGTAAATTAGTGACATTGATTTTACCATTACAGCTTATTAAAAGTAAACTGCCGAACATTGGCCTCCTCCATAGATTACCTATTTACCATATTTGCAATGATGATGAGTGGCAGCCTCGCACTGGTAAGCGAAGTGCCGCTAGATGGAGTGACATCCTGGTAAGACATGAAGGAAGTCGATGGATGCAGGTGGCTCAGGACCGTGCTTTGTGGTATTCATCAGTTCAGCAGTGGACTTTTAAAGGGCTGTAATGACGATGATGATAGTTGCCATGCTTGGCTGACGGGTTGGCAACCGCTGTTTTTATTACTATTTTAGTTGTTATTAGGAACACCCCGCTGTTCATCTCTTGGTTTGTTTCCCTGCCGCCTCAGCGACACAAGTAACACAATAAGAAAACAAGTGAAAATTATCTCGTCACTACCTGGGCAAATACGGTGACATTGATCTTATTTTCCCATAACCGTCTTTTATGATACCCACGTGAAAATTTGTTTAAATCGGGTGATGGATTATGTAAGAAAATATATCAATAAATTAAACTAAATAACACTCTGTAATTCTTGTATTTTTTTAACACCGCCGCCTTGTGCGGTAGCTATCCTTTGATCCGCACGTGATAAATTTAGAGTTTACCAGGAAATGTTTATACTGTATTCTTAGTGTCATTTCTTCTTCACTTCTTTTAATTTTTTTCATTAAAATATGGACTTTCTTTTGATTATGAACACACCTTAATTATTAATTTTGATAGCTCTCTTCCCGATTGTTAGTTTAACCATATGTGTAATAAAGTTTAACTGTCTCTGTTTTAAGCTCTTAGTAGTTATTTATAAAGCAGAATAGTTAAGAGTTTTGTTTTGAGATACAGTACAGCTAATTAAACTAAACTCTTCTTAAAAATATGAATGTATGTTCTATAACAAATGTATTATTTTAATATTGGTAGCTTGAACTCAGTGAGACGAACGAGCACAAAGTCCACATTATTGAAAGTGGATGCTGTTTAAGAGTCAAAAAGCAGATGCGTTGTTAATTGCAGATCCTCTTGAATTGAATTAAGTTATGTTATTATAAGACTATTTTAGATATTTTGGATATTATTCAAACATTTTGAATTTTGAATTGAATTCTACGGAAGAGCGGGACATTCTATCACAGGTATATATTTACTTAAAAGGATGTCCCAACAACGAATTAATGTATCTAATTTAGCAAACCATGTAATAATAATATCTAATAAATTTTAATGTAATTTTATTAAATGCTAAATGCTAAAGTTAAAAAAAATCGGGAAAAGTGGTGATAGTAGTTATGACATGCCAGGTTACCAGAAATAAGGGTTTCAGTTCTCATAGTAACCAAATGAAACACGGCAGTTGTTCGCGACAACATATAGTTTTTAACACATAGTGATTAAAAACAATATTAAAATTATAACAGAATTAATAACAAACCTAAGTGAAAAGTGCAATAGCGTAGTTTACAACATGCTTACAACCATTAGTATTATAGTATAGAGCATCGTATATAATAGTTAAGACAACAACCAAATAAAGAACTTTGTAAGACAACCCTTATTGTGCAACACAAAGCCGGCCAATCAGAGTGCGGCACACTGAAAAATAATCGGGCATTGTGTAACGTTAAGCGGAACGTCCACCGCAAACTAAACTAACTTATTTTATCTTAGCTCGCCAGTAGCTGAGCCAGTTTTTCATACATGTGCGTCAACCGCAAACTATGCCAGCTAAGCTAGGTAAAATAGCCAAACTAAGTCAAACTAACTTAGTTGTGTAGGCCGACCTGAAAATACGTGAACTAAGCTAAGCGCCCCCTTATCTTACCCCTCTGGCACCTTTCGCTTAGTGTTGCTTGTTTTAGGTTTTTTTTTTCGGTGGACGTGCAACGATTTTCCAGGTTAGCTTAGCTTAGTTCACTCAGCCTAGTTTTCAAATAGTTTAGTTCGCGGTGGACGTTCGGCTTTAAGACCCGAAAATAATGAAAATAATTTTTACGCTCTAAAAGAGTTGTAAACATAGTGTTTAATTATATTAGGGTTTATATATTAAGAAAATAAAATAATATTTCGCGTTGTGTACCTTATTTCCCACAAATAGTCAAATTAAAGAATCGATGTATCAAATATTTTTTAAATTTGGGATATTTTTATTAATAACTATTTAGAATCTTAATTTATTAGTAAAACAACCTTTATAATGCTCTGATAGATGATTAAATTAGCAATCTAGACATGTATAACACATTAGCATAAGAATTAGTCATATATAGTAAAAATTCTAAAATGTAATATTTCTATAGTGAAAATAGTAAACAATAAAGAGGCAAGTACAGGCAATGGCAAGCGGTTCACTTTACGGTAAAGCTCCGGAGTACTCAAGCGACTCCGGGGCTCGGTTAAATGATGAGGATTGTTTGAGGATTAGCAGTGGTCCCATTCAACCTCCGGTACGACATACTCCGCCAATCGTCGAGTCCGTATACTCCGAGAGGCGTCGAGGTCACCGACCCTTAGGAAGATTCTTGGGCACTCAAGAGCGCTCCGTGCCTTCAGTGTCCAGTCACGTTTTAGAGTGCCACCTAAACACTTCCCCAACCCTTTCATAACGAAAAGAGTATGCAGTGCCCCAAAGTGTTGCAGCCATCCACCATCTCCCACCCCCCCTCACCCCTCGCGTCGCGCGTTATCATTGCTGTCGGCTCGTTAGGTATGGATTGAGACAGGATACGTACTAGATTACCTGAACAGTTAACAAAACAGTAGTAACTATCATGATGGGTAAGGGGAAGGGGAGCCCCCACACACCCTCTCGCGTTAGGAAACCCCCTAGGTCGTCCGGGCGTATTGGATCGGCCATTGTTGGCAAAGGACCTATCGAACCCGGAACGTTCAAGAGTAGTAGGTAGCTTTAACCAGATACCAACACGAAAACCAGCTTCGCTGCCCAAGGCCCCAAGACCGAGCGCCGCGCTCACGCCCTCCGTGCCTGTGTGCACAAGTGGACTGGAACCGGAGCCCTTACCTCGCAGGGTGAAGTCGGTGGGGAGACACACGCCACCAGAGACCGAGGCCTCACTCTTTGAAAAGAGGCAGTGAGTCGGCTCCCCAATCTTGACATCGTCATCAGAAGACGAAGAAGAATACCCACCGATGGGCAACAAGATGACCTACCATACCCCACCAGATTCGCCAACACCACCTCGACCAACCCCACCCATCTCGCCGGACCGCCGCAGTAATGCGGCCGTACAGGAACAAGAAGGGGAGGAATCGTTCGGATGGGAGTCGACGACCTACGCGACCCTAGCGCCATCTACGTTCATCGTCCGCGCCAATAACCAACCCATCAGGCCTGCGATCGGACGATGGGCATAGACCTTCAACCAGCTACGCTCAACTGGTAGCATCACCGGCGGTACCAAGGCCTAAGACGGCTGAGGTCCCCCAACCAACTGAAGAGGCCAGGAAGATATCCGCCAATAATAGCGGAGTGCCTCCCAGAATGGACAAAGCACTTCGAAGTGCTCAAGAAGAAGTTGAGGCACCCTCCAAATGCGCGTCCATTCGGAAGGGGACTCGTTTCACCCCCCAGAGTCCAGAGGAGTTCCGTACAGTTCAACGGTATATGATTGAGATATCGGAGAAAATACCAACCATGTCCTGGAACTGTTACACCCCGGAAGAGGAGAAGCCCACATAAGTGGGCATCCGGGGGCTACCAGTTGACACTAATTCCGCCGCAGTAGGGGAGGCTATCCGGGCATTAGGATTCCCCATACGCTACGTCAAGGCAATCCCCCCCCCTCCCGTAGAGGCAGACCGGGGTGCCTCTACTTTGCGCAACTTAATCACTTAAGCCTATATGAGAGGAGTCGTAATAGAAGCCTGGCAAGGACGAGCGGTTCTGGCACAATGCCACCGCTGCCAGGCTTTCGGACACGCATCATACAACTGTTTTCGGATAATAAAATGCGTCCGTTGCGCCGGGGACCACCCCGCTTACGAATGCCCGAGGGGTAGGGACGAAGAACCCAAATGCGCCAACTGCGCAAAGAATCACATGGCCAATGATCGCCGCAATCCAGTACTGAGGAGGATCGCATGGAAGCAGGGGATCACACTTCCGGGCTTACTTCCGGAAGCCCCGAAGAGAATCCCACAGAGTCGCCCGAGTACCGTTGAAATCCATGAAGACGGGTGGGCAACCATTAGAGGGAAGGGGAGGCAATCACCCCCCCCCCCCATCAACCCATGAGTTCGTTGGCGCAGCTACTGGCCCGGCATTACGGAGGCGAGTAACCTGCGCCTTCTCTACTGGAACCCGGACGGGATATAACAGAAGATCCATGAACTCCGTACAGTCGCCCAGCAACATCCAGGTGATCTTGCTGGGAGAAACTAAGTTAAGACCATCGACGCATCTGAAGCTGCTAAATTACCACATCTACAGGCGGGACGAGTTCAATCCTCAGGGGACCGCCTATAGAGGCACGGTGGTCCTAGTGAGGAGAGACATCGTCTATCAAGAACTAGACCTGCCAGACTACCAAACGATGCGCTCTATCGGCATAAAAATGGAGACGGCGGGCAAGGAACTAAGGATTTTTGGAGCATACCGCCCGCCAGGGACTCAATTTTGCTCCTCAGACATCCGGACGGTAATGGAAGGCGTAGCACCTACCATCATCGCGGGGGACCTAAACGCGAAACACCTGGCCTGGGGATCCAGAGTGATCAACCCACCGGGTCGTGAACTGTATGAAGACGCTGAGGACAACAACTACGACATTTTAGGTCCCGAGGAACCAACGCACGTCCCTACGGACCAACGGAGATGTCCAAATGTATTGGACATCGTGCTCTCTAGGAACGTCAACTGTCCAATAGTGATAGAGGTGCTGTACGACCTGACTTCACAGCACCTCCCGATTCTGATTACCCTTGGCCTCAAGACCCAGAGCTTTTAAAACCAAGATTAACTGGAGGCTCTACCAAAAACATTTGCAGGAAAGGCCTCTAGCTTACACACAAATAATCTCAGCGGACGACGTAGAGGCCGCTGCAACTAGAATAACTAAGACGATCCAAGAAGCCCTCCACGCGGCCTCTATGTCCCACCAACAGAAAGAAAAGAAGAGCCGCCGCGAGAGATATGCGTGCAGCTCAAACAAAAAAGAGCACTGAGAAAGCTCTGGGCACGCACTCGCTGCCCCAGAATTAAAACCAAGCCAAACCCAGCAAGTGCGGAGTTCATGGAGCTTCATGCCCGGAAGGAGAGCCGCGTACGGGAGTTCCTGTCATAGCCCGTGCCATCACTTGCAGGAGAGTGGTTCGTCTCCCCCGCTGAAGTGCAGAGGACAGTAACCCGCCTGCAACCGAGGAAGGCGCCGGGACACGACGGGATTACCAACGCTGCACTCCGACAGCTGCCCAACAGATCACTTGTAGAGATAGGTCGACTCTACAACTGTATACTGCGGGCATCCTACTTCCGGGAGGACTGGAAAATCGGCAAAGTGATCGTACTGCCGAAACCCGGGAAGGACAGGCGTAGAGCAGCCAACTATAGGCCGATCACGCTGCTACCGCACATAGCTAAACTGTTTGAAAGATTGCTGCTAAGAAGTGTTCGCCCGTGCATACAACTTCGGACGGATTAGCACGGATTCAAGAGGGTCCACTCGACATCAACACAGCTGACCAGGGTGCTGCACTACCTTGCGGCCGAACACAACCGCGGCCGCACATCGTTGGGCGTCTTTCTCGACATAGAGAAGGCATTCGACAGGGTGTGGCACTCTGGATTACTCTATAAATTGAAAGCACAGACGAGTATCCCTCCTGCTATGTTGCGGCTAGTGGCGCCATTCCTTACAGATAGAAAGTTCTACGTCTGTGTAGAGGACGCCGAGTCCGCAGCGAGACCTATAAGAGCCGGCGTGCCACAGGGCAGCTATCTGTCGCCGATCCTGTACGCGGCTTACACCAATGACATCCCAACCCTGGAAGGACATCTGCGCAAATGGGTGGACGAAGTAGAGCTGGCTCTATACGCTGACGATAGCACCTACTTCACATCGTCTAGAAGAGCCCACATAGCCACTGCCAGGATGCAGCGTCTGCTGGATCTGTTGCCACCATGGCTGGACGAGTGGAGGATGGCCGTCAATGTTGGCAAGATGACCGCTCTGCTCACCCGCTATCTCAGAAACCTACCACCACCATTGACGCTCAGGGGCCACGAGATCGTGCACGAGAAGGCCGTGACCTACCTTGGATGCCAGATCGACAGGATGCTGCGCATGACTGCGCACGTCGATCTCGTCATCCACAACGCCAGAGGTGCGCGGGCGGTGCTCCGTCCCGTCCTAGCATCCAAGCTACCATTGAAGACCAAATTGAAGTTATACAAGATGTATATAAGATCCAGACTTACACATACTGCTCCGGCCTGATACGCACTCCTGAGCGATCGACAGAGGCGGCGACTGCAGGCCCAGCAGAATTTATCACTACGTACCATCGTCGGTGCAGGTCGCTATGTCCGGAATGACGTCATTGCGGCCAACCTGAAAATGGAGACCATACAGGAATTTGTGATCCGGTTAGCGCGCGGCATGTTCGACCGCGCAGACAACGGGCCACACCCTCATCTTAACAACTTGGCACCTTTACATGCCCGGCCCCGGACGGGCGACTTCTACCAAGGGAACTCCTCTCTATAGAGATTATAGCGTCGAGTAATAACCCACAATGTCACAGATAGACCAACTTTAACTTATACATTGCCGCTGCTTTTTACTTACAATGCTGAGACGGCTCCCACGACCGGTACATAGTTGTGTACCGCGAGGAGAATCCGGGAAATGGGGGATGCCCCGAGGCCCCTGACCTGGTGTGTGCTAAATAGCACACATGCAGAAGATAAGGATTACGGTTAAATGGTAGAAAATCACTACTGAACAAGTGGAAGAAATAGTCAACTGAAGAAATCATCAGAAGAAAATACTGAACAACTAACGGTGAACAACTTAGGGAAAAACCGATAGTAAACAACCGTAGTGAACAACCGTAGTGAACAACCGTAGTGAACAACCGTAGTGAACAACCGTAGTTGACTAACCATAGTCAACAACCGTAGTCGATAACCGATTGTCAGAAGATTTCCGCCGAACAGCTGTTGAGCCCTCGAACCTGTTCCACTGCCTTGCCATTCGTATTCTACAGTTCGTGCATTTTGATTGGACACCCGTCCATAGTACCCAAGCCGCACAAACCAATAGGGCAGTAGACGACCACCGAAACCTGTAGGTGTAGGACGTAAGCGACTCGAGTATCTTCGACAACATAACGAATAACGGACAAGCAATACTCCCGAGTTTCGCCCGTCCGGCACAGCAGTATTATAGTTAGTCGTGATGGAGCCATAATACAGCCGCAGCGTAGGACTGCTATTTTTTTATAGAATAAGAGTGACAAGCGAGCACACTTGGAGTTAAGTGGCTGCTGCGGCCCATAGGCATCTTCATCTATCCTCGATTAAGTATAAAGATGCAGATGCGTTGTCACCCCTGATAACTAAGATTGAATGCCTCGTTTCCAGTTAAAAGGGTCTCCGGTTGTCTACACTCACCATACAAAATACAGCAGCATTAAGCTGTTATTTTACGCTAGTATTCTGTGAGAGCGAGTAGGTCCTTCCGCGGTCGAGCCGAGTCGGCTTCGAATGCAGCTACATATGTTATTGTTGTATATTGCCCCATAGATGAAATACTGACTGCAATTTCTTCATGTTTATATATCGCTATGTTTTCATTACATTATCTGTTATTGTACATACACATACTTTAAATTTCTAACGAGAATCCGAAAATTATTTCTCTAATATTTCCTCTGAGAGATTCTAGGTTTTATATTACAAATTGCTCTTATAATCCTCTTATGCTAAAAAGATCGTTTCTAAATCAATCGGGTTTCCCTCTAGCAAAATTAAATACGATTATTTTGTTATGGAAATAACTAAAATAAACTAATTTAGCTGCTCTAATACTGGTGGGAGTTATGAGGCTTTTAATCTTTTACAACACAATAATATTCTGTACAGCGTAAGCTGCTTGTTAGTTTAGATATATGCGAGCCCCACTGAACTTTCGCAATAACAGTAATACTTATTTTTATTGCCATTTTAATGTAAACCGTTGACATTAAACCATTTTTTTATTCTGATATAAATATATTTACTCGTTACCAGTATATAGGGTCTCCCGTATTTGTCACTCACAATACAAAACCATCACCCTTACCAGCAAAAAGCAGTAGCTTATCAAAAGTCCACTGGCCTCCCGAAAAGATTTGTTCATAGGGGTATATTTGTGATGGTTGCCATGCAAGCGGGTTGGCAATCACCGTTTTATTTTTGTTTTTATTCAACTGTTATCAGGAATATGTTGCAGCCCGTCTCCTCGTTCAGTTTCCCTCTGTCGTCTCTTACAACACCCACAAGATGATAGGGTAAGGGTAAGGGATATTCTTACACCGCCACTACATGGTTTGGTTAGTACTAAAATTGTATATAATTTACTAAACACAAAATCATTATGTTACTGTTTCACGCTGGTATCTTGTGGGAGCAAGACCTCTTCCCAGTAGAGCCGACCCATTTGTGCTGGAGCCATTTTACACAACAGCGTCGCCCTACTAATTTGTATAATTGCGTAAGCTTTTCTAATCTTCCCTAAAATTTGATAATAGAAAGGGACAGAAGATTAAACGCCTCTCAGATATAAAAGGTGGGCAGTGGCTAGTAATACGACGTGCGAGACTGTTATTTCACTTTAATTTGTCTACTTCTTTACCAAACATCTAAAGCAATATTTATAAAATTTTTAAACTACATTAACCAGTTATAATTCGGAAACTATTCAATAAAAATCATTTAAACAATTTTTATTGACATTTGCTTATTAAGTATCAAATTTGTATAATTTATAGACAAAAGTAGAGAAAAGTAAATAATTGACGACCAAATTCCTTTGCTCTAAAGTCTAAGTTCAGTAACATCCTTATATTAAGTAAAGCATTTGCCAACAACTAGCCGTGCAATGAAGTTCCTTAACATAATCCACTTTGTTATGTCCGAATTCGTATAAACCACGAGAGTACTTTAACGAACTGTAGACAATTGATGTTATTTGCATAAAACTAAACCACGAAATCCCTACTCTATGCTTAACATAAAGGAACTCTAACTCAGTCACTACTATTCAAGGACCCAAGAGACATTACTAATGTCTTTTGGTTAGTGTGTTTCGATCATATCTACTACATATAAATAAAATTGAAGTATCTGTCTGTAATATTGAAATCAATGCGTTCTGTTAGGCTCAGTTATTTGCATGCTATTAAGACATAATTATGGAACCATTTTTAAATGTTTTGTCTGTCCATAGACTTAGAATATACTGGCGTATAGACCACCTGACAGCCCGATAACGCGTGACCAATTTTGATTTGTCATTGTGTGCGTTAGCTAGTGATGTACATTTTACTTACAAGGACTATCGAAAAATGACTGTTAAGGAAGCGGTAAAAAGATTTAAAAAAAACTTTTTAGTGCACGAAGTTGAATAACTTCAAAAATTAACTGAATTTTACCATGATAGTTCTAAAATAATTAAAAAATATTCATATAACATGTTTCTGGGAATAAGCTGAAACTACCTGCCTTTTGTTGGGTTTTAATTCAAATGTATGAAATCCCAGGTGACTTTACCGATAAACTTAAAAAACTCCCCAATAATCAGTTTCCCGTAATTTCTTTTTTAACATATTGTTACTATAAATAGGTAGATACTTAACTAAGTATATATTTTATAAAATGTTTTGATGGGGAAATAAAAAACGGGGACACGGACATAATGACTGCTTTATTTTTCATATAAGTATTACTTTTGATAATTACAAACATTTAATAATTAATAATTAAATACATTATAGAAGTTTATTTTAACATTCGACTTAAATATGAATGTTAACTTAATAATTTAAGTAAGGAAATTTGTAGGAATTGGTTAAATAAGATTGCTCTATTTAAAGGACAATATGTTTATGAGGCTTCATCATGCTTCATGTTTATATTCTTTCATCTGTCCCTGAAAAGTATAAAGTAATAATAAACTTATTATCATTTTTGCTGCATGAATTTTAAAAACATAATGATCTTAACAGAGTAAAGTGCAGCAAGTGTCTGAGGATACAGATGCACTCTCTATTCTCTCAATCTCGGTATGTTAAGAAAATGGTCACTCATTTATGGACTGACCGCGGCAAGTGCAACTTAAACTCGCAGATCTATTGATCCGTGCAGCTATTACTTAACCACGAGTTCCATTTCTCTACGACTAACGCTGTAAGGGTTATTTAAGCCCTCGGCACAATGTCGTCGGCCATCAAGCATGAATCGGGCATCGAGCGTTGTGAGCATCAAATACTATGGAATTCATACTATCGCGTCTCATGCGCAGGCGTCTAGTGGCGCTTCAGGAGCATTACTAAATATCTATACCTAACTACGCTAAATTTTTTATCATTGTGACTTGGGAATATAATCCGAAGTTCCGAAGCTCCGCTCAACCCCTTGATGAAAATAGCGTGATGGTATGAATATTGTACTAGTGTGACCGTGAGGCTGTGCGGTTGGTTAAGTAAGGTTATACATTTATTTTGGTTGATAAATAGATACTTATTTGGGTTCATAATAGCTTAAAGAGGATAATCTCAAGCTTTTTTATCTTTAATATACTACAGTTTTAAAATGTATAAAAATCTGTCTCTATATTTATCTAAAGTTTGAAAGTAAAATTTTTGATGTCTTATTATAACAATATAAGACATCAAAAACTTAACTTACTGGTACAAATAATGTGGAAATGACTCCTTTTAATAAAATTGTTTTTTACTACTTTTATACATACATACATACATATAATCACGCCTCTTTCCCGTAGGGGTAGGCAGAGACCACTTCTTTCCACTTGCTACGATCCTTACATACTTGTTTCCTTCGTCCACTTTCATTATTCCTTCATACATGCTCTTCGGTTTAGGTACTCTTGACCTGGCCTTTTTCAAGACGTCCCTGATTTGGTCGAGAAACGTCCTCCTAGACGTCCTACACTTTTTCGTCAATTGTTCTTCATTCATTCTCTCGACATGGCCAAACCATCTCAGCATACCTTTCTCAATTTTTGTCACTACATCTTCTTTCAAATCACAACGTTTCCTTATCTCACTATTTCTTATCCTGTCACTCAATTTAACTCCTATCATACTTCTTAACGCTCTCATCTCAACTGCATTTATTCTGCTTTCAAGTTTCTTCTGCCATACCCAACTTTCACTTCCGTACATGAGTGTCGGAACCAACACCCCCTCATGCACAGCCAAACGAGCCTTGTAAGACAACTTCCGACTGCTCATAAAGGAGTGCAAAGCTCCATTCACCATGTTTCCTGAATTCACTCTTCTTTCGATATCACTCTCACACTTTCCATCTCTTGTAAACTTTGAACCCAAATACACAAACTCCTTCACCTGTTCAATTTGTTCATCTCCAATCACGATATTGCAGTCTGTCACTGCCTCATCTCTTTCAAACACCATCACTTTCGTCTTCTTTACATTCATCTTCATTCCCTTTCTAACAAAAGCTCCACTCATAGCAGTTACCATCTCCTGCAACTCCTCGGCCGAAGACGCAAGTAGTACTTTGTCATCAGCATAGAGAAAACATTTGACGAGTAACTCATTCATTCTCAACCCACTTTCATTCTCTTTTAAATCTGTCAAGCAATTGTCCATGAACAGATTAAACAGCCACGGTGACGCTACACATCCCTGTCTAACACCTTTTTCGATATTAAACCATTCAGTGTATGCCCCGTTTATCCTTACACAAGCACTAAAATCCCTATAAAGAGATTACAGTGCTTGTATGAGGATACTGCTCACACGGTTCACGGACAGTGCTGACCACAATTCATTCCTCATTACTCTATCATAGGCCTTTTCTAGATCCACGAATGCGCAATAGACCGTCTTGTTTTTAGCCAAACACTTTTCGGCTATGCACCGCAAGGAAAAGACCTGATCCATACATCCCATTCCCTTTCTAAATCCCGCTTGTGCATCCCATACTTTTTCGTCTGTTTCATTCACAACCCTTTCAATCAACACTTTCGCATACAATTTACCGACGACGCTGAGAAGGCTTATACCGCGGTAATTTATGCAGTCCTGCCGTGACCCTTTTCCCTTATACAATGGCACGATTACGGCTTTGCACCAGTCTCCCGGTACTTGCCCATTTCGCCAGCACAAATTGAAAAGGCGGTACAGCTGACTAGCCACTATGCCCTGTCCAGCCCTCAGCATCTCGACGGTAATACTGTCATACCCTGCAGCCTTACCTAATCTCATACTTTTCAACGCTTTCACTATTTCATCCATGCTTATCTCACTTTCATCAACATTTATATTAGTTTCCATGGAAGGTGCCGGATGCTGTACCTGCACTTCCTCTCTTTCAAACAAACTTTCAAAATATTCTTTCCATCTCTTTAACACACATTCTTCTCCTTTTATAATGCTCCCATCTTGACTCCTGATTGTACTCAGCTCCGAGGTAGAAGTTTTCCTCTGGCTGTTTTGATGGATTTCAGAAAAACTTGATGTTTGACTGGAAATCTTCAGTGAGCCTCCTATCGAAATCATCCTTTCGTTCTTCTTTCTTTCTAGACACAACTTCTTTCGCTGCTGATTTCAATCTTTTATACTTCGTTCTTGCTTCCTTTATCTCGTCATCCGTTGCCTTTTGAACTTTTTGGTTAGCTTTTGTTGCTAACCAATCCAACCAACGCTTTCTTCTTTTCTTGCACAACCCTTTGTACATCTTTATCCATCCACACATTATAGTTCTTTCTTCCTTTCCTTCTTTTAGCTACCCCGCATACCTCAATAGCAACATTCACGACCCTTTCTTAAATGTCTCCCACAAATCCTTCATCACATCTATCTCTTCTATGCCTTTAAAACTTTCTTTCAGTTTCTACATACTCGTCTTTCTTTTCTTTTTCTTGTAGATTTTCCACTTTTACTCTGTCCAAAACACTCGTAGGCTCGGCCCCTCGGTGTCGCCACCGTTTAAAGAGGCCACGCATTCGGGCTATAACCAGGAAGTGGTCTGTGTCAAGGCCTACCCGCGGTATGCCCGAGTGTCTAGCACTTTCTTCCTCAGTCTTTCATCCACAATTACAAAATCAATCATACTTCTAGACTCACCCTCATCTCTTGTATACAAATGGATCTTTTTGTGGTCAAACATTGTGTTGGCCACGCACAGATTCCATTCCAAGCATAATTCAAGCAGGCTTCTCCCATTGTCATTCACTCTCGTCCCCAAATGTACCCAGAACTCCTTCATACCCATCACGCTTTACTCCAACCCACCCATTAAAGTCCCCTAACATCACGATCCGTTCATTTTCTCCGCATTTATTTAAGACCTCTCTCATGCTATCCCAAAATTCCTCTCTCTCTTGTTGGGCTTTCAATGACCCACCTCCGCGCAGATCCGTCGGTGCATAGACCCCAAGGATAAACAAGCGAGTGAGTCCGACTTTTAACCTAATCCAGAGGAGTCTTGGGCTTACACATTCCTGCTCCATCACACATTCCACTATTCGAGATGAAAGAATCACACCAACTCCCTGACTACCTCGGCTGGTTTGGGGGACTCCCGACCAGTATGCCGTGTAGGGGCCATGAAACGTGGTGTCACATCCTTTCCTCTTGGTTTCGTTCACGCACAAAATATCTATGCATCGTTCATCCATCATCTGACATACTTCATCTATCTTACCATCCATTCCTCCTCTTACATTCAACGTAGCGAAGCGGCTCTCCGTGGGCCGCTTTTCGCCCCCGCGAGAAACGAGACGTGATGGGTGGCGAACCACATCGCCGCCATTTTGGTTAATTAAATTATTTTTATTATTCTCCATTGCGTTCCCACGAATAGCGAGGGAAAGGTTTGTCCCCCCCAGCAGAGCCCCGCATGCCAGGGTAAGGCTGGCCTAATTCTGGGGTCGCCCGGTCCCAGGGCAGTGTGGCACGCTAACGACTAGGCTTGCCCCTAGCCATGCATCCATCCGCGCGGCAGACGTTGGATTGGCGGAGAGGGTAGGAATAGGGAAAGGGAAGGATAGGTGGTGTGACAAGGAAGATTGGTAAGTTAGAGTGGGAAATAGGAAATGTAGGATATTACCGTCCAGGAGGGCAAGGGATAGGACAGTAATAGCTAGGGAAGCCGGGGTCGCATACCCGTATATTATACCACAACTACCGGACAGGTAGATTGGAATACTTTTATACTTGTCAAGAAAATGTTTGTTGTAAATTGTTGAGTTCTTCTTTACATTCCAACCAACCCGTCCAATTAACTTTAACCATTTTTTCTAATTATAGAATCCGGAGAGAATCTGTTTGACAAACGGCAAAATAAAATTACATTTTAGAACGCAAACCTAGGATTTATTTTCTTGTTGTGTGGGCAAGTCTATCGATTCATTACAAACATTCAAGATAAATATCGACATTAATTTTGATATAGTTAGGTCAATCCTTAGCGTACATGAAAAATATTTTGTATAAAAATGTATTTACCAAATTCATGTAAATTATCAACAACATGACTTTTTTCTTTGCAAAATATCAAAATTAACAAAATAATTGAAAACGTTCTATATTTTAAACAGTATATTACATAAATTTTAACCAAAAATAAACGCTTCATAACATTGACGCCGTCTCCGATTCGGCGGAAAGGCCATACAGGCCAAAGCCGTTCCCACAGGTGGTGTTTAGTGGGTAAGTCACTTCTCCAAAGTGAGTCCCACATAACCACGCAGCCGGCTGCGTGGTATGCTATGAGCATTCACCACCTCCCTCCCCCGCTTCCGGAGGGTGTCCTTGCATTGGGCGCAAAAAAAAACCGAAATTTAAATGCTTGAAATTATTTATTTGAAACCATTTTATTTATTAAATTTATTTTTCATCAACATATTAAATTATCAGAACTTACACAAATAGATATAATAAATGAGATCTTTAACCACATTTGATGAAGTCATAACGCTCTATTTTGAGATCACTCTTATACCTGACATTGCCTAATCATCCTTCTCTGTTCAGTCTTCTTTGATACGCACTTTCTCTCGAAATAAATGCCAACATTTGTTTCATTCTGTTCATTCAAGAAATTTTTGGAAATAAAACTGCAAAATCAAATCGGCGTCAATAGTATATTAGTAATTATTATTTACTATGGTTAATTAAAAAACTAGCGGTAGTCAACCCATGACAAATGGCTAATTTAGACTGGTAGATCCCTGATAATGCTCTACAGATACAGATTAAAAGAAGGTATTTCTTAGGTTTTAACTCCGTCCAAATGTATAAATATTTGCATACAATTTCATTCCGTATGTAAAGTTAAATAAATAGATGAAAGTGTACGGTAAAACGGTATAGTAATCAAATTAGGTAGCCACGCCGTATATTAACGATGTAAGAATATCCACTGCTCCGAGTACCCCTGTGAGTGTCGTAAAAGGCGACAGAGGGAAACTGTAACAGAAGATGGGCACCAGCATCTTCCTGATAACTGAAAATAATAAAAAAATGCGGTCACCAACTCGCCTGCCAAGCGTGGCAACTATGGAAATATCCCCCCATGTAGCAAATGATAATTTTAATTGTAATAAAAGTAAACTTTAAATTTAGTAAAAATTTTATCAATACTCTTAACCCTTTTTATAAAGCAAATGTAATCGTAAACCACTTCGTAAAGAAAGAAAGAACTAATTGAGTGCTTAAATTCAAATCACCATAGCAAATGCACATCTTTGCAATCATAGCAAGCATCCCCTTTAGTGTAAGGAAAGCACAGGTTGCACTCTAAACAGATTGTGTTGTCGCTGAGGTCTCAACGCGCCAGTAGCCCTGACCGACTTACTTATTCTGTGTGAAATGTCGGTTTAGTGGTAGCCCGTTTAATTTGTATGCAAATAGCTCCAATCGGGATACGGTTCGTTAGGATTACCGTCACGGTTTACACGACGCCCACACATTAGAATATAGAAGCAACACATGCGGTTGCTCATGTGCTGGATGAATGAACTTCCTTTAAGAATATCAAAACATTGTTTAAAATGAATTACTCCATAATTACTTATAGATACTTCTTTTTTATAGAATAAGGGTGACAAACGAGCTCACAGTCTGTCTGATGGTAAGTGGATGCTGTAGCCCATATACATATATTTATACTCAATTAAGAATTAAAATGCAGATGCGTTGTCACCCTTGAGGACTAAGGTGGAATGCCTTGTTTCCAGTAAAAAGGTCTCTGGTTCTCTACGCTCACCATAAAAAACACAGCAATAACTGCTATTTTACGCTAGTTTTCTGTGAGAGCGTGATCGATAGCACGGTCGAGCCGACCCATTCGTGCTACAACCATAATATGCATATGCATGGTTCTATTCATGTCAATGTGCATCATATATTTACATATATAATCGTTGATGCGTCTGTTAGTGATCGCGAAAGTTATAAAAGACGATGACGACTGTGACTTCTGAATCATGACCTAATGAAGTAATATTCACAAAATGTATTTATTTTTGTAGAGACGAATGTTCATGGCTATGCTCGATTCCGATAGGTGGTCACTAGCCCAGGTATTTACATATTCTGTATTTAATGAACCTAATAGCTACACTAGTCAACGTTTCACACGGAATTTGCAAATGAACCACTTCCCATCTCATCCTACAGGTTATGTAAATCATCTTAAAGAAATGCCTTTTAACTTTTGTACTCTCAACAGATGTTGAAATATAAATGTCATTTACACCGAATTTTGGTCACAAAGAGAGCCTGCCTCAACGAGACTAGTAATCTACGCAAGATAGGATTATAGTGCACGAATGTATATACGATAAGATTATATTGACACAGGCGCACTCTCTATTCCCTTACTCTCATAGGACGACTCTCATACTCCCATACTCTCCGATGGAATAGAAATCCGACATGACCGAAGAGAGATCAGGCGCAGGATCAACGGATTAACATGCTTTCCGAGGCACGGGTTTGAAACATAACCAACTTTCAGACTTCTGGCTGCTACTCATAATTCCTTAACAGAGACTTCATAATTCAAACTAGGGATCAGAAAATCAGCGGTCACGCTTACAGCCAAACAAAAAGGTGTTGGAATTGCCGTCAAGTGTATAATTAGACAAACTCATATTACGTAGTACTATTATTTATTCTGTGCTTATATATGAAAATATATCGTGCAGAAGCGTCAAAATGCGAAGTTTTTTTTAATAATAAATGAGTGATTTTTATGTGGTAGAGTTACGTTACATTTAAATCATGGTTCCAGCATGAATTGGTCGGTTCGGCTGACTAAGGATCATAATATATTGAAATAGGTATCTTAGGTGACGGTTGAAGGGACGCCCTAGACGAAGGTTTATCGACCAAATTGGCGATATACTGAAAATGGGCCAAATTAAGAGTACCCTTAACCGACGAGCGTGTATGCGTAGGTATATGGATGTGGAAGAGGCGAGAGAGGTGTGTCAGGATCGTGCCAAATGGAAGTCCATAATCTCTGCCTACCCCTCTGGGTGACAGGCGTGAGTGTTTATGTTTGTATGTATCTTAGGTATCGGTAGGACGAGAACGGGAAACCATTTATATTGGCAGAGAGACATTAAATGAGACGTGGCAGAGCCAAGCTGCAGCTATATATATATAAACAGCAGCATTAAGCTGCGTAAACTAGCAGCTTAATGCTGCTGTGATTCGTATGGTGAGTGTAGAGAACCGGAGACCCTTTTTACTGAAAACGAAACATTCCATCTTAGTCCTCAGGGGTGACAACGCATCTGCATTTTGATTATTAAAGTAAAGGCCTATATATGTCACAGTCCTCCTCCAGTTTCTGAGAGGGTTTTACGGCAAGGAAATGTCCACCGCGCTGCCCCAATGCGTGTTGGTGAACTTCACATGTCTTCAAAATATTTTTTTTCTTATTTTTCAGACATGCAGGTTTCCTCACGATGTTTTCCTTCACCGCTGAGCACGTGGTACATCAGCACTAAAAATTGCGATTAACAATGTCATTGGTGCCGGCGGACATCGAATACGGGTTGCTCGCGTACTGTGAAATTTACAGCGAGCGATTAGCCCCTTACCTCGGCTCCATTTTGATGCCACAAAACACGGTCCTCAGCCACCTGCATGCATCTACTTCCTGCATGTCTTACCAGGTCGTCACTCAATCAAGTGGGGGGACGCTCCACACTGCGCCTGCCACTCGAGAACCTTTATTCCCCATCGGTTGTCGGTTCTTCGAGCTATATGGCCAGCCCATTGTCACTTCAACTTACTAATCCATCGGGCTATGTCGGTTACTCTGGTTCTACTGCGGATATCCTCATTTCTAAGTTTATCACGCAGAGAAACCCTAGCATAGCCCTCCCCATAGCTCGCTGAGCGACCTTGAGCTTCCTTATACGACCAACAGTGAAGGACCACGTCTCAGATCTTTAAGTCATTACTGGCAACACGTACTGGTTGTACAATCTCGTTTTCAAGTTTTGAGGTATACCTGACGAGAAGATGTGCCATAATCTCCCGAACGCTGCCCAGCCGAGTTGAATCCGACGATTGACCTCTCGGTCGAAGGTGGACTTACCTAGTCGGACTATTTGTCCGTTATATTTTAGTTCAGTATAAAAAGTGATAGTTGTACTTGTAACTCTCGTATTCTACATCGTTTGTACACTTTCATTTAATTAAATTTTAGCACAAAACTTTTGTTAGAAACAAACACCATTACCAAAAATAATTTATTTAATATTTATGACGAAATTTCCTGAATAAACAATTCTGCCTGAACTGTAATTTCCAGCGAGCCTCGTTATTTTGAATCCACCAACAAAACCATAAACAGTTAACCGCCCTTAGAAAAATGCAACAATTTATTTTGAATTTAACTTTCCTTTGATACACTTATAATTAAAGTCTTGTTTTTTTTTTCTTTTAATTTTACTTTTTTTTATACACATAACATTAATGATGATTGATGGAGTGGATTTTAATATGCCGGGAGTCTGCAAGCGGGTGGCTCAGGGCCGCATCTTTCATCTTTGTGACAATCATTAGGGCAGGCCTAAGCTTTCTATAAAACTGAAATGACAAACGAACTTACAGTCCAATGCAGTCCATGGTCACCTGCAGCCAACTTCAAATAAAGACTAAAGAATGTAGATTCGTTGTCACCTCTGAGGAAGCACAGACACGGTAATGGGACACAGCCTGTATTTATACTGGCTCTCTATGCCCTTTAGACCAAAACACAGCAGTTCAAGCACTACTATTTGGCGGCTGAGATAGCTAATGTTGGTACATACCCCGATGGACTTCTAGGCAGAAAGGAGTCCGTTCACCTAGTAAGTTGTTCCGTAGTTTACTGTGCCTAGTAATCGATGAGGATGATGATGATATTCCTCATACTGCTGTGTAGTGTCAGTGTAAGATTACTCCTATTTCATCTATGTCATCTCGTGGATTCCTAGATATGCCAGAAAGATGTCATTGTCTCTGATAGACGTCTGAACCATATGGTATATAAAGTTAAAAAGTTAAATGCTTTGTACGTCCCACTGATGGGCATAGTCATCCTCTTTTGACAGGGTTTATGAATCAATCAGTTCGCTGCGCTGCTCTACAGCAAATAAATGATCGTTTTTCTTAAACTTGCAAGTTTCCTCGCGATGTTTTCCTTCTCCATCGAGCACGTGGTTAATTAGCACTAAAAATTCCAATAAACAATTTCAATATAGCCATTTCCAATTATTCCATTGACTTCCTGCATGTCTTACCAGGTCGTCACTATATCGTATATATACGTAAAATATCCAGAGAGCAGCGAGAGTAAATGAGGTACAAGCCGTCTGGTACTAATATCATCCATCCAAATACCAAGTGCGATGGCAAATTCCCCCAAAAAGAAGTAGTCCATGTCTAACAGTGAAATTATATACGTAGTTTGAAAAAAAAACAGAAAGGTAATAAAAAGCAGTAACTTTAATTTCATCAAGTATCTACAACAAAACATCATTCACCCTAAATATTAGTTTAAAACCTTTTAACAATAAAAATTCCCAAAGAAACAAAATTCTAAATAAGTAGGTGACCTATTTTCATATAAATCAGCATCTCGGCTACACAGATAACATAGAAAAAAGCCTTTTCAGAAATGCACGCAAGAAACTGCAGCGATTCTTGGTTCCTGAATACCAAAATAGGTGTTTTATACATGAAAACATTTTTAATAATACACGTTTGTAAGCTAGACAAAATATATAATGTTACTTTCTTCAATATTTTATATACTTAATTATAAAAGTAAAAGTTTTTTACATGGTAAAGCCATGCTGCAGCTATATTATGGTTGTATCACGAATGGGTCGGCTCGACCGGGGTAGGACCACGCTCTCACAGAATACCAGCGTAAAATGACAGCTTAATGCTGCTGTGTTTCGCATGATAAGTACTGTTTTCCATCTTAGACTTCAGGGGTGACAACACAGCATTTTAATTCTTAATTGAGGATAAATGTAGATGTATATGGGCTACAGCAATCACTTAGCATCAGGTGGACTGTGTGCTCGTTTGTCACTCCTATTCTATAAAAAGTTATGGTAAATAGACCATATATTATATATTCTATAAAAAGTTATGGTAAATAGACCATATATTATATATTCTATAAAAAGTTATGGTAAATAGACCATAACTTTTTATAGAATAGGAGTGACAAACGAGCACACAGTCCACCTGATGCTAAGTGAATGCTGTAGCCCATATACATCTACATTTATCCTCAATTAAGAATTAAAATGCTGTGTTGTCACCCCTGAAGTCATCCTCTCACTGTTGGGTACATCTCATTTCTGAGAGGATTATAGAGCAGTTAGTTTGCTACGCTGCTCCTATGCGTAGTGGCAGACTTCATATGTCCTTGTAATATTTTATTCCTTAAACCTGCATAAGGTTTCTATAGCAATTTTACCACGTATTCCTACGTAAGTTACCACGCATTCGAACCAAACGGTTTGCTACATCGTTTGTGATGCGTACAGCAAAGGAGTGGAATAAGTTGCCAGCATCTGTGTTTCCATTCGATTACAATGTGGGTGAATAGGCAAGAGTGAATAGGCTTTTGTTAAGTTAGTGCACTTCACCATCTTAGGCTACATCACCACTTACCATCAGGTGGGATTGTAGTTAAGCTCTGGCTTGGTATAATAAAAAACAATTTAAAAAATATGACTAGCGTCTAGCGGGCTTATTATTTATTATTTTATATACATAACATAAACATAAACACCCACGCCTGCCACCCAGAGGGGTAGGCAGAGACTATGGATTTCCATTTGACACGTTCCTGACACACCTCTCGCCTCCTCCACATTCATATACCTACGCATACACGCTCGTCGATTAAGGGTACTCTTAATTTGGGCCATTTTCAATATATCGCCAATTTGGTCGATAAACTTTCGCCAAGGGCGTCCCTTCCCGACTCTGCCGTTCACCTCTGCAACATAAATTTGCTTTGTCACTCTTTCCTCATTCATTCTTTCTACATGACCAAACCACCGAAGCATTCCTTTCTTAATCCTGGTCACAACATCATCTTGCAAACCACACTCTTCTCTTATCACACAATTTCTCACTGTGTCATTCACATTCAGCCCTAACATACTCCTTAATGACCGCATTTCTACAGCATTTATTCTACTCTTGTGTTTCTTCTGCCACACCCAACTTTCACTACCATACATTAAATTAGGGACTAACATAGCATTGTGAATTGCCATACGTGCCTTTTTGGACACATTCTGACTTTCCACAACAGAGTGTAGAGCGCCATTTATTCTATTTCCTGCGTTCACTCGTCGTTCTATATCCTTATCATATCTGCCATCCCTGCTAAATACACATCCCAAATACACAAACTCATCTACTTGCTCGACCAATTCCCCTTCTATTCTTATTTCACGTATCGTTTTACTTTCTTTCCTTTCAAAAACCATAACTTTCGTCTTACTAGCGTTCACTTTCATTCCCCTTTCTTTTAATTACCTGTTCATTAATGTAACCATGATTTGCAACTCGTTCGCCGACGACGCAAGTATGACTTGATCATCGGCGTACAAAAGGCATTTGACGGTTAACTCACCCATTCTTAACCCACATTCTTCAACTTTCAAATTTTTCAAACAACTGTCCATAAATAGGTTGAACAGCCACGGGGAAGCCACACAGCCCTGTCTGACACCTTTATGGACCCCGTTGATCCTGACACAAGCACTGGAGTCCCTATACAGAGACTTCAATGCCTGTATCAACCCAGCGCTCAACCCAAATGAGTTCAGTGTTTGCCATAACACATCCGTGTCCACTCTGTCTTTTCTAAGTCCACGAACGCACAAAAAACCTTATGGTTTTTGGCCAAAAACTTCTCCGCGATCATGCGCATGGAAAATACCTAATCCGTACATCCCATTCCCTTTCTAAATCCCGCTTGCATATCCCAAATTTTTCCATCAGTACCTTTCATAACTCTTTCAATTAGTACCTTAGCATACAGTTTTCCCAGAATGCTAAGAAGGCTGATACCACGGTAGTTTTCACAGTCCTGAGGCGATCCTTTTCCCTTATATATTGGGACTATCACGGCTTTGCACCAGTCTCCCGGTACCCGCTTAAGTTCCCAATATAAATTAAACAAGATGTACAGCAGGTCTGCCACCACTCCCTCTCCAGCCTTTAGCATTTCGAGTGATACTCTATCATATCCGGCTGCCTTGCCTGCTTTCATACTTTTCATTTCTTTCATTATTTCATCTATACTTATCTCTCTATCTCTTTCCTCTTATTTATAGTCAGTACGCGGTATACATGCCATGTGTAGTGGCATCCTTTCCCTTCCGTTTCGTCTCATTTACACATAACACATCTATTCTTCTATCATACATAATATCGCATACATCATCCATCTTATCATTCATTGCTCCACATACATTCAGCGTAGCCAGAGGGGCTTCCGCAATCCACTTTTCGCCCCTCCGGGAGACAGAACGTGACGGGTGGCGAACCTCGTCGCCAGTTTTTCTCCAGGAGATTCTTCGCACCCCTGCCCCATAAAAGGGGCGCCGGGAACTCGGGGCCATTTCTTTTCTTTTTTCCTCATGGTGCGAAAGTGGGGGTAGTATTTTTTACGCCGCTACTACACGGCGAGGAGCCAAGTCTGTTCTTTCGGCTTTGTCGCTTGTTTAGCACCACCCGGGGACACGTGTAGGGTGGGCCTAGGATTAGGTGGTCGATGCCTATGGACGCGAGCGACTCATCCCCCTTAATATTATCATATATTACCCTATAATAATTTATATGTAATTTCTTATTTATCTACACATACACAGAAATAAAAATGAAGTGTCTGTCTGTTATATCGAAATAACTGTCTTTTATAACACCGCGTAGTGGCAATGTAAGAACATCCGTTACCCCATATCGTCTCGAGGGTATCATAAGAGGTGACAGAAGAAAATTGAAACAGGTGATCGGTAGCAGCATCTTCCTGATAACAACTTAAAATAATAAAAAAGCCAACCCGCAGGCCAGGCGTGGCAGCTATGGCGAAATCCCCTATCAGGCAATCTATGGGGGAGCAGTTCAGCAGTAGACTTTTATAGGCTGTAATGGATGGATGGGTGGATTACAGCTAAGGGGGTTATTTGCATGCTGTTAAGACATAAATTATCTTTTTTTTTTATTCATTTTATTTTAAATTTTGTCCAATGTTGGTCAGGGACTCAAAGATCCCATGTTTATGTGGGACTTATAACAAAAAAAAATCTTACAACTTGGTTACTTGTGTAGAATGACCTAAAAGGCGACTAATGGGATATTGAGTTTGTGATTTTGTGGGGGATGGGTTAGCACACTAGCACACTTCTTTCAAAATTTTCCATTTAAACATATATATTTTGGCAACTATGGAAAAATCCCTCCTATGAGACAATCAATGGCAATAATACGTTCAGCAGTAGACTTTTGATAGCCTGTAATAAATGAATGGATGATGAATAAATACAGCAAAGTACTCGTATGCGTGTATAGGAATCAGGTATTAAGTAGGGTAATAGAATAGAATAGAATAATATTTATTCAATATTGATTACATGTAATTCCCAGGGGTTATTATCAACCATGTATTCATTTATATTATAATAACCCTTTTTATACAGTTTTTGTTTAATTTAATATTTAAACTTGGTAATAGAAAGACCTTTTATATTTTCTGGGACTTTGTTTTAATAGCGTATACATTGCCCCAAGAATGAATTACTGACTCTGTGGAGTCGAGAAACTGATATCACTATCGCTTGTGTTTGTTCGTGGTGTTTACAGAGTGTATATCACTTTTTTTCTAAAACTACCTTTGTTTTTGTGAACATACATTAAATTTTTGTAAAGTTAATATATTTATTTCTTTAATTTTTTCTCTAAGAGACTCTCTCGGTTTAAGGTCTTAAATAGCTCTTATGGCCTCTTCTGCAAAACAAAAATAGTTTCTAAATCAGCCGTATTTCCCCATAGCAAAATCCCATAAGACGTTATGCTTTGGAAATAACTGAAACAAACTAATCTGGCTGTCTCGACGCTAGTGAGATCTCTAATCTTTTTTACAGCATAAGCTGCAGAGCTTAATCTGCTTACTAGTTTGGATATATGGGGGATCCACTGCAGCTTTGCGTCGAGAGTGAATAGATTCTCTTACGCCGACACAACATGTAACTGAATACTGACACACGATACATTTTAGATTTGAACTTGTAGCTCATAGCGCAGCAACCCAATGCTTAGCGCCTGTGCTATCGCGCTGTCAAGTGAATCTAATAAAACAACACGTTACTGATTACTGACACACAATACATTTTAGATTTGATCTTGTAGATCACAGCGCAGCAACCCAATGCTTAGCGCCTGTGCTATCGCGCTGTCAAGTGAATCTAATAAAACAACACGTTACTGATTACTGACACACAATACATTTTAGATTTGAACTTGTAGCTCACAGCGCAGCAACCCAATGCTTAGCTCCTGTTCTATCGCGCTGTCAAGTGAATCTAATAAAACAACACGTTACTGATTACGGACACACAATATATTTTAGATTTGAACTTGTAGCTCACAGCGCAGCAACCTAGTGCTTAGCGCCTGTGCTATCGCACTGTCTAGCGAATCTAATAAAACAAAGTTTTAAGAAAAAAACATCGATTTGATATTATCAATAAGTATATTTATTATTTTCTTTATTGAAAATACGAAAAATGAAGCATTATCTATACATGTTCCTGCTTCTTATCCCACAAGGCCTAACACAAACTTTTAAAATATTGGCAGCTTGACAAAGTACTTGCGCACAACTTGGACGTCTTATTTTCTATCGAGAAAATGGAAAGATAAGACGAAGGGAAAATATAAATATGCACATTAATGGTAAAATAATAAAATTTAAACACAAAACTTGTATTGAATGGATTATGTGAAGATTTCATAATAGGAAAATCTATAATGGTGTGATGACCAAGAGGTACGAAACGTGATATCGGAATTCTGCTAGGTGGGCCGATAGTACCAACCTATATCTAGTAGTTACTAAAACTGAAACTGACCCAGAACAAAAAAGAGAGGCATGCAAGAGCTATCAAGAGTAATAATGGGTATGGTGATGGACTAAGCGAAATTACATCTGACTCTCCGGACTGATAGACCAAGCTCTGGCGATTGCAAGTGGTAGCAAATCCATCTATAAATACCGAACCTAACCTGTATATAATACGAAAGTGTCAGAGCTCTGAGTTCTAAAATGGAATGTCTTACATGCTATAGTAATAAGTGTTGTCTGATTAGTCCGGCACATAATAGTAAGGGCACTACTTTTAACCAACATAATAAGATTAGAGAAAACGTGCCCTACCACCTAACTGAGGATGAATGAAGATAATGCTCTTCACCTGGTCTATAAATGATGTTGTTACTGCAACCAGTCCCATGCATGACGTCAAGCGCCCCGCCACTCGGACCTACGATCGTAGTCAGATAGCTAAATATCGCCCAAGCGACAGTACACTGCTTATTATTGCTTTACTTGGTGTATAATATTTATGTACAGTAGTGAAAAATAGTTTGGCACTTATCCTGGGATTTTTATACCATCCTTCAACCTTATCTGGAAGCTTAAGGGGTCTAGTAGATGTGATTTTGTTTTTGTTAAAAGCAAATAAGGTAATAATTGATGAAGAGTATTATAGAATCGTAAGAGACATATCGAAAATCCGATAAAATTTCGTACAATGCGGTCGGTTAAATCCTGAAAAGCTTTGATAGCTCTGGAACTCAGCCACTAATCGCCTTAAGTTTCTGTGTATATAACCCGAGTTGAAACCGACGCCGGTGCCATTAAAATTATTAAGTGCAATTTTAAGTTCTGAATTACGGCTAAAGAAAACATTGTTAAAAAAGCTGTATCTCTGACTGTTGAGGAATATTTTGAGAAATTTAAAGTCTATCAATCTACAATGGAGCAGCACAGCAAACTCTACTCTGCTCCATAACCTTCTCAGAAAAGATTAAAAATAAAATAAAATAAGGAAAATAAAAATCTATGCCCAGGAATGGGATCTTACTTTTTACCGTACTCTTTAAATGTCCCAGGCATGCTTGTCAGTAGATATAAGGTATAAAAACTATTTTCAAATATCTTGATATTTGTTGTCTTTTTTTGCTTCTTTAAGATGATATACTACCAGAGATCTACTAACGCTAAGCATATAAGCCGTGTCCACTTCTTAACTAATCGACTTAAGATGTGTGATGCGTTGATGCTTTAATTGATTTGGCTTAAATTAACTTATATTGGCTTAATATTTTTGAACAGTATTAAGAACAAATATTCTCGAATTCCAAAAAAAATGCTCCACACATTAAAACTACAGTTTTGTGCAAAGAATAACTGATGTAAATAATTTGAAATAAATAAAGTTGTTAAACGTTTTGTTTTTTATGTTTCATTAATTTAATATGATATAAAAATGTCCTTAAATTACGAAAGACTAAATAAAGATCGACATAAATAAGGGTCTCAAGTTGAAAATACGTTAAATTAATTTGTTAGGAAAACCGACGAGGCTGTTTCGAAATTGTAAATTAGCAGGAATTCCATTAAATTTGGTATATTACGATAACTTTTACTGATAATACTGTTATTTATTCCGTGTTTTTACAGAGAAAGCACATTGCTCTGCGCCCATACATTGTTTGCCCTGGAACTAAAAGCATCAGAAAATTATGTGATGTATTTTCGATAACATAACATAACATAAACACTCATGCCTGTCACCCAGAGGGGTAGGCAGAGACTACGGACTTCCATTTGGCCCGATCCTGACACACTTCTCTCGCCTCCTTTACATCCATATATCTACGCATACACGCTCATTGGTTAAGGGTACTCCTAATCTGGCCCATTTTCAATATATCGCCAATTTGGTCGATAAACCTTCGTCTAGGGCGCCCCTTCCCGACTCTGCCGTTCACTTCTGCAACATAAATTTGCTTTGTCACTCTTTCCTCGTTCATTCTTTCTACATGACCAAACCACCGAAGCATTCCTTTCTTAATCCTGGTCACAACGTTATCTTGCAAACCACACTTTTCTCTTATCACACAATTTATCACCCTGTCATTCAGATTCAGCCCTAGCATACTCCTTAATGACCGCATTTCTACAGCATTTATTCTACTCTCATGCTTCTTCTGCTAGACCCAACTTTCACTACCATACATTAAAGTAGGGACTAACACAGCATTATGAATTGCCATACGTGCCTTTTTTGACACATTCTGACTTTCCATAATAGCGTGTAGAGCCGCGTTCACTCGTCGTTTTATATCCTTATCATATCTACCATCACTGCTAAATAAACATCCCAAATATACAAACTCATCCACTTGCTCAATCAACTCCTTCTATTCTTATTTCACATAACGTTTTATTTTCTTCTCTTTCAAAACCATCACTTTCGTCTTACTTGCGTTCACTTTCATACCCTTTCTTTTAATGACCAGTTCATTAAAGTAACTATCATTGCAACTCGGCTGCCGACGATGCAAATATGACGATCATCGGCGTACAAAAGGCATTTGACGGTTAACTCACCCATTCTCAACCCACATTCTTCAACTTTCAAAGTTTGCAAACAACTGTCCATAAATAGGTTAAACAGCCACGGGGAAGCTACACAGCCCTGTCTGACGCCTTTTTGGATGCCAAACCAGTCTGAGTAGACCCCGTTGATCCTGACACAAGCACTAGAGTCCCTATAAAGAGACCTTAATGCCTGTATCAAACCAGCGCTCAACCCAAATGACTTCAGTGTTTGCCATAACACATTCCTGTCCACTCTGTCATAAGCCTTTTCCAAGTCCATGAACGCACAAAAAACTTTCTGTTTTTTGGCCAAAAACTTCTCCACAATCATGCGCATGGAAAAGACTTGATCCGTACACCCCATCCCCTTTCTAAATCCAGCTTGCACATCCCAAATTTTTTCATCAGTTTCTTCAGCATACAGCATACAGTTTACCCACAATGCTAAGCAAGCTAATACCACGGTAGTTTTTACAGTCCTGCTGCGACCCTTTTCCCTTATATATTTGGACTATAACGGCTTTGCACCGGTCTTCCGGTACCCGCTTCAGTTCCCAACATAAATTAAACAAGGTGTACAGCAGGCCTGCCACCACTCCCTCTCCAGCCCTTAGCATTTCGAGTGATACTCTGTCATATCCGGCTGCCTTACCTGCTTTCATGCTTTTCATTGCTTTCATTATTTCATCTACATTTATCTCCCTACCTCTCTCCACTTCTTTCGGAATTTCTATTTCACTTAATTCAGACGTCTCTTCACTCACAAACACGCTTTCAAAGTATTCCTTCCATCTCTTTAAATTAGAAACTTCATCATTCAGAATACAGCCATTCTCGTTTCGTATAGCATTCATTCTAGGCTGTATTAAATTTCCCCTGGCAGTATTTTCGATAATTAGTAAATTCCTATATGATCTTATTTTTATAGCGGACTAGCTGCAGAATAGATATATTTCAAAAAAGTATCAGATTTTTAGGTTATAATCGAACCACGAACATTATGGTTTTTCATAGCTCCGAGTGATTTTTAAGAAACTGAAAAAAAATATCCAAAACATTTAGCTATTATTAGTTCCTACCTAGATAATTGGGTATGTAGTTTTTGTTCTAAAGCCTAAATGTAAGTAAGTGCACCGTATAAATGCATAGAATATAGTCGCGTCTACTATCTAGTGCATTTGCAAGCCTGTGCGTCTGGCCGGCGCTGTAAAACGCGTGACTATGAAACTAGCCTTACCAGTTGGGTAGTAAGTTGTTTTTAAACCTACATTAACTTATTATTTATTCAGTTGTAGCACGAATGGGTCGGCTCGACCGAGGAAGGACCACGCTTTCACAGAATACCAGCGTAAAATAGCAGCTTAATGCTGCTGTGTTTCGTATGGTGAGTGTAGAGAACCGGAGACCCTTTTTACTGGAAAAGAGGCATTCCATCTTAGTGCTCACGGGTGACAACGCATCTGCATTTTGATTCTTTATTGAGGATAAATGTAGATGTCTATCGGTCACAGCAACCACTTACCATCACGAGGACTGTATGCTCGTTTGTCACCCTATCCTATGAAAAAAAAAATCGAAGTACAAAGTTCTTAACTTTACTACTTGTTTATGAATAATACTGAGTACTTTTTTTAAATAAACAGTTATAGGTAAATGTAGTTTTCACTTTTAGCAAAAACTTTTGCAACAACCCAAATTTGTTTGATCGAAAGTTTTTACTATAATTTATTTAATTGTGTTTATAATATAAAATTACGATTACTATATAAAATCAAAATGTTTACATTAAACTTAAGGCTATATTTGGAAAATGTATAAAAGAAAACCCATTCCTATTACTGTTCTCTTAGGCCATGAAATAAGTAAAGTACATACGTAAAAAATATTATTATCCTAAGAACGCGTGCCATCTACTAATATAGTGTCATTAATCATAATCCTTTGAGTCTCATGGAATAAATCGCAAAATCAAAATGTTAATTCTAACTTTATAGCATTATTAACGTATAAAAGTGGTGGTAAAATAAACGCTATATATTTTTTCTATGATTGAGAAAGCTTATACTAAAAAGCAGGATTCTATCATCATCATCATTTCAGCCTATAAAAAGTCCACTGCTATACGTAGGCCCCGTAGATTTGATATACGATTAATCGAGATAGGCCTAATATTTAACGAATAATATTTAAAACAAACCGTTTTTTTACTCTCCTGTTAAATTGACATAATCAACGGCAACAAAAGTAATTAACTTAAAATTTGTTAAAACCGTTTTGATAAAACATTCTAAAAGTAAATTTGTTTCCTAGGGGAAAATCAAGTAAGTACATATAAACATGTAACTAATTACGTTGTTACCGCTACGTTCAGATAAATCTATTTTATATTTTGCGTACATACAGCTTTCTGAATACTTTCTTTACACAGGAGACGGTTTATTTTTAGTAAACAATACGTTTTTAGTAAACAATACGTTTACTAAAAATAAACCATCTCCTTTACGTTGCAACAAAAACAATGGAAGCATTTTTTTATAATAATTTTAAATATTCACATAGTTTTTATGTATAATTGTTACTTACGCTCAATTAAACAATATGGACCTTAAACACAAATAAAAAAATATTTATTTATTATTTTTACATTTCTACTGATTAAAAGAGAGTGCTTGACTACTATCCTACCTGGTGGTAAGTGGTGATGAAGTTCTAAATGGTAAATCGCAATATCTTAACGTAAGTAAAGCCTATTCACTCTTTTACTGAAGACGCCCAAATTGTAATCAGGCCGAAAAGACGCCGACAAATTATTTCTCACCTTTGCCTACAGCATTACGAAAGACGAACAAAACCGTTTGTTTCCAATGCATGAAATGTCGAATGTCGAAAAATGGGGTGATATCCCGCCGATCACCTGGAATTTTGTTATTATTATTTAATTTTTCACCAAAATATAGAATGCGAGTAGAAGTACAATTTCAAATATATTTACAACAGGCAGTCTTGATACACTGAAAACTCTTTCTTCCAGACAACCTTTATGTAGAGAAATGATGTATTCAAAGAATAATAAGCTAAAGTAGCCTAATGGTTAAGGGCGTGGACTGCAATTGAATTTGCCATGCAACTACAGTCGTAAACCAATAGCATTTTAAGCTTACTTGGAGTGGTAAACGAAAGAATTAGTAATATTAATTGCATTACTAGTATTCTTTTGATTCAAAATTGAGAAGAATAAAAGTTAATATCATTAATATGGGATGTTTTTGTCGTACTTAAATCTGACCGGAATATATAAATACATAATATATAAAACTAAATATACCGCATGACTTTTTTACCGTGTGTAGAAAATAAGGTTTGAAAGGTAGACACGAAGTAGAAGCATACGAGTATGCCATAGATATTTTTTTTAATTTCTTTTACTCGTGGCAATTATTAATGAATTTCTAACGCCCTTTACCTGGCCGCTAGGTAAAAAGCTACATCAAATTAGTAGTACTATTGGTTCTTAATCCGAACAGAGTTCGATTCCTGTCGACACCGGAGAAATTGTTAACTTTATTTTTAAGTGTTAACTTGCCAGGTTATGAATTTGTAGAAAATGAAAAATATTTAAAGAACATGTGAAGTTCGCAAACACGCTTGAGGCAGTGCAGCGCATTTTTCTCGCTTCAAAAACCCTTTTAGAAAGGAGAGGAGGCCTGTACCTAGCAGTGGTAAGTGTGGAGGCTTATTACCTTTTCCTTATACATTGTGCAAAATTCATGTAATGACGTTACAGCCCACTTCAACAAGTTCACTTCTGAACATAGGCCTCCCCAAGGAATGCAACAAAGCGCGAAACTGAGTCACTTACATCCATGGACTTGTCTTACCAGGGCGTTTCTCCATTCAGTTGGAAGCTGCCACATCCTTTATTGGCAGTTGAAAGGTACCTTGCCAGTCCGAGTTGGTTCTATGTAACCATGCAATATAATTCAGTAAAAATATTGTTAGCTTTAAGAAAAAATAAATTAATACCCAAGGTCTGTTATTTTTTTCTTCATTTACCTATTTAATCTAAAAATATATAATAAATCAAAATGCGTTATTAAATAAACGTTGGAAGTAAGGCTTTTAACCTGTAAAAAGCACAGCTTGACTTCACAACAGATTATGTTGTCAGTGGGGGGCCACAGTGGGCTCAACTGAGTTACTTATTCTGTGTAAAATGTTAGTTGCCCGTCAGGTTAATTTCTCTGCAAATATCTAAGAGAGAAATGTTTTGGATTTCAGTGGAACAACTGTAGTTGTATACATATTTTCAGACACTAGAAAAAGGAATACATTAAAACATTTATTTGCTATAATCCATTTTTGAAAAATGTAAAGCTATAAATGGTATGTTGTGGCGTAGTAAGAAATTCCATTGTCCTATTTTTTCCTTTCGGTGTCGTAAGAGGTGACTATAAGAAATGCCAGAAAAATCTTAAGGCTTCCGAATGATTGTGGTATACGCATCTTGTGTACTTCAGAAATAAAATACCCAGATCGACGATGGGCAGCAGCGCCAAAGGTGCGAGACGTCGTGCACACAGTCCACCTAATGGAAAGTGGATGCTGTGGCCCATAGATATCTACATTTATCCTTGATTGAGAATCAAAATGCAGATGCGTTGCCAGCCCTGAGGACTTAGATGGAAGGTTCGTTTCCAGTAAAAAGTGTCTCCGGTTCTCTACACTCACCATACTAAACACAGCATCATTGAGCTGCTATTCTTTCGTCTGGACTTACGACAGTCAATTCATCTGCAAATTGTGAAAAATTAGCCAAAATCTCCCTAAAACGGGAGGGGTTCATGTCCAGCAGTAGAGTATTACGGCCCGATAAGTGTGGAAAAAAGTATGAAAATATCATTACCTGTATCATATCGGTTGCTGATACAAAGTGTATCAAAATCGCATTTTAAGGCAATAAAATCGGGAAGATTTATATTTAATACTGGACTCATTATAGACTTTCCTCATGATAATGATGATGATTCTATTACCTCATCTTCTGATTGTCCAACTAAATATAGAACATTAAAAATACATTTTAATATGCGAAATATTCTAAATACACCTTTTTGTTAACCTTGCCTAATCCCACACCTTACTCTTTGGCCTCAGAATTTCCATAATACGATGTTAATTTGTCCACAGATTAAAATTGTTTTGCTCTGTTTATATCTAGTTTTCATAAGGTTTCAAGTTTTTTATACCTTCCACTGTTGGGTGAATAAAATTTTTCGAACGAGAAGTCCGGAAATCTGCGTTTGGAACGCAACAGGACCCCTCCATCGCTTTGCTTGACTAGAAAAACATCCCGGGGGCAGCACTTACTATTCCTAGCACCCTAGCAGTGCTTTCACGATGTCTGGAGTTACTGTCCTTTTCATTTCATTATTTGCAATCCAAGCCCCGCCCCAATACCTTTCCTTTCGTTAGACCTTTTTTAAAATGTAGCAGCTGGTAAAAATCACTTGGAAGATACACACCACGTACGCCACGTAGCATAGTTCTTCATGCAACATCATCATTATGATCATTACAGACCTTCACAAGTCCACTGCTGAACATAGGTCTACCCCAATGAATGCCACAAAACACGTCCATTCCTCTTTACAGTTATATAACATAGTATTATTGTTACTAATGTCATTCAGTTATCCACCTGTCTCGAACGTTGTAGAGCCATGCTGCAGCATTAGTAGTATAGTTGTAGCACGAATGGGTCGACTCGACCGGGGAAGGACCACGGCCTCACAGAATACCAGCGTAAAATAGCAGCTTAACACTGCTGTGTTTCGTATGGTGAGTGTAGAGAACCGGAGACCCTTTTTACTGGAAAAGAGGCATTCCATCTTAGTTTTCACGGGTGACAACGCATCTGCATTTTGATTCTTTATTGAGGATAGATGTAGATGTCTATGGGTCACAACAACCACTTACCATCAGGTGGACAGTGTGCTCGTTTGTCACCTAGGATAGGGTGTAAAAAAAATATCTTGTAAATTAAACTATAGTTTTATTATTGTTATATCAACGCTAAGTTATTTAACAAATTCAGAAGAAAAGTTCGCATGACAGTGATGCGTGTTGAAATATAACTTTATTACACTAAAGCACAACTATATCAAGTACACACAAGATATGCTCCAAAACACCACCTCACAAACATGACTTGCGTTCACGTAGTTCTCAAATTATGGACTTTATGTGAAGTTTACGTCTAAATTTTAGACGTGATCATTATAACAGTGTAAACTATAATCTTGAATTGTTGTCTCGGCAATATATGCATAATAATGTAACGTGAAATCTTACAGTTATTATGACGTCTGTTTTGTAACAGTTCTATAGTAATATATAGGTGTATATAGGTATGTATAGCCTGTAACTTTAACTTTTTAGCTACAGTAATACAGCTTTAAGGCCCTATTCGTGTTATATAAATCTTTTCGCTTTGCTTTTTTAAAACGTTACCCTCACACTGATTACTTTCCGCATCGTGGATGCGTTTTACATACATAAATTGCTCATGGACAATCATTCATACTAGAAGAAATTATCTGTGGACCTTAAAAACAGGCCCGCTAATATTTTTCCATGCGGGATTAAAAACCCGAAACCCGCTGCCCTGCATCCTTGCAGCTAAACACTTAGCCACTGCCCTATCTAGTCTTTATGTAGTAACTGCATAATATTCTTTCATGACTTTAAAATACACTAGATTACTAACATTTGCACACACCTATTGCTAGATGTCCTCAGTGTCCTCTTATTATTGTGAGATTTCGTGTGCTTATAGAGTGGCAAGATTTTCCCGATCCTGTTATTGTGAGATTGTGGGTGATTTTGTAGTAGCGGCGTAAGGCAACCCACTACCCTACATCTCGTGAGTGTTGTAAGAAACGACAGACAGAAACTGAAACAGGAGATGAGCAATAGCAACTTTCTGATCTAAAAATAATAAATAACCAGCCTGCAAAACATGATAACTATGGCAATAATTCCCTCTAAGAGAAGCATAGCATTTAAACTTTTAATAGACTGTAATGAATGATGAATGTTGATAGAGAAGAGTGACTAGAGCTACTGCTCCACACTTCACACGTCCTTGAAATATGTTTCTCAATATCTGCATTAGGTTTCCTCGCGATATTTTCCTTCTCTATTGAGAACGTGGCAAAGCAGAACTTCAAAATTTCAACTATTTTTACAAAGATACGGATAAGGAGATCGAACTCGGATGACCCGCATGACGTTTAAAGTAAATGCTCTGATATTTTAATGGCCGGTTTGTTCCAGCGTTTTTAAAATGTGCATCCATACGCCACCATCATCATAAATTATTCAGTAACTCGATCCTTATTTTATTATGCATAAAATCTAAAAATAGCGGTAATAAAAACCGTAACGGCGGTCATTAATAGCTCAGTGCGCACTGCACTAATTAAAAATTATCTCTTCATCCGTCTCAGTGGAATTTCCGGAGTAGATCCTGACTCATGTTATTTCAACATCGATGTGAAAACATGTTGGCATAGAATGTATTTTGTTCCGTTACTAGTTTCGTTCGCAACGAATGTTGTGAACTAGAACGAAACATACGACAGTAAAATTAAATGTATCTTTCTTTTTTTTATAGGATAGGGTGACAAACGAGCACACAGTCCACCTGATGGTAAGTGGTTGCTGTGACCCATAGACATCTGCATCTATCCTCAATAAAGAATCAAAATGCAGATGCGTTGTCACCCGTGAGGACTAAGACGAAATGCCTCTTGTCCAGTAAAAAGGGTCTCCGGTTCTCTATTACTATAACTATACTACTAATATAGCTGCAGCATGGCTCTACCACGTACAAAACACTTTCTTCTTCTTTATCGGCCCGTAAGTCAGACATAGCCTCTTCTGTTATAGAAGGATTTGCCTTATTCGTCACACACGGCAGGTGGATTGATGACCACAGTGCCAAACATCGGAAGACCAGGCGGTCGGCGGGTCTTCACCCCTTTGTTGTCTATATTCCGCGCAGTCGAACCAAACGGTTTACTTCGTCTTTCGTAATACGTACAGCAAAGGAGCTGCCGGCGTCTATCTTTTCGTCCAAATACAATCTAGGCGTCTTCAAGGCAAGGGTGAACAGGCTTCTGTTACGCTAAAACAGTGTGATTTACCATCTAGAGGTTCACCACAACTTACCACCAGGTGGGATCGTGGTCAAGCACTGGGTTATAATAAATAAAAAACATTTCGCACATTTTAACGCGGTAGAGTCACGCTGCAGCTATAATATTATGGTTGTAACACGAATGGGTTGGTTCAAGCAGGGAATGACCATGCTTTCACAATACCAGCGTGAAATATAAGCTTAATACTGCAGTGTACGGTGGGTGTAGAGAACCAGAGACCCTTTTTACTGCAAACGAGGCATTCCATTTTAGTCCTCTTCTTAATCGAGGATAGATGTCTATTGGCCACAGCATCCACTTACCATCAGGGGGACTGTGTGCTCGCTTGTCACCATTATTCTATAAAAAAAGTTGCCATTACCGGTAAATTAATATATAATTGCAATGTTTTACGTTAGACGCAAACGAGATGGCTAATCTCCGATTTATCTTAAGCTATAAGTATTTTTTCTGGCATTTCCCTATGGCCACCACAAAGTTACATATCTATATCTATATAGATATAATCTAAATTAAATAGTTATGATAAAGATTAATTTTATTAGCCCGTAACAGTCCACTATTGGAACTCTTCCGTTCTAAGTAGGCTACATAATCTAATCATGCAAAGCCTTCTTAGTGTAATCTAATAATAAATATAATAATATAATTTGTTAAAAAGATATACAGGCGAATGAGTAATCGCAGACGCAAATTTCTTGCACATTTGAAGCCACTCCCTGACGCCGCTCTAGGTTTGTATTTACATCTGTTATATATTTATCGAAGGTCACGAAGTTCGATTTTTCAATAAATATGTGAAAATTGTAATGAAATAAAATTTAGTTCATTTATGTACTCCAATTAGGAAGACGCTACTGCCCATCTCCTGATTTGCTGACCCGCTTGCCAAGCGTGGCAACTGTGGCAAATATCCCCCGCTATGAGGCAATCTAAGGGAGAGGCCTATGTTCAGCAGTGGACATTAATAGGCTGCATCTGTATGTACTCCAAGCAAAATTAATACGTTTTATTCATCTTCCTTTGTGTCCATGTTTGAAACATTTAATTATGTTTGCTTAGATTTACAATGAAATTTTATATTGATGTTGAAAACTAATTTATTTAAAAAGAATTACCAAAAAATTACACGAAGTTGACACCCTCATCAGTAAGAAGACAAACAACGATAAAAAAGTCGCAGCGACAAACTTTCTTGCAGGTGAACATCGATTTGAGAAAAGAGTACTTTTCTCCTATGATGCATGTTGGTCTGTCTCGAGTGAGATTTTCTGTAAATAAATATATTCTGCATCCAGAAAGCAACACCACTGCAAATATAATATACAGAGAAGATTTGATTTAATTCAAATGTTTATAATTCCATACTAAGTTTGTATCATAACTTTTTTTATTATTATTAATAGGCTCGCGTTTGACCTGACCACTTTCTCACCTGATGGTAAGCGATTATGTAGTTGACGATGAGCAACTTGGATAAAAGTAACATATTCATTCTTGACTAAAAGACCCTCAGGTTGTAGCTGAACGCACAATGAAAGTATTCCCAAAACGTTTGGCTCAAAACTGGATGGACTTTAATAGGCTGTGACAGATTGATTCAAAACTTTGCACGCGCTCGGGCAGAGAGTAGCTTTTTCTTGGTAAAAATTTTCAGAATCGGCATTTGATCACTCGAACTAAGTCGCAGGCGGGTTTGCTAGTAATTAATAAAAATGTCGAACCGCATTAAAGAAGTAATGAAATTAAATGATATTAATTTGGAAAAAATTGTACTACATATATCATGGAGGCGTTTTACGAACACAAATTACACATTTGCCAATTAACCACGCCGGAACAATTATTATTTTTACGACTTAGATACAAATACATGTTCCAATCAATGTTGAAACCAATCGCTTCGGTACTGCTCTAATGACCTGTCCAATTTATAGCTATAAAATATTTGCACCCGACTCCAATAAAGACTTGATGCTAGACTAAAAGGTTTTGTATACCATTATCACTACCGTTTTAGCCTACCAATCCACTGCTGAATACATTGCCATAATTGCCAAGTTTGGCAGTCGGAATAAAAACCGCAGTTTTTATTTTTTGTTGTTATTATAAAGACACTTCTGCCCATCTCCTGGTTTGTTTTTCTCTGTCGTCTATTACGTCACACACGGGGCGATATGGGGTAGTGGATATCCTTACACCGCCACTACACGGTTTTGTATAAATATAATTAGTTATTTTATAAATTATAAACATAATTAAGAATTATTATTTAGTTTATCCTAAGATTTTAATGAAATAGATAGCAATCTAAGAATCAGTGAAGTGTAACAAATTAATTACTTACGGTAATTTAATTAGTTAATTAATTTAAATAAAAATAAAAAAGAATCAATGAAGTGTAACAAATTAATTACGTTAATTTAATTAGTTAATTAATTACGTTAATTTAATTATTACGTTAAGTTAATTAAATACATTAATTACGAAATAAAATAAGTAGGCAAATTAACCGTTTTTGTTTTAATACTGTTCAATGTAGTGTTAATTTATTTCGACATTCAATATAAATATATTATTTTGTATACAATAAGAAACAGAAACGCTGAATATAAATAACAGGGCTGCGCTATTTACTATAATCAACACCTTCTACAAGTACACAATAGACATCAGAACGACATTATGGGAGACGAAACGATGAGTTCATCAATTCTCTTTATCGACATTTTCTTTCGCCATCGTCACTATCTAGAACCGAGAGCTGGGCGCAACGTTAAATTTTACGATGACGACTCATTTGGGAGGTTGTACTGTTAGTCATTTTCGTCGATAACGTGCAGCTTTCTCGAATCGGAGTGTTGTCGAGTCGTACCCGTGATCTTCCATTACTCCTATTAAAGTCGAACATAACAAAATAATTTACATTCCTCCATTAGCTTTGCGCAAAGTTCCTATTTTACGAACGCAATAAACTTATAATACACAATAGTTATTAACGATCTATAATTTTTATTACCTATTTGATCAAAGCTTTACAAATATATACATATACTTGGTAGAGCCATGCTGCAGCTATATTAGTAGTATAGTTGTAGCACGGATGGGTCGGCTCGACCGGGGAAGGACCACGCTCTCACAGAATACCAGCGTAAAATAGCAGATTAACGCTGCTGTGTTTCGTATGGTGAGTGTAGAGAACCGGAGACCCTTTTTACTGGAAAAGAGGCATTCCATGTTAGTCCTCACGGGTGACAACGCATCTGCATTTTGATTCTTTATTGAGAATACATGTAGATGTCTATGGGTTACAGCAACCACTTACCATCAGGTGGACTGTGTGCTCGTTTGCCACCCAATCCTATAAAAAATTATAACATTATAAAATAAATTATGGCAAGTCTAACCAAGAACTATAAACTTAAAACATTATCCTCATTACAAATGGCTACAAAGTCTAAGATCAATAAATCCTCACAATAATTACTTAACCCTTGTCTTACTGTGACTGAACAAAAGGTATTTCCTAAAAAGACTTATCATTTATCTCAAAGACGCTACAATCAGTAAGTCAAGTAGCGGCTAGGATTACGAGAAATTTAAGGACCGTAATGATTTAAGGGCGCGGTTAAACGTCACACCCCACAAAGTTTTATCTGACGCAAGCACAGTGAACGCGCCTTAACGATAATCCTTATTAATTAGTAGACGGGATGTGGCCTCAGACATTACACAAACTCACTACAGAATAAACATTCAGTGAATTCAAACCAAAATGAACCTTTTCGCGTTACAATAATATTTAGAGAAATGTAAGTTGCCGAGTCCTCAGGAATTGTCACTAACTTTGAAATAGGCTGTCATATGTATAAAAAACAAACGATCACTTAGTTATATAAAAACAGATAAATTTATTATTATATACATGTCGCAGCCAAGTAGTTTAATTAGCCTTTCAGTTAACAGCCTAGACATTACATGGCCTGGCCACCCTACTAAATTATACCCTACTAAATTTTGTACTAATTTTTAAGCTCTAAATGTCTCACCAGGTAATGTTCACCAAGTGCGTATCTTGTAATATAATGAATCAAAACCCTGGCACCATGAATTAATATTATAATAGTTAATTAAAAAAAAAATGAAATTAACAACAAGAAATCAACACACGATTTTTTACTTCTATTATATTTTTGATTCAACTCAAGTGGGAGTCACAGCTTAGCAAAACTCGCAAAATTCTTTTAACCTTACGATTTTTACAATGCTTATAAAACATTTTAGTAACAAAACACAAAGTATCCCATAAAAATACGAATGATTTACGTATTCAAAAAGCCGCCGAGTCGTTTTTTCAAGCGGGACGAGTAATACAGGGAGCTGTTAATGAGAGATCGTGGAAACGACGTACACTCGGACCATAAAACACGATAGCGGGTAATGCGATTTATAGTTACTTACTCATTATAACATTATGCTTAGCTATAAAAGATATATTTCCGAGGCCATTGAACTCTGTGCCGCTCGCCCGCCCACATTCGTTCACAAATGTAACCTAAGTCAATATGCACGGGCTGCATTGTTTGTCTTACTTTAACTATTTTGAAGAGCTGGGCTCTACATTTTTTCAATATTGAAACTAAAAAAACGAAACTTTTAATAACAAGTGAAAGCCGACAAAGTACTAAAAATAATAATTTTTACATTATACAATTTTTACTTTAGACGTCGGTGCTAAGACATATAGTGTACAAGGACAGGGTGCTAAGAAATATTATAGACCGCATTTCTGGAGCTATAAATGGAATTTTTTTTTTAGTTATTTGAAATCGGCCTTTATAAATCTATTTTTTTCTAATTCTCAGGTCTAATTTTTTGACCCTTTTGGATGAACTAAGAAATATTACAAGCTTGATGCTTTAAAGTTTTCTTTATTTATACAGGTTGCTCAACCGTTAAACATTGGCGAAGTAAGAATATCCACTACCGCATATCATCGCGTGGGTGTCGTAAGAGGCGACAGAAAGAAACTGAAATAGGGGATGGGCAGCAGAAGATGCTGCTCATAACAACTCAAAATAATAAAAAACTGCGGTTGCCAACTCAGTTGCCAAGCGTGGCAACTAATGCAAAAACCTCACCTAATGAGGCAATCTATGGAGAAAGCCTATGTTCAGTAGTGGACTTTTGTAGGCCTTCCATGGCCCCACCAACCTTGCGGTTATATGGGTCGAATCTCAAAAAAATGCATGCGGTACATGCACGAGGCTCTTTCCCTGCACTTTCTTGACCTTCAACAAGTTATTTATTCTACTCCTTGTCCATATTGCCACTCTCCCTTTCTGGGCATAACGAACACATAACGCCTTCGGTTCTGGGCAGATCTCCAGTTGTGTTTTTCTTCTCCATGGCAGTTCTCCGCACATGTCATCCATGCGCAAACTCGCGCAGCCGACCAAAGTTCTCCTTACCATCGACGAAGTTTAGGTAGTAAGCCGGGCACACCCTTCAGCGTACCATTCATCGTATCCATCATCTTGCACCGCAGGTTGTAACAAAGAGCGCACTTCCACAGCACATGGTGTCTATCCTCGTAGGGCGCTCCACACTCAGACAATTCTACCAGCACGTATAACCTCCAGATCTGCCGGAAGGACGCCGGCTAATACCGGAAGCGCCGCAGTACTTATCGTCCTATAGCCCTTTGTCAACAGCACAAGTGAGGATCCCTGCCCGGTCAACCCAAACGGCCGCACCATAAGATACAATTGGAACATATGTTCCCTTATACAGAACACGGAGGGCCGGGTAGCGCGTAGCCCCAAGAAAACGCCGACACCCGACATCTTCCCAAACCATCTCCCACCTCTCTCTTGACATGCCGAATAAAAAAACAGACTCGTTTCTAGCGTAACACCCTTAAAAAATAATACCTTTGTCGACATTACGCTTTTTATCGAATTAGTCCCCATTCTGATAACAGATGATTGCTGGTACTTGCCTTTGATTGTCATCGTACATGACTTCGCGGAGAAAAGGATAGACGAACGATGATAATAGCTCTAGTGCAGATTTGGCCACTCTTTCTATTTTAGCTCTGGAGTTCGCCTCAATCAAAAGTGTCACGTCATCCACATACGCTAACATTGTCGTGTTGAGGGGAATGGCAGCCTCAACAAATCATCCAGCAGTAGATTCCACAGGGTTGGTCCAAGAAACAATCCTTGCGGGCAGCCCATGATCGAGCGTTTCCATTTCACAAAATCACCTACGAATATGCCTACTCGTCTGTTGGTAAAATAATCCACCAACATGCAGTAAATGTTAGGTTAGGTTTCCAGCACCCATGGTCACAGGGGACTGAGGTGATTGACGTCCCGGTGTCAAAGTTACCTTCAGTTTTTTAATTAATACTTTTGGTCCGATCTACGCAGAAATTAACTTACCGTGTCTTGAAGTCTTGCAATGGTATGTTTGGGTTTAGCTTTAATTTTATTAATTAAAAGATCCCATGCAGATGGTAGTACCTAGCCTCCTTCTCTATTGAAATCAGAATGTTTTTTAATTTCAATAGGCTCACGTATCATCCTTGGCAGGAATCTATGTTCTTTCGCGAGGATTTGTGATCTATCAAACCTGATGTGATGGCGGGGGCCGTCTAGGATATGATCACAAACTGTAGACTTCCCAAAGCGTTGGTGTTTCACGTCAGCTATATGTTCTGAAGTATATGTTTAACATATAGCTGACGTGAAACCCCGTGCTGATAATCCAATATACCCCTCACCAAGCTCGGGGCACACCGTAGCAGAAGCTCCAACAGTTTTCCAAAGATGGGGAGGAGCGTAATCGGGCGCTACGCCTTGAGATCCGTTAATGGTCGGTCATTACTTTTCGGAATAACTATCAGCCGTCCATTTGGCCCCTTCTTCAATGCATTTGGCGTACACCCAATGAAATTTTCTGGACACAGCTCTCAGCACATTCTTAACAACTTTTGCGCTAATCTCGTCCAATCCCGGAGCAGTGTTGAGCAGAGCCCTGACTATGCCTTCCAGACACCCAATGGTAGGGTGAGCGGCAGCTGGGCCAGATAGGATGAGAGCAGCCATAAAGCGCACCCGCCCATGCTATTCCGTATCATTGGACACAAAGTAGTCTGGACACAGCGTCCCGAGCAGGTCCCGCATGGCCTCTTTCCCTCCCCCCCGAGTACTCTTCCGCGAACTTCACAGCGTTAATGATGTTGCTGGGAGGACGATACCTTCCACTCGCCACTTAGTAAGCACGCCCCATGGTTCATCGTTACCCGTTTCCGCTATTTTCCGAAAGGTGGGCAGCTCCGTGTCCCCCAACATCTGTCGGTATCTCGCTCTCACAATATGGAAACACTCCATAGCCAGTTCTTCTGACCTTCCTCCCTTTCTTCTAGTCTTCTGCCATACCCTTCTCGCATTACACAATTTTTTCCTCATTCTATCAAGTTCTGCCTCGGGCGCGCACACTCCAGCTCGTCCTCCGCAGATCGTAAGACGATCTCCGTGAACTGCGCGCTGAGTCGGTCAGCCAGCTGTTGAACTTCCAGATTACCCATTCTTACATGAACAGTACCACAAAAATAGCCCCAGTCAACCTCCCGATCCCAGAAATGGGCTGGCATCCCCAGAGGCCCCGCAAGCTCCACATGGCGCTCCTCTCATCTTCCTTTGCCCTGCCGAGTTCAGCAGGATGCCCGTACTGCTGGCTTGCTCGTTTGTACATTTATAACTAAAAAACAGATCAATAGGCCACTCAATCGCCAGTTCAGTTTTTTGATCATATCGAATACAAGTTAAGAGTTCGGAGTGCAAACATCATAACTTAAATTGAAAAATTAAAAACCCCCGAAACAAAAAAATCTGATGATGTTCAAACGGCTGAACAGATTTTCTTCAAACACAGTTAAGAACACTCTAGATTAAGACACCTTTCAAACGAAATAAACTTAATCAAAATCGGTTCATCCGCTCCGAAGTTATGATGCCACAGACAGACACACAGATACACAGGTACACACTACTAATTTCTTTTCTCTTTACTTATAATTTATTTCGCTGTCTTTGTAAATATTATTACTCTAATTCACTGGATTAAATTACAAGAGAAGAAAAGCAAAATAAAAACGCTTTCCATTTGTCCTTCTATCAAAGCTTCATGAATAACGAAGGTGAATGAATTAAATTTTAAACAAAGCTTAGACGCCATACAACAATGAACATTATATTTCAGATTTGCAAACGGGACAGGTCAAAGAGTTCTTTACGGTTATTCCAGCAATATTTACAGTTAAGACACCTGTAAATATACGCAAATCTTATATTCTAAGGTGTAATTTTGCCCGTCTGAGTACCTACACTTAACCCTATAAAGGTGCACTAGCTTTTAAGATTCAAAGTAACTAATATGATATGATATTCTCCAAAAACGTTCACTTTATGTAGATATCGTTTTGTACCCATATTTGTTTTGCAAAAGATGGCCTTATAATTGAATTCGAAAGTGTCTCTTAACTTGCTCTTGGATCGTTACTCACACTTGCGTGTGGTTCCAACGATGACGTGTACAGCTGCCCATAGAACCTCTCAATCTCACTCAAAATCTCAGGTGTCCCGGAAATTAATTTAGCCTCGCAATATATTTATGAAAATGTACTGTATGTACATGAAAACATAAGAATCATTGATAAGAAAAAAAATTGTGCGTGTCAACTCCGACGCGTGACTGGAGTTTACTCCTGCAAAACGATTGTCTTAATATCTATATATATAAAAGGCAAACCTGACTGACTCATCTATCAACGCACAGCTGAAACTACAGAACGGATTTCACTGAAATTTGGCATACAGACAGGTGTAATGACGTAGGCATCCGCTACGAAAGGATTTTTGAAAATTCGCCCCATAAGGGGGTAAAAAGGGGTTAAAAGTTTGTATGGAAGTCCGTCATTATTAGAGCTAGAAGCCTGAAACTTTGTTTTTAGGTTAACGATTAGAAATAAACAATTATGTGTCCTAGGGTTTTTGAAAATTCAACACCTAAGCGGGTGAAAAAGGGGTTGAAAGTCTGTATGGGGAAACAAGATTAGTTAAACTATTTTATTCGAAACTTCACAGGAGTACTCCTATCAATAAATGAGTAAACAAGTGTTTTTAATCCCTAAAAGGTGGAAAAGGGGTGACAAATTCTGAAAATCTACATGGGTATTGTTTTTATGGTTTATCGGGTCGCTGATTACGAAAACAACAACTATTTCAAAATCCAACGTAGCAGACGGGAAATACCTACCATCATCCCCTGTGGGGGTGCGAAGTGGTTGAAATGTCAATATGGGTGTCGTTTTATAGTTTTTTGGGACGTTAATTACGAAAATGGCATCGATTATGGTATGAAACCATCATGGATGGAAGGATGGATGGAAGTTTGTGTTAAAAATCATCATGGGTTGGGTGACTTGCGTGTCATTTTTAAGGGTTTTGGGTCGTAAATAACGTAAATGATATTGATAAATATTTTAAACTTAATTTATTAGAATAGAATAGAATATACTTTTATTGCACAAAAACATAAAATAAAATAGACAAGAAGATTTCTACAAAAAAATTTCACAAAATTACACTTGAACAAAAAAATATTAATTTAAAAATTATAAAAGAATGAAAATAAACAACCAAACCAAATATATTTTTTTACAAATTAATAAAATGGCAAAACCAAAAGAAATACTTAGGTACCTACCTATTTTGTATTGATCTACAAGTTCCTATCCCTACAAATAGATGGCGTAGGTATCGTTTTAGAACGCGGTAACGTTGTGTTTTTCGAACTAATATAAAGTGAATGGTGAATAAGCGCTTCAATCTGTACCACATACGGTACCTATTCACTGTTAACGGATATTTGACTAGACTTCGACTTTGTTTGCTTGCTTACGGTTTAAGATTTGCTTCGTGTTACGGATTAGTTGCCTGATTTTGTCTTTCTTACAACCAATGTTCAAACTTGGAATTCGATTTGCTTTGTGATTAGGTATTGTTGATAGAAGTATTTTTCTCACTGAAAAAATGACTACAGAAACTCTTAATATTAAAGGAAAAATGGAAGAACATACCGTCGTCCCCATTATAGGTGACGTCGCCTGTTTGTTTCGTGCTCTTTCATTTTTAACGTACGGAACCCAAGAAAAAGCGATGGTGGTGCAAACAAATTGTTAGAATTGTGGTAAATGATTGGCCTAGGTTTTCAGTTATGATCCACGACAGAAATGGCGATAATTATTCAACAGCAAATGAATATTCAGCCGATATGTTAAAAAATGAAACTTACGGTGGACTTTGTGAATTGGTAGCTGCAGGATTAATATTTCCGTTTCGGTTTGAAGTATATCGAAACGGTCTGCTATACACAGAGTCCGGAACAGATATCTGTCCAGTAAGGCGATTACGATTTAGCCATGATTTATCTAATGGACATTTTGACGCCTATCTGCCTATTGTTGCGAAGAAAATTACACAGCGTCGCATGGAGGTACCTGTCGAAGAGCGTGATCCTTTTTCAGAGCTTGACCATTTAACTGTTACATCTTTTGTAAACAGTGAAATATCATCTCCAACCAGCGGAACTGATCAATCTGTATCGTCGACATTAAAATATGAAAAAAAGAAAAATAAACGAAGGTCGAGATTTACTAATTACACAAGAAAAAGTCAATTAAAAAGTGCACAAGAAAGATATAGGCAGAACAAGCCAGATTCAAATCGTAAAGCTGTGTCCGCTTATCAGAAAAAGGTGTTGCAAATTACCAAACTGCGAATCCACAAGTATGAGGAAAACATTACACTGCGTTTATGAATAGAATAGAATAATTTTTTATTCAATATAGATTACATGTGTAATTCGTATTGAAAGTCATTTTTTACTTTACCACTGGTTCGAAAAAAAAACCTCTGTTCTGGGAAGAACCAGCAAGAAACCCAGCGGGACTTTTTTTTTAAAGTAAGTTTTACATTAATGGTTGTACAAACTATTTAAGTACAAAATTTATTTTAGAAACTGCTTGGTAGCGACCACCTCATTCCCAGGGGTTATTATCAACCATATATTCATTTATACTATAATAACCCTTTTTATACAGTTTCAGCTTAACAAAACATTTAAACTTGGTAATAGAGAGAGAGCCTGTACACTTTCCGGGACCTTGTTGTAATAGCGTATACATTGCCCCAAGAATGAATTACTGACTCTGTGGAGTCGAGAAACTGGTATCACTAGCTTGTGTTTGTTCCTAGTGTTTACAGAATATATGTCACTTTTTTTACTAAAACTACCTTTGTTTTTGTGAACATACATTAAATTTTCGTAAATATACTGAGAGGCCAAAGTTAATATATTTATTCTTTAAATTTATCTCTAAGAGACTCTCGGTTTTAGGTTGTAAATAGCTCTAATGGCCCTCTTCTGTAAAACAAAAATAGTTTCTGAATCAGCCGCATTTACCCATAGCAAAATCCCATAAGACATTATGCTATGGAAATAACTGAAATAAACTAGTCTAGCTGTCTCGACACTAGTGAGACCTCTAATCTTTTTTACAGCATAGGCTGCAGAACTTAGTCTGCTTGCTAGTTTGGATATATGGGGCCCCACTGAAGCTTTGCGTCGAGTGATGCCAAGAAAACAGTGGATTCAACAGGGCTCAGTTCTTCCCATTTAAAACACATTGGTACCCAGATTTTTAACATTCGTTGTTGTAAATTTAATACATTTAGTTTTATTTCCGTTTAAATGTAGATTATTAACGTTAAACCAATGCACTAATTTTGATATAGCATTATTCACTTCGTCACATTTAAATGATTGACGTTTAAGTTTAAAATCAAGGAAGTATCATCAGCAAATAATACTATATCATGATTATCCCCTACAAGGAAGGTAAGTCATTAATATACCAGAAATAGGAATGGGCCGAGAATCGAGCCCTGAGGACACCATTAGTACAGGTGACCCGGAAGAACTTTTACCATTGATAATAACTTTATGCATTCTATTACTTAAATATGAAATAATAAGTTTAAGCGCTGTGTTCTTGAAACCAAAGTACTGTAGCATCCTGATTAATGTCTCATGGTGAACACAGTCGAAGGCCTTGGAAAGGTCACAAAATATACCCAAAGCATCCTCCGAATTCTCCCATGCACAAAAAATATGTTTAATAAGCTCAACTCCAGCGTCAGTTGTCGAGCGACCCCTTGTAAAACCGAATTGATTTTTATGTAGCAATTTATTAATATTAAAGAAACTTAAGATCTGATCTAAAATTATTTTTTCAAAAATTTTACAAAATGTTGGTAGTAGAGACATCGGTCTAAAGTTGGCGGGGTCTAATGTACTACCAGATTTAAATAAAGGTATGACTTTACTATGTTTCATTAAATCAGGAAACACACCAGATTCGACGCTTGTATTAAATATTATGGAAAAACAAGGTCCATTCCGCTATGGAGTATGACCCTGATATTGCTTATAGAACTGGCAGCAGTGTAGCCTTGGGTTCTATGACATACAAGTTTCAGTGGTGCAATGCGCTGAAATGAAAAGATGAGACACTTGGTATGTGTTGCAGTGCTGGAAAAGTGCAACATGATCGGTTGAAACAACTGCCTGAACTACTCTTTAGTTTGATTAATGATCTACACCCAGATCATGACCATGTTATGGGTAATATTCGTAAATATATTGCCTGTTTCCAGATGACTTCCTTTGGTGGTAAACAGGTAACAGCAGATGGGTTTTCACCGACTTTTAAAGTACAAGGCCAGGTCTACCATTTAATTGGAAGTATATTACCAGAAGCCGAACATGACGCTCAGTACCTTCAAATATATTTTGTAGGTGAAGATGATCGAGAAGCAAAGATTCGATGTTCTAAATTTCCTAACTTAAAGCCAAATTTAATCAAACAATTGCAGAATATGCTGCATTAAGTGAACCCGTACATAAAAGATCTGAAAAGTGCCATTGATAAAGCCCCTCCTTCAGAGTCATACAAAGTTGTCATACATCCTGATAAAAAACCAGCAGAAGAACATAGAGGTAGGTACAATGCACCAACTACAAATGAAGTGGCTTTAGTGTTAGTGGATCAACAATTTGATCGAAGGGACATCATCCTCGAGAGCCGAAGGAATTCACTGCAGCGTATTAGTGAGATACATCGAGCATATGATACGCTACAGTATCCATTGATGTTTTGCTGGGGGGATGATGGGTATTCAATTAACATACCACAACGCGATCCCACAACTAAATTGCCGCTTAATAAAACTGTCTCTTCTGCAAGTTTCTATTCGTATAGAATAATGATTAAAGAAGGAGAAGATAACTATTTAGTCAACTATCGTGCCCTTTTTAGTCAATATTTGGTGGATGAATACGCCAAAATAGAAACATAGAGATTAAATTATATCAAAAATAATCAAGCCAAATTACGTGCTGATAGTTACATTCATTTAAAAGATGCTACTGGACGACAAGACGCAGAAGCCAACCAACTAGGACAAATGGTTGTCCTTCTATCATCTTTTACGGGGGAACCTAGGTATATGCACGAAAGAATACAGGACGCTATGACCTATGTTAGGAATTACGGCCGGCCTGATCTTTTTATCACTTTCACATGCAATCCTCGCTGGGACGAGATAAAAGAGCAATTGCTTCAAGGACAACAATCTCATGATAGACACGATATAATTTCGAGGGTGTTTCGACTAAAGGTGAAAAAGATCATGAACTTATTGACACAGGGCAAAATATTTGGTGAAATGCAATGCTATATGTACTCAACGGAATGGCAAAAGAGGGGTGTTCCACATATTCATATTCTTTTATGGCTTTACAAACGTATTACTCCGGATCAAATCGACAATATAATTTGTGCTGAAATACCGGATCCCAAACGTGACCCAGAGCTTCACGAAATCGTTAAATGTAATATTATACGTGGTCTATGTGGAACTTTCAATCGAAAGTCACCGTGTATGAAAGATAACATGTGCAGTAAACGATACCCCAGGGCTCTCATAAGGGAAACTCAAACTGGTGAAGACGGTTATCCGCAGTACAAGAGACGTTTACTAGATGACGGTGGGTTATCTGTTGATATCAAAGGCACAACCATATATAATCGCTGCGTAGTCCCTTATAATCCAGTAGTATTAAAAGCATTTAACGCTTACTTAAATGTGGAATATTGTAATTCGGTGAAATCAATAAAATACGTCTGTAAATACGTAAATAAAGGTTCAGACCAGGCATCGTTTGCTTTAGAGAATGAGAAGGATGAAGTTAAAACCTACACAAGTGGAAGATATATAAGTTCATCAGAGGCAGTAAGGCGAATCCTTGAATTTCCCATTCATAAGCGTTTCCCTCCCGTAGTCCACCTCGCTGTTCATTTGGAAAATGAGCAAAGGGTTTATTTTAATGAGCAAAATCTGAATAAAAGAGTGAATAGTCCTCCAAAAACCACACTACTGGATAACTTTGCAAAAACATTGCTCTACCTAGAAGTGCCTGCATACTACGTTTGTGATAAAAGAAATTTCCAAAGGATAAAGAGAGGAGCAAACTTTAAAGGCTGGCCAGGGGTCGAAAAAGAGCACGTTTTGGGCAGGGTTTATACTGTGCATCCGAACAATACAGAATGCTATCACCTTCGCATGCTTCTTCATGAGATACGGAGCCCAATTTAGTTTGAAGCGTTAAAAACTGTAGATGGTCATGTATATTCCACATTCCAATCAGTGTGCAAAGCTCTCGGCTTGCTTGAAGATGATCAGCATTTGTTCGCAGCAACAGAAGAGGCAGCACTTTGTCAATCACCGCAAATGATTCGGGATCTTTTTAGGATTATTTTAGTGTTCTGCCAAGTATCAGAACCTTTAAGCCTTTGGGAGAAAGAATACCTATCTGAAGATTTTAAAAGGCGATTAGAAACACAGGGAGATGTGGATGTAAAGCACATAACAGATGTGGTATTTAACAAATGCCTTTCGGTAATAGAAGATGCCGTATTAGCATTGGATGGTCGGCTACTAAAAGAGTATGGGTTACCTCAGCCAAGCAAAAAACAACAATTTGAAAATAGAGAGTTTCTTAAAGAGACAAGTTACGACTTAGCATCATTAGAAAACATAGTTTAAAATAATGAAGGGTCACTGAATGACGAACAAAAAGCAGTCCACAATCAAATTAACACAAAAATTGAATCCAATGAGGGTGGAATATTCTTTTTAGATGCTCTCGGTGGAACAGGCAAAACATTCCTCATAAATTTCTATTAGCAAAAGTTAGAAGTACTCGCGGAATTGCTTTGGCTGTGGCTTCTTCTGGGATCACAGCTACACTGCTTGAGGGTGGACGAACTGCTCATGTTCTCATGTACCTTCAAGTTACCACTCAATTTAACAACAACTGATACTCCTATTTGTTATATTTCGAAACAAAGTAATTTTGGTGAAGTATTAAAACATACGAAAATGATAATGTGGGATGAAATAACCATGGCTCATAAGGGTGGCCTAGGGGCTTTAAACAGAACTCTACAAGATATAAGAGGAAATAAGAAGTTAATGGGTGGTGTAACGGTTTTGCTGGCTGGAGATTTTAGACAGACTCTACCAGTAGTGCCAAAAGGAACTAGAGCAGATGAAGTTAAGAATAAAAAGCTAGAATCCTCAAGCTCTCGAAAAATATGCGGGTACACTTAGGAGAAAAAGAGTCTGCTGGTGGATTTGCGAATCTCCTACTTGAAATCGGCAACGGTGATTGCTCGATAAATGACGGAATGATAACCATCCCTGATAATTTGTGCACAGTTGTATTTACGTTACATGAGTTAATATCCAAAATTTACTTAGTTATTGCTCATATCCACGATAAGTCAATGGTATGGTTGATTGAACGTGCCATACTTACCCCGAAAAACGACCAAGCAACGGCAATTAACAATATACTGTTAACTTCTTTTGAGAGGGAAGAAATGGTGTACACGTCAATAGACTCTGTGGTCAACACAGATGACGCAATTAATTACCCTGTTGAATTTCTTAATACACTGAAACCATCGGGTTTTCCACATCATAAGCTTATTCTGCGCGTGGGCACTCCCGTTATGTTGTTGCGAAATTTAAAACCTCCTCAACTGTGCAACGGAATCAGACTAAAAGTAAAAGCGTTACATCGCAATGTAGTGGAAGCCACAATTATAACTGGATGTGCGCAAGGGGAAACTGTATTTGTACCAAAAATTCCCTTGATCCCGAATGATCTTCCCTTTGAATTCAAACGAATACAGTTTCCCCTCAAAGTCTGCTTTGCAATGACCATAAACAAATCACAAGGGCAGACATTAAAATTTGCGGGTATAGACTTGAGAGAAAATTGTTTTTCACACGGGCAATTTTATGCGTAAGCTCGCCCAGTAGTCTGATAATTTTGGCACACAGTAATAGATTGGCAAAAAATGTGGTGTATAAAGAAGTTTTGTAGTTTACTAGCTTTTGCCCGCGACATCCAGTTATAATTGTGGCTTGTACCAGCAGACTCTTTTTCACACATGGGTGCGATATAACCGAACTCCACGCGGACGAAGTCGCGGGCAAAAGCTAGTTTTATTATATAAGGTAATATATTTTATTATATCGTATTGATTTTATAAAATATATCATATTAGATAAAAACTTAGAGTATAATGAGCCAGCATAAAAATATATGACTTATAGCTGATTTACACAGGGACAGTAACTGGCTCCAAATTCGAGGCAAGTCAGTGCTGACCCGCTACTGGCATAATGCAGTGGTGCAAAGTTAGGCGATTTTTCGCCTTTTAGGCTATCTTAAAGGGTGTCGGGGCGACCGGAAATTCCGATTGGCGACTAGTCGCAATTTAGGCTACTTAGGAAAAAAGAAGGGCGATTTTTGGCTATATAATTCTCTCTCTTATTAAGTAAGTCTCTTAGGATATATAATAAAAATACGTGTAATGAAACATGTTTTTGACACAGAGAAATATCAAAGAAGACTAGATTTTAAGGTATCAATGACCTAAGAAAATAGAGAAGGATTTTTATATAAGGGATATAAATATATGTATATTTGGGGTGGGGTAGGGGGAGCGGTGAAGATCTACCTCCCACATGGGAAAAGCTTAGGAAATGCATAGTTTTTTTTTATGAATTTTTTAAAATCGGATTTTGAGGTTATGTTTTCGTAATGTTTTTGATATTTTAAACCTGATTTATGGCGGAGAGAGTTGGGGGGAGATATAGCCCCCCCCCCCCTATGCAACTCAACGGGATCAACTGCTTATTTGCAAAATAAAAACGCATTATTAAAACTCCCTAAAATAGCAACACTGCTGTCAAAATTACGTCAAAAACAATAAAATAGTACGAAATTTAAGGTTAGTATTTTAAGTTAATATTCAAAGTTAGATATTTTTTATTTCAGAAAGTATTTGTTTCCTAAGCCTGAAACTTCGTGAGATTGACCAAGGTAATAAGTACTGTGTACAAAATTTGAAGAGTCTACTGCGGATCCCGTATATAAAAGACGAGCCGAAAAGGGAGTCTTTCTTATATATAACAAATAAAACACATATTTTATATGTTGATCTTTTCTTTCACGTTTACGATAAACTGCTTCAAATTTTTTTCTTGTTAAAGTTATAAATAAGGTTGATTAAGGTAGGTCTACGTTTAAAAATAGCCTTTATAGGCTACATTACAGAGAAAACAAATTAGGCGAATTTAGGCTACTTGACGACAAATTTTTGGCGCCTCGGACCGGTCTAGACTTGGCAACACTGGCATAATGTAAATTGATTTGAAGTCAGTACAGCACTGTCTGCGCGACTACTGACTGCGTATAGATGGTGCAAGTCAGTCGTTGGCGCCAGCACTGGCGCCTGTTACTGACCCGTGTAAATCAGCCTTAATATTACATTATTTATTTCGCGCTATAAGATGCGCGAGTATGTTGCGCAGAGGAAAACCATAACGGCTTCACGTTTTGTTAACGCTTGATTTCACTACCTACCCATCTATTTTTCATACCGTGCGCTATATATAAACGATTCTTAAGGAGTAAACTCCATTAAACTCCTAAAATACATAAAATATATGACTTATATTACATTTTTATTCAATTATATTACATTATTCATTTCGTGAATAGTAACGTCATTATTAAATGTGGTTTGTGGAAACTAAAATACGTTACATGAACGTCAGAAGTTACATGAGTTACGAATCATAAATACATCGCATCAATAGTTTGCACCATTTCTAGTTGTCCCCAGTGTTCTACCAGAAACAATATTTTTTTATATAGGATAGTGTGACAAACAAGCACACAGTCCACCTAATGGTAAGTGGTTGATGTGACCCATAGACATTTACACCTATCCTCAATAACTCTACCACTGCAGCATGGCTAGAGCCGTGCTGCAGTGGTAGACCACGTATAAATTTGTTAAGTAAATTAAGTTCTTTTTTAAAAATATGTTGCGCATTGAAAAACCATAACGGCTTCACGTTTTGTTAACGCTTGATTTTACTACCTACCCATCCATTTTTCATACCGTGCGCTATATATGAAACGATTCTTAAGGAGTAAACTCCAAAAAGAATATTCATACTTTAAATACCATGAATAAACACAAGATTTAAATGTCAGTTTTAGACTCCTCGGAATATGTAATTCATATTTGGAGCAATGTATACGCTTTTATAATTAAATCCCAGAAAATATTCAATGTTCGTGAATCAACAACTTAAAAATATATTACTGAAAAAAAATGCATAAAAAGGATAATTAAGGGATACATTAATGAAATTACTCCTGCGAATGAGGCGATCGCTACGATGCTGTTTCTATAATATTTGACCATTAATACGAGTAGGTGTTGTTATAATCACAGTGAATAAAAGATCAACTATTCTATATTATTGAAAATGGAAACTATTAACTTCGTAGGTTATATTTTAGTACTAAGGGTCTAAAATATAAGTAAAATAAAATGCCCAGACCAGCGTGTACGTGAGCAAATGCACGGTTTCCATTCCCTCACTCTCATATTCAGCAAGCCGACACGATCGGAGAGAGATCAGGCGGAGGATTAACGGCTTCATATGCTATCGAGGCACGGGGTGTAACGCCACCAATTTGCTGGCTTTGGAATGTTATAGAGAATTTCTTTACAGAAAAACTCAATAACTTATTTTGGGCAGAGCTGGGATCCGAATCCGTGACCACATGATCAACACTGATGCTTACGACTATAAGATCAACGAGGCAATCAACCTTGTTGTCTGTCTACACACACACACAGAAGTATTCACCCTAGCCCAACGTACCAGAATATTGTTCTTATTTAGTAACCTTTTTAAATCAATTGCTGGATATAGAACTTTTTATAAGTGCTCTAAGAAACATACATTTATAGAAACAGTTATCCCCTACTCAGAACACTTCAGGTGGAATGGAGAATAGATTTCAGCTGTTTATGGATGGCTATGGTAGGTCAGGGATTAAGCGCTCATTGTAAATTCCACAAAACGCGAGTAAACCGGATTCGATCCCCCCGTTACCATAGAAATTGTTGATTGCAATTTTAATTGCTGATTTACCACGTCCTCGGCGGTTAAAGAAAACATCGTGAGGAAGTCTGCATGTCTGAGAAATAAAAAAAAAACATGTGAAGTCCGCCAATACGAATTGGGGCTGCGCGACGGCCTTGCCCTAAATCCCTCCCAGAGATGAGAGGAGTTCTGAGTCCAGTAGTGGAACATTATCAACTGACTGTTGTGCTGTAACTTTACATTATCTTCAAAAAAGGAGGAGGTTCTCAATTCGACTGTATTTTTTATGTGTGTTACCTCAGAACTTGTTTCTAGGTGAACCGATTATGATGATTCTTTTTTTATTTGTAAACTGGTGCTTCTCATGTAGTCCCAAATACATTTGATCAAGATCTGACCAGTAGTTTTTGAGTTATTCTTAATAATGCGTATTTAGTTGACTTTAACTACATTGATGATGTTCTCATTTTATTTAAATTGAAGTCGATTGTACAAAATTTTTAATTTTACCACTTGTTTTACTTTAATATTTATGGATGGTGCTACCACTATACAGTCTGTCTTATCCGTTTGATAAAAAACAGTTGTATATGTATAACAACAATAATACTATACCTTTTTTATTTTACCCCAGATAAAATGTATCATGTGTTTCATATTTTTGTATCTACAGCAACCTTTTGGCGGTTGCGATGAAAGCAGAATCAGTCATAAACTAAAGTGACAATAGGCAAGTTATATAGCGCAAATAAATTACGACTGATGGGGAAGAAAAGTTATCGAGTGGCAGCCTCATAGACAATGTTTAACGACTCCCTGACAATCTGTTAAGATATGCAGGAAATAGATGAGTGCAAGTAGCCCCAGACCAGACTTTGTAGTATTCTTTAGAAGAGACATACATTCGAAATTGGACTTGTGATAAGCTGCAAGAATTATTTTATGACAGTAACAGCCTATATATATCCTACGGCTAGTCACATGCTCTCCTCTGATTTCTGAGAGCTTAAGGGCATATTTTAAATATCCTCAAAAAATATTCTTATATTTTCTCATACATACAGGTTTTGTAACAATGTTTTTCAACGCTGAGTACGCAGTAAATCAAAAATTATAATTGCAAATAACAATTTCATTGATGCCGGTGGGGATCGAAATAGAATTAAATTTTAAAGTGAGCGTGTTCGGTCTGAGCTTCCATTGTTGGTACAGTATGATATCTTATTCTAAAATCATTTAACTTTTTTAAAACAATTTCTTATGTCATACTAGTTGCTCCTAGTATAAGTGTGACTGATACGGTGGGTTAAGATAAGGTAGAGCTTCTGTTCTTTTCACAATAGGTACTATAAAATCTTTTACGCAGTTAACAGTTTGAAGAAATTGTCGCCCTAGTTGAAATCGAACTGGAAATTAATTAACACTTACAGACACTTACCATAAGATGAGCCGCATGCTCGTTTGCCTCCTCTTATATATGTAAATAAAAATATTCTTGCTTCTTATTAATTACATGATTACATGTGATCAAAGATGAAAACAACGTGTAGTTTGCGTTACGCCGATATATAAACCACGCTTGCTAATGACTTGTATTATTTGATAAGCTTCTATTAATTTATATAAATAAAATATGATCTCTTTGCAGTTTTGGCAGGAGAGGGCAATAAATCACTCGATTTTGTCAACTAGTTCACTGGCTCGCAAAAATCCAAAGCGACAAAAAAGAATGTATTTCAAATAAATATTGATTCACCCAGTTTTTAAGATTCAACTGAAAATCCATAAGCCTAATCTTTTTTCGAATATTTTGAATCGCAAAATATTAGCCGTCTATTTTTTTTTCTATGGACGTGTTTGAAAATGATCGTACTCTAGCAGCCTCTAATAATTTTATATAAAAGCTAGAATTTTTGCCACTTATAACTATTTTATCGTTTTCCTTTAGACTGAACTTTATAAGAACATATAAAATTGAACTGCAGCCGCAAAATATGTCAGACAGTAAAATGCAGAAATAAAAAGTGCATATAAAAGTTATGGATGTTGTCTACAATATTTATTAGGTAACTTCAACTTGAGCGCTAGGTACAGTTTTGCTACTATAAAACTTTATGACTCATGACAATATGAGCCTTAATTTAGACAATGACTCATTGCCTGATAATGATTTTCCAACAAACATGCAACTCCCCTCCTAATTACACTTACGTGAGCTCTATTACTAAAGAGATAAAAACGAGAACACCCATGCGAATGTTGCTTATAAATTAGGACTTTAGGGATATGAGGTTTCGGGACGTCACGCGACCGGTGGCGCCTGGCCCTATTTTACCTGTCCCTAACGATAAATAGATAAAACTTGTCCCTATAAAATAATATCATCTCTTTCTTTTTGTATAAATGTGAAAAAGACGGGTACTATTCATTTGATGCCGTCCCAAGAACAGCCAAAGGATGTTTTATTGATTCCAATGTGAACAATATTGATTCATGAATCAACCATTGAGGTTAGTTACATTAGGAAAGAGTTTTTGGTAAAACTCCTGGCAGCCAGCAACTACATATTATATTAACTTTCGAACATAGGACGAAAGTTTGTGAAGTAGCTTTGTTTTTTTTAAAGACCTTGTGATACTTATGATCTATATCGCTTAAACACATTATATTGTGCAGGTAACCACTTGCGACAATATTCGGAACTCGTCACCGTAGTGGTATTCGGCCAGAAATAGAACGCAAAATACCATCCATCATATATTTAATAAAAAATATAGACCTAAAAATATTTTTCATACGTGTTAGAGCAATACGACAGTTTATTATAACTGCATCTAAGATGAAATGCATCGTTACCAGTAAGAAGTGTCTCCGGTTCTCCACACTCACCATACGAAACACAGCAATACTGGTATTTCACGCTGGTATTCTGTGACAGCGTGCTCCTTCCCGGTCGTGCCAACCCATTCGTGCTGCAAACATAATGTAGCTGTCTCGGAACAGTGTTTTACTTCTAAACTCAACAATGACTTTATTAATACTGACGAAAAAAATCTTCCTAAGCAAAGTTTTATATAATCTAGGCATGGGAAACTGAAAAGTCTTTACTTGCGATGGATGGTGGTTGAAACTTATCGATAATATACAATCTTATTTATCATTGTCATCATAATTGTTCTTTTTATTTAGTGTCCTAATTCCAAAATTGATGAGGTACCGTAAGATATGAATATATATTAATATAATTACAGAGCAGTATTTACAAAAGTTCAAGAGCAAAGTATATTACACGTTTGATCAACAGCCTTATTTTTCACCGGACTCGACGAAAACATATAGATTTTATTGTTGTACAAGAAGTGTCATAACTCGGTGTTCCGTACCATTAAGTCCAGATAAATGATATCTCATGACCGGCCGCCTGGCAAGCCGCCAGCCAGCATTCTGTCATATCTTTTCTGCAAAAAATAATTTGCAGTAATTATTGGGCATGTGAGTCTATTAATTACACCTGTTATAGGAACATGGAGCTCAATACCTTAATGTTTAGTTTTGTTTGTTTTGTGTCTATCTTTAATTGTTCAATTTAGATTAATTTTACAAGAAAGTTTTCGTTAAGTATAATCACAAAGAGAAGCAATGAGTTTAATTTATAAAGTTTACTTTTTAAGTAATTAGGTTTTAGCTAAATTTAATTAAGCAATATTTAATGTTGTAAGGGAATATTTCATCTCATTTCGTTTGTAAGCATTATGAAAGACATGTAATGAAGTAAAAAATATTTTTAAAGCTTCATAGGCCTTGAGGAATTGCTCATATGTAGTAATTGCCATCAGATTACGGCAAATCCTCAAAACTTAGAAAGGGCCTTTGTACCATAGGTTGAATAAATACCTTCATATTTTATCGGCATACCCAATTACGCTTTATGATTAAATTTAATGTGTGTATAGCACAGATTTTACTTTAAATATTATATATATTTTCTTCTTCGTTTAGATTTTCATTTATATCTTATCTCGTAGTTGTATTAATTAAATTTAAAGATGAACGATTACAGTGCAGTGTATACAAGTATTTTAGGCCTGTCTCATGTTAGACATACTCACCACGGTTGTTGAACACAAATCCAACACACTTGCTATTGTAGTTACCTAACAGGTAGCGGGGGTCAACTTAGAAAAACCGTGCTTCTCTCATGGTCAGCTGTATGTAGCATGTTCGCGTGTGTCAAATGCCCAGAATCTCCACATTCTTTCCCCGAATGGAAAAACATATAACATTGTGTACAGTAGCGTCTTAAAATAGTGTTCAGTTAGTTTTTTTTCCAAAATTCCCACAATCAATTAATCAGAATTCCCACAGATCTTCCCTTTCAATTCAAAATTTCCTATTTAGCTCAGTTTATTTTCAATTCCAAATGCTGCACCTCTGACGGACCTATTAAGCTCAGTTTCCTTTCAACTCAAAAGGCTGCATCTCTAACGGATCTTTTATTTGGCTCAGTTTCCTTTCAATTCAGAAAACTGCATCTCTGACGAATCAATTTAGCTCAGTTTCTTTTCAAAAGTCTGCATCCCTGACGGATAATTATGCTCAGTTTCCTTTAATTAAAAAAATATCCCATTTCCATTTGGAATAAACAGGCTATTTTCATGCTTTCCTATACGCTGCGTTTCAAAACATTTAAATAGGCTGACGAATCAATTTTGCTCAGTTTCCTTTTAATGGCTGCATCTCTGACAAATCTATAAAACTCAGTATTCTTTCAATTCAAAAAGCAATGGATAGTTCATTTCCCAGTGACCATGCGGGCGAAGCCGCGGGTAACAGCTAGTATTTAATAAAAGTTACCGAAAAATAACATTGGCAGACACCTATGGCGGTCCCACGGTCTGTACGTACCTCAGGTATAGGGGATTAACTGAAAAAAAACGTGAAGCTTATTGAAATACCGTAAGTCTGCCGCTCACTGGCTCTTAGACCATACTGTCCAAGCGACAGTTATGTGTTTGATATTGACAATATGAACGTAAAATGTGAATAATTAATATTTTACATATTTCATTTTATTTCATGTATTTGTAACACATATTATATACACATTTTAGCTTTCTGCAATCCTTCTACAAATAAAATTTAACTGCGCCAAATCTCACACTCCTTCATGCACGCAATATTATGCTTAAAAAGGTGTACAAATTTTTCCCTTTACGTATTAATATATAAATTGGATTAAACTCTGTTTTCCAAAACTCTGTTTCAATGCTCTTTTTAATAATTATACTCTTTTCACGTATTAAACGAATTTTGGGTAGAAACGTTCTGGAGTAGCAAACTCGTACAGGTAAACGAAGTGTAGGGTGGCCGCCCTCTAGATGGAGCGACGACGTGGTATGTAATGAAATCGATAATTGCAAGTGGTTCAGAACCGTGCGCTGTCTTGTTTCTTGAGGAGGTCTCTGTTCAGCAGTAGACTTGATGGGCTATAAGTGATGATGACAATTAACGTATAAAACTACTGAATTATTTTGCATATTTTAAGCCAATAATAATGATAAATTCCAGTATATTTATTATATTACGGCAATGAAAAATCTAAATATTAAAATTAACCAGAATACCTTACACAAATATTTAGATATCATACTCATATTAACATATTTAGCGTTTCGTTACAATTTATGTCATAAAATTTCAGTAGCGATGGTTTATTTCAGTAGCCTATAATTATATAACAATTTTCAACGGCTAGTGTAGCGGTGCGACATCAATTTACAAAAACGAAGACACATGATCTTTAATTAGCACACGCGGTACTGAACTCCCCCGTACCTAGTTCGAGCTCATCAGCCTACGTACTCTTATGCAGTGACACAGAAACGATCGCACGCTACGGTACTTTCGGGCTATTCACACAAGTTCGATGCATTATTTCTTATTCATGCTCTAGAATTGAAAACCGACGCTGATTGAAATATTTTATGCTTTCTAACTATAGAATATAGAATCGTTATCAAATTCTAACAACTACTAACTAATCGTTACGAAATGTAGATGCTATTTTTATATTCCATACCTATAGTTTTGACTATTGATCTCTGTTTGTATTAGGTACAACTTTTTATTAATCTAAAATAGGGTAGAGCCATGCTGCAGCTATATTAGTAGTATAGTTGTAGCGCAAATTGGTCGGCTCGACCGGGGCAGCACCACGCTCTCGCAGAATACCAGCATAAAATAGCAACACTGCTGTGTTTCGTATGGTGAGTGTAAACAACCGGAGACCCTTTTTACTGGAAAAGAGGCATTCCATCTTAGTCCTCACGAGTGACAACGCATCTGCATTTTGATTCTTTATTGAGAATAGATGTAGATGTCTATGGGTCACAGCAACCACTTACCATCAGGTGTTCAAACATTGAAGCAGCGCAGCGGCCAAATTGCTCCATACTCTCTCAGAAATGATAGGAGGCCCAGCAAGTCTTATAGGTAATCATCATTATCATCATTACAGCCTAATTAAGTCCACAGCCGAATATAGGCCTCCGGCATAGATTACCTCGTACGATTTATTTGCCGTAGATGCCACGCTTGGCAGGCGCGTTGGTAAGTGCAGTTATTTTGTTATTAAGTTGTTATCAGGAAGATGTTGCTGTCCCCTGTTTCACTACCCACGGGATGACTTGGAGTGGTGGATTCCCTTACGCCACCACTAAGCGGTAAAATATTTATTAATAGTTTATTAAATCTCGTAAAATACACCGTAGCAATGTAAAATAATTATTTAATGTATCGTAGAGGTAGTTTACATACATAAATTTCCTAAACAAACTATCATATCAAACATCTAGAACCCGAAACGATTATTTGTAAGCCACTGCGCCACGGAGTCGTCAATAATCTAAATTCTGTGAACAAAAACACCGTTAGTAATGTAATGCACAAAACGGTTTACATAAATAAAATACCATCTGTATTCAAAACAGTGAATAAATTTTCAAAAGTTAACAAAAATAACTCAGAGGCCTGCGCCAACCATTAAACAAACTGCTCATTATGTACCGAACGAAACAATAAAATGTCACTCCCAATAACCCAATATCTATAATTTATTCTTACATACCGCAATATTGTATTCAAAACGCTAAGTCGTTGGCTGTCAATTGCAACATAGTGTGAGTTGAGAGCAGCTGAAATAATGTGCTAAACGGTTTAAGTAACAATACTCATTGTATCCCACACATAGGAGAGCCAATTAACGCCTTCTTTATCTCCGATGTTCCACTTTACTCCGTCTGCACGTACCCTGTCGCCAGTTTTAAGTGGGCGAATTAGTATTCTTGATAGCAACACTAATTGTTTTGTCATTGGTAATTGTTTCAGTGCTCTTTTTTGAAAGCTCTGTTCGATCATACTCGTCGTTTGTAATTCCATGTTTGTTTCCATACTTGAATATGTGTTTTTTAAATATAAATGAAACATAGTGCCTGGGTGATGGATCTTCCTATCCTAAGGTAAATATTGAATAGGTAAAGTTAAATAAGAAATCAAAGAGCTCTGAAAGCTCAGAGACAGGGCAATCGCTTTAAACGGAAAGCCACACAATGCAACTGAAGCTGTTAGTTTGCAATTTTTAATACTGACTTGATATTATAACGTTCAATGACAAATTTCGACTTATTTTTATCATGTTAGCTAGCGATCCGCCTTGGCTTCACACGGGTGATTTCTGGAATGCGCCACCTACAGGGTCCAAATGTGAATCTAAATCATCTAGAGACCCTTTCAAACACACAAAAAATTTCATCATTTCAAAAATCGGTCGAGCCGTTTTTGAGTTTTAGCGAGACTATTAGAGTATACGTGGTAGAGCCATGCTGCAGCTATATTAATTGTATAGTTGTAGCACGAATGGGTCGGCTCGACCGGGGAAGGGCCACGCTTTCACAGAATACCAGCGTAAAATAGAAGATTAATGCTGCTGTGTTTCGTATGGTGAGTGTAGAGAACCGGAGACACTTTTTACTGGAAAAGAGGCATTCCATTTTAGTCCTCACGGCTGAAACGCATCTGCATTTTGATTCGCAAACGAGGATAGATGTAGATGTCTATTGGGCACAACAACCACTTACTATAAGGTAGAGTGTGTGCTCGCTTATCACCCTTATCCTATAGAAAAAACTAACGTACAGCAATAGATTTTTATATATATAGAGATATTAGTGTGATAAACCATCTAGCAGTCCACATGATAGAATAGAATAGAACAGAATAGAATAATTTTTATTCAATATAAAAAAAACCCTCTGCACTGGGAAGAACCAGCAAGAAACCCAGTGGGACTTTTTTTTTAAAGTAAATTTTACATTAATGGTTGTACAAACTATTTACATTTATTTTAGAAACTTTTTGGAAGCGACCACCTTTTTCCAGGGGTTATATAATATATATATTATATATAGCAAGCGGCTATAGCCCATGTACACTAACAACAAATTTTTAATTTAGAACGCTAGACGCGTTACCCAAAATATTTATCATCAGGTGGAATTGTAAGTCCAGCACTGGCTTATAATAGTTAAAAAGAAGCAGAGCTCTTAACTGAACTCTATTTTTACTTTTATGTAGGTAATTCTAGAGACGCTGTTAATGTGGTGCATTGACGCATATGGGCCGAACAACATAATATATATTATCGCGCTCTCGAAGTTCACAAAGAAAAAGCGTAAATACACAAGCTTTGTAATAAACGTGAAGCATTGACTGCTTCCCAAGCAGAAAATCTTGCCCGTCGGGAAATCTTGGCTTTTCCACTATGGCTATAAAGTAACTTCATTTTAATTTAAAATCAATTTGACTGATTCTTCAAAGGTGTCACTACTTTTAACGATAATAAAATCACCTATGTAGGCGTGGGTTAGAAAACAATTCATACATTTGTAATATTTTTATTTCATTTCCTAAAGCTTCTACTTACGTACGGTTTTTAAAGAAACTATTCGTTTTTAAGGAAAACGTAATCTTGATTTTTCCATCAAGAATACATTACTTTATTTTATTCTTGAGGTCACGTAAAATCGACGAAAAGAATCTTTTGAAATCACCTCAAACAAGAAAACGATATAATAAGTGTTAATATAAAAGAAAACAAGTGATTTCTTTTTATTTTGTATAATTATTTTTAATATACTAGGTTTTTTATTATATTCTTACATTGTCATCCGAACTTGAGCAATATTCAAAATTTCAAGTTTCCAGCTCATCGGGAAGTTAGTTTAAAATCAATTACTAAATTCCACCCGGAACAATAGACAGACAGACTAGAAAATGACTTAATAAAAACGTGGTATCAAAGCTCATCTGATTCAATTCTTTGAGCTTACAGTATATTTTATAAATTTAAAATTAAATTAAATCTGTTTATTCTCAGACAAAGTTTATATATATATTTTATTATTATGAGGCTTAAACCTATGTTAATAGTGAAATAATAACAAAAAATAGTGCACTTGATCGACTCATCGCTTCACAAGTCTTTTGACGTGTTAATCGATGAATCGACCAGTTGGCAGATTCCATCCTTCTAACATCCTTGGCACTCTGCTGTTACTACTCCGCAGTAACAGCATCATCGAGGCAGTCTTATTTCACGTGATTGTGTATAAGTCATCTACGTTCGCGGCCGCAAAACAAAATATGCCTGATGCGCTGTAAAAATGTGGGAGCCCCAATAGAGTCATATTTTTTTTATTATGAACTCTAAAAAGGTCATTTCCAAATTTTGGAATGTGACATTCGCAATCGCGCTCGTCAATATGTAAGCGGTTAATATGACAGAAAAAATATTTTATATTTGTTAAAATTACAGAATCAAAGTTATTGCTTTTTTTTTTATCGATTCCTGGAATCCTTATTTACAATACCAATGTTGGTTCAGCCCGGTATCCTGTAACCAATAAATACATGGTGGCTGAGTGTTTGTAAAAATATCCACTACTAACTTTTAACGCAAATTTAATAATTCTGCATCTAATCTTTTTAAAACTTTTGGCTTTCAACACTACATTTACAAACACATCACGTTTAGTGTCAAACAAAGCTCTCTTAACGCTAACTCAGGTCGATCAAATCAAACTGTTCGGGGCTCACAATTTACGCTAACAAAGAGCAGCTTAGAATTCACTTAAAATACTGAATGATGTGACTGACGTGACCGACGTGACCACTATAGTTCGTTTCGGTCAGTGACAGTGAAATTACGTACACTATGAACACTGAACATAACATTGAGCTGAACTGATCTCACTAAAGTACTAGGTACTCGTAATTCGTATGTAAGCCTTTACTTAAACAAACTCATGGTTGTTGTTACCTTTAAAATGGAAGTAAAGTGTAAAGACAGCACAAATAATTTGCCGGCTCGAACGGGTTCACAGGTCACGCTTTCACAGAGTACGAGCATAAAATAGCAGTTTAAAGCTGCTGTGTTACGTTTGGTGAGTGTAGAGAACCGGAGACCCTTTTAACTGGAAACGAGATATTCCATCTTGGTCCTCTCAACAAGAAACTCATAAGTATTTAAAATTGTGAGTTTCTTGCGCTTCTTCTCAAAAGGTCCCCCGTATTAGAGAGTCATTGAAAATATAGCGTAGCTTACTTAACTTTCAAAAATGCTTAGTAAAGGGCAATTTTGAATAAAAATATTTTTAAAAGACGTGTAAGTTTTTTTTTTCATTTAAAAGTAATAATTTATTATTTAGTCACGTTACATTAACACAAAACCTGCTTTATCAGAACCATTGCATTAGAAGATACGGAATTTCATCTATCTTATACGTCTTTAATATAAATGATCTTGCTTCAAGTCCCGAGTACGCAATGAAATGAGGGTTAGTGCGAGCTTCTGCGGACCAATCACGGTTATTAAAGGACAGCCGGGACCCTGATCCTATCTTATACACTCGAGGATTATTGCAGGCCTGTGGTCAAGGAGGCGTGACGTAATAAAATATAATGAAACCCACTGGAGTAATGGCTTTTGAAAAGACACTCATTGAACTTCAGAATCAGTTTAAGTATGAATGGAATTAAATTTTTAAAAGGTATATTGATTAAGAAAAAAAATTCTTTAAGCATACATTGAGGGAAAAATCGCTGCATGCGATTTAAGAAAATTACTGTGTTATATTTTTCAATATTAAAGAAACAGAAAAACAGCAATTTCTGGTGGTAAGTGGCTATTGCAGCCTATAGATACCAGCAATATTTTTTAATAGAATAGGAGTAACAAACGAGCACACTGTCCACGCGATGTTAAGTGGATGCTGTGGTCCAAGACAGCTACATTTATCCTCAATTAAGTATCAAAATTCAGATGCGTTGACACCCCTGAGGACTAAGATGGAATGCCTTGTTTCCAGTAAAAAGGGTCTGTACACTCACCATACGCAACACAGCAGTATTAAGCTGCTATTTTACGCTGGTATTCTGTAAGAGCTTGGTCATTCCCCGGTCAAGCCGGCCTATTCGTGCTACAACCATAATATAGCTTCAGCACTACCCCGATAATAAACAGAACATATTTGAAACAAAAATATCTACAGACTACAGACGTATTGTCGCCCATAACAACTACAACTAAGATAAAATTATTTATATTCTGTAACTATACCAGCTCTCTGGAACACAAAACAGCTTGTTGGCAGAAATTGGAAAGAGTACCTACCACCAATAACGATTCCTAGGCAGAAAAGTAGCTCAACCATATAGTAGATAATTTTGCACATACAATTACATTGTTTTATAGAAAAAAGTTAACTGTATTTGCATATTCTTTTTATCATCCTTTCTTATTTACCGCCGGGCTATTTCAAAAATACGCCAACTGACATTCATTATATAGAAAGATTTACTCATGCTCACCACGCTAAACAGGTTGAGTGCATCGAGATGCTTACACTGGTAATGCTGTTTCCCATTTTTAGTCTATACGATATAGGAATGGGTTATCGAATGTACATATAAATCGCCTTTTACGGACATCTCAGATTATCAGATCATCGGGGTGTCCGAAAAAGGTCGCATTTTGTGGATATTAGAGCCTTGCTCGTTATTTAGATTAATAAAGTATGTGCTGCTTAGGTAAAGTTTTGAAAAAACTAGCATTCTCTTACTAACAGTTGATATTTTCCCAGCTTCTATTATGTTATTACTCAATTTATGCCTAATAAAATTTCAAATAATATCTTTATTTTATATCTTCGTTATCATCGACTACCGTGGTCATGCTAAACGTATATTGTTCTCGTTTTAAGAAAAAGGACAAACTTTAGGGACCAAATATTTATCGTTGGTCCGTCCGTTTTCCGGATATTATTAAAAAACCAACAAAAGCTTAAGTCAGCTTTGATGAGGAATACGTCTTTCATTGTACTATTTACAATCTAACTATATTATTTACAAGAATTATCTTTAATTAAATAGATAAATAATTCTAACATAGACAGGAAGTGGATGAATTACTGTGGATAAAGGACGTATTTAGTAGCAACCTTTAGGGAGGCCTATGATGATGACAATGATATTAACTAACGTTTTCATAAAATCATTATAGACATTATAGACTCATATATAGGAACTCTTAATTCACAGAGTCATTTTAGAACGGGTAAAGGAAATGAACATATGAAATTAGTTAGGATATTATGGAAGTAGGGAGGATTTATGTTGTAATAAAATACCTTTGATGCGAAAGTTAGAAAGAGACAATAATGGCTCGGGATGCCTAGGGCACTACACGTCCCACCTGCTCGTCCAGTTTCTAACGCATGGTATACAATTATGCAAATAAATGAAATCAAATCAAAAATAAAATAATGTTAAAAACGTAATGACAGCGCTTTAATTTCATGTTTTTTATCTTTTTCATAACAGAACTGATTCGAGTGATATGTGCACGCACTACTTTATCCGCCAGGTCATTATCACTTGCGGGCTTAATAACAAATTGAATTGAACAATTGGCGTTGATCCAAACTTCGGCTTCAGTGGGAACGTAACTTAATAAGAATTATTCAACGTCTATAATTCACAACCGGTCATTAAAATTCGGTTAGGTTCGGCCTTTGTCCAAACAAAACAGCGCGCGTGTTAAATACATAATGACATATTATTACATGTTGTTACTTTTTTGGTCCCAAATTCTCGCACGGCTTTAAATAAAGACAGCTGGACGTAATTAAAAAATTAAAAGTGGTCGTTAAGGGGATATCTGGGGCTGAAAGAAATTTGAAGAATATCTTTTTAACGATCTATTGCCGTCGCTATGTGCCCGAGCGACCAAGCCGAGGAGAACAACATAGAGAAGTCATCATCTTATATTTCCCTATTTCCTCCACCAAAACTGGACCGATTTTATTTCTTTTTAAGTACAATATAACAATGATTGTGGCCTTTTATGTTTGTTTTTCTTTAATGTTTAACTAGGTAGTATCAGTAATTATAAACCTAGTTTTCATAACTTCATATACGACCACTGAGCCTGATGTTACGAGTTAGAATCCAAGGGTGAGCCAAAAAATCATTTATTGAGATTTTCTGTCAAGCAATTCTCAGTAGTAAGCCCGGAGTCAGGAAGTTGGCGGTATTCCACCTCCGTGCTTTGGAAACACGTAAAATCCTGCGCCTAATCTCTCTCTGGTCGTATGAGATTACCGTCCCATCGGACTTTAAGAGTGAGGGAATAGAGAGTGCACCTATGCTTACGTTAACACTCGGGCACTATAATCCTGTCCGCAGATGGGTAGTCTCCGTTGAGACTGGCTACCGTAACCGAAGTTGGTCTGAAGGACATTTAATAATAATAGTCTTTACTTTATTTGCTCTCAGAAGTTTATATAGTCCTATTTGAGGTATAACCATTTTAATTTGTGAGAGCCTGATGTCAATGTCAGTACTAGGAAGTACCTGTATGACTAATCACCAGACTCGTAATAATCGTCCCTTAATGTAACATTTAAGAACCTTTAACTTTAGGTACACTTCGTGCGAAATTAAGATTTGTTATACATAGATTTAGATTTGTTGTACATTGTTTTTGTAATTAAAGTTACAATAATTAAACTAATTGACACGTATGCGCATGTGTGTGTGTTTACTAATTTCTTATAATCAAATTAACATCTTATTTTTAAATTTATAATTTACCTTTAAACAGAAAATCCGCAATGTTTGGAGATTCTACAAAAGAGACCAAATTCAAATCACATAACGTAGTAACTGATTAATTATGACTTTTACCATCGTACCTAATTCGAAATTTAACAAGAAGATTTAAAAAGAAACCCTTTAGATGTGAGTAAACCCTGAATAAGATTTTAATAATGTGAAAGCAAAGTCCTCAATTACATCATTATACAATCTGATCGATGTTCGTGAGAAATAGCAAATGCGACATGTACAATTACTACTTACGTAATGAACTTATTTCTTATTTACTACATATCTATCTAGATAAGAAGCCGCGGTTGTTCAAAGACAGAGCACTCACTTTAAATTTCATAGTTCATTGAATAGAGCTGTGATCTATTTAAATTTTGTATTGTTTTCACTCGTATATTTTGTAATGAGTTTATGTTGTATAAAAGTCATTTCTGTAATCGTTGCAAGTTTGAACTAATACAGCTCCTACTTTCATATAATATACATTTTTCATTTATATTTTGACATAGTATGCATAGAGGGAATCTATATCTATAATTATAAATAAAGAAAGTTAAATAATAATCAATATCTTGTCTTCGTTTTCCTAATTTGATTTTCAAATTAGGCAAAAAGAGACAAACTCATTGAAAGATTTTGCATGTAATTCATGCACTGAGACATTGTTTTTTGTATATACATACACTAGAAAACGAAAAACTTATAATTAAATCGCAACTTTTCAATGATTATGAAACTGTGTGACCATCTGAGTAACAAATAAGTTCCCCTTAGTCCCAACTTGTGACATCTGGTGAGCGCAAGATTATTAACCCTTAATCTATAGCGATTTATTTCTCAATGTTAGCAACAATCGACATCGATATACTACTAATAATAATTTATTTTTATTATTTTGTTATATGTCTAAAAATAAAAATAAAATAGGACTAGAATTTTTATTATTCAAGAGATCAAGTTAATTGTTTTCGATATTAAGTGATGATGGTTATATTACATTGCAAATATTCGTGACGCAAACTTTAAAACGAATATTTAGTCGAGTATGAATACTAAGTTTTATCGGTAAATAAGCGGATCTCCAAATTTTATATTCTGATTCTATCTGATTTACTACTAGTTCAGCAGAAAAAAGAACCATCGAGAAAGCTATATCTGGTTGGATGAAAATATTTAGAAATCAAAATGTGAAGGCAGGATCTTGATAATGCCATGTAGTGGCGGCGTAAGAGACTCTTCTACTTCATACTAACAAACCACTAAGACCCCATAACATCCCGTAAGTATCATAAAAGGTGAAAGAGAGAAATGAAACATGAGAAAGGCAACAATATCTTCCCGATAACAACGCAAAATAATAAAAAAATGCGTTTGCTAACCCACCTGCTAAGAGAGAGAAATATGGCAAATATTCCCTCTATGAGGCAATCTATGAAAAAAAGCCTATGTTCAGCAGTGGACTTTTTATAAGCTTTACAACTTTTGCTTTACTTTGAATGAATGCATGATGGATAATAATGGGGGAAAACACGTAATCCATTCGTAATCGATTTATTGGTAGTCGTGGTAGAGCGAGGAGAAAGACAAACATAAACAAATAAAACATTTGAAAGGGGTACTTGGTTACATATTTACAGATAATATGAAACCCATAATAAGGCTACAGATAATGTGGCAAAAATGTAATTAAGTATAAATAAGATAATTAAAAAGAATTTAAGTAGATTTCATAGTAACATTTTCAATGATATTGCGAAATTCCGCTTTATTCGTCTAAGTTTTTGCTTTAAGATCTCAGATGGAACTTCAATTAACGTTCATTGATATAAATAAGAATTAAAGTAGATTTTATAGTGACATTTGCAATGCGAAAATACTGTGAAATTTCGCATTATTCGACTAGGCTTTTATTTTAAGATGTCAAATTAAGTTTCAATTATCGTTCCTTGATATAAATAAATATTGTGCGAACCAGATTAATAGAATTTCTTATTCTTATATTTTACTTAGTAATAGATTAAATGAATTTATCGAAAACGCTTTTTGTTTTGCTAATGGCACATCAATTTCAGTGTCTATGGTGTAATGAAAAATAGGCTCTGAACAATAACTAAGGCACTATAAAAAGGCAACAACCTTGTAAAAAAAGTTGAGAATAATATAGCTATCTTATTTTGATTCATATAAAATATCATATGCATAAAGAGTTCAATTACAAGAATTTTATTCTTATTTTAGGATTCCCTCTATGCTAGCAATTACTCTGAGATATAATCACTAAGTATGTTTTAATAATATTCTATGGTCAAACTATCAAACCTAAACAATCGCACAGAATAGAGATAGTCGCCAAGGAATTTTGAAATGTTGCTTACAAAATAATTTCTAAAAGATTGGCTAAATGAGCTGTGAATTTGTGTGATTTCAAATGTTCCTTTTTCAATAGTCTGTGGGGCTTATTTATATTTTGTGTACGTATATTAGACATCTGTGTTTTATATATTAATGTGCTATTGAAATACATATTTATTAGAGAGTTCAAAGTAAAATACAACTTGTTTAATATCCAAACGTAATAATTTTTACAAAAAGTAACAGCCGTTTTTAAAGAACTAAAAAGAATAAAATAATTTCACATTCTAAAGTCAGTGCTAAGCCATAGTGTATAGAAGAATTCAATTTCTGACTTCAGAATGTGGAAAGAACTTTGTTGTAGTGTTAAAAGTTACTTTTTTTACCGTTTTGAGTGAACTAGAAATATCACAATCTCAGTGTCGCCTAAATAGTTACATTTAAAGCTTTATCCCTTATTTTGCCGCCCTGTAGGGGTAGAATTTTTCTACAAATTTATATGGAACCATCCCTGAAGTATAACCTATTTAATAAAATAAAAACTTCAAAATCGGGTCATGAAATGATGGTATGTAATATAATAAATGTAAGCGAAAACATTATTTTACATATCCATTATTATACATGTTGACAAATATTTATCTTGGGCTGCACAGCTAAGCCAGGTGAGTAGGAGGGTCGGATATCTCCGTAGATGAAGCAATTTCTACCCATCTATATCTATACTAATATTATAAAGAGAGAGTGCGAATTTTGTGAGTTTGTATATATGTGGAGGGTAATCTCCGGAACCACTGCACCTATTTGAAATTTTCTTTCACCATTTGAAAGGTACATTATTCCAGATGGTCATAGGCTATTATTGTGTATATATGTTTATATTATGGCTAAAAGTTATGTTGATATTTGTCAACTCAGCCGGAAAAAGTCGTGCCTCTTGAGAGCTTCCACAGCATGCGCTGCATCAATGGTTAAAATTGCTCGAAAATAATGTATAACTGAATTGTTCCTCTTAAAAAGTTCTAAAAGAAGTCCGCGACAGCATATGTCTACCTTCTAAGGATAACTCACAATAACCATTTTTATATAAAAACTCTCGCACGATAATATAAATTGCGCTTGCACAATCACTTCTTTTACCAACTCTCGATTATGCTGACACGTGCTATTTCAATTCAAATAAGAAGCTGCTTAATTAACTTGTGGGCATTCAGAACCTTTGTATACGGTTCCCAAACTCGTTACTCCGAAAATATGAACATGTTTCCAAATTTCGCGTATAACTCAAGTGGCTTCCGATTATTTTTAGCAGGAATATTACTTGTATACCGTATTCTATTTAATCCCACTACCCCTCCTTACCTTAAAGAGAGGCTTGAGTTTGTTGGTGACAGTCACTGTCGCCTTTTTTGCTCCCATAAATATCACATTTTTAAAAGTTCCACCCCATAATACTTCCTTTAATTCATTTCTATTGAAGCTATTCGGCTCTGGATCTCCTTACCGCTTAGCTTAAATTTTAAAAAGCTTGTCAAAACGCATTTCTTTTCTTCCTAAATAGTCATTGTTCTAGGAACTTCAAACAACTCACGTTGTATGTTTAAAAATTGCTACCTATTTTTCCTCACGTCATATCTTTTATTTCACTTATTGTTTACTCCTTTACGTTCTTGTATATGATTTAAATGTATTTTTTATTATACTATGTACGTATTTATTTTTAATATATGATGTAAGGCTAGATGTCGTGTATATGTTCTAAAACTTGCGTACACCCTTAACTTTTCACAGGTCATTATATTCTCTGCAATGTGGTTGCCTGGTAAAGATCTGTTCTAAACGATAAAGCCGCCAATGGTATTTTTATGTTGTTTGTTGTTTTTCTACCGTCTTCAAAAGGGAGGAGGTAGGTACTCAATTCGACTGTATGTTCTTTTTTTTATGTGTGTTACTTCATAACTTTTTTCTAGGTGAACCAATTTCGATGATTATTTTTATTTGAAAGCATGTGGTCCCATATAAATTTGATCAAGGTCTGATGTAGTTTTTCAGTTATCCTTAATAATTTATATTAAAGTCGGTTGTACAAAATTTTTAATTTTACTACTTGTTTTTCTCTCTTGTTTATTAGTGCAGAATAAAGTATATTTAATTTATTCATAATTAGTATTATTACTGTATGTATATTTATAGTAATAAGTATTTATTTAATATTCCAATAATATTTTAATTAACGCGTACGGTACAAACCAATTAAAATGTAAATCATTCCAGAATGTCGACGTCAAAATATAAACTGTTGAAGCGGCCAAACGAAGCAAAAATCCTAATTAGTTCATTGATTATCGGTGTTAATTTGCTCTTAAAGCAAATCCAAAATTTGTGCCTCCTTAAGCAAAAAAGTCCATCTTAACGACGACGTAACCGACAGCCTTATTATAGTAAAGAAATTACGTCGTTTATCTGAATTAACTTTCCATTCTGGGTCGAGCAGATAAAAAATCTTTTCGGAACAGCAATGTTTTATTTTACTATCATAAAATTTTCACTTCCAAAATTTTTCAATCTGATGCTCCGACCAAAAAAGAAAGAAAGACGGACGGACGCACATGACAGTGACGCAGAAACCATGCTCAACTTCTTGACACGCATTTACGCACAAATGTTAACAGCCCGAAAATGTTTACTGCTGGACGCACACATGCACCTAAGCCTATGTTAGTTTGCTAATGATTCAAGATGCATACTAAGGCATGTTTGTACAATAAGTTATAATATTTTAGAAAAAAAAATTGAGCATGATTTTGGCTTGATTTTTGGGTCACTACTCACGCAGCGCTCTATTTTTAACCGACTTCAAAAAAAAAGGAGGAGGTACTCAATTCGACTGTATTTTTTATGTGTGTTACCTCAGAACTTTTTTCTAGGTAAACTTTTTTGTGTTTTTGGTGAATTTTGATGATTCTTTTTTATTTGAAAGCTGGTGCTTCTCATATGGTCCCATATAAATTTGATCAAGATCTGACCAGTAGTTTTTGAGTATTCCTTAACTAGCTGTGCCCCGCGGTTTTACCCGCGTATATCACGTGTCTGAGCCACGCAACATGACATGACACCTCGTTCAAGCATTTTAGATAGCAATGTATGGAAAAATTGGCAAAATTAAAGGAGTACTTTTATCTATCGGCATATGTACGTTACAGAGCGAAGTTAAATTTTAACTACTCTGCTGCCCCTCCTGGGTGAGCGTCACCCCCTTCCCAGAAAGTGTCAATATGCGCGGTTTTTAAACCGTACACGATACATGAAAAGGTGTAAGTACGAAATAATCCTTGATAAATTTGTTGTCAACATCTAGACATACAAAAGCGATATTACTTATAGTTTCCGCGCAATCTATAAAATCCGCACAATCTATAAAAAAAAATATGAACAGTTTCTATTATTTACCGATTTTTCTTTTTATTCAGTTTAGTTTCCTAAAATATTTCCCACTTTACCGCCAATATATGTATGACTCTAGTAAATAATAGAATATTATGTTCTTTAAAAAGAGGTACAATTTATTTTGAAACTTTTTCATTTCACGTTGCTATGCTATTTTAAAAGGTTGATAGCAAAGGATGATTTCGTAACTAAAACCGCGATTCCGGACACTTTTTGAGCCACGGGGATGCCGTTGATGCCGACCATAAAATGATTGAAGTAACCCCACTCACAGAAGCGTTCACTACTAGTTTCTCTCGGCTCTCATCAGGCGGCTAGGGTTTATGCTTCGTTCACGCGCCGAGCCGAGTGTTGAATTATTATAATTTTTCATTATGTCTTAAAATATGCGTCCAAATAACATGCTACAAAGAGCAAAGTTTATCTTCATAAAATTGTCTTGATGATGAAGTAATTTTCGTTTGTAAGATTAATATGCCTTGTCTATTAATAACGCTAATAAATCACTTTTTAATATTCAAAATTTTTCGTCACCAAATACCTTATTGTGGCTTATATATAAGAAATAGGCATAGTGTATCGAGGGTTTTTTTTAGGTGGAGTAAAGATTTATATTTTTGTAGAACATTGTATTTACATATCAGTAACCATAACGCCAGCGCACGCGGATAATTCATTTCGGGAGCGCTTTTTATTCTGACTTGCTTAACAAAAATCAATATTTAAGGCTAGCTGAGAGGTGTAACCTAAAGCTAGTTTTTTTATAGAATAAGGGTGACAAACGAGCACACAGTCCACCTGATGGTAAGTGGTTGCTGTGGCCCATAGACATCTACTTCTATCTTCGTTTGCGAATTTAAATGGAGATGCGTGGTCAGCCGTGAGGACTAAGATAGAATGCCTCTTTTCCAGTAAAAAGGGACTCCGGTTCTCTACACTCACCATACGAAACACAGCAGCATTAAGCTGCTATTTTACCCTAGTATTCTGTGAGAGCGTGGTCCTTCCCGATCGAGCCGACCCATTCGTGCTACAACTATACTATTAATATAGCTGCAGCATGACTCTACCACGTAAAAATTAATATATATAACTATACTATTCCTTATGAATTTGGCTATAACATGCAAAAATTTTTTTAAATCGGACTGGTAGTTCCAGAGATTAGCGTGTTCAAACAAACAAAAAAAACAAAAAGCTCTTCCTTTTTACTATATTAGTAATACAGTATAGACTTAATTGACTTCGACTGCATTGCTGTTGTTCTCATTTTATTTATATTAAAGTCGGTTATACAAATTTTTAATTTTATCACTCTTTTATTTACAATATTTTTTTATATATAATATTAAAAACTATAATTTAAAAAAAAAACTAATAATTTTACCACTTATTTTTTCTTGTTGGTCTGAGATCTAATGATAGAATTTAAGCAGTTGCCACTTTGAAAGAATATAGCTTACAATCGAATTCAAAACAGGAAGGATTTTCGATTCGGTTGTATATTTTTTTGTAAAAATTTACGCGGTATCTTCGTCAATTGTGAACTGATTTTAATGATTATTTTTGTTTATTAAAAAGGGACAAAATACTTCAGGGAAAAATGTAACTATTTAGACGACATTCTAGAATTGTTACCTTGAGCTTATGATGTAATTTAATACTGAATGTATTAATTAAAGGATCAGATAATTCAACTTTAAATTAAAAGTAAAAGCAGACTTCAAAGTACTATAAAAAATAAAAACAAAATTGGCATTTAGATGAATTTAAACCTTGACGTCAGAAGCTATAGTGCGGAAATATATTATTTCTTTTAGTTATACAGTCGGTTTTTACTTTTTATTTTAAGTTTAATTTTTAACACGGTTTTATTAGTTTAAACTGTCACATATAAGTGAATGTAATAGATTCTATTTCTATTTTTTTTAGTTCCACCCACTCAGCGACGTTTGAATAATCTCAAATTTTGCTGGCGTATTAAGAATCGATGCAATACAATAACTATTTCATGAATATCACCTTTTATTTTTACTAGAAGCATCACAGCGCATGATCGAAGCGTGTTGTCTAAACTCTAATTTTATTTCGTTTTCCTTTTTTACAATTGGTAATCGTAACATAGGGAGAAGCCCATATCTAGCAATAGACTGCTATGGTATAATAAGGAGAAGAAGAAGAAGAAAACGGAACGTAACTTCAACTAATCTTATACACGATTACAATCACGAGTTGGAAAACAGCTTTCAACAAGAATAAACTGTCGGAAGCAAAAGTAAACATTTGGGAGTAGTGATAACGCAAGGAACGTGACCAAGTGCATACAAATACAGCGCACTCGCCTCTTTTTGTCCCATTCCTTACAACAAGGTGTTGTTATTTTACTAAAAATGTGCGTTAACAGAACTTGACGAATTTTCTTGGTTTATTTTTGGAATAATCTTTTAACTGATCCTTTAAACAGTGTTTACCTTTAACCGTTTTTGCAACCTTTAAACAGAACAAGCATTTCTTTAACGCAATTTTATTGTTATTTATAAGCTTAGTTTTTGTTCCGTGAAATAAATATATTGCGACAGTTGAAAAATATATAACAATTTTATAAAATTGGATTTCTTACATAGGAACCACTTAAAAGTCTGAGTTTTCTGTAATCATAGAAAAAGATACTCTTTCCTTGGCATTTGCTTACACAATGCTCTGTAGGAAAGGTCACAATTACTCAGTGAGTTAAGGAACGATTTATAACGGGGAACCCTTAGTTGAATCAATGTAATTAATGAAACAGTGAGTCAACCAGCTCGTTAATTAGATAGATAGAATAGATAAGGGAAAAATCTTAAGTGGCAGCATCATGCCAACGAGCGCAGTGTAAGGACTAGATGGAGTATCGACTAAAGGAACGGGATGAGAGATGCTGGCTGCTTAGGACCATGCTTTGTGGCAATTCATGGGATGCCGACGTTTAGCAATAAACTTAAAACGATCGCTGAGGGGGACTAGGAAGAGGCAGCATTTTGGGAAAGAAAATTCACCTCCGCCTCAGTGGCGAAGCTAGGGCTCCAAACTAGGGCAAGCCCAAGATATGGTTTTGTTGTTTTTAGCAGTTTTATAAAAAATCCTTTTCTCTTTTTCGATTTTACCTTTTCCTCGCCGATTAGCACTTTAACACACTTCAATTCATCACAAGCAACACTATTATCCTCCATTTTCACTAAAAATCTATAAAAAAGCATAAATTTTCAACTCGCAATATTCATTCGCTCAAGTAAACACACAGAGTAAACATTGAAATGTGAAGTGAACTTGCAAACATATCGCCCGCGCGCCCCCGCGCTTGAATAATTTTACACCAATAGCCGGGCTTTATCGCTCCATACTAATTGCTATATAAACAATCGTAGTTATATTTCATTATAGAACATTTTGCCACAGGTTAGAAAGAGAGTGATCGTCTTCTCGAAAGCCCGGTAAAAAGCCCACGCGTGCGAGAGAGACGACTAATCACTCAACTCAACTCCTTTTTTATGACAGCAGTATCGCGCAGTTTTGCCGCGTGTTGACGTTATATAATAAGGCTACGAGGTCATGACCTGTGTAGAACAAAGAAGCGCGCGGGAAATTTGAAACAGTTTGAAACAGTTTACGAGTTATTTTATTAGTTGATATTATTGATTGAGCAGTTTGATAGGACAAGCCCGACTTCTCGGCTTCTATGGAGGCTTCGCTACCGCTCCGCCTTAACCTTTTAAATAATGCCAATCAAATAGAGATGATCTTCATACGGCACGGACGCATGCAGGCATACACACACACACATACATGCATTCCGGTGGCATTTTAGTAACAGTGACCCACGCTATGCCACTGCTGACGATCAATTGATGACGCAATTTCTAAGTAAAAATATTGATTTCAAATTCTTCAAGCTCTGCTCTAAATTATTCGATTCCCAGAAAAGTGAATATTGCTAACTTTTACAAGCTATGCTCGACTTTAAAAGCCTGCCCGACTGCAAATTCATAAATGCGCCGTACACACAGATGCACAAGAATCTCTTGATATTTCTGACCTTAACAGTGAAAAAAAAATCGTTACGTGCTTTTGGACCATATTAACACATTCTTGTAACAGTAAATAGTAACGGTTAGTAGCATGAACGCCTTGGTCCGGTAATATTCTCTCAACGGAATGATGATACTTGATTTACCAAATCCTAATCTTAGTCCAAGAGCTTAGACTCAGAGATGTTGCATGTGAGTAAACATACAAATTTATTTTTTAAGTTACTTTACAGTTCTTGGTGTTGTTAATATCTCTATGTCTCTTAATACTGTATTTGCAGCATTTAACTTTTGCAGTATACCTTTACTTGATGACTCTCCTAGAAATGACAGAAGACCTATGCCCAGCAGCGGATCACATACAGGCTGTGACTTTAACTTTTAATCTTTTAAGCTGATGAAGATAAGAGTGTCTTTTTTGTATACACAAAGTCACTGACTAATCCTTCCATTACTACATACTAACATTTGCAGTACTGTATTTTCAAGAATATACCTGTTGATTCGGATGCTTGTTACAAAAGACAACAACATAGTCATCATCATCATCATCATTACAGCCCAAGTCCACTGCTGAACATAGCCTCCCAAGGAATGCCACAAAGCACGGTCCTGAGCCACCCGCATCCATCGACTTCCTGCATGTCTTACCAGGTCGTCACTCCATCTAGTGGGGACGCCCTACACTTCGTCCGCCGGTACGAGGCCGCCACTCAGAACCTTTTTCCCATCGGTTGTCGGTTCTTCGAGCTATATGGCCGGCCCATTGCCACTTCAGCTTACTAATCTGTTGGGCTATGTCGGTCACTCTGGTTCTACTGCGATATCCTCATTTCTAAGTTTATCACGCAGAGAAATTCCGAGCATAGCCCTCTCCATAGCTCGCTGAGCGACCTTGAGCTTCCTCATCCGGCCAGTAGTGAAGGACCACGTCTCAGTTCCATAGGTCATCACTGGCAACACGCACTGGTTGTACAGCCTCGTTTTCAAGTTTTGAGGTATACCTGACGAGAAGATGTGCCGTAATTTCCGAACGCTGCCCAGCCGAGTTGAATCCGTCGATTGACCTCTCGGTCGAAGTTGGACTACCTAGTCGGACTATTTGTCCCAGGTAAACATATTCGTCAACAACTTGAGCTTAGTGCTCCCAACAACTACTTAGAGGTGTGACATGGTTACATGATCTTTGTTTTGTCCATGTTCATCTTAAGACCTATACGTTGGGAGGCACTATTGAGGTCATTGAGCATAGTGCTTAGGTCCTCAGCGATTCTGCCATAAGGACTATATCATCGGCAAATCGAAGGTGAGTGATGTACTCGCCATTGATGTTAATGCCGTATCCTTTCCAGTCCAGAAGCTTGAAAACGTCTTCCAATGCAGCGGTGAAGAGTTTCGGGGATATAACGTCACCCTGTCTTACACCTCTCTGCAGTTGGATAGGTTTTGTACTCTGGTTCTGTACTCGGATAGCCATCGTGGCCCTACTGTACAAGCACTTCAGCACTTCGATATACCGACAGTCAACTTGGCACCGCTGAAGGGACTGCAGCACCGCCAATTTCGACGGAATCAAAGGCTTCTATAGTCCACATACGCCAGACATAGTGGCAAATTGTACTCCTCGGACTTCTGTACAATTTGCCGAAGGGTATGTATGTGGTCTATGGTGCTAAAGCCTTTCGGAAACCGGCTTGTTCGGGAGGCTGGAAGTCGTCGAGTCTGCGTGCGAGACGATTCGTAATGACTCTCGAAAACAGCACGTAGACGCGGCTCAGAAGGAAATCGGTCTGTAGTTCTTCAAGAGAGCGTTGTCGCCTTTCTTGAAGAACAAGACCACCGCACTTCTGCTCCACGCCTCCGGTGTAGTGCCACCATGTAGGACGGAATTAAAGAGCTTCTGAAGGACTTCAAGTACCGGTTTCCACCCGCTTTCAGAAGCTCCGCTGTAATTCCATCCTCGCCTGGGGCCTTGCTGTTTTAAGGTGCTGGAGAGCCATTCTAATCTCGCTCAGACTGACGTCCGGGATATCATCGGAATAGTGTCGGATAAGACTCGCTCTTGGATCGTTACCACACTTGCGTGTGGCTCCAACGATGATGTACAGCTGCCCATAGAACCTCTCAATCTCACTCAAAATCTCAGGTGTCCCGGAAACGACGCTGCCACACTCGGTCTTCAGCTTCGACAGTTGGCTCTTTCTGGCAGACAGATCTCTGGCAAAGACTTTGGAGCCCTGGTTCCGCTCGATCGCTTCTTCAATACGAGCTGTATTGAAGTTGCGCAAGTCCCGCCGCATGCATTTGGAGATCTGTCTGTTCAGTTGCCTGTATGCTATCCCGTCTAACAGCCATGAGATTAAGAGTGTGATCGGAGAGTTTTTGTGTTCTTCTGCGGCGGGTCTTACAAAACTTAGCTCCGATGCGGTCGGACAGTTTCCACGAGCTTGTCATTCATATCGTCCACTGCATTGCAATCTTCTAGGCACTGAAAACGGTTTTGTAACTCGAGCTGAAAGGTTTCGGGACTTTGGATTAGAGCACGAGGGGGACGGAGCGTTGACTTCATTAGACGACACCTCTCCAACTTAACGTTTAGGTTCAGTGTGCCTCTAACCATTCGGTGATCGCTACCAGTTTTCACCCTCGCGATCACTGAGACCTCACTGAACAGTTGGCGTCTAGTCGTCATAATGAAGTCAATCTCATTTTTTGTCGAACCGTCGGGGCTCGACCAGGTCCACTTCCTGTGGGGCCGCTTCTGGAAGAAAGAGTTCATCATAAAGAGTCCTCTTTCTCCATGAAGTCGGCCAGCTGCTGGCCCTTGGGTTCCGTTGCCCTAATCCGAATTTCCCTACTTTCAGCTCACCGTTCTCTCTTGTGCCTAGCTTTGCGTTTAAGTCTCCCATTAACACCGTATAGTGGGTTTTAGAGATGCATGGCTCTAGAGATATCCTCATACATTTCCTCCACCTCCTCATCGGGGTGTGCCGAAGTTGGTGCGTAAACCTGTATGACCTTCAGCGAATACCGTTTGGTGATTCTGAGTATAAGGTACGCAACCCTCGTCGACACACTCCCAATTTTAACGTTGTTAACGAGAGACTTGTGGACGATAAATCCGACACCTCCTTGGGACAGATGGTCGCCTCCCGGTGATAGAACAAGTTGCCGGATTCGAGGATTACCGTGTCCTCCCCTCTTCGGACCTCGGATAATCCTATAATATTCCAGCGCAACTTGTCATCTCTTCTTCCAGCTCAGGATCTTCTCGTCAGTCCTCAGAGTGCGTGCGTTATAAGTTGCCAGGTCGAGTCGTCGTGGGTGGCAACCGAACCTCCACCGGAGATTCTAGCACCCCTGCCCGCCGTTACCATGGTCGCCACCGTAGCCAGGAATAGCGGGGCCGCCGGGGACTGGGGCCGTTTCTTCGTAACTTTCTTCATTGGGGATATTGCCGTAGTTGCCACGCTTGCGAGCGGGTTGGCAACCGCAGTTTTTTGTTGCTGTTATCAGAAAGATGCTGCTGCCCATCTTCTGCCTCAGTTTCCTCTGTCGCCTCTTACGACACCCACGGGAAGATATGGGGTGGTGGGTATTCTAACCCGCCACTACACGGGGACATAGTGTACAACATAGTGTACATTATTAAGCAACATAGTGTACATATTGTGTCAGGTATATTTAAAACCTTAGAACTCTAGCTTACAACTACATACACACTGATGAATGTTAGCTTAAGACTTATCTAAAAGGAAAGACTTCCAAGTATTGCTTTATTGCAGTAAAGAGTAGCTTGAATCTATACCTTAAGTATTTATTTTCGCGAGCTTGTGAAGAGCCTTCACATAGTTCACATAACGACAATATTAATACGGAATATACCTACACAAAAAGCACTGCACACGTTTCTACTGCGCAAGTTTCACAGTCATCAAATCTTCAATCAACACACACGTGTTAATGTAATTTCGTTGCCGCCGATAAAAACTGTTCGTTCCTACATTCCGCTCGCTACAATCATTCTGTCGTTATGAGGCCTCAGAAACGAGTCGATGGGAAGCGATGACTTGCCGCTTTTTGCTCTCGTATACTATTGTGATGCAATTTAACGGGACCGATACGCGTTCAGACGTAATTTGATGTAACATCGGAGATAACTAATTTGTAATAGTGCTACGTAATAGAAAAGAATAAGAGAAAAAATAATATAAATACAAACATTTCGGTAGACGAGGCCCTGTCAAAATATAAGGAACAGGCTCCTTTTCTGCTTAGTTGTCCATCTAGGTTTGAACACATTGCTATATTCAGGATTCAATGGTAAATGCGCCAATACACAAAGGTTGTGAGACATTTTATCTTAGTTAGTAGTGACAAAGCATCAATAGCTTTTTTTTGAAGTTGTATGCAGGTGCTCATGGGTTGTAGTAGCTTTTATGTCGTTCTAATAACATAAGAAACCTTCAGTAGCGTTAGTGTCGTGTCATAACAGTTAACCAACACCCCTTGTTCATCGCCTCATCGTTCGAAGAATGCATGTTTTCAATTCATTCTACAAAAAATCACGAATTATGATGCATGTTTCAAATAATGTCTACTTTGTTCTTGGTACATAAGGTGTGTATCTATCAGTAATTAGATCTTTCTGGCATGTCCTATAGTCACCTCTTATGACATTCACAGGACAAAATGGGATGGTGAAATCTCTTAAACCGCTAACCACATGACACGATGTAGTTACGATATATATGATTCTCTATAGATGATTCTCTATATATGATTCTCTATAGATGACACTGAATAAAACTATTTTTACGCATTTGTCACAGTTAGCCCGGCTACCTTCAGTTTTTGAATATTAATTTTTGGATTTTTTTGGTTCGATCCACGCAGAATGAGCTTACAGTATCTTGAAGTCTTGCAGTGGTATGCTTGGGTTTGGATTTAATTTTGTTAATTATAGGATCCCAAGCAGATGGCAGTACCCATCCATCTTCTCTATTGAAATTAGGATGTTTTTTAATTTCAATAGCCTCACGTATCATTCATGCTTGGTAGGAATCGGTGTTCTTTTGCGAGGATTTATATAGACCACAAATTAAATTAAAAAAATGTAATGGCGGGGATGATCTTGAACATGTTCACAGACTACAGACTTCCCAGAGCGTCGGTGTCTCACGTCAGCTATATGGTATATATCACGCGGTATGGTATGGTATGGTATGGTATGGTATGGTATGGTTTGGTATATATCACGCGGGTTTTAATGGATCTTTTTATTTGTCCTATGTAAGAGAGACCACATTCGCAATCAAGCTTGTACACTCCTGCATCTTGTAGAGGGATATTACACTTGACTTCGTATTTCATTCATTTTGTAGAATGAGGAAGTAGTTATATGACCGCCATTATTTAATAAAAGAATGTGTTTGTCTCGTGCTATGACATGTTGCCGCTCTTGTTGCAATACATTCGCACGCGACTACGTTAATACAACATTATTTCTCCGTGGGATGGGAATAACTTTGTTTACTCATATGAATGCATGGCAAAACTGATGTAAAAACTAGTGCGTGGTTCTTCACTACTGGCCATATAAGGAAGTTCAAGGTTGCTCAGCGAGCAATGAAGAGGGCTATACTCAAAGTTTGTTTCCTTAATAGACTTTATAATGAGGATATCGATATTAGAACCAGAGTAATCAACATAACCCAACGGTTCATTCAACTGAAGTGACAGCCTCGTCCCGGTAAGCGTAGTGTAGGGCGGCCCTCCACTAGTTAGAAATCTGACCTAGTAAAAGATGCAGGAAGTCGATGGATGCAGGTGGCTCAAGACTGTGCTTTGTGGCGTTTCTTGGAGGAGGTCTATGTCCAGCAGTGGACTTGTGATAGATTATAATAATGGTGATGATGGCCTGCGTCAAATAACAAAAACGATAATTCTAGGAACAATTAGACAGATAAGGATAAAACATAATATCGATACCTCCTAAGTATAATGAGTCAACTGACATTATAGTAATTTTATAGAGAGCGATTTGAAGGCAAATTTTATATTTTAATGAAATCAAACTAATTCGAAATAAATTAAGTTTTTTTTAATAAAGATTGCAAGCTCTTCCTTTGGAATAAAATGATTTTGTTGATTTTGTTTTTAAATGACATTTTATGTACATAACTGGCTATACGCCGACGGGACTCAATAGTAAAATGGTTTAACTACCAGTTATATTCATGTACGTTGCACATCAAAATCCATGGTTTACACTAAAATATTATGAATATGATTGTCATTTTATTAATACCAACTTACTTTTGGTTGTTTTCGGATTTTCTGTCTCATTTAATAATAAAATGCTGAAATTACATCACTTGACTCATTATACTCGGAAAGTACTAAGCTATGTTAGCATTTGAAACTTCAACGTATACTGGACTAATATAATTCACCGAGGCTTTGTAATCACTCATTTTATTTCTAATACCTTACGAAATGTGGGATTAATAAAGGCTAGAAGAAGAAGAAGAATCATAATCAAAACAACGCATTTTAAAGAATCACAATATATTTTCACTATAATTAAGTAGGAACATATTTTTAGCCTTAGTAAAGCTAAGTTGAATAAATCAACAAAACAAATTATCAATGTTGTATCATTAAAGTTTCATAAAATAACAACAAACAATCAAGAGAAATAAAAATAAAACAGGTACTTTAGTAGATCAATAAAATAATAAGAACTAAAAATGGTAACTTACGTTAAACAATATTAAAAGAATAGAAATGAATGGCATAAATATCTAAAATTCTATAACAAAATAATTAAAAATATTAAAGGTTTAACAAATTAAAATCAGTCTGAATCGCTGTCATCAGCTCCATTAGAGTTAGTTGAAATCAAATTACTAAAAATAAATGATACTTAGGAATTACAGTGTCTTACAAAGATCCATCAAATCTTTGTGCTTATTTTGGTCTATAGGAATGGGTGTCTGATAAGCTAAAGAAATATTATCTATATCAATATTCAACTCTCTTCGATTTCGTGTAGTTTTAGGTTTCTTTCACACAATCTATCCACTTGTAAGCATCATCTTGGTAACTCGTTTTATAAAACACCCTAAATGGATTTTCTGCTTTAAATACTACTCCGTTACTTTATTCCAAGGCATTTTAGATCCATCATTAGTAGTTGTCCAGTTGTTTATAAGTTTTAGCTTTGATTTGAAGTCTTTATTAAATCCTGAGACACTTCGATAACTTTGTATGGCTTTTCATCGGATTTGGCAAATCTAAAAGCTGTATACCATTGATCAGGCGTATAAAGCATTTTATCTTTCGTCTTTCAATTAAAGCATACTGTCACCTTCATTTTGCGTGTGACCCACTATTAGAAACCGATGGTTAATATCTATACTAAACTTCGAACTAGCTAACATATACATTAAGAAAACAATTTGTTTCTATTTTGCCTCCACAGTTGTCTGACCAGAACCGGTAATCTTTGACTCCTTCACCCACCGTATCCTCTATAAACTTAAAACACAGCTGGAAATTTCATTCGCACCTCTCTTTGCTGTCTGTTGATGCCATGAAAACAATAACCTTGGTGAGATCCCAGATTGAATATCGTGAAATTATAAAGAAAGTTTCGTTTATAAAAGTACTCACGTTCCCGTGAGGTACATTAAAACCTTTTGAAGATCAAATGCTGCTGTAAGGATTTCATTATTTTGTAACGCTAATTCTTTATCTTTCGTTTTCATTTTTTCTTGCTTTCTTTTTCTTTTAAATGCTCTTCATGCTTCTTTATCTGTCTGTGTAACTTGCTTGTTATTTTCATAAATGTGGCATTGTTCACAAACATCTTTTTGGGTTTATGAAAACCTATATTGATATTTTATTAATGATATCTCGGTATTGTCTCACGGTAGTCGCTTTAGAAGAGTATTTATTAGAATCAAACCATTCATTATATAACTTGAACATTTTGGGAAGGATAAAGAACTCTCAAGATATTTTTACTTGATTTTGGCGAGTGTAATGTGATTCTACAGGAGAAAATGCTTCAACGTGGTCTATAACACTGCGAACGATATCTTCATTGATAATCCTTCCATTACTACATACTAACATTTGCTGTACTGTATTTTCAAGAATATACCTTTATATATATTCGGGTTCTTGTTACAAAAAAGGAACAGCAACATAGTGTACATATTGTGTCAGGTATATTTAAAACCTTAGAACTCTAGCTTACAACTACATACAGACTGATGAATGTTAGCTTAGACTTATCTAAAGGAAGACTTCCAAGTATTGCTTTATTGCAGTAAAGTAGCTTGAATCTATACCTTAAGTATTTATTTTCGCGAGCTTGTGAAGAGCCTTCACATAGTTCACATAACGACAATATTAATACGGAATATACCTACACAAAAAGCACTGCACACGTTTCTACTGCGCAAGTTTCACAGTCATCAAATCTTCAATCAACACACACGTGTTAATGTAATTTCGTTGCCGCCGATAAAAACTGTTCGTTCCTACATTCCGCTCGCTACAATCATTCTGTCGTTATGAGGCCTCAGAAACGAGTCGATGGGAAGCGATGACTTGCCGCTTTTTGCTCTCGTATACTATTGTGATGCAATTTAACGGGACCGATACGCGTTCAGACGTAATTTGATGTAACATCGGAGATAACTAATTTGTAATAGTGCTACGTAATAGAAAAGAATAAGAGAAAAAATAATATAAATACAAACATTTCGGTAGACGAGGCCCTGTCAAAATATAAGGAACAGGCTCCTTTTCTGCTTAGTTGTCCATCTAGGTTTGAGCACATTGCTATATTCAGGATTCAATGGTAAACGCGCCAATATACAAGGTTGTGAGACATTTTATCTTAGTCCTCAGTAGTGACAAAGCATCAATAGCTTTTTTTGAAGTTGTATGCAGGTGCTCATGGGTTGTAGTAGCTTTTATGTCGTTCTAATAATATAAGAAACCTTCAGTAGCGTTAGTGTCGTGTCATAACAGTTAATCAACACCCCTTGTTCATCACCTCATCGTTCGAAGAATGCATGAAAGTCTTAAATGATATTACGCATTTTTGTTTTTCAATTCATTCTACAAAAAATCACGAATTATGATGCATGTTTCAAATAATGTCTACTTTGTTCTTGGTACATAAGTTGTATCTATCAGTAATTAGATCTTTCTGGCATGTCCTATAGTCACCTCTTATGACATCCACAGGACAAAATGGGATGGTGAAATCTCTTAAACCGCCAACCACATGACACGATGTAGTTACGATATATATGATTCTCTATAGATGATACTCTATATATGATTCTCTATGGATGACACTGAATAAAACTATTTTTACGCATTTTGTCGCGTTTAATTTACTTATTTTAATTCTCGACGTTTCGGGTGCTTTACAGCAACCCATGGTCACGGGGGGACTGAGATGTTTGACGTCCCGATGTCACAGTTAGCCCGGCTACCTTCAGTTTTTGAATATAAATTTTTGGATTTTTTTGGTTCGATCTACGCAGAATGAGCTTACAGTATCTTGAAGTCTTGCAATGGTATGCTTGGGTTTGGATTTAATTTTGTTAATTATAGGATCCCAAGCAGATGGCAGCACCCATCCATCTTCTCTATTGAAATTAGGATGTTTTTTAATTTCAATAGCCTCGCGTATCATTCATGCTTGGTAGGAATCGGTGTCCTTTTGCGAGGATTTGTGGTCTATCAAATCTAATGTAATGGCGGGGACGATCTTGAACATGTTCACAGACTGCAGACTTCCCAGAGCGTCGGTGTCTCACGTCAGCTATATGTTCTTTCGCGCGGATTTTAATGGATCTTTTTATTTGTCCTATGTAAGAGAGACCACATTCGCAATCAAGCTTGTACACTCCTCCATCTTGTAGAGGGATATTACACTTGACTTCGTATTTCATTCATTTTGTAGAATGAGGAAGTAGTTATATGACCGCCATTATTTAATAAAAGAATGTGTTTGTTTCGTGCTATGACATGTTGCCGCTCTTGTTGCAATACATTCGCACGCGACTACGTTAATACGACATTATTTCTCCGTGGGATGGGAATAACTTTGTTTACTCATATGAATGCATGGCAAAACTGATGTAAAAACTATGGATCTGGGGCGTGGTTCTTCACTACTGGCCATATAAGGAAGCTCAAGGTTGCTCAGCGAGCAATGAAGAGGGCTATACTCAAAGTTTGTTTCCTTAATATATTTTATAATGAGGATATCGATATTAGAACCAGAGTAATCAACATAACCCAACGGGTCATTCAACTGAAGTGGCAGCCTCGTCCCGGTAAGCGTAGTGTGGAGCGGCCCTCCACTAGTTAGAAATCTGACCTAGTAAAAGATGCAGGAAGTCGATGGATGCAGGTGGCTCAAGACTGTGCTTTGTGGCGTTTCTTGGAGGAGGTCTATGTCCAGCAGTGGACTTGTGATAGATTATAATAATGGTGATGATGGCCTGCGTCAAATAACAAAAACGATAATTCTAGGAACAATTAGACAGATAAGGATAAAACATAATATAGCTTCATGACCTAAAAAGAACAACACAACTGTCACTGCAATTAACAATTAAAGTTGTAAAGTTGTAAACCCAGGAACCGAAAACATTACAGCGTACATACATACTAAAAGCCGGCACCCTGATAAAGTTTTCTTGATTACGTCTTATGTTTAGAGACAGAGTTTAATTTAGATTTTGGAATTTACTGTCCCTAACATATTATTTTTACGACCCAAACGACTTCGTGTAAAAAAAAAACAATTCCTTTCTAAAAAGTCGACAATGCACCTGCAAGACTTGAAGAATATTCATGAGCAACAAACGTCGCTTACCGTCAGTTGAACCACATTTGCACCTTCTTATTTAAAAAAAAGTTACGTTTTATAAACTTTTGAGACGAAATTTCCAAGAACAAGAATTTAAAATCATTTCTGAGAAAAAGGAAATGGATGATAATCCGAGAGAACTCCGTTATTAAGAACATGGTGTGACTCATGAATCTTGAGGGGATATAACTTATTATACCTTGACTCATATGACAGTTTTGAACTCATGTTATAAGCCTGAGAAAAGCAGCATTTTATCTTAGTTGTGACTCACACACTTATAATTGTAAAAATAACCGGCTTAATTAGGTTTAAGACTCTATATCGTTTTTATAATTTTATTTAAAAAATTATTTGAGATACTAAACAAATAAATTTTCAAATAAATAAGGATGACAAATGAACACACAGCACACGCGATGTTAAAGATAACTTGTGGCACATAGACATCCACATCTATCCTCTAAAATACAGATTCGTTGTCACTCCTGAGGAATAAGATGGAAAAGAATACCTCGATACCAGTAATAATCCAGTCCTCATCACTCAACATATGAAACATAGCAGCATAATGCTGTTATGCCACGCTGCTATCCCGTGCAAACGAGGTCCTTCCCCGATTGAAACGAACCATTCGTATTGCAGCAATACTGCAGCTTTACTCTACTATGTAAATGTGTTATTTTATATTATTTGAAAAAAGGCCACACACCTTTATCTGTCACACGGCTTTCTCTAATCCTACTGACACACACACAATTTGAAATATTTGTTCATAGCATTGAGCGGCACGCCCGCACAGTATAGTTTCGCGAGCGCAAAGCCAAAAACCTAGTACTGGTGACGTTGCTTCTCTTTATTATTGTATGTACAAATTGGGGTTCAGCATAGAATAAATACACCTCCATTGGCTCGCTAGAGCTTCGTTGACAATTATTGGAGAAAGTTATCTTTTTATTCGGCGTTACGCATGTTTTACGTGCATATTCCTCATCTTCTTCATTAGCCTGTGATATTCTATTGTATTGTAAAAATTATTCTATTCTATTGTAAAAAAAAATCAGTAATCGCTACGCTTGTCAGGTGGAGTAGCAATCGCAGTATCAGAGGTTTCGCATATTTAACGACGCTTTCCGTAGCCGGTCTGGCTATTTTATATCTGATGTGTACGAGATGGTTCTGACATCGAACCCTCAGGTTAATTAAAGTAAGCAGAAAAATGCTTGCAGTTTTAAGCTCTTTACTCCACTACTGCCACTTAAGTTGACTTTGCTGATATTTGCTATCTTGACATTACCGAAGCGCAGTCGAACAAACTTGAGCAAATTCAAAATGTATGTTACGATTCATATTTAAGTTCCATAAATATGATAACATTTAACAGAGTTTCGTAAAAGTCTCAAGTGGCTACCGACTCGCCTACGCAGAAATACTTACATCCTTTCTGCTTTATATTGCATCCCTCCACTCTTCGTTTCTTGAAAGATCACTTTGAGTACATTACCTCGTCTCATGATTGTCATCTTCGATCCACTGGCAATCTTTCATTTCTTATCCCAGTATACTCATTCTCTTTACTTTAAAAAATCGCTTTCAGTGCTATAAACCCGCCTATTGTACCTTCTTTAAAAACCTATTTCGTATATATTTCTTTTTTGTTTAATACGCACTGGTGTACTATAAGTAATATATTTATACCTTGGTTATACCGCCATATATCGGAAACCATTAAAACTTTCTAGAATTTCCCACAGTCGCCTCTTAGGACACCCACAAGTCGAAATCGGGTGATGAATTCCTTACACCGCCACCACACAATTAGTACCTAAGGTTTATTTAGAATTCTTAAAACGCAAAACGTGTCTAACGCATTTGTCATTGCCTCTTTTTTCCCACACTCAGTTGTTGAAATCGGAAATTCAAACTCCTTTTAGACTTAATCTTTATCACTTAATCAAATCATTTAATCGAAGAAATTCTTCCATACCTTAACAAAAAATTATGATTTAAATACTTATGGTGTAAGCTTACCAGCAGGAAGTTATTGTAATGGATCCAAATGAATAAATGAATTCAAATTTTGATATATGTCTCCGTATCAAAGTCTCTGAAGTCGGGCGCTATGGTTTTTAAGAGGATATGTGTACGTATATGTATGTGTGTAAGTAAGTCCGTCGTTAATTTTCGTCTCGCATATTTCGAGAACAAATAATGATATCGATGACGGAATTATTAAATGATTAAAATGAATTTGATGCACAATATAATAAGAACTCGTTATAAGCCCCTGCCCAGAGATGGGAACAGTATTCCATGTGGGGCCGAACCTGCGCCTTGTAAAGTTACAAGCGGTGTGCCGGCATGAAATACTGTCCCGCTCTGCTGAGCACGCCAAGCTTTTTAGAGGCCAATTTGGCTTTCTCTTCCAAGTGACCACGAAACTGCACATTACTCGATATGTCGACACCGAGGATTCCGATACTGGTTGAGGCAACAAGGAGAGTGCCTTGAAACTGAGGAGATACGACAAAGGGGTCTTTTTTAGCGGTAAACGCGCAAACTTGTGTCTTATGGGGATTCAACTGGACTAGATTTAGTCGCCCCAGTTTGAGACTGTTCAACAAAGTCTCGATTTCAGACACAAGTTTGTTCCGGTACTCGGCGACGTTTTCCCGAGAAATATTGGCACGTCCGGTGTATAAAGCATCACCAGTGCTGTCGTCTGCATAGCAACGAATGTTACCGGTTTGTAACATATAATTGATATGCAAAAGAAACAACGTTGGTGATAGCACGCAGCCTTGTTGAACACCAGCGTTAATGGACTTGTAATCGGAGCATGCACCGTCTACTACGACCTTGATGCTCCGATCTGCAAGAAAACTGGTGATCCAATTGCACAATTTCTCGGGAAGCCCATAGGAAGGGAGCTTTGAAAGAAGCGCTTTGTGCCAGACCCGATCGAAGGCCTTCGCTATGTCCAAACTAACGGCCAACGCCTCCCCCTTTGACTCCACTGACTCCGCTCATCTATGAGTTAGGCAACCTAGAAGATCACCAGCTGAGTGACCTCGACGGAAACCATACTGGCGGTCACTAATCAGCTGGTTTTCATTTCTTCATTTTTCATTCATTTAATTCCAGTTTCCTATGTTTTTATATTGGATAAGGGTGATAAGCGAGCACACGGTCCACTTGATGGTAAGTGGCTGCTGTGGCTCATAGACATCTACATCTATCCTCCTTTGCGAATCAAAATACAGATGCGATATCAGCCGTAAGGACTAAGATGGAATGCCTCTTTTCCAGTAAAAAGGGTATCCGATTCTCTACACTCAGCATACGAAACACAGCAGCATTAAGCTGCTATTTTACGATGGTATTTTGTGAGAGGGTGGTCCTTCCCCGGTCGAGTCAACCCATTCGTGCTACAACTATATAATATGTATACAATTAATATAGCTGCAGCATGGCTCTACCACGTTTTTTTGGCACTTTCTACTGGGAAGTTTGTAGTGTGAACCTCCCGGATCGCACAATTTTCTTTTCTTTTTCGCTTGTGTTTTCTACCTCCGTTTTATAACAAATTTCTAAAGAAGTAGATATTTCTTTATCCATTTTTACCACGATCTAATTAAGTCTCTTTCTTGTTTGTATATAGTTCCGGGTGGAATTTAGTAATTAATTTTAAACTAACTTCCCGATGAGCTGAAAACTTGAAATTTTGAATATAGCTCAAATTCGGATGACAATGCAAGAATATAATAAAAAAACGTGGTAATTTTTTTTAATTTAAACCTTTCCTAAAACAACAAAACATTTGTCTGGGAAATAAATCACACATCATTATATAATAATAATCTCCAAGATATTCTATAGTAAATGAAATTTGTCTCTGAATGGGTTGACTTGACCCGGGAAGGAACACGATCGCACATAATATTAGCTTAAAATCGAATCATATGGCTCCTATGTTTCGTATGATGAGTGATGAAAACTGGAAACCATTTTACTGGTAACGAGGCATTCAATGTTAGTCCTCAGGTTTATCAACGCATCTCTATTTTGATTTTGAATCAATTATAGATGTAGGTATTTAGGGGCCACAGCATTCACTTACCATCAGCTGGTTTGTTTGCTCATTTATCACCTTTACTGTGTTATGAAAGTCTTAGTTTTGAAAAACTGCATATCGATCACCACAATGAATATACATATTATGGACATTGCTCTAGTGTTCAACTTCACATTTAAAGTAACATTTTCACCTGAATTCTAACCGGTAATTCAATAGGTTATCAACTTGAAAGTTCAGCGATAAGACCAAAACGAATACGGGTCATTACTTAAAGCCGCAGTGAACCGTGAAAAAGTGTACAATACTTCACACGTGCTCTGGCAAATTAAACTCCAGACCCGGAACAAATAATTGTTCCGGGTCTGGATGTTTGTCCTTGTACAATTTATGTTTGTAAACTACCTCCACGATACAGGATAACATCCTAGTGTGGAAGTAACGTTTTTTTAAGAAAGCGTAAAAAAGCGAAAGCGAAAACTACCAAAATAGATGTATAATTGTAACACTGTTACAAATATAAACGAACAATGCATTAATAAAATTTTAATTTACATATATTAATTTAAATTAAGCTTTGGTATTTTAGTTTACGATATGAATGCAAAATTATGAGTTTGAAATGTAATCGTCCTATAATATAATATTCAATTATAAAATATTAAACGTATCACGCTCACCAACATTTATTTTAATTAACCAATGTCATATACCGCATGTTAACTGCATTAGGCTTATAACCCTTGATAATTAATTACTGATTTATTCAGCCTCGTTGTGATGCCGTTTATTAAATTAAAAAAAAACTTTTAACCAACGTTAAAATAATTATCCCTGATTTAATTTCGTTGTAAAATATGAAATAAATTGCTAAATATTTTAATTTACAAAGAATGTTTGCTTTAGAATCTTCGCAAATAGATTAATAAAAGTAAAAAGACTATTCCCCATTTTAAAAACAAATTTTTTTTGAAGTATATTTTTAATTTATTTGAGTTTTTAAGTTCACTGCTAATTAAAAACAACTAAAATATTGACACGAAAATTAAATTAAGCACAGAGAATATATCAACTTCATATGAAAATGTCTATGCTACTTGCCTCACGGAGGCAACAACAATAAGCCAAAGACAACTTAGGCTTTTCATTGAAATATCTTTTGCCCGATCCATCAGCAGCCTCCTCTGGAACATACCATCGGCGTAAGAGAATCCATCATCTCATTTCGTTTCGTTGAAGCAGAAAGAGATGGCGATATACCCACAATACCTCATGTAAAAAACATAGATATCTGTTATTATCGTGATCTCCAATCCGCCTGTAAAGCGTGTCGAATACGACAAATCCTTCCCCCCATCAGCAATAATGCGTGGTAGAGCCATGCTGCAGCTATATTATGATTGCAATACGAATGGAACTGAGTATCAGTGTATAGTAGTATAGTAACAGTTATGCTGCTATGTTTCGTATAATAGAAACGGGGCATTCCATGTTAGTCTTCAAGGATGACAATGCATCTGCATTTTAATTATTTATCGAAGATAGATGTAGATGTCTGTGAGTCACAGCATCCACTTACCATTAGATGGACTGTGTGTCGTTTGTCAACCTTATTCTATAAATAAATATAGATACGAATTATTATTATTTTCGGGATATTTATAAAGTATTCTCATTTGGTTGGGCTGAATAAATATATAAAAGAAATATAGTAAATAAATATACATAAATATATATGTATATATATTAAATATACTAACACAAATAATACATAAATAAATAAAAACCCAACCAAATGAAAGCCCTCGGCAGGGAGACCAAACGGCCGAGGTTGGGAAAGGAAAGAAACCGGCGGACGATGCGAGCGGTGTCGAGGAGCACCGCCTTCTGCATTTGAGCACGGAGCGGTCCGTCACGGATTCCCAGTCGCCTCAGATGACCCGAGAGGCTGACCGGGATTAGCCCGTTCGCAGAAACGACCACAGGAATAATTTCGGTCGGCAGACCACCCCACATGTCGGTCACCTCGTGAGCCAGGTCTAGATATTTTGTCAGCTTATCTGTTTCGGCTTTCACGAGGTTCTCGTCATAAGGAATGGTAATATCGACCAAAAATATCCTTGACTGTGCCCGGTCCATCAGCACAATATCAGGCTTATTCGCAAGAATAGTCCTGTCTGTGATGATGGCCCGGTCCCAGTAGAGCCTGGCGCGGTCATCATTTTATTATTATTATTATTATTATTATCTGTTTCATTTTTAATCTATATTTGTAACCAGACAAGTGAAAAAAAAAAAAGCTGATATCGTGTCTTCAAGCATTTCATAATGTGGAATGGAATGCAAGACAAATCGAAAAGTGGCGTACGACGATACTCATCGATAGTTTTTACGGTAGTTTTTATTGTATTCTGCTTGACGTGTCAAAGACTTAAATATTACGTCAGCTTTCTATTATATCCGACTTCGTGTTTAGTGTGAAGAGCATAAATCAATTATCATAAAAACAAAGATATTGACTGCAATATTCTGACTTATTTCCGATAGATTTACGTGGCAGAGTCATACTGCAGCTATATTATGACTGTAGCACGAATGGGTCGGCTCGACCGGGGTAGGACCACGCTCTCACAGAATACCGGCGTAAAATAGCAGCTCTATGCTGCTGTGTTTTGTATGCTAAGTGTAGAGAACCGGAGACCCTTTTCATTGGAAACGAGGCAAGTTTTACAAATGTATATGGAACTATCACATTTCTGAAGCCGGCGCTAAGACATAATGTATCGAATAATCAAAGTCCCGTCTATAGAAACTATTACGTGAAAATAATTTAATTTTTTTAGTTATTTTCAGTCAGCTTTATTACTAGCTTTTTACCCGCGGCTTAACTTGATAACAAATGAAATAGGTGAAATTATTGCTATGCCTATAGATACACCATATAATCAACTAAAGAGTTCTTGATCACAGTTTCGTATATTATACTGTTGGGAATGAGAGTAAAAAAATAAAATGAAATACGAACAAATGAAGGTAGAATGGTAATCTCCCATTTGTTTTAGCAGTATAAAGTATCGCACAGGCGACTAAGAGACATCAGTCTGTAATTCTAAGAGTCCCACTGTCGTTACTATGCCCGTTGGAGTATTCTACTAGTGTAGGCAAGGAAGGTCGTGTGGCTGAGAGGCTGCCCTGTGTTACATTGAGATGGATAGTGATGCTGTTGGTTTGCATACTTTGGTGTTATCATGTAATTGGGGTCCTGATAGTAAGCAGGGCTTGTTACCGACTAGTGTTATTTTATTTAAATACTTTGGAATAGTTTCTTACATCAGAATTGGGATAAAGATCCCTGTTACCGTCTACATATAATCTTTGAATAGTGTGAGGGTTATTACATTTGTGAAAGACTACGATGCGACTCTCGTATCATATTATCGCCTTTGTTTTTATGTTAAATGTCGTAATAAAATTTGCTGTTCTATTTTCGACATTGACGAACTATTAAAGTGTAAAGTAAAAGTTTAAAGTGAAATGTTTTAAGCAAAAAGTTAAATCGTTTTGATCGATTTGTATTAAAGATACCCGCAAGTACTTTTGTTATTTCTTAACGTACCCAAATGGGTTAACAATTATTGAAAGAAATGTTTTAGATATTCTAGATGAGTTATAGTTTGCATTCAGTGGAAATTTAATTTGTTCGAGTTTTGTTATAATTGATAGTGTATGAGAAATATGATTTACACGGGCTACATTTTAAAGTTCGAAATGTTGAAGCGATGTAACAAAATAAAGGATTAACTTTAATGTGATATGAATTGAAGAAAATAAGTAGCCTTTTTGTATTCTAATGTGTTGATAAGTGCACATAATATTCGGAGTAAACTGTAAGTTTACTCCGAATATTATGTGCAATTATTTATGTGTCGATAAAATTGGGGTTTGATGTCGAGAGGTGCGGCCGACCCCTGGAGACAGCAAGCGTCTACTTTACTAGACGCTAACCAGCATCGACATGATACTTATGGCAACAAGAGTCGTCGGCAGCCATGAACTTTCACCGTCTGTGATTTTTTGTTCGATTCGTCGCAATCTACGGGAAAGTTGGACTCCAGTATGCGGGGGCCCTATAAGGTCTCGTGCGTGCTGCCACGCCATTGCTACAGCCTGCGACTTCTTGGTGGACCTAATGGCAGGCGGCTCAAGCGGCCGCCGAACCCGTGGTGTTTGGCGCGGCAAATAGACTTCTGACACTTGCTCAGCTTTCATTGCGAGTGGTGACCCATGTCACGCGGATATCTATCCGACCGAGACGACTTAATGACGATTGCAATTTGTGTGATGTCATTTGCAGTGTGTGATATTTTACACAGTTGCCTTTTTTTATATTTACAATATGTGATATTGTCATACAGTTGAGTTTTATATTTGCAATGTGTGTAGTATCCTACGCCTCTGCATGCAGTTGCCTTTTGGAATGCGTAGATCTTGCGCTCCTTCCCTTTGAAATATGTGGTGGGATCAGTCTCTCCACATAGTTGCCATTTTTGCAATGTGTGCAATGGTTTGTGAGTGCCATGTCACACAGTTGCAGTTTCTTAAGAGAATGTGTGGTGAACTTTGGAAGCCCCGAATTCTATAGTTCGCAATACATTTATCTTCATTTCTTTTAATTTTTAATTTTGCAAAGCAGATTATTTATTTATTTCAAGCGCCTGAAACGTTTTACATTTATTTCAATCTTAAATTACTTTGGATACCTATTTTGCGAGACCTGTGTTGGATTTACTTAAGTGCACGCTTGTGCATCTGACGTAGTTGTTTCCATGTCTTTTGCTTTTACCGTGGTGTACTCTAAATTTTCCATTAAAACTACTTAAGAGTAAAATACAATATTTAAAAGGTTTTAGGTGTAGTAATTAACGCTAACTTTGTGCTTTGCCTATCTCAACAGTCACTGGGAGCCACTGGAAGGTATGCAAACTTGGTAGACGTGCGTTAAACTCTAGTAGGAAGCGTTGTATACTAAAATCTGATTTGGACGATATTTTCAATTCTGTAAAAGTTTAGTCTGTATGAAATGTATTCAAGAGCTCACTCATTGTGTGCTGTTGAATAACAATTGGTAAAGATTTGAAAACAAGAGTTTATTGTTTCATGGTCAGAAAGGGCCGAGACGGGAAAGTTACATTAAGCCAGTAACGTTACTTTAGTCTCCACACGAGGTGTGTGCTTGCCCCATGCTTACTTTGAGGGTGAGTAGTTACATATGTGTCAAAAATAGCTAACGTAGTGTTTCCTTTCTGAAAGAGTAATATTGAGATACACTAACGTTGTGCCTCTTTCTCAAAAGTATAAGGCGGACAAGCTAACGTCGTGCCTCTATCGCGTCTGGCTTAAGTTATGCTAACGTCGTGTCTATGACTTAAGTAGATGTTAAGTTATGCTAACGTAGTGCCTATGACTTAATCGGTTATTATTTTATTATGTTATGCTAACGTCATGCCTGTGACTTAGTGAGTTATTATTTTGTTAAGTTACCTATGCTAACGTCGCGTCGTGCATGTGATTTAATGAGTTATTTTGGTAAGTTATGCGAACGCAGTACCTATGACTTAATCAGTTATTTTTAAGCGACTTCAAAAAGGAGGAGGTTCTCAATTCGACTGTGTTTTTTTATGTGTGTTACCTCAGAACTTTTTTCTAGGTGACCGATTTTGATGGTTCTATTTTTGTTTGAAAGCTGGTACTTATCATGTGGTCTCATATAAATTTGACCTCTTACTTATTCTGACCAGTAGTTTATGAGTTATTCTTAATAATGCGTGTTTATTAATAATTGACTTTTAACAAAAATTTTAATTTTACCACTTGTGTTAAGTTATGCGAACTTAGTGCATATAACTTACTCAGACAATACGTTGTGCTAACGTAGAGCCATTGCCAAACGCGTCACTTGTGACCTACGCGGTGCCTGCACCCCCATGCCATTGATGGAGACTAATATTTAAAGCTAAATGGAGCCCGAGGACGGACTTCTGTCAGGAGAGGCCATGTTGGGAATGAGGTTAAAAAAATAAAAGGAAATACAAACACATGAAGGTAGAATGGTAATCTCCCACTTGTTTTAGCAATATAAAGTATCACACAGGCGACTAAGAGGCATAAGTCTGTAATTCTAAGAGTCCCACTGTACTTGCTATGCCTGTTGGAGTATTCTACTAGTGTAGGCAAGGAAGGTCGTGTTGCTGGGAGGCTGCCCTGTGTTACATTGAGATGGATAGTGATGCTGTTGGTTTGCATACTTTGGTGTTATCATGTAATTGGGGTCCTGATAGTAAGCAGGGCTTGTTACCGACTAGTGTTATTTTATTTAAATACTTTGGAATAGTTTCTTACATCAGAATTGGGATAAAGATCCCTGTTACCGTCCACATATAATCTTTGAATAGTGTGAGGGTTATTACATTTGTGAAAGACTACGATGCGACTCTCGTATCATATTATCGCCTTTGTTTTTATGTTAAATGTCGTAATAAAATTTGCTGTTCTATTTTCGACATTGACGAACTATTAAAGTGTAAAGTAAAAGTTTAAAGTGAAATGTTTTAAGCAAAAAGTTAAATCGTTTTGATCGATTTGTATTAAAGATACCCGCAAGTACTTTTGTTATTTCTTAACGTACCCAAATGGGTTAACAATTATTGAAAGAAATGTTTTAGATATTCTAGATGAGTTATAGTTTGCATTCAGTGGAAATTTAATTTGTTCGAGTTTTGTTATAATTGATAGTGTATGAGAAATATGATTTACACGGGCTACATTTTAAAGTTCGAAATGTTGAAGCGATGTAACAAAATAAAGGATTAACTTTAATGTGATATGAATTGAAGAAAATAAGTAGCCTTTTTGTATTCTAATGTGTTGATAAGTGCACATAATATTCGGAGTAAACTGTAAGTTTACTCCGAATATTATGTGCAATTATTTATGTGTCGATAAAATTGGGGTTTGATGTCGAGAGGTGCGGCCGACCCCTGGAGACAGCAAGCGTCTACTTTACTAGACGCTAACCAGCATCGACATGATACTTATGGCAACAAGAATCGTCGGCAGCCATGAACTTTCACCGTCTGTGATTTTTTGTTCGATTCGTCGCAATCTACGGGAAAGTTGGACTCCAGTATGCGGGGGCCCTATAAGGTCTCGTGCGTGCTGCCACGCCATTGCTACAGCCTGCGACTTCTTGGTGGACCTAATGGCAGGCGGCTCAAGCGGCCGCCGAACCCGTGGTGTTTTGGCGCGGCAAATAGACTTCTGACACTTGCTCAGCTTTCATTGCGAGTGGTGACCCATGTCACGCGGATATCTATCCGACCGAGACGACTTAATGACGATTGCAATTTGTGTGATGTCATTTGCAGTGTGTGATATTTTACACAGTTGCCTTTTTTATATTTACAATATGTGATATTGTCATACAGTTGAGTTTTATATTTGCAATGTGTGTAGTATCCTACGCCTCTGCATGCAGTTGCCTTTTGGAATGCGTAGATCTTGCGCTCCTTCCCTTTGAAATATGTGGTGGGATCAGTCTCTCCACATAGTTGCCATTTTTGCAATGTGTGCAATGGTTTGTGAGTGCCATGTCACACAGTTGCAGTTTCTTAAGAGAATGTGTGGTGAACTTTGGAAGCCCCGAATTCTATAGTTCGCAATACATTTATCTTCATTTCTTTTAATTTTTTATTTCGCAAAGCAGATTATTTATTTATTTCAAGCGCCTGAAACGTTTTACATTTATTTCAATCTTAAATTACTTTGGATACCTATTTTGCGAGACCTGTGTTGGATTTACTTAAGTGCACGCTTGTGCATCTGACGTAGTTGTTTCCATGTCTTTTGCTTTTACCGTGGTGTACTCTAAATTTTCCATTAAAACTACTTAAGAGTAAAATACAATATTTAAAAGGTTTTAGGTGTAGTAATTAACGCTAACTTTGTGCTTTGCCTATCTCAACAGTCACTGGGAGCCACTGGAAGGTATGCAAACTTGGTAGACGTGCGTTAAACTCTAGTAGGAAGCGTTGTATACTAAAATCTGATTTGGACGATATTTTCAATTCTGTAAAAGTTTAGTCTGTATGAAATGTATTCAAGAGCTCACTCATTGTGTGCTGTTGAATAACAATTGGTAAAGATTTGAAAACAAGAGTTTATTGTTTCATGGTCAGAAAGGGCCGAGACGGGAAAGTTACATTAAGCCAGTAACGTTACTTTAGTCTCCACACGAGGTGTGTGCTTGCCCCATGCTTACTTTGAGGGTGAGTAGTTACATATGTGTCAAAAATAGCTAACGTAGTGTTTCCTTTCTGAAAGAGTAATATTGAGATACACTAACGTTGTGCCTCTTTCTCAAAAGTATAAGGCGGACAAGCTAACGTCGTGCCTCTATCGCGTCTGGCTTAAGTTATGCTAACGTCGTGTCTATGACTTAAGTAGATGTTAAGTTATGCTAACGTAGTGCCTATGACTTAATCGGTTATTATTTTATTATGTTATGCTAACGTCATGCCTGTGACTTAGTGAGTTATTATTTTGTTAAGTTACCTATGCTAACGTCGTCGTGCATGTGATTTAATGAGTTATTTTGGTAAGTTATGCGAACGCAGTACCTATGACTTAATCAGTTATTTTTAAGCGACTTCAAAAAGGAGGAGGTTCTCAATTCGACTGTGTTTTTTTATGTGTGTTACCTCAGAACTTTTTTCTAGGTGACCGATTTTGATGGTTCTATTTTTGTTTGAAAGCTGGTACTTATCATGTGGTCTCATATAAATTTGACCTCTTACTTATTCTGACCAGTAGTTTATGAGTTATTCTTAATAATGCGTGTTTATTAATAATTGACTTTTAACAAAAATTTTAATTTTACCACTTGTGTTAAGTTATGCGAACGTAGTGCATATAACTTACTCAGACAATACGTTGTGCTAACGTAGAGCCATTGCCAAACGCGTCACTTGTGACCTACGCGGTGCCTGCACCCCCATGCCATTGATGGAGACTAATATTTAAAGCTAAATGGAGCCCGAGGACGGACTTCTGTCAGGAGAGGCCATGTTGGGAATGAGGTTAAAAAAATAAAAGGAAATACAAACACATGAAGGTAGAATGGTAATCTCCCACTTGTTTTAGCAATATAAAGTATCACACAGGCGACTAAGAGGCATAAGTCTGTAATTCTAAGAGTCCCACTGTACTTGCTATGCCTGTTGGAGTATTCTACTAGTGTAGGCAAGGAAGGTCGTGTTGCTGGGAGGCTGCCCTGTGTTACATTGAGATGGATAGTGATGCTGTTGGTTTGCATACTTTGGTGTTATCATGTAATTGGGGCCTGATAGTAAGCAGGGTTTGTTACCGACTAGTGTTATTTTATTTAAATACTTTTGAGAATAATTTCTAACATCAGAAGTGGAATAGTTTCTTACAATACAGTATCCAGTATAACAAATTAGTTTTTCATTTTGCTAAACTTGGCAACTACGGTTAATCATCTCTTTATTGGCCACCGGTCGATCAAGAATGAGTACCTATTGAGTAGCATTCTTTTAATTTTATCAGGTACTAATTATTAGTTTATATAGCAGTTAGTAGATGGCGCTAATAAAAGATTAAAACTATGAAAGCCAAAACCGTACCATGTACCATGTAGTAATGTCAGGAACTGTAAGTTGAGGTGCGACGGGGTTGGCCCAATCGCGCAACAAAGCCACCATCATATATAAATTATATATATATAAATTAGGCTTAAAGTGATGTATATTCTGTTAAAATTTCTGTTTCAGTAAAAAACGCGCTATCAGTGCCGCCAGCGGTGGATAATGAAACTATTTTACGATATGTATATAAGTACACAAGTCATAATATTATAGAAAAAGTAATGGCAAATAGTAAACATTTTTGTATGATAGTAAACATATTTCGTATATATAACTAATAATATTTACACCTTCCGATGAGACATATTATTTATCTAAACGAAAAAAATATTTTCAGTTTTACAGTTAAATATTGGCGCGCTTAGGAAAAATCTCATAATACATACATTTTACAGCCGAAAATGTCAGTCCTGCCACTATACCGAAAAAATAATGGGTGCGTTAAATTACAAAAAAAAAACAGAATAATAATGATAAAGTTACCGAACCAAAAAATGGAACACTGCGATGATACGGGATAAAGTAAGGTAGCTCAAATTTATAGTGCCACAGGAGTACGTGGAGACAGGAAGACACTTATTCTTATCTACTCGTCTGTATCAAGCGTCAACAAAACGTCCATCCATCAACCATCCATTCAACCGTCTAGGTCATCACCATCATCATCATCATTACAGCTCTTCACAAGTCCACTGCTGAACATAGACCTCCCCCAAGGAACACCACAAAGCGCAGTCCTGAGCCACCTGCATCCATCGACTTCCTGCATGTCTTACCAGGTCGTCACTCCATCTAGTGGAGGTCGCCCTAGACTTTTCCTACCGGTACGAGGCTTCCACTCAAGAAACTTTCTTCCCCATCGGTTGTCGGTTCTTCAAGCTATATGGCCGGTCCATTGCCACTTCAGGTTACTAATCCGTTGGGCTATGTCGGTCACTCTGGTTCTACTGCAGATATCCTCATTTCTAAGTTTATCACGCAAAGAAACCCTGAGCATAGCCCTCTCCATAGCTCACTGAGCGACCTTGAGCATCCTCATACGGCCAGCAGTGAAGGACCACGTTTCAGATCCATAAGTCATCACTGGCAACACGCACTGGTTGTACAATCTCATTTACAGGTTTTGGGGCATACCTGATGAGAAGATGTGTCGTAATTTCCCGAACGCTGCCCAGCCGAGTTGAATCCGTCGATTGACCTCTCGGTCGAAGTTAGACTTACCTAGTCGGACTATTTGTCCCAGGTAAACATGCACGTCAACAACTTCGAGATTAGTGCTACCAACAACTACCGGCATAGGTGTGACATGGACATTACACATGATCTTTGTTTTGCCCTTGTCCATTTTAAGACCTATCCGTTGGGAGATCATTGAGCATAGTGCTTAGGTCCTCCAGCGATTCTGCCATAAGGGCTATATAGTCGGCAAATCGAAGGTGAGTGATGTACTCGCTATTGATGTTAATACATATCCTTTCCAGTACAGTAGCTTGAAAACATCTTCCAATGCAGCGGTGAAGAGTTTCGGGGATATAACGTCACCCTATCTTATACCTCTATGCAGTTGGATAGGTTTCGTACTCTGGTTCTGTACTCGGATAGCCATCGTAGCTCTACTGTACAAACACTTCAGCACTTCGATATACCGACAGTCAACTTGGCACCGCTGAAGCGACTGTAGCACCTCCCAAATTTCAACGAAATCAAAGGCTTTCTCATAGTTCACATACGCAAGGCAAAGTGGCAGATTGTACTCTTCGTTCTTCTGTACAATTTGCCGAAGGATATTTATGTGGTCTATGGTACTAAAGTCTTTTCGGAAACCGGCTTGTTCGGGAGGCAAGAAGTCATCGAGTCTGCGTGCGAGACGATTCGTAATGACTCTCTAAAACAGCAGGTAGACGCGGCTCAGGAGGGAAATCGGTCTGTAGTTCTTAAAGGTAGCGTTGTCGCCTTTTTGAAGAACAAGACCACCGCACTTCTGTTCTACGCCTCCGGAGTAGTCTCACCATGGAGGACGGAATTAAAGAGCCTCTGAAGGACTTCAAGTACCGGTTTTCCACCCGCTTTCAGAAGCTCCGCTGTACTTCCATCCTCGCCTGGGGCCTTGCCGTTTTTAATGTGCTGAAGAGCCATTCTAATCTCGCTTAGGCTGACGTCCGGGATATCATCGGAATAGTGTCGGACAAGACTTGCTCTTGGATCGTTACTCACACTTGCGTGTGGCTCCAACGATGACATGCTGCCCATAGAACCTCTCAATCTTACTCAAAATCTCAGGTGTCCCAGAAACAATGCTGTCTCACTCGGTCTTCAGCTTTGACAGTTGGCTCTTTCTGACAGATAGATCAGTTTTTGTGTTCTTCTGCGGCGGGTCTTGCCGAACTTAACTCCGACCGCATGGACAGTTTGCACGAGCTTGTCATTCATATCGTCCACTGCATTGCAGTCTTCTAGGCAATGAGAAAGGTTTCGAGACTTTGGATTAGAGCACAAGGGGGACGGAGCGTTGACTTAATTAGACCTCTCCAACTTAACGTTTAGGTTCAGTGTGCCTCTAACCATTCGGTGATCGCTACCAGTTTTCACCCTCGCGATCACTGCCGAACAGTTGCCGTCTAGTCGACATAATGAAGTCAATCTCATTTTTTGTCGAACCGTCGGGGATCGACCAGGTTCACTTCCTGTGGGGTCGCTTATGGAAGAAAGAGTTCATCATAAATAGTCCCTCTATCTCCATGAAGTCGGCCAGCTGCTGGCCCCTTGGGTTCCGTTGTCCTATTCCGAATTTCCCTGCCTCCAGCTCACCGTTCTCTCTTGTACCTAGTTTTGCGTTAAAGTTTACCATCTAGGTATCTAATAGAGAATGCCTCGTTATCAGAAAAAGGGGTTATCCTAATCTCGTCACTCACCATACGATACACAGCAGCATTACGTTACCAATTTATAATAATATTCTGTGAGAGCATAACCCTTCCCCGTACAAGCTGACCTATTCATACTACAAGCACAATACAGCTGTATCAATAGCACGTATAACAATGGATGTAACGCAAGCGATAAGATCGACGGGATCAAATCGGAGCGGACTATACAGCGTTATTGACACGTATTACAGACCAACCGGAACCGGAAACTAATAATGGGATAAATACAAATGTAGGCCTTGTTTTTAGATCCATTAATAGTTTCATTCTTTTCAGTTTCAAGGTATTGTTGACGTAGCAATGAATAAAATCTCTTATTGTGTTTTGTGCATAAGCATACTGAGCTATCTAAATAATTTAAATTTAAAATCGTACCTTAAAATTGATATGTAAATGTAGTAAGACAATGTTACACTTCTAGAAAGAGCAACGCTTCTTTACAAGTACATTCCGCTGAGTCAACCGGCCCAATATTTTTATTAACTATTATAAGCCAGTACTTGACTACTATCTAACCTGCTCGTAAGTGGTAAATAGTCGAAAATGGTAGAGCGCACTGGCTTAGCTTATCAAAATCCAATGTGTCCTCAATGTGGGAGCCTTGAGACATCCATATCTTAATTGGACGGTTTATACTAGCAAATTTACTAATAAAACTAACTTCACTATCTTTACGTGATATATCAAAAACTAATGGGGGGAGACTGGCCAAGCGTTTAGTTGTAGGGAGGAATTAAGTCAGACTAGTAATATTGGATTTAGCCAGATTGAGGTCACAAATATACATTTTACATACCTTTAGGTTGCTAAAGTTGTAAAGTTGTTGTTAGGTGACTCCATGCACGACCGGTCTGGCGCTTTATATACAGCTATTCCGACGTGAAGTACCGCCTCACCTTTGCAAGGACGGTTAGCTCCTAGCTTCTAGACTCAATGAACCACCCAAAGTTCAGGTTTAAGAACATCTCAACCCAGCACCACAACTGAAGGCAATCGGTGTTTTTTTTTATAGAATCAGAGTAACATTAAGCATACAGTCCACCTGATGGTAAGCGAATGTTGTGACCCATAGATAACTACATCTATACTCCATTAAAAATCAAAATCTAGATGTGTTGTCAACCCTGAAGGCTAAGAATGCATCGTTGCCAGTAAAAAGAGTCACAGGTAATCTAGGCTCACTGTACGAAACACAGCTGTATTAAGGTGCTATTTCACACTGGTATTCCTTGAGGGCGTGGTCTCTTCCCCGTTCGAGCCGAAACATTCATACTGCAACCATAATATAGTAATACACCGTCTATTAACGTGGTAGAGCTACGCTATACCACGTTAATAGACGGTGTATTTCAATTATACACTTTTACTCTTTTTATTATGCTTTTATTCCTTTTTTACTTAGTTCTTTAATCAAGTCAAGACTACTACAGAAACTGTATTTTCTTTACTCTGCATTTGAAAATAAACAAATTTTGTTTTTGAGGTGAAAAGGCACACTGGTTTTTAAAGGTTTTGAATTTCATAAAACTGGCATCACCCCATTCGGAGACTACCTGTATCAATATAAATTTCATAGTTGTTAATTTTCAGCAGAAACTTGTTTTAACGTTCTTGTACTGCAGCTATCATTGTCTGAAGTGAAACTAATCGACCTCAAAACACCCCCCTATGAGGCAATCTACGGGGGAATAAGGCCATCAGCAGTGGACTTTTAATAGGCTCTAACGATGTGTTATTGCGGATGTGCCATTTTAAAATCTGTTAGTTCTCATTATTGTTATTGTTGTGTTGTATATTTTTATTCTCATTTTTTTATCCTTTTTGTGCCTGCCATTAAATTTCACCATGTCCGACGTTGACTGGGGGAGAATGACAAAAATCATTAGATCCGGCTTTTGTGACCCTTTTAATTAAGGTGATATCAATAAAGTGCAAAAAAAAATAGTACGTGAGGGTAATATGGACATCCGGTTAATATGGTCACTTTCTTATAACTCAAAAACTACAGCCTTCTCTGCACAGATGACTTTGCGATACGATAGCTCTTCATCAGTCAATCAAATAATAAAAGGTCAAACGGGCGCTGCTTTAGCGACGCCATTATGACAGTTGACATTATGTTAAATATTTTAGTCGATTTTAGTATAGAATAGTGTAGTTAGTTTTTTTTTAAGATGATTTTTCAGTGTTCCTGATTATTGCCAAAACTTGTTTGCTACATTTTCTTAATATATTTGTTATAGTATACGATTATGTGTTTGTGTCTTTGTCTTCCTCCTAGTTTAGGTTTTACAGCACGGCAAAGCTTAAGGTGACCATATCACCCTAACGTACCTTACTCTCAAATAAAGTACACTTATCAGACAGATAATTAAATTCTGGTTAATAAATTATCTTGAAGTCCATTATTTTATAGCAGATATTATCGGTTTCTCTTCGAGAAAGCGACTGTAAACGCTTTGAATTCTTTGTTCGTGACTTTTAATCACGTTGACACTTTCGCTGGTTCAATATATCTGGACAAAATGACAAAATGAAAGAGTTTTGCTTGGCGTTGAAAAAAATATAATTTGGTCAGGAACGACACTTACCTATATTAACTTGGAAAGTAATTTTGTTTTTAATACAAAATTTCACTAAAATCGTTAGAGCCCTTTCTTACCATTTTTTTATTTTAATTATTCAAAATGTATTAAATAGGTTTGATTGTAAATCGATAAAACAATAAATTTATGTAAAAAATAATGTAATCAAATATTTTTCGAAGAAAGCTTTGACCTCACGGTTGAAAAGTACGCATAGTGCCATAAAACTGTACATTACTCCGTAAAAGATAAGTCTATAATAATTTATTTTTGCCTTGAGGCTGTATGGGGTAGAAAACTAAAGACCAAAAAATAAAAAATAAAATAAATCTGACCACATAGCAGGATTTGATTAAAAATATAATCTCAGAGGTGAAATTATCAATCATATTGCGTGGACAAGTCATGTTGTTATTTTTCGCACGGAGAAAACGAATTTTGCCAGGAATGAGACCTAGATCTAAGTATTTTTCGCTGCTATTAATTTACAATATACTGGATTCAGTAAACAATGGAAAATTGGAATTGTTGATTGTAGTTTTGCACTTACACCTTTTTCACTTATTTGACGGTGAAGGAAACCCTACATCTCTGAAAAATAACATAATAGAATAAAAGGAAGAAAATTAAGAATTGTAACCTTAACTTTTTATTAAATGTTATATGGCCATACTACAGCTATATTAATAGTATAGTAATAGTCGGTTCGACCGGGGAATGACCACGCTCTCACAGAATACCAGCGTAAAATAGCAGCATTAAGCTGCTGTGTTTCGTTTGGTGAGTGTAGAGAACCGGAGACCCCTTTTAGTGGAAAAGAGGCATTCCATCTTAGTTCTCACGGCTGACAAGGCATCTGCATTTTATTCGCAAACAAGGATAGATGTAGATGTCTATGGGCCACAGCAACCACTTACCATCAGGTGGACAGTGTGCTCGCTTGTCACCCTTATCCTATAAAAATAATGGCTATATCCCTAAGTAGATTTATATGATAACAAACAAAATAAAAATAAAAACTGAGATTGCTAACGCACCTGCCAAGCGAGGCAACTATAGCAAATATTGCAGCTATATATATTTTAACTTTACATTGTAGATCATCATATACATAACAACCTGCTCTTATAAAACTTAATATATACTAAATATATATAATACATACTAATTATTATATCTAAAGTCTATCCAATGAGGCCTTTAATCAACAGCAGTTTTCTGTTATGTCGTAACTTTAAGCTTTTATTAAATAATAAACAGAAATTTATCGTTGACGTTCGTTCTATCCTCGAGCGGTTTACGAGATAACGAATTATTCCGGGTAATCGAGTAATACACTGTATTATGATCACTCGATTACCCATATTGTAGTGCGCCGATGCTGAATAATAAATACAAGTTTGCCTCGTCTAATTGGTACGCTCTTCTGGTTTGTTCAAGTAGCGACTGCAGGCAAATTGTGCCACTCGCGGGGAACGATAGCACTTCACTCAGGGTTGCCAGGTGTCCGAATTTAGATGGATATTTTTAACTTTTAAATTATAAAGGTAAACAAAAGTTTGTTCTCTTACCTATAAAACTATATCAAACTTAAATAAGCGAAAAACGTGAACTTTTAATCTATAAACAACATTAAGGAAACTTTTTTATATAGAATAAGGAGAGGACTAGAATGGAATGCCTCGTATCCAGTAATAATCGGCCAAGTGCGAGTCGGATTCGCGCAAGAAGGGTTCCGTACCATCGTAATACACGTTTCTAGTAGAGGAGCCTCTTTTAATTTATTTAAATTTTTATTATTTGTTGTTATAGCGGCAACGGAAATACACATTCTGCGAAAATTTCAACCGTCTACCTATTACGAATCATGAGGTACAGCCCGCTGACAGATAGACGGACGGACAGCGGAGCCTTAGTAATAGGGTCCCGTTGGTTACCTTTTGGGTACGGAATCCTAAAAAGGACAGAATAATTGAGATTTTTTTAATTAATTTTCTCTAAACTCACCATACAAAACACAGCAGTATTAAGCTGCTATTTAACGTTGGTATTCCGTTGTAGCACGAATGGATTGGCTCGACTATAATATAGTTGTAGTATGGCTCTACCACGTAATAACTGAAATAAGCACTTCGTTTTATATTTAAACATTTGTAAGCATGTCAAATAATTATTTTACTGTGACCAATATACTTTACTAAGGGCTGATTTTGCAATCGTCAGATGCAAGATGTCAGTTATTCATAGAATAAAACACAACATAAACAAATTAAAATATTCAATTCTATGAATAAAATATTTCGATTGTTTCACTTTTATATTAAGGCAAGTTATAAATTTTATGTGAGGAATGAAAAATCGGCCCTAAGTATAATCCACATACTCATATCCGAGAAAAGCAAAAATCCTTGTTGTCCCTTTCAAAAATGGCTACCCTAACTCCACTACGAGTGCTCCGGGCCAAATTGGCCAGGTCCTTTATTATTAAATTGAACAACACGGCGTCTTGTCTGCTTACCAAATTACGACACCCGAGAAGGAGAGAAGATACCCCGAAACTTAATACATAGAGAGTATGATATTACTTTAATATATTTTTGGAGGGAAAAGCGAATTGGATGTGTTTTTAAATATGATACTTTTTTCTATTTATGTACAATGATATTTGGTTTAGGTTCTGTAAACTATAATATTATATAATTCAAAAAAACTTCATAATATATTAATTATATTTCTTTAATAAATGTTTTGCAAACTTATTTTCTTCTTCATCTTCTTTAACAACCTTTAAAGTTCACTGCTGGCCGTGAGTCTCTCCGTTGTAGATTGGATTTTTTTTTGTAGATTAAGGGTGACAAATTGCATTCCCACCCCTGAGGACTTAGATGGGATAACTCTTTTTTGGTAAATAGGGTCTCCGTTTTTCTACACTCACTATACGAAACACAGCTGCATTGAGCTGCTATTTTACGCTGGTATTTTGTGAGAGCGTGGTCCTTCTGCGGTCGAGCCGACCCATTCGTGCTACAACCATAATATAGCTGCAGCATGGCTCTACCACGTAAAATTTGCCGTCCCCCTCCTCGCCCTAGCAGCAAAGTTGGCAATCGCAGTACCAGACTCTCCACCTCGCAACTTTGACGCTGGTCCTCGTCGCAGGTCTAGATATTATACAATTTGCGCCATAAACGAGATAGTTATACCTACCGCCGTTTACTGGAATGCATGAGACCTTTTTGGCATTTCCCATAATCGTCACTAACAAGCTTACGACACCCACGGAACGAAATGCGTTGATGAATTCTCACGCCGCTTCCATACGGCAATTATTACATTTATTTATTTATTTGTAACTACAAAACTAACAGCTATTAATTATCCATATAACAGTAAAGTGATTGTTAGAAAATCTAATAAATGAAGAACATGCTTTTATAACTACCACCATCTATTTTTCGGACCGATACGACATAGGGACCTTCAAGAAAAGAGCCGTTGCAGTTGTTCATGGGCGGCGGTAGTCACTTACCATCAGGTGACCCGCATGCTCGTTTGCTCCCTCTCCTATAAAAAAATTAAAAAAAGAGGATGAATTTTGTCTCTAATTTGATCCTTTACCGTTACAGCCTATTCAAGTCCACTGCTGAACATAAGCCTCCCCCATAGATTGCTTCATAGGGGGGATATTTGCCATAGTTGCCACGCTTGGCAAACGGGTTGGTAATTTGAACTATATTTTAGCATTTTTATTAAGCAGAGTAGTTTTAGCAGTTAATATTTTGAAATTAAAATATTCTCTTAATGACTTTAGCGACGTTAGTTTGTTGTACCGAGGTATTAAGGGAAATATGTCAAACAGAGACAAGAGAAGAGAACAGTTTTTCTTCAAGTATCAACCCCTATACTGGTGGACCAACTAATAATCGAAACGATGGCAGAAAATCTACTAAGTACTTTGAAAAAAATTTACTTTTATTATTGGATAATATGTAAGGGATTGAGTACTTGAAGTCCTTCAGAAGCTTTTCAATTCCGTCCTCCATGGTGGCATTACTCCGGAGGAGTGGAGCAGAAGTGCGGTGGTCTTGTTCTTCGAGAAAGTCCATAACGCTCTGTTGAAAAACTAAGGACCGATTTACCTCCTGAGCCGCGTCTACGTACTATTTTCGATAGTCATTACGAATTGTCAACGAAGTAAACGAGAAGAAACTGAGATTTGTTTATTTTTTGTAAGTCACCACACCATTTTATTATTGACTACCGACCCGTCTCTAGTCTCTCATCTCATATCTCATCTCATTGGTCTAACGCTTAGAATATTTATAATACCTTGCTTATAAATACTCTAAGGTCTTTATAAGCAAGCTATTATTATTGGTTGAATGGTCTAAGGTCTAACGTCACATAAGCCCCCCAGCGTGGCACACTAAATCAGGACTGGGTTAAAGCAACAGTCGTTAGAAACAGAAACAGAAACAGAAACTTTTTTATTCAATATAGATTATAAATAATACTTATTGAAAGTCACTCTTTTGTCTAATTACCACTGGTTCGAAAAAAAACCTCTGTCCTGGGAAGAACCAGCAAGAAACCCAGCGGGACTTTTTTTTTTAAAGAACAGCTTACAATCATGTATATTACACAATTAACCACACAAAACAAATTAGAAACAGCCTGGCAGCGAACACCTCATTAGTTGCCACTATTTTGCAAGTACACAAATTATAACTATTGATTATCCGTTCTGTTGAATTGAGATTATCTACGTTTCTTTTACGTTACATCCTAGCGTACCCGGGCCCAAAATAACCTTAAGGCAAAGAAAGTATGGGCCCCATAGACAGTTGCCTACTTTGCCCTTAAGCGCTTAATAAGAGCCCAGCGTTCTTAAAAGTAATCATTTTTATTTAATATAGGAAATAGGAAAAGGGACACACGCATTGCCTTGGGGCATCTACATAACTTAACTCCTTACCGTTCGTTTTTGGTGATGTTTGTACTGTTAGCCTGCAGATTTTTAAGCTTCTTCGAACTCAAAGCAGGGTATAGTAGCAGGTACTTACTACGGTGAACTGTAAATTCATTTCTCATTCCAATTTTATAAAGAAACTGGTCTGCGTGTTTTTGTATAGTTGAAGTTAAAATAAACATTACAGTTACTCGCTTGACGGAAATCGTAATAACTTGAACACGCCGCCCTCTCTTCATAGAAACGTTAAATGTACAGTAAATATTAAATGTGCCGTTCTTTAAAAAATTTAAGAATGTATTTTTAAATTTTTTAAAATATACACGTTTCCGTGAAAATGTTAATGGTTAGTTGTAACGAATAATGTGTTATTTTACATGTAGTGTGCCATCAACATTTTGTAGTGAGATCCGTGGCAACTCAACGGATAAGCGCTCGTCTTAATATTTCATAGAATGCGAACAAACCGAGATTGATCCTCGCCAGAACTAATTAAAATAAAGTTAGTAAAAATTACTTTGCCTATATCCGCTTAATGAAATAAAATGATGTGTCTTACCTAATTTGAAGAGCACCTCCCCCCCGCCCTCCCTCAATTGCGTGCTGTATCTCCGTCACCACTAACCCCAAAACCATTACACTAGGAAAAACATACCACCGTCGATAATACGACGTGTGTTTTGTCTCTACATGAAACATCCTCAAGTGAAGTAGACTCTGCGTTGGCTGATCGCTAAGAAGCTTGCTCTTCAAACTAGGTAAGACACATCATTTTATTTCATTAAGCGGATATAGGCAAAGTAATTTTTATTAAGTTTAATATATGGATTTCCGCAAAGTAACGCCTGATTCTATTAACTAATTAAATGCTAATTGTAGCAATTAGCATTTAATTAGTTAATAGAATCTTAACTGTGACCACGTGCGTGTTCGACGGTAAAAGAAAATCGTGAGAAAACCTACATATCTAAGACTAAAATACACCAAAATATTGGAAGACATATGAAATCAAACATTTTCTTGCCCTATGACCCTCTCAAGAAAGAGACGAGGCTTATGACGTGGGACGTATAAAGGTTACTATATTACTCTTAACAGTAAGCATTTTTAAGCAAAGTAGTTTTAGCAGTAAGTATTATGAAACTAAATATTCTCTTAACGACTTTAGCGACATTAGTATGTTGTACCTAAGTATTAAGGGAAATATGGCAAATAGAGACAAGAGAAGAGAACAGTTTTTCTTCAAGTGTCAACCCCTTTACTGGCGGACCAACTAATAATCGAAATTTTCAAACTAATATTATTTTAATTATTATGCAATTAAAATAAAATTGGTTGAACAAAATATCATCTTTTCTTCTCGTTATAACAAACGAAAAAGAAAATTAACATACAAAAGAGACACTTATTTTATTTTTTATTTATTTATTGGATTTTATATATGATATTTATGTACACAACAGTTTATATTCACTTTTACGTAACATAAATATCTAATATATACAAAGTTTTGACCTGGAATACAAACCAAAAACGCGTACATACAGTTGCAACATGCATTATACGTAAACATATCTATGAAAAAAATATTTTGTTAAACAATTTTATGACAATTTAGTGAAAGTTTTTTTTTTTATATAATTAAAGACGATAAAAAATTAGTGTGGAGTTGACTTGAAGTAGTGGAACAGTTGTAAAGTATTTTAAAAACAGTATAATCGTGTTCTTTGGTTCCCGCTTTTTTTTTATAGTATAAAAGTGACAAGCGAATACACAGTAAACCTGATGTTACTTTGCCCTACAGACATCTACTTCTTATTCATTCATCTACATCTATCCTCGATTCTTAATCGAGGATAGATGTAGATGAATGCATATGCGTAGTCACCCCTGTGAACTAAGATGGAATGCCTCGTATCCAGTAAAAAGGGTCTCCGGTTCTTTACACTCTTTTACGCTGGTATTCTGTGAGAATGTGGTCCTTCCCCGGTCGAGCCGACCCATTCGTGCTACAACCATAATATAAGCTACAAGATGGCTCTACCACGTTATAGACGCATACCTATATGGATCTCAAAATATAGGATTTGTTGGATTTTAAACATTAAAATATTAGACCCATTTATTGATGGGAATTTAAATCATTAATCCGTTACAATAAATGGACAGTGTAATAGCGGTGTGAGAATATCCACTTCCCCATATCTTCCCGTGGGTGTCGTAAGAAGCGACAGAGAGAAACAAACCAGGAGATGTGAAGCAGCGTCTTCCTAAAACAATTAAAAAATAAAAAGCTGCAGTTGTCAACCCGATTGTGTAACCCTTATGAGGCAATATACTGGTATATATGAGGATGTATATGATAGTAGTGGAGTTTTAATAGACTGTAACGATAAAGTTAACGGTAACCATTAATTTTGAAATTTACTATATATCACAGTCAAAACTCATAACCGGTCAAAATCACTTTTGACTGCAAAAAATCAGGCAAAAACGGTTTTGACCGATGCCCTTACTCAAACACAGTTTTGACTGATTTTTGTAGTCAAAAGTGGTTTTAACCAACGTTCTTAGTCAAAAGTGGTGTTTGATTTAAACTTCAGACTATCGGTCAAAACTCGTAATATCAGTAACAGTAGGTGAAGGTGCGGCTGGGGTGGCCCTCGGGCCACCCTAAAGCCGCGTACATTATAATGATATAAAATATCATATTGAAGAAATTGAACTTTTTAATTTCAGAAATTCAAAAAGTATAAGTCAAAAGAAGTTTTGACTAACATTGTTGGTTAAAACAATTTGGTCAAATTCACTATTACCCAGTATTTTTCGATTGAAAGTGGATTTGACCAACGTCCTTAGTCAAAACTACTTTTGACTGCAAAAATCAGTTAAAAGTGGTATTGACAAACGTCCTTAGTCAAAACTACTTTTGCCTGAATTTTACAGTCTAAAGTGGTTTTGACCGGTTATGAGTTTTGACTGTAACATATATATATCTCTGGATTATCAAAGGTAACAGCTCAGCTCCAATATATTTCACGGCACCGTATTTACGGTTCCCACATTCGAATCGTAACGAAGCGAAGCGAAAGGCATCCGCAGAGAATACTGGGCTTTCACAGTATTCACAACGGCAAAGCCGTCGTATTTCATACAGATAACACTAATTTCATCAAAGTTACCGACAGAGATGTTCAACTCAAAGACAAAATTACTTTATTCAATTTATGTTTATACAAAGCTGTTACTAACTTTAGAAACTGATGTCAGTACTCAAAGGAAGATATTTTACAAAATTTTCTTGTCTGTTATTCAGTTAATCAGATTTGAAGTAAAAAAAAACTATAAATTAAATAATATCTTACTTTTTAACACGCTTTTATTAACTTCACGTGTATCTATCTATCTATCTATGTAACGGAATCTTTTATTGTAATTTTCACCAAATTGTAAATGGTCGTTTGATTTAAAAATTTGCACTATGACCCAATGTTCTCACTAGGATTATCACAGCTCATGATCAATGCGTGTTGTGTAAGTTTTCTTTTACTCTAATATTATGCAATTAAATAAATCTATTAAATTCTCTCACGTTGTATTAGTCCATTCTTTTTCGTGCGTGTCATTTGAGTCGCCTGGAAAAAAAGTACTTACTAGAAAACGTGGAGTTTGAGTGTTCCATGCAGGATGTGCTGTTTACACAGAGCTCGGTGCGCAAAGCACTCCTCTCCCTGAACGTCAACAAGTCGAGTGGGCCTGATGGAGTCCCACCTATTGTGCTGAAGACGTGTGCTCCGGAGTTGGCACCGGTTTTAACGCGTCTTTTTCGGTACTCCTACTCCCTAGGCGTAGTCCCAAACTCATGGAAGACAGCTTTGCTGCACCCGATCCCTAAAAAAGGCGACCGCTCAAATATGTCCAACTACAGCTCATGAGGTACCTTGACGATCACCAGCTGATTAGTGACCGCCAGCACGGTTCCCGTCGGGGTCTCTCAGCTGGTGATCTTCTGGGTTACCTAACTCATAGATGGGCGGAGGCAGTAGAGTCCAAGGGGGAGCCATTGGCCATTATTTTGGACATAGCGAAGGCCTTTGATCGGGTTTGGCACAAAGTGCTTCTTTCGAAGCTTCCTTCCTATGGGCTTCCCGAGAAATTGTGCAATTGGATCACCAGTTTCCTTGCTGATCGGAGCATCAAGGTCGTAGTAGACGGTGTATGCTCTGATTATAAGCATATCAACGCTGGTGTTCCACAAGCTGCGTGCTCTCACCAACGCTGTTTCTTCTGCATATCAATGATATGTTGCAAACCGGGAACATTCATTGCTATGCGGACGACAGCGCTGGTGATGCTTTATTCACCGGCCGTGCCAATATTTCTTGGGAAAACGTCGCCGAGTACCGGAACAAACTTGTGTCTGAAGTTGAGACTTTGTTGAACAAAGTATCGGACTGGGGGCGACGAAATCTAGTACAGTTCAGTCCCAGAAAGACCAGAAAGCTCAGAAGACGGAGTTTGCACGTTGACCGCTAAAAAGAACCCCTATGTCGAATCTCCTCAGTTTCAGGGCACTCCCCATGTGGCCTCAGCCAGTATCGGAGTCCTCGGCGTCGACATATCGCGTGACGTGAAATTTCGTGGTCACTTGGAAGAGAAGGCCAAATTGGCCTCTAAAAATCTTGGTGTGCTCAGCAGGGCGGGACAGTATTTCATGCTGGCACACCGCCTGCAACTTTACAAGGCGCAGGTTCGCTCTCACATGGAATACTGTTCCCATCTCTGGGTTGGGGCTCCCCAGTGCCAGCTCCTTCCATTTGATCGCATCCAGCACAGAGCGGTTCGAAACGTCAGCGACCGAGCTCTTTCTGATCGGCTTGACTCACTGACACTGCGAAGAGATGTTGCATGATCATAGAAATAATCATGATTATGTCAATAGTGATTAAGTTACTTACTAATTTGTATACTTATCGGTTATGATTTTAGATTGAATGTGTAATTGATGTGATGTGATGGTGTGATGTATACAGCCTATCAAAAATCCACTGCTGAACATGGGCATCCCCAATAGATTGCCCGATAGGGGAAATTTTTACCATAGTTGTTTTATTACGTTGAGTTGGTATCAGGAAAATGCTGCTGCCCATCTTCTATTTAATTTCCCTCTGCCTTGGCGGAGGTTGTTTTGGAGCAGTAAATTCTCTTACGCCGCCACTACATGGCGATAATTATTATAATACTGCGATAATCACCACTCCGTTAAGGCCAAAACTACGACCGTTAATGATTAGAGGTGTGAGACAAGATGACGTTATATCACCGGAACTCCCCTCCGCAGTATTGCAAGACGTTTTCAAGCTTTGGATTGAAAAGGATACCTTTGATTTGCTGACATACAATGACCAATGGACAAGACAAAAATTATGTCTAAATTCCATATTACACCTATACCGCTAGTTGTCGGGAAGTTATTGACAAATATGTACACCTGGAATAAAATGTCTGGTAAGGTAATTCCAACTTCGACCATGGGGTCAATCGACGTATTCAAGTGGACTGGGCCGCATTCGGGAAATAAAGACACATGTTCATATCTGATATATAACTTAGAACCTCAAAACAAAATTGAACAATCAGAGTGTGCGACAACGTAGACTGGTGACTTACGGAACTGAAACTGTATGAGAATTTGGCCATGGAAGGAAAAGGGGAGATGTTCAGGCCAGGAAGCAGCCAATGCTCCGTGTGTACGGAACTTAGATAGCGTGATTTAAGCTTCGATGCGATGACAATGCTACCACAAGGATGCTCAAAGTCACTCAGCGAGCTATGGGGAGGTATACGCTCGAAGTTTACCTGCGTAACAAGATCCGTTACAAAAATATCCTTAAAAACAGAAGACTAACTAACAAAGCACGAAAAACCGATAAACAAGAAAGGTTTTATTATAAAGGTCCTCGAGTGGCAACCTCGTAGTGGTAAGCCCAGTTTCCGCCCCACTAATGGAGTGACGACATGATTAAACATGCTGGTAACTCAGAGTCGTGCTTTGTGATTATCTATGAGTAAGGCCTATGTTTAGCAGTGCACGTTGGACGGGCTGTAATGATGATTAATGATGAAATATTATTATTTCATCATTAATTGCCTTTATGTGAACTCACCGAAAAAATGTTTTTGTATATTTTGATGTACATACATTATATAATTCTTGGACACAACTACCTTGTACAATAAAGTATTCTGTGACACAACACAATAAAATAAAATAAAAATGTTTTGTACTATAGCAACATAAGAAAATGGACTTCAAGGTATGAGTTAGTTTTGGTCAGAGTTAAAGAAACAATTCTTATGTAAGCGACTTGATATGAACAAATCATAAGAAAATAATAATAATTAAGAATGAGAAGGTTTTGTTCAAAAACACTGTGTCACATACACAGAAAGACAAGTAAATGACTGCTATACATTCCGAACTTAAATATTATAAATATAATTTATTCAATTATTGACATCTCTTAGGTTGTTGTTTAATTTGAGTCTTTGACTCCATCCAAGTCGACGGAACGTCACTATCATGGAATGCAGAACTTTAAGGGTCTGATGAACGACCACTTATTCCAAGTAATAAGCTACTGTACTGAATTCGTACTGAATTAAATTCAGACAGCACTTTGAAATGCTTCTCGTAACAATAACAGTGGGTATAAGGCTCTCCCTGCACTATTAACCTCACCTGACAGTCGTTATTGGAAGTTAAAGGGCTGCGACTGTGTGTGCTGTAACAGTTAGAGATATTAAAAAATAATAATTGTAACATTGCACTGCTGAATGAACAAACAAATGTTTCTAACTCACCTCTCTTAAAAATCTCTAAGCCTGCTCTCTAATAACAGACAGTATTATCGCATGACGCAGTCGCTCGCTACTTAAGTAGGGAGCGGTTGCGTCAGCGGGCTGTATAAATGGCAGTTGTTTTTGGCTCGCCGCCTGCGCCCCCTTATCCCTTAAGGGGGTCGCATCAAATTTCGGCGGAAAGGCCACTATGGCTAAAGCCGTTCCCAGGTGGTGTTTAGTGGGTAAGGCACTTCTTCAAAGTGAGTCCCACATAACCACACAGCCGGCTGTGTGGTATGCTATGAGCATTCACCACCTCCCTCCCCCGCTTCCGGAGGGTGCCTTGCATTGGGCGCAAAAAAAGGCTCGCCGCTCAATTCCGCTTGCGCCGTCGCCCCCGTGCGGTCGTGCGCTAGCGGAGCCCGCCAGCTGACCGAGCAGCCGTCCCGTACGGGTCTTCTCCCTCAGTCAGTTCAGTCGAGGAATTGAACGTCGGTCCGTCCTGTCCCCTCAGCCAGCGCCGCCGCCCCGTGCGTTTGTGTAGCTGACCACGCTCCGTCCCCGTACGGTTGAGAGTGCCCTCCCGCCGCAGCTAGAGCCGCCAACCCCGTGCGGTTGTGTTCACTGCCCACGCTGACCGTCCCCGTACGGTGGTGCCCTCCCGCCTCCGCTAGCACAGCCGCCCCGTGCGGTCGAGCTAGCTGTGTCCCACCGTCCCCGTACGGTGGGACCCTTCCATCTCCGCTAGCCGCCCCGTGCGTTTATGTTGTGCGCCCGCGCTCACCGTTCCCATACGGTGAGCGCCTTCCCCGCCTTCGCTAGCGCCGCCACCCCGTGCGGCTGTGTTGTGAACAGTGCTCACCGTCCTCGTACGGCACCCGTACTCACACCAGCACCGCCGCCCTTTGCGGCTGTGTTGGTTGACCCTTCCGTCCCCGGACGGTTGTGCCCCGCCTCCCTCTCCCGAGGAGGTCGTCCGATTCAGCGGAAGGCCTTCGGGCTAAAGCCGTTCCCAGGTGGTGTTTAGTGGGTAAGGCACTTCTTCAAAGTGAGTCCCACATAACCACACAGCCGGCTGTGTGGTATGCTATGAGCATTCACCACCTCCCTCCCCCGCTTCCGGAGGGTGCCTTGCATTGGGCGCAAAAAAAAAGGCTCGCCGCTCACTTAGCGGTCAGCCACCGCAGAGTCTACATCACCTGGAGATGCCTCGTGTAGAGGTGAAACACATGTCGTATTGTCGTCAGTGGTGTGTCTTTCCTAGTGTAGTGGTGTTGGGAGTAGTGGTGCTGTGATTAGTGGTGACGGGGATAGTGCACGCAATTGAGGAAGGGCGGGAGGTGCTCTTCAAACTAGGTAAGACACATCATTTTATTTTACTTACTTACTTACTTACTTCTATACATATAAATAAAATTGAAGTGCCTGTGTGTAATACCGAAATAATTAACTTCTAGTGAGCTTATGGGGTTATTTGCATGCTATTAAGATTTAAATAACCATGTTTTAAATTTTTGTCTGTCTGTCCGTCTGTCTGGGCTAACCTTCGGCATTGCTAACTGATTTTAATCAAACTTCGCTAACAGATAGAGAACAATGCTAAGAGTGATCGGGGCTATATTTTATTCGAAAATCATGAAGAATATTTCTGTGAAATCGAAAATATCATAAAATATATGGTTTTATGATTATGTCATAAATCATAAGAGATATAAAAAAGTTTCGAACAAAAGTTGTTTTGCAATTTTACTCAAAAAATGCCTTACAAATTTTATCTTCTATCTCTTAAAGTGTTGATGCTAAATCTATTTACATTAACAGTACTTTTTTTTTTACTTCAACATCATTTAAAACTAAACTATGAGTAATAAAGGATAAAGTGATAAGACCTATTTACGTAAAATAAATAGATTATTCTTTTTATTTTAAACCATTTCCCATTTCGCATATAGTTTTCGAGGTAATAGCAAAAAAAAACTGAGTTTACGAGTGGTTTTTCGATAACTGAACTACTTGCCCAAAGATTATTGATCGACAAAGTTATTGATCGGCAGGTTTCGGCAGGTGATTGTTAAAGATTTAGGCGGACGGAGTCGCGTTAAAAACTAATAATTTATATGAAAGTTACGAGTTATTTGGCTGCTTGAAGACTACCTGTACGTCGTAAATATCTAGCGCGTCCTAGACGGCAATACAGCATGACGTGTATTTCGTGAATAATATTGCTTTAACATTTATTACACATAATGTGATACTACCTTTTGCCCGCTACTTCGTCCGCGTGGAGTTCGGTTATATCGCGCCCATGTGTAAAAAAGAGTCTGCTGGTACAAGCCACAATTATAACTGGATGTCGCGGGCAAAAGCTAGTAAACTACAAAACTTCTTTATACACCACATTTTTTGCTAATCTATTACTGTGTGCCAAAATTATCAGACTACTGGGCGAGCTTACGCGTGAACAAGCCACATAGAATTGCCCGTATGAAAAACAATTTTAAGTCTGCACCCGTAAATTTTAATGTCTGCCCTTGTGATTTGTTTATGGTCATTGCAAAGCAGACTTTGAGGGGAAACTGTATTCGTTTGAATTCAAAGGGAAGATCATTCGGGATCAAGGGAATTCTTGGTACAAATACAGTTTCCTTTTGCGCACATCCAGTTATAATTGTGGCTTCCACTACATTGCGATGTAACGCTTTTACTTTTAGTCTGGTTCCGTTGCACAGTTGAGGAGGTTTTTAAATTTCGCAACAACATAACAGGAGTGCCCACGCGCAGAATAAGCTTATGATGTGGAAGACCCGATAATAATAATAATAATAATAAACTCATCGCCCGCTGACGTAACAGTTACGTGACAAAACTGCTACGTCGGTGCAGTCAGTCAGCGCCCTTCTAAAAGGTGTGAGCGCCGTGCCTAGGCAAAATTGAGGGTGCAAAGGTCCGTTTGTGCATGTGGCCGAACCATGAAACGGTGCCGGGCCTGGGTGTCTCCCGTTAATTGACGCCCAAAATGGATGATGGACAAAAAAGAGTGGACAAAGGGCCGCTGCTTGCTCGGGCGCATCTGGAGCTGGCGCTGGACGCGACAGCATGTGGGTCGCCATCCAGCGCGGGGGCTGCAAGACCACCTAGTAGCTGCCCGCATCCATCATCCCCACCAGAGGGCTTGGTGTCGGCTGGGTCTTCGACTCAGCAAGCGGCACCGCCGCTGGTGGAACACGTCGCATGCGTTGGACGCAAATTATGAAGGCAAACGCATTGCGAGCGTATTTTAGGGCAAAAGGGAAGAAACTGAAATGTTAGCGTATCGGGCTGGGATGCATCGGTTTTCGCAGAGCTGGAGCCATCTGTTCATGTAACGGAGCAAAACCTGGCAGACCGAGTTCGGTACATCCTGCGCTCCAACATATTTGGTGACGCCGAACTCGAACGACTACGACGTGAGGCTGTTCCCTCATCGGATGAAAATGCTATAGCTGGTAATGCGGCGCCACTAATTGCAGAGCAACCTGCGCACGGATACCGCCGTGGATATTCCAGTTGTGGTTAATTCAGACGACGATGAAATAGTCTCCCACAAGCTAGATCAAATGAGGAGCATATTGAAGAGGCTATTTTGGAAACGCAGTACGCCTCTCGAAAATCGACCGCGACTTCCCGCATACCCTAAGCAAGCGGAATCGGGCCGTCGTGAGGGCTCTCAACCCAATGCTGGTGACCTATTTGAAGCCGGGACCTTTGCGAGACGGACTCAATTCTTTTTGGCGCCGCACTGGCAGTTTGCCGTATTATTGGTGCCAAATTTCCCACGGCTGGACGCGCTACTAGACGAAGTAGCGCCATCCCAGCCTGGAGAAAAATAATTGAGGATCATATCGCAAAGGCAAGAGACCTCATCGGCAGACTGACAAGCTTCAGGTCGAGTAATAATAGATCGAGAATTGTGCGCACCGTCAGGATGGCGTTTGCTGGGACAAATATAAGTTTGTCTCAGCCGAATATTACGCAAAAACTGACGGAGCGCATAGATGACCTGAAGCAGAGAATCGCTGCTTGGGAGAAGCGGATTCGGCGATATACCGTGAGGTTGACACGGTTCAACCAGAATCGTCTCTTCCAGAGTGATCAAAAGAGGCTCTATAAATCATTGAAGCGACCAATGGTACGTGGAACGGGCCAAGCACCGAATGAGGCCGACACTGTCGCATTCTGCCGCGGCCTCTGGTCAGAGCCCGTAAACCACAGTGAGGGCCCTTGGACGGAAGTTGTGGCGAGTCAGTGTGCGAATGTTACACCCATGGACCCCATCATCATCACGTGTCTACCCACGATATACAAGACACTAACATCCATTTTGAGCGCGAGAATCACTCGTCACCTGAACTCAAATCAGGTGATGTCGCGCGCTCAAAATGGACGTCGGGGCGGTGGTCGAACCAAGGAACCACCTCACTGACGCGGTCATTGCCAAGGTGGTTAAACGCAACCGTCGGAACTTCTCCGCCGCCTGGATAGACTACAAAAGGCATTCGACTCGGTGCCTCGGTGCTCGAGGACCCTCTTCAGCCATGTGCTGAAGAGTGTCCTCGAGCTGTACAAGGTTGACTGTACAGTTAGAGACTCGGCAGTGTATGGAGCAGTGAGTACGATCCTTTGTCATCTAGGCGAGCGGATGATGGCTGCGGAGAACCACATAAGGATAAAAGTTGCCTATATACGTCCCACTGCTGGGCACAGGCCTCTTCTCATTTCTGAGAGGGTTTTAGGCAAGGAAATGTCCGCCGCGCTGCCCCAATGCGTGTTTATGAACTTCACATGTCTTCGAAATTTTTTTTGATTTCTCAGACATGCAGGTTTCTCACGATGTTTTAACTGTGAAAATGTTTTACATAAGGATAAGAAGGGTATCTTCCAGGGCGATTGTCTGAGTCCAATCTAGTTCTGCTCTCTCTAAACCCTCTCAATACCTTACTGGAGGGTTCCGGGAGGATTTCAGCTTCGGAAAGGAGGTACAAAAGTGACCTGCTTTTCTATATGGATGATCTCAAATTATTCGCCTCCAGTTGCTCCCATCTTATGGAATTGCTAAACATCACTTGTGATTTTAGTAATTCTATTAGAATGGAGCTGGGGACGGATAAGTGTGCGGTCCTCCATGTTGAAAGAGGAAGGGTTGCTAGCTCTGAGGGCATAGACTTATCTATGCCCATCAACATAAGAACCCTTTCTGAGGCTGAAACATACCGATACCTGGGAATATCACAGCACATCGGTATCGTTGAGGCGGGTGGAGAGCAGTCAGTTTGTGATATGTTTTATGCACGCTTGACCAAAGTACTTAACAGCCTTTTGTCCGGTGAACAGGACACACGCATATAACGGTTGGGTCATGCCTTTGGCATACTTAGGTGGACTCAAACTGAACTTAACGCCCTGGATAGAAAAGTCCGCACTATTATGACGTCCCATAGGATGCATCACCAGAGATCGTCGATTATGAGGCTGTATTTGCCACGGAGGAGGTTCTAGGCTCATGTGCCTTTCGTGACACAGTTGCCTCCCTCCACTGGCTACGTTTTGGTGACCTCTTTGGGGAAACCGAGGGTTTTGTCTGTGCGATACAGGATCAGGTTATTAAGACCAACAACTATCGGAGATACATCCAAGAGATGGCACCGTCGACATCTGTCGAGCTTGTCGCCATCCCGGTGAGTCACTGGGCATGTCATCTCCGGTTGTTCGGCGCTTTCTAACCTGAGTACTTGCAGGTACAACTTTGTAGCCAGAATTCTACACCAGGAGCTCGCTCTGAAATACGGTCTCGTGGACCGGAAGTTGCCGTATTACAAGTACTTGCCGGAAGCCGTGCTCAAAAATGACCGCGCCAGGCTCTACTGGGACCGGGCCATCATCACAGACAGGACTATTCTTGCGAATAAGCCTGATATTGTGCTGATGGACCGAGCACAGTCAAGGATATTTTTGGTCGACCTTACCATTCCGTATGACGAGAACCTCGTGAAAGCCGAAACAGATAAGCGAACAAAATATCTGAACCTGGCTCACGAGGTGACCGACATGTGGGGTGGACTGCCGACCGAAATTATACCTGTAGTCGTCTCTGCGAACAGGTTAATCCCAGTCAGCCTCTCGGGTCATCTGAGGCGACTGGGACTCCGTGACGGACCGCTCCAAGCTCAAATGCAGAAGGCGGTGCTCCTCGATACCGCCCGCATCGTCCGCCGGTTTCTCTCCCTTTCCCCCTGACCCTCGGCCGTTTGGTCTCCCCTGCCGAGGGTTTCCATCTGGTTGGGTTTTTATTTATTTATGTATTATATATTTATTTATGTTAGTATAATAAATATATATTTATGTTTGTTTATTATGTCCTTTAAAATATTTATTCAGCCAAACCAGATGAGAATACTATATAAATACCCCAAAATATTGTTGCGCGCCACTATTAATGTCTTATACATGGCAACACTAGTTACCACTAGCGCCCTCTAGTATCGAGTAGCAGAACCAGGAGAGTCAAGATCCTTCTAGAAATTTCGGGACCAATATGTACTCGAACGTTCTAGATGTTTCTACAGTAGAAGGTTCTGGAAACTATCTGAGGCCCTATATAAGGCCGGTATAGACCGCGACCGAGTCAATATTGAATTGGCGATACAAGCGAAGACTTCGAAGCGATACAACTGCGAACTAAAGCGATCTGTAGTAAAATTGTGTTTTGTTATTAGTGTGGTTTAAAGTTGTAATTAGTGTTGTGTAATTAAAGTGTCAATTTTGGTAATTCACTCGGCAGTTTTTAATTGTCTCGAACCCCAAGCTCGTAACAATTGGTGTCAGAAGTGGGATTTAATCATGCCGATTTTACCTAAAGATGACACGGAGGGTATCCGTACCCGAAGTCAACGCCAACAGGAGACGGACCAGAGACGATTTGGTGGTACAACATCGCAAGCGTCGGAGGGCCAGCTGCCGACCACGGAGGTCGGCCCGTCAGCAGCTCCTGCATTTGCAGCATCTGACTTAGGTGCTCTGATGATGATGCTGCAGAAGCAGGCCCGCCGACAGGAGGAGCAGATGCTTCTCATGAAGGACCTTCACGCTATCTTCGGGAAAGAGATAAGGGAGGTGAAGGATAGGGTTGCTCAACATGACAACCGCCTGTCGGAAGCTGAAACCCGAATCAACCAAGTGAACAATCGGGTTGACAACGTGATGAATGACGTGAAGAAAACGCTGGACGACTTCAAAATTGGGGATGGAATTACAGCTCCCGTGGTAGCTACAACACCTTCGCTACGTGGATTCAAAGTGCCACCGTTCGACGGGACTTCTTCCTGGTCGGCCTACAAAATTCAGTTCGAGGCTGTCATGAAGGCGAACGGCTGGAAAAAATCAGCCATGACTGCTCTCACCCTAGGCCTGCGCGACCAGGCCTTAACTGTTCTGGAAGCTCTCGGTAAGGAAGTGACTTACGAGCAGCTCCTTGAGGCATTGGAGGCGAGATATGGCGACGCTCACCTGGAACACGTCTTTCGTGCAGCTCAAAGATCGCGAGCAACGCAGCAACGAAAACCTGCAGCAGTGGGCCCTGAGGGGAGGCTGGTTCGAAAAGCATACCAGTCTGTACCTGCGCTCATTGTAGGGAACCTGGTGCAGACATTCATCGATGGCATCCGCGACTTTGAAGTCAGAGCTGCTGTGAGGCTCGGGCACCACGAGACGCTTAAAGACGCCTTGGCCTATGCACTGGAGGTGGAAGCCGTGCGGCAGGATCATCGTGCCCATCACGTCAGGGAGGTTGCAGCAGCTACAGTTCGCGACCGCAATAAAGGATACAGCCCTATGTGCTACGGATGTGGGGAAAGGGGCCATCTTCGACCCAGCTGCCCTAAGCGAACTGTAGAAAGGGAAGGTGAACTATCTAGAGGGGGCAGTGCGGCTATCAGCACCGCCCAGCACAGCGGGAAATCTCATGGCAACGCAGATGCATTGTCAAGAAGACCTTCTCCTGAAGATTACAAGCATTGTACTAGGCAAGAGGGTAAGGAAGTGGTGTCTGTGAGGATGCTCAGGACAGACCAGCTCAGCAATGAGTGGAAGGACAGCCTACAACATGCACAGAAGGAAGATCCGGACATCAAGCCGATTCTGGAATGGATGAAGGCCAGTGCTCCTAAGCCCAAGTGGAGTGACGTTTCAGCGATGAGTTCGACCATGAAAAGCTATTGGGCCCAATGGGACAGCTTGCTGATTCAAGATGGAGTCCTGTGCCGAAAATGGGAAAATGTTCAGGGAGACAATTGTCATTTGCAAGTGGTTGTCCCAAGCTAAAGTACCGGATGTTCTACAGCTGTACCATAATGGTTGTTCAGGAGGCCACCTGGGGGTTAAACGAACTCTACTGAAGATCCGAGAACGGTTTTACTGGGTCCACTGTCGTAACGATGTCGAGGACTGGTGTCGCAAATGCCAAGTTGTGCGGCTGTAAAGGACCTCAAACTCGTAGTAGAGGTGCATTGAAATTGTACAATGTTGGTGCACCATGGGAGAGGATAGCCCTTGACATTGCGGGGCCGTTTCCGGAAAGTGAAAGTGGTAACAAGTATTTCATGGTTGTGATGGATTACTTCACTAAGTGGCCAGAAGTCGTCGCCATTCCAAATCAAGAAGCTTCAACAGTTGCAGATAAACTAGTTCATGAAGTCTTCTGTCGTTTTGGAGTACCTTTAGAGATTCACAGCGATCAAGGAAGGAATTTTGAGTCTCAAATATTCCAGGAAACTTGCCGAGTTATGGGTACTCATAAAACAAGAACAACTTCTTACCACCCACAATCTGATGGAATGGTAGAACGATTTAATCAGACATTGGAGAGGTACTTAGCAAAAGTTGTGGAAAAACGGCAACGAGACTGGGACAGGCACATACAACCGTTTTTGTTGTCATATCGAAGCGCTGTTCACGAAAGTACATCAGTGACACCAGCTTTCGCAAACTTTGGGAGAGAATTACGGCTGCCTGCAGACCTGATCACCGGAATACCACCTGATGCCCCACGCAGTATAACCGATTATGCAAATGACTTGCGGAACAAAATGAATGACATTTATGAGCACGTCAGACATTCGGGCCAGCAAACGTCTGAGAAGATGAAAACACGGTATGACCGCAAAATGAACAACAAAGGGTTTGACGAAGGTTCACTAGTGTGGTTACACAATCCAGTTCGCAGCAAAGGGAAATCTCCTAAGCTTCAAGCTAAATGGGACGGACCGTACCGGATTGTGACAAGGATCAATGACGTAACCTACCGGATACAGAAAGGTGCAAGAGGTACTCCTAAGATCGTCCATGTGGATCGACTGGCGCGTTATTATGGGGCCAATAATGCTCGGGACGAGCATGTCTTAGGAGGGGGCAGTGTTGCGCGCCACTATTAATGTCTTATACATGGCAACACTAGTTACCACTAGCGCCCTCTAGTATCGAGTAGCAGAACCAGGAGAGTCAAGATCCTTCTAGAAATTTCGGGACCAATATGTACTCGAACGTTCTAGATGTTTCTACAGCAGAAGGTTCTGGAAACTATCTGAGGCCCTATATAAGGCCGGTATAGACCGCGACCGAGTCAATATTGAATTGGCGATACAAGCGAAGACTTCGAAGCGATACAACTGCGAACTAAAGCGATCTGTAGTAAAATTGTGTTTTGTTATTAGTGTGGTTTAAAGTTGTAATTAGTGTTGTGTAATTAAAGTGTCAATTTTGGTAATTCACTCGGCAGTTTTTAATTGTCTCGAACCCCAAGCTCGTAACAATATTAATAATAATAAACTTTTATTTAAATAAAAGTAAGTATAAAGTGAAGACTCTGATCCCCAAACTAGACAAGTCTGTATCTTAGGGATCAGCGGCCTCTCCCAGTCTTGTGACAACAGTATTTTAATCTTAATAATTAATTAAGTAACTAAGCTAAACATTATGAAGTAACTATATAGCTATTTAAATGGATTTATCATCTGTGTTGACCACAGAGTCTATTGACGTGTACACCATTTCTTCCCCCTCAAAAGACGTTAACGTATATCGTTAATTGCCGCTGTTTGGTCGTTTTTCGGGGTTAATATGGCACGTTCACACAACCATTCCATTGGCTTATCGTGGATATGAGCAATACCTGGGTAAATTTTGGATATTAACTCCTATAACGTAAATCAGTGATGGTTATCATTCCGTAATTTATCGGGTAATCACCGTTGCCGATTTCAAGTAGGAGATTCGCAAATCCACCAGCAGAATCTTTTTCTCCTAAGTGTACCCGCATATTTTTTGAGAGCTTGAGGATTTTAATTAGAGGCCATAAAGTGGATCTCTTAAGACACGCCTTAACTTCATTTGCTCTAGTTCCTTTTGGCACAACTGGTAGTCTGACTAAAATCTCCAGCCAGCAAAACCGTTACACCACCTATTAACTTCTTATTTCCTCTTACATCTTGTAGAGTTCTGTTTTAAGCCTCTACGCTACCCTTATGAGCCATGGTTATTTCATCCCACACTATCATTTTCTTGTTTTAATACTTCAGCAAAATTACTTTGTTTCGATATATTACAAATGGGAGTATCAGCTGTTGTTAAATTGAGTGGTAACTTGAAGGTAGCATGAGCAGTTCGTCCACCCTCAAGCAGTGTAGCTGCGATCCCAGAAGAAGCCACAGCCAAAGATATTACGCGAGTACTTCTAACTTTTGCTAATAGCAAATTTATGAGGAATGTTTTGCCTGTTCCACCGGGAGCATCTAAAAATAATATTCCACCCTCATTTGATTCAATTTTTGTGTTAATTTGATTGTAAACTGCTTTTTGTTCGTCATTCAGTGATCCTTCATTATTTTTAACTGTGTTTTCTAATGATGCTAAGTCGTAACTTGTCTCTTTAAAAAACTATCTATTTTCAAATTGTTGTTCTTTGCTTGGCTGAGGTAACCCATACTCTTTTAGTAGCCGACCACCCAACGCTAATACGGCATCTTCTATTACCTAAAGGCATTTGTTAAATACCACATCTGTTATGTGCTCTATATCCACATCCAGGGAGATGTGGATGTAGAGCACATATCTTTCTAATTGCCTTTAAAATCTTCAGATAGGTGTTCTTTGAATTTCTCCCAAAGGCTTAAAGGGTCTGATACTTGGCAGAACACTAAAATTATCATTTGCGGTGATTGGCAAAGTGCTGCCTCTTCCATTACTGCGAACAAATGCTGATCATCTTCAAGCAAGCCGAGAACTTTGCACGCTGATTGGAACGTGGAATATACCTGACTATCTACAGTTTTTAACGCTTCAAACGAAATTGGGGCCCGGATCTCATGAAGAAGCATGCGAAGGTAATAGCATTCTGTATTGTCCGGATGCACAGTATAAACCCTGCCCAGAACGTGCTCTTTTTTAACCCCTGGCCATCCTTCAACGTTTGCTCCTCTCTTTCTCCTTTGGAACTTTCTTTTATCCCAAACGTAGTATGCAGGTACTTCTAGGTAGAGCAATGTTTTTTCAAAGTTATCCACTTTACACAAATCGAAAAAGGATAGGAGTGTGGTTGTTGGAGGACTATTCACTCTTTCACTCAGATTTTGCTCATTAAAATAAACCCTTTGCCCATTTTCCAAATGAACAGCGAGGTGGATTACGGGAGAGAAACGCTCATGAATGGGAAACTCAAGGATTCGCCATACTGCCTCTGATGAACTTATATATCTTCCACTTGTGTAGGTTTTAACTTCATCCTTCTCATTCTCTAAAGCAAACGATGCCTGGTCTGAAACTTTATTTACGTATTTACAGACGTATTTTATTGATTTCACCGAATGACAATATTCCACATTTAAGTGAGCGTTAAATGTTTTTAATACTACTGGATTATAAGGGACTACGCAGCGATAATCTATGGTTGTGCCTTTGATATCAACAGAGAACCCACCGTTATCTAGTAAACGTCTCTTGTACTGCGGATAACCGTCTTCACCAGTTTGAGTTTCACTTATGAGAGCCCTGGGGTATCGTTTACTGCACATGTTATCTTTCATACATGGTGACTTTCGATTCAAAGTTGCACATGGACCATGGATTACATTTAACGATTTCGTGAAGCTCTGGGTCACGTTTGGGATCCGGTATTTCAGCACAAATTATATTGTCGATTTGATCCGGAGTAATAAGTTTGTGAAGCCATAAAAGAATATGAATATGTGGAAGACCTCTCTTTTGCCATTCCGTTGAGTACATATAGCGTCGCTCTTTACTAAATATTTCGCCCTTTGTCAATAAGTTCATTATCTTTTTCACCTTTAGTCGAAACACCCTCGAAATTATATCGTGTCTATCATGAGATTGTTGTCCTTGAAGCAATTGCTCTATTGTCTCGTCCCAGCGAGGATCGCATGTGAAAGTGATAAAAAGATCAGGCCGGCCGTAATTTCTAACATAGGTCATAGCGTCCTGTGTTCTTCCGTGCATATACCTAGGTCCCCCTGTAAAAGATGATGGAAGGACAACCATTTGTCCTAGTTGGTTAGCTTCTGCGTCTTGTCGTCCAATAGCATCTTTTAAATTTTTGATGTCTTATTATCAGCACGTAATTTGGCTTGATTATTTTTGATATAATTTAATCTCTCTGTTTCTATTTTGGCGTATTCATCCACCAAATATTGACTAAAAAGGGCACGATAATTAACCAAATAGTTATCTTCTCCTTCTTTAATCATTATTCTATACGAATAGAAACTTGCAGAAGAGACAGTTTTATTAAGTGGCAACTTAGTTGTGGGATAGCGTTGTGGTATGTTGATTGAATACTCATCATCCCCCAGGCAAAACATCAATGGATACTGTAGCGCATCATATGCTCGATGTATCTCACTAATACGCTGAAGTGAATTACTTCGGCTCTCGAGGATGATGTCCCTTCGATCAAATTGTTGATCCACTAACACTAAAGCCACTTCATTTGTAGTCAGTGTATTGTACCTACCTCTATGTTCTTCTGGTGGTTTTTTATCAGCATGTATATCGACTGTGTATGACTCTGAAGGAGGGGCTTTATCAATGGCACTTTTCAAATCTTTTATGTACGGGTTCACTTGATGCAGCATATTCTGCAATTGTTTGATTAAATTTGGCTTTAAGTTAGGAAATTTAGAACATCGAATCTTTGCCTCTCAATCATCTTCACCTACAAAATATATTTGAAGGTACTGAGCGTCATGTTCGGCTGCTGGTAATATACTTCCAATTAAATGGTAAACCTGGCCTTGTACTTTAAAATTCGGTGAAAAACCATCTGCTGTTACCTGTTTACCACCAAAGGAAGTCATCTGCAAACAGGCATTGTATTTACGAATATTACCCATAACATGGTCATGATCTGGGTGTAGATCATTAATCAAACTAAAGAGTAGTTCAGGCAGTTGTTTCAACCGATCAAGTTGCACACTTCCAGCGCTGCAACACATACCAGGTGTCCTGGTATGTGTTGTCTCATCCTTCCATTTCAGCGCATTGCACCACTGACACTTGTATGTCATAGAACCCAAGGCTAAACTGCTGTCAGTTCTAAGCAATATCAATATCAGGGCAATATCAGGGTCATACTCCATAGCGGAATGGACCTTGTTTTTCCATAAACGCAGTGTAATGTTTTCCTCATACCGTGACTGAATTGCTCTATGCACTTGTGGATTCGCAGTTTGGTAATTTGCAACAGCTTGCCTGTGTACATCGGGATTTTTTTTTTCTGATAAGTGGACACAGCTTTACGATTTTAATCTGGCTTGTTCTGTCTATAACTTTTTTGTGCACTTTTTGATTGATTTTTCTTGTATAATTAGTAAATCTCGACCTTCCTTTATTTTTCTTTTTTTCATATTTCAATGTCGACGATACAGATTGATCTGTTCCGCTGGTTGGAGATAATATTTCACTGTTTGCAAAAGATGTAACAGTTAAATGGTCAAGCTCTAAAAAAGGATCACGCTCTTCGACAGGTACCTCCATGCGACGTTGTGTAATTTTCTTCGCAACAATAGGCAGATAGGCGTCAAAATGTCAGATATCTGTTCCGGACTCTGTGTATAGCAGACCGTTTTGATATACTTCAAACCGAAACGGAAATATTAATCCTGCAGCTACCAATTCACATGGTCCACCGTAAGTTTCATTATTTAACATATCGGCTGAATATTAATTTGCTGTTGTATAATTATCGCCATTTCTGTCGTGGGTCATAATTGAAAACCTAGGCCAATCATTTACCACAAATCTAACAATTTGTGAACGCACCACCATCGCATTTTCTTGGGTTCCTTACATTAAAAATGAAAGAGCACGAAACAAACAGGTGCCGTCACCTATAATGGGGACGACAGTATGTTCTTCCATTTTTCCTTTAATATTAAGAGTTTCTGTAGTCATTTTTTCAGTGAGAAAAAATACTTCTATCAACAATACCTAATCACAAAGCAAATCGAATTCCAAGTTTGAACAGTGGTTGTAAGAAAGACAAAATCCAGCAACTAATCCGAAACACGAAGCAAATCTTAAACCGTAAGCAAGCAAACAAAGTCGAAGTCTAGTCAAATATCCGTAAGCGCTCATTCACCATTCACTTTATATTAGTTCGAAAAATCACAACGTTACCGCATTCTAAAACGATACCAACGCCATCTATTGGTAGGGATTGGAACTTGAAGATTAATACAAAATAGGTAGGTACCTAAGTATTTCTTTTGGTTTTGCGATTTTATTAATTTGTAAAAAAATATATTTGGTTTGGTTGTTTATTTTCATTCTTTTTTAATTTTTAAATTAGTATTTTTTTGTTCAGGTGTAATTTTGTGCAAATTTTTTGTACAAATCTTCTTGTCTATTTTGTTTTATGTTTTTGTGCAATAAAAGTATATTCTATTCTACTCTAATAAATTAAGTTTAAAATATTTATCAATATCATTTACGTTATTTACGACCCAAAAACCTTAAAAATGACACCCAAGTCACCCAACCCATGATGATTTTTACATACAAACATACATCCATCCATCCATCCATGTTGGTTTCAAACCATAATCGATGCCATTTTCGTAATTAACGTCCCAAAAAACCATATAACGACACCCATATTGACATTTCAACCACATCGCACCCCCACAGGGGATGATGGTAGGTATTTCCCGTCTGCTACGTTGGATTTTGAAATAGTTGTTGTTTTCGTAATCAGCGACCCGATAAACCATAAAAACGATACCCATGTAAGTTTTCAGAATTTTTCACCCCTTTTCCACCTTTTAGGGGTTGAATTCTGAAAGAGCCTGAAACACTTGTTTACTCGAGTTACACGTTGAGTACTCCTGTGAAGTTCCGAATAAAATAGTTTAACTAATCTTGTTTCCCATACAAACTTTCAACCCCTTTTTCACCCCCTTAGGGGTTGAATTTTCAAAAATCCTACGACACAAAATTGTTTATTTCTAATCGTTAACCTAAAAGCAAAGTTTCAGGCTTCTAACTCTAAAAATAACGGACTTCCATACAAACTTTTAACCCCTTTTTCACCCCCTTATGGGGCGAATTTTCAAAAATCCTTTCTTAGCGGATGCCTACGTCATTACACCTGTGCGTTATAAATGAGTCAGTTAGGTTTGCCTTTTATATATACAGAATGGGGTCCCACAGATATGCAATAAATGAAACCACATACTTGTTATCGCCCTTGCTGACGATATACAAAAAATGAACGTAATCGGTCCAGTAATTAAGTAAAAAAGTAGAGTTTTTATTTTAAGCAAATTTGAACTCTATAGAATTGGGTCACTAAGTCAATGATTCAATGAACTTGAATCCTTGAACATTAAAAAGCGACGTTGCCACGCAGTGCAAACTATTGCGACGTATCGACAGCGGTGTCATTTGGCGGCGTCCATAAACAAGCGGCACGAGGCAGCACGCGGCGTTATTCAAAGGCAGGCAACGGCGCAAGTGCGCGCGCGCCTTTGTCGTAGAGTAGTCTCCTCTGCTCTAGCGGCCACGGGCGTTCCTTTTATAGTTTTTGCTTTCTTATATTTCCATAAGATAAAGTAATTAAATATAAATTTTTAGGAAGGAGTAGTTATAACATGCTTAAAATTATTTTTAAGTCTGATAGATGTGACTTCCGTTGAATATTGATAGAATCTTCTATAATAACTTAAAACGGTAAATTCCTGAAATAAATATAGGGGCAGAAAGAAGCCAAAATGTTTATCTTTTAATAATTCTTCCTCTCAAAAGTTAAGTAAAGTAAAGTTACAGCCTATATACGTCCCACTGCTGGGCACAGGCCTCCTCTCATTTCTAAGAGGGTTTTAGGGCAAGGAAATGTCCGCCGCGCTGCCCCAATGCGTGTTGGCGAACTTCACATGTCTTCGAAATATTTATTTTTTCTTATTTCTCAGACATGCAGGTTTCCTCACGATGTTATCCTTCACCGCCGAGCACGTGGTAAATCAGCACTTAAAATTGCAATTAACAATTTCATTGGTGTCGGCGGGGATCGAACCCGGGTTGCTCGCGTACTGTGTAACTTACAGCGAGCGCTAACCATCTGAGCTACCACGGCTCTCTGAGCTACCACGGCTCAATCTCTTTTAATTAAAACAATTTATACTAGCAACTTTATAAAACTGTATACGAAAGAAGTTAAAATAAAATATGTTGAAATTCATTCCTTAAGTGACAAACGAGCTAATTAAATCACCGAGGAAAACTGTTATCCACTTCAATTGAAGATGGCTAAAATTGCCAAATGACCTCCTATGGTTTTTCTATCGCCAAGCAACATTGCGAAAGTAGCTGTTTTCTGACTTGAAGGGATTCATTACATCTACAGGTCGTAAGGCATTTCATCTTTGTCCTGTCAGGTACACACCCATCTGTGGTATTCTTCGTTTGATGTTAGTTTAAATAGCTATTTATCATATTTTTTCATATAATTAAAAAACTTTTGCTTCCTACGCTGCAGTACTTACTGCATATACTTATATAGTACATACCGTCTAAACAGTATCTCTTATATTACTTCTTACGAATCATTTTCGAGAAAAACATTATATTAAATGGTCTTTTAGATTTATTTAACCCTTCCTTTTCTTACAGCCTATCAAAAGGCCACTGCTGAACATAGACCTTCCTCAAAGATTGCCCTGTAGGGGAGATATTTGCCATACTAATAAGCTTGGCAGACGGTTTCGTAATCTTAGTTCTGCATGTGGCTGTAAATTTACTTCTTTTAATGTTAAAGTTAAAGTTACAGCCTATATACGTCCCACTGCTGGTCAAAGGCCTCCCCTCATTTCTAAAAGGGTTTTAGGTTAAGGAAATGTCCGCCGCGCTGCCCCAATGCGTGTTAGCGAACTTCACATGTCTTGGAAATATTTTTTTTATTTCTCAAACATTTAGGTTTCCTCACGATGTTTTCCTTCACCGCCGAGCACGTGGTAAATCAACACTTAAAATAGCAATTAACAATTTTATTGGTGCGGGTGGGGATCGAACCCGGGTTGCTCGCGTACGGTGAAATTTACAGCGAGCGCTTAGCCCCTGAGCTACTTTTTTATTTTATTTTAATATTAACCTTTTTTCAAAAACATAATATCCTAAATCATTTTTAAACGCGCCGTGATATAAAAGATATCGTACTAGGTAGCAGATAAAAAAGGTTATTTAACTAATGTTAAAATTACTTAAAAGGTTTAAATGCTAATGATTGTGTAAGTCCGATTACGTGTGCATACAAATGTGTATTCCTAATTATTTTATGAATATATTTTTTTAAGAAATAAGTACTTATTTTTGTATATCTGCTGTAAGACTTCACTATAACCAGTAAAATATTGAGAAAGGTATTTTGAAAAATGTATGGTATAATGGAAAGCATTACGCAAATATTATAATGATAACGATAGGTATTCTTTGTCTGATACCAGATTGAAATCGCTCTGTCTTGGGACGACAGATAAAAAATAGGTTAATGCGAATAATACAAATAAATGGAATCTTTTTATCGTGTATCGTAAAGACATAAATCCTATGAAAATGAAACAGTCGTCTCCGTGCCATTCGGGTAGAAGTATTGGGAGACCCTCATAAATAACGGATATTCCCGCACCTGTCCCCCGGAAAAACGATCTTATGGAAGGGATATTACCCTCATATCTGTTTACTTCGACGAATGCTCGAAGGAAAACAAAGGCTACGTACAGACAGTGTTTTTCTTGTATTGATTTAGCTAGCTCGCCCACCGTGAAGTTATCTTTCGTATACGTGCCACAACTCAGAAGTCGCTAGGTAGATTTATGCACCTTAAAGCTAGAAAGCTTTGTATGTACCTACATAGTACAGGTTAGTTTCTAACATAATTTACTAGAAAGTAGGTCACGAGTTAAAGTGGACCTATACTTATAAAACATTGAACTTAGGTTTAAAATTATTACATCTATCATTAAAATAAAGTACCCTGACGTCATCATCATCCCATCACCATAACAACCCATCACAATTCCACTGCTGCACTTAGGCCTCCCCCAAGGAATGCCACAAAGCACGGTCCTGAGCCATCTGCATCCATTGACTTCCTGTATCTCTTACCAGGTCGTCACAACAACCTAATGGGGGGAGGGCACTCGCTTTGGTTACCGCTGCAAGGCTGCCACTCGAGAACCTTTCTTCTCCGTCAGTTGTCACTTCTTCGCGTAATACTGTCCGATATATTTACGTGGGAGAGCCACACTGCAGCTGTATTACGGATGCAGAATAAACGGGTTGACGTTGTGACCACGCTCTCGCAGAAATACGAGTGTAAAGTAGCATTGCAAGGATGCTGTGCTTCGTATTGTGAGTGCAGAGAACCGTAGAACCTATTTATTGGTAAAGGGGCATTCCAACTTAGTCCTCAGGGATAACAACGCATCTGCATTCTTTTTCTTAATAGTTGTTTATTGGCGACAGTAAATACTTACCATCTGGTAGACTCTGTGCTCGTTTGTCACCTTTAGTTCTATAAAAATATTAGAATGGGCTGGAGGAACAAAGAAAATGACAAAAAAAAGAAATATAAAACTCTTTAGTAATGAGGTATATTAGCGTGCGTTTTTTAATTTCTTTTTAGAAATTGAATTGGTAATTTACAGGATGTGTTCCGATATACACTGTGACCACTGTAAGGTGTAACGTCAATTCAGTATACTGTGAAGCCGTTCCTTTTTAGTTTGCTATACTGGTTACCGTTTAAAACGGAACGCAGCCCAGTATACTGACATCCCCATATGTATGTTTATGTTATGTAAGAAAAGTTGTTATTTGAATATTGTTGCTTTTAATTCTTAATGGCCGAGTTTATTTGAATAACAATATTAATTAATAATAATAAAGATCATTCGTGGGAGCTGTTAAATCTCTAGGCGCTGTTATGTTTTTTTTTGATCACGTGTTCAAAGTACTGAGAGCACCTTACCTCGAAAGCGTCAGTGCTCACAGTACAAAACTCGCGGAGATTTATGACGTCATATATTTCCCTAGGGTACTGCGGTATTATACTGGCAGTCGATAACGGAACGAATTTTCACCAGTGAGAGCACTGAGCAGTGCTTGCAGTGTATATCGGAACATATCCACAGTGTATGTCAAGATATATTATTACATACCTAATGAACTATAATACCATTATATTACGTACATCTGTGTCCGTGACTTCGTTCGAATCTTTGTTAGTAAATTATTTGTTTTGAAGTTTTATTACTTTGGACCTAATTAATTGTATTTTATACGCTATCGTTAACGTTACTATTGCAGCCTATCAAAGGTCCATTGTTAAACATAGGCCTCCGCTATAGATTGCCTTATAGGTAATATTTGCCATAGTTATTTTAAAACAACAGCGTAATTGAAAGAATGTACAAAATGTGAGGAGTTTAATAATGAAGTTATTTGAAATGTTTCAGACATTTAAGTGAGGAATAATGTAAAGGTAAAACATAAATTAATAGAACAAATTATCATATTTTAGAGAAATTCATTTTATCCGTTATTTGGTTGAGTAACATGTGACAATAATTTGTCAATTAATGTGTTGCTTTGACCACGTTTAGAATTCTTCTTATTTCTAGGTTTTAATGTTTGGTGCAAATTTTCTTTCCTTTCTAAAAGGGTTACAGAGCGATAAGTCCGCCTCACTGCTTTAGTGCGTGCTTCAGTTTAGTGGCAGCGAAATTCATATTATGTCCTCGAAATATTTGTTCCTGTACAGACATACTGTAGGTTTCCTCACGTTGTTTTTCTTCACCACGGAGCACGTGATAAATCGACACTCAAAATTGCAATTAACAGTTTCATTGGTGCCGGCTTCGATAAAAACCTAGATTGCATGCATAAACTATAAATGGTATAAATACAAATAAGTTCAAAACCTTCAAAATAAATTAAGATTACCGTTTAAAACGGAACGCATAAGATTATTTTTTATAAGTATAGAAGAGAGAGCAAGCGAGCATGCCGAGAGCATACGAACGTGTCGACCGCCGCCCATGAACAACTGCAACACCAGGGGAATTGCAGGTACGTTGCTGGCCTTTTAAAAAGGAGAATTTCTTTTGAAGATCCCTAATTCGTAGCCGATTCTACTAAGAAGTCATTAATCAAGAATTAAATAAAGGTATTAAATTTTCCTTTTAGTGATCAGCGAAACGAAAATTCCGTAAATTAATGACTTACGAAAAACTATACTTAGTAATAACCAGTGATAAAATTAAAAATGTTGTACAACCGACATCAATAAAATGAGAACATCATCAATGTAGTTGAAGTCAATTAAATACACATTATTAAAGGATAACTCAAAAACTACTGGTCAGATCTTGATCAAATTTATATGAGACCACATGAGAAGCACCAGCTTTCAAATAAAAACTGAGTTCTGAGGTAACACACATAAAAAAATTACAGTTGAAATGAGAAGCTCCTCCTTTTTTTGAAGTCGGTTAAAAATAGGAGTGGGTTTACTCGATCTCTGTTTGACGATCGAAACCACACTCTCATAGAATACCGACATAATGCTACTGTGTTTCATATGGTGAATGTGGAGAACCGGAGTCCCTTTTTACTGTAAGGAACCATTCCCTCTTAGTCCTCAGGGGTTACATCGCATCATCTACATTTAGATTCTATTTAGAAAGATGATTAGGGTAGATGAAAATGTCTTAGCGTCACAACATCCACATATCATCAGGTGAACTACGAGCTCTTTTGTCACCCTGACTACTAATGAAAAAATCTCTCATATATTTCTACTTAGATATGACTTTAAGTAGGTATATATATTTTTTAAATTTAATTTAAAATTGAGAAAACTAAAATATTGTTGCTCGTTCTCTTGCTCGTTTCTTTGTTGATTATTATTATGTTTATATGTTAACATTACGGATTTTGTACCCGACTTAACAAATGTACCGGACTTGATTTTCTTTTCCTTTTTGTGAACAACAGCTTCATCATCATCATCATTACAGCCCTTCACAAGTCCACTGCTGAATATAGGCCTCCCCTAAGGAATGCCACAAAGCACGGTCTTGAGCCAGCTGCATCCATCGACTTCCTGCATATCTACGAGGCTGCCACCCGAGAACCTTTTTTCCCCATCGGTTGTCGGTTCTTCGAGCTATATGGCCGGCCCATTGCCACTTCAGCTTACTAATCCGTTGGGCTATGTCGGTCACTCTGGTTCTACCGCGGATATGCCCATTTCTATGTTTATCACGCAGAGAAACCCCGAGCATGGCCCTCTCCATAGCTCGCTGAGCGACCTTGAGCGTCCTCATACGGCCAGCAGTAAAGGACCACATCTCAGATCCATAAGTCATCACTGGCAAGACGCACTGGTTATACAATCTCGTTTTTAAGTTTTGAGGTATACCTGACGAGAAGATGTGTCCTAATTTCCCGAACGCTGCCCAGCCGAGTTGAATCCGTCGATTGACCTCTCGCTCGAAGTTGGACTTACCTAGTCGGACTATTTGTCCCAGGTAAACATACTCGACAACAACATCGAGCTTAGTGCTCCCAATAACTACCGGCATAGGTGTGACATAGACGTTACACATGACCATTGTTTTGTCCATGTTCATCTTAAGACCTATCCATTGGGAAGTACTATTGAGGTCATTGAGCATACAGCTCAGGTCCTCCAGCGATTCTGTCATAAAGACTATATCGTCGACAAATCGAAGGTGAGTGATGTACTCGCCATTGATGTTAATACCGTATCCTTTCCAGTCCAGTAGCTTGAAAACGTCTTCAAATGCAGCGGTGAAGCGTTTCGGGGATATAACGTCACCCTGTCTTACACCTCTCTGCAGTTGGATAGGTTTCGTACTCTAGTTCTGTACTCGAATAGCCATCGTAGCCCTACTGTACAAACACTTCAGCACTTCGATATACCGACAGTCAACTTGGCACCGCTGAACACCGCCCAAATTTCGACGGAATCAAAGGCTTTCTCATAGTCCACATACGCAAGGCAAAGTGGCAGATTGTACTCTTCTGTCTTCTGTACAATTTTCCGAAGGGTGTGTATGTGGTCTATGGTGCTAAAGCCTTTTGAAACCGGCTTGTTCGGGAGGCTGGAAGTCGTCGAGTCTATTCGTAATGACTCTAGAAAACAGCACGTAGACGCAGCTCAGAAGGAAATCGGTCTGTAGTTCTTCAAGAGAGCATTGTCGCCTTTCTTGAAGAACAAGGCCACCGCACTTCTGCTCCACGCCTCCGGAGTAGTGCCATCATGAAGGACGGAATTAAAGAGCGTCTGAAGGACTTCAAGTACCGGTTTTCCACCCGCTTTCAGAAGCTCCGTTGTAATTCTATCCTCACCCGGGGACTTGCCGTTTCTAAGGTGCTGGAGAGCCATTCTAATCTCGCTCAGACTGACGTCCGGAATATCATCGGAATGGTGTCAGATAAGACTTGCTCTTGGATCGTTACTCACACTTGCGTGTGGCTCCAACGATGATGTGTACAGCTATCCATAGAATCTCTCAATCTCACTCAAAATTTCAGGTGTCCGAGAAACGATGCTACCACATTCGGTCTCCAGCTTCGATAGTAGGCTCTTTCTGGCTGACAGATCTCTGGCAAAGGCTTTGGAGCCCTGATTCCGCTCGATCGCTTCTTCAATACGTGCAGTATTAAAGTTACGTAAGTCACGCCGCATGCATTTGGAGATCTGTCTGTTCAGTTGCCTGTATGCTGTCAAATCCACTGAAGACTGCAGCTTAATTTCCCGTCTAACACCCATGAGATCAAGAGCGTGATCGGAGATTTTTTGTATTCTTCTGCGGTATTCTTCTTATTCGGTCTCGCAAAATTTAGCACCGAGCGCATGGGCAGTTTCCACGAGCTTGTCATTGATATCGTCCACTGCATTGCAATTTTCTAGGCACTGAAAATGGTTTTGTAACTCGAGCTGAAAGGTTTCAGGACTTTGGATTAGAGCACAAGGGGGACGGAGCATCGACTCTCCAACTTAACGTTTACGTTCAGTGTGCCTCTAACCATTCGGTGATCGCTACCAGTTTTCAATATGCGATCACTGAGATATCACTGAACAGTTGCCGCCTAGTTGTCATAATGAAGTCAATCTCATTTTTTGTCGAACCGTCGGGGCTCGACCATGTCCACTTCGTGTGGGGCCGCTTCTGGAAGAAAGAGTTCGTCATAAAGAGTCCCTCTTTCTCCATAAAGTCGGCCAGCTGCTGGCCCCTTGGGTTCCGCTGCCCTATTCTAAATTTCGCTACCCTCAGCTCGCCGTTCTCTCTTGTGCCTAGTTTTGCGTTGAAGTCTCCCATTAACACCGTATAGTGGGTTTTGGAGGAATGCATGGCTTTAGAGATATCCTCATACATTTCCTCCACCTCCTTATCGGGATGTGCCGAGGTTGGTGCGTAAACCTGTATGACCTTCAACGAATACCGTTTGGTGATTCTGAGTATAAGGTACGCAACCCTCGTCGACACACTCGCAATCTTTACTACGTTGTTAACGAGAGACTTGTGGACGATAAATCCGACACCTCCTTGGGACAGATGGTCGCCCTCCCGGTGATAGAACAAGTTGCCGGATTCAAGGATTACCGTGTCCTCCCCCTCTCTTCGGACCTCAGGTAATCCTATAATATCCAAGCGCAATTTTTCTATCTCTTTTTCCAGCTCCAGGATCTTCTCGTCAGTCCTCAGGGTGCGTGCGATGTATGTTGCCAGGTCGAGTCGTCTTTGGTGGCAACCGAACCTCCACTGGAGATTCTTAGCACCCCCTGCCCCGCCGTTACGGTGCCGGGGACTGAGAGTCGTCTTTTTGTAACTTTCATGGAGGGTATAATGACATAGTTGCCACGCTTGGCGAGCGGGTTGGCAACCGCAGTTTTTTTATTATAATTTGATGTTATCAGAAAGATGCTGCTGCCCATCTTCTGTCTCAGTTTCCCTCTGTCGCCTCTTACGACACCCACGGGAAGATATGGTGTAGTGGGTATTCTTACCCGCCACTACACGGGAAACAGCTTAAGAGATTGAAATAATAAGCTAAAATATAAAACCCTAGTTTAAATTCAATTTTCTTTTTATAGAACAACAGATTTTAGAAAAGGTTTTTATAAAAACTTAAATATGTATATTTATAATGTCGCCGTCTACGAGTGGTGTTTCTATGCAATTGCACAGCTCGAACGAGAAGCGGAGAGGTCGGGCTATACGAGTACTGTCTACTGTCGACTTGACAAGGTCAAACTGCCCGCTCTCATTAAATGTGGTTTGTTTTATTATGTGAATTAAACATTAAATAATTGAGTCTGTTTGTTAGTTTATTTCATACCTGACTTTCGTTTTGGACGAATTTTTATTATATTCAATTCGTATTTAAACATTTAAGTATCCATTCTTCAAAAACTAACGTGGACTGAAAAACTTGTAAATATTGAGAACATCTCTACGAATCTCTGAGAATATTTCTACCAACTGCCATCGAATGAATTAATTGGTCGCGCAATACTAGAAAAGTACGACAGATTGATTGCATGTGATGAGATCTGAATATTTAATAACGATCCGAAACCAAGAGTAATCTAAATAAATGGCGTTTCCTTTTTAAGGTTATGCAAACAAAAGGAAGCAGATAGTGCCAGTGTAAGAATATCTACCACCCCATATCGTCTCGTGGATGTCGTAAGAGTGTCGTCTCTTACGACTTACGTCTCTTATGAGAGAAAGAAAAAAAAGCTAGGAGATGGGCAGGAGCGTATTCGTAATAACAACTAAGAAATGAAAACCTACAGTTTACCCGGCTGCCAAACGTGGCAACTATGGTAAATAAGGTAATCTATGTGGGGAGGTTTATGTTCAGCTGTGGACTTTTGATAGGCTGTAACAGTAACGGTAAAAAAACATGAATGCTTTATACTATAATATACTTCATACTAACATACGCACACACACAAACGCGCGCGCGCGCACACACACTTAAACACGCGCGCGCACACTTACGCATGCACGCACACAACAATATTACACGTAATGTTGTAAATTTAATTACTAAACAAAACCATTAACCGTTACAGATTTTGTTGTCGCACGATGTGTACTTAAAATTACAACGTATATTGTTAAAATCTACATTGAAGGAATGTAGATTTTAACAATATACGTCGTAATAAAGCCTAAAAAAAGGTGATTAATCATACAGGTTTCTCCGAGTACACCAGGCTCTCATAAATTAAAACTCATTATTCCTCAAATAGTATTTATAAGTCAATATAAAGTTGTGGGACACATTTATTGCCAATCGTTCGCCAGTTGCCTTGGAAAACCTTTGACAGCAGCGCCCCATAAGCGGAATCCTCCTTCCCGACGACAGACCCTTCAGACAAACAATCAATTATTTGAATACGACAGGTATAGATAGATAGGCAGATTTTTGACGTAAACTAACGAAACGGACGAATTGTCACCAGTGATTGAAAACATAGGGAAACCTGCTGTCCGAAAATGAAAATATTTTGAGGATGTGATGTCCTCCAATACGAATTGGACTCATCTGTGCTCCGAAAACTGTTATGTTTATGTAGGCCATCACTGTACTACTTTAAAAGTACATACTATTATGTCATCGTATTTTATTTATATTTCCGACACTGAGACGTCTTAACCTACGCGTCTTTTGTGTGATAATGGCGACTAGGACCAGTGTCTTATACAAGTAAAACCACAACATAAACAGAACCGAAAAGACACAATTTTTGTCGTCTTAGTAACTAGTACTTGGAACCTGCGGCATAGAACCGCTGTACTGTGTACTCAGGGAGACAATGGACTTAAATCATTTGTTGGTTTCTTACATAAATAAATTATTGAAATATGTAAGAAAATGTTGTATTCTGTAATATTTCTAAATGTGTACATAGTTACATTATTAAGTGTAAAGTCAGGATAAATCTTAAACAAGCAATTGTAGCTTAATTTTTAAGAGTACGAACTGCATAAAGAAAACATGGGTTCGAATCCGCCATTCTACTATCGTTTACACTGTGGTATATATATTTTATCCCGTGGGTGATGACTAACCCAGACATAAAATATCTAGATTAGCGAGGGCCAGCAAAATCAAAGATGCGGTACTAAGGTTGTCAATCTGCCTATCACGCGTAAGGATTAAGGCAAATTTTCCCTTCAACAGGAGAGGCCGATGTCCAGCAGTAGAACTTTACCGGCTGATGAAAAAATATCACCTACCATCATGTCGTCATAGCAGAATCTTCTTGATGTAGGAGTGATTAATTGAAATATTAATAGTGTCGCTAGAATTCTTTTTTACAAAAAAAGTAAATAACGAAAATATACTCGTACTTTTTAATCATTAAAAAACTCTACTGCGAAGTTTGTTAATACCATTATGCTAAGTAATCAAGTTACTTAAATTTTGCGCTAAATTAACTTTATAATGTACATACGAAACAGATTGGAGATTGTGAAAAGCTTTTGTTCCTGATGTAATGGGTTTGTAAATAGGGTGTTTAATAAAACAATGTAATATTTGGAAAGGATCGAGGTTTTTGAATCCTTTCACAAAACAAATAATTCCGTAACGACTTGATCCTTAATGAGTAGTTGAACAATCAAGTAGTTAAATAATGAATGATTGAAACTTGGTATTAGGATTCCTTTATGCCAAGGATTCGTCTGCATTTTATATGTGGTAGTGTCACGCTGCAACTATATTATAGTTGCAGGTTGCAGCACGCATGGGCATGGTTGGCGTAAAATAGCAACTTAATGCTACCTTGTTTCTTTTGGTGAGTGTGGAGAACCGGAGACCCTCTTTTTTTGATAAAGAAGTGTATAAGCATCGTGACGACGTATGTAGGTTTTAAAAAAATAATCAAAAGTGACACACGGAGTTACAGTTCGTGACGGTTAATGGTTACTGCAGTTCTTCGTTGTCACCTCTGAGGACTAAGATGAACATGGAATGCCTCACAGACTGTAGTTATACTATTCTTCAGCTCGGGGCACAGAAATACAGGCACTACTATTTGACGGTGGTAACAGGTAAGAAGGTAGTACCTACCCAAACGGTCTCACAAGCAGAAAAAGTCCTACCATCTAGATAAAGTCCTCCAATGTAAATGCGTCAGAAAGTTTTAAACATTATGTGCTACCCATCGTAATTAACATAAAACAAATTTAGTACTTTTTATAACTTATAAGTACTGCAACAGCCAGTGCGTGTTGCCAGTGATGACCTATGGAACTGAGACGTGGTCCTTCACTGCTGGCCGGATGAGGAAGCTCAAGGTCGCTCAGTGAGCTATGGAGAGGGCTATGCTCGGAGTTTCTCTGCGTGATAGACTTAGAAATGAGGATATGCGCAGTAGGACCAGAGTGACCGACATAGCCCAACGGATTAGTAAGCTGAAGTGGCAATGGGCCGGCCATGTAGCTTGAAGAACCGACAACCGATGGGGAAAAAAGGTTCTCGAGTGGCGGCCTCGTACCGGCGGACGAAGTGTAGGGCGTCCCCCCACTAGATGGAGTGACGACCTGGTAAGACATGCAGGAAGTCGATGGATGCAGGTGGCTCAGAACCGTGCTTTGTGGCATTCCTTGGGGGAGGCCTATGTTCAGCAGTGGACTTGTGAAGGGCTGTAATGATGATGATGATGATGAAGTACTGAAAGAGCTATATGCGTGGCAGAGCTACTCTGCATCCGTATTATGATTGTAGCACGAATGGGTCGGCTCGACCAGGGAAAGGCCACCCTCTCACAGAATACTAGCGTAAAATAGCAACTCAATATTGCTGTGTTTAGTAAAAAACCAAATGCCTTTGTGTAGAGAAACGGAGACCCTTATTACAGTAAATGAGGCATTTCGTCTTAGTCTTCAGGGTTGGCAAAGCATCTGCATTTGATTCTTAATTGTAGATAGATGTAGGTGTATATGGGCCACAGCTTCCAATCATCATCGGGTGGACTGCGTGTTCGTTTGTCACCTTTATTCTATAAACAAATGCTTAGTATTTTTCTCTTTTACCAACCCGCAACAAGCCACTGCTGGACGTGTCTCTACTACTGCAGGAAAAAATTGCCGTAATCACGCTTTAGAGGTTAATTGGCGATCTCAATACTTTGGCACTTTTGACGTTTTTTCCCGTCGCTGGTCTAAAAAGTGTTCGGTAATTTTTTTTATTCGTTAGGGACATGCCAGCAACGCATTTTTTCTATTGATAGTCTAATGATATTAGTTTAGTTGTCGTCTTCTAATTTATATTATTTATCTTTAGTAGCAAATTAAAATAGACAGCGTAGACGATACATAGTTTCTTTTACTCCGCGTCTATACAAAAATCAACCTTAACGCTAGCACTATGTTTCTCAGCTAAGTGAAAACTGAATAACGATTTGTATCCAAAACAACCTTCACCTCGAGTTTATAAAGTATCTTATAATTGTTAGTTGCTTATCTTTTGACATGAATGCTTTCATCAACATAACTATACGCCTATTTGAGTGCACCATTCTGGAGATTTCAAAATTCCAAACGAAAAGCCTCTCTGAGTTACAACAATTTTATACAAAATGGGCTAAGAGACCATCATCTTGTACAAATCAATTAAAAGTTCGTAGATTTTTTTCTGTTTTTTTCAATTATATTATCACAACTGAAAAGAGAATCTCATAAACAGTTGATCATGACTTTCTCAGAAACACTGTTGCCGTGACTTTTTGATTTCTCTTCATTCAATAACATTCTCAAAAGTTTGCTCCATTTTCACTGTAATTTACGGTGTATTTCTACAACATAGTGATTTTTTTTTATTATTTTACCTGGCAATAATAGTTTCTAATCTGTTTGTGCCATATTTGCATCGAACGCAACATAAGCGCTGTAATTACCGTGAAATTAGTCACCGCACGGCACTATTTTACAGTTGCACTTGTACAATGTTTCCACTATCTGCCACACACGACGTGTAAAATGAATTAGATAAATTCCAGTCACACAATACAGCAATTATAATTCCAACACAATACCAACCAGTCACATTAATGTACTACAATATCCAACAGCAAATACTGCATGCAATGTTCATTCAGTGGCCAAGACAGAACGTGCTATCAAAATTCTAAATTGCACATAGCGCCTAACGGTCTAATAGATGCCTATTCAGTATTCCGTCCATGTTTCGCAATACGACGATTGTAGTGCCTGCTTCTTTCTTTAACTAGTAGAATGCCTACAGCCGTTTTATTCGTTGAAGACAATGTGATGTTAGATTTCAAAAAAGCCTGCCAAAATTTGCATTTTTAACTATTGTGTTTCTTTTGCTTTCAGCAGATACGCGAAATTAAGTAAACGTAGAATAAAAGTAGAATTTAATTCTGTGTAGTGGCGGTGGAAGAGACTCCACTACCCAACATCATCTCGTGGGTGTCTTAAGTAGTGACAGAAGGAAATGAAACAAGAGGGTAGCAGAGCAGTATTAAAGAACTGCGTTTTCCAACCCGCCTGCCTTGCATGGCAACTATGGCAAATATATAAGGCAATCTATATTCAGCAGTGGAAAAAAAATTACTATAATCACCACATTTGACAGGCGGAGAGAAACGACACATAACCTTATTGCCTTTCTTAACCACACCTGACGGAATACAGCTCGCAGCATAGGTTAACATTTGGACAATTTTTTTACATTTTCCCTTACATAAATTACTTAAAAAAGTTAAACAACCAATATCGAATCACTGCATTTCATCCTGTTGGTCTCGCTAACAGGCGCTTATAGATATTCCATAAAAATCTAATGGTTTTGAATAGACCGAAGAGGATGTCGTAACTAACTAAACTAAAATATTCAGACCATCGGCAGGTAGCAGTTTCAGGTTGGTGAGCACAGAGCTGCCGCAAAGCTACAAAGATACCGTCGCCCCAAATCATTCTACGGACTTTAGGATTGTCATTTTAAAATTTACCACTTTCGTTCGCTAGGAGTAGTGGTAATTTGGGGATGTTAAGCGTTCGCTAAAAATTTTTTTACGTGGTAGAGCTATGCTGCAGCTATATTAATAGTATAGTTGTAGCACGAATGGGTCGGCTCGACCGGGGAAGGACCAATCTCTCACAGAATACCAGCGTAAAATATCAGCTTAATGCTGCTGTGTTTCGTATGGTGAGTGTGGAGAACCGGAGACCCTTTTTACTGGAAAAGAGGCATTCTATCTTAGTCCTCACGGCTGACAACGCATTTAAATTCGCAAACGAAGATAGATGTAGATGTCTATGGGCCACAGCAACCACTTACCATCAGGTGGACTGTGTGCTCGTTTGTCACCCTTATTCTATTTAAAAAAAATTGTTACCAAACCGCCACCAATTGTTGAGTGCAAGCTTAAGTGCTGATTTACCACATACTCGGCGGTGAAGAACATCGTAAGGAAACCTGCATGTCTGAAGAATAAAAATATTTCGACGACTAATAATGTCCTCCAGACCGAATTCGGTCACGGCGGCCAGTCTCAACGGAGACGAGCCATCGGCGCAGGACAGGATTATAGTGCCCAAGTGTATGCGCAAGCACAGGTGCACTCTCTATTCCCTCGCTCTCATAGTCCGATGGGACGGTAAACCGACACGACCGGAGAGAGATCTGGACCAACGGCTTTACGTGCTTTCCGAGGCACGGGGTTGAGACACCGCCAGCTTCCTGACTCCGGGCAGCTACTGAGAGTTTCTTGATGGAAAAGCTCAATAACTGATTTTTTTGGCCCGACCCGGGATTCAAACCCGGGACCTCATGATCAGCAGTCACACTCCTACAACCACTAGACCAACGAGGCACTTCGACAACTAAGTACTTCACAACTCTCTCAGAAATAAGAGGAGGCCTGTGTCCAGGAGTGGGATGTAATATAGGCTGTAACTTTCGGTTGCCAGAGCCTCGTTCGTAGGTTAAGTGTACCACGTACAGGTGAATTTGTCATACCCCGTCCCACCCTTTTACTGATATGAATAATCTAAAATAACGCTTAAATCTCTATTAATTACATCACCTAATAAGAATAAGCTTTTGCATACTACACAGATTAAAACAATAGTGACTTTGAGCATCTTTACTCCACTTTTTGCGGTCGTAACCTACTTTCCCTTATACTTTCGACGCCGTTGTTGTAGCGTCGCTTTGTCCACAGTATTGATTAAAAAATGTCAGTTTTTGGTTTTTCATATCCCTATTTACATTGCAATTTTTAATAGTAAATCGCACTATTTTGGGTTTATTGTTAACGCATTCCATGTCGCATGCATATAGCTCTTCATTAATGTTTTACATTTGTGTCTGAAAATATCACAGTATAGGTACCAGCGTAAAATAGCAGTGCGATACTGCTGTGTTTCGTATCTCTTTTACTGGTAATAAGGCATTCTATCTTCCTCCTAGTTCGCAGGGGTGTAAACGCATTTTGATTTTAATTTATAATCGGAAGATAGATCACATGGACTGTGTGCTCATTTTACACTTGTTCTATAAAAAAAAATAAGTCAGCGAAATATTTATTTGATCAAATAGATCAAATAAATATTTCGATAAATAAAATATGGTAAATATGGTAATAAGGTAAATAAAATAGGTTGCGAGTATTCACACTTGCAGAGTAATAAGCGAATTAACTTATTATTATTATTTTATATTTATTTTATATTAACTTAAATTTATTTTTCGCTGATCCTTTCAATAATAATAAGTGTACTACGAGTATCACGTCTATTCATATAAACCTTAGTATAGAAAGCATAAAATAAATCCGCAAGAAGTCAATACTCTAAACATTTATGACCTTACATAAATAAGCGAAGTAAAGGAAACGGTCATAAATCACGAACAACAAGCTCCGCCTTCGATAAGTACGCAAGAACATTCTTTGAAATTTTGAAGGAACATTTTTAAAATGTTTCTTGAATAAACGTCAGTGAAGAGTCATTATTAGTGTAATGTGCACACTAGTACTAGCACACACACAAAATAGGTATTAAATATACAATTAAAAACATTTCCTTAAAAAATAATAAGTAATTCAAATATAATATAATTGTAAATCTTCAAAAGATAAACCTGTTTATAAAATGTTGATGATCAAACCCGAGTGCGGCCGGTGAACGACGGTATACATTCAAACGTATTGTGGTTAATTAAAACAAAGTATTTATGTATAATTTTAAAATAAAAAATAAATAAAAAAGTTCCTTATATTCATTTCTTATCTACGAAAATGACCGATGACTGCTCTGACTTGTTAATATTAATGACTTCCAGACCGAATTTCGGTGATGGCTACCAATCACAACGGAGACCAAACATCTGCCCAGGAAAGAGTTACAGTGTACGGGTGTGTTCGCAGCAAGCCTTACGTGGTAGAGCCATGCTGCAGTTATATTAGTAGTAAAGTTGTAGCACGAATGGGTCGGCTTGACCAGGGAAGGACCACGCTCTCACAGAATACCAACGTAAAATAGCAGATTAACGTTGCTGTGTTTCGTATGGTGAGTGTAGAGAACCGGAGACCCTTTTACTGGAAACGTGGCATTCCATCTTAGCCCTCACGGGTGATAACGCATCTGCATTTTGATTCGTAATCGAGGATAGATGTCTATGGGCCGCAGCAACCACTTACCATCAGGTGGACTGTGTGCTCGTTTGTCACCCTTATCCTATAAAAAAAGCCTACGTGCACTATACGGGGTTACTTTTGAAAGAGTAGCCAAATTTTAAACTTAATTTCAAATATATAAATAATGAAATACCGTTATTGCAATTTTTGAAAATACGAGTAAATAAGGCTTCTACTTTAATTTGAAATTATCCCAATGAATGTGATTTATGGGCAACAACGTTTTTGCTAACCGATCGACCCTTACGAATGTGTGCGTGCGCAGTAAAATCAGCACAGAGTACATTATATATAGGGGTAAGGGTAATCAGTTAAAATAATGCATTACCAGCCACGCATTTCGAATTTAAAAGATAAAAAACCGTCCAAGTACGAGTCGGAGTCGCGCATGAAAGGTTCCGAACCATCGTACAAGATTTAATACTATGTAGGTAAAAAACATGTTTCTAGTAGGGGAGCTGCCTTTAATTTTTAATTTATTTTTATTTTTATTATTTTTTGTTATAGCGGCAACAGAAATACACATTCTGTGAAAATTTCAACTGTCTACCTATTACGGATCATGAGATACAGCCCGCTGACAGACAGACGGACGGACAGCGGAGGCTTAGTAATAGGGTCTTGTTGGTTACCCTTTGGGTACGGAACCCTAAAAAGGACGGAATAATTGAGATTTTTTTTATTAATTTTTTTCACCATTTGCCTATATTACTTATTCTGAACCTTCTCTCTAAATTTGGCCGGTTATTGTAAAATAACCCTGTATATTATATACCCTCACTCTCATTGTCCGATGAGACGGCAATCTAACACGACCGAAAAAAGATAAGGCGCAGGACAAACGGCTTTACATACTTTCCGAGTCATGGACTGAGAATTTCTTGACTGTAAACCTAATAACAAATTTTCGCCCGAGCTGGGATACGAACCCGCGACTAAAATAAATGTTCAGCAGTCGCACTTACTACCACTAGAATAACGAGGCATTTGAGGCACTTAATAATATTATAAGTCACAATTAAGGTGCATATCAAATATAATCTCATATCGACATTTGATAGTACTCACATGTTCTCGTCGGTGTCTAAATAGCGTAATATATCATAATCATATTCATCAACAACATCGTCATGGAAGAAACCCATGCCTATGTAGTGGAGCAAAGGAAGATATGAAGATTATTATGTTTAGCCATCAAATAAAGTGACTTTTTTGTGGTTCAGCTTGTTACTGGTTAAAACAGTATGAAACCTTTTTTTTATAGGATAAGGGTGACAAACGAGCACACAGTTCAGCTGATGGTAAGTGGTTCACTCGTGGACTAAGCTGGAATGCCTCGTTTCCAGTAAAAAGGGTCTCCGGTTCTCTACACTCACCACACGAAACATAGCAGCGTTAAGCTGCTATTTTACGCTGATATTCTGTGAGAGCGTGGTCCTTCCCCGTCGAACCGACCCATTCGTGCTACAACTATACCAGTAATATAGCTGCAGCATGATTCTACCACGTAAAAAACTGTGGTTTTCTTTAAAAGCTATCTCTTAAGCAGATCCTGAACGGTAATACAGCATGACCGTGAATGAGCATGCTGCATGACGAACCTTCACACTATATCATTAATCATTTTAATGCATTTCCGGATGGTCTGCATAACAGTGAAGAAGTCGCTGAGCTGTTATGTAATATTATTGTTTCACAAAATTTTAAGTGACAATGTGAAAGACAAATGTATTTTTCTTGTACTTTCGCTGCGCAACAAAAACAAATTTTTGTGTAAAGAAATATTTCTCTTGTTTTTATACATTTATGTTTTTCTCATTCAATTCCTTGAATTCATCTCTCTTCTCTTTTCTCGACTAACATGCACTTATGAAAGTCTCGGGAAAGCTTAGTCGGACTCTGAAAGAAAATCATTAATTGCAAAAAAAAAACAAGGGAAATATTATTTGGATAAAATATTGTTTTTGCGATGCAGAAAAGGAGGTACAAGTAAAAATAAATCTGCCTTTGACTTTGTCACTTAAAATTTTGAGAAACAATAATCCCACAACAGCTCTGAGACCTTTCCACTGTTAAATATCTGTCCTAAAATGCGATAAAATAATTGATGACATAGCATGATGGTCCCTCATCTAGCATAAACATTACGTAAATGTACATCATGCTGCATTACCGTCTGGTGTCTGCTTTGTTCATGCAAGTAAAATTGTTTCGCTGTACCTATTATTTCTAATATTTAAATAACGCCTTTTATTTATTTATTTTGCAAACAAAAATTCCACAAGAGTTACAGTTACGTCACCAGATATGAATAGTGAAGTGTTATTGTTTTATATTCCGAAAGGCGTCAACTAGACCGTTCTCCGTATCCACAGTAGGCAATAATTCACGCGTAAGTAATATTATGCAACGTTCAGCGCGTGGCAGCTGCGTGTTCTGATTTTAATGAGACATACGTTGTTTTCGGTGCGTAAAATTACAAAACGCAATGTTTTAATAATAATGGATAGGATTTATTTAGTGGAACACATAAATTGCAAAAATATTTTTTTCAATACCATTTGCGCACAATAAAGTAAATGTTCTTTTCCATAGGCAAGCTCATCATCAACAGACGCGGATTTTGTGGGAGAGTCACGGGGGCGTTGACCCGCTTCAAAATTAAATTATATATGTTTTTAAAAGTATAATTTTGCTTCATATTAAAAACTTTTGTGAGAATCGTCAGTCTCTGACACCCTTAAAACTTTAACATCGATCGGCGGCTGGCAAGAAGCCGTTAATAGTCCACTACTGGACATGCCCATTGCCCATCTTCCATGACGATATAGTACCTATATCTACATCTGTTGTTGAAGGTCCCTGGGTTGCTTTTAACAAAATCTACGGAATGGAACGGGTATGCAGGTTTCTCCACTAGCCACCACAAACCACTAATACACTAATCATATTCCAACTTTAATAACAAAGCTCGTTTTATTGTAGCGGGAGTAAGAGAATTCTCTGCCCCATCTTTTTCCGTTGGTATTGTAAGACTCCACTATATGAAATACCAAGAAAAATACAAGGCCGTCGATGGACTACAGTATAACCATCGTCTATACAATATGTAAAAATACTCAGTCCGATCAGTGAGGATGCTTTGAGGTATCGCTTTTTGATTCGTTCATGTAATTCTTTTCAGAGAATAAAACCAAAATCACCTCACAAACGATAAAATAAATTTAATAGGGAAACGTTGTCGCCGATAGCGATGTTATCAAATTTTAAAATCTGCTCAATTTTAAGCAAATTGTAATAAAAACATGTTTTAAATAACAATAACATTTTTATATTCACTAATAATATGATTTTTCAATTGTTTTTAATGTCATTGCGGTTCCTATGAGCCCCTTATGAAGCGGACAGGTTTTGTAATACGACAAATGAAAAATATCCCGACTGGCTACAGAGATCAATGTCAGGATCAATTATGGCAAATCCTCTCTTTTATAAAATAGGTTCATTTAGTGGACTATTTTCGGCCTCGTGAAGAGGGAAGGTTAAAGATTGTTACGCGGTGACAGCGCGTCGACGTCACTACATTCGTCGTGGCTAGAAAAGGCGAGATTCCTCGCCTGGTAAGATGTTCAGTCCGGTAACCGAGCGACACTAAGTGCAGTACCTACACTGACGTATAAATCCAATACACTGTAACTCGAGTCAGTGTTTTGCCTTAATAGCGCTCATTTGATTATTTCGAGGCAGTTACATATATAATATTTTTTTATATATTTAAAAAAACGTAACCTCCACACTAGGATTTTCTCCTGTATCGTGGGGGCAGTTTACATACATGAATTTCACAAGGACAAACATCCAGACCCGGAACAATTATTTGTAGGCCATACAAATACTTGTTCCGTGCGGGATTCGAACCCGCGGCCCTAAGCGCTGCAACTCATTGCTAAGCCACTGCGCCAAAGAGCCGTCAATATCCCTATATTAATATTTTTCCATTTTATAGTATGTAGAAGGAGATTTGAGCATATACAAAACACTGTATTTTAGTTACATATATGGTTTGTTATGGCATAACACTGTGATTGAAGTTACAGTGTTTTTGCTGAATAAGTTTACGCGAAATTAGTTGAAACTTTGAGATACAGTGTTTTGGATAACCAAACAAACTGGATACGTCGCGCGCGGCGACATGTCCCTACACGTAGTAGGTGTACGATTTGCGGGGGGCAAGAGGGCGAGAGCTCAACGGTTAGTGGTAGTGAGTCATTGCTCTTGCTTGGACGCGCGGACGGTGTTTAGATCGACAGCGCGTACGCTGCGTTCTGTTTACGTTTGTTTTGATAAATTTGTGTAACTCTGTAGGAACAATAACAATGAGTGGACACCGTAATAGATTATTAGTGAAATTGTCACAAAGCAATATACAACATCTCTGAGTGTTAAATGAAAAAGAAAATATCAACGGCAGTAATAAGGAGTGCCCTGGTATCAATACATCATACGATTGTGATAACATTAAATTTGATTGTTCCACGTATGTATTTGATTCACTTAATATCAGCCCCTTGATACCTCTTAGTGAATCTCAGATAAATGAATGTATTGCTGACAATCTCCGCGACGACGTCAATTACGTTGATTTGTTACCAGTACCTGCTTCTAGTACCATTAAAGAGTTATCTAAGGATTTAAGTAGCCAAACCTGCCCAGAGATTCCATCATTGCTAGGGGAAAATTCTGATGCTGGACCAATAATTAATATGGACACGGTTTTCTCTTCTACTTCTAACGCAGAGTGCCCCAAAATAATTTCAATAGAGAAGATGGATGGGTGCTGCCATCTGCTTGGAATCCTATAATTAATAAAATTAAAACAAAACTCAAGCATACCACTGCAAGACTTCAAGATACTATAAGCTCATTCTGTGTAGATCGGACCAAAAATTAATATTCAAAAACAGTAGGTAGCCGGGCTAACTATGACACCGGGACGTCAAACACCTCAGTCCCCCCCGTGACCATAGGTGCTGTAAAGCACCCGAAACGTAGGGAATTGAAATAAGTAAATTAAACGCGATAAATCCGTAAATATAGTTTGAAAAATGAAATCTAAGGGCCAAGTCTACGATCTAGATGATATTATATTCAATATCAAAAGGTCACGAAAAAATATGCAAGTCGATTTATTAGGTCATAAACAAAAATGATCATATTCAGTAATGGTTCCAAAGCAGCAATCCCCAAAGGGTATAATATACATAACCTGAAGGCCATAAAATTCAGAAGAAATGAATTAACAATATTTGTCAAGACTGATTATAACACAGATTTTAAGGAGATAATTATCTTTTTTGAAAAAGAAAATAGAACTTGAATTGCGGAAAAAACTTACGAAAGGTGTAACTGATCTTTTGGAAGGGTACCTAAAGTGACTGAACCTAGAGGTATTAGCGAGACAAAGAAAAGAGAGCACTGTGGAAATCAATGATTCAAACAAGAACAATTTTTTATGAAAATCTTGTTGTCTCGGAATCATCCGATCTTGACGAACACATTGACACTGATTTAATATAGTAGGTAAACCTAAGACCTCAAAGTAATTCATAGACTGATTATATGAATTCGTCGATATATATGTACTACGTACTAGATTTGGCATTCCGAACATTCACTGTGTTCAAATGAACTGTACTGCAATCCGTACAAATTTAGTGTCATTTAGTGTGGCTTCAATATTCATAGTGTGGAGCTGCGCTAATAATACGAGATTTCAAATTAAAGTTTAAACCTGAACGTAATTAATAATTCAGTAGTCAAATAAGTAAAATTATTTGTTGTTCAAGTGAATAAATAGGTAATAATATTACAATAGAAAAAATAAATTTCTTCATTTATATGCCACGCTATCTACAATCATAGACAAAATCTACTATCTCCCGCGCATGCGCAAAAACAGAGTAGTGCACATTTTTTGTTTGGAATGGCTTCTCTAGTACGTAGTACATAGAACTCAATGTATGAATTACTTTTTTTTATACGTGGTAGAGCCATGCTTCAGCTATATTAATAGTATAGTTGTAGCACGAATGGGTCGGCTCGACCGGGGAAGGACCACGCTCTCACAGAATACCAGCGTAAAATAGCAACTTAAAGCTGCTGTATTTCGTATGGTGAGTGTAGAGAACCGGAGACCCTTTTTACTGGAAACGAGGCATTCCATCTTAGTTCTCACGGGTGACAACGCATCTGCATTTTGATTCGCAAACGTGGATAGATGTAGATGTCTATGGGCCACAGCAACCACTTACCATCAGGCGGACTGTGTGCTCGTTTGTTACCCTTATACTATAAAAATATCAATAAAACGTTGATCTCATTATTAAGTTGTTCCATATTTTATATGCGTTGTAAGTTTTATAATTACTTTATTAATGTTAAGTTTATTTTTGTTTGCTTCAGTTGTTTTAACTAAGATTTGATCCGAATACGTGGTAGAGCCATGCTGCAGCTATATTAATAGTATAGTTGTAGCACGAATGGGTCGGCTCGACCGGGGAAGGACCACGCTCTCACAGAATACCAGCGTAAAATAGCAGCCTAATGCTGCTGTGTTTCGTATGGTGAGTGTAGAGAACCGGAGACCCTTTTTACTGGAAAAGAGGCATTCTATCTTAGTCCTCACGGCTGACAACGCATCTACATTTAAATTCGGAAACGAAGATAGATGTAGATGTCTATGGGCCACAGCAACCACTTACCATCAGGTGGACTGTGTGCTCGTTTGTCACCCTTATTATATAAAAAAAAAAAAAAAAAAAGAGATAATGATGACCGATTTGAAAAGAATTCATTCCTGAGTTGAGCTTTTGTTAATTTCGTATTTTTGTTCTTATTTCACTAAAATATTTGTTTTATATTTTAATCTTTCGTGTTATTGTGACTTGATTGATATTTTTTAAATTGTTTCATTGATTAATTTTAATTATAATTATTTGATTTGAAAATATTTCATTACTTACATGCTTATATATTTTTTTTTGTTTTTATTTTAATAAATATTTTTTTATATAAATTAAGTTTTATTGTCTTTGACCTAAACAAAATTGAACACGCAGAATACACTATGTTATCGCAAACTGTGGTTAGTATTGTTAATGTTCTTTCGGACGCCTTATTAGCCTATTATTGCTAAAGTAATACACTGTATTTGAAAATACAGTATTTTTGTATGATCCATTAGCTCTGTTCTCATAAAACCAATACACTGTAACTAAACATACGGTGTTTTGCTTATACAATCGGGAACATTTCTTCAAGTTTTATAGAGACAATACACAGTTACTTAGTTAATTCTAATTGTATGGATAGAATGGTTGTAAAATCTACATGGCTAGATAAAACGTAAAAATACCTTTAATTTGGTACCTAGCACATAATATAATGTTATAATAATATTACTAAAACATACCAAAAATCAAAAAGTTTCAAATGCCCTTTTCATAAAATACAGAGATACAGTGTTTTGGATTCACACGTCAGTACAGAGCTTATTGTATACCTGTTTATTTTCTACCGTGAGTAAAAATAGGGTGTGTAGAGTTTTTTCAATTTTTGAAAATAATCTTTCATTTAGTGATTTCAAATAACAAAATTCCAATTATATGCACCCTACTACCAAATTACACCTACCGGCCGCTAACTAAAAACTTACTTCAAATGTTTAGTGTTTATTGATAGATCAATTAACAAAAAAGTAAATGAAAAAATAATAAATTTAAAAAATATCTATGCCATAGGCTACTTCGTTCACTTGATAAGCCATATTTTTCCATCTCGTTAAAAAAGTCAGCCTATATGTAGAGCAATTTATGCTTATTGTTCAGTCCGTATGTGTTATTGTGTCACGGTGACAACTCCGCTAGGTAATTTAAATTCAATTAAATAGTCATAAACATTACATATGTAAATAACGTTGAATGTGATTTAATAACTTTTTAAATGCCAACTCCACCTGCACACGGTGCACCCTACTATTAAATTAACAGAGCCCTAGCAACCAACTAATGAACTTTGACTTAACTTTTATCCTTTCGAAAATGCTGATACCGAATCCAAAAGACTGTGTGACAAGAAACAACATCACTAGTGCGAGATTATTGACCCTGCGTTTATTAACATGTCTGCCCAACGTGGTGAGTATTGGATAAATCTCCCAAACTATGCAGTTCAGTTGGTGCATTTTTATTATATAGATTATTACAGACTGTTAAAAATTAGTTTTAGTAGATAAATAGATAGATAGATAACTCTTTATTGTACACTAAAACAATACATAAAAGAAAGAAGAAAAATAGTGTCACAATGGGCGGTCTTATCGCTAAAAGCTATTTTTTCTAGACAACCTTTGGATGGATAGGATCACAAAAAGCAGAAAATTGTGTGGTTTGGTGATGCAGAAACATTATTTATAAATATATCCATATAATATATATATATAGAAATAGATAACAAATAAATAAATACAATACGAATGTATACATATATAGATGACACGATAGTGATTCTGTACAAGTTTCTGAAAATCAGATAAAGACTGGACGCGCCTCGCTGACAGAGGTAGGGCATTCCATAGACGGACTGCTTGGATAGTAAACGACCTGTCCAAATATTTGGTATTATGGCCAGGCATTTTTAATATTAAATTTTCTGATGATCTCAAAACTTTCGAATGGGAATAGTGAAGGAATTCAAAGCGATCCTTAAAATAAGAAGGATACGACAGAATATGAGCATTCCGGCGAAGGCGAATGGGAAGCCATTTGAGCTTATTACGAAAACAAGAAACATGAAAACATTTGCGCAAACCAAATATAAATCTTATACAAACATTTTGAAGACGCCCAATTTTATCAAGTTGCTTCTCGGTGAGATCAAAATAGCTGACATCTGCATAGTCCAGAATTGGGAGAAGAAGAGTTTGAGCAAGCGCAATTTTGGTGGCAGTAGGTAGAAAGTTTCTTAATCTATTCAAGGATCAAGCAGCAGCAAAGAGTTTACGACTTACTACCTGTAGGTACTAACTTTCTGTAGGACCTTTGAGGACCCCATGATAGGTTCCTGTCAATATAAATTCCCAAATCCTTGACTTTTTCACTAACAGGGATAAAATTTCCATCAAAAACAACTTGCGGTGCTTAAGATAGGTTAAATTTTCCAATCGTATTGGAACTTCCGATGTTAATTACCTGAGTCTTTAGGGGGTTAATCTCCAAACCATATGCCCAATCTGATATTAACTCAAGGTCACTATTTATGGTAGCTACAGCTATTTCACTAGGAGAAACCGGAGTATATATTTGAAGATCATCTGCGTATAGTTGGTAGGAAGAAATAATCTTAGTGGCTATAGTATTAATAAAATACATCAACTACTAAAAACATACATTTAAAAAATAAAACATATATAACCAACAGTTATACCAGCACAGGATTTGGAATTCATTCTCAAAATTTAATGGAAGCAAGAAGATTTGCCTGCTGCGCGGCTCTTGCCCCTACAGACCTACTGACGCTTTCCTTTACTTCCAAGGTCGTTAGTAAGACAGCACTTGGTAAACTTGGTAACTTGGTAAAGGTTGATTCATTTTGGACATTTTCAAATATGTTTTGAATACTTAGAATCATAGTAGAGTCATTCGGGGTAACTGCGCGCAGTGGGTAAGTGAGCGCAGTGAGTGTATCTCCCGAACGGGGAACGGGGGGAGGTTTTTGTTTAGTGCCCTGCTAGTCGCGACTTGTCTCTGTGGCGGCGGTTGATGAATAACTTTTTTTTCATAAAAAACAGTATATGGTGTTTAAATTCGTAGTTTTTTGTTTAATGGAAAACAGTGTATCAACGACGTTATTCATTTCACAACGGTAAGTTGTATTTTCTTTGAATAATAATATGTTTACGCTACATTTATAAAAATAAAAATAAATTGAAAACAAATATAACATAAAAAAATTGATGTTATATTTGTTTTCAATTTATTTTATGAGCTTTCATTTGCAATTTGGTGTTCTGGGGAAAGTGTGCGCGGGTAAGTGTGCGCATGCGTACACTTGCCCCTTCGGTGTTATTTTCGTTCGTACATTGTTTTATCGAGAAGTAGGGTTTACTAACACTCTTTTATTTTATTTTTCAGTGTATCATCACCATACCGCGAAATTATATAAGAAAAAGACCTGAACTTGCATCGGTCACTGAAGAACAAATCTCTAGAGCTAAAGCACTCATTGAGCATGGAAAGAGAAAAAGAGCTGCTGCAAGTGCCATTGGTATTAATGAGTCTTGTATTCGAAATCAATATCATCGTCTTGTAGAGGAAGAACAAAGTTTTCTATAGCCTCGACCTCTACAACAGTAGAATACTTTTGTCCTCTATGTAAGCAAAAATATACAGAGCCAAATACTGAAGAATGGAGTCAGTGCATGTATTGCCAAGACTGGTGGCATGAGGATTGCACTGCATATGAGAGAGGTATTTTTGGTTGTGATAGGTAATTGTATTGATGATTCCTAAATTAATATTGTTTCTAATAAATTAGACAATCCTAACTAAAATATGTTGATCTCTAAATATTAATAATTAAAAATTTCTATAATTAAATTTTAATTGCAATCCAAATAAATGTTAAGTTTATTTTATTTTATGAAAAAATTGTTATTTTTATGCGAAGACTAATAACTAATAAAAATATTTTCTAAGTGGCATTACAATAAAGAACCTTTATTCTTGAATATTGTGTATATTTTGATTAATCCAAGGAATGCGCCTACTTACCCCATATGCGTATACTTACCCCATACGGGTGCGCACAGTTACCCGCATCGTGGGTTCGTGGATCAAGTAAGCGCATTTCGATTTTATGTAATAAAATGCTTACAGAAAAAAAACCACCAAGTTTTCTATTATTGTTTTTATTTCAATTTAAAGGATACTAAATGGTTTATCTCAGAGCCGTCTTTTATATTCCTAACTCTTATTTTATGCGTAGTAAACTAATATTTACCAAAGTGCGCACACTTGACCCGAATGACTCTAGTGTAAACCTCGCATAGCATCAGAGAGGAACCACATTAGGTCAAATAATAACATTTGGGTTTCGAAAACGAACGCTTTAAGTATATATTTGCACTGTATAGGTCTAATATATACCAATATAATAGCTCTGCTAAACTAATTTTATGCCCAAGCCTATACATAAAGAAAACCTCACTTCTCTGAATAAATGTTTTAAAACTAAGAAGCAAAAGAAAAAATATTGATGTATGATTTTCTATGTAGTAAAACATGTATATTTAAAAATGTTCACTTTTATAATTACATTTTACAAACACAACAATCAACCGTATATTGTCCATAGATAGGGTGGCGAAAACATAAAAAAACTCCCGCTGTTTTATCACATAAGTATGACTAATAAAGTTTACTTATACCCAGTAAACAATATATCATCCACTAGTCGTTCACACCACTTGCCTGAAACCTTCAAACGACGTCCTAGAGTTGCTTTTAGATAAGTCCATCGTGGAAAGACATTTCGCTATGTCTCTACACCCGTGGCGCCACTCACATCCGTAAAGTAGTTACGCTAACACAATAAAATGTAACTCTAAATTAGCTCCTCGTTTTACAAGCAATAAATTTAATAGGCTCCCGTACAGGGGGTCTTTTGCTCACGTTCAAAATTTTAACTCGGCGACAATTTGGTTAGCGAGTCGCGCGGGGCGTGTGTCAGAAATCAAGTTGGGTAATCAACTTTTTAGTGTTATTATTGACTGAAGTTACCCCTTGAGTAAACGAAGGGTCGATATTTACAACATCGTTCCTTATTATTAGGTAATGAACCGTGCTTTATAAAAATTGTTAACAAATTGGTTTTTGTTTAATCCGATTTGCACTCAGAATTGATAATTTAAAAGTTAAAGCGCATTGTAATTTGAATATTCAATACAATAGTAGCAGAACTTTCGTTTAAATTTTATAACGCGATAACCTTATTTTATTTGATAATATAACTAAAACCGAATATAAAAACAAATAATGAAGTTATACTTCTACATGTGTGTTGAAGACGCATATGCGAACAATGAAGAACATTATCTAAGAGAATTACTTCTTAAAAAACAAAGAAAGCTTTTTCTTTCTTTCTTTCTTTCAAATATAATTTTATATATTATTTTTTTGTTAAAGTATGAGGTGACAAACCCGCACACAGTTCATCTGATGGTAGGTGGTTTGTTGTTGCCCATAGACATTTACGTCTATCCCTGACTAAATAGAATGCCAGCACCAGTAAGGGTAAGGTAGGTAAATAAGGGCCTCCGATTCTCTACAACTATACGAAACACAGTAGCATTAACCTGCTATTTTACGCTGGTATTCTGTGAGAAGGTCCTTACCTGGACGAGCCGAGCCATTCGTGCCCCAGCCGTAATATAACTGCAGTACGACACTACCACGTTAAAAATATAATAAAAGTCAAGTAAAGTTTTTGCAGTCTGTGTGAGAAAATAAAATTTTATTGATGCTGCAGCTAGGATTGTATTCTATCGACGGAATGCCATAAAAATAACTAATATCGTCTTGAAATTTGGTATGCAAATTGAGATTAAATCGGCAAACCTAACAATAATGGTGACTTTTTTTAAATTGAATAAGGGTAACAAACGAGCACACAGTCCACCTGATGGTAAGTGGATGCTGTAGCCCATGGACATCTTCATCTAACGCCCATTAAGAATCAAAATGTAGATCCGTTGTCACCCCTGAAGACTTGCCTAGCCTTCTTAATTTGAAGTTGACTACAAGTGTCGATGGACTGCAATAGCCACTTAGTAACGTACTTCATCATCATTACAGCCCTTCACAAGTCCACTGCTGAACATAGGCCTCCCCCTTGGGGAGGACTTCCTTGGAAGACCAAAAAGCACGGTCCAGAGCCACCTGCATCCATCGACATCCTGCATGTCTTACCAGGTCGTCACTATATCTAGTGGAAGGACGCCCTACACTTCGTCCGCCGGTACGAGGCCGCCACTCGAGAACCTTTTTTCCCCATCGGTTGTCGGTTCTTCGATCTATATGGCCGGCCCATTGCCACTTCAGCTTACTAATCCGTTGGGCTATGTCGGTCACTCTGGTTCTATTACGGATATCCTCATTTCTAAGTTTATCACGCAGAGAAACCCCGAGCATAGCCCTCTCCATAGCTCGCTGTGGGACGTTGAGCTTCCTCATACGGTCAGCAGTGAAGGACCACGTCTCAGTTCCATAGGTCATCACTGGCAACACGCGAAAGTAGCGTACTAAGTAAGTTCGTTTGTCTCTTTAGTGTTATAAAAATAAAATCTTTGTTATTTAAATATTATGGTACCTTCCTAGTTAGACAGAAAAGGAGTCCTAGAAACTTAGGTTTCATTTCAGGTTATAGGTGGTAGGACAGAAGTCAGTTTTCTTATTCATATTCCTTGTCAGTGAAGTACGTACCATCTAAGTACATATTTCCAATCAGTAATACGATTCTGAACTATTAAGTATTTTTATATACTTACCTGATATTGCCAGTGCTTTGTAACACTCATTAGATATATTTCTATGGTAACATTCATGCCACGTTTGTGTTACTTAGTAAGCATAATTACTCCCTTAATATTTTATCTTAGTCTTCAGTGTTTGCTGGTGATACTACAGGGCTGCAGCAGACATTTATCAACAGGTGGGCACACTACTTACTAATTGTAATAATAGCTGTATAAATATTTTTCTAGTAATATTTTAGATATTTGTTAATATTATTACATTTAACGATTCTTAAAGAGAGAATTAAAGTCTGTATTACATATTTTAAAACCATTATGGCGAGGATTTACATTTTATATTAATTAATGTACAATTTCGATTAAGCGCGAGCAAAATTGCAGGCGATTGTTTGCAATTGAATATAATGCGTTTCCGCAACTGACCGCAAATGTACACTATACTTGCGGTTCTGCCCATTATACCAAAAAAGAATTTGGACACATAAAATAGTTAGCATAACGGATTTAAAAAAATATTTACTTAATTGTTAGTTTTACCAGGTCGTCACTCCATCTATTAGGGCCCCCCTACGCTTCGTATATTGGTATAGGTCTGCCACTCGTCAACCTTTCCTCTTCATCGATTGTCAATCCTTCAATTATGACCGGCCCATTGCCACTTCAATTTGTAGATCCGTTGGGTTATGTAGGTAACTTTGGTTCTACTGCGCGATTTTGTCACGCAGAGAAACTCCGAGCATAGCCCTCTGCACTGAGCGACATTAAGCTTCCTCATACGGCCAGCAGTAAAGAACCACGTCAACATTCATATAACATATGCATTATTATTTTATCGAAACAACGTACTATTATTTCTTATCTGTTCCAATATCCGTTACACCAACTCCGTAAACTTGACAGTGAGTTGCGAGATTCACATAATGGTGAAGTAATTTTGGGAGCCGCTACAACTTCCGGACAATTCTATTTGAATATATGAATAAAACTTCGTAAATGGACGATAATGGATACTCAGCCAACCGTGAATATATTACTTACCTATATTATTGAGACACGCTTGGTGATGATCGAATTTTGTATAGATAGTTTTTGTAAAAGGTAAAAAATGAATGAAGCGATTGAATACAAGATGACGGGTAACTGGAGCACTTACTCGATAATAAGTTTTAGCCGACTGCCCCAGAAGGAGGGTAATGTTTTTCGATGTTTTTTTTTTGTATGTATGATATATGTTCTTTGGCACAATCTGTCGCCTAAACGGCTCGATGGATTTTGACATATAGGGTGTCGTTAGATTCGTCTCGGTATTGGAAGTGACATGGGCATACATTTTCTCTTTTCAATAAACTTTTTTACGCATTCGGGTTTTTTATTACTATTTCAATGATTGGCCTTACAATACTCATATTGTAGAAATAATTCTAAAAATCGACTTACTTATTAGATATTTTACTAGCTAAACGGATATAAAGGCAGGCAAATAATTATCATGAGAAAATAAATTACAACTCCTCCTCGTTAGCCTTTTAAGAAGGCTACAACTTGACATGGACCATCGCAGTGGTATTGACTGTCTGTTTGTTCTTGTGGTCGTAAGCGCGACTGCTTATCTAATGGTCACGGGTTCGAATCCTGGGTCGGGCCAAAATCAGTTATTGTGTTTTCTGTCAAGAAATTCGCAGTAGCAGCCTGGAGTCACGAAGTTGGTGGTGGTTTGCCCACGAGTAGCAGACCCGGGATTCGAACCCGGGACAAGATCAGCAGTCACTAAACTAACGTGGCAGTTAATGCCGTCCTATAAGACTGAGAGTGAGGGAACAAAGAGTGCTCCTGTGCTTGCGCATACACTTTTTTTTTTATAGAATAAGGGTGACAAACGAGTACACAGTCCACCTGATGTTAAGTGGTTGCTGTGGCCCATAGACATCTACATCTATCTTCGTTTGCGAATTTAAATGCAGATGCGTTGTCAGCCGTGAGGACTAAGATAGAATGCCTCTTTTCCAGTAAAAAGGGTCTCCGGTTCTCTACACTCACCATACGAAACACAGCAGCATTAAGCTGCTATTTTACGCTGGTATTCTGTGAGAGCGTGGTCCTTCCCCGGTCGAGCCGACCCATTCGTGCTACAACTATACTATTAATATAACTGCATCATGGCTCTACCACGGTTCAATTTTTTTTAGTCGTGCATTATAATTATTGCCCTAAGTCTCTAGTGTGACTGGTCACTATGATCGAAAGAACGGATCGGTCTAGAGGACATTACATTACATTATATATATAAAGAAAACGGTTTTTTAAAAAGACAATATTATTTTGCTCTCAAAACTTCAGCAGATTGACATTAAATTAGTTCACTTGCGTATCTTTCACATACGTATCTTGTAGATGTAGATTACATTGTGTGCATGTAGATTACACATCTTTAGATACAGAGAAAACACTGAATAATTGCATCCCCACTTCCAACCTCCTTTCCTTCCGCAACCGTCGTACCCACAAGTCTAGTTACAATACGAAACCCTCCTTCCTTCTAGTGAATAGTGAATACCTCTGACTTAATGAAGATAAACATTTTCTATGTCACGTTGTAATCCACTTTTGCGCCATTCATGCATATTTACGTAGTGTATGCAAACATACGTTCACGTCTATTTTGCCCTCTTACTATGTTGATTTCTGGACAGTTACGATGCATACTGAAACAGATTAAAAAGTTAAATATTTTTAACTTTCATTATATGAGTAGGTAGTAAGCCTTGCCAGCTCATTGGCTAACTGGCTAAGAGCTCCCCGTAAATCTCGTCTTCTCCAGGCGAATATGAATAGAAATAATTAAAAATTAAAAATTTTGTACAACCGACTTCAATATAAATTATTAAGAATAACGGGTTGGGTTTAGAATCAAGTCGCCTTGATGGGGGGTGTGGGGCGGTGGGAAAGGGGTGGGGGGAGGGGTAGATTCGACCCCCACCTTTTTCTATATTATACACTATTTTTTATATTAAATGTTGAAGATTAAAATTTTTATTGAATGATTTCTGAGAAAAATCGCTTTAATAGGGAGGGGGGGCGTCACCCCTCCGCCGAAGTAAAACCAAAGTGTAGTCGACGGAGCCCCGCTAAGCGGGGCTCCTATTTCTGGATGGTTTATAAAAAAATAACCACGAAGGGGATGGATTAACCAGAATAACTCAAAAACTATTGGTCAGACCTTGATCAAATTTACATGGGACCACATAAGAAGCACCAGGTTTCAAATAAAAAAAAATCATCGAAATCGGTTCACCCAGAAAAAAGTTATGAGGTAACACACATAAAAAACATACAGTCGAATTGAGTACCTCCTCCTTTTTGAAGTCCGTAGAAAAAAAGAGAAAAAGAAGTAAATATATATAATGTGTGTCCTTTTTTATGAATGTTACGCGATATCTTGGTCAGTTATGAACTTATTTTAATTATTTTTTATTAAATAGGTTATACTTTATATAATTTTAAAGAAAAAATTCCACCCTACAGCGTGGAAAATAGAGGATGAAGTTTTTGATGTAACAGTTTAGATGACGTTTAAGGTTGTGATATTCCTCAGTCCACTCAAAAGGGTCAAAATATTTAACATTTAATAAAAAGTAAAAGCGGACTTTAAATAACTAAAAGAATAAGGAATTTTACTATGGTGGTAAATTGGAGGTTGAGTGTTGACTACATATTTTATAGAACCGTAAGTTTTGCACTATTGAATTTATTAATATAGATGCATCAAAAGAGATCAACATATTGTACGCTTTGAAACACTAAAAATGCTATAGTTACTGCTAAGAGCTTGTGGATCAATAAAGTTTTATAATATAATTTCTGTATACAGTACAGTAACAGCCTCTCAAAGTCCACTGCTGAACATAAGCTTCTTCTGTTCTCATAACTTGCTTCATAGTTGTCATGTTTAATAGACGGGTTGGCACTTACAGCTTTTTTTAATGTTATAAGAAAGATAATGCTCATCTCATGGTTTGTATTATGATTCAAACAGTTAAAGGATTGTAAATACATTTTTATTCGTGAAAGTCAATTGTACAATGGTTTTCCTATCGTTAAAATTTCCAAACCATATTCCGGATATACGTTTGTACAAATTTAAACAAATTTTATTTTAGCCAGAATCATGGATTTGAACTTAAATATAAGTTTCAGTTGAAGTATTTTTTTAAATATCGTCATCATTCCCATTACAGTCAAAAACTGTCACAAACAGTCATGAAGTTACCTGCGTTCTCAACTGAATACTTCAGGTCATTCAGGTCGCCACTCTATTTAGTGGGGGGTCGTCCTTAGAACTGTCCAAGAGATATACGCGGTATCGACATGGATACCTTACATTGTAGCCAGGTAGGACAAGACTGAGTTTATCTGTTTCAATTGTTTTGCTTAAATTGTCCTGTCTATTTGATGAATTCCAACCGTATTTGAATAATGTAGATGTAATCGAAATCAGCCAAAACAACATTATAATATTAACTTGTTCATCTAATCTTAAGGTAAGCATTCTACCACATTTTATGGATTTCACATGTAAAGCTTCATACATTGGAACTAATCACACACTGATGCTCCAAGATCTAAATAATACATATCGTACTTTGCTAAACATACAGTAAACAACGTCTTTTTAACTAATTACTATAAGCGCATGAAAAGAAATACCATAGCACATATATGGTACTCTTTACGTGGTTTACGTTTCCTAGGTATACATAACTGCAGCAGCAATGTGTCAGCGCGACCGCAGTAGGACCACGCTTTCACAGAATACCAGCGTTAAACAGCAGAATAATGCTGCTGTGTTTTGTATGGTGAGTGTAAAGAAGCTGCGACCCTTTTTACTGATAATGAGGCATTCCATCTTAGTCCTCAGGGACGACAACGCATCTGCATTTTGATTCTTAATCGATGACTATGAGCCATAGCACCCACTTACCCCTCATACGCACAATGCGGTTACCCGCAATGCACAAATATAATATACGTAACATCTATTTCTTAGCGCACTGCGATGCGGCTACCCGCAAACTGCTCCGGCCACTCGGAGGGCTGCGGCCCGAATGACGGCCAGCCGGACGGTTGCTATTTGCACTGTGCGGCTCAGTTTGCGGCTGCCCGCCATTGAGTGAGATTGTGTGCACGTGGTACGTTTAAAATTTATCGTCGAAATCCAGAGTCAGCCAGCAATTTGGAACACCTAATTGCCAGAATATACCGATAAAATTTTAAAACAAAGAGCATGGGAAGATTTGGTACATATTTATCACGGTACGGAAATGAATCGATATGACCGCAAATCGCAACGGTTCTTCAACCGCAAACCAGTTGGCCCCATTCGCAACCGCATCCTGCGGTCAGCCGGACGGCTAGCCGCATTGCAGGTAACCCTTACAATCAGGTGGACTACCCTTATTCATAAAAAGGGGCAGGACTGGCGCTCACCTTGAACGCAAGGAACGCGAGTTCCGCCGGTACTACTAATATTGTTAATCACAATTTCAAGTAGTGTTTTATCATGTGGTCTGCTTGGGAAAATATTAAAAAATCTTCATATAAGAGAAATTGAAAATATATCGGGATCAATCTCAAAAGGACTGAGTGAAGTTCGTCTAGTTTCACTGCAGCAGAGCAGCAGTGCGGTGTACTCTATCCTGGTTTAAAAACCTATTCAGATATCTGAACAGCAGACAGCAGCACAGACATCTCAACAACAGAAATTTATTACTCTCTACCTAGAGACACATGCTTAGGCCATTAGGACATATTATTATGGTAGCTTCTATACTTCACTATGTACAATAGTAAATGTATATTTTTTTGTACGTTCGCAGATTTCTCGGAAACGACTGAACCGGTTTTAATGATTTCGCGTTTCATGGTCCCATATAAATGTTAAAAATTATTTCAACGCTAAGGATGAAAAAACGGGAGAATAATTTTTTATGTAACTATTAACGGTATTTTAGTCATTACCTGGAACTTGTGTAACCCACTTAAAAGGCTATATAATTAAATTTATAAAACCCGACTTCAAAAACAAAAAAACAATCCACATAATCGCTTCTGTATTCAGTGTTTTAATTCTCCGATACACTGTCTTAAGTCGCGTTTTCTTTTTTTTAAATGTAATTAAAAGTTTTCAAAACATATCATATTTTGATAAAAATTGTATGAAAATATCATGTTACGACGTTTTTATAATCAAACCACATCTAAATTATATATTTTTAAATACTACAAATATCTAATTTACCTTAAATAGTAAACCGAACAAGTTTTAAGAATCTACTTAAAGTAGCAATTTCAGTTATACAATGTATAATTTCATAAAATTTGATGTGATCTACCCAACGTTTTGTAATACGAGGGCGACACTGAAAGTTTTTAGAACTGGCCACTTGTAAACGATATAATAAAAAAATAAATTCAAGTTTTGAAAATGGAACTCTTTGCCAATATTATTGTGTATGTATTTCATTAATTTGTCATTTGTTTACGATTTGGCGGCAAATTGAAAATTGTGTGTGTCACGTCAGCATGAATTTAACGCGAGAAAATGTTGGTACAATGATTTTTTATAACTTTCGATGTCATTTAAGTCAACAAGTAAGTTATGATAGACTTCAATTGGCCTTTCACGATGAAGCCCCATCTCGTGCCACTGTTTACAACTGGTTTAATGAGTTTAAACGTGGTCGCACTAATCTCACCGATGATCTGCGTGGGGGACGGCCTTCTACAGCAATGACTGAAGATAACATCAGTGTTGTGCGGCGTATGATAGACACTGACAAAAGAGTGACTTATTTTATATGGATGTGCTGCGTTCCAAATCCCGAATCGGAACTCCGAAACGGAATCCCGAAACGGAATTCGGTATGTATGTATGTGGCCGGCCTTATAGGTTACATAACGCTCATCTTATTGTAACTACGAACACGCATTCACGAATACAAATGCACCTAAATTCATTTGCAACGTGGTTTAATACCTATGTACCTACGTAGCGTTCTTTACTTTTTGGCCTGAGCTTATCTGCAGCCTTTTTTTTAAGTTTGACGCAGGTGTCCAAGAGCTACAAAAGCCAATTATCAACAGGTAGACTGTTAGGTCGTTTGACATTCTTCATTATTCATTTAAAAACCGGCAACACACCTGCAATTGCCCTGGTGTTGCAGTTGTTCATGGGCAGCGGTAGTCACTTAGCATCAGGTGAACCGCATGCTCGTTGGCTCACTCTACTTTAGAAAAATTTGTTATTTACAGCACGTAGGTATTATGGCGTAAATAACGAACTTTACAAAGCCTTAAAACAGTCGTAAAACATTATCTTCGGTACTTTTACACAATAGGCAGTATAATATAAAACACACCGGAAGCTTATTTAGCATATGAGAGCTTTAAATATGATTTATTGATGCGGATGGATACGATCTCATTACTTTTATTACCTACACAATTTATTCTTATAGACTTTAATAGAACAAACGTTTAATCCTGCTTTACACTGGTAGTTTAAGGAGTTGCAATATAGTGCCAACGGAAGAGATTCCATCTTGTAAATGGTATGAGTTGACTAAGCTAAGGGCTTAGAGGCCACAAGATCTTGTGGCCACCGAACATGAAAGTATTACTCTATCGTTTATATCTTAAAATATACTTAAAATAATCATATACTTGAAATATCCAAGTCAGTCAGGGAGCAGCGGTATATGAGCAGCTGCTAATAATACACGTTACACTATCTGCCGATGATTTAGGCAGATAGTTTTTTTTTTTTATAGAACAAGGGTGACAAACGAGCACACAGTCCACCTGATGGTAAGTGGTTGCTGTGGCCCATAGACATCTACATCTATCTTCGTTTGCGAATTTAAATGCAGATACGTTGTCAGCCGTGAGGACTAAGATAGAATGCCTCTTTTCCAGTAAAAAGGGTCTCCGGTTCTCTACACTCACCATACGAAACACAGCAGCATTAAGCTGCTATTTTACGCTGGTATTCTGTGAGAGCGTGGTCCTTCCCCGGTTGAGCCGACCCATTCGTGCTACAATTATACTATTAATATAGTTGCAGCATGGCTCTACCACGTAAAGAAGCATGTAACGTGTAGAGTCATGCTGCAGCTATATTATTACTACAGCTTGAATGGATCTGCTCACCCGGGAAAGGACCACACTCTCACAGAATACCAGCGTAAAATAGCAACTCAATGCTGCTGTGTTTCGTGTGGTATGTAGACCCTATTAACCGGAGACCCTATTAGGCTTTAAGGCTTCGGGGCATTCTATCTTAGTGCTCAGAGGTGACAACGCATCTGCATTTTGATTCTTAATCGAGGATAGATATAGACGTCCATGGGCCACGGCATCCACTTACCATCAAGTGGACTGTGTGCTCGTTTATCACCCTTATTCTATATAAAAAAATAACAACTCGGCTGAGAGGTACAATGCCTGTCCACCCAGATGACGCGTATGCCGCTTAAGCTTTCGCCGCCCACGTTACCTACTCTTGATTCAAGTCACAGTTATATGTTGTATGTACTTACCTTCTCTATCACATAATCGTCACATAGAAAAATCCTTTCCTGTAACTACAATTGATTTTGTTGTACAATTTGACGTCAGAGTCCTTGGGTTACTATAATTGGGCTACTATACAGACTTCCTTGTCTGGATTCGAATTTTAACCAAAGCCAATTCTTGTTCAGCGCACTTATTTTTGGTTTTGTTTTTTTTTGTTTTGCTAAAAACTAAAAGTGAACGAGCTCTAATGAATTCATTAGCCCATAACCACAATTCGAATTTATTTTTTCAATGTTTTTTTATTTCTTTTTTGTTTATTATTACATTGTTTGTTTAAATACATACATTAATCCGTTGTTCGGACATCCTTTTAAGTAAAAATATAACCGTGCCAGGATGTCCAGCTCTTCCGTAAAAAAAATTCGTAAAAACAATATAAAATTTAATAGTCTTATAATAACAAACATAAATTTAAATAATAACAAACACCAAATATAGTTTGTGTGTGTGTGTGTGTGTGTGTGTGCGTGTGTGTGATTTTTAGGTGATTTCATCGAATTAAACCTCTATTTCTTCATTACTTAATTTTGTAAGCCAGTCAGTTAGAAACTATTTTAATTAGTATTTAACGAACATATATTTATCAAACTATTCACATTCTTGTATAAGCTGATTGCCTAGTATACTGAGTTTTTACAATATCTGTTTCTACTATGTTTACTCTTCTTTTCGTCTTCGAGTTTATCTATAGTTACTGTCTTATGCCGCTTTAGTATTATGTAATGTGCATAATGTAATGCAAAAATACCTGTAATATGTATAATGTATATCTTTCTCACACTTAATAAGTTGCTTATGGAATATAGCTCTTTTGTACGGAAACGATAAGGTTTACAGTACATAACTAAGGCACAAATGAATTGAGGAATCGCCTCAAACCTGTTATATTTAGACCGGGACTATTTATCATCTTACAGATCAGAATCAGAAGAAAATAGCGCTTAAGGTTAAGCAACAAATTCCTTGCCTGTGGCGATTATAGGAAATTCTATCGCACAAACTATGCGTAGTAGATTATTGCTATCTTCATAATTTGCATTTTTTTTTATTATTTTACTTATTATGATGATAAAACAAAGACAGTGCATGTTACCATTGATTACTTAAGGAACCGAGACGCGGTTCTTCACTGTCAACCGTATGAGGAAGCGTAGCGCTCGGCGAGCTGTGAAGAGGGCTATGCTCGAACTTCCTCTGCATGAATTCGTTACGAAAATATTCGCGGTAGAACCAGAGTATCCGACATTGTCCAATAGAGCAGTTAACTGAATCAGCAATAGGCCTGCTATATAGCTCGAAGAACTGGCAATAGATAGGGAAGAAAAATTCTCGAACGGCAACCTCGTACCAGTAAGCGAATCAAGGGTAGGGGTTCCACTACATAGAGCAATAATCTGTTGAGACATGCAGAAATTCGATGGTTTCAGTTTCATGTTTTAAGGCACTTCTAGGGGAGACCAAACTTCAGCGCTGGAATCTGATCACGGCGTTAACTTTCGAAGAATGTCTATAATATATATATATGCTAAGTGACTACCGCTGCCATGAACAACTGCAACACCAGGGTAATTGCAAGTGTGTTCCCGGCCTTATAAATGAATAATGAAGAATGTCAAACGACCTAACAGTCTACCTGTTGATAATTGGCTTTTGTAGCTCTTGGACACCTGCGTCAAACTTAAAAAAAAGGCTGCAGATAAGCTCAGGCCAAAAAGTAAAGAACGCTACGTAGGTACATAGGTATTAAACCACGTTGAAAATGAATTTAGGTGCATATGTATTCGCGAATGCGTGTTCGTACGTACAATAAGATGAGCGTTATGTAACCTATAAGGTCGGCCACATACATACATACCGAATTCGTTTCAGGTTCCGTTTCGAATATATATATATATATATATATATATATATATATATATATATATATATATATATATATATATATATATATAGTGTTCTATGTACCAGCGTAAAATAGCAGCTTAACGCTCCTGTGTTTCGCATGGTGAATGTAGAGAACCGGAGACCCTTTTTACTGGAAACGAGGAATTTCATCTTAGTCCTCACGGGTGACAACGCATCTGCATTTTGATTCATAAATGTAGAGATGTCTATGGGCCACAGCAAGCACTGACCATCAGCCTGATGGTACCATCAGGTGGACTGTGTGCTCGTTTGTCAGCCTTATCGTATAAAAAAAAAACTAAAGACGTTCATTATATACATGACCCGTTACATACCCACCGTACCACTATCTACATCCCTGGTGGTACTGACAAATCCTCCTTACAACGTGGGAGTCCCATGTTCAGCAGTGGACTTTTACGTACTTATGATAAAGAAGAAAAAGAAACATACATTTTTAAACTAAAACAATTCTAAACTTGCAATATTAGTAAGTCGTGATAGCTCAAGGTAAGTATAAGCGATCACCTCAAAAATTAAATAGTAGGTACGCAAGCAAATCCAGTTCGATTTTCGTCCGTACAGTTGAATTATAAATATGATTTTATTGTTTGCCTAGAAGCTTTTGCAGATACTTTTTCTTTTCTATAGCTTATATATTATTTTCTTAGCTTGTTCTTTTCATAGGGCTCAGGGCCTTCCGGATACTTCTTTCTCCTGCCCTTATCCCAAGTTATTTGGGGTCGCATAGCTTTTCACGTGGTAGAACCATGCTGCAGCTATATTAGTAGTATAGTTGTAGCACGAATGGGTCGGCTCGACCGGGGAAGGACCACGCTCTCACAGAATACCAGCGTAAAATAGCAACTTAAAGCTTCGTATGGTGAGTGTAGAGAACCGGAGACCCTTTTTACTGGAAACGAGGCATTCCATCTTAGTCCTCACGGGTGACAACGCATCTGCATTTTGATTTGTAATCGAGGATAGGTGTAGATGTCTATGGGCCGCAGCAACCACTTACCATCAGGTGGACTGTGTGCTCGTTTGTCACCCTTATCCTAAAAAAAAATGTCTTCCCCTTTCATTCTCCTCTATTAGCCGTCATCTATTCACTCACTGTTTTCTTACGCATACAAGTTTTCGTACGCTAATACAGTCCATCCATCTTTTCTTAGGCCTCTCTCTACTCTTATATCCATCCACATTGTCGGGGCCTTCCGGATACGAGCTATATAAAAAGGGTAATCGTCAGGTCTCCCGCACGGATTTTAAATCATTAAAAGTACGGATAAGATAAGTATCTAACCGCAACAAAATTGCTGGTTGCAATTTTAATTGCGGAATTACCATATGCTTGTGGTAAAGGAAAACATCGTGATTAAATTATCTACACGTCTGAGAAAATAAAAAGTGTTTCACGGACATGTGAAGCCCACCAACACCAGCGCAGTGAACTTTTACTTGTCAAAAAATCCTCTCATATTTGAGAGGAGACCTGTGCCTAGCTGTAAAAGCTAACTCTTCTTTTTACACTACACTAGGCTCCTGTATCGTTGCTACATAAATAAATTGCGTATGGACAAACATCCGGAGCCGGATCTATTATTTGTGGGTATAAAAATACTGTTTTTGAGCTATTTAAACAAAATATTTTTAATAAATATTATTTAGTAGGTAAAAGGTAATCATTTCAAACGGGATTTAACCACTTTATCTTACCAAAATATAATGGTTTAATAGCAGCGTTTTTGTTACGTGTCTTAACCTCTTATCGCTCCACGTAAATTAACCAAAAAAACAGAGCAGAGCACTCGTCATTATGTTATTTTTTTAGGTTTGGATCACACTATCATACATCTTAATTGAGGTAGCGACATTGAATTACAGTGATATCAACTTAATATACGTTTTTTGTTGTTTTGTTGAAATATAAGGAATAACATTTTGCCCTTACGTCTTCGTTCCGTTGTCAAGTAATTTTATACAAAGAATTGCGAACATTCTTATTGTTAAATTAATATCAAAGTTTTATGAGCTTAACCTTCATTCATTATAATTTACTCTTTGAATACTTTTTTAATTTTGTGATGTAATTACATTTAAATTTTGTATTTACCTAACCATTTCCAGTGTCGAACCGTGCTCGCTACTCACTATAAATTTTACAGTACGCGACGTACCCGGGTTCGATGCCCGCTGGCATCAATAAAATTGTTAATTGATTGAATCGGTGAAGAAAACATCGTGGGAAACCTACATGTCTGAGCAAATAAAAAAATATTTCGAGGACATGTGAAGTCCGCCAACTCGCATTGGGGCAGCGTGGCGCACTTCTTTGCCCTCTCAGAAATAAGAAGGAGGCCCAGTAGTGGGACGTATATAGGCTGTAACTTTACTTAATTGTTCTACTTTTTTCCTAAGTGTAATGAATTCTTATCTTTTTTGCTTAGGGTTCATTCATAATTTTATTTTACAAACTAACAGATTTCGCCTTTAGTTCTCTTCGTATTGAATTTTGTGAAATCTGAAAGAAGAATGGTTGTAATAAAGGAGCATACACTTTCATGTCATACAATATCAGTGCTTATTTGTAATTTTCAATATAGCAAAAAATATGTATAAAAATTACAAATGATGATGTGTAAAAATTACGTGTCACATTGTCCGCTATGAACTCCGAAACCACTCAACCGATTTTAATGATATTTTGTAAATTTCTATTGCTTGTTCCAACTTGAGTGATAGGATTATATATTATATTATAGGTGGATGATGGATTACATTATAGAATTTTTATCCCGATAAGTTACCCTCAATATTTTTATTGCGAATTTAAAGTTTTTTTAAAGGACAAAGGGTCGTCGGAAAGGGCAGAACAAAGGCCTGTCCAGCTAGTTGTAATATAAATAATTAAATTAATCATTATTGTTACCTAACACAAACCATCCCTATATAATAAATTAATTGCTACAAAAACTCGCAACCATACCATCCTCATTAAAAATCAATAATGCCCTACTGTGATTGGTTTTATCATAGTTATATGTGTAATAAATACTAATATTACACATATTCAGGGTCATTTTCTGACGCTTGGAAATTAGGAATGCTTGGGTAGAGCCATGCTGCAGCTATATTATGGTTTTAGCACGAATGGGTCGACTCGATCGGGGTAGAACCACGCTCTCACAGAATACGAGTGTAAGATAGCGGAGACCCTTTTACTGGAAACGAGGCATTCCATCTTATTCCTCAGGGTGACAGCACATCTGTATTTTAATTCTTAGTCAAAGATAAATGTAGATGTCTATGGACCACAGCATCCATTTACCATCAGTTGGACTGTGTGCTCGTTTGTCACTCTTATACTATAAGAAAAACGTTATGTTTGCGTTCACTGGCACAATTACTAACGCTGTTAATGTTTTATTCGGCTAAGAGCTACGTTAACTTATCTCTTTGTAAATATATGTGAACAGATATCTACAACGGACCAATCCAGTGCGTGTTTTGTAGAATGTTGTCGGTTGTAACCCAAAAAAAAAATTAAAATACTGCCCATTAATTAAACCTACATTTTTTTCCAGTATATGTCAAAATATGTTAGCATAAAAATGGCTTTGATTTTATACCCATATTTTGTTATATCAAAATATTTTTACCCCTCTCCTTTTTTGATTTTCAGGGACCATATTTAAATTTTATACCCTATGTCACTTTCACAACTAAACAACACTCCCGAATCAAACGACACGTGTTAAATTCCATTAAGCTGTTTAGCCTACAGAATATGTCAAAGAAATAGAGATACATACGTATATACTCTTGAAGAACATAACCCTCCTTCTGGGGCTGTCGGGTAAAAAACAATACCTAATAGATTTTAATGAAAATGTAATATATGATGTAAACTGGTGTGAAGTCAATAGCATACCTTCATTTGTCAGTAGAAATATGTGAGAGGGCGAAAGGTATCTAGGGAACTCCCAGGAAAAAAGAAGTCCTATCGCCTAGTAAGTACCGATCACTATTCATCACCATCGATCACCATTTTGAGACCATATGCATCTTTTTGTAAAAAGGGACGAATTTATTTTTAATTTGTAAGGTTATTAATTAAAAAAGAGCTTTAAAATTATTTCGCGTCAATAAATGTTTGCATTGCATTAGCAAAATTTTAAACATATTTAATTCTCCAAGATAAAGCTTTTCACAAAGTATAAGAAAATGTTTAATAAATTAGACACAAATCTTGTCATAGTAAATATTAATTCTTTCATGCTTACACGACTCGTTCAATATATACTACACACATTGAATAAAACTTAACTTTTATTTTAATGAATTTTTTTTATATTCATGTCGCCGTTTTGAAAGCTTTGCAGCACCCAGCATTTGTACGTGGTAGAGCCGTGCTGCAGCTATATTAATAGTATAGTTGTAGCACGAATGGGTCGGCTCGACCGGGGAAGGACCACGCTCTCACATAATACCATCGTAAAATAGCAGCTTAACGCTGCTGAGTTTCGTATGGTGAGCGTAGAGAACAGGAGACCCTTTTTACTGGAAATGAGGTATTCCATCTTATTCCTCACGGGTGACAACGCATCTGCATTTTGATTCGTAGTCGAGGATAGATGTTTTACATCTATCCTCGACTACGAATATAGATATTTAGTCATTTAGTCTATATATAGTCTATATATAGACATTTAGTCTATGGGCCGCAGCAACCACTTACCATCAGGTGGTCTGTGTGCTCGTTTGTCACCCTTATTCTACAAAAAAAAAACACCAACGCATATCGCAACACAATTCCTCACCATCATGCTTGCCTGTCCACCACTGTGCGATTTGATGATGTTTTCTTAATCACACGTCTTCTTTGTGGTATCAGCTATCAACAGCGATTTATCTAGACCGATACGACATAGGGACCTTCAAGAGACGAGCATACTCCTTTTTAATAGGCAGGCAACGCAGCTGCCATTCCTCTGGTATTGCAAATGTTTATGGGCGGATGTAGTCACATACCTTAGGTAAGCCCTCTCGTTATTTTTCTTTATAAAAGGAGAGGGAGCACCTCCTCCCTTTATAAAGAAAAATACCATGTCCCCATCTCCTAGCCCCATGCGAAAAATATTTGTTTCACTCAATATATTTAGAGTTATTTTTTAAAACAAATTCAAAGTGATGGGAGGCAAAATAAAAAATAAACTGAATATGAAATAGCCACATTCGTGTATGTCCAAGTATTGCCACTCATCTGCCAATTTAAGCAGAATCGTTCAACGACTTCAATAATCTCTATATTAATATAAAAATCTCTAAGCCAAATATAAAAATCTTGCCTAAATTATCTCACATTTACTTTAGTTGGATAAAATGCAAAATTAATATGCACATAATACAGATAATTTAAGCCTTTACGATACAAAAAGATATAGACATGCAACCTAATTGCAAAAACAAGTGGTAAAATTACAAATTTTGTACAACCGACTTTAATATAAATAAAATAAGAATATCATCAATGTAGTCGAAGTCAATTAAATACGCATTATTAAGGATAACTCAAAAACTACTGGTCAGATCTTGATCAATTTATATGGGACCACATAAGAAGCATCCGCTTTCAAATAGAAAAAGAATCATCAAAATCGGACCGAATCACCTAGAAAAAAGTTCTGAGGAAACACACATAAAAATACAGTCCAATTGAGAACCTCTTCCTTTTTTGAAGTCGATTGAAAAAAGAACCTTAGATGAGAGTCCCAAATACTACATTTTCTATTCTCGCAAAATAGAAAATGAAAAGAAACTGACAAAAATATTGGTAATAATGGATATTCTATTACGTCGATCTTACACCCAATTACTCAGTTTATAGAACAACCAAAGTCTGTGAAGCTATAACAAACTTCGAACAAGCTATAGCAAAAACAAACAGGTTGTTAGTCTTGTCTGTACATACATAGTCTTGTGAAACGTATACAAGAGAAACGACGGGTGCTGTGTTCATTTTATATCCTGCAACGGTGCAGGGAAATATTTGTAGCCCGAGAAACAAGTCTAGAGCCGTACGTTGGGAGCGTTAGAAATACCGTGTAACTAACTAGTTGTAAGTCAAGAGAGCGCTGCCAGAATTAACTTATTTCTCCCTCTTGGAAATGCGGGCTCATTTTATGTATTCATTTTGTTTTCTTAATGGAATCAAAATCGGAAAAAAATGGAATCTTTAACATGTTGCCGATGTCTTCGGTCTTTTTCTGAGAAGACCTATATATGGACTCATCAGTGGACTTTTACGGGTTGATAGAGAAGAAGGAAGAAAAAGAAGGATGCACTGCGTAAAGATAAGGTAAAAAAAATTTACATATTTCCCTTATATTTCTTAACAATCTCAACAATAAAACCCAAAACCCATCAAAACTCAAATTAATGAACACTATCAAAATTCCTTTTAATTTTAAACACTACTAAGCTTATCATGCATGTGCTAGAAGCGGTTCACGGCTATAGTCGAATGACGAATCCCCAGATATTGACCTTCACTCTTACCCTTAACAATGCAGCTTCTATTAATGTTAGTAGGTAATAGATTCCCAATAATTAAGTAAACCAAACAAATAAATTAAGTTAGACGATGAAAGGAACCGACCATTTAATAATAATATTATGTTCTTTAGAATGATCTTCAAGCTAGCACCATAATTCAAATTCAAATTGTTTATTGCATGTCACATTACAAATTTAAGATGGTACGTTATTGATAGGTAGGTACACCATATATATGACGCACTGCAAAGGCATACCAACACAAGATAGCTGACAATTTTTTGAATAACTAGCATTTCGACATAAATTATAAAATATCATAAACATTCAATGTTACTTCATATATATATATATATATTATATATTATATATATTATATATTATTTTAAATAATCTATATACAAATAAATAAAATTGAAGTGTCTGTTTGCAATGTCAAAATGACAGCTTTTTACTGAATCCATATGAAAGTATATAAGGTACTTATAACAAAAAAACATTTTTTTAAATTTTTGCCTATCTGTTTGTCTGACTGTTTGTTCCGGCTAATCTCCGAAGTGGCTGGACCGATTTTGACGAGACTTTCACTGGCAGACAGCGGATGTTATAAGGAGTAACTTAGGCTTTTATTTCATTTTTACTTTTACTTCAGAAAAAGAATTAAGGTTCCGCGCAAAAAAGTTAAAACCCATAAAATCCAATCGTAATAAATTACACGCGAATATAGTCGCGGGAAACAGCCAGTTACAAATATAATTTAGTCGATGATGGTAATGAAAGCTAGTCGTATTCTTTTTTTTCTTATTGTTTATGGAAAAAAATCATTTCAAGTACATAATGTAATTTATTTAGGAATATTTTCATTTTTATTAAATTGCGCTGTTTTTAAGATTTTTACATAATTCGGTTATAAATTTTTATATTCATATCTAAAATATTATAATATTTTAATTTGTAAAACGGTATTCTAAGCTATATTAGATTTTTATTGTTTAAATATATATAATAAACCTTTCATTTTAAGGTAAGTAAATAAATTAAGTTAAAGTAAAGTTAAATCCTAAATACGTCCCACAGCTGGGCACAGGCCTCCTGTCATTTTTGAGAGAGTGTTTTCCTAAGATGTAAAGAAACCTGCACTTGAACTTTATGTTTGAGCAATATAAAAATATTTCGAAGACATGTGAAGCCCGCCAACACGCATTGGTGCAACGCGGCAGAAAATTCCTTTTATTTTAAATAAATAAATAAATACCCGAGGAACAGCCCTCTTACTGTGACAGTCGGGTAATTACTAATTAGCTTTATTTTACCGTCTGTAACGTAATGAAAACGAACGCTTACGAAAAATTTCTTTTTATTAACGTACAAAATAAAAAAAGCTTGTCGGTTCCTCGATAATATTCTTTGCGTTAAAGAGCATAGAATTTAAAATACGGTTTTAGATTATTACTTTACATTAATAGTAACCCGGCGGTTATATGATCATTATACCGATCGTTAGAAGCTAATTTAGCCGTATTAGCTGGTGGTATTAAATAGTATGAAGAACGTTATAATGGCGCTCCGTGGCCATTTCATAAATGATCTTTATCATTGCCTTTACTCATGTTTGTAATCTATAAAAATAAGATTTTTATGCGTTGATCGATAAAGTGAAGCTTGGAGCTATTTGAAATTCAAATATATTATGATGTTGCGCTCTTTCTCAAATCTGATCACAGCAAAATTTTACAAAATAATATTACTTTTCATATAAGTTCCGTAATTTACATAGCAATAGAAATGGAAAATTATTTTTATATTTAGATTATCAATACTTATTAAATTCATAATAATAATAAATAAAAAATATAATAATGATGAAGAGGTGTCCGAACTCTGCGGTATTTCTTTTTTAAACAATTATGTATTTATATGTTGTACATACTATTAATTATACACAGAGTAATTTAAAATAAACTAGATAGCGATCACCTCAATTCTATCGGTTAATATCCATGTGCTCCTTAATGTTATAATAATCCTTTGTACGACCTTTGTTCAATATTTTTTTAATCTTGGTAATATACAATACAGGGTTATTTTGCAATAACCGGCCAAATTTGCAGAGATGGTTCAGAATAAGTAATATAGGCAAATGGTGAAAAAAATAATTTTAAAAAATCTCAAACATTCTGTCCTTTTTATCTTTTTAATTCAAACTGAGTGGTAATGCATTATTTTAACTGATTTTACTGCGCACGCACACATTCTTAAGGGTTGATTGGTAGGCAAAAACGTTGTTGCCCATAAATCACGTTCAATTTGTGATAATTTCAAATAAAAGTAGAAGCCTTATTTACTCGTATTTTCAAAAACTGCAATAACGGTATATCATTATTTATATATTTGAACTTAAGTTTAAAATTTGGCTACTCTTTGAAAAATAACCCTGTATATATAATTTCTGGGAGGAGACCTGTGCCCAGCAGTGGGACATATATAGGCTGTAACTTTAACTAACTTTAATAATATATGAAGTTAATCATAACATGCCGTATACTTTTATAATTGCAAATAATAGTGTCTTTGGAAGGGACCAGTCTACACGCTCGGCCTAGTTTAGTGCATAAAAAAGTTAACTCACATCATTTGTTCAAATGTCTTAAGGATAAATAATGTAAACCTTACTTTGTGGCTATAAAATTTATTATTATTATCAATAGTTTTGAAAAGGTTGAAGAAAGACAGAAGTTTTACCATTATAACTTTTTGTAAAAAATTGTTCAAACAAGGAGCAAGTGCCACTTTAATACGCGTAAGCAAACGTGACTAATGCGGTAGACCGGCAACGTTCCACATTATTACTCAAGAGCTCTTTACGCCTACTTCCCATCTCAGATCGACTCACAGATCATGGATATTCCGGTAGGTGAAACGTACTTATATTTTCTTGAGCCGTTATTCAAACAGACCAGTTACTTTCACAGATAATAAGCGTACCAACGATCCAATAAATTACTGCAAGCAATCGCAAACCATTCACATTGCGGTGAGTTTAGAGTTATTGTTAGAGGAAAATGTAATATAATATTCAAGAGAGATTAATTATTTGGCTTAAAACCTTAAATTATGAAGAAATTGAGGATTTACTACATTAAATTATTTGATAAAGAGCACACACAAAACACAAACACACACACACACACACTCACACAGTGCGCGCGCCAAACCTACTAAAACAAAAAAACTTTATGATAAAATTAATTATTGTTATTATTTTTTCATTATTTAAGAAGAAATAAATTATTGGTAAGAAGTTTTTAATAGAATAACGCAGTGGAAGCGTGTGGCCTTCTGGCACAAGTATTTTAAATACTTAAAAGGAGGTCTCAACTATAACAATGTACCAATTTACAATGTCCTTATTACCCAATAAATATTATTATTATTCAAAAGAGTTTTTATATATGTTTTTAAAGTAAAAAGTAAAGAAACAGTCTCTATGCGTTCCACTGCTGGGCACAAACCTCCCCTAATTCCTGAATGTATCAAGGAATAATCAGGCATGTGTGCAATGGCAGACTTTACAAGTCCTCGAAATGTTTATTGTTCTCAGAAATATTGGTTTCGACACAAGATGGCTTGCAGTGGTAACGGCTGATATCGAACTCGGTTCACTCACTGCAATTTTAAAGTTAAATAATAATAAGGCGAGCGCTGCGAGCGTGTATTTCTATTTCTAATATTTTCAAGTTTTAGGAAAATGCCAATATAAAATTTTATTACATCAACCTTACTATTGACTGAAACAGTCTGCTTTACTCTCGCTTTAAAAAATATGTAATGTGATTTTATTACAAATATAAGGACAACGCTACACACATTTAAAAACTTTGTTTACCAATATCATTAGTTAATGAAAAGTTTCCCATAAATATACAAGTCAATTAAAAGATCCGTTTTATTTATTTAAATTTTACAACAATTACCTATAACATTTTCCTATCAGATTCGCCAACATTGCTGTTTATTTTTTTATCTTTAGTTTATTTAAAAAAATGTAATTTAAATATTTATTAAAACTCATATATTCAGGGCGTGATTTTGTATTAATAGCAATATAAATTTTCTTAATACAATTATTTTTCTAAATGTACATTAAAGTGACACAAAGTCATTTATTTCTATACCACATTGGATATAAATCAGATTGGAATAAATAAAAGGCGCATGAACCAGCAACTCTCGGCGAGAAAGAAACAGTTGTCTAATATCAATAGATGTCGAACGCTTACTTCATAACTAAAATGACATCTAAATTAGATTATAGACCCCTTTTGCCTTTGGTAGCGAAAAATGAAAATCTATCACTATTTACTAGTATCGAAACAATCTCAAAGTATACGTTATTTATTGGAAACCTAATGTCGGACACGTTTTTACTCATCGCCATTTCTGTTTACAAGAGCCAGCTGCACTATCTACTCCGCATCGTAAAAATAAGAATTGTAAACGGAATAAAACATGTATATTGGTTATCTCAACTTCTTTTTTTCACAACATCGGACCTGAAATAGGAAAAGTCAAAATAAAACCTTGTTTCTTGCTTATAAATTTCTTTAATTGTGTATCTATACAAACATCATTAATAATCGAATAAAAACTACACAATAATTTACAGTCTTTCGAATTAATACTTAAAATATTTCATTAAAGAACAAAGTAATAAATTACAAAGAAGCAAATCTCACAGAAATGCGGTAATTTGGTATCGTTATTGTACAAGAATTATAATTATTAACAAATAGTACAAGTTTTATATTTACAATACCGGACGACTTTCTTTGTAGATATAAAGCGATATTTTCAGCGGTTTATCCGATTTTTACAAACTGAGATCTTTTAATTTAAATATCTAATACAACGAACTACACCAGGTACGTTTGCACAGTGTGCTGTAAAACCACAGACTGTGGTTGATTGTGACGGCCATGGAAATCAGTAGACGAATAATCCGAATCAATAGTTGAATAAATATGCTCTGAAAGAGGTCGATCACAAGGCGATCGCTCTGCGGAATTGGCAGACTTGCCACACAACGTCTGGCAGGTGGTATTCAACACTGAAGCGTCCATTGTGTATGTATTCGAGTTTCTTCCATAATTGAGCCTTTTCAACTTTTGCCCTCGTCGCTTCGACGATGGCATAGCGTAACGTAATCTTTCCCAAAACCGTTTCTCTTTCCATGTTATCTCTAAACCTGTTTTGAAATACGATTTCAATTCCGGATCTCGTGGAACGAGCCCTACGGCGACTATTATTAATTTATTTGGATTTTTTCGGAGAGCTTTTTGTAACGCTTGTCGGAACTCTATTTGCGACCATTCTGTTAAAAGAAAATTCTTAGTTAACACCACAATTATACGTCTCGATGCTTCAGTTGCTTCGACAACCAAATCAGGGAATTGAGCGTAAGTGGCCTCGAATTGAGGAACATCTCTGTAATGTAAACAGAGATGATAAGAAGGATAACCATTTTCAAGCTCCTGTGCCAAAGATTCTATAACAAACTCCTCGTCTTTAGGACTATAACAAATATAAGCGTCATAAAGCTTATCAGCGTCATTAAAGGCACCCGCTAGCGGGGAGAGCTTAATGCCGCAATTTGAATACAACCACATTCTGCAAGCGTATCTGAACGTGAATACTAAAGCTAAAATTAATAAAATAAGCATGAAACCAGTGAGAACCGATGCCAGTAGTGGTAAGTTATTAGAGACGAAAAGGGCGCTTATTACTGAAGAATCACTTATTTCACTACAAATCGTCACATTTAAATTCAATGGTTTATTCACTGGGTTCATTTTCTCGTTCGAACACGACAAATTATGAACGTCTACAATTTTTTCAACGTTCTGGGATATGTAAGTTAGTAAACCTTGTAAATATTTACAATCACACGACCAACGGTTACCGCCGATAAACAACGTTTGTAACTTTTTATTATTGTCCAAATGCCACAGGCCATAATTTACGAGTCTGTTTCCATCCAAGCGTAAAACTTCGAGAGAGTCTAAAAAGGAAAAAGTTACGTTTGAAATAAATTCAATAGCATTACTTTGAAGATACAATTCTTTCAAGTTGCTCAACTTCGAAAACTCGAGGCCTCGTAAACGTTTCAACTTATTGTTATCTAAATGTAGTATTCGTAGATCGACGAGTGCATTGAATGAGTTGTTATGAATGTTCACGATGTTACTTGAATTTAAATACACAACGACAGCTCTACGCATGGAAACGAAAACAGTATCGTTGAGTTCATGAAAAACATTTCCATCTAAATAAATATGCGTGGCACTTATAGGAAATTCTACTGGGACTATATCAATTTGTTTTACAGAACAATCTACAACATTTGTGGTGTTTGTTGAATCGTGATAACATGAACAATTCGTAGGACAGACAGTTTTACAATTACAGAAATTGAAATCACAACAGCCGCAATCTTCAGGGCAATGACTGTCGTATTTGCATAGAAAATCTTTCAAATGAAGCGAGCTGACAGGGATGTATTTGGCGCCGCGAACGTAGGACTCTTTACATATTGCGTTATCTAAATCCATTATACGCGGGTACTGCCTAGACATCATTGAATTAATTAAAAGTAACCATTTCATTGTGCAATCGCAACGAAAAGGATTACCGCTAATATAGAACTCAGGCAGTGGTCGCTCGTCTGCCGTTCTCGAAATACGCAAACTATTTATATCTAAGCTCTCGATTGCATTTGAATACATATCGACGCGTGTCAAATTATTCTTGTCCCGAAACGAGTCTATCTCTATGTTAGAAATAAAATTATTGTTTATAAACAGAAGTTCGATGCTGTTCGGTATGGACATGGGCGATAAAGCAACAATTCGGTTATGGCTCGCGTCTAACGTCTTTACGTGTAATTCTTTCTGAATTTTATAGTAATTACCAAGAATCTCTATAAAGTTAGCATGAATATCCAACCATTTCAAATTACCCGGAATAAAAGCATAATCAAACCAGACTAAATGATTTTCTGATAGATTTAACCACAACAACTTCGTCAACGATACAAATACCCCATTTATATCAGAAATAAAGTTACCGTCCAAGCGAACGGCTTCCAGTTGCGTGTTCCTTTGAAAGGTTTCGGTCTCAATCATCTGTATTTTATTTTTCGCCAAATTGAGTACTTGCAGACTCGGCAAACCCCAGAACATGCCGGCTGTAAGGTTTCCAATTTGATTGTCGATTAAACGCAACCCGGTCAGCTGCGACAAATTATGAAATGTATTATTTGCTATTTCTATTAATAAATTTTCACCCAAATCTAACGACTTCAAGAACGATAATTGCAAAATTGCTTCAGGGACCTTCGTCAACTTATTTGAACTTAAATCTAACTCCTTCAAATCCGAGCAATTTCGGAACGCATTTTCACTAATGTAGGACAACAAATTATTGTTCAAGTTTAACTTATTCAAAATGAAAAGTCCGTCAAATATGTGATCGTCTATGGTATTCAATTTATTTTGACCTAAATTTAGAGTATGTAAATTGAAAAGTGGAGAGAACGCATTGTCTTCGATGTACCCTATAGAATTATTACTTAAATTGAGTATTTGTAAAAAGAACAAGTCCTTAAACATATTTCGCGCGATCCGTACAATCGAGTTGTGTGACAGGTCGAGCACGATTAATCTTATTAAACCCCCGAACGTTTCATCTTCTATGTGGTCGCTCTTCAATTTATTCGCTGAAAGATCTAAAACGAGTAATTGTTCCAACCTATTAAATATTCTCTTAGGCAATATTTCCAGTTCATTGTTTTTCAAATAAATCTCACGAATTTCTCTTGAATTTTTGAATAAGCTCTCTGGCAAATAATTTATAGCGTTATCTGAAAAGTTCACAACTTTCAACGACAACAAATCGCTGAAGACCTCGCCCGGCAATTCATTTATCTTGTTATTTTGCAGGAATAGTTGTGTAAGCCTCCGCAGATGTAATATTTCGGAGTCAGCTGGCAGAGACATGATGTCGTTATAGCTCAAATCTATTGTTTGGAGTGTCGATCCGCATCTATGACCGAAGCCTAATTCATCGACGAACTTTATTTTATTTCGAGTTAAATTAAGTGAGATTACATTTTCCAATGCGCAGAATAGTTCCGATGGTATTTTCTTGATATTGTTGTACGCTAAATCCAACGTGTGCAGTTCTCTTAGGCCATTGAAGGCACCGAGAGACAAATCCAACTCTTTATTTTGTCCCCATTCGTTGTTCATGGAACGTATTTTCAATGTTTTCAGGCCTCGTAAACCCTCGAAAGCGTTACCGGGGAGACGGAGAAGCTTACAGTTATATATAGAGACCTCTGCCAAACCTTGCATCCTCCCGAAGTGATGGTCCCTGAGCGTGCTCTCGGCGAGTTGGGGCCCGCAGCGGATTGCGAGCCGTTGCGCGCCCTCCGAGTGCATCGAACCGACGACGTCTCTGTCCGACAGCGTTCGTACATTGCACTCCACTTCACTGTTGTCATCGGGCGCACGGAAACAACCATCGGCAGTGCCAGGTGCTTCCGTAAGCACCGCGCCCATCACCAAACAAAAGAATAACACGTTAATTATCATTTTAATCCGCACTGTGACCATTTCATTTTCACTCGTCAACTTATGTCGAAGTAGGGAAGAGTAGTTCGCAAGTCGCAATCAGTCATATTAATGTGTTGTGTCGCGAGAACAGTTCACGATTCAATTTCGTTTATGTGTGTGGTAAATAGAATGATTCGATGTGTACTTTCGTAAGGCACACGCGCTCCCCCCGCGGCGGCGAGTCGGCGACTGCCGCTTAGCGCTTACAATGAAATGCCATGAATGCGCGGCAGCTTGGAGGGACGGGCTACACCATCGCATTTCTATTGCCGCATACTAAGTAACCCTCGTAGTTTTCGACTTTTGTAGAAAACGGAAACCGTTACGTGACTTTGCTTCCATTAATGTTATTAGATCTTACCGAGATCAAAACCGTAAAGAACAAATGCATAATTAGTGAAGTACGCTTCTATTGCGTTTTTTTTTTTAAGTTGCATATATATTTGACGGCTCGATAGTGCAGTGGCTTAATGTGTGGCTGCGACCTGCGACGTTACTGGCGGATTCTATTCCCGCATGATGCAAGTGTTTTTATAGCCTACAAATAATTGTTCCAGGTCTATCCAGACCAGGTATATCAGGTTACTTACCTAACTGACTCTGACATTTTTACGCCATTGAAAGAGGGCTACTGAAGGAAACTGAATTGATAACTGAATGGCAAAAGTTAAGAAGGCCTTAGTAGCTGGGTGATAATACAATATATTCAAATAACAATATGTGAAAAGCAGGAGGTGAAAAATCAATCATAGTTTGTATATCTTATGCATTCTTTGATCGTTACACCGAGTTTTTGAAATTATGGGAGCCCTAATCATTAGATATAGCTAAACTTTAAAGCCCAAAACCTTTAAATAAAAATAATCTAAATGTATTGTAGATGATATAAAATCCAAACAAGAGCGAGTAGAACTCGCGCCTCCGACGCGATTATTACCTGTTTTCGACAGCAAATACCAATGCGAATTGTACTACACGAATGCCGTAAATTGTCAAAGATATTAAACAAAATAATACTGAAATTCATAAATTATATGAGAGGTAAGCAGTAAGCACAGAATATTGTTCTAACGAAAAAGAAAATCGATTGAAGGCCAAACTCAACTTTGCGCGGAAAAAAGTTCTCCCATACATCGGTGAACATCACGGGCGATGCTCCAATAACTGCAAATGTAAATTTGTATCTGCAAAAAATGCGATATAACTACAAATAACCAGAGTTAGGATTTTTCCTTTACTTGTGCTGTGAGACCTAGCTTCTTGCTATATTTCATTATTCTAGGTCAACGGGAAGTATCTCAGTGAGTTTGCGAACATCAAAAACAAACTGTGTAATATAAGAGTTCCATTTTTCTGATTGGCATACGGAATCCTAAAAATGAAATTATCCGAAGATACACATACCTACAAGACACAATAAAATCTAACATACAATAAAATTTGATTCATTATGGTTGTGAGATCAAATAAAACTAGAATTAGCAGATGGAATAGTATATTGCAGTTGTCATATTCTTGAGAATACGAATGCTGTCTCAATCGTCAGCGTCCAGCAGTCCATCACTGGGCATACGCCTCTGCCACTTCGTATATCCAGTGGCGAGCTTACCTGCTTACTAAATACGTGTAGCTACTGCTTTAATGGCCCTGAGAATTCTAGAAGAAGCTAACATTTTGAAAAATAATATTAATGACCTTCAAACGGTCACGGCGGTCACACTTAACCAAGACTAGTCATCCTCGCAGGACACGATTGTAGTGCACAAATGTGTGCGCATTCACAGATGCACTCCTGATTGCCTCACTCTCATTATCCGATTGGACGATAATCCGTCACAACCGAAGAGAGATCTTGCGCAGGAAAAACGGCTGCACCTGCTTTCCTAGACATGAAGGTGATACACCGCCAAATTCTTGACTCGGGCTGCTACTGGGAACTTCTTGACAGAAAAACTCAATAAGTGATTTTGGCCCGACTCGAGATTCGAACCCGCGATCACATGATCAGCAGATGCGCTTACAACCATTAGACCAAAAAGTCAGATAAAAAAAAAATTATTAAAAGCAAAAAAAATACACGACTGCTTAAAAATAATTAACTGAAAAGAGAAAAATAAAAATGTGTGCAGTTCATACGCGTTAAAAGCGAAAACAGAAAATTACAAGTGAAACTGCTTTGTAATAGCGCCATCTACTTCATTCTATAGGTAAAGTCATTTTATCGAACAAAAATTTATTGACTCTCAAGGTGGTACGTAAAATAGACGCTAGATGGCCTAAACACGACTAATTTAATATTATTCGGTAAGTTATGAAATCGTGGATTGATATGAATGGATTGGATATGATAATTGGATAGGATAATTTTATACAATACGATTAATTTTATTTATTTAAAAAAGTTTTAAAGGAGACGGAGATAATAGGAAACACTGTATACTGTATTCTATCTCATTCTCTCGCAGGCTAAACCCTATAGTTGTATATATTTGTCTCTTTTTAGTGTCGCTTTTTCGTTTCATCGAGATTCAATCACAACGATTCCAAAGAAGTTTTTACTTCAACAAGCTCTAGGTATAATTTATAGGATTTTTATGAGCAATAAAGATGCACCATGCAATGTTTCTTTGTCCAATACCTACTACTTTAGCAAATAATAAAATATACTATAATATAACCACAAACAATAACCAAACCAAAATATATTTGGTGGCACCCTTTAAGTGGAAATCCATTAGAAAACAAAAATGTTTTGTAATTTTTAAGATTTTGTTAAATACGGAGTTACATATCCCACAATTAAGACCAAACTCACAACACTACTCAGATGAAGACTTCATCTGAGCGACACTATGTTAAAATCCATCAAGTCACTTAGGGTACAGGGCGTGCCAAAGAAATAGACAGGACAGACACACACACATACATATACACGTACGTATACGCCCATAGATACATACACTAGAAGCACATCAGCCTCGCTCTGGGGTAGTTGGATAAAAAACAGTTGTCTTTCCTTTAAATAGAAGTTCCTATTTATTTTTTATTTGTTTTGTTGTGTACATATTATTTTGGCAACTACAGGCACTTAGTAATTTTTGCTAAATAGTAAATTAATAGCTTAACCTAAATGTATTTCCCGTGCGGCTCTAGGATTTATAAGGAATGCAACAGCCGCCAATCCTGCCGCGCTTGTTATAAAAGATGGCTAGGGGACTTTTTTACATGATGAGGGCGATGGGTTATCAACCTGTTACATTTGTTCGACGCGAAGCATTTTATGGTGAATCCGACCCAACGTTTTTGTTGATATTCTACTGACATGGAAGTCCACTTAATATAAAATACATATTGTACTATAATAACTTCGTTAAAAGAAATCGATTAGGAGCATGGCAAAGCGCTCGCTTCAAATGTCATAGTGCCAATACTGCGTACGTATATTTGGTGCCACTAGAATTGTCAATTGCAATTTTTGGGGCGAAGAGGAGCGAAGTTATCTTATCCCTGTTTCCGATGCAATTTTTTATTATTATATTCTCTGAAACTTATTGAATGCTTTTGATGAAACTTAGCACAGATAATCTATGTAGATAGTGTGAACCATAGACTTAGAATATGTATATTCTAAGTCTATGGTCCTTGGGGGAGGCCTATGTTCAACAGTGGACTTATGAAAAGCTGTAATGATCATAATGGTGGAAAATTTCTATGTGAATAGTCTAGCTTATGCCCACGGCTCGACTCACGTTTAATTAAAAGAAAACGTTCACGTATATTTGGAAGAAAAGGTATATTTCCCCTAAACTATTTTTCGTTACAAAACATTAATGGAACAATTACTAAACTGATATCATCTTGAAATTTAATACACGATGAGTTATGATAGAAAATAATGAAATTAAATATTTTTATTATCAAAAAGATTGTAATTTCATTTGCCACGTGCCGCAATTTTTAGAGTGAAATCATAATATAATTCACAATTTATTAATTATAGGTTTTTAAGTGTTACAAGTTGGAGCGCGGCTTTAGCGCGTTACTTTTCGTTCTAAAATTGCGTATATTAGATATGTCCTAGGTTATCAATACATAGAATAGAATAGAATAGATAAGAATAGTTTTTTATCCAATATAGATTAACTCGTAAGAACTGCCAGGGGAAATTCAAAACAGCCTAGAATGAATGCTATACGAGACAAGAAAAGAAGCTGTATGCTGAATGACGAAGTTTCGAATTTAAAGAGATGGAAGGAATACTTTGAAAGTGTGTTTATGAGTGAAGAGTCGTCTGAATTAAGTGAAATAGAAATTCCAAAAGAAGTGGAGAGAGGTAGGGAGATAAGTGCAGATGAAATAATGAAAGCAATGAAAAGCATGAAAGCAGGTAAGGCAGCCGGATATGATAGAGTATCACTCGAAATGCTAAGGGCTGGAGAGGGAGTGGTGGCAGGCCTGCTGTACACCTTGTTTAATTTATGTTGGGAACTGAAGTGGGTACCGGAAGACCGGTGCAAAGCCGTTATAGTCCAAATATATAAGGAAAAGGTCGCAGCAGGACTGTAAAACTACCGTAGTATCAGCTTGCTTAGCATTGTGGGTAAACTGTATGCTAAGGTGTTAATTGAAAGAGTTATGGAAGAAACTGATGGAAAAATTTGGGATGTGCAAGCTGGATTTAGAAAGGGATGGGGTGTACGGATCAAGTCTTTTCCATGCGCATGATTGTGGAGAAGTTTTGGCCAAAAACCAGAAAGTTTTGTGCGTTCATGGATTTGGAAAAGGCTTATGACAGAGTGGACAGGAATGTGTTATGGCAAACACTAAAGTCATTTGGGTTGAGCGCTGGTTTGATACAGGCATTAAGGTCTCTTTATAGGGACTCTAGTGCTTGTGTCGGGGTCTACTCGGACTGGTTTGGCATCCAAAAGGTGTCAGACAGGGCTGTGTAGCTTCCCGTGGCTGTTTAACCTATTTATGGACAGTTGTTTGTAAACTTTGAAAGTTGAAGAATGTGGGTTGAGAATGGGTGAGTTAACCGTCAAATGCCTTTTGTACGCCGATGATCAAGTCATATTTGCATCGTCGGCAGCCGAGTTGCAAATGATAGTTACTTTAATGAACTGGTCATTAAAAGAAAGGGGTATGAAAGTGAACGCAAGTAAGACGAAAGTGATGGTTTTGAAAAGAAGAAAGTAAAACGTTATGTGAAATAAGAATAGAAGGGGAGTTGATTGAGCAAGTGGATGAGTTTGTATATTTGGGATGTGTATTTAGCAGGGATGGTAGATATGATAAAGATATAGAACGACGAGTGAACGCAGGAAATAGAGTGAATGGGGCTCTACACGCTATTATGGAAAGTCAAAAAAGGCACGTATGGCAATTCATAATGCTGTGTTAGTCCCTACTTTAATGTATGTTAGTGAAAGTTGGGTCTGGCAGAAGAAGCATGAGAGTAGAATAAATGCTGTAGAAATGCGGTCATTAAGGAGTATGCTAGGCCTGAATCTGAATGACAGGGTGAGAAATTGTGTGATAAGAGAAAAGTGTGGTTTGCAATATAACGTTGTGACCAGGATTAAGGAAGGAATGCTTCGGTGGTTTGGTCATGTAGAAAGAATGAACGAGGAAAGAGTGACAAAGCAAATTTATGTTGCAAAAGTGAACGGCAGAGTCGGGAAGGGACGCCCTAGACGAAAGTTTATCTACCAAATTGGCGTTATATTGAAAATGGGCCAGATTAGGAGTACCCTTAACCGAGGAGCATGTATGCGTAGATATATGGATGTAAAGGAGGCGAGAGAGGTGTGTCAGGATCGTACCAAATGGAAGTCCGTAGTTTCTGCCTACCCCTCTGGGTGACAGGCGTGAGTGTTTATGTTTTTTATAGATTATTACATAATACTTATTGAAATACATTTTTTTATTTACTACTGGTTCGGTAAATGTCTATTTCCTGGCATGAACCAGCAAGAAACCCACCGGGATTATAATATTTTAGACATATATATATATATATATATATATATATATATATATATATATATATATATATTCATATATATATATATATATATATATATATATATATATATAACTCTACAATAATCTTGTACAATTTTTATATGAATTATAAACATTATGGTAGTGATCACCTCATTCCCAGTTGTTATTTTGATTCATGCTTAATAAAATAATATGTACATACAAACAGCGAGCTATGGCGAAGGCTATGCTCGGAGTTTCTCTGCGTGATAGATTTAGAAATGAGGATATCCGTAGTAGAATTGCCGATGTAAGCTCAAGTTGTAATGAGTCGGCCATAAAGCTTGAAGAACCAACAATCGATGGGGAAAAAAGGTTTTCCAGTGACAGTTTCGTACAAGTAAGCGAAGTTTAGGGCGATTGATCTACTTTAGGGCGATTGATCTACTTCGATTGAACTATCTTTCGGGTTACGGAGAGTGTACCTATTTAGTTCAACCAGCATACTCGACTTCATGGATTAATACAATAAATAGGTTTTTGAACATGGCTATTTAGTTACTGGAGTCTTAGCAGCGTTCTACTATAGGTGGTAGAGCCATGCTGCAGTTATATTAGTAGTATAGTTGTAGCACGAATGGGTCGGCTCGACCGGGGAAAGGACCACGCTCTCACAGAATACCAGCGTAAAATAGCAACATAATGCTGCTGTGTTTCGTATGGTGAGTGTAGAGAACCGGAGACCCTTTTTTACAGGAAACGAGGCATTCAATCTTAGTCCTCACGGGTGACAACGCATCTACATTTTGATTCGTAATCGAAGATAGATGTAGAGAGATGTCTATGGGCCACAGCAACCACTTACCATCAGGTGGACAGTGTGCTCGTTTGTCACCCTTATTCTATAAAAAAAAATAAGTTGGTGCTACTTTTAATTAGCAACTTTGTTGTCAAAGTCGATAATATCCATCGCAACTAATTACAACTAATCAGTTGCGAGTACAGGAAGACATTGTAAATGAAATGGTTAGGGAACCGGCGAGAGGACAAAACACAGAAATTTCGGACCTTATAATTAAAGGGTTTTGTAAGCAATTGTTGTGATATTAAAGTGACAAATTGTCTAACAGCCCATCTGAATGAAGAGACTACGGCAGTTCATGAACACCCGTAACCAACAAGATATTTTAAATCTATACATCTATCTCTACATAGTATAAACAAAAGTCGCTTCCCGCCGTCTGTACGCTTAGATCTTTTAAACTACGCAACGGTTTTTGATGCGGTTTTCATCAATAGACAGAATGATTCAAGATGAAGATGTATATGTGTAATATATGCATACTATATATTATATAATTCTTCTGTCCGTGTGTATGTGACTGAACTCCTCCTAAACGGCTCAAATTTTGTGCGTGTTATTAAGTTGATTAAAGAATGGTTTAGATTCACAATGGGACCCGGTAGGTGGCGTTGTTGTCGAGATCCAGAAATCAACCGTGCGAAGCCGGGGTAGATCGATAGTACAACATATAAATAAAATTGAATTGTCTGTCTGTAACATTGAAATAACTGCCTTCTATTGAGATAAAGGGGTTATTTGCATGCCATTAAAAATTAAAACATGAATAACCATTTTTTAAATTTCCCCCGAATATGGCGATTTAGGAAGGATAGAGATGTGCGGCGCTGCATTAATTTTTTTATAAAACTGAGGTACTAACGAACTTAGTCCACCTGATAATAAGTGTATAATGGAGTTCGTGGACACCTGCAACCAACTTCAAACAAAGAAAGCTGCTGATGCGTTGTCACCTCTGAGGACTAAGATGGAATGGAAAGCCTCAGAACCTGTAATTATACTAACTCTCTATATCCTGGAATCAGGAACACAGCAATACACGCACTGCTAAGTTCCGCCAGCAATATGTTGTTGCATGACGTGATAGGTAAATTAACACCTAAAATTGCAATTAACAATTTTAATATTGTATATAATAAAATATTGTATATTAACAATTTTACTTGTGTTGGTGGGATAGTCTGGGATAGCCTTACTCCTTTCAAGTCCGGCTTTATCTTATAAGCGTTACATCGCACATGCATGCTAAAACGAGTAGGTAAGTGCCTCTGCGAAATATCTCTGATGGTTATACATCACCATCTATCAGAGACTTCCCTTCACTATTAGTCGATGTTCATGGAACGATATTAAAAAATATATATTACAGATCAAATAATCGATAAAGTAACCTACAAGCGTCCTAATGGGCACAGGCACAAATCAGGGAAAAGTCCACCGCTCTGCCGCAATGCGTGTAGACGGACTTTTGGTTGTAAGAAGGATACTTATAATTGATATAGTAGTTGTATTGATGATTAGTGTATTATTCGTTAATTTTGTTAATGATTATTAATACTTATAACATTATGTACATATAAACATAATATAATGTTACAAATGGATTTGAAATCATCGACACCTATATAATAAATTATTATACATAAAGGACTATTAAGTATACATATACTTCAGATTTAATAAATGATAAAACCATAGAGCAACATAGGTATAAATAATAAGATTTGTGGGTAATTGTAACAGCCTTAGTCTGTGGTAACAGCGTCGTACACTATAAATGGAACTGCTATATCTTATGGTGGCCACACGGTCAGTTAAACTGACATCAGTTCAACTGATCAGTTCAAACGGATTTAATCCAAAAAGTTCGACACACACGGTCATCAACATCGAAGCACTTGTTTCGTTGTTTCCTCTAACAGTTCACATGCGTTCATTAATTAATCGCGTCACTTTTACGTATAAAAATCCACTTTAAACGATTATTTAAATTTTCAATCCGTCGATGGTCAAGTTCCTGCCAAAACTCACAGTAATTAAAGTAGTACTAAATTTCATAGATTATAGTCATTTTAATACCACAGAGATATATTTTAATACCCAGTTTATTTATTTGTTTATTATCTTAAAAAGAAATGTATACAAAATTACATTTCTTTTAAGATAATAACAAATAAATAAACTGGGAAGAAATGAAAAGCATAATATAGTATAAATAAAGTACAGTAGATTGGGTCCACCAGGATTAGGATTTAAGTTTACGATGGTGTTGTAGATTAAATGATTTAGGTGAAAAAAAATTCTAAATAATTATATCGATTTTTCAATATATCGATATTTTATCAACAGTCCTAGTTCAAACGGAACGGATTTCATTTCTCGATCGACGGAGCCGCAGCCGTGCGCGTTTGGTTGGCGTGACTCCTATAAATTAAAAATATAATTTTTTATCTACTAATATATGTATAATAAAATTATATTTACATATGGATAGGAAATGATATTAAATAAGATTTAGATATTATTAAATATCACAGCTTTATTCACGCTCCATCATGTTAGTACAGCTAAATGAAACGATAATTTCATTAAAAAAATCATGAAAATACTTAAACATAAAACCAGCAGTGGACGGATATACGCACGGACGCCGAATCTGTGCGGCCCGCAGCTAGCGATGGTACCACAATACCTAATAACTTACAACACTTGTCTAAATACCTAACTTATCTACTTAACCTACTATTTTGCCACTGTGCTTGTCTCCACCTAGTCACATTAATTCGAATTCGCAGGTTAAATAAACCAAATACCTGGTTCGATTCACCGCTAATGAAAACATTACTTAAATGAAATGTAAACAAGGATGGAGTCATGCTTTTTTATCCATCGTGTAGGTATGTTTATTTATGTATGTACCTATGTACCTATTCAGATCAGTTCAGTACTAAGTTATACAAAAAAATAGATATGAAACAGCTTACCGATCTAAATCCTCCGTGGCCTTATGAGATTCTTATGAGAAGGCACATTAACATGTTGCCGTATTCACGAGCACTATAAACGTACCTATGCGTTAGGCATTATTAAAACAAAACAAGGAACACTAAACGTAACAACAAGAATAATAGCAACAAGTAATAACAACAAGAATTTAATAAACAAAACGATTGAACTGTCGCTCACGCGCACGTGATAGTCAACACAGAACTGTCTCAAAAACTAAAATTAATAATCAATCCCGCTAAAAATGCCTCGTGCGTCGTAACGTCCTTGCGGTAAGCCTTTGATTATTTCCACAGATCGTTAAACCGTTACAAAATTACCAAAGTTTATTTTATTTATAAGTTTAGTTATCCCTACGACTAGTCTTCATATGGAATTTAGAAGTTATGGTTGTCATTTTTAATACAATTACACAATCAATTGTACCCTGACGCAACAAGCAGTTCTTTACTACAAAAATGATATTGAAATTAATAAACGTACCTAATTGGGTACTCGGTACTCATTTACATAATTATAAACACTATTTCATCGTTACCTTTGATTTTGTACATGAAAATAGAAATGAAATGGTGCTGAATAATTTAATAGTTAAAATCAATTGCAATTATGGTCGACAGTAAATTAATCTATCAGATTTAATCTAAAAATAATTTTTACTTTATTTTAATTGAGTTTCCGTATTTAATCCGACCAATACTTTGAATTTAAAAGAGGTACATCAAACTATTAAGAATTACTTGCAAGTTTTATAGTGATTGCCGCCTCTAATTCTTATGTCACCGGCAAACAAATCTTAGTAGGTAAATTTCGGTGCGACATGGCAGCGTCGCCAACACCAGTTTGTGAAATTCCCGAAAATTCATGTCAAATTCTAAATTTAAGGACAAATCTTCAACAGATTTCCACAAATTCCCTCTATTTTATTTTAAGAAATGAAACAATTTTCAACTAATTTTATAAGATTTACTCATTAACTAACTTTTTCTTTAAAATTAAAAAATAAAGAAATGAGGAGCATTAAATGATACGAAAAAGTTGCCGAAATAAATCCGAAAATTAAATGTGGTGCAATGAAGATAATTAAAAAGGAGTTATTCGATATTCATAAGTAACCTAACAAAATGTTAAGATAAGTAATTTCTTGAAAAAGGTTCTGATTTGGCCTGGCTATCGATTTTCAAAATCCTGCATTTTCCCGCATAATACCAATCTCCATAAAATCCCAACCAACTTTAAATTCCCGCAATTTGGGAATTCCCCACATGCTGGCAACGCTGACATGTGTAAATTCCACAGCGAGAAGTATCGTTAGTCTTCGTTTTCGGGAGCGTTTCACTAACACCCGGTATATATATATATTAATAGATAGGAAATGATATTTTTAATTTATAGGAGTCACGCCAATCGAGCGCGTACGGCTGCGCCTCCGTCGATCGAGAAATGAAATCCGTTCCGTATATATATATGTATATATATAAATATCGTTTCCTATATATTAACACTTCAAAAGATATTTTTATTCATGATAAGATAAGTATAAAAAAAATTTTAAGAAATGGATCAGATTTTATGATAATTTTATTCATTATGGTAAATTATATTTATTTAATAAATGTGTTATTTATTTTTAACTGTTTATTTTAGTGATTAAATATTAAATTACTTATCTGTCCGTGGGCATGGGCACATTCTGAAGGTCTTATGATGACCAGATAATGCTTATCAGTTTTCAGTAACGGAAATAGTTAGGATGGCCTAGCTTTCTATGTTTATCTAATTGAGCACGCTACATGTTACATTCACAATAAAGTTGAAGCACCCAAACGTCACGAATTAAAATAAGTAAAAATAAGTTAAATTAAACAAAATAAAATCCGATAAATTTGTTTTATTAAATATGTAATATTCGTGTAATAAATCACTGAGTACAACATTGTTTCATTTACTAAATCTAAAAATCTTACTTCTAGTCAAAAATCATTGAATTCTAAATACTGAGTACAGGTAACTTGGTCCTTTATAGGAGTAGGTGTTAATGGTGCTTGTAGGTTTTCTTGAAGTACGCAGATATTTTCGTCTTATGGTTGTAGTTGGTTATGCTTTTTCCGTTCTGCCTTGTTTTTATTGCCTGTAAAATATATGGCCGATTTCTAATTTTGTACCTACTTGGGAGTTATGCCGGTTTTTTAATTGCCTGAAAACATAATAAAATGAGTACTAATATTGTTTTTACTAATACACAGTCTGGTTATAAGCCACAAACCACAATAAATCTGAAAGGGTATTTCAACTAGTTACTTTTTGAGCCGTTTCAAATGAGCCCAAACACGATGGTGTGTCGTAGTGGCATAACTTCCCCACCCCACCTTCTAAGACCACCATCATGAAGGTAATATCATCACATTGACCTAGATCTTTATAAGCCCTTTCAAATGAGTTCAAACACGATCATTCTGAATCTAATAATCTGAGTTCTAATAATGCCGTTACTGAGATCCTATACCAACCTTTGGATTGCACCATCAAAAGGTGAGGTCATATCAATCACCTAGGTCTTTATAAGCCCTTTCAAATGAGTTCAAACACGATCATTCTGAATCTAATAATCTGAGTTCTAATAATGCCGTTACTGAGATCCTATACCAACCTTTGGATTGCACCATCAAAAGGTGAGGTCATAACAATCACCTAGGTCTTTATGAGCCCTTTTAAATGAGTTCAAACACGATCGTTCTATCTAGTGCCGTCACTGAAATCCTATACCCACCTTCGGATTGCACCAACAGAAAGGTGATGTCATCACAGTCATCTTGGTCTCCATTAACCTTTTGAAAATGAGTCCAAACACGATGGTTCTACGTAGTAGCATCACTGAGATCCTTTACCCACTTTCTGAATCCACCATAAGAAAGGTGATGTCATCACAGTCACCTTGGTCTACATCCTCCGCCAAACGAAGTTCTCTAAATATATAAAACTATATAAAATCTAAACAGCATAGAAATAATGTAAGTAACTACTAAGAAAGTAAAAGTACTTACCAAATACCAATAATTGAAACGAACTGAAGCCAGCGGATTATGGTGCGCCCGGAAAAATCGGTGGGTCAGTTAAAAATTTCAACTTAAGATTACACACTCACGATCAGTTTTTGGATGTACGTCAGTTCAACTGAGCAGTTTAACTGACAGTACGCCCGAAAAAATCCGTGGGTTGCCGTCAGTTAAAAATTTCAACTTAAGATTTCACACTCACGGTCAGTTTTTGGATGTACGTCAGTTAAACTGATCAGTTTAACTGACCGTGTGTGGGCACCATTGGTGGCAGTTCATTTCAGTTCAGTTCAGTCGTGAGCAAGTGAGTCGCTCTGCTAGTAGTTGTTATCATCTACATTAAATGAAGTATAATATAATTATTGTGATTCGTTTATAAAGTGAATAAAAAGTGCTACAAGGTAATCTGTTTTACTTCATAACTACTAATTTAAAACTTCAGAAGTGGGATGGTACTATGTCCGGACCGTATATTGGAGGGCTAGGAGAGCATAAGCGAAGATACGGCGACACTACAAGCTCGGAAGATGAGGATGACGAAATTTTTTTACTAAAAAGAACTATGCTCACCAAAAGACGTCGTGTGTCTCCGATAGATGCGGAAATTATACCCAAATTCTGCCCAGACGACCAAACCAATAACGTTACTGGATGGCTTCATAAAATTGACCAATTGGGTGACATATACGGATGGAATTGCAAGGATCGTCAATTTATAATGCAGTTACGCCTTGCTGGATCTGCTCGGGAGTGGTATAATGACCTTGACGATTATGCTCTTACTTGGGACGGGTGGAAGGAAGCACTTCAAACTGCTTTTCCTCGATCTACCGACTACGTAGACAGACTAGAAATAATGCTGGCAAGGTCAAAAAGTGACCATGCAATCTCCTGCATTATTCGAGGTTTACCACCTGAACTGAGAGCTAATGCTAAAGCCTACAATTGTGAAATCACTAGAAAACTTTAAACATATGGAGACGTCCGCGTTTACACCCACGCAACACTAACTGGAGGGAAAATATACCAATTACCTCGGGTCGCAGTCAACTCATCCCCAAAATCTGCTACGTGTGTCGACGACCAGGACATGAAAGGAAGGACTGCCATCAGCGCTGTCATGTGTATTAGCGCTTAGGGCATGCAACTGCTGCATGCTGGAGTTGGTCTCATGCAGCAACAGGCTAATAAGGTTAGTGACGTATTATACGTTAAGTTTAATATTTATCTACATATTTATAAGAAAAGAGTCATCGTCAATGGTAACAAATTGATGGCCTATATAGATACTGGAAGTAAGCTTAGCATACTTACTATTACACAGGCCAAAAAAATGAAACTTAAAACTTGGCCCTCAATTGTTGTAATGAGGGGTTTTGGAGCCTGCTCATATTCGCTACGTACTTGCCAAACTATTATAAATGTTGATGATTTATTTTTGGTAGGAAATGTAGAGTTAATCAATTGTAAGCTACCAGACATAGACTTAATAATTGGACAATCAATGATAAATCAAGAAAATGTGAGCTTAGTTATGACGTCGAATTTCGTAAAATTTGTTCCAACCTTCTTTTAGGAGATGTCATGACAAAAAACAGTTTTAACATAATTGAATATGTTTCGAAATTTCCCGTCTTTACAAAACTAGACGTCACTATACCTAGGCGCACCTATGCATACATTAGCGTAAGTATCGACTGTAACAGTAATACTGACAAAACGAGCACGCATTTGTAACACATGCAGTATGTTTTCAGCTGGGTGGGTTATCATATTATATTCCAGAAGCGATTATTAATTACAGTATGTCATATTTAAAGGTCCTAAACGTTGGGAATGAAACTATATCATGGCCAGCTAATAAACTCGTAGCTAGAGCAGAGATTTTAAAACAAAAATAATAACTTTGAAACCAATACTCTTATTAAAATCCACATCGGAGTATGCTAATCCTGTTGTCCTAGTCAAGAAAAAAGGAGGGGATCATAGGCTTTTTGTCGATTATAGGGCATTGAATGCAAATAGGGATACTACCAAGTACCAATTGATGATGAGTCCCAAAAAAAAACCGCGTTTATTACCCAATCCGGCCTTTATGAGTTCTTAAAAATGCCTTTTGGATTATCTAAAACTCCAGCAGTATTTGCGCGACTAATCCAAGTAATTTTAGGGGAAGTATGCCACGAAATAGCTCTATATTTAGATGCTGTTATGATTCCGACTATATCAGTAAAAAGGGGATTAGAATTCTTGGAACAAGTCTTGGGTTTATTTGCAAAAGCTAATCTAAAATTAAATTTAAAAAGTGTTCGTTTCTTAAAAATACCACTAATTATTTGGGCCATGAAATCAGCGCCGGTACAATACAGCCAGGTCGAGCTAAAATTAACTGCGTGGTTGAATATCGTTAACCCCGAAATGTACACGAAGTCATGCAGTTTATTGGATTAACGTCTTATTTTAGAAAGTTTATAAGAAACTTTGCATAAATAGCACAACCCTTAACTGAACTTACCAAAAAGGATGTAGAGTGGCATTGGGATTCACAGCAGGAACAAGCATTGCGTACACTAAAGCAACGATGAATAGAAAGACCAGTTTTAGGTTAGTTTTACGATAAGGATGCTAAAACAGAACTCCATACCGATGCAAGTAAACTCGGCTTAGACGGGGTGCTCATTTAACACCAAAGAGTTGGTAACTTAAAACCAATCGCGTTTTTAGTAGAGTCACGACAAATGAAGAAAGATGTTACCATAGCTACGAATTGGAGACTCTAGCTGTTGTAGAATCCCTTAAACGTTTTCGTATATACCTTACAGGCATACACGTAAAGATAGTTACGGATTGTGCTGCTCTACGCACTACGCTAGTTAAAAAGGATTTGATTTCGCGTATAGCCCGATGGTGGCTAACTATCCAAGATTTTGACCTAGAAATTGAGTACCGACCAGGAGAACGTATGAAGCATGTTGATGCCCTGAGTAGGAAGGAACCCATCTTCGAGTTTTGTTCTCATGATAGATAATGATGATTGATTAAAAACACTGCAAATGCAAGATAAAGGTATTCAAAATATCCTCGCACAATTCCGCGAACAAAGCACTAATCCAGACTTAATAGCTAATTATGCAGTTAAGGATAACCTGCTATTTAGAAAAACTATTGGTGGGGAGAAATTTGTTATTCCTAAATTAGTCAAGTACGAGTATGGGTTGCAAAAACTTCACGATCAGATAGGGCATCCGGGTTTCGAAAAATGCGAGAAGACCACCAAAGCACAATTTTGGTTTCTGGGCATGACACGGTTCATACGTAAGTACATCAACGCTTGCTTACAATGCGCCTTCGGTAAGGGCAACCATGGCAAACTAGAGGGTGAACTACACCCAATAGTTAAAGCAGATTGACCCATGCATACCATACACGCAGATCATCTGGGTCCTTTCATAAAAACTCGTAAAGGTAATAGGTATAATAATATTCTTGTCGTTATTGATGCATTTACCAAGTTTATTTATGCAAGAGCAGCTAAGAACTGCAGCTCCATAGAGACTATAAGGCTGCTGAAAGACATACTGTCCCGATTCGGTAATCCAAAGAGAATTATTACTGACAGAGGCATGGCATTTACTAGCCGCTATTTCAAACTTTTCTCCAATGAGTTACAATTTAAACACGTTTTAAATGCTATAGCAAGCCCTCGTTCCAATGGTCAAGTGGAGCGTGTAAATCGCACTTTACTAAATGGCTTAAATACAATTTCTGACAGTGAATGTACATGGGATAGCAAATTATCAGATGTAGTCTGGGGGATCAATAATACCCCTAATTCTACTACGGGATATACACCTTTTAGTTTAATGTTTGGTCACGACAATTCACGTTTCCCATGTTTTCCTAAAGAATTTCCCCAAGATCATGATTCTCAACAGCAAAACTTACAGACTAGAAGAAAAGGTGCTCGTATTGATAGGAATATGACTTTAATGAAAATTAGGTTTGATCGTAAGCATAAAAAATGCCGAAAGTATAAAGTAGGAGATTTGGTTTGATGGAAAGGGGGTGTGTCTAGGGATACAACTGCTAAAGTCACCAAAAAGGTTAATGGTTCATACACGGGTCCATACAAAGTTTGTAGGGCCGAGCAATCACTGGATCGTTATAAAATAAGTAGTACTCGTATTATGGTTGATATGGTATGGTAAGTGAACAAATCCGTAATAGGTATAATACAAGGACAGCTAAATGAAATCCATAATTGTTGAAACACTAGGATAGCTAAGTGAACCAGCCCAAAATGGCCAATGTACAAGAACTCTTAGGTAAACAACTAGGTATATTTATAGTTTAAGCCTTTATTATTGACTTGTAATAAAACAAAATAAATCTTGTCTACATGATTTATTTTTGGAAATAGCACAATTTACTGCTTAATTTTCCTTTCTCCTTTCAGAGGCAAAATGGTGAATATAATGAGCGCCGCGGGACGCGTCCAACTCAGGATGGCCGAATGTTACAAAAGGATCTGAAATCATCGACACCTATGTAATAAATTATTATACATAAATGATTATTAAGTATACATATGCTTCAGATTTAATAAATAATAAAACCATAGAGCAACATAGGTAAAAATAATAAGATTTGGGGGTAATTGTAACAGCCTTAGTCTGTGGTAACAGCGTCGTACACTATAAATGGAACTGCTATATCTTAGTGGCAGTTCAGTTCAGTTCTGTTCAGTCGTGAGCAAGTGAGTCGCTCTGCTAGTAGTGTTATCATCTACATTAAGTGAAGTATAATATAATTATTGTGATTCGCTTATAAAGTGAATAAAAAGTGCTACAAGGCAATCTGTTTTACTTCATAACTACTTATTTGAAAACACCTATAGAAACAAATTTATGCATGCATTTACTGTGACATGCCTCACAAAAGTTTACAATAAGCCTTTACAAACTCTTACTTACTACCACATGAGTAAAGAAACCGTACAGAGGCAAAGCTTCATAAAACCGCGCGAATCGGTTGCACAACTACAAGTACGCGTAGCATGTGTGCGTGACCACTGGCCGCTTGTCGCGTACGCGGCGAGACTGGAAAAAACCGGTTCGCTGGCACAGCCAGTGGAGAACAATCTCAGGGTCAGTGCGACGCACGTTGTTTCTTTTGTTAGTTGCAAGTTTGAATATTTTAATGTAAAAACGTGGTATTATTAATGATGGTTGTTTATTGTACTGTGTGTATGAATAATACTAGAAAAAATAAAAATATATCATACTTTAAATATCCCAAGTAAGGTAAGTAAATATTTGATTATTACTTTTTCAAGTAAGTACCTTTATTTTATTTTATGATCCTATTTTTAATAAGAAGAGGGTACTACACGGTGTGTTTTTACCTTTTTATTGTTATTACAAGCTTTTACTAAACATTTGTAGGTATGTGGGTAGGTTGGTAACCGTTGGTATATAGTAGGTATGTGGGTTAAGTTCACATATTGCAAGTAAGATTTAAACCACTTCCCGATGTCTGATTAAGTTGAAATTTTGTGTACCGTAATTTCGGTGACCATGCAATAATGTGATAGATATTGTTTTGTTTAATTTGTCTTCACCTATTGTGACAACCCAACCAAAATAGGTAACAATTTTGACAGCTCCTTAGAAGCTTTGCCTCTGTACGGTTTCTTTACTCATGTGCTTCCTACAGCTCAATGAACAAATTGACGTCGTAAAAGCGAATTTATTATAATATTCTTTTTTATGTATTGAAATTGAAACTCAATATTTGTACATTTCAGTTCTATTTTTACATGAGTAATTAATTTAAGTAAACTAATTACTCATGTAAAAATAGAACTGAAACTATTAAAAAAAGTAACAATCTTAAAGTATACATAACCTTGCTTATGTATGCTCTAAGCAGATTAGTGAGTATATCACTGCTACGGCTACGGCTATGAAATTCAAGAAAAATGTTAATAACAGAAAAGTCTCAAAAAATATTCATATAGGTAGGTAATGTTTGCTCAAAAATAACGTAGAAATTAAGCTTCGAAAGTCTCGATGCTGCAAACTAACACAAATTAAGGTTGCTAATTTTGCTCGCAACAATGACAGTACATCATTACATGAAAACTCGAGCGATGTTAAATGTATTTTCATTTTCGGCAAAATAAATAAATAGTTTATAAATCGCAACCGAGCGGCCTCATATTTGTGGTCAAACTTCACGGTTTTCAATCATTATTATTTGCAACACTGCACTGTAAAAGCATATCGGTTTACATTTAATATATGCGAGGTTTCATTTAATGCCACAAAAAGCTTGGAACAAAAAATAATCAAACATCCTTTCCTGAAAATTTCATTCAGTAAATAAATGTTTTATAAAAACTCGTATAACCCATTAAAATGAAAACAAGAAAACAAAGTATTGATTATAAAATTAGTGATTAGGTCCAGATTTTGTTTACCAACGAAGCTTTGAATTTTTGGTTAACTGTAATCTGACCAACAATTCAATTGTGCCTTCGTGCCGCCGACAAACTAGAGTCTATCACTTGACTAAATGCCTTACTATCTTTATATAGAGCCCTGCTTTGTAGTCTTCTAGTGACCGCTTCACTACGGCTTTTGATGTGGTATTTGCAAGGCTAGTTTTAAATTCGCTACGACTAATTATTTCTAAGGACTATAAAAGGGGCTTATTATAATAATGGTACACACAAAGACAAGCATAGAACACGGTCATTTTATTTATGATAGCAATTTAACATTATAATCTACATCCTACACTGTAAAACCTCTCCTAAATGCAGAGCGGAAACTACTGTACATCATGTATGTTCTTTACTCTAACAGTGTACAACCCTTTAGATATAAAATAAACGAGTATTAAAAATATGTAATAATACCAAAAAGCGAGAGTTTTAATTTAGAAAGGAATGAATCCTTTTCCGTGTGCATAATCGCGGAGAAGTTTTTAGCCAAAAATCTAAAAGTTTTTTGTGCGTTCATGGACTTGGAAAAGGCTTATGACAGAGTGGACAGGGATGTTTTATGGCAAATACTGAACTCATTTGGGTTGAGCGCTAGGTTGATACAGGCATTAAAATCTTTTGTAGGGACTCTAGTGCTTGTCAGAATCAACGGTGCCTACTCGGGTTGGTTTGGCATTCATAAAGGTGTCAGACAGGGCTGTGTAGCTTCCCCGTGGCTGTTCAACCTATTTATAGACAGTTTTTGTAAATTTTGAAAGTTGAAGGATGTGGGTTAAGAATGGGTGAGTTAACCGTCAAATGCCTTTTGTACGCCGATGATCCGGTCATATTTGCGTCGTCGGTGGCCGTGATGCAAAGGATGGTTACATTAATGAACAGGTCATTAAAAGAAAGAGGAATAAAAGTGAAAGCAAGTAAGACGAAAGTGATGTTTTTAGAAAGAGAAGAAAGTAAAACGATATGTGAAATAAGAATACAAGGGGAGACGATTGAGCAAGTGGATGAGTTTGAGCAAGGGGAGATGATTGAGAAAGAAGAGTGAACGCAGGACATAGAGTAAATGGGCTCTTCACTCTATTGTGGAAGTCGGAATGTGTCAAAAAAGGCACTTATGGCAATTCACAATGCTGTGTTAGTCCCTACCTTAATGTATAGTAGTGAAAGTTGGGTGTGGCAGAAACAGCACGAGAGTAGAATAAATGTTGTAGAAATGGGGTCATTAAGGAGTATGTTAGGGCTGAATCTGAACGTCAGAGTAAGAAATTGTATGATAAGAGAAAGGTGTGGTTTGCAAGATGACATTGTGACCAGGATTAAGAAAGGAATGTTTCGGTGGTTTGGTCATCAAAGATGAACGAGGAAATAGTGACAAAGCTAATTTATGTAGCAGAAGTGCACGGCAGAGTCGGGAAGAGACACCCTAGACGAAAGTTTATCGACCAAGTTGGCGATATATTGAAGATAGGCCAGATTAAGAATATGCTTAACCAACGAGCAAGTTTACATAAGTATATGAATGTAAAAGAGGCGAGAGTAGTGTATCAGGATCGTGCGTAGATCCTCTGCCTACCCGTCTGGGTGACAGGCGTGAGTATTTATATTTATGTTATATAATGATACCAAATAATATCGAAATTTGAAAAATAATATAAAATAGAGAAAAATCTTATGTTTCGTCGGTTTTAGAAAGTCATCTCATCATCAATGCACGCAAAAAATGAATTTTATGAGTAAAGATGAAAGAGAAGACCTCGACAATTTACCAATATCTACACTAATAGATATGTGAAAGTTTGTGAAGATGTATGGATGTTTGTTACTCAGTTACACAAAAATAGCTCAAAAGGTTTCTACGAAATTTACCACACATAAAGACCGTGTCCTGGATTAGGAGACGAGATTATATTGACCACGCCACAAATAAGTATTGCGCGAAGAAAGTAATAATGTGTTTCCGTTTCCAACCCCAGGCAAAAGTTAGTATTAATTGTTAAAGTCCGAGATAAATAATTCAAACATCTTTTTTCTAAGAAAAATAAAATATATTTATTTAATTGAAGTATTAACCCTCATTATCTATCTAAACATTTCTTCCATCTCAAGGGAAGATCATTTTTATGCTTTTGCAATAAGTATAAATCTGCGAATCTGGACTCTACAAAGTTAAAAGCAGGAAATTATCCAAATTGAGAGAAAATTGGTAATCGGTTGATGCTAGGTGTGGCGATTGCGGAGAATGACTTATGATTTCTAACTGCAGGTAGGTGTAACTACTAGTAGGGTAGGTGAGGTCTCGTGTTATCGTGGAGCAATAATGGCGAAGATCGATTGACGAGTCGGGATTGTTTCTCTGAGAGTTTCACCATCATTGAACGAATTTCTTCACAATAGACATCTGTTGTTATAGAAACAATGGGATCTCAAAAAGCTATAATGAATTACACCATGAACGTAAGGTGACCAACCACCAAACAGTTGCCATTACTTTTCTATGGGTGAGCTTCTTTGTAGGGCACTGTACCGGTATTTGACCTGTGTTCAGCCATTGCAATTTTCAATAGCGATTATCGTAGAGAATGCACTTTTCATTACACATCATTTCATCAAAAATCCCTAAATTTCTGTACCTATTCATCAAAACAAAGCAAGATTTAACCCGCACTCCTATGCACATCAATTTATTTGATACGTAGGGTTTTTATTTTATTTTACCAATTTGATGCAAATTGATGCTGCAACACCAGGTTAATTTTTTTAGTTTGCAACGAATAATTCATTTTACACTATCCAAGTCGTTATATCCTTTAAAAAATATTCCAAAAAATTTTCACACAATTTTCATTTACCGCCGACTTCATCTCTTCATCGGACCTGAATCTTTTTGCTTGCTGATCTATTTCCAAATTTCTGAACTCGTAGTAGTAGCTTAAGACCAAATATGGTCCATAGGATGGATGGTTAAGTTCTTCGAAGCTCCTCTCTTTCAAGGAACTCATCGCAACTTGTGAAGTATGAACAGAGCTATTGTAAAAATAGACCACCTTTGGTTATTTTTCCTTTTCATTTCTACGCTATGGTTGGACACACTTTTTGTCAAAAGGCCTTTGGGTACTTATGTAATTTATTACCATGCGGCCATAAGATTGGAAGCGGAATTTTTCACTTTGAATTTTTTCGGAGGCATTTCAACCTTCTGAATCCACCGTATTTACTCTTGTTTGCATTCGGGAACATACTGTCATCATCCATATCTCGTCAGTGGTCATAATGCGAGAAAAAAATCATCCAAATTGTCACACTAAAAAGACAAAAGACCACACAACACGACGCTTATTGTCCAACTGCTTGAACGATCATGGCATCCATCGGGCACTTACCTTTTTCATGTGCAAAATATAGCAAACTCGCTCTTGGTTAATAAGTGTTTACAGGTTCAGCTATTAGCCATATTTTATTCAGCGGTCTTCTTATATAATTTTTTCAATTTTTCGATGTTTTCATCGGTGACAACTGTCGATGAACGACCCGAGCGCGTGTCGTCTTCATATGAACTATTTAACTGTGGAATATGATGGACAAGGGTCTGAGTAAAACCGTGTAGGTACCTCTCTTTAAAAAGATCTTTCGGGCTCTTCAGTTTCTGTGATGTAATCACGGAACGATGCTCGAGATTCCTTAAACATTCAGTAGACATGGTGATGCTTCTCAATTAAATGAGCCTAATGATGTAACTTGAACTATAATGCTAAAAGGAAGGTATGCAACTAGTGACAAAATTGAGTGTAGGATGATTACTTGAGACCAAGAATACTTGCATATATATTTAACGGCTGTGTTAAATATTTTTAGGGCAAACGTCGTCAAGTACCGAAACAAATTTTTTTTTCGGAAAAGACTACTCACGCCTTTGTTTTCGGATTGGGGACGAATAAATCTAATCGAGTTTAACCCTCAGAAGACACACGTTTGCGCGTTTACGAGTTAAAGCACCCATTTTTCATTTCTCCTAAATACCATAGCACTCCCTGGGGCAACAGCGAACATAGTAATACTCGGCGTCGACTTACCGCGTATCGTTTAGATCCTTGGTCACTTGGAAGCGCAAAGACCAAATTGGCCTTTAAAAAGCTTGGCGTGCTCAGTACACAGTGCACACTGAAAGTTCTGCGCTCCTAGCCGCTCATAAATGTTTGAATTTCGAATGTAAGGTACATTTTATTTTTTAAAGCATAACAAACTCATATTATATTCTTTATTTTGTAATGGACTCCATAGAGCAACACGAGCCAACGGCGGACCAGAGGGGAGTAGCCATAGCGTTTTTACCCCGATACAAAACTGTCTGTTATTTTTGCGTGGGGAGATCTGCGCACACAAAAACAATCGTCTGTTACTACGAAACTCACACAACAATTAAAATAATAAATTAATAATTTCCCACGCACACAGATACATTGTAAGAGTATCGCTCGGTGACAGCGATAACTCTGATCAGTCGCTCGACCGATCTGCATATTGTAAGTGGGCGAGCGGCCTGTGTTGGTAAACAAATCCGAAACAACACGACCGTTATTATTTTAATTTTTAAGTTTAAAAAGAAGTAAATAGCAATAAAGTGATTAAAAATTACATAAAATATGAAAGGTAACGTCACGCCATCTTTTTGTAAATTTGACGTGACAGATCACTTTTTGCAGCAAAATACTAAACAATTCGGCATTTTTGTAGGACGTCGATACAGCCGCGCAACTAGATTGTCTAGTGAGCAGTGCAGCTGCAACTAGTTTTATTGTACGCATAGGACCACGTGGATTTATAATTTGACAGAGGGGAACGCCGGCGTATGGCTACTCCCCTCCGGTCCACCGATGGCACGTTTTGCTCTAGGACTAGGATGAACTCGTATGTTAGTACGTTTGCCAGAATAAAGTAATAAGAAATTATTCTTTATAACTTTTATGCGAAGATATTATCTCAAGGCGTATCACATTATTTTTTAACTGTTTATTTTAAATTTTTCTACATATTTTTTTCCAAAAAGAAGGTTACATAATCCCATTCGGGTGTGTGTGCAACTCTGAGTTCGTTGCTCGTGCATGCTTAAGATCACGTCGAATTATTTGGTAAGGAGCTCTGGCTAAAAGTGTTTTTTTAAACTTATTCGAACTTGTTTGGGTTTTTCTCCTTTGATTTTATCTATTAGATCTATTAGGATATTATTTAGAATATTAGGCAGAATGTGTCCCCACACCCTCCTCCCATACTCATTGTAACATTTTGGTAGATTATACATAGGTAAGTAGGATATTTTTCTTAAGTTTGACCCTCTAGTTTTAATAAAAAAAAATATATTTTTTTTATAGGAGAGGGGGCAAACGAGCATACGGCTCACCTGATGGTAAGTGACCACAGCCGCCCATGAACAACAATTGCAGGTGCGTTACCGGCCTTTTAAAAAGGAGTAAGCTCTTTTCTTGAAGGTCCCTAAGTCGTATCGGTCCGGAAAAATCGCCGGTGGTAAACTATTCCACAGAGAGGTCGTACGCGGAAGAAAACTCCTAGTGAAACGTGCAGTGGTGGACCGCCAAGCATTCAGATGGTGTGGATGGTATCGGGTGTTTTGCCGCGATGTGCGTTCGTGAAATTTGGCGGCTGGGATTAATCCGAACAATTCCTCAGAGCACTCCCCGTGGTAAATGCGAAAGAAAATGCAAAGGGATGCAACATCTCTTCGCAGCGCCAGTGAATCGAGCCGATCGAAAAGGACTCGGTCGCCGACGATTCGAACCGCTCTGCGCTGGATGCGATCAAGTGGAAGGAGCTGGCACTGGGGAGCCCCAGCCCAGAGATGGGAACAGTATTCCATGTGAGGCCGAACCTGCGCCTTGTAAAGTTGCAGGCATGAAATACTGTCCCGCTCTGCTGAGCACGCCAAGCTTTTTAGAGGCCAATTTGGCCTTCTCTTCCAAGTGACCACGAAACTGCACGTCACTCGATATGTCGACGCCGAGGATTCCGATACTGGCTGAGACAACAAGGAGTGCCTGAAACTGAGGAGATACGACAAAGGGTTCTTTTGCGGTAAACGCGCAAACTTGTGTCTTCTGAGGATTAAACTGGACTAGATTTAGTCGCCCCCGATCCGAGACTTTGTTCAGCAAAGACTCAACTTCAGGCACAAGTTTGTTCCGGTACTCGACGACGTTTTCCCGAGAAATATTGCAACGGACGGTGTATAGACAATCACCAGTGCTGTCATCCGCATAGCAATGAATGTTACCGGTAATATACAAAGAATTTATATTTGGGCTGTATTTTGATACAATGGCAGTTTTTATAAGGCTGGGTGTGAAATCAGATTTAAAGTATGATGAACGGATATGAGCATTTTTCAAAAAAAATGACCGTTACTTAGCTGGAACATTTTGTGTCCAAAAAAAAATATGTGCATTAAACCACACATGAGCAGATAGATAATTAAATAACGAAATAAAATATATTGTATAAATTTTAATAAAAGCGGGAAAAAAAGGAATTTATTGTAGTTCTTTTGTAACAAATGGTTCCATTTAGTCACTTTAATAACTTCTACTTTGTATAAATAAAACAAATTTTTATTACGTATCTTTTTATTTTTTGTAGATATTAATCATTATTTTTTTTAAACTAATAGTACTTTGGTAGAATTTTCACATAAATATTCGAGTTATTTCTCTTAAACTTTCCATTACGTCACTTTTGTGACTTAACATCTTTCAAATTTTAATATATTAAGCATATGGTTTAAATAAACATTAATTAAGTGGTAACAAGAGATATAATTGTTATAATTAAACATTTTTATACAACTAACATGTCTTAATTCTCTTAAAATTTTATATAAATCTTAAAATTGAAATCCCATATAGTGGGACAGTCACTTAGGCGGAACACTGCGTTACGAAAAAGATTAGATTAGGCTACGTTTACAAAACACTTAAAAACTAATTCAGTTATTACAATCAGTCTTCAAAATATTTTTATTTCACTTAAATGTAGTCTGTTAATACTTAATTAAATCAATATATATATACATTATTACACCTTTATTTTTTTAAAGCTTCATTATTTGAACACTCTAAAATAGGAGGAACGTTTAAGGTTATATTTAAAAAAAAACAAGGTGTCATAAATTCACTGCTAGCAATGAATCGTTTTTAAGTTTGGTCAAAAATAATAATTAGGAGAATTAATCATCTGGATCAAGGCAAATTGAACAAATATAATTGAAAAATCTGTACCGCTACATGATAAACAAATCCAATTTTTGCACACGTTGCATTTTATGATATCTGTTAAACTTAAAGAATCACTTTTACAAAGGTGACAAACAAAACAGCAAATTTTTCTACTTGTTCAAGGTAACAATACTTTTACTTGACGCTTATTTTCTTTATGACGTGGTCTCTCACTAACATTCTTTGGTGGTGGGTATTCTCCAGGCTTCAATGTACGGACCTTTTTCCTAGTTGCAGCAGCGTTTGACGTAGTGGGTAGAAATTCAATATTATGTGAATCTGTGTTTTCGGTGTACGTTATGTTACTTAAGGGAATATTATTAGCAGCTACTCCTGGACTTTCTCGATCTACATTAAGAGATGGTGTCTCAATATCAAAAGGTTGTGTAGAAACTAATTCACTATCAATTATAAATGACATATCTTGTAGTAACGAATCCGTAAGAATCAAATCGTCGTAGCTTGGTGAAATCAAGGATAGTAAGGAATCATCAACAAGGATATTTTGTGAACTAGAAAGATTATCAATGACTGTATTACATACATTACGCTTCAATATTGAGACATCATCAGGATTTCTCTCCATTGGCAATAATAGATGAATTTCAGGTTCTTGACAATTACACAACCCTGGCATGTCACCACAAAAACAACTGATTAACCGGTGCTTGACAACATTTTTTTTTACCGATATTATCTGGTGCAATCTCATTGTACCAGGAACAGCTCTAATGGTTTTAGGAATAAGTTTGCGAATATTTGTAATATCTGTATCGTTTATGTAAAAACATTTGATGGTTTTCATTACATCTAGTAGAATGTTATATGCATCAGTTGCATTAGTTACGTCCTTACCATAAGCTACTCTTCTATCAAGCTGCCGTTTTACCGTCCCTCCAATACCATCAGCGATGCTTTTTCCATGTCCGCTTTCTGAGAAAGACCATGTAGAGTATTTTAGTTTTAGTTTCTCTGTGAATAAATTTAATTAAAAAAATTTTTTTTTTTGGCGATACTGACTGGTGGGGCCGTCGGAAAAGAAATTAATTACATTGATAGGGTAGTTTTCTTTAGCAAATCTTATGACAGGTAATAGATGTGCCCAGATAGCTTCGGGTTCGTGACAATTACTGTCAGCAATTGTGGCAAATGATTGACATTTTTTTGAAAATTATCACACCAGTATGTATTGAAATTGACGTTTTTGAAGCACCAAAGTGCATTGATTGTATTTCATTTGCATATTTACAGTCAAAGTTTTGTGAGAAGTCACACAAAATCATTACTTCATCTTCTTTTAGTTTGTTAACACATTTTTATACTGTCTTTGTTGTTCTTTCTAATTGTAATAATGAATTTTAAATAGTACTAGTAATTTCTGTAATTCAGATACTAAATAATGAACTGTTCCATTATGTTGTTGTTTTATGGTCTTTTTTGTTGTCATTTCTTTTCCCAATTTTTCGTACTTGTGGTCAATCCTTACCCATTTCCACCATTTTATTTCTCTACTTGACATTTCTTGTGCATATTCAATTTTGGGGGTTTTGCAAACTAAGCAATTTCCATACATACAATCATATGATTTGGTATCACAAGAAAATACACTTACAAGTTCCTCAACATTTTTGTACTTGATTATTTTATTTGACTTTAGTGATTGAAAAATGAAATCAATGTTGCTATGTTTGATACACATACACGTATCCCTAACGCTTATAGTGGGAGATAAAACATAAAATGGTTTACATCTGTAAAATGTTGCAAAACTGTATTTGCCACCTTCTTCTTTGTAAATCTCGTAAAGATTACGCAAAGTATCCACCATATATCTTATTTGCATTTTATTTCTTCCTTTAGTTCTGCACTCTTTTTTTCCTGCAGTGCACCTAGTCACATCGTCTCGGAGATAAAATGATTCAATTTCTTCCCTTACTTTTGTATTCCAAATACGTGGTTTGTCAGAAAATCGAATAGTCGTTTTGAGTCCGACAATTTTTTGAGCATTACATTTTTTGTTGGTCTTTTGTGTATAATTATGTATAACCTTTTTAAACAGTCGTTTAGTTTCTTGTATCTTACAGTTATTTTTATAGATTTCTCGGAATGATTGCTCAAACTTTTCTCGGTTTTCTTCCAAATCTTTAATTTTAATTTCCAGTCTTTGAACGTCCTTGTTTTAGATTCTAAAGCTAATTTACTTCTTTGCAGTCTTTTTCTCATTCGACCTACTAACAATCTCAATTTTTCTACATTTTTCTCAGAATGTAATAATAAACAGTTAGCACGTCTCAGTTTATTTTTTAAATTATTGCTTAATTTTATGTTTTCTTTTTTCTCTTCTTTCGACTTGTGTTCAATTTTTTTACGTCTTTGTTTTTCTTTCTGTTTCCTCCAAAGTTCTCTTTTTCTTTCTTTTTCTTCATCATTTAGATCACTAACCTTTTTTTTGAGCTTTTTGGACTCTTTCTAATTGTTTTTTCTTATAATTTTCATATCTTTCTGGATCTTGCTTCAATTTTTCTCTAAATCTTTTTGCTCGTTCTGCTCCCGTTAAAGGCATTTTATATATTATAAAAGTATCTGAAATAAAAAAGTCTAATATAGTAGCTGTTATCAATAGTTACAATAAATCGGATATTATTACATAAATTAATATAAGTTATCTGAAATCTATATAATAAAATTCGAACTGGGGCGAATCTGTACATTTTTTTTTGGAAAATCTTATTGAAATAGTCATTATTATGGATACAGAGGCCGAATCTATAGTTTTTAGAATTTTTATCTGTATGTATGTCTGGGAACGCGTCACGAGAAAACTACAGGACAGATTTTGACGAAATTTGATATGATGATAGCTGGTTATCCGGGCCAACATATATGATACTTTTTACTGCGGGAAAATATCTCAACCTAGGGACGAACCCGAGCGGAGCGACGGTGAGTCTACTTTAAAATAACCATCAACAAATTTTGTGAGTAAGGCATTCGAACTTGTTCCTCACGAATAATGAACTTGTAATTCACTGATTGGTATTCACTTTGGGGATCATAAAAATACATAAAATCGTAATGAATAAACTTTGAAGTAAAGTATCCACAGTAAGTATTGTACGTAAACAATAACACAGTAAGTACCTCCATTAGCATTAGCATCTACGATTACTAATAAATAAATCCTAACTAACGCACAGGCCTAAGACAATCAAAATTAAGCCCGATACTTTTTTTTAATTTAGAAGAGCTATGTGAAAATTCACAACAATGCACGAAGTAAAAGCACTACCTACTAGTATATATTATGCATGTTTTGTAATACTGTTTGTTTCCCTAATATAAATAAAAAAATGATATAATATTTTTCGATAAAACCACCTACTACTATACTTAATCGGGGGCGGGGTCTCCTAATACAGGCAAAAAATACTTGCTTAAAAGGGGAACTCAATCACAATCTTTGTCAACGCTATAATCTCCATAAGTAAATGAAATATTTTTATTATTTTATTTTATTTTTAATGGACAAAACTGTGAAAGAATTTCTGGGCTCTGAACCCACATCAGCAAATCCGCGGACTAAAGCTAATGTATTATTTTTGTACTTTTAAAATCAATTTTATTTTATTTACTAGAGCTTTTACCCGTAGCTTTCCTTATACTGAAAGATGTAATTTAAAACAAGCTCAACACCATCCATCCATAAGCGACGATCTAATGTTCATTTCAGTTACTATCCCCCGACAGTAAATTTGCAAAATTTCATTATGGTCGGATGGCTAATTAACACTCGAATGCTTCACAAACACACAAACAAATTAGTAGTAGTTACTACATAATAGTCAACAACACAATGCTGAACACACCTTTACAGTTCCATTAAGTAACAATCTCATTCCGCTTATACATAACGTTACTTAGTGGACGTTACGAAGTGCTACCTTAAATTATTCCCAATATTGATTTTATAATAAATAATATGAATACATCGAAATTGTATTTTTCTAATTATTGGTTGATAACTACAAAATAAATCTACTCGCATGAAAGAGTGAAAAACTTATTACTTACCTGATAATGAAGCGTTCTTAATGGAACAATTTTTCTAACCTTTTAACCTCACTACACAAAGTAACAAACTGCGTCAAAAGTAAGGCAAATAAAAACCACGTGCTTTTTGTAGTAAACAGAATGGTAGTTTTTTTTAATTCCTATTTGGTTTAATTGTCGTTACTTAGGTGGACAGTCCGCCTTGCTGAATTTTGAGGACAACATTAAAATTTACTTTATTTAATAGCATTTCGACAAATAAATATGATTAATTGAAGACTTTATATAGCAACTTCTTATTTTTTCAATGATAGGCGATTCATTAATTATAAAAAAGATTTCGTCTTATTAATCGAACTTTGAAATGAGCATGGTCCGTGGTGGACATACCAAATTGTGTGTTTGTGTCAATGATTTTTGTCGTTTAATTTTTTATGCAATTTAAATTATTATCAGTTATGGTATAAAATTAAAATTAAAATAAGTAATTTAATAGAAAAAAAATAATTCACTGCTATTGTTGCTGTATCTGTTAAGCAATGTATTGTCAAAAGGAGTGGACACTACAATTTCGTCATAAACATTTTTTTTGAAACATGCCCATATGCATGATTTTGGTTTTTTTGATAATTTATAGCCAGTTCAAGGTCATTAGCCCATTAGCACAGTTCAAAATCTTTTTTGTATCTTACTCTGTACTGTGTTAGGATCGCGATCTGCAACAATTAGGCATGTGTCGTCCGCAAATTGGTGGTACATAAAGCTGTACTGGAATATTTTATGCATATCGTTGACGTTAACGTTGACGTAGATCATTGAGTTCTATGTACTACGTACTAGAGAAGCTATTCCAAACAAAGAATGTGCACTACTCTGTTTTCGCGCATGCGCGGGAGATAGTAGATTTTAGTCTATGATTGTAGATAGCGTGGCATATTTAAATGAAGAAATTTATTTTTTCTATTGTAATATTATTACTTATTTATTCACTTGAACAACAAATAATTTTACTTATTTGACTACTGAATTATTAATTACGTTTAGGTTTAAACTTTAATTTGAAATCTCGTATTATTAGCGCAGCTCCACACTCTATGAATATTGAAGCCACACTAAATGAAAAATGACACTAAAGGTGTACGGATTGCAGTACAGTTCATTTGAACATAGTGAATGTTCGGAATGCCAAATCTAGTACGTAGTACATATATATCGATGACGTAGATTAAATATTCAGTTGGGGATATTTTAGAGCCCCGCGCAGTGCCATAAAGCGCACGTATCATCTCGCTTCGTTCTCCCGCGATTTTAACTTCTCGAGGTTTACACAACCATCGGAGCACTTGTTTCACCGTTTCCACTAATAGTTCATAAGCGCAGATATTTAACACACAAATCGTACCACTTTTACAGCAGCAATCCGCCGGCGGTCAAATTCCCGCCAAAACTCCAATTGATTAAAAATAATTTTTGGCGGTAAGTCGCGTCTCAATTGCTTTATATCACAAGTTGCAACTCGTCATCCGTAGCAAAAACGAAATTAATGCGAAAAGCTTTTTTATAATTTTAGTTCAAAATGGTATTGAGGAGGAAGCACTTCACTGAGCACCGTAAGGCGTGCATAAGTGAATTTGATTGTGGCCGTTTCTCTCCATGATGAAATTTGTGAAGGTCGACCCTTAACGGTTAGTTGACTAAAAACCGGTGCATCACATATGAGGAGATCCGAGTTCGAGGACGTTTGGTAGTCAAATTCAAAAAAATTACGTTAACATTTGAAAGTTAGAAAACATGGTTGCTACTGGATACCTCATGAACTCACCCCAGAACAAAAACGGGCGAGAGTTGATTGGTGTAAAAGAAGACAAAATTATATATACCGTCCACACCATCTGGGTGCTTAGCGGTCCACCAAAGTGCATTTTTCCAGACATTTTCCTACTCGGACAACGAACTTGTAGAATCTACTACCAGAGATTTTTCAGACCCATACAACTTAGGGACCTTCAAAAAAGAGCCTACTTCTATCTAATAAGCCGACAACTTCCTTTCGATTCCTGGAGTTGCAGCTTTTATCGGCAGCAGTAGTCACTTACCATCAAGTGTGTTACATGCTCGTTTGCCCTCTTTAAAAGAAAATACCAGTACGGGGGTATCAACTCTGGTCTCATTCATCCGTCTGCTCATAGTGGTAAATTATGTAATAGATTTGGGTATATATTCTGAAAAATTCTTGCCTACTTGCACATTCTGCATCCAAAAGGCAAGTGAAAGGAAAAGGAGCTATGATAGCTCAGTGGTAGACGCGCGCCTTTAATTTCACTTCACGTGAGCAAATACGACTACACCACACACTGATATGAGAGGATAGGACACAGATACACTGATAGGAAAGGGTATTTACTTTTATATAAGTATTGTATAAATTAAAAATAAATTTAAGCAAGTACAGTGTACTGCACAGTAAAACTACATTACATTTGTTTTATTCATTTTAATACTTTAAGTCTAATTAAAACTAGGCCTTAAAACAACAAGTATTTACAATCGGTGATCTGGGACAATAAAATTATAACTACCATAAAAATACATGAGTCACACAAACAATCTGGAATAATTGTCAACGTTTAATTCCAAGAGGATAATAATAGCAATAAAACATACTTACCTTTATGTGAGAAGAAAATATATCACAATATTTATATAACCAGTAAACAAACTAAGTAGATAAAATATAACGTTCCACAAGACTTTCCACTACACATTTTGTTCTATTCTTCTTTCATGCTCAGTATTCATTTTAAAAGTTATATTTAACCAAGGTTATCCAGTGTGATATAATATGAAGAACACTGAATGGCCTTAATCAATGTAGGCATTGATATTAAATAATTCCATACTGTAAATACATTCAGCTACATTATAACAGTTTACATATTATGACAAGAATTTTACTCAAATTAGAAACACTACAAAGCAATTCATAGCTATAGTTGAATACAATGTGGAAAAATATATATGAATTTTTGCAACAGTAGAAAAAATGTATTTAAGATCATTACAGTATCTGTATATAAATATAAATTGCCTATAAATCTGCTAAGTAACATAAATTAAACTAAGAGATTTAAGGCTAAAAAATTCAAGAGAATAAAACACACTAAAAAAACGAAATGTTTACTATTACACCAAAATATGAGTCTTGAAGTAATATGTAATTTTCACAGAATAAAAAGAAATCATAACCATACCAAAAATATATAATTCATCATTAAACAGTATTAATATCAATTGGACTTATCATAATTGTTGCACAAAATTCAGTCTTATTCCACATTGATCAAAATTTACGAGTCATAAATATTTTTGGTATGTTTCATTGAACTTATATTGCAAAAGCAATTTACAAAGCATTTTTATAATGTTTGTCATTATACATCCACGCCCAAACTGAAATGTACCAGTTAAAATGGTACAGTAAATCAAACCATTATTTCTCAATGTTTATTTTCTATCTTAACTATATGATCCGTATACTCACCCTAGTTAAGTAGGACAAAGATGTTTAAAAGTATGAAAATATTTGTATGCATAGCTATTTTGAATGTCTATTACCTAGTTCAAATCATAGAGTTGTCAAACATATTACCTAGTTCAAATCATAAAGTTGTCAAACACAACAAATTAGAGAAAGTCTATAGTCACAATCAATGTAAAGAAGTGACCTACACTTAAAATCATCTAAGTAGTAACGAATTATTGCAAATCCTGCAGAGATAAAGGCCTCTTCAATTGTTACTAGTAAACTTTAAAGCTACAAACAAAAAACTGGTCTAGCTCGCAGTGAAATCCAATAGGCATAAAACCTGAATTTTTATTTTGCAATATTTGACTAGAAAACAATAGTGTAAGCAAACAAAGTTATTTCTCACAACAAAATAAATTGTTTATGTCACAAATTGTCAAATACTCTATCCAGTTTACCACACACAATGTTCATTTTATCATCTCGGTGAACCATGAACTTCTTAATGCCAATCAAGCTTAAACTAAATCTGACCATCAATTTACCCCTAAATATACAATGGCGTAGCTAGAACTACACTCACAAATATTCTGCATAAATACCCATATCATTAATGTTCGAAGATTTATATGCAAGATATAAAATCACTTACTGTTCTTGTCATCTATCCAATTTGATAGTATTGACAAGTACCAATAATACCATCCTAGCAACGCCAATGTAGTTTCACTTTCACTTTCACTTTAAAGTCAGCACCAACGGCGTTTCTTACTAATCCACTCACAATGTTCACCGGCGCGAAGCAACATCTATTTGTCTGTTGCCTGTACGTGATCGGGCCGTTCGCCTCGAGAGTATCGCGCCCACATTCTTGAATATAACATCTCGAGTCCCGTCGCATATGCCTTGCAGTCAAAAAGAGGACTCTCTGTTCGTGCAGTCCACACTTTGGCACGGATCGCTTTCAAACTGTAAAAAAATTTTTGATTAAATAAATTAATTGTGATTTGGATTTCCTTATTTCAATAGTTATAAGGAACATTAAACACTTTTAGTAAACCATTTTAGAATATTTCCAATGTTATTTTAATAGGATTCCAAAAAAAAATTCCAATAATGGTATACCAGACCAGTAAACTCCTCCAATTTCAAAAAAGAAAATATAATTATTTATTTACAAAAAAAACATTTCTTTTCTATTTCTATTAATTGAATTATGAAAAAAATATAACAAGTGGTAAATTTAAAATTTTGTACAAACAACTTCAATATGAATATAATAATTTATTGTTGATTTTTTAAAAACCCCTCGACCGATTTAGATAAAATTTAAATGGGACCACCTGGGAAGTATACCCTTTGAAACAAAAAAAGAATTTTCCAAATCGATTCAGGTGTCTTTGAGTAATCGGTGAACATACATAAAAAAAAAGATTCCGACAAATTGAGAACCTCCTCCTTATTGAAGTCGTTTGAAAACAACAATAAAAACATTAAACACTTACTATTCTTTGTCAGTCCCCAGTCTTACAGCTATGTCTTGGTACTCTTGCCTTGTTCTTGCAATGAGCTCAGGGCAACCAAGTGTGTTCAGTTGGGAAGCTGCCACTCTGTTAAAATTAAATGTTGTAAATGCAATTATTATTATTTCATAATGAAATATTATCACAACCAAGCATACGCTTGATATATTAAAACGTATCTGAAATCTGACTTCAGACAAATAGTTTCGTATTGATAAACTAAAATAGACAAACCAACTGTTAATGTATATCGAAATGCAATTGCGATGTGACATTCTATTCCGGAATGCACTTAGAGAGTAGAATTTGCGTAAGCAAATGTGTTTATATGGATAGTTTTCACTATGCCCATAAAAACTATTATTGCCAATTATTATTTTCGTAAATAAAAGATAAATAAATAATTTATTGGTAAATTGTTGCTAGATTAAGGCATGAAAATCGTCCCAACTATTACCTAACTAATCAAGCACCTACAGATTATGGAACACAACTATCTAAAAATAACTTATTTCATGAATTATGTTCCGTTCATTTGTGGTTTGCGTTTGTCGTTCGCTAATAAAACCAAAATTATGGTGGCAAGAGGGCCCTCTGAAATCGATTTCTAAAAACTGATTATGAAATCGATTGCAAAATCTAAAATCAAACATTAACAATTTGCGTATAAATCCGAAAACACATGCCTAATCATAACCATATAATAAATTATTTCAATAATTACTGCCTATCAATAGCTGAGCATAGGCCTCCCCCATAGACTTTCTCTTAGGGGGAATATTTGCCATAGTTGCCCCGCTTGGCAGTCAGGTTGGCTATTGCAGTTTTTTATTATTTTCAGTTGTTAACAGAAAGATGCTGCTTATCTCCTGCTTCATTTCCTTCTGACGCCTCTTCGACACACCCACGAGATGATGTGGGATAGTGGATTCTCTTACGCCGCCACAATACGGCGCATAAAAATTAAATAACAATTTATGAAAATATACTGCTATTTAATTATATATTAAATTAAAATATTTCTTTTTAAAATTTACATACCTGGATGCCAATGTTTCCCCGGGCAATGTGACAACAGGCGTGCCAGTCCACAAAATGTCCATGCTAGTTGTATGTCCGTTACAAAGCGGTGTATCAAGGCACACATCCGCTAATTGACCACGACGTACATGTTCTTCCTTAGCCGCAACATTAGAAAAGATTATACGACCGGGAGGAAGACCTGCAATGAGATATACAGAAATATGTCAAATTTAAAATAAGTAATTTTGTACATAATATTTATAGTATTATCATCATCATCATTACAGCCTTTCACAAGTCCACTGCTGAACATAGGCCTCCCCCAAGTTATGCCACAAAGCACGGTCCTGAGCCACCTGCATCCATCGACTGCCTGCATGTCTTACCAGGTCATTACTCCATCTAGTGGGGTGTCGCCCTACACTTCGCCTACCGGTACGAGGCTGCCATTTATAGTATACATAATATTATATCCCTAAAAGTTCTTTCTTCTTTTTTTTACAAAAGCAAGGGTGGGAACTTTTTTGCTGTATTCAGATGTAAATTATTAATAACAAGCCAAGAAACTTCATTAAGAATTAAACTGAAATATATACCAAAACAAAGTTTTTAACCAATAAGAACAATTTTTGCCATGTCTTGCAATATGCCTCAGATTAATCTTACTGTTATCACTTTACTATACTAATGTTAAAGACTCGCTGCCCGCGGTATAATAAAATGGGGACTCATGCTACATAAAGATATTGACATAATACAAATAACAGTTCTAAAAATATTAATAAGTGCAGGCAAAACAGAAACCGGAAGGAGAATTTTGCTTTCAACCTGAATCTATTGTCCTATGTTGATAATCTTAAATTTTAAAGCATAGATTTTTTTTGCATAAACATAATCCTAATTTTTAAATACATTAAATGCAGGAATGCTTTAAATATTAACTTATGCTTTAAATATTTTTAGGAACTCTAACAATATTTAAAGCATAAGGTATTTGTCATTAGTGAAAATACAAAGATTCATACCTAACTGCTGAGCAGTAGACTGTAAGTTGGGCTCTCCGACTGCAGGGAACCTCAAAAGCCACAAAACACTATTTGGCACGTGTTTTAGAATGTACACCCACATATGCAGCGTCAAGGGATCAATTTTGTACAGCTGATTGAAGTTACAGTATACCACAGCGTCATCGGGCAAGCCATATTGTTGGCGGGTCGTGATTACAATGGACTGGGGCACTTCCTCGCCAGTTGCTGCTTTGTTGTTAGTTTGTGTCGTGGCGAGACCGTTTTGTAAAATAACTCCGTTTACTGATGTCTGCAAGTGAAAATAACTTTAGAATAAATCGCTTCAGATAATACTATATCAGGGATGCCACTAGATCTTTTAGGCGTTTCCCAATGTCGACCCTTACTGCACCTTCGAGATAGGATGGGTGCCAGATTTTTTTTATGTCGCAGTAATATAACTGGCCCTTTTTGTACCAGGCCCAATATATCAACACGGGTGTTCAACTGCACCGCTTATGTAGCGATTATAGAAAACCACTACCATGAAACTGTCCAACTGACTTTGATAAGAGTAACACAAAATGGTAAACACTACTATGTATGATTTATTTTAATTAAGTCGAAAAAAAGTCACAAAATTTTTAACGTGATTTTAAATCACGCATAATTTAATGTACCAAAAAAAATTCCTAATTAAAATTGCAAAAAGATAGGCTTTACTTTGTATACTTCTATGATCTACATACCTGAACTTGTCCTGAAGCGATCATAGTCTCAATGGGCGTCGTAGTAGGCAACTCGGCGACCTTCAGTGAAATCTCAACCGGTCTGGCTGCTCTCACAACTTCCTTTATTTCCTTAATGTCAGTATTCTCAACTAAAGGTGATAAATCTGTTGCGTTTATAACGGCCACGTTATCTGGCAATATACCGAGATTATTATGAGATTTTACCTTATCGCTAAGAATCAATCTCTCTTGCAGATGTGGGAACATTTGCTTATGGTCGCCAACGAAATACGTATGAGGCATGTATGCCAATTTTTCACTATACTGATTGGCTAATTCCAATGGGGAAGTTACAGCATCAGTTATGAGATAGTCCATGTAACTGGCTCCACTTGTTCCTGGATAACCGAGCCACATAACTTGGACTGGGGCGGGCCTCAAAGCGAATATTTCATTACGCGCTCCTTTAGTATAACCATTCATATTGACCAAGATGTGAATTCCATCAGCGTAAATTTTATCAGCGGCTTTACCATTGCATGGCATTTGAGACAGATCGATAAAATGCTCCGCTTCGCGAGCAATCTTAGAACGGAATGTTGTGCCATCATCGGGACTTAAAGCGTAGCAGAAGATTTCTACTTTGCCACGATCGTGCAAACCAGGCACAGACTGCATCAAATGTGAAGTAGGATGGTTGCCGAAGTCGCTACTTACGTAGCCGACACGCAAACGACCTTGTAATTCGCGACCGAATTTGTATTGGGCTTTATGGAGGACCTGAACCTTTTCAAGACATAAATTAGCATGACGAGCTGCAATTGCCTTTCTGAATTCGTGTGTCAATGGATACAACATAGAATGATGCGGATGGACTGATGGTAGTCTGTTCTTATCTAGCTGTTCTGCGACAATGCTGACGAGCTTCTTCATGCGTGCTTCGTAGTCAGTCCAGTCGCACACAATTTGCAAACAGTGTGCCAAATTACAGTACGCATCAGGAAAATCTGGCTTCAATTTCAATGCAGTTCTATAAGATTGTATGGCTTCTGGAATATTTCCAGAGTCTTTGTGAATGCTGGCAAGATTGCTGTGTGCATCAGCGAATGCTGGGTTAATTTGTATGGCTCTAGTGTAGCATTGTAAAGCTCCAGCCACATCTTGCATTTCTTTTAGAGTGTTGCCCATGTTACTATATGCATCAGCAAAGGTTGGCTGAATCCTAATCGCTTCCTTATAATGCATGAGTGCTTCATTTAGTTTGCCTTGTTGCTGCAATACTGAAGCCAAGTTGCTATGGGCGGCAGCGAATTCCGGAAACACTTCCAACGCCTTTAAATATAGCCGAGTCGCTTCTTCTATATATCCTTGCTCGCGTTTAATGTTCGCCAAGTTATTAAGTGAATCGGCATGAGAAGGACAAAGACGTAAGGCTGTGTTATAGCATTCCTCAGCATCAGCAACTTGCCCCTTTTCTTTTAATGCGTTGGCCAAGTTGCAGTAGGCATCTGGGAAATTAGGCTGCAATTCTATCGCTCTCCTATATGTATCGATTGCTAAATCAATCAGCCCTTGTTCGTAATAAACGCATGCCAAATTTCCGTGTACTACCGCGTTATTCGGTGAAAGATTGAGAGCACGTAAGTACGCTGCGACAGCCCTAATAAAAAGAATAATGTCAATAAAATGTTAAAAAAATGTCGGGACTATTTATTTAATATTTGGAATATTAATCTTACCTGTCGAAAATTCTGGCTTCTTTGAGAACATTGCCAAGATTGATGTAAGCGTCCAAAAAATTCGGATCCAATGCCACAGCCTTTTCAAAATGATGAATTGCCAACCAAATTTCGCTTTGGGCATTAAAAACGCATCCCAAATTACTCCAAGCTACTGCAAAGTCAGGCCTAGTTTCGATGGCCTTCAAGTAACAAGCCTACACACACGGAAAAATTGCATGTTATTATCGGACAAAGATTCCTATTTTCACATTTATGAATTAGATGGAATGAGTATTTTACGCAAAAGAATAAAGTTACACCAAGGCAATGAATGGCGCTCGGAAGCCGAATATCAAACATAGGCGCAACCGAGCACCAAACAGTATTTGCTTTTGATATTACGCCAAATGCACCCTACTAAACGCTACGCCGAGAGCAACAAACATCAGTAGGAAATGCAAACGACAAGCCTTATAAGTAATGCTTGTTGGTACATAATAAGTTGTATTCATAACACAAAAAAAAAACATTTTAAAATAAACAAATGATAAAATCCAGACATAGACGCTTCCACTTCCTAACCGATGGAGAGGATGGCCACGACAATGAGAGAGCAAAATGCACGAGATGTATCCGATATCCTGTCCAAAACAATTTCTTGCAAACCTTTTACACTTTACCTTCATGGCACAGTATGTTGTCATCGCGGCGGGATAGCGACTGATGTACCAACCGTTACCCAGCTACATACAGCACCGGTCACACCTACTGTCTTACCAGACAACACCTTGTGAAAATATAACAAAATTAGTTGATTTTGAGTCAAACTATTTCACCTGAATTTCGTCTTACTCGTATTTATATTGAAAATCAAATGTATATGAATCGAGAGGATCATTGTCAAACTCAAGCTGTCATCGAGCAGAGTGTTACGACAGGCATGATGTAGATGACAAAATCATATTATACAATTACAAAATAAACTATATCACTAAAGAAATATACTACTGATTCCTCTGATCCTCCTTTGCAAGTTTAACAAGAATCACTACAAGCACAAGAATAAAAATAAACTATGTGAATAATTGAAGGAAACAGGACATTGTAATAAAAAAATAAAAATGCTCATATTTATTCACTATTATTAGCATACTCTCTCTTAAGACTTCAATCTTCCACACAACATTCTAAGTATCTAAAACACTTTCTTTGAAGCAAAAATTACGTGACATATAATCAGTGATTGTAAAATTTATAATAGTAAATGTTATGTGAAAAATCAGGATGGATAAGTACGCATAACGCCGTCACAAAATATTAAAAAAGAATATAGGAAATGGACGATTTAATATTTTGTGACTGTGTCACTCTCTAACATGGAACAAATTGGTAAACAAAAATCCATTGTGTAATTGCCATGCGTCATTCACCAATTTGTTCTCACAGAGATAATAATGGTTTAAACAAACGCGCTCCAACGTACCTACAATTTACTTTTTGCAAAAACATTAAGTAATAAAACAATGATGTTGAAACCATTATAATGGAACGCATTGCTATAACAAAGATACAAAAAATTACGCTTTTGCTGTACGCCGACGAAACAGAGAGTACGCTAATTTAATCTCACACAAAGAAAGAACAGTCCTAGAGTCCTGTTAACTTCAGGGCAAACCAGAAAGCAGGAAACAAAATTTTATTTACCTTTGCCTCGTCGAGACGACCAAGGGCCTTGAGCAAATTGCCCAAGTCACTTCTAACGCAGTAAAGTTCCTACGACAAAAAATTACATTGTATAAAAACAGTTGCCAACTGTATTGTTTGTCATCATCATTGCAGCCTATGCACTATGCGCAGCATGCTTAGACTCCAATGCTGAACATAGGCCTTCACATAGATTGCCTCATAGGTATATTTGCCATAGTAGCCAGACTTGGCAGGCGGGTTAGCAACCACAATTTTATTATTTTTAGTTGTTATTGGGAAGACGCTGCTGTCTATCTCCTGGTTTGTCCCTCCGTCACCTTTTACGTCACCCATGGGCGATATGGGGTAGTGGATATTCTTACACCGCCACTACACGATAAACTTTACTGTTGTAACCTATTTAAAAAATATAGTCCAAAAAGAACCGTATGAGAGCTAACATTAGCGTACGTAGTTCGCAGTGCCATTATGGCAAACTAGAGGGTTAAATTTAACGTATGTTGTAGGTGAATCATGAATGATAATTATTAAAAAACTAGAGTATTAGGAATTTAATGAGAGGTTTAAAAAGAGGTGTCATGTGAATGAGTGCCGACTTAAGTCTAAAAAATATACATAAAACATTTATTTATTAAATAAACACATAATTAGAATTTAGTCGTCCCTGTATAAATTGTGTGTTATGCCCAAATACTCAAACTCTACTCAATTTTAAGATGCCGTTAAGTCTAAAGCTGTCTCTATAACTTTAAGTCAAAGAGACTGTGACACCAAGAGTCTTAAAGATATCTTAAAATTGAGTAGTGTTAGAGTATTTGGTCATTAGTAAAATAAAAAAAGGAAAAGAAAAACAGCAATGAAGTTCAAATAGAAAATTTAATAGTTGAAAAGAGGAACATGCAAACATTTTCTTCATTCCAACATCAAAATTAATTACGTTGAACGTGATAATGGATATAGCGTGATAATGGTGAGAGCGTGTTAATGGGGAGCAGCAGTAAGGTGTCGACTCTGCGCTCAATAGTCCAGTATGGGCAATCACAGTAATGCATGGCAGCTGGTACATTAATGGAAAGGCGTAATAAGTCCAGCAGTAGAGTTGTTGGTGATAATAAGAAAATAAAACTAATAGTTAACACTGCGCATAGCCGTAGGATATCCACAGTAAAACCACAGTAACCGACATAGCCCAACGGTTCAGTAAGCTTAAGTGGCAACGGGCCGGCCACATAGTAACAACAAGCGAAATGTTGCTTTTAATATAATTTCTAACAATGCGAATATTAAAAAGCATTTGTTTGAAAACGTTATTCATCGGTTTAAATCAAAGGAGCATAATATTCGAAGCCCTTTTATTAAAATCATTGAAGTGTATATCTCGAGGAGATCAAGTCTTAATGAATATACGCTGTATAGACATCAAGAGCGATGGATGACACAAGCGAGACAATAGGTAATTGCTGTACGAGGAAATTAATTCCACGAGCAAACGACGTTCAAGGTTGTGAATGTTATCTTACGGTATAAAATAAAGATTGCTTATTTTTACCGTAACCTTTAATGGCTGGATTGTGATTGTGTCAATTTGTGATCATCACATTAAATAAATGGATGCTTAACTGTTCGCCTCAACAAACATAAGGATCGTCCCCCACCCAAAATAAAGTGGCATTTGTTGCATAAGGAGGGGTATGCAAGTGAATTTAGAGAGCTAGTTGTAAACAAGATGATAGAGATGGGTGATATGGAAGGAATGAGTGTGAATGAGTGCTGGAAGGAAATGGCTGATTGTATCCGAAGTGTGGCAAGGAAGGTGTTAGGAGAATCAAAAGGGAAGCGTATGATGAATGGGATGGGTGTGGTGGAGTGAAAGTATTAGAAAGTTTGAGAAAAAGAAAAATGCCTTTAAAGAATGGCAGAGCGTAGAAGACCAGAATGAATCCATAAAAGAAAGTAAGAGAGGCGTATAAGAGAATGTAAGAAGAGAGGCGAAGAAGGAAGTTGCTATTTGTAGGGCAGAGGCGCAAGATAAATTATATCGGTCCCTTGAAAGCCTCGAAGGGCAAAAACGACTTTTCCAAATTGCAAGAGCGAGAGAAAGGAATGGAAGAGATGTTTCACATGTAAAATGTATAATGAAGGAGTATTTTGAGAAATTGATGAATGAGGAGAATGAATGGAATGGTATGCTGAAAACCCACCAGTGAATATGGGCTTAGTGAGAGAAATTAGTGTGGAAGAGTAAAAATGGCTGTTGGAATATGAAGAATGGGAAGGCGGTCGCCCAGATGGAATACCAGTAAAGTGTGGAAGTTGCTGAGGCGGATGGATGGAAGTGGTTGAGTTTATTTTCGGTAAATTGTTGCAGGAGGAACAAATACCTGAGGAATGGTGCAGCAGTATACTGGTCCCCATTTTAAAAACAAAGAGACGTCCAAAACTGCAGCAGTTACTGGAATAAAACTCATGTCACATACGATGAAAGTCTGGGAAAGAATAATAGAGAAAAGAATGAGAGAAGAGTGTGAGATAACACAAAACCAGTTCGGATTCATGCCCGGTCGAGTACGACAGATGCCATTTCGCATTACGCCAATTGTGCGAAAAGTGCAAGCGCGTGCATAAAGATCTGCACATGGTTTTGTCGACCTTGAAAGGCGTATGATCGGGTCCCCGTGAGGTTTTGTGGTGCGTTAAAGATGAAAGGTATGCCTGGAATGTGAGGTTGGTCCGTGCATGGTGTACAGAGCATCCCGTACATGTGTACGATCTGCCGCGGAACTACGGGCAGTATCGATGTGGCGGTAGGGCTGCACCAAGGGTCGGCATTGAGCCCTTACTCTTCCTACTGATTATGGACGCTGACGTCGGACCTGCAGGATGAGGCACCTGGTGCATGCCTGCCGATGACATCGTGCTTGTCGGGAAGAAGGCATCGAGGTACAGAGCAGACTGACGGGGTGGCAACGGAGGCTGGAAAGTTGGCTTGAAGATCAGCAGATCCAAAACCGAATATCTGTGCTGTGATTTCGGCGGCCTTTCCAGTCCTGTACCCATGTCGTTGGATGGCGCTATACTGCCTATCTGCTCAGATGTCAAGTACCGGTTCCCCATTCAAGGCGACGGCGGAATAGATAGAGCTGTGCATAGGATTAACGCAGGTGGATGAAATGGCGACAGGTCACAGCCACAACGTGCGACCCCTGAATGCCAATAAGGCTGAAGGGAAAATTTATAAATCGATCATCCGACCTGTCGTCATGTATGGAAGTGAATGCTGGGCCGTCAAGAAGAAGGATGAAAATAGACTGCATGAATGAATGAAATGAGAATGTTACGATGGATGTGGTGTGACAAGGATGGATAAGATAAGGAATGAGTATATAAGAGGAAGCCTGAAAGTAGCGCCAGTGGTAGAAAAGGTGAGAGGAAGCAGATTGGCATGGTTTGGGCATGTGATGCGGAGGAATGAAAGTCATGTCACAAAACGAGTGTTGAATATGAATGTGGAGGGACACACGGGCAGAGGAAGGCCGAATAAAAGATGGATCGATTGTGTGAAGAGTGATATGAGAATGAAAGGAGTAAGTATGGAAATGACGGCTGATAGAGAGGAATGGAACAAAAAGATTTACTGCGCCGACCCCAGATAATGGGAAATGGTTTGGAGAATGATGAGTGCAATTTTTGAAAATACGACTAAATAAGGCTTCTACTTTTATTTGAAACTAGATTTTGCCCGCGACATCGTCCGCGTAGATATTGTTGCGCGCCACTATTAATGTCTTATACATGGCAACACTAGTTACCACTAGCGCCCTCTAGTATCGAGTAGCAGAACTAGGAGAGTCAAGATCCTTCTAGAAATTTCGGGACCGATATGTACTCGAATGTTCTAGATGTTTCTACAGTAGAAGGTTCTGGAAACTATCTGAGGCCCTATATAAGGCCGATATAGACCGCGACCGAGTCAGTATTGAATTGGCGATACAAGCGAATACTTCGAAGCGATACAACTGCGAATTAAAGTGATCTGTAGTACAATTGTATTTTGTTATTAGTGTGGTTTTTAGTTGTAATTAGTGTTCTGTAATTAAAGTGTCAATTTTGGTAATTCTCTCGGCAGTTTTTAATTGTCTCGAACCCCAAGCTCGTAACAATATTATACTTTAAACGAATTATACTTCACAGTTTTTGCACCGCACGCCAAAATAGCTCGCAAATGACAATTTTTTCCGACATACTTAACACTTATCGTTATATTTTGACCAATTTACACAATATCTATTAATTATAGCCTATGTGTTGTTCTGACGTATGAGCTATATTATTGTAAAGTTTCATTAAAATACATTCAGTAGTTTTTGCGTAGAAGAGTAACAAACATCCATACATCCTCACAAACTTTCACGTTTATAATATTAGGAGGACTAGCTGTTCCCCGCAACTTCGCCCGCGCGTAATTTATTACGGTTGGATTTCATGGGTTTTAATTTTTTTGCGCGGAACCCGAATTCTTTTTCTAAAATAAAAGTAGCCTAAGTTACTGCTTATAACATTAGCCAGTGAGTCTCGTCAAAATCGGTCTAGCCATTTCGGAGATTAGCCGGAACAAACAGACAGACAGACAGACACACAGACGGTCAGACAGAGACACAAATTTTTTTTAAATTGTGTTTTGTCATAAGTACCGTATATACTTTCATATGCACTTAGTAAAAAGCTGTTATTTTGACATTTTAAACACACTTCAATTTTATTTATTTGTATACATGTATATTATCCCAAATTGAATGTGATTTTTGGGCTACAACTACTCGTAGACGCACTTCTCTGTGTGCGATTCAATTCACAACGTTTTTGGCGACTGAGCGACCCTTACGAATGTGTGCGTGCGTAGTAAAAGGCAGTAGTTATTAATGAATGACAGCCAGTTAAAATAATGCATTAACTAGCATTCTGAATTTAAAAGATAAAAAGGACAGCATGTTTGAGATTTCTTTTAATTAAATTTTCTTCACTATTCGCCTATATTACTTATTCTGAACCTTCCCTGCCAAGGGCGTATATAGCAAAATAACTCTGTATTGGCGAATTTTGCAAACATACAAATGGCAAATGCTTTATCGTTAAATTTTATTTCGAATTAAATACAACTGTTATAATAATAAAATTAGGCAATGTCACGTTTTACGAGTAAGCTTACTTTGTGTCCTATAAGGGCTCCATGGCGAGTGGGAAGCAGAGGGATATTAAAACATTTCTCTTAAACAACTACGGATGGTCAAAGGCCTGTTTTAAAACTCTCAGAAGCGTCACATGTGCTAACCATCGTTTACCTTGACCTTAGTGGTCCTAGTGGCGGAACGGAAGCCATGTCGATGGCGTGCACGCCTTCAACCCGAAAACGGTGGACACTTTGGTCCGAATGAACATTTATTTTTTTATTCTCTACTCTTTTTTTAAATGTTACCTCCACATTAGGGACTTTCTCTTGTATCGTAGGGGCAGTTAACATACATAAATTTCAAAATTCAGACCCGCAACAATTATTATTTGTAGGCCTTACAAATACTTGTTCCGTGCAAGATTCGAACCCGCGGTCCTTAGCGCTTCAAATCATTCCCAAGCCACGGCGCCACGAAGCCGTCAACAAACATTAAAATTTCAGAACCACAATACACAAACCTCTAAACCAGTCACTGTCAAAACGTCTTGCGAGGCAAGGTCGCAATCAAAAGTAAGAACCGAGACAAAGGCACTTCATTTAGAAAACGGTAGCACTTTTAAAAAATATGTTTACGTTTGGAATGGAAAGTCAAATGAAAGTACGTAGTCTCTGCCAACCCCTCTGGGTGACGGGCGTGAGAATTTGTGTATGTACATTGTACATGTATGTATTATAAAAGTAAGTTAACGTAGACGTTGCCTATGGACATCTCCGCGCTACCGGGCTGGTGAACTCAAAAGCACTGCAAAGAATAATATTTAAGTGATTTTGTTTTAAACATGGAAGATAATGCGACTGATAAGAGTTATTACTTAGAGCAGATGTAAAATCTTCTTTCAGAGCAACTGTTACTTATAAAATAAGCGTAGCTCTTGATAATAATAGAAGCAAAATTATTAATGCTTAGTGTTAGTGTCCAGCATCTGCTTCGAAAAACTGTTCCCATATAATTGCTGTACTTTATAAATTTGAAGATTATACTGTGCGCTACGGTTATGATGCTCTGACTTTTACATACAAATTAAAAGAGTGGAACTAGGGCAAAAAGTTTGACAATAATCCAGACAGTATTTCAACAGCCAGCTATCCTACAAAACGTACATCCTAAGAAATTGATTGTTAACTTTAATCAAAAAAATGTTGTTAACGATCAAGGTAAGGAACAGTTTACATGTAGTTTCGTTAAAATAATTCAGAGTAAAAAGAAAATAACCGCATGTGGTATACATTATTGAGTATAAAGTATGAAAACTGTGACTTGATACCTGATGAAAAATTAATATTAAAGTTAAAAATTAACCTGTTAATACTGAATTTAACTCCAGTCGAATCTGGAGCGGTTGAAATCGATGTAGAGCAAATTAGTTTGAAGGGGATAATCGAAAGGCAGCTGAGAATCAGCATCGGAATGCAAATTTTTTTTACACTACGGGCCAAAAGTTTAAGACCACACTTAAACAACATAATTATCTATAAATTGTAACGAAATCCCATAAGACAAATAAAAGAAATGTACACGTAAAATTATGCAGAGAATATTTGGAAGAGAAAGAGGCACAAGGGGTTTTAAAAAACATGGTTTGGCCTCCTCAGAGCCCGGATCTCAATCCCATTGAACTTTTGTGGGAAGAGCTTGATAAGAACGTCCGTAATTGTGGTCCATACTCGCGAGAAAAAATGTGGAATGCTTTGTTCGAAATTTGGAGCAATATATCACAAGACACTATCAACAAATTGTTTTTGCCTGTATGCCGAGACTTGTGAAAAGTCATAGAATGCAAAGGAGGATTTTTTGATGAAAAATCAGTTTAGCTAACTATAGCCTTTTTTAGCGTGGACTGTTAATACCATGCCTCAAAAGCAACAGCGCGTGGAGTGTTCTCGTGCATTTTTGGACCTCTGTATGGAAGACAAAGATGGAGTGTTGGCTCGAATTGTTACTGGTGACGAAACTTGGGTTCACCATTATGAACCTGAGTCCAAACAGGACTCTATGCAGTGGCACAAAAAAGGCACACCACCACCCAAGAAATTTAAGGTGGCATAATCGGCTGGGAAAATCATGGCGACAGTCTTTTGGGACCCAGAAGGAATCCTATTGATTAATTATAAAGATAACCGGAAATTACAACGCTTCAATCCTAGAACAATTGAAGGAATCCATAAAGGAGAAAAGAAGGGGAAAATTGACCAAAGGAATCCTTCTTCTGCACGATAACGCGCCTGTTCACAAGTGCCATGCAGCGATGGCTGCCTGCAGAAGGTGGGCTTCGAAATTTTGCCACATCCATCCTATAGTCCTGACCTGGCCCCCAGTGATTGTTATCTATTTCCAAACTTAAAAGAAGTACTTCGTGGGAAAAAGTTTTTAAGTGATGAAGAAGTGAAAGAAGCAGTTTCGGCGTATTTTTTAGACAAAGACAAATCATTTGGAGGGTATACATAAGTTAATTGAAAGATCCGAGAAATGTATTAGGGTAGCAGGTGAATATATTGAAAAGGAAAAATAAATTTGGATTTTGATTTCCACTCCTTACCCTCCATTCCGCGAACTTTAAAATGTCCCTCGTACTTTAATTAAGGTGGTCTTAAACTTTTGGCCGGCAGTGTAAGTCATTTACCTCAGATCGTATATGGACGTAAAAATGAAGCTAATGCGATAATAGATTACAAAATCAATAATAATTTATTGGTTAAAAAGTGTGGCCTCTTTGTCAACAAATTATTTCCAGGTTTGGGATGTAGTCCTGATGGATTGATATTCGAAGATGATAAGCTCGTTTCATGCATTGAAGTTAAATGTCCAATCGTATTGAAAACCGTTCTCCTTTTGATGTTGATAAAGTGAAAATTCCAAAGAATTTATACTACACTATTAAAGATAAATCAAATGCATTTCAAAAGAAACCATAGTTATTATTTTCAGGTTCAATTAACGCTTGCTATATTAGGTTTAGATTACTGTGACTTCATTATCTGGTCTGGCCTTCATAGTCTTACTACTGAAAGAATAAATCGAGATGACTAATGGAACACATACAATTGCTGACGACTCCGTGGCGCAGTGGCTTAGCAATGAGTTGCAGCGCTAAGGGCCGCGGGTTCGAATCCCCGCACACAGAACAAGTGTTTGTATGGCCTACAAATAATTGTTCTGGGTCTGGATGATTGTCCTTGTGAAATCTATGTATGTAAATTGTCCCCGCGATACAGGAGAAAATCCTAGTGTGGAGGCAACTTTTTAATAAAAAAGAAATAAATAAATTATAATTTTAATGTGTACCTCCCACTAGTGCTGCCTCTGGAGGATCTTTTTTAAATCTTCAGAGGAAACACGCTAATTGAAGTGTCTGTTTGTAATGTCAAAATAACAGCTTTTTACTAAATGTACTTATAACAAAAATAAAAAAATTATAATTTTTGTCTCTGTCTATCTGTCTGTTTCTTCCGGCTAATCTCCGTAACGGCTGGACCGACCGATTTCGACGGGACTTTCACTGGTACATAGCTGATGTTATAAGGAGTAATTTTTTATTTTAGAAAAAGAATAAGGGTTCCGCGCCAAAAAACCCATGAGATCCAATCCGATCGCGTGAAATTTATTAATTCCACGCGATTGAAGTCACGGGGTACAGCAAGTATATAATAAAAAGACGTGTTCGTATTTTCGATTTCGGCGCGCGCCGATAAAATATAACTATGGTCGAAAACGACTTCATTCACATCAATAGAAAACAAAGAAAAAAACGTACGTCAACGGCATAATATGTGGTTATAGCATTTTATGTGTGGTAACAACCTTCATTATCTATAATATAAACACTGACCTCATTTTAAAGAAATAAGGTCAAATGATGCCGAAAGTAAGCCACACCAAATGGTGCATTTTTTTGGATGTTACGGAGTTAGTGTGATTTCTTGTTGATTAGACACTATATGCAGAAATTTCGCTCCTTAACAAACCTGTGATAAAACAACAGAACAGGTACCACCTGCTCTAAAGCCCAATGACGCATATAATAGCTTTAGATTTTACATGGTTGTAAACCAACATCTTTGGGCAAAATATTCCACATTGTGGACAGATAGCTCCAATTCCTGAGAAAGACGACAAGCGAATAAATTCGAATTTCGTTTCACACCTCTGTAGAGGTGTTAATTCGCGACCGCAACCCATAGATAACTGCAACACTAGGGGAATTGCAAGTGCATTGACGGTCTTTTTGTATCGGTCGGTAAAATTAGCTGGTGGTAGTAGGATTATGTAGTATGAATTATGATATCTATTCAGTTTAAGCCATAAAAATTACTAATTGTCTATATGTTCCGCAAATCGACAACTGATTTTTCTAAGTAAATTTGGATGATTTGATTGCATTGTTCAAGTGTGTATATTCATGATTGTTTACTAGGTATTCTGATAATGACTGTCAAAAAATGAACACAGCTTGTTTGATAGTTAACCATTCAGTAAGTTTTATCTAAGCAATAAAACACCCATTATAGGCTTATACTATATTCTAGGTTTGTTATACTGATTGTTACTAAATTTACTAAGTACTAATTACTAGCACTAGTTACTAATATAATATTCATCATAATCCAAATTTTCAAGTCCACTGCTGAACATAGGCCACACCCAAGACATGCAACAAAACATGGCCTTGTGATACCTCCATCCATCAACTTCCTGCACATCTTACCAGCTCCTAAATTCATCTAATGGGGGGCGTAAATTCAAAAGGCTGCCATTTGATAACCTGCTATCCCTATCAGTTGTGAATTTTTTGAGCTATATGGTCACTTTAGCTTACTAATATACTAGTACAAAAGTCTAGGATATGCTTTAAAATCTTAAAAAAAAGTCTAAAGTCAATTTTGTCGAACCCCACAACCAAAAAAGGCTAATATAATTTTTTTATTATAACATTTCTGTTAATCAAAGAAAATTATTTGAAGCCTGGTGGTAGATTTTAACATAAATAAGAGCTTAAAATAAGCACAAACTGAAATAAAAAATGAAACCTAGATCTCACAGTAAATGTTGCTATTCAGTATTTAATTAAAGGTTTTATTAAATACTGGATGTTTAATAATACCAGTCACTATTAACTTTATTAACATATAATAAAGAAAGTAAAAGAATGAAAATATGATGTAAGCCATGATTGTTGTAGGTTATTTAAATATGCCACTCAAAATGGATTTCTTTTAATGTCCTCCAGACTGCATATCGGTCACGGAGGCCAGCCTCAACGGAGACTAGCCATCGGCGCAGGACAGGATTATAGTGCCCAAGTGTATGTGCAAGCACAGGTACACTCTCTATTCCCTCACTCTCATAGTCTGATGGGATGGTAAACCGACACGAAGAGAGAGAGAGATCAGGCGCAGAATCAACAGCTTTACATGCTTTCCGAGGCATGTGGGTGAGACACCACTAACTTCCTGACTCCGGGCAGCTACTGAGAATTTCTTGATGGAAAAGCTCAATAACAGATTTTTTTTGGCCTGACCCGGGATTCGAACCCATGATCAGCAGTCGCACTACCACAACCACTAGACCAACAAGGCAGTCAAAAAAAGTTCTTTATTTAAGTACCAAAGAACAATGGCCATTTTAGACTAGGAAAAAACATGAATTGCAAACAACATGGGACTGTCACCAAAATGTAGAACAATGTTAATTTAACCTTTAATAACCTAGAGTTTCAATTTTGATACCAATCTTTTAAACCGAATGTTCACATTACTATTAGTTTTTTTTTTATAGGTTGGCTGTACGTATTTTACTGTTGTATAATATTCTTTCCAACGAAATTAAAAAAAAATCAAATGTCATTATTGTTTTATTTTATCTATGACATATTACTTGCGCGGCAAAGTGAACAAGTAAATACATTTTACTAAAAGGTTTGTTGAATACAAATTTGATGTATTTTCTTTTTCTGAAGAATATAAATACTTTTGAGGTAAGTGAATACATTATTTTCGCTATGATATAATTATTTTTTGCGAGTGCATGTTTTACTTGAAGAAACTAGTGCTATTTTTGTGAGTATCAATTGTGATACTTCAGGCATTCCGCCCTACATAAAACCTACCTACTAATTCTTTAGCTATAAAAACTTTTTGAACTTCCGATTCATTATTTTTCTGCATAGCTTGGTGTTGGGATTATTTTTATTTTATTATAGAAATTTATCAAAAATGCGACCAGAAGAGATTGAGAGCATATTGAAGCGGTTAGAAAATGGTGAAATTTCGGAAGACGATTCCACCGACAATGAAGATGACATAGACTATTATTCGAGCCAAAGAGATCGTCTGATGGAGCTAGAAGATGAAGAGGATGTAGGTAATTTTCCCACTGACCCAAACTTGGATGCAGATCCACCTGCAGCAAACGTAGATACCGACATGCAACATAATTTAGAGACTGTTGAACGAAGCCCAACTCCTACAACCAGCAGCCAGAACAACCTGCAAACTGCACCTTTCAACTCTAGAAACTTAGTGTGGAGAGTAAAGAATATGGACATAGTCCAAAATGCTTTCCAGTTTGCTGGAAACACTGAGTATTCACAAGAAATTATGAACTTAGACTTTCAGTTTTTTTCTTATTTTTTCGGTGAAGAAATTTTGAGATTTCTAGTGGACGAGTCAAATAAATATGCCTTCCAAAAGAATCCCAACTTTACAGAACCTGTAACTGTCTTAGAATTACGTAAATTTATTGGAATTTTTATTTTTACTAGTGTATATCATTATCCTAGTGTCAGGTAATACTGGTCAAACATTACAAAGTTTGAACCCATATCACAAACAATGAATCGCAACAGATTTGATAAAATTCGACAAATTTTTCACATGAATGACGACTCTAAACATTTGCCCATTGATCATCCCCAGCACGACCGACTGCATAAAGTAAGACCAGTGATAGACTATTTGAACAAGAAATTTATTACTGTACCATTTGAGCATCGTCTATCACTAGACGAGCAAATGTGTTCAACTAAAATTAAACATTTTATGAAACAATACTTACCCAACAAGCCCCATAAGTGGGGATTCAAATTATATGTTTTATGCTCTCTGTCTGGGTATGCCTACAGTTTTGAGATTTACTCAGGAGCTAAGGACATAGACCGTTTACCTGGCAAACCAGACCTCGGAGCTGTATCAAATACAGTTATTCGATTGTTACGACCAGTACCAAGGCACGTCAATCATATAACTTATTATTGTCTGTTATACAAGTCTACATTACTTGACCAACGAAGGTATTTATTGTCTTGGAACAGTACAGAGAAACAGGCTTGGAAAGTCGTGCAAGTTGCCGGAGAAATGGGAAATTATGAAGTCTAACGTACCCAGAGGAACATATCACGAAAATGTGGCCTCTCACGAAGGCCACGAATTTTCGGCCACAAGTTGGAAAGACAACAAACAAGTACTATTACTTTCCACGTATGTTGGCGCTGAACCAGCGGATACTATAACCCGCTACGAAATAAAACTAAAGGCCAATGTTCAAGTATCATGTCCTCGGGTCATAAAAGAATATAATGCACACATGGGCGGCATTGATTTGATGGATAGCTTCATTAGTCGATATCGCATCCGCATAAAGTCGAGAAAGTGGACAACGAGGCTCTTCTACCACTTGTTAGACATGACCGTCATCAATGCTTGGGTACTATACAAAAAGGTAAACACAATGAAAGGAAAACTTCAGAAGAATATTATGAAGTTAGCAGATTTTAGAACTGAGCTTGCCGATACTTTATGTAGATATCAATGTCACTCGAAAAATAAAAGGGGAAGACCCAGTACCAACAGTCGACAAGACACTACAGTACCTTCTAAAAGACCCCGGACAGGTGTACAAGTACTACCCTCTACTGACGTGCGTTGCGATTGTATTGGTCATGAAAAAATATTTATGGATTCTAGAAATAAGTGTAAATTTAATAATTGTAGGAAACTTACCTCCTGGTTCTGTAAAATGTGTAAAGTGTCGTTATGCGATAATAAAAACAATCAATGTTTCGCATTATTTCATGCATAGGTATATCTGATTTCTTTATGGCGTTAATGCCTGAAGTATCAAAATTGATACCTGTTTTTTTCTAAATAAATATGTAAAATAAATATTGTGATTTTTTTAGCTATTTTTCCCTTCATCTAGACCCTCAAGCAAACACAGTAATATTAAAAATAAATCACTTTCGTAAATCAGGCTACTAAGGGTTAATTAATGGATATCATCAGTTAATGTTCCTAAACAAAGTATTTAATCTATTAAAAAGTATACTCTGTGATATAATCACTCGAGAATCGAAATTAAATTCCAGCAACCATAAAAACTTGTGTTAATTATTGAACTAAGAAAAACCTTTCATATTAAAATGCTATAGATTAATAACACGTAACCTCAATATCCATACTTTTAAAAATATACTGAATACAATTCTTTGTTATATTTAAATAGAAAAATGAAATGTAATGAACTATGTTCTATCAAGTTATATTCGATTTTACTAGTCTACATTTGTTAGAACAATGGCCACTTGCCATTGTTCCTTTTACTTTTTTTTAAATACTAAGTAAGAATGAAAATCACAAGGTAAAAACTAGAATGTTGTCTAAATTTTTTTGTTATATTACAATTTTCATCCCCTATTTTTCCACCCTTAGGGATGCAGTTTTTTCTAAAAATTTATATGAGACTACCCCGGAGTATAACTTTATTTATAAAATATTATGATTTAGTAACAGAAAATCATTAATATCAGTTCATAAACGAAGTTTTGCCAAAACATACATACTTAAAAATATACAGATAAAATAAGAACTTACTTCTTTTGTAACTTCACTTAGGAAACTGAATATTAATGTTTTGCATAATATACACAATCACAACCCTGAATCTTTATTAAAATTTTGTTTTATTATTTTGATAAAGACTAGTCCAGGGAAATTATTCTTATCCATCCATCCTTTACAGTCTATAAAAGTATTATTTACTGATGAACATAGGCCTCCCCCATAGATTGCCTCGTAGGGGTAATTTTGCCATAGTTGAGACAATTGGCAGCTGGTTGGCCACTGCAGTATTATTTTGAGTTGTTATCAGGAAGATTCTACTGCCCATCCCCCGTTTCAGTTTCCCTCTGCCGCCTCTTACGACACCCACAGGATGATATGTGGTAGTGGATATTCTTACACCGCCACTACTTGGTAGTGTTCACTATATGCAAAGGATATCTAATTCATGAATTAAAAAAATCATTAATATTACTATCAGAAGTATATACTCACAGGATTATATTGTAGAGCTGTAACATATGCTTGTACTGCTTGCTCCATATCGCCAGCAGCCACAAGGGCTGCAGCCAAGTTGATGTAACCATCGATGAAGTCGGGCTTTAGTCTCACTGCATGCCTGTAGTTCTCTAATGCTTCTTGCAACTGCCCACGTTCCTTGTATACATTACCCAAATTACTATAAAAATACAATATAATTTTAATATTATAGACACTTTTTTCATACAACAGTTAACTTTATGCTCTGTACAATTATACATATGTAATGATAGATAAGAAAGCAACTTTATATATTTGACACAACAAAAATATTTTGTTTACGGTCCCATCATCGATTGGTCATGAGGATTACTAATACACCAAGATACCATTAAAAGAATTATATCTTTATATGTAACTCAGGGGCTGTGTGCTTACTTCAATTATGATATGATAATACGAAAGCAACTCATACTACATCTTCTGTGACAACACTGAAATGTATAAACGTAAAATAAAGTGTTCACCCACCACACGCTCAGCGGTGATTTAATTATTTATTTTAAATTTATTTATTATATATTAAATATATTAAGGATATGTGATATCCACTAATATGAATTGGAGCAACCTGGCATTCCATAACCATCAGAAACAAGAGGCCTGTGTCCAGCAATGGGATTTAGAAAATTAACTTTACTTCAATAAATAGTAAATGCAATTGTAGAAACTGTATGTGAAAATATGTGCACATTTTGTCCGCTTCTCAATACTTAAAATTATCTTGAAAAACATATTCAAATTTCAGGGTGATATTATTTGCATAATATTAATGTAAAAATAGTTCCTACCTGTATGCCTCAGCCAACAAAGGATTTTGTTTAATAGCCAATGTTGAAAAATGCGCAGACTTGTCCAATCGCCGACATTGGAAATGAATTGAAGACAAGAGAAGCAAGACACCAGTGTTGGTGCCATCTTGACGCCATAGTTGCATACAATGCAATTCAGCACTGTCATAGTCTCCAGCTTGGTACTCTCGGTGTGCTAACTCTAAGAGCCCTAAAAAAGCAATACTTTTAAATGTGTCTCATAATAATATTATAAACATAATTCCACCACACTAAACCATTCAAAATTGGCAAAATAATTTGATTAACAAGAAATTCGTAATAACGTAAAGACAAATTGAGTTATTACATACCAACTGTAGATATTTGTGGTATGTCCGACATTTTAAGTATCACAGCATTTGCTGGAACACCAACAATTTGTTGAGGCTGCGTCGTAACAGACTGTGGCACTGCTACATTAGCTTGAGGTTGCATTTTGGTTATCATATTTTGTGCACACTTTAATCGTCACTAGGCACAACAAATTAACTAAATATACAAAATCCATCAAAACAAAAAATAAATTTATTAGTACTTTTCCATCGCAAAATACTGTACTAAAAATATGAATAAGAAACTTTCCAAGGAAAAGGAATGCGATTCGATTCAGCACAGCACACAAACTCAAAGCGGAAATTTTCTATTTGTATTGTTACCTACTCTATGGCGGAAATAAGTAGTGCTGATATAAATTGTCTGTGGTTCGATTCATTTCCGTCCTCATTCCACAAATATTATTGTTAAGATATCGAAAATCAAAAATTATTATATATTAATTACACAATATTTAAAAAATAATTAGTACAAAAATATGACAAAAATAAATCTCAAACATTAAACAATTATAAGAGGAAATAATAAAAAAATTGCACTTCCGCTTCCTTTAAACAATGGAATATTTATTGTACAGATTATATAACTTTTCAAACCATAAACTTAACCATCTACTTTGATTACATGCTTCATGCCTTAGGCGCGCCACATACATACGGAATTCCGTTTCGATATTCCGATTCGGAATTCCGAACGTAGCAAGTCCATATAAAATCTATGAACCGTCACACACGTACGGCAGTTTTCCGTTCGAAATTTGCGGGCAAAACGGGAAACAGTATGTGTGTGACAGACCCGTTCGGAATTCCGAAACGGAATCCCGAAACAGAATTCCGTATGTATGTGGCGGGCCTTAGAGTATTTATAAGGAAGCTATAAATACTAAGTACGGAGTCTCAAAGTAATGAGGGCTAATAATTTTTCACTCACCAGACGTCGCTAGTTGTGACTGAGGTAAAGTTTTTTGTTACACAATGTCAGTTAATTGAGAAATTAGATTTAAATAATAGTTTATCATGCATAAATTGTATGCGAAAGTGTTGATTGAAAGGGTTTTGAATGAAACAGACGAAAAAGTATGGGACGCACAAGCGGGATTTATAAAGGGAATGGGATGTATGGATCAGGTATTTTCCTTGCGGTGCATAGCCGAAAAGTGTTTGGCTAAAAAAAGAAGGTATATTGCGCATTCGTGGATCTAGAAAAGACCTATGATAGAGTAATGAGGAATGAATTGTGGTCAGCACTGTCCGTGAACGGTGTGAGCAGTATCCTCATACGAGCATTGCAATCTCTTTATAGGGATTCTAGTGCTTGTGTAAGGATAAACGGGACATACACTGAATGGTTTAATATCGAAAAAGGTGTTAGACAGGGATGTATAGCGTCACCGTGGCTATTTAATCTGTTCATGGACAATTGCTTGACAGATTTAAAAGAGAATGAAAGTGGGTTGAGAATGAATGAGTTACTCGTCAAATGTTTTCTCTATGCTGATGACCAAGTATTACTTGCGTCTTCGGCCGAGGAGTTGCAGGAGATGGTAACTGCTATGAGTGGAGCTTTTGTTAGAAAGGGAATGAAGATGAATGTAAAGAAAACGAAAGTGATGGTGTTTGAAAGAGATGAGGCAGTGACAGACTGCAATATCGTGATTGGAGATGAACAAATTGAACAGATGAAGGAGTTTGTGTATCTGGGTTCAAAGTTTACAAGAGATGGAAAGTGTGAGAATGATATCGAAAGAAGAGTGAATGCAGGAAACATGGTGAATAGAGCTTTGCACTCCTTTATGAGCAGTCGGAAGTTGTCTAACAAGGCTCGTTTGGCTGTGCATGAGGGGGTGTTAGTTCCGACACTCATGTACCGAAGTGAAAGTTGGATATGGCAGAAGAAACATGAAAGCAGAATAAATGCAGTTGAGATGAGAGCGTTAAGAAGTATGATAGGAGTTAAATTGAGTGACAGGAAAAGAAATAGTGAGATAAGGAAACGTTGTGGTCTGAAAGAAGATGTAGTGACAAAAATTGAGAAAGGTATGATGAGATGGTTTGGCCATGTCGAGAGAATGAATGAAGAACGATTGACGAAAAAAGTGTATAAGGCGAGTGTGAATGAAAGTGTTGGAAGGGGTAGACCTAGGCAGACGTTTCTAGACCAAATCAGGGACGTCTTGAAAAAAGGACAGGTCAAGAGTACCCTAAACCGAGAAGCATGTATGAAGGGAATAATGAAAGTGGACGAAGCAAAACAAGTATGTAAGGATCGTAGCAAGTGGAAAGAAGTGGTCTCTGCCTACGCCTACGGGAAAGAGGCGTGATTATATGTATGTATGTATGTATTATATTAATACAGAACACAATGCGTCAATGGTTTGATTTTTAATTTTTTGCACTTTTTTTAATTTTTCTACTTTTGTTTAATATAATATAATATAATATAATCGTCTTTACATTTAATATTTATAGTTTGGTTTGTTCATTTCTAGTCTAATTAATATAAAATATAACTAATAATACGGAATGAAACATTAAAGTTTACATTTTCCTGAGAAATAATCGTACCCGCTATGAAATCTGTGAAGTATTTTACCTCATAGTAAATTGGCGCCGCCCTGGTGGCAGAAAAAGTCATGGATGCCCTCATTACTAGCATAGAAAGAGTAATCTCAGCTGGCGCCGCCGCCCCCGTGCGGTTGTGTTGGCTGACCACACTTCCGTCCCTGTACGGTTGAGTGCCCTCCCACACTCCCGTCCCCGCACGGTCGAGTTTTGCCCTCCCGCTCGGCTAGCACAGCCGCCCCAGTGCGGTTATGCTTAGCTGTCTCGCCGTCGCCGTGTATCCGTGTGCCCATGAATGTGGGTTCGGGCGACGGTGGGAGCCTTCCCGTCTCCGCCAGCCGCCCCCGTGCGGTTGTGTTGTGCGCCCCACGCCTCCCTCTCCCCGAGAGAGGTCGTCTCAGATACGACAGTAGAGCCTTCGGGCTAGAGTCGGTCCTAAGGTGGTGTTTAGTGGGTAGGCACTTCTTCAAAGAGAGTCCGACATATCCATGCAGCCGGCTGCGTGGTATGCCAGGAGCATTCACCACCTCCCTCCCCCGCTTCCGGAGGGTGCCTTTGCATTGGCCGCAAAAAAAAAAGTATCGCCGACATGTACAACCAGTGCGTGTTGCCAGTGATGACTTATGGATCTGAGACGTGGTCTTTCACTGCAGGCCATATGAGGAAGCTCAAGATCGCTCAGCGAGCTATGGAGAGGGCTATTCTCGGGGTTTCTCTGCGAGATAAACTTAGAAATGAGGATATCCGCAGTAGAACCAGACAAACCGACATATCCCAACGGATTAGTAATCTGAAAATAGCTCGAAGAACTGACAACCGATGGGGAAAAAAGGTTCTCGAGTAGCAGCCTTGTATCGGTAGGGAAAGTGTAGGGCGACCCCCCACTAGATGGCAGGAAGTTAATGGATGCAGGTGGCTCAGGACCGTGCTTTGTGGCATTCCTTAGGCGAGGCCTATGTTCAGCAGTGGACTTGTGAAGGGCTGTAATGATGATGACATATCTTGGCGGTAAAGTGGAAAATTTTTGAGAAAACTAAATTTTGAGGAAAAAATCGATAAATGTTTTCGCGGCAGATTGCGCGGAAACTATAAGTGATATCGCTTTTGTATTTATAAGAGAAATTATAGCAAATTTATCAAGGATCATTTCGTACCTACACACTTTTCAAGTATCGGGTACGGTTCTCTTTAAAACTGAAAAAAACAACGCTCCGGGACACTTTCTGAGGGGGGGGGGGCACTCTCCCGGAAGGGGGATGGAGAGTGGATAAAATTTAACTTCGCTCTATAACGTACATATGCCGATATATAAAAGTAGTCCATTAATTTTTGCCAATTTTTAAATAAAATGATTTAACTAAACTCGCTTATACCTCGTTCACTGCTGATTTCTTTCGGTTGTCATCGGGCGGTTAGGATTTATGCGTCCTTCGCGCGTCAAGCCGAGTGTTGAATTATTTTAATTTTTCATTATCTCTTAAACTATGCGTCCAAATAACATGCTATAAATAGCAGTTTATCTTCATAAAATTGTCTCGATGATGAAGTAACTTTCGTTCGTAAGGATTAATATAATAACACTCATAAATCAAAATTTTTTGTCACAATATACCTTATTGTGGCTTATGTATAAGAAATAGGAATATGGTATCCGGACTTTTTTTTAGATGGAGTAAAGATCTGTATTTTGTAGAACATTGTATTGACGTATCACTAACTTTTACACCAGCGCACACGGATAAATCATTTCGGAAGCTTTTTTCTTCTGACTTGCTTAACAAAAAACAATATTTAAGGCTACCTGATAGGTGTAGCCTAATGCTAGATAGCCTATACTATGCCCCATGAATCAGGCTATATTATACAAAATTATTTTTCAAAGCGGAGTGGTAGTTCCAGAGATTAGCGTGTTTAAACAAAGAAACAAAAACTTTTTCGCTCTATTATATTATTATATTAGTATAGATTATATATATTGCGGAAGTACATAATATAGGGAAATTCGTATTGATCTTTTTACATGGTGAAAATCCTACGCATACCTGCCTCACGGGGCCAAAGGAATTTGTGTCAGCGCGTCACTGTTAACAAAATCATAAATAGCGAACTGATAACATGTTCTTCTACCCTAAAAAATAACACGTGTGGTATCCCTCGGGGGTAGTGTGCTAGGTCCACTTATGTTTATACTATACATAAATGACATAACCAAAGTGACTGATCATAAATGTATCTTGTTTGCAGGTGAAATATCAATAATTGTGACATCAGATAAAAATAACAATTCTATACATGACCATGAAATTAAAATTAATAATACTATTGACAATATTATTAAATGGTTAGAGGAAAATAATCTAAAATGAAATTTAAATAAGTCAAATTTCATACAATTCAATAAATCCAAACATGATAAATACAATTTTAACCTCAATATCGAACAGATTAAAGAAATCACACATACTAAATTAATAGGTGTAACGATAGACCAGGATCTAAACTGGAAATTACACATTGAGGCCTTATGCAAGCATATCAACAGCTTTGTTTATGCTCTTTATAAAAGAAGGACTAACTTGCAAACAGCTATTACCACTTACCACGCGTATGTAGCCTCCATTCTACGTTATGGGGTGATGATATGGGGCAATAATACTGAGACAAAAGGCATTTGTAGCGCAAAAAAATGCATCAGAGCCATATGTGGGATTCCACCGGGCGAGTCCTGTAGAGCATCTTTTTGGAGCCTGGGCTTACTTGCGTTGCCAGCACTGTATATTTTTGAAATGAGTTGCTTTGTCAAACGTCATACTGAGCTCTTCCAGAAAGCCAGAGATATAAACTCTCGATTGAAAAGAAATCCAGATAGATTAGTGTTAAGCGTCATTCCGAGATCTGCTAAATTCAGAAAAAGTTGTTTAGCAATCTGTGTTAAGGTATTTACTAAGATCCCCAATGACATCAAAAACCTCAAAATGAATTTATTTAAATCAAGACTCTATAAGTGGCTAATTGAACTAAAAGTGTGTGACATTGAAGAATTTATTGACATTAGGCTTTAATAATTATTGATTTGTTGATATTGATTTTTATGAATGGATTGACCCTTTTTGAAATAAATGTTACCTGAAATGTATGTAACATAAACTTAAATTTGCATGCTAATTATAAGCAAAACATGTGAACTTTTACTGTACCACCTACAAATACCATGTTTTAAGCAAATAAAGAAATTATTATTATTATTATTAAAGTCGGGTTACGTCGGACGCGCACCGACTAAAACCACATGGTGTTTCATCTTCGCCGCATACTGGCAGGGCTGCGGGAACGCTTTCGTCTCGCACACATACGTGGCCACACCAACGCCGACGGCCCCATGGCAGCCCCTCCTCGGGAGAGGATAACTCCAGCCCCTCCTCCTCAAGTAAGGCGCACTAGAACACAAGGCACGCCTTCCTTCGTGACGTCAAACTTTAGCTGCGCAACGAGCCCCCTCGAGTCCGATACGCGGAGGCCAGGTAAAACGAGCACTCTGAAGCTAAGAAGCTAGAAGCCCTCCTGATTCCAGTGTTGTATAATTCTTTAATTAATTTAATTTCTTATATTTACGCGGTCACTTCACATTTAAATAAAGCTATTTTTACGAATTTTTATCTAGAGCTACCTAAATCGATCGCTTGACATTTAGAAGGATTCACGTTAATTCCAAACACAGTGGACCATACAAAGTTATAATATAAATCTTCGTTTCGTAATCCCATTGAATTGTTTATATTGGATGGTTCCGTCTGTGCATATAGTTGTAGATCATCGGCATACAGATGATAAAAGCACTTGAGATTTAATTGAAAACAGAAGAGGTGAGAGAATACCGCCACGAGGGACACCGGTTAATACATCACTCCAATTGGAAACATTATGGCCAGAACGCACGGCCTGTTGGCGCCCTCGAAGATATGCTGAAAACCAATCCTGGGCTGAAGACGAGATATGCAAGTGAGAGAGTAGAGTTAGCAAGATAGAGTGGTTGACAGTATTAAAAGCTTTAGAGAAATCTATTAAGAACTGTTAATTTGGAATTTTCCATGACCTCTCGAACATCTTCAGGAACCTTGAAATGGCGGTCATTGTGCCATGCCCAGGGCGAAATCCAGACTGATATGAGGAAAGAATCTTGTTATTAAAAATAAAAGTAGAAATTTGTTTATGAGGAACAGCTTCTAAAACTTTAGATAAAAATGGCAGGTTAGAAATTGGTCTAAAAGGAGAAAGAAGGCTGCACCCGGTGGATTTTGGAAGAGGAATCACCAAGGCTTTACGCCAGTGTTTGGAAAGCACCGTACTTCAAAACACGGGCAAAACAGAATCAATTACGTATATAATCATTGTTCTACTCACATCATCACATCCAACAGCTTTGATAGACAGAATTGTTTTGCGTATCTCGTCTTCATTAACAGGAGAAAAAGTGACAGAGTCATGAAAATAAGGAGCCATGGAAGATATGGATGAAATAGCAGTTGCTCTAGAACTATTAGAAATAGTTTAAGCTGACAAAAAATGACTATTATAATCGTCAAGAGAAAAAGAGACGCTATTATGGGCAAGGTGTGTTTTCCCATATCCAAGAGTATTGAGAAACTTCCATATATAAGCTGAAGATGAATAAAGCACTTGTTCATGGATGTAACGGCGTTTAGCAGCTCTCACCATCTGATTGCATCGATTTCTCGCAACTTTATATAATTTCCACTTTTCGTCTGTGCGCTTCCTCTTAAAGGCATAAAATACTCTGTCATGCTTTACCATGGCTATTATTACCCCTGCTGTTATCCATGGAACTATGGGGCGTTTAAGTCTAACAACACGCTTCGGAGCATATTTTTCAAAGAGTCTTAGTATATTGCCGTGCAGGATATTGATTTACTAACATATTAATTAAAATGTGCAAATACTGGATATCTATGAAAAATACCAAATTATTAGGTGTTGATGTCCAAGCTGAGTTAGGAGAAGAAGACGATGAATTGGAAATACAAGAAATCATCACACTTTATTCTTATTTCAGCATCGAGGCTGAAGGCAATATTGCCGGCATCATCGTAAGGATTTTGTTAAAAAAAATGTGACTACTGTATATGAGCAATTGTCACTCGCAATTTAGAGCGTTTCTATCGGTTTCTATCATAGACTTAGAATATACTTACGCCAGTATATTCTAAGTCTATGGTTTCTATAAATTGACAATTCCCAAAGACGGAGGACTCTTGCTTTATCCCTGTGCTGAAATATGCTTGGACTATTTATTGATAACACAATTATTTCATATATTTCTATCAGGAACAACTAATCAGCCTATATGAATAACGGGGATATAAAATTTTGTTATGTTACTCATTTAAATAATATTATTTAATAAATATTTAAAAGTTTATTATAATTCAAAATTTATTACTTAGATATTTTAAGTATTTAAAAAATATAATTTTTTCTATACTTTAACACCGATTGAATATCGATAGGTCAGAACCCGTCCAGGTAATTCAACTACATCACTAACATCATTCATGTACAAGTAGCAGGCAAAGGTAGCAGGTTAGGTACAGCAAGTCAATGTAGTGGTGATAATCATTGTGCTTTTTAATAGCGTGAAGTTATTACTGCGTCAACTAGCGTCAATTTTCAGCAATTTTTTTCATATAATGATGTTTAATAATAAGTATGTATTTATGGTGCGTTTTCAAAGTAATCGCGGTATTACAGCGACATCTAACGTTAAGAAGTTGAATTTGCTCGTTAATTCTTTATTCTTCTGCTATAAAAAGGAATATGATCTCTATTTTTAAGAATTTATGGTTCGTACTCAAGTAAATGGCGAGTAACATAAAGCCTTTCTCTTTTATTTTATAATAGCTAATCACACGAAAATTATTTAAATGGTAAACAACTGTGGGTACCATATAGCAACACGGGCCACCGGCTGACCGGAGGAGAGTAAGCAATAGCGTTTTCCCCGATACAACACGACTGTTATTATTATTTTTAAGTTTAAAAAGAAGTAAATGACAATAACATGATTAAAAATTACTTATATATGAAAGGTATTTTTTGTAAATTTGACGTGGCAGATTGCAACAAAAAACTGAACAATTCGACATTTTTGTAGGATGTCGATTAAACCGCGCAACTAGATTTAGTCTAGTGAGCAGTGCGGCATAGGACCGAGTGGACTAATACCTTGACTTTGTGTAACGCCTGCATACGGTTACTCCCCTCCGAACTGCCTGTGGCCCGTGTTGCTCTATTGTTGGTACACATCTCTTTTTTGCGAATGTGTGAGTTTGGCAATAGTGGCTCTGATACAAATTATGCGTTTTGCTACTTTCTCTTGTTTTTTATATTCCGTGTTACAACACATCATGCATAAAATATCACCTTAAATATAAAAAATACATTAAAAACGGACGAAAAATACTATCACAAACATTGTTCTTCTTTATATATCGTAGCGATCACGTACAAGTCGCGGTACATAAGTCTAGCGCTGAACGAAACATGGAGGGGACGCGCACGAATTGAATTGCACAAATGCGACTGGAGAGCCAATCAGGCGTGGGAACGATACGCACAATCCAATCAGCGCCACTTAGGCGCAATAACGGTCACCGCTAGACTTTCGTGTGTTACATTCGTTTTTGATAAATGCTCAAAAAATACTTCTCTAACTTTGCCAGACTTGAGATTAAGGCGCCTCAAAATTTTTGATACTTATAAGTTGTAAATTGCATCTTTTTCAATTTCTATATAAGTACATTTGAACTAACCGAAGTCCTAATTAATGTCGACTTTAAAAAAATGCAAGTGAGTTTCGAACTGTTTCTCAAAAGCTCTGAACACGATTGCAGTAAAAACTAATAAGACTAAAATAAACGTAATATTCTCAAATAAGATGTTTCAAAATGTCATTTAAAAATATGCAATCACATAAAGGGCGGTTTTAAATATCATTATCAATTTTTAATATGGTGTTGTTTGCTGCTTCAAAACAAGAATTTACACTTTAATTACAACACACAACATAAAATATTATAGTGTCATTTGAAAAGCAATGACGTTCGACATAATAATTTCTGCGGAGGTTGTTTATTATTAGATACAATGACACCCAGTGCCCATTTGGCATCAGTTTTTACAGACTGAGTACCTATACGTACCTCTCACAGTTAAGTGCGGACATCTGACAATTCGGTATATAAAGAAAATTTTAAACTATGCTATATAACTTTCTGTGTCTGTGAGACAGACTATTGTGACTTATTATGAGACAGATATTGAAAGGTGCAAAATATTTAATTGAGTAATTAATCATTATGAATCCAAAAATTATATTATATTAATACCACGTATTTGTATTATCTCGAATGCCACAGAATATTCAATTTTTTTGAGGTAGTGTGCATAGACCTGGCCCATTTTGAAACACCTCATAATCTTAGTATACGAATGTTTTGGAACTAATAATAGACTTATAAGTACTACCAATATTTTTCATACATTTAGAGACTGAGTAAAGAGCGTATCGCAGATCGAGGCATTCGTCATGCAATCAAATACGCACTTTTGTAATAGTTTCTTTAGTTGCGGCTGTTTAAATTATATACCGAGTACTCAAGCCTTAGCGTAAGGCGTTCAGTGAAGAGCGGACGGCGGAACGGAGCGTTCACCGTACACGTCGAACACACGTTACGCCACACGCCTAGATATGCTTTCCACTGAGACCTTAGACTTAGACTTAATACTGACATCAAAAGCATAAAATTTGCGGATTTTAGTTCGTCACTCCAAATATGACAATAAATGCGCCACTTCTGTGAGATCTTGAGGTACGGATTCGTGATAGCATAGATACAGCTCTCTAGGTTCTGGTTCACTAAAAACTCGCCTAGAAAATAAAAGAAAGATTTTATTCATACAAATAATAATGTAAACTCAAAAAGGCATGACTCTCCTAATTATTACACAGTGATAATACGCAAAGTCTAAATTTAGTTGTTTCATTATCTGCTGTGCCCTATAGCAAAGGCCGTAGAAATAGACCACTTTGACTGTTTATCAAATTACATTCACCATTGAAGTTAAGAATCGGTTGTACTCATAATAGGCCGAATCCAAAAGCTATAGTATAGTTTGTCCCCCAAGCCGATTGCAAATAATGTTCCAGAAACTTCTCATATTAAAATATTATCCTTGGAAAAACATCAAATATCACAAAAATTCTAATATTCAATAAAAACAAACGGTTTCGAATTTCAAATAAAAATATCATACCCGACAACCCAAAATAAAAATGGCTCGGTGTTCTTTTTGCTGATGCCACACTGGTTCAATACGTCTTGTGGCGCTTCAAACAACATTCCATACTCTCTGACGGCCACAAGAATTTTGTTTAGAGGATTAGAAGGAGCATGGTTCTTCTTAAATCTACGAGAAATAAACATTTCATATTGTATGTACAATCACAAAATAAATATATTATGCAATTAAATTTGCCTCACTTTATACTATACTGCAATAAATCGTGTATTTTTTTACAAGCTGATCTAAATGTTCTAATTATAAATGAGTATAAAATATTATTAGCTTGCATTTCAATACTTTTCATGGGCGCTATTAAAACTCCCTTCTCGGATTCGAGTTGTAAGAAATGAAAGAGAACGTTTTCCTCACCCGCTGTTATTCTGAAAGTTAAAATGAACAAATTAATACGGCTGAAAATATAGCAGTAAATTTAAAAAGTTATTGAATTGAACATACCTATGTACGGTTACGTGATTAAGTTCATTTAATAAGCTTTTTCTAATATCTGTCATGTCGATATTACCACTAACTCTGCTGCCATCCTATAAAGAGATTAAAAAATATTCATTCATTAATCCATTAATGCCCAGTTCACTGCTGAACATATAAGTCTCCCCAAAGGAATGCTGCACCATCGACTGCATGTATGTCTTACCAGGTCATCACTCCACCTAGCACCGCCGTGTAGTGGCAGCGTAAAAATATCCACTACCCTATATCATCGCATGGGTCTCGTAAGAGGCGACATATGGAAATTAAGCCAGGGGATGGGATGATAACAACAAAATAATAAAAAAAATTGCGGTTGCCACATCGCCTGGCAAGCGCAACTGTGGCAATTATATCTCCCAGGAAGAAAGATACAAATAGACGGCCCCCAGTCCCATACGGTCCCGTTTAGTCTGGCTACAGTGACTGAACTATGGTAACGGCAGGGCAGGAGTGCTAAGAATCTTCGGCAGAGGTTCTGTCACCACATTCGAAAATCGAACGGACAAATTTAACGCACGCAGACGCTATGAAGACTGGATCAGATCCTGGAGCTAGAAGGTAGACAAGTTGCGCTGACATATTATAGAATCATTGAGCTCCGAAAAGAGGGCAGGACACGGTAAGCCTCGAATCCGGCAACTCGTTTTATCACCGCGAGGGCAATCATTTGTCCCAAGAAGGTGTCGGATTTATCATCCACAAGGCTCTCTTTAACAACGTTGTCAAGATCAGGAGTGTGTTGACGAGGATTGCGTCATTATGACGACCAGATCCGAACTATGACGACGAGACCACTACCGAAATCTGGTAGTGATCACTGAATGGTCTTTCAGAGGCTCTTATTCGTTTCCGTCCTCCGTGGCGGTTCTGTTATAGAGGCGTGGAGCAGAAGTGATCTTGTTATTGAAGAAAGGCGACAACGTTCTATTGAAGAACAACTGATAGATATACCGTCTGAGCCGCATCTACGTGCTAATTTAGAGAGTCGTTAGGAATCAGAGATCGTTTAAGTATCATACACCACTTCGGATGTGTGTTAGTGGACTGCGGCGACAAAAGTGTCCCCTCCCCCTACATCCGCAGCCGAGGTGGAGTGAAGTGTTTGTATAACGAAACGCCGCTCTCCCTACCCTCCGCAACTGATCGTGGTAGGCGGCGGAGCCAGAGACCAGATCCGCCGCTGGGGTCAGAAAGGCTAGTGCTTCTGAGTACTCCTTTTTCCTAGTCCTATGGTGGAACCCCCCGGGATGCGTAGGCATTTCCCCATAAAACAAAAACATATATTTGTGATTCACAATGTGTTGCAGTTCTTCATGGGCGACGGTAATCACTTACCATTAGGTGAGCCTCAGCTTGTTTACCCCTTCATAAAAAAATAACTCCTATATCGTGGCATAACATACTTTTCTGTCAAATTTCATTAAAACTTTTCATTCATTTATGCTGTCGATCCAACAACATAAAAATTTGCATTTATAATGTAAAAAATAAATAAAATAAACTTAACAGTTTTTAAAAAAGATATAAAATATAATTTCACTATACCTGTCTATCCCAGTCAGAATCTGAACCAGATGAATCGCGTCGACTTCTTTGCTCCCTATCTGCTCGTCTCCCAGTCACTCTTTCTTCACTAACTTCGCTATAAACAAATAATTAAGCAAT